>JAWZYU010000005.1:4410000-5880000 GCA_038380435.1 Ryuthela nishihirai
GCTGTTGGGAGACAGATGGTAGTCTCCCGTCATGGCCATCCAGCGTGTTCTTTAACGTGCACAGGGTATGGCTCTCCCGCACACGGGGCAACGGCTTAACGTCCCATCCGATGGACGGCGGCCTTTCCAAGCCCATCAGTGTCCCCTACTGACCATGGGCAAGGCGGGGAATTTTGCGGAGATAAATTCTGGGAAGAGGACCCACTGGACAGCTGTTGGGAGATAGAAGTCTCCCTCAAGGCCTCCAGTGTGTCCTTTAATCTGCACATGGTATGGCTCTCCAGCACACGGGACCACGGCTTACCATCCCATCTGACTGACAGCAGCCTTTCCAAGCCCATTAGTCCCCTACTAACTGGGGGAAGGAAGTTTTGTAGCAATAAATCTCAATTCTAGCCCAGATAGGACTCGAAATTGATCTTCAGATTATAAGCCTGGCACAGTAACAACTGATCCATACCTACCCCTAAATGGCCAGATCAAAAAGACCTCCAAAAAGATTGTGGGATGGGAACCCATTGGACAGCTGTTAGATAGTAGCCTACTGTCAAGTTGTTGGTTGGTTTACCTCTGAACGGCACTTTTTCGTACACAATGGACTAAATGGCCAGGTCACAAGGACCCCAAAGGCTCAGATAAGGTTGAGGAACCCAATGGAACAGCTGTTGGGAGACAGATGGTAGCCTCCCATCAAGGCCATCCAGATATTCTTTAACGTGCACAAGGTATGGCTCTCCCACACACAGGGCCATTGTTTAAGGTCCCATCCGATGGACGGCAGCCTTTCCAAGCCCATCGGTGTCCCCTACTAACCGTGGGCAGGGCGGGGAGTTTGCGGAGAGCCTACTGTCAAGTCATCCAGTGGTAACATGCACAGAGTATGCTCTCCTGAAAATGAGAGCATGGCTTAACATTCCATCTGACAGAAGGTGGCCTTTCCAAGGGCCACTGATGTTCCCCCCTATTGGCCAAGGGCACAGTGAGATGTTTTGTAGAATGAATCTAAATGCTGGCCCAGGTGGGACATGAACCAGGAAACTGCAGATTACAAGCCTGGAATGCTACTGACTGAGCCACTCCTGACCCATAAATGGTAACATACCCCTAGGGATAGTGTATTTTATTATAGCATACACAAGAAAATGGTTTATCACAAATATCTAACTGAAATATGTAACAGACAGAAAATTAGCCACTTAGATTCGTTACAATAATACTTTACTCAGAGTTGGTAGGTAACTCTAAAACAATTGCTCGTAAAAGTAACAATTTACTGTAATGGTTCATCCCATTCCCAGTACAAAAATATTTCACAATTATTTTTGTAATGATGCTCCTACGGACAACCTTGCTTCATGTGATATTGCTGATAAGGGAACTTTCTTTGGTGTTGAAGAGCAGGAAGCTGAATGGGTGCGTACCACTACACTATGTGATGGTGTTGATGATACTGAAGAAGCTCTTGCCCGTCTTGGTGATGCAGATATTCGAGGAGGTAGTGGAGAAGACTTTAGATCTGCACTTGCAGATACAGAAGAACTAAGTCCAGCCATTGATGGTAGAAAAGACGTTGGAAGATCAAATGAGCCAGAGAAACGCTGATACATGCTTGGCTGTGGCTTCTTTTCTGTTTTTAAAGTCTCTTCATATGAAAGTTGCTGTTTCATGAACATTGCTTTCTTTATTAGCTCTTGAGTGTTCAGAAAATGTTGTCTGCTATTATGCATAGATTTCACAGCACTGTAAAAAATAGAGTTAAAAAGCTAAAGGGAAACTTCTCATTAACTTATATAATAACAAACTTTTTATTTTCAAAAAATATGAAAAAAGGAGAATACCTAAAAGCTTTTGACTTGTTTTGGTTTCTCATAAACTTACAAGCACATGCCCATTGGATTAGCAGTCAGGGTCTCTAACCACTATGCCAGTTAGGGCTTAAAATCAAATTTTCTTAATTTTACAAAACCAATTTTCACAACTTACAGCCATTTCACCAAGTGACTTTGAATTTTTGCTAATTGCCCTACATTTTGTCACATCACCATAATTTTACATAATATTACAAAATTTTTACATCTCCCCTGAATTTCCCAACCTTATCATCATCCTCAAGCAGCCATGGGCTATGGAGGTCCAACCAAATCATGCAATTTAATTCTCAAAGCAGCTGTTCTGAGCTACATCTGGTCACTGCACACCAATTCTACCAAGGTTCTGTTTGACATTTTCTGCCCACTGCATCCTAGGTCTCCCCCGTTTCTGAAGCCTTAGATACACTGTTCATAACTCTATTTGCAAATCTATAGTTATCCATAAAGGCAACATAGCCAAACCAACAGTCTCTCTGCACAATATGCTGCTATAAGAAGGTTGCCAAACTCCTTTACCAAACCTCATCATTACTTACAAAATTGTAACACCTAATGCTCAAGTTACTGCATAAGCATCTAGAATCAAAAGCATCGTTTCCGTTATCTTGTTTACAAAGCATCCAAGTTTCACTACCATAACTAACTCTAGAAAGAACCAAACTATTATAGTCTAATTTTAGATTTTAGGTGTATATGCCTATTTCTCCACACTCTGCATAGATTTTTAAAAGTCCAGGCAGCAATCACTATTCATCTATTAAGCTCATACCACACATCACCAGTATCTGTTACATAGTTCCCAGGATAATTAGACTGACACCTACTCAAGGCTGCAACCATTCAGAATAACTGCCTGACCAAATTTCATCACTTTAGTTTTCTCTCTGTTTATAACCAAATCTATACTACTACCAGTCTCATCAACAGCTCAAATGAAAGAGTTCATCTCATCAACATCATTTGCCAAAAGGACTAAATCATCAGTATAATTTTTTGTATCTCCAGACCATTTAAGGTCAAAATAATTCCCTTGCAGTGAAGTTCGCATTACATAATAAATAACCAAAGAGAAAAGGGGACAAAATGCATTTCTGTCAAACACCAGAAGCCATGCTAAACCAATTGCTACAAGCCTTACGAACTCTCACACACAACTCAGTGTTATTACAGAGAGCCTTCATTATAGTAACTAACTTCTGTGATATGCCATACGATCTCACAATCAACCACAAATTATGGCAATCAACAAAGTCAAAAGAGTTCTTTTGAAATCAACAAAACTGGTAACCAACAGTATAATATAAACCAGAAATTTTCTAATCTCCACACCATTTAAGACCAAAATATTTCCCTTACAGTGAATTTTGCATAACATAATCAATAACCAAACTGAAGAGAAAAGGAGACAAAATGTACCCTTGTCGAACACCAGAAGCAATGCTGAACTAATTTCTATAAACCTTACCAACTCTCTTACACGAATCAGTGTTATTATAGAGAGCTTTCATTATGTTAACTAACTTGTCTGGTAGGCCATACGATCTCACAATCAACCACAAATTATGGCGATCTAGCGAGTCAAAAGCGTTTTTGAAATCAACAAAGCTAATAACCAAATGCTTCTGAAACTCTAAACATTTCTCAATAATCTGCCTGGGTGAAAATATCTGATCTATACATCCCTACCATTTCTGAATCCACACTGCTCATCCCACAATTGTCTGTCAACCAAATTCTTAATTATATTAAGCACAATCATGCAAAGAACTTTACGAAGAACAGAAAGTAGGTTAATACCCTATAGTTATCACAAGAACTGAGATCAGCTTTTTTGAAAATAGGGATGATAATAGCTCTGATAAAATTCTTAGGAACCATGCCTTTATCATAAAAGATATTCAAAATTTCAGTCATCCATGAGGTAATCGAAACATTACCAACTAAGCATTTCAGTAGTAATTTAGTCTACCCCTGGGGATTTATGTAGTTTAAGTTTAGAAATAGCCAAATTAACTTCAGACTGTGTTATAGGGCTAACATTAAAGCCAGTAATGCATCTATCATCATTACAATGGGAGTAGAATTAACTACATTGTTTAGAACATCACCGAAATGCTCAGCCCATCTAGCCGACAGAATTTTCACCATCTATAACCTTACCTTGTTTATTTTTCAGTCCCTGTACACCTATCCACTTTCTATCACACAAAATATATCGTACAGCTCCCTGCTGTTAGGCTGTCTAATTGCTTCCTTGGCTTTGTCAGCCAAGCCATCAAGCCAAAGATTATTATGAGCAGCAAACTGATCACTTTAAACGTTTCTTAAGCTCTCTACAATTCTTTCTATTAGGACTAGCAGAATGTTAATGGGCATTCCTGCAGTTCTTTCTTTCTGAAATAAGCTCAAGTGCCTTATCATTCAAATAATTTTGCCTCCTCTGCTTTTAGTACTGTTAGTTTCCAAAAAAGCCTCTTTAAAATGGTCCTTCTTCCTCAAGTTCATTAGTAAGCAAACCATGACTGTCGTAATGACTAAGTAAGCTATCATGGTAAGCTTCAGCAATAATTGGATCTTTCAGAGATTCGGAATTAAAAGTAAATTTTTTAACCTTATCAGAACACTTCTTAAGTTTAAGTTGCAAGACACTTTTAACAAGGTAATGGTCGGATCCAATTTTAGATCCCCGATATGACCTGGCATTCCTAACAAAACTTGCCCATTTGCTCTTAATTAATATATAATCAATCATATTTCATATTTTGCAGGCCATCAGGGGAAATCCATGTGTACTTATGTATGTTGCAGTGTTTGTAAAAAGTGTTAGTTATTCTCAAACCATTAAGTTTACTTAATTTTACAGAAAAAAATCCCAATTTTTACATCTCACCTGAATTTACCAATTTCCCAAGTTATCGCGATTTTGACAACTTTCCAAGATTTTGCAAAGTTGTCTTGATTTTCCAATTCAGATTAATTTCAAAATACTAATCCCAATTTTTGCGACTTGCCTGTATTTTACGAAGTGGATTCAAATTTTCCCAACTGTCCTAGATTTTGCCAAATTACCTCGAACAAACTTTCCTAGATTTAGAATAAAATTGCCTCAATTTTGACAACTACCCCAGATTTTGCTAAACTCTTCTTAATTTTACAAAAATTCATTTGGATTTTACGATGCTGCCTCAAATTTTTCCAACTTCAATTAACTTTCGTCCCCCACCCCCATAAATATGCGCTGTCTGTAATAGTGCTCAGAATGCATCAAAAGAAGCAGCAGTTGGGAGTCCACACTAACTCAGTGAAGGTAAAATCACTTCAGCAAAATTGGAATCCGAGTGTTAAGAGCCCATATGACAGCAAAAACAACTTTAAGCCAGCACAGAATTGGGATTCAAATAAAGCATGACACCCAAGGAATATTACCACTTCATCATGTGCATCTAACCAGGACTTGTATCTGTCAAAAACTAACAGCTACATCAACAACGAGTGTACCAGCATGTAATTAATATCTCTACAACTTAAGTACTGTGTAGTAGACTTATTCACCTTCATGGGTGTATAAAGGTGTAAAATGAAGTTGCCCAGTACAGAAAAGGAACATATTACTTAAATGATATCAGTGCTCTGAAATTTATAGTAAACAGATTTCTGTGTGTCCATTTAGGACATAATAGTGCATTCAGATTCTGTAATGCTTTTAATGATATTAAATTATAGTAAATTGCTAAGTTTAAGTATTAAATTAAAAAAATTAAGAATTATCTATCTTCCTATATAATCGGCGACCATTCTTCCTTTGAAGTGAATACGAACTCAGTGACACAGGATTATTTTCTACTTTTTAGGTCCCATATAGAAAGATAACTTTTTTTTATTCATTTATATTTTTTTGTCACTAAAAACACTTACCTGCAGAACTTCCATTTGACATATGAATCAACCATCCATCACATTTTCCTCCCTTTTTGAGTTTCCTCCCTTTTTGAGTTTCCTCCCTTTTTGAGTTGTGTTTGAGGTACTGCATGACAATGGAAATAACTCAATGTCGAAACCCACAAAAATCCCCCCCCCCCGTGGGGAAAAATTCGAAAGAGTTTATAACAGTCATTATATGAGCTTTCATTTGACCCTAACTCGTAACTGCAGTATACACATCACAAGCTTTCATTTAACATATAGCTGGTTAGTTTCAGCATTTGCATTCTGCAGATATAGCAGAGGAATATTTTTCATATTTCCCCTTTATTAGGGGGAGAAAACATGGCGGGTCGATTATTTATAGCTTATGACACTTCCCACATAATAAGCTATAATTTGACACATAGTTTGTTACTTTCTGCACTCATGTACAGGAGATATACGGGAACAATCACTTTCATATCCCCCTTAATTTTATAATAAAAAAAATAAAAATAAATACCCCCTCAAGCAGCTGCTTGCCACAGAGGTCTGACAGGAGCCTGCCAGTTCATATGCCATAGTAGAAGGTCTGAGAGGATGGCAGGACCTCAGCAGAAAAACGACACATACATCCATGCCTTACCCGGAGCTCGAACGCAGGTCCCTTAGGTTAGTAGCCAAGCGCTAACCACTGGGGGGGGGGGGGGGGGGGGGGGGGGGGTAAGAAAGCATGGGGATAAAATTTTCATAGCTTATGACTCTCCCTACATCAGAAACTTTCATGACTTGCTAATTTTTTCTCTTGGGCAGAATTTGATATTTTGACTAGAATTAACTTTAATGATTGAAAATCTTGATTTAAATTCTTTTCTACTAAGTAACGTTAATCATACTAAGAACCAGGGCCGGACTTACACATAAGCTAAGCTACAGATTAGGGCCTCATGATATGAGGGGCCTTAAAGAAATGCATTTCAAGTTTTACTGCGCTACAAAATTTTTTTTATATTTATTCTATTGTGTGAACACTGTTCATCTTCGCTACCAATGCTAAAATAATGTTTCATCATGTCAATTTCATGTTTATTTTTCAATGTTCCCCACAATCAGAATAACTATATACATATATTTCGACTTTCGAATTTTTGGCCCTTTTAAATTTCTCAGACCTCAGAAGGGGCTTAGGACCTCAAAAGGTCAAAGTCCGGGCCTGCTAAGAATCCTCATTTAACTTCATTGGCAAGATTAACTGCCTGGCACTTGAGCTGTACTCCAAAATGTATGCTAAATAACCTATATCCAGTAATTTAACATATATTTTGGATCAATTAGTAGGTCCAAAGAAAAGAAAGTTGCATTTTGGAATGTTACAATCGTTTTCATATTTCTCCCTTTTTAGGGGGTTGATTTTTCATATCCTTATGACATTGACCTTATCAGAAGCTTTCATTTGAAGTACAGCTTGATACTTTTGAAACTTGTGTTCTGAAGATATAGCAGAACATTAGTTTTCCTATTTCCCCTTTTTAGGGGGAAGAAAACATGGGGGGTCAATTTTTTTATAGCCTACAACATTCCCCATGTCATAAGTTTTCATATGACACAACTGGTTACTTTCTGCACTCGCATTCAGGAGATATAACGGAAAAATCATTTTCATATTGCCCCCTTTTTTGGGGGGAAGGAAGCATGGGGGATTGAAATTTCATAGCTTATGACTCCCCTGCATCATAAGCTTTTATTTGATATATAGCCAGTTACTTCGCATTCAGGGGATATAAGGAAACAATCATTTTCATATTTCCTCCTTTTTTTTAGTGGGGAATAAAGTATATGAGATCAATTATTTTTATAGCCTATGACACTTCCCACATCACAAGCTTTCATTTGATACATAAATCATTAAGTTTCTCCATTGTGTTTGAAAGAAAAGGTGAAATTACTGTTTTGACAAATCCACAAACTGAGAAATGTCAAAGCGAAAAGCAATAGGAAGATGGGTAAAAAAAAAAGATATATGTAAACACTATGCATAAGAATAGCAGTTGAAAAACAATGTCTCATGTTGTTAAAAAAAACTGTCCAGAATTGCTGTGAGTATTAACCTCCATGCTCTTCCAAAGCTCTGGGAGGCTTGCAGGAGTGGGATTCAGGGAAGCAACCCATCTCCTGAGAGTAATTCATGCATGTTTTATCAGATTTAGGTCAGGAGAATAAGCTGGCCTTACCATATGGTTATTAGTGCTATTCTCCATATAGTGATCTACAAAGGCAATAGTGCAGGAGGGTTACTGTTGTCCCACAAAAGGGAAATAACACCTATAGCACCAGCATATGCTCACAAGAAGGGGTCCAAGATTTCATTCTTGTATATCTGTGACCAGCAATAGACTATTGGAAGCATATGCAGATCTGTGCAATATGAAAGATATACCTCCTCAAACCACTGTAGGTGTTCCTTTCACAGTTATTTGTGGCACAATAACATGCTCCTGGTTCTCTCCATATCAACTGACACTGCAAATCACTATGGAAGGCAAATGTCAATTTATCCATGAAAAGCAGAAACTGCTGTTGCTCCTGGGTCTGGTTGACATGATGTCTGCAATAATTTAGACTGTCCTAAGTCATGAGGTGTATGCACACCACTGGCAGCCTAGGATACCAAACACACCTCATGAAACCTTCAGCATCTGGAGGTAGCAGATATCATTCCAAAGCCCTGCTATGATGTTCAATTGCAGTAGAAGTGGTGTTAACAACCTGCTCCTTTTGGTGTTTAATATCAGATAGCAGTCCCCCCTTGCAGTTGTTGCCCATTGTCATTCCACTAATGAATCATCTGGATGTGCTCTATCATTGTTGTAATCTCTGCCAGTATAGAACTGCTGATCGACTCACATTAGGCCATCTGGTAACACTTGATTGACTTTGGCCTGCCTCAAGCAGCCCTATAGCTTGCCACTACACTTCTGAAAACTGTCCGATAGACATACCCAATAAATGTGGTATCTGGACAACACCTTGCACTTCATAAGAGAACTGGAAAACAGTCTCGAAATGTCTGCTTTTAATGCTCAACACCTTTGCATATATTGCTGCTAGCACCATTCATATGTATACCATACCTCAATCCTGCATCCTATTTTGCATACTATACATGACTTTCTCACATTTCTATTGTCAGAGTTTTATGAATTTTTTTTTTATCGTTTATTCTTTAATTTGTGAGGACCAGTGCAGTTATCACTGACGCATCGCAAAAGAAGCATAAGGTAATGGATCTCATATGCATTGTTTGGACAATGTAAGGCAGTGGTGTCACATCTGTAGGATGTTCTGTTGAGATGGGAAGATTTCTGATACAGATGTGATTTCTAATACAGGTGATAGATATGACAATGTAGGAAGAGTATTCCACTTGAATATTATTGCAGGCCATGTATAACCTTCAGTATTAATGTTGTTCTCCAATGGTGATGGTAACTTTCAATAAGGCAATGCACCATGTCATTAGGCTCATATTGTACAGGAATGGTTTGCAGAACATTTGGTTGATTTGACCCTCATGTGACATCTCTTTCCAGATCTCAACCTCATCATCATCTGTGGGATGTTGTGGAATGGCCAACTGACTGAGTGAAATCAACCAATGATCAGTTTCACTCTGGGTGAACTTAACTGCAAAAGTATAATGAAGTATTTTCTCTTAATTTCACAAAAAAAAATTATCCTTTAAGCAGCTACTTACCACAGAAGTCTGACAGCAGCCTATTAGTGCACTATGCTGCAAAGATGGTCTCTGAGGAACACAGCATAGCAGGACAACACAAGAAACATCTATCAACAGAAGACTTACCTAGAACTCAAACTCTAGTTTATCTGCCCCAAGTAAACCAACCTTTACAACAGTTAAATTGCAAAAATAAGATTTTGCCTTTATTTCAAAACATGTTAAATTATACTTAGCTTTAGTTTTCTTAGAATTTTGGCTATTTCATTATTCACAATTAAATTCACATTCTTTTGATATGTAACATGATCTATTTCTGTTAACTACTTTAGGGCAAGGTTTTAATGCTAATTTATTTTTTGAAAACATTTCAAAATTAAATAGGCCACCAGAATGGGTACAATTTCACAAACCTGACACTTTATTGGTTAATACTTACTTAACTGAGTATTCTAAATCGTAACATTTTCCCTGGAGCTCTCTATGAACTTGATTGACTTCTAACTGTAAATATAAATATATTAGTGATCATCAATGAATGTCTTCACAAGAGACATAAAAAATTGCTTTCAATATCTTTTTCTATACATATTTAAGGAAAAAACAGATACTTTGAAGTATGATCCCTATTGCTGTATAACCTCGTGGTGTAATTAAGGTCTTCCACAGGTATTAATTGCTGCACGAGTATCACACAAGGAAGACTACAAATGACCAGGTCTTGGTCTTGAGTCACAGTTTATAATATCAAAATTTAGAGCAATGCATGCTTCTACACTATCCTCTACTCTATCATGGTAAATAGGTGCTCTAGGACAAGTAGTGACTAAATTAGACTCCAATGGGTTAAGTTATATTTTAATTTAAAAACCTTTTTTAAGAATATCTCACTTGATAATAAATGGACGATGCCTTGGTATTATATACAGTAGAATCCTGATAACTGAAACTAATTGAAAACAATGTAAGTTCAAAACAGTGATAAAGGATGACTTTTGAATAGGGGAAGCAATTTGGGTGTTTCCAAATCATTGAACAAAAACACAGTTCCAATACTGGTATTTCCTAATCATTGAACTAGAGCACAGTTCTGATACTTGTGTTTCCAAATCAGTGAACCAGAATGCCATTCTGGTACTTGTGTTCATTAAGGTCATTGAACTAAAACACCATTCCCGTACTTTAATTTCCAAATCAATTGAACCGGAATACCATTCTGATACTTGTGTTTCCAAATCATTGAAATGGAACCTCATTCTGATGGGTTGGGTTGTTTTACCTCTGAGCGGCACTTTTTTGCACACCATGGGCTAAATGGCCAGATCACATGGACCCCGAAGGCTCAGAGAAGGTTGGGTGAGGGGACCCACTGGAACAGCTGTTGGGAGACAGATGGTAGCCTCCCGTCAAGGCCATCCAGCGTGTTCTTTAACGTGCACAGGGTATGGCTCTCCCGCACACGGGGCCACGGCTTAACGTCCCATCCGACGGACGGCAGCCTTTCCAAGCCCATCGGTGTCCCCTACTGACTGTTGGCAGGGTGGGGATTTTTTGGGGAGATAAATCTCAACGCTGACCCAGCTGGGACTCGAACCTGGGAACTACAGATTACGAGCCTGGCACGCTACTGACTGAGCCACCCCTGCCCCTAATTCTGATATGTCAAATTTCTAATATTTGAATTATGAAATGCAAAACATTTTTCTTATCTGACATTTCCAAATTAGGAATTGTGGGACACAATCTGGTGCCCAGTGGGATAAATTAGGAATTGTGGGGCACAATCTGGTATCCGATTTCCAAATTACTGAGCAAGAGTAGTTCTATACATATAATTACATCTGTTTTTAGTACAACAAAAACACTTCGATTTTTTTTAAAATAAAAAATTGCCATTTTAAAATTTTCTTAGTTATCTTATATATGTGTGTATTTTAATCTTGAAAAATAATTTTCTTTTTTCATTTGAACATATTTTATTAAATATCCAGTTGTGTTACTTCTCAGTGGCATTTTTTTGCACACAATATGCTAAATGGCCAATCACAAGGACCCTGGTTGGGGGGAGAGGACCCACTGGGCAGCTGTTGGGAGACAGATGTTAGCCTCCTGTCAAGGAAATCTAGAGTGTTCTTTAACATCCACAGGATACGAATCTCCTGCATACAAGGCCTCGGTTTTACGACCCATCCGATGAGCAGCATACTTTCCAAGCCCATCGGTGTTCCCCACTGATCAAGAGAAAAGAGCAGGTAGTTTTGTGGAGATAAATCTCAACACTAGCCCAGGCAGGACTTGAACCTGAGAACTACAGATTACGAGCATGATGTGCTACCAATTGAGCTACCTCTAACCCCTTTTATTAAGCCAGGATATAAATAATTTGCTACAGCCATCTGATCACCATTTCTTAGAAGTGATGTACAGTACTGACAATCTGTTTAATATTTTAACAATCTCGCAGCAATATGCTACAATATACTTTAATATCATGATTATGCTCTAATTAAAAACACTGTGGCATCTAAATGCACCATTATGTCCTTAATAGACAAACAGATAGCTCTGAAATTTATCATAAGCAGATATATATATGATTATTATTAGATGATACCATAATATCCATATCCATCATATAATGCAAATTATTCAGATACTTCACACTCATGAAGGTGAACAAGCCTATTTCACAATACTTTAAGTTGTAGAAATGTTAATTACCTGTTGTTCAATTTCAGCAGTATATGCTGCAGTATTTCTTGAATCTCAACTCTGTGCTAACTTAAAGTTGTTTTCACTATTGCACAGGTGCTTAAAGCTCAGATTCCCACTATGCCTAGATGACATCGCCTTCATTGAGTTAGTATGGTCTTCCAACTGCTTCTTCTTTTGATGCATTCTGAGCACTATTGCAGGTTATTTTCATCATAGGGCATTCAGGACAATATTTAATTAATAACTTTAATGTTTCTAAAAAGTTTTGATACTACATAAACTAAAAATTAAAAGCATTCTGCAACACATTTTGCCCCAACAATTGTGGAGTTTCTAAGGGTCAGATTAAAGAGTAGTATACATGTTTATTAGTTTTATCCGGACTAATGACAACACTGCTAGGAGGTTCAAAGTACATAAACATGTGTACTACCAGTCCTTAGGGGGCCCAAAGTACATAAACGTGTGCTTTGGGCCCATTAGCAGTGTTGTCATTAGTTTGGCTATTGTTTATATAACAGAAGGTTCCAAGCTGCTAGAAGGGAGAGACTGTCAGTGTAGCATATATTACTTTTATTCAAATTAAATTACTTTCAAGATAATTTAATTGAAATTTTGTTGCAGGAGTTGCTAATAATTTAATGGGTAAATTTGTCATTTCTAACTGGTTTTCAATAGAAAAAATTATAGTTTGTGCTAAAGCTGTAACTGAATTACCATTATTAATATATTTTTGGTGTTTGCTATTCTTCAATGTGTTCTGCCGATATTGTCATTCTTCAGCTCTACAGCTCTTTTAGTTTGTTTTCCAGATCCTCCATTTTGTGTTTGGTATACTCCCCCTGTTAATGGCAATTTATCTCTATCATTAAGTACTAGTTTTTTTTTTATATTACTGATTATATTAAATGGCACAACTAAGTTAAATTTTGCTAAAGTTGCCTTTAATGAATGCGAGAAATTTTTCACATAGGGTATAATTATTGCATATTGTGGTTATTACTTTCACTTTGTGGTGCTACCTGAAGTTGAGTATATTTCCGAGTTTGGAATTCTGCTTTCTACAAAATGCAATTTAAGGTGTTTTTAGAATAACCTGCCTATTGGCTTACATTGTATATATAATTTAATTCTTTTTTAAGTGAGTGAGGAGTCAAACAGCATCTATATGCTCATATCATATAAGCAGATATCGCTTTTTTTTTTTTTGCAACCTAAACGATAAGTCGAGGTTTTAGAGATGATATTCAGAATAAAAATGGGTTTACAATAAACAGTCATTTCACAATGCAGACTCTGTCGGGCTATATCTAAATATGGTAATTGACCAGCTTTTACTGATTTATACATAAATTTTATGGGTTGGTGTTTATTATTAAAGATTATAATTAGCTCTTTAATTCTTTTTCACTATAATTCCAGAAAATTAATAAATCATTGATTATCGCAGGTTTTAGCTTTGCTTTTTCCAGAGCTTTACTCTCCACTATGCATGACAATGTCCACCATTAGGCCAGAGGGGGTATGACTTTCCCCTGTTTCCATGTGTGGCTGTTAATTACAAACCAATTAGAGTGCATTGCCAAGTTCTGGGTCTCGTGTACATTAAAGTATTCTGGGGCCTAGTGACCTTCAGCCCTTCAAGATTTAAGCCAAATCACTGCATCCAACAATGGTGGCCTGAGAGAGTGATATGGAATCTAATGAATAGAGAGCTGTAGTATCAGTCAGAGCCATATATATATATGGGGGTTGCCAAGGAGCCCAATGCCCACCCTCCCCCAGAATGCTAGTAAAGGTAACAGGCAAAAAAAATCATTAAAATTTATTTCGATTTCATGCATTTTTTAAAGAAATCTTTTAAAGACAAAATGGAGGGAGGGTCATGTTATATTGCATTGGAAATTCAATCTCTTGCCCCTCCCCCTTATTTCTTCGGCTTGATTGTGTTTGGCCCACCCTCCCTCCTCTTTCGATTCTTTTCTAAATCTAGGACTGGTATTCAGTTGCTGCTGTGTTATTTTAACAGATATTATATTATAATTGTGTTATCATATTGTAATTGTAACTATTGGGCAGGAAATAGACTAACGAAGTTGAAAGGTATAGGTGGGGAACTTGTTTTTTTTTTCAGGACATATTCCTGAATGTTGTCAGTATTTTCAAAGGGGCCACCAGAGAATAGTGGAACTTCAAAAATACATTAATAATAGTAATTCAATTAGAGTTTCTAGCACAAACTATAATGGAAAACCAGTTAGAAATAACAAATTTACCCATTAAAATATTAGCAGCTCCCCTAAAAAAATTTCAATTATCTCAAAAATATATTAATTTGAATAAAAGTAATATATATAACACCAACATATCCCTCCTTCCAGCAGTTTGGAACCTTCTGTTACGTAAGCAACAGCCGGACTAACGACTTTTGGCCTCCTAGTAGTGCTGTCATTAGTCTTAACCTAGTTTAGTAATTTATTAAAGGGTGTTAGGTAAACTACTCTTTAATTTTGCTCATAGAAGCCCCACAAGTGTTGGGGTGAAATGCAATGCAGAATGTTTTAATTTTTAGTGTATGTGGTGTCAAAACTTTTTGAAACTTTCAAGTTATAAGTTAAATGATGGCCTGAATGCCCGACAATGAAAATAATCTGCAAAAGTTTCAGAATGCATAAAAAAAGGAAGCAGATGAAAACCCATACTAATTCAGCGAAGATGATATCATCTCTGCATAGTTGGAATCCGAGCATTAACCCTTTCTCTACTGTACCAGTCAATTGCAGGTAGGAGGTAGTGAAGAGAAAGGAATATCATTGATTGGCGAAGTCCATTCAAATTCTCAGCTGTTTGGGCCAGTAAGGTACTGAAAGGGTTAAGCACTCGCAGAGCAGCAAAAACAACTTTAAGCCAGCACAGAGTTGGGATTCAAGAAAGCACAGCACCCAAGGAATATTACTTCACCATGTTCATCTAACCAGGACTGGTATACATCAGAAATGTAATGCTACAACAATGATGAGTGTGCCAGCAACTAATTAACATCCCTACAATTTAAAGTACTGTGAAATAGACTTGTTCACCTTCACGAGTGTGAAGTATCTAAATAATATGCATTATTATTAGACGATATTATTTAGATGATATAAGAGCTTAGGGGCCTGAACTTAGTTCTAGTTTACGTTACTCTGTGCTGAAGCATCATCATCATCCTCAAGAGCCCTGGGCTACGAAGGTCCAACCAGACCGTGCAATTTAGTTCTCCAAACAAGTTTGTCCTGAGCTACATCTGCTGCATCTGTCCACTGCATACCAATTCTAACAAGGTCCTGTTTGACATTGTCTGCCTACCACATCCTAGGTCTCCCCCTCTTTCTGAGGCCATTAGGCACACTGTTCATAACCCTATTCGCCAATCCATAATTATCCATACGGTCAACAGGCCCAAACCAGCGGAGTCTCTCTCTGCACAATATGCTGCTTAAAGAAGGTTGCAGACTCCTTTGCCTAACCTCATCATTAGTTACAAAGTTGAACCACCTAATGCCCAAGATACTGCATAAGAATCTAGTTTCCTGTTATCTTGTTTAAAAAGTGTCAAAGTTTCACTGCCATAACTAACCCTAGAAAGAACCAAACTATTATACAGTCTAATTTTAGTCTTTAGGTGTATATGCCTCTTTCTCCACACTCTCCATAGATTCTTAAAAGTCCTTGGCAGCAATCCCTATCTGTCTGTTAATCTCCTGCTGCACATCACCAGCATCTGTTACATAGCTCCAAGATAATTAAACTGTGACACCTGCTCAAGATTGCAACCATTCAGATTAACTGAATCACAGCCTGCCTGACCAATTTTCATCATTTTAGTTTTCTGTTTATAACCAAACCTACTCTACTACCAGAAGTAACCTCTTGATTTGCTGAAGCAACCCGTTGATTTAAAAGAAATTGAAAGCTCATAAATTTGATTTGAACTACTAAAAACAAATTTTTTTCTTAAAGTTTTGAACTTCTCCTGAAAATTAGCCAAAAGTACTATTTTAAAATAGGAAGATTTTGGAAGAAACTGTATTTTTTTCATTAAAACTATTGCCGTATACTTAGAATTATTTTTATCATTCAGCACAGAATTCAACCATGTTCTCAGGCTACTAAAACCAAAACTAAAACTAAAAATAACTTGTTTGTGCAAAGGTCCTAGTAAATACATCAGTATTAGTAGGGAGTCTGCACCATGTGCTGCAAACAGGTCATCAACAACAGAACTTTTGAATTCAGCTAGTACACTGGTTTTCATAAATTAAGGAAAATACCTATGTTAAGTCAGTGGGAAGCTAACATCAAAGCTCTGTAACTTCTAAAATAAGTTTTTTGGTTTCGAAAAATATGATTGCAGATAAAGATCTCAATCAAATAAATCAATATCTCAATTTTCAACAATATTCGTTCAGTATTTCATGACTTATGGAAGTTTGAATATTTAACAATAGCAATGTCAATCTTAAGGAACTTATACAAAACTGAAGAATAGTGAAAGAATTCTTTACACAAAGTTCTAAAATACAAACTTCTTTTATTAAACACTTTGTAATTACAACTTAGTAATAGTAACAAGTATTTTAAAAATACAATACTTAAGTTTTAATTAACTTCTGAAATCAATTTCTCTAAAGTCAATTGTTATTGCTAAATAATCAAACTTCCATAGCTCATTAAATACTGAATGAATATTCTTGAAAATAGAGATTTTGATTGAGATCTTTATCTGCAATCACATTTTTCAAAACAAAAGACTTATTTTAGAAGTTATAGAGCTTTGACATTAGCTTCTCATTGACTTAACATAGGGATTTTCCTTAATTTATGGAAGCTAGTGTATTATATTTGCACCTTTATAATTAAAAGTTCAGTTTCATTTCTATAGATCTATTTTTTTTTTTTCTATAGGTATTTATATAGCAATCTTTTGGAGTTAAAATCTTTGATATATCGCTAATTATGAAAATGGCAATCTTACAATTTGTTGTTTCATTTTTACTTCTATCAATTTATTAATTTTATTCCCCTATATTTATATGTCACTATTGACCTTTGTAGCCATGATACATTGCTGGTTATGACAATAGGCAGCTTACAACTTTTTGCATGGATAGTTTTAACATCGAATTAAGTTTATTTTTTTACCACTGCTTCGTTTTCCAGTTAAAAAAAAATTAATATTTTATTGTTTGCTGAAAATGAATGTGGTCTTGGATATGGAAGAAAGAAGGACATCCTTGACATGGAAATCAGTCCTCCCGTAAGGCAATTTCAGGAAGTGTTTTCAAACCCAACCCCTGCCCCCTTCACTACAATGGAGTTTTAACCCACCCCACAGAAAAATTTAAATTTTTTAAGGAAAATGAAGAATTTTTAAATGTATATTGGAGGGTTTAAAAAAAGTTCCCCCACTGCCCACAACATCTTGGCTCTGCCACTCTGATGATATACTTTTTCTATTGCTTTCGTGCATATAAATAAAATAAATAATAAAGTATTTCATTAGTTTATATAATGTGCAAAAATTGTGTATAATTTCTACACTGTGCTATTTCCTTGTTAGATGAAAACTATCATTGTGTTGTGCACTTGAACAAAGCATCTATGTTGCTAAAATATCAGAACAATTTCTCCATCCGATATTGAATTCTATAACAAATGTCTGTCAAAGATGCATAATATTTTCCCTGGCAGACATTGGCAGAAAGAAACAGTAGTGTTTTATCATTTCTAAGCAAAAGTACAAATGGTATTTTGATGACTTTACAATGGTAGATCACAGAAACTGTGGCATATCCAAGAGGTGAGGTTTGTAGTTATAAACCCTCTAGCTTTTTATTAGCTGGTTTTCAGAAAAAACGACCTAATGTTTTAACTTTGTCATCTGTCAGTCTGTACATTCAACTTTTTAATTTATTTCTAAAAATAAAGAACTCTTTTTGGATTGGATAGGTATTGATGAAATATTACGATTCACATCTTCAGAATCTACCAATAGGTATAACTGTGCCCTATCATGGTGAAAAAAGTTAAAAAAAAAAGTGAAAATGTTTAAAGTGAAAATGGCAAAATTTAAAATGAATATTGGAAGCAATGTAATGTTAGAAATTAGACATTTTGATGATAAAATGTGAAGGTCACAAAATTTGCATTGACAAAAATTATTTTTTCTCCTTACACACCAGGGGGGGGGGGGTGAGAAAATGAAATTTTCTTTTTGTTTTATAAATTTAAAACTTGTTGGGTATGTATTGACAAATCATTACAATACCCACCTTTCAAATCTCCCAAAAGTTTCAATTGTGCCAAAAATTGTGGAAAAAGTTGAAAATTTCAAAACTTTACATGAATATTGCAAACGATTTAGTTTTTGCTACAAATTTTATATTTTAGTGGTGACCTTCACATTTCACCATCAAAATGTCGAATTTCTATCATTACATTATTTGAAATATTCATTTTAAATTTTGCCATTTTCAACTTTTTTCACCATAATATTGATCAAAGGGCAACAATTGGCAATAACATTTGTCCCTTCATCCAAGGGTTGGATGGGAAAAAAACTTTTTGTTTTAGAGATTAATGACAAATTCTTTTCAATTTGAATATATACTAACGAAATATGGTGATTAATAGTTTTCAAATCTTCCAAAAGATTTTAATTTATTTCATTAGAAGGTGCTAAATGTAGAAAATATAAAACTTTAAAGTAATAATATTGCTAATGATATATATTTATGCTAAAAACCAAAAATTTTGGTGATAGAATGTGTTGATTAAAAATACAGATAGCTTAATAACTTATTAACAGAAGAATAATTTATATTCATATATAATAATAAATTGTTTTATTTTATACACATTGTCTGATTTGGCTCTTAACCCTTCCATGGTCCCACTTATTTCCAGAGGCTCAGATATTTTTTCGCCATAATCAGCCAAAAAAATTTACCTTTAGAACTCGTGAAATAGTAAGCAGAAAAAAATTGGCTTCAACATGAGTGCGATTCAAACCTGTCTTCCAGTAACATGCCTGATAAGCTAACCACTACACTATCAACAGCTAATGTTTTTTCCTTCAGCTAACATGACAAACTTTCCCCCACAATCAATTTCGAAAAAATGTTTTCAGTAGATATAGCTTTCAATTCTACATGCTTTTAACTAAATTTTACAAAAAAATTATTAATATTTTAAAGGAAATCTGTAATATAGCTATTAAAGTTCTGCCCCCTTCATGGAATTTAATATTTAAAAACTATAAACTAAGAATGTGAACTTTGGGAGACACTGCATTAGGGCTAATAGTATATTTGGCAACATCAAAAAGGTATTCAGTAATCCACCTACAGACACTGGCACTTTGCCCAGTAAAATACATTGTGCTGCACAATTTCAAATGACATTTTAAAAATTTAAAGTTAATTTAAACACTTTTAAAATACTAATCTGGAAGGGCCACCTAAAAGAATTCAAGTGATATGCTAAACAAGAACAAAGAGTATAAGCCATTTAAACAACTTCAGTATACTGGTAACACTGGTTATTAAGCACATCTAGTACCTTTAACCTTTGCGTGTCCAAGCTGGGTATACTGTTTTCACTATTCTGATTCTAGAGGACCAGAATCGATCTACTGTTCCGTAATGCAATACCATAATTTTTTTTTTCTTTTTTCAAACACAAATCGGCAATTTTTAAACTGTTTCTAATCAAATCTTTAAAATAACATTTCAGTCTATAATAATTTGATCTGTTGATTCTGCTTGCAAAAATTATGAAAAAAGCTAAAAAAAAACTTATTTGAGCCTGTAGTAATTGTACACATATATTGAACCACAATAAATAGCATCCAGTAGAGATGATTTATTTTATATCTTTATTCTGTCTTACTGTAGTAGATCATCGATCAGTTTTTGTATTCCAGTATGCTAATTTGTTCAGTGCAAAGTTATTTTGGCTATTTCTAAACTTAAACTACATAAATACTCAGGAGCAGATGAAATTACTACTGAAATAGAGATGGTTACTCTTGGTAAATGGCTGAATGAAATTTTAAAAATCTTTTTTATGAGAATGGTGTTGTTCCTAAGGATTTTAACAAAGCTTTATTACTATCCCTATTTTTTAAAAAGGTGATTGTAGTTCTTGTGATTAGTATAGGAGTATCAGCCTACTTTCTGTCCCAAGTCCTTTACCTTATTCTGCTCAAAAGAATTAAGAATTTGGTTGATGGGCAACTGTTCTTAAAAACAGTTCTTAATCCGTAACAGGCCGTAGCTGGGTATGCAGCTTTCACTTTTCTAATTCTGGGGGTGCTGAATCAGCTTACCGTTCCTCCATAAAGCAGATTGTAAATTTTTTTTCAAACAAATATCGACAATTTTTTTAATTATTTCTAATCAAATATTTAAAATAGCATTTCAGTCTATGGTATATATTTTTTTTCCTATTTATTCTGCTTAAAAAAAATTATGAAAGAGCTAAAACTTATTTCAATCTGCAGTGATCACATGCACACATTGAATCACCATAAACAGCATCAAGTAATGATAATTTGGTTTATGCCTTTATTCTGCCTTATCGTAGTAGATTATTGATCAGTTTTTGTTTTCCGGTATGTTAACCTATTTATAGTTGAAGCAGAGTTGTAATGCTTTCTAAACTTTTCACATAAGTTAGTGATTCTATTACTACTGAAAGTTGCATCATCCTGTAACTTTGCCAAATGCTTTCAGTCAATATTTTAGCAGACTTTCAATTTCAAACATGATATTTACTCCGGTGCTTTTGTAATTATTTTTTACCAAGTTTCAAATGCATACTACGATTAGAAAGAATAATTTGAAATGATCAAAAATGAAGCCACTAGTGATCTCTAATGGCCAACATCAGAAGAATCGTAGGATTATGCAATTAGAGTGAAAGCATGATTTTTAAAAGGTAGAGCTTATTTTAGTGATAATTTTAATGATATTTTAAACAAATACAATAATTAACATTAAGATATTGTGATTTTTAACCAAATTTTTAAAAATAAACTTTTCTATAATAGTTATGCAGCTTATACTAAAATGATTCATTCTCAATTTCAGTGCTTCAAGTAAAACTTTAAATACTTTAAAATATTTTTTATCTAGCCTTTTCAGTTCTTTATCTTTTTTTTTTAAAATGTATTTCTCAGTTTTTATTTAAATTATCTTACTTTTAAATCAAAATAACTTTTTATAACACCTCTTTATTTAGGCTTATAATTTGCAATCACCAAAAATCTAAGCACATGAATTATTTGCATAAATGACTAATAAACTTCGGAAAAACTAAATAAATTAAAGATTTAAGCATTAATGGAAACATGAGCTTATTTATATTAAATAATTTGGAAAAAACACAAAAATACTTTTTCTTCAATTTTTACTGAAAAATCGAAAAAATACAGTAAAATTTTGAAATATTTTAAAAAATGTTTAAAAACTGCTATTTTATTTTTCTTCGAAATTTTGCCATTTTATTAATCACAATTAAATGTTCTTCCTTTTAGTATATAAAATGAGAGTTCCCTTCATTATTTACTTCAGGATGAAGTCCTAAATTTGTGCATTTTATTTTCTGAAAACACTTCAAAATTAACTTGGCCACCAGAGTAAGATCAGTTTAAGAAACCTGACACTTTAATGGTTGTTTTTTTAAACAGAAATGGTAGACTTAAAAACATAAAAAGAACTAGAAGTGTTGAAGATGTGTAAATCAGATTTTTTCACTTAAGTGGATTCTTCAGAATTTTGCTTTCTGTAAGTCAAAAGATAACTGGATTGCAGTGTAATATTTTCATCTTTGTTTTAAAGTTTTAAAAAAATTCTTGAATACTATGCAAAATATGCACAAATTTAATTAATTTTCACCTCCATTACTCTTAATAGCATTCTTAACCCTTAATGGGTCACAGCTGGGTGTACCATTTTCACTTTTCTGATTCTGGGAGCCACCAGTCAGTCTACCATTTTGAAGTTAACATTTTAATTTTTTTTAATAGAAATCTCCATTTTTTTAAACTGTTTCTAATCAAATCTTGAAAATAACATTTCAGCTTATGATATATATTTTTTCCTGTTGTTTTCCTGCTTCAAAAAATTATGAAAAGGTTAAAAAAAATAAACTTACCAGAGCATGTGTTGAATCACCTTAATAGCATCAAGTAGCGATGATTTAGTTTATGCTTTTATTCTGCCTTACCATAGTAGATTATCGATTGGTAATTTGATTTCAAGGATGTTAACCTATTTATAGCTATAGCACAGCTGTAATGCTTTCTAAACTTTTAACATAATTTTATTAAAGTAGTAATAAAATCAATAACTTAACAATTAATTGAATTACTTTGCGAATGCTTTTGGTCAATATTTCACAGACTTTCAATTTCAAAGATTTCTTTTTTGCTCTGGTGTTTCTGAAATTACTTTTTACTGCTTTTCAAATGTTATTATAATGAACAATTTGAAATGATTGAAAATGAAGTTGCTAGTAATCTCTAATGGTCGATATTGAAAGAATCCTAGGATTATATGATTAGCCTAAAACCACGATTGTTAAAAGACAACTTATTTTAGCAATAATTTTGATATTTTAACCAAATTCACTAATTAACATTAAAATATTGCAATTCTGAACTGAAATTTTAAAAATAAACTTCTTCTAAAAGTAGTTATGCAGCTTTATATTAAAACTATTCATTCTCAATTTCAGTGCTTGAGTGAAACTCTAATGCTTTGAAATATTTTTATTCAATTTTTTTTTCACAGTTCTTTATCTTTTTTTAGATATATTCAGTTCTTATTTAAATTATCATGTTTTTAAATTGAAATGATTTTTTATGACACCACTCTCCAAAAATCTAAACATATGCATTTTGCGTTATTTGCATAAATCACTAAAAAATAAATGAAAGATTTAAGCATTAATAGAAATATTAACTTATTTATAAAATAATTTGGAAAAAATGCAAAAAATACATTAATTTTTACTGAACTAAAAATAAAAAAGTTAAATTTTGCAATATTTTAAAAAAATGTTTAAAAACTTGAACTACTATTTTATTTTTCTTCGAATTTTGCCATTAATCACAATTAAATACTCTTTCTTTGGTATATCACATGAGTATTTCCCATCATTGTTTACTTCAGAATGTGGTTCTAAAAGTTGCGCATTTTATTTTTTGAAAACACTTCAAAATGAACTTGGCCACCAGAGTGAGGCCAGTTTCAGAAACCTGACACTTTAAGGGTTAAAGGGATATGATTATTCACACATCTTTTTAACCCTTAAAGTGATCTAGGGGGAGGAAGGCAGGTGGCATGGCCCACTTGCCTTCCTCCCCCTGGATCCAGCTTTGAACTTGTGTATATATGTCATGCATTTTTCAAGAAATTTTTTTTAAAAACCACTAAAACAGAGGGAAATCTCCCTGCCTTTTACCTTTTTCTGGTTTGATTGAGTTTCTTGCCCTCCCCTTCCTTAAAATAAAGGATGGAGAGGCCAAGAAATTCACTTTTTCTAGATCTGTGCCTATTTATCATACTTGTTGGTAATTATAGAAACCTAAAAAGAATCTTTAAAACAATTGGAGGAGAGTGGGGGGGGGGCAAAAATATTGTTTGCCCAGTATCATTTATTGTGACTTATAAACATTGACTACATTTTTTCTCCCCTATTTTTGAGTCTTGTTTGAGGTAGCCCATGACATTGGGATGTCACAAGCTTTGAGTTATATATCGTTAACATTGACCCCCTGCAAGTCCCCCCCCCTCCTATCAAGGGAGGGGAGGATGGTGGGAACAAAATTCAAAATAGTTTATGAAAGTCATCATATGAGCTTTCATTTAACAACTGACTTGCAACTGCAGGCCCTCATGTTTGGAAGCTACAATAAAAGAATTACTTCCACGTTTCACTTTTTTAGGTGGGAAGAAAGCAAGGGGCTATATTTCAATTACCCACAATACTCCCCACATCACAAGATTTCAGTTAACATACACTGGCGAAAATTGAAAAGAGAACATCATTAACAATTGAAGTGTAATCTACGAGATTTATTTAGTAGAAAACATTTGTTGCGAAAGAACAGTGATCACATGTGTGAAGTGATTCAATGTTTTTTGTACCTTTTAATGAGTATTACATTTTACAGAAGGCACATCTTAATAAAGTGTTGAAACTCCTCGAGCAGCAATACAAGCTTCCAATCTAGCATGCAATCAGTCATACAAATGCTGGATATCATGCTGGGGGATACCATTCCATGTGCTTTCAACTTGGACACGTAATTCAGCAATGGTTGTTGCCTGCCGCAGTCTGCAGAAGTCTTTCTTGGATCCAGTCCCAGACATGCTCAATTGAAGACAATTCCAGAGAGTGTGCTGGCCAAGGGAGTTGGTGCACTGCCTGAAGAGCATGTTGAGTTGCCCGGGAGGAGTGTGGGTGGGCATTATCCTGCTGTAATATTGCATTTGGGATTACACTCAAATATGGCAGGATGACCAGCTGTACAATGTTGCTGGCAGATGCATGATGGAAGAAGCTGCTCACCTTGTTGCCTTTGGAAGCATTAACGACCATCAGAGGCTCCTAAGCAGAATCGGCTTTCATCCCTGAAGACCACAGACTGACATTCTTCCCTCCAATAAACTCATTCTTGACACCACTGCAAACGTGCTCAACAGTGATGAGGTGACAGTGGAAACTGTGCCAGCAGCATGCACGTTTGTAGTGCTGCTTCCAAAAGATGATTGCCTATTGTTCTTGTAGACACCCTTGTACGACAGATTGGAATTTGTGATGCCATAGCCATCAGCTCTGCCACCACAGCCCTCCTGATATGCTGATCCTCTTGTGCATCTGTAACTCTGTGTTGCCCAGAACCACATCTGTGAGTGTGAATGTTCTTCTGAACATTGACACCTCCTCGTACCACTGCCAATACCTCTCGTCCTACGCAGTGTGCAATTTGATGAAAAGACCAACCTGCTTCCTGAAGACCCACTATACGACTTAACTCCACTAACTGAATAAATGTTATGTGCCAGTGTCATCCAGATATGGTAGCTTCTTCAAAGAGCACTGAACAACATGACACAAAATATGAGGATGACAACTTCTGTCTTCACACCCTAGTCCTTAAATACATTCTGTGTACATTTGCATGTCGTTGTCCTCAGTGACATTATTTCATCCAATGACTTTCAATCATTGATCATGGTTTCTGCTGCCCTTAACTATTAGCATATTATAATATGTCGTTCCTAAAGAAATTCCTTCTGGGTGTTCCTTTTCTATATTTGCAGAAGAACCCAAGTGTCAAATATAAGAAGTTGTACACTGGTGGAAATTGAGAAAAGAATTGTTTTCATATTTCCCTTTTTTTTAGGGGGGGGGGGAAGCATGGGGGTCAATGTTTTATAGCCTATGATACTCCCTGCATCACAAGCTTTCATTTGGCACATAGCTTGTTACTATCAGCACACATGTTCCAGAGATATATTGGAACAATAGTTTTCATATTTCCCCTTTTTAATGACACTCCTTGTGTCACAACCTTTCAGTTGATGCATAGCTTATTGCTTTCTTAACTCCTGTTCCAAAAACAGTGGAAAAATCATTTTATTTCTCCCTTTTAGGGGAGGTTAAATTTTATATAACACTCTTCACTTTAAAAGCTTTCATTTGACACAATAAATCATTAAGTTTTCCCATCGCATTTGAAAGATATGGTGGAACAACTGTTTGACAAATGAACAAATATGTACACACACACACATACACACACACACACATGCAAACAAATCCTCATGCAGCCATGGATGCTACCAGACTGTGTAATTTTCCTCTCCAAACATCTTTGCTCTGAGCTACAGCTGCTGCATTTGGCCACTGTAGACCAATTCTAGCAAGGTCCTGTTTGACACTGTCTGCCCATTGCATCCTGGTCTCTCCCTTTCCCTGAAGCCTTTAGGCACACTGTTCATAATCATGTTAGCCAATCTGCAGCTATATATACAGGCAACATGGCCAAATCAACTCAGTCTCTCTCTGCACAAAATGTTGCTCAGAGGAAGTTGATGATTCCTTCTTCTAACCTTCTTGTTGCTTGCAAAAGGGGGGAATCCCCAAAAAAATTTGGGGATTTTTTTATTTCATTTTTTGGCATCACAGCGCTCATTTCCAAGAGTTAGGAGTTGTGCATGCGCAACTCCTAACTTTTGATTGTCACCCGCTAAAGCGCATGTACAAGGACAGGCCCACTCTTGCGTCATAGCTTGCGCCGCTCGTCAATTTATGCAAATGTCTTTCCTGGCGTGCAACATGACACATGCGGGCTTTGTACCTCGTTATAACCTGGTGACATGTTGTCACAGTAGCACAGAAGATAGTCGAGTAGAGAGAGTGGTAGAGCACAGCACAGTTTAGAGATCAGTTTTAGTATGTTGATGTTTGTAGTAAGAAATAATGTATCTTCTTTATTCGTGAGTGCTTTTTGGAAATAAATTGTTTGTTATTTAAACCTTTTGAATCTTTATTAATTTTTTTTCTCTTGAGCAACATTAGTTTGTTTTGATTAGCATTAACATAAAATTTTGACAATCATTTAATATTTTTGAATTCTTACTCATTAACGCTCGCTGGTATTTTGAACCCTAATTAAACTTTATTTTTGGCAATGTCAACTATTGCCTGGCACCCCACTCAGCTATTCAGAGCATAAAAATAATTGGATCAGACAAAGGGTCCAAACTTTAAAAGTATTTCATTTCTCTGGAGCGTTACATAAAGTCATTGAAGTAGGAGGAAGAGAAGAAGTCAGTACACAGAAGGAGTTCTTAGTATATTTAGGTAGATGCGAATTGTTAGTACTCTAACTTTTTGTATTCATCAGCTGAATTGGTGCTTCTTTGAATTTTTTGGAAATAAAATTCCATCAGACAAGTGATAGAACAGAGTATTATCAACTGCCTCAACAAGTTGCCTATCTGTTTACTAACTGTAGTCCTTATGTTAATTGACCTTTACCTGAGATAAGGTTCAACGGTTTGAAATGTTCATCATCATGGACATTTGTCAAGTCCACGGAAAAGCATTTCCGTTTACTACAGTCCATGGAAAATCAATGGTTTACTACCGTCAATGGAAAAGCATTTCCGTTTAATGAAGTGCCCAGCAATAAAAAGGTGGTTTAAGCAGTATCTTGTTTAACTGGATGTGCTAAGCAATGGTGGAATAACATAGGATGTCGTCATGGCACAGAGTTTTGGGAAGATTTTAAAAGCAAACTCTTGGAAATCTATCCAGCTTATAATGATTTCACACAGCTACAGAATTGTTTTCATAGGGACAAAGGGAAGGAGATGATATCGAAAAATTCATCTGGGGTACAGTAGAGATATACTAACTGTACGATGCTGATGCCACTGAAATTGACATTTTAAACTGCATTATGTCTCAATTACTTTTGCCCATTAGGGAATTCTTAGAAGCACGAAATGTAAACTCAATTTCAAATTTAGTCAAATTGGCTTGTCAGTACACCACAAGAAGAGAATCTGAAAAAACAGCATTAAATCAACAATAGATGAAATCCTCACCCAAGCAGTGCTATCAGGTTGAGTTTTGCAAAATGACTCCTGCACGACCAGAAGTTACACGGTCCTGACAATTTGTACTGAATGCACCTACAATGATACAGAACAAGTAAAGCAGAAATTATGTTCTGCGTCAAGCTTCCAACATTTTAGCCCCTGACTTGGGAAGGTAGTTACCGGGAAACGACTGAATGATGACTTATTGCAATGGAGTGCCAACAATGAAAATTTAAGTATATTATTATTCTTCCACTGTGGCAGTAATGATTCATAATGTTTTATTTTTTTCTCTCTGGAATAGACTAAGACAGAGACCACTGAAACAACATTTATTGGGAGTTATATACTTAGATTTTGAAATGTTTAGTTTCTTGTTGAAACTTAGTAGTTATTTATTTTTTTTGAAAAGTGAATTTAGTATTCAAGATTTATAGTTCGAGTTTATAATGTGATGTGAATAGAGTTTTTTTTTTTATGTATTCTTGTTCATCTGAGGTTCTAGTTGAACCATAAAGAATTATGTATTGTATTAACACGATTTAAAATGCATTATGTATTTTTGTAGATTTTTTCGTTTCAGCTGAACTGAGTGTTGTAAATTAACATTAAGTTAGAATTTAGGAGCTATAAAATGTTTATTGAAGTGAATGATGAGAATGAAAGAGAATTTAGTATATAGTGATTAAATATTCTGCATTTTGAGGTATATTTTGTATTTTGAAGTGGATTTTTTTGTATGCAAAGTGTGTTTTAATGTAAAAAGTGAATGGAATTGTATTGGATGAAATGTTAACGTCGTATATGATAAATTATTGTTACAGATTTTCTTTACTCTTAGATACGATGTATGTATATGTGTTTAAATCTGTTCGGTGTCAGTGATATTGATGCGTAATTATCAGGATGACATTGACAGCATTTCTTTGCATATATATGAGCTGACCATGATGTGTTGAAGTTTCGTAACTTCATTGATCTGTCCCCAACAACGAAGTCTTGTAGCTAAGACTGTCACCAGCATAACACTTTTGGGTGGGGGATGTAAAGCCTGATGTAACTAATGCATTTTTTTATTTCAGCTAGCTTGCGATTATTGTGTTTAGGTGAAGTCTTTAGTGCTTGTTACATTCCTGCTTGTTAGTAAAATTTGAAATTTTTTAGCTTCATGTTTTTATCTGGTAGTTAGGAGGATTTAATGGTGTTCCAATAACCATTTTTTTTATGTATGGTAGGAGAAGATTTAGATTTCACATGTATTTGTTATTAGGGGAATAAGTAGAAGTTATGTACCCTGCTTGATACATCTGTATTTATATTCTGTGAAAGAGCAGAATTTGATTTAAATGAATTTTTTCTTTAACCTTTTTAGAAGTTAAGCGGTGTGATGTCCCTCATTCACTTTTACTTTACCTTAACCAGTTTTGCTTAATTTGCGTTATATTCATCATTTTGGGGATTTTTATTTCATTTTTGGCATCACAGCGCTCATTTCCAAGAGCAAAGGAGTTGCGCATGCGCAACTCCGAACTTTCGATTGTCACCCGCTAAAGCGTGCATGTACAAGGAAATGTCCCCTCTTGCGCACTCGTCATTTTATGCCAATGTCTTTACCGGTGCAACAGCCACGTGTTGCCGAACCTGTACGCTTGTTAAAACCGTGACGAATTAGAAGCAAAAGTTAGCAGTAGAGAGTAGAAAGAGTAAGTCAGTAGTGTCACAAAGTTGGTGTTAGACACAATAGTGATGATGTAGACAACATTTTCATTTACGTTGGCGAGTGTTTAAAAATACTTTTTTGGAAATAAACTTGTTTGTTATAGAAACTTTTTTGAATCTTTGCTATTTTTTTCTCTTGAGCAACGTTATAAGTTTCGATTACATATTTTTATATTGACAATCATTTAATTTTTGAATTCTTACTCGCTAAGTAACGCTCGCTGGTATTCGAACCCTAATTGAACTTTATTTGGTAATTTGTTAATTATTGCCTGGTGCCAGACTTTAGCTATCCGGAGCTTGAATAAATATTGGATTAGACAAAGGGTCCAAAACTTTAATAATATTTAAATCTTTGGAGCATTACAGCGGGCAGGGGTAATATTAACCAGCTTTTTGTACAGGCTATTGTATGCAACTTTTGAAGTTTGTATCAGAATGCGATATGAAGTAGTCCGATAATGCTAGTGTGCAGTTAACTGCCACAGCCATTGGTATGTAATTATATGTAATTACAATAGGCAGCTGTACACTTTTGATAGGTGGAATGGGAGGAGGTACCTTTCGTTGTGATGGAAAATTGTGTTGAAGCGAGATTAGAGTCTTATCAAAATTTGCAAAAGCATACCTTTTATGTTCAGCGATGTGTAAATGACGTGAGAAGTGTCTTATTATTCTAAATTTGCACATCAAAATTGTTAGGTCAAATTTTGACTCCCTTTGGGAGGGGGAGTTGTAATGGTCCACCCAGTCACTTTCACTTTTCCCTTAACCAGTTTTGCTTTATTTACGTTATATTTATCATTTTGGGAATTATTTCATTTTTCGACTGATCACAATTCTTACTTCCAAGCCATAGGAGTTGTGCATGTGTAACTCTGATTTTTTGATTGTCAGCCACTAACATACGCGTGTAGGACACTATCCCTCTTGTGTCATAAGCTAACACGATCGTTAGATTATGCAAATGTTTTTCCTGGCGTGCAACAGACATGTGCCAGATTTGTTTGTTGCATGTTATAACTAAGTGACATTAGGTCACAGAGTTAGTATTGTTAGTAGGAGCTGAAGTATGTTGAAATAATAGATATTGATGTTGAGAATGTGGAATATGTGGAGTTGAAGTGGAGTTAGTAGGAAGAGGAGAAGTTAGTAGATAGAAGTTCTTAGTAGAGATTTAGGTAGATGTGAGTTGTTAGTACTCTAACTTTTTATGTTCATCAACTGAATTGGAGAGTCTTTGAATTTTTGGAAATAAATTTTTTTTAATTTTTGACTTTTGCTATTTTTCTCTTGGGCAATGTTAATTTATTTTTGATGAGATTTAAACTTTAATAAACTTGACAATCCTTTTTGAATTCTTGCTCAATAAGTAACACTAGATATATAAAACGGATTCTGTTAAAACTTTATTTGACAAGTTAATATTGCCTGGTGCCCGACAAGCTATCTGGAATTTTGAATAAATTTCGATTAGACAACAGGTTCAACTTGAAAAGTTAATCTTTGGAGCATTACACAGTTTGGCCATGTTGCCCATGACATTGTTTCAGATCTTTTCATAGATTTTCCAGCCAGTTAATATTTGATGACTGCCAGTGGCCATGGGAAGTGAAAATGTTTAATCTCGTGCTCCTTGAACCACTAGGTGACCACAACATGTGCTCTTTGGATGGGAGCACTGTCATCCTGAATGAGAGCTGTCTCTTTATGACAGAAATGCTGAATTATTGGATAAAGATTATTACTCAGGACTGTCAAATAGCAATTGGAATTAATCTTGCCTTCTAATGGAATGAGTGCACACAAACCATGACACAAGAAAGCACCCCACACCATTACAGAACCCTTGACAGTAGAAAACAAGCAATCACAGTTGCACGCTTGCTTTATTGGTGCCAACGCATGCACTCATCCATTTGTCAGATGACTTGTTGGACTACATTATATTCCTCCACTGCTTGCACTCTTTGTACCACTGTACACAATGTGCATTAACAGGTATGATGAGTGGCTTGTGAAGTGCAACTCGACTATGATATCCAGCCCTAAGAAATTTTCAACATACTGTTTTTGATGAAATTGCCTCTTGCATTCTATGTAGAAATCTGTGCACAACTGATCAGCTGTATCTTGCCAGTTTAGCTTTGCACATTGCCTTAATGCTAAATGTCCTAATTCTGGGGTAATGTACTTTCACCACTGTTGCCTTTCTGCAGATGATGTCTTCCCTTTAGATTCCAATGCAGACATGACTTTAGAAACTGTTCCTCATGAAACATTAGCAAGTTCAGCTGTCTTAGTGACTAAACCTACTGCCAAACATGCTACAACAATCATGCCCCTTCTCTTGATGATATGGTACCAATAATTACATGCAGTTATGCTGAGTTTGCCTTTATAAAAATGACAATAAGCATGATGGGATGTAATATGCCTTCGTTAGTGGCACATAGACAGCACTGTTCAACATTAATCAAAGGCTTTTTGCAAACCTTGGTGTTTCCATTTTTCTGTCCATTACCTGTATATTGTGAAGTCTGGTTGAACCTCTGTAGCTCATGGCTGCTTAAGGATTCAGTTTGTATATGTACTAAACCTTAATGGTATGTCAACCATAAGAGAGAATAATGAACAGGAAAATATTCTTCTGACATGTAAAAGATTAATAATGCTGAATATTCTGCTCCTACAGTTTATAGTAAGGTAAATATAGTTCTCACTACTTTAAATTATAACATGAGAAAATATTAGTTTTCTGAAAAATGTTGAAATTATGGAATAATTATTAATATATAATACTTGCTGATTTTATACAATTTACATTTGGTTTATTCCAAAAGAAGAGTTATTAGAAAATAAATTAAGCATCAAAACGAGAGTAAAAATATAAAAGACTAAAGCAAATAGAGCTTTTACATATATTTGTGAGAGTGTTGTCGTATTATGCTTTTTTTTTTTCAGTTTTTGAGAGAAGACAGAATAATTCATTTTCTATATCACAATATAAAAATTTTCAATAGAGAATAGATAAAACAGAATAAATTAAATAATATAAACATACCCTTTTCAATACCAATTGTGGAAGTGACTTCTGAATGTGTTCCTGAAGTCTATAACATGCCAAGGATGGCTCATTTGCAACTATATGTAAATTCTCTGATATCTTCTCAGAAGCTAGAAAAAAAAAATGTATACAACAAAATCTTATATTCAAAAACAGGGTATAATGCATCTATATGTCATGAGAAAAATTGGCTATATTCTCATTGAATACGCTGATATTGCAATTGACTGGAATTAAAAATTGCTAAGTGGTTAAATTTTGATATGGGTTGCTAAATCTATATAATAAAAGAAGATGTCTGTCTGTGTGTCTGTCTGTCTGTGGCAGCCATAACTCATTGGAAAATCAAATTTTTAGAGAATGTTTCAGGTTGTGGTCCGGATTGCAGTGCCAAATTTCAGGTCGAAAGTCCAAGAGTGGGGGGGGGGGGGGGCTTGCTAGAACCAAAAAATATTTACCATGCTATTCCTACAGGAAACGAGAATCGCTATCAAATTTACTGTTGCCATTTACTGCTCCATAACTATGAAAGTAAAGATTTAAAATAACCTTTAAATGTTCTGCTGCAAATCTGATGTCGTTGCCAGATTCCCCACATTTCCAAAAGCATTATTTAGGCATTCCATTGCAGCTATGGACTTGATTTTCTAACCAAAGATAGGGTCGGACAAGGGGAACCCGCCTACAAAATTTGGGATCTTTCGGTGAAGTACATCAGGAATTACAGAATGCCAAAATCTGACGAAATAAGTAACTCAATTGTTTGCCACAGGTTCTGAGAGCATGCGCCGAGTCAGCAATGACTTTGCAACACCGGGAAATTCTTCATGTTCAAACTGTGATAAAATGTCAGGGGGGGGGGGATATTCACTAACCTTTAGTGCAGGAAACAACAGAATATGCAGATTAAACGTGAGATACGAGCTGTCACAATTTGTGTAGAAATGAAGCCACAGGCCAAGTGAGAACCTGATTTTTAAACCAATCACCGGGCAACACGGGGGATGCTGTGCAGGAAATTTGGACCGTGCGAACGAATATCACGGGAGCCATAGGGTAGCAAAATCTGTGGTAACAGAAATAAAATCTTGATAGCTTACCCAGAAACTAAGCCACGGGCTATGAGGAGTGCTCGCTGATGTCAACAACAATCAGGGCAAATTTATTCCTGTTGAAAATCTGTGCTAAAGTATCGGGGGGGGGGGGGGGGGGGGGGGGGGGGGTTCTTACAAAATTTACCTTTAAATGCAGTGAAAATAAGAACATACAGGTTAAAAGTGACACCCTGGCAGTGCCGGGTAAGTTCAGCTAGTCTAATAATAAAGTTGATATTTAGATAACAACCAAAATATTTTGCTTGATATAAAACATTTATGCCATAATAGTTAGAGCAGTTTAATCACAGTTATTGCTTTTGTCGTTATTACTAGGATGATTCGCAAGTCTGTGCATTTTATCATCTACTTGAAAAATTATTATTACAATATAAAGAACCTTACTCATTGAAATATAAATCTTATTTTAAATAGTTCATAGCCATCTGTTGGCAATTCCTTTTTGATACCATGCTTGGTCCTTGGAGGTGAAAAATTCCTGATGTCTGTTTTAGTCTTCCAAAAATGTTAGAAAATACCTAACTAGAAGAAAATGAGCCATGGAGTGAAAGAGGTGGTAGATGGAAGGAGTTAAATCCAAACTATATGCTGGGTGAGAAAGAAGTTCAAATAAAGGGAACAAATATAAGCAAGATAACAGGAAACTTGATACCACTGATTGCTTGCACAATGTCTTGGACATTAGGTGGTTTCACTATGTAAGTAAAAATGAGGTTATATGGAGGAGTAATCAACTGCACCTGAGCAACATCCTAGGTAGGGAGACACTGTTGGTTTGGCCATGCTGACTGCATGCAGAATTACAGCTTAATTAATGTTATGAACAGTGTACCTAATGCCTCAGAAAAAGAGAGACAGATTTAGAATGTGAGGGTGGACAATGTCGGTTGGTTGGTTGGTTGCTTTGGGTTTTATGGCACATGGGCAACTAGGCCATAATGCGCCAAACAAAAGACAATATAAAAGATAAAAGACGTGCAACCCGCAACCAAATTTAAAACAAATGAGCTAATTGTAAAAAGGTAAAACAACAAAGAACAAGTGTAAAAATACAAAGTAAAACAATAGAATACCAGGTGTAAGTGACCTGGGATATATATACAATGTATAAGGTGGTAAAATCAAAATCCAGTAAAATATCCACGTCAAAAATATAAGTTAAATCAATCCCAGGTGTAAAAGACCTGGGCTATACAAAATATTAGGTAAAAATCAAAATCTATTAAAATAACCACAATATTTTAAAAAGGAAAAAACTGAGGGTAAAATGATATGATCGGTTAAAAGATGTCCGAGTGTAAGAGGCTCAGACGCAAAATCATGAAAGGTAAAATACAATTTTCGTTCACTATTAAAAGCTTCGCATTCGACTAAAATGTGTTTAATAGTTAAAATGGTGTCACAAAACTCACACTTAGGTTCGTCGTCCGCCCGAAGAAGAAACGAATGAGTAATATACGAGTGACCTAAGCGGAGCCGAGCAAGTACAACTTCCTCCTTGCGATTCCTGCGGTAACAAGACTGCCATGGTTTGATGATAGGTTTGATCTCAAAGAGCTTGTTTGTAAGCTGTTCCGACCAAGATCTCTGCCACTGTGCCCGTAGCTCGGTGGTAAAACGTTGCCGGAAATCCAGATAGGGAACCGGCAACGGAGAGTCGGACAGGGGCGTGGCTGACCTGGCAGCAGAATCTGCCAAATCATTACCCCTGATTCCAACGTGACCGGGCACCCAACAGAAATGGATGGTGGTGGTGGCTGCCAGACGATGTAGCTGCTGGCGGATCTTAGTAAGAACAGGGTGAGGCCAATGCCTCACCGAGATCAAAGCCTGTAGCAAGCTAAGCGAGTCGATGTAAAGCACACACCGACGATGATGCTTAGTCGCCACGTGGTCCAAGGCGAGGCTGATAGCGTGCAACTCTGCAGTGAAGATGGAACACTGCAGTGGGATCTGGTCTGCAATGATTACATCACAGCAGACCATGGCCGATCCCACCGATGTGCCGGACTTCGAGCCATCTGTGAAGACAGGCAAGAAGTCCGGGTACTCAGCACGATGGCTGGCAAAGAGTTGCCGGTACACACAGTTGGGTGTAAAGGCCTTCCCCGTCCTGCACAAGGAAAAATCACAGGAAGGGGAAACAGCGAGCCATGGTGGAAGTGGCTCAGCTGTCGACTGTGCAACGCTATCGAGACTGGTGTTGATGTCTCTGAGGTAGCCTCGGACTTGCAAACCAAATGGACGAATGGCAGTCGGCCGATTATTGTAAAATATTTCCCACTTCGGACGGAAAACGCAGTTCCAAGTGGGATGGCCAGGCAGGGATCGCAATTTAGATGCATATTGTAGGGACAACTGCTGATGGCGAAGAGATAAAGAAGGTTCGTCGGTCTCAACGTAAAGACTCTGGACCGGTGAGGTGCGGAAGGCTCCCGTGCAAACACGGAGGGCCTGGTGATGGAGGGGGTCCAGCACCTTCACCACCGAATCCCGGGCCGAGTCGTACACCTGGGATCCGTAGTCCAGTTTCGATCGGACAAGTGCACGGTACAGGCGGAGCAAAGAACATCGGTCCGCCCCCCAAGAGAGGGAGGAGAGGACCTTGACAATGTTCAATGCCCGCGTGCACTTGGACCTGAGATGACGTATGTGTGGTAAAAAGGTCAATTTCCGATCGAATACGAGACCGAGAAACTTGGTCTCCGCCACAACTGGAATGATGTTACCCCCGAGCCGCAGCTCGGGATCCAGGTGAAGATTACGCTTGTGGCAAAAGTGCACACAAGCAGTCTTCTGTGGGGAGAACCGAAACCCGTTTGCTGTCGCCCAAACGGAAAGATTGTTCAGGGCAATTTGCAGTTGTCTTTCAATGACCCTCATGCTGGACGATGAGCAAAAGATGCTAAAGTCATCAACATAGAGGGCATTGCCTACTGATGGAGGAAGCTGTCTAGTTATAGAATTAATCTTGACAGCGAAAAGCATAACACTCAGAACGCAGCCTTGTGGCACCCCCTGTTCTTGGGGGTACGGCCGCGACAGAGTGTTACCGACACGGAAAGAGCGTGTCGATAAGAAGTTGGAGATGAAGATCGGCATGTGACCTCTCAAGCCGAAGCTGTGGAGGTCACGAAGAATGCCGAATCTCCAAGCCGTGTCGTACGCTTTTTCGATGTCAAAGAAAATTGACACCAGGTGCTCTCTTACGTAAAAAAGAATTTCTGATAGCCGATTCGAGGCGTAGCAGATGGTCAAGAGTTGACCGTTGCCTGCGAAAGCCACACTGGGTGTTGGAAAGAAGGTTGCGATGTTCTAAATACCAGATGAGTCTGGCATTTACCATTCTTTCCAACACCTTGCACACGCAGCTCGTCAATGCGATGGGACGATAATTGGAAGGAATCTTGGGATCTTTGTCTGGCTTGGGGAAGGCCAAGACGATGGCCTCCCGCCAGGAGTCCGGAAACTGCTCCTCGAGAAAAATGTGATTGAAGAGATGGAGCAGCCGATCCTTACTCGATGGTGAAAGATGTTGGAGCATGGCATAATGGACATTGTCCAGCCCTACAGCAGAGGCACGAGAAGAGTGCAGAGCAAGGTGAAGGTCCTCCGCTGTGAATGGCCTGTTGTAAGGCTCCAGGCCATTCGAGTGGAAAGACAGCGGAGAGCGCTCCGCCCTGCCCTTCTGGGTCAGAAACTCGGGGGAGTAAGAGGAAGATGAAGAGATGGAAGAGAAGGATTCCCTCAGAGTGTTGGCAATTGCTTGGGGATCAGCAATTGCCTGTCCATTGTGCTCCAGGATCGATAACGAGTGAGACATATAGTTCCCACTCATCTTCCGGACTTTATCCCACACGACCTTAGAACTAGTCGTGTGGGTGATAGATGTATACTTGATCCAAGATACCTTCTGGCTCTGGCGTCGGACGAAACGAGCTTTCGCCCTGGCGCGTTTGAAATTTTCGAGGTTGGGGGTTGTCGGATATCTCCGAAACACCCCCCAAGCCTTGTTCTGAGCCTTATGAGCTGCGGTGCAATCTGGATTCCACCACGGTTTCGGAAAGCGAGGAAACCGTGTAGAAGTTTGAGGAATTGTTGATGCAGCTGCATCTACGATACAGTCCGTTATCTCCACTACTGCCACATTGATTGGCTCCTGGCTGAGAGAGTGGTCATCGAGCTCTGAGAGCAGCTCGAAACCACCCCAGTCAGCGCGATCGAGCCTCCACCGCGAGACGCGTGAAGGGCTGTAAGGCCCCCCACGGGAGATGGTGCACACCACGGGGAGGTGATCGCTTCCGTAAGGGTTGTCCTCAACCTCCCATGTAAAGAGTGGAAGGATCGAGGAGGAGCAAGGTAATGGTAAGGTCAATGGCAGTGAAAGAGCGGGTTGGGGAGTGAAAGTAAGTACTGACACCGGTGTTCAACAGGGAGAGAGAAGGATCCAGGAGCCACTGCTCTAGGACCCCACCCCTCCCGTTGGTGTCAGCACTGCCGCAAAGTGGACTGTGTCCGTTGAGGTCCCCCATAATGAGGAAGGGGGACGGCAGCTGCGAGACGAGATCATCAAGGTCTTCCTGGAAGACGATGCTCCCAGGTGGAAGATATACAGAGCAGACAGTCAGCGAGAACCCCACGAAGAGACGGATGGCTACCACCTCCAAGTTGGTGGTGAGGGATACGACCTGGAATGGAGAATGGTTGCTCACGAGGATGCAGACACCCCCGCGAGCCGGACCATCTCCATCCCGGTCCCGGCGAACTAGTGAAAAGTGCCGGATCGTGGGATCTGTGACTGGCTGCAAGTATGTCTCCTGCAAGCACACACAGATGGGCTGGTGCGCCTGAAGGAGGGCCTTGATGTCGTCAAGATTCCTCTGGAATCCATGACAATTCCATTGTAGGAGTGTGGCCATCTCAGGACTTAGAAGAGTGGGCGGATGACGTGTTTCTATTCAACTTAACCGCCGCAGAGGACGGTTTAGTGAATAGGGGGTGGTCGGTATCCATGTCCTCGGAATCGTCCGAGAGGCATGGATCGGTGACCGCCCTTTGAGGAGGAGTGATGTTTCTTTTTTGGCCCCGGTGGGGGCCCCTTTGGTTTGGAAGGTCTTGCTGTCTGAGGACGGGAAGGAGGAGGCCTTCCGGTGGAAGGCTGCGCTGTAGGAATGGAAACCGGGGTTGATGTCGAAGTCGACACCACCCTCGGTCTCGCCTGCGTGAGGAAGTACTTCGCAGCTGGCGAGAAAGACTAAGTAGGTGGTACACTGATGTCAGTCTGCACCGCAACCAAAGTCATTGGAACGATGGTCTTTCCAATGACTGCACTGGCATAGGAAACCTTGCCAGGCGGGGCGGGCGGTGCAGCAAGCTTTCTCGCCTCAACATACGAGATGTTATTCATGACTTTGAGGCGTTGTACCTCCTTTTCCTCTTTCCACTTCGGACAGTCGCGGGAGTACGCCGGATGTTTGCCACTGCAGTTCACACAGCATGCCTTTTCTGCTGTGCAGTCAGGATCGAGATGATCCTTACTGCCACAGCGAGCACAGGTGGGCTTGCCCCTGCATTCTGTGCGGGCATGACCGTATATCCGACACTGAAAACAGCGCAGAGGGTTCGGTATATACGGCCGTACCTCACAATGTAAATAACCTGCCTTGATGGAAGAAGGTAGGCGTGGCGTGTTAAATGTGACAATCAGCACCCGGGTGGGTGTCAATTTCCCATCACGGTGTGTCGAAACCCGGTGGACCGCTGTTACTCCTTGAGGTGTGAGCTCCGAGAGGATTTCCTCCTCAGTGACTTTGAGGAGGCCGCACTCTGTGATCACACCCCGAGAGGAATTCAAAGTTTTATGGGGAGTGACTTCGACAGCCACCCCACCAATTTCTTTAACTTTCAGGAGCAGTTCCGAGTGTTTGGAACAAGCGGTCTCAACTTGTAAGTCACCAGATCGTAGGCGCTTAACGGATTTCGGTTCTCCCGCAAGACCTTTCAAACCTTTATTAACGAAAAAAGGGGACATGTCCCCAAGTACCTGATCACCCGTGGAGTGGATGATCAGGAACTTTGGGAACGAAGACACAGACATAGAAGACGACGGCAGAGATAACTGAGACAACGAGGAAGATGGGGGCTCATGTCGAGCCCTCTTGTTGGCAGCAATCGCATTATTTTCATCACTCTCTCTCATGATTTTTTTTGTGTGGTTCAGTGCCCGCTGTCCCCACCCTCCACGGAGCCCAACCAGGGGACGCCCAGTCGGGTGCCAGGGCTACGCAGGCACTATACCCACACAGACAGTGAGCCAAGCCCTCACAAATAAATATAAGGAAAATAAAAAGAGAAATGTGCAGAACGAAACATTCTACACAAATCAAACAAAGCGTAAAATAATAAAAATTATGAATGGCCAAACTGGCCTCACAAAGAAAGGATAACTACAAAAGGAAAATAAGTTGTGAGGAAACTTGTAAACCTGTACCCGGACCGTGGGCAAGGTTACTCACCGCTCTGCACGGTTGACCCTAGCAGGACCTGCCCACCAGCCGATTGCTCCTGGGGGGGCTACCCCAGGAGCTCCCGTTTACCGGAAGCAGAGGCCAAAGCAGTGTATAGCAGAGGCCCCGGAATCCGCTGCCCAGCCCCGCAACGGACAGGCTCCCCAATGGCAAGACAGCCAATGGGGACCATGCCAGTCATGAGCTGAGGAGAGAAGACGGGGACCCCCGAGCAACTACCAGGATCCTCCTTTCCCGGGACACGGGTCTCCGCACACGGCAAACACGCGGGTGAGCGTTTAGGACCCTGCGAAGGTAACCGAGCCAGCGGAACCTTCACAGGGTGGTCCCCCTCACCGCGTACAGACACTCACACCGAGGGGGTGGACAATGTCAAACATGACCTTGTTAGAATTGTCCTGGAGTGGCTAAGTGTAACAGCTGTAGCTCAGGGCAGTAATGTATTAAGAACTAAATTGCACAGTCTGATTGGACCTCCAGAGACCATGAATGGATAGGCGAGTGAGTGAATGAATGGATAGAGAGATGGATGTAATAACATAAGCCAAAATAGAATAAAGTGACTTTGCACTGTTCAGACTCATGGGATTTTTCTGACCTGTTTATAGAAGTGTAAGAACAGTTTCTTGGTTCCTTCAATGCCAGACATTTTCTCTTTAGGTGTTGAAATTTGTGGATCTTGGAAAAGTGCCTGAAGATTTAGTTATAAGACAAAAACATTTTTAATCTCCTCGGAGTGGCATGACATTGAGGAAGGGAAGGAGCAGATTATTTTAAAATGATTCAATACAAACTCAAACAAATAATTTTTTTTAATAAAATATTGCCCGGAAATGGGAGTTAAAATGACCTTGACAAAATTGTCCTCCCAATTGTAAGAGTAGATTTCTAAGCAAAAGAAATCCTTTTTGCTTTAATATAGAACACCTCATTCATTCTTAAAAATGATAAAAGACCAAAGTTAATCTGATTAATTCATTCATAATGCTTTAGCATGAGCAACTTTCTTATTTATATTTAAATTTTACTTAGTGTAACATTGAGAAGTTGCCTTCCCCAATCATAGATGGCATCATTGGGAACCAAGACATGTAGATTGATAAGTCACATTAGTGGATGAATGACAGAGCTGGATAGTTTAGTGGTTCTTAGAACACTCCAGCATTAATTTGGCGAGATGAGAGTTCAAATCCCAGTTCTTGCCAAAATTCATTTTTTCCACAGAATTATTAAAAGTTCTTCGACTGAAAAGCCAAGAGATAATTTAAAAAATTAGCATATAATCTAAACTGATGTTTAAAAATTATCTGAATCAACAAGTCACAAGAAATCACCCAGCAAGGCACTAAACTCAGGAGAGTAGGATTCCCAAATCCTACAAACAAGGCTATAATCAAGCTTTCAGGTGTTCCCAATACCTATGCAATAACAAAAAGTAACATGCAAAACAGGGTGATGTCTTCATGACCGTCCCCTACCAGGGTCCAAGGCACAACTTTTTTCCAAATTCATTTCCTTTGTTTGAAACTATCACCAGTGAGGTCACATATATTTCAGGATGCAAGGTTCCCTCAATCCAATCAGGTACGCCCACTAGTAAGCTAGTGAGCAACCATTGTAGAACGCAACTCTGAGTGTGGGACTCGATTAAACACATTTTTCATCTGACCTGGAGCTGCCCTTGTTATTGCTAGGCAATACTCTGATGAAAAATGGTGCTTCTGGCTCACCCTGGTCAATTGAACATTAAATGAAACAATTCAGGTTGTGATGCAAAATTTATTCAGAATTAACAAAAATTACTATAATAATTATGTCAACTGCTAGAAAATACTCTTATACATGTTGGTAAAACTTAGTATAACAGTTATTAAAAACAAGTTAAAATGAAACAAAAACTTTTCAGAGCATTTATTTAAACTGGCACTATTGCTGCAAAATATTCGAATTTCCATAATGCTCTAAATACTTAATGAATATTGCTGAAAATTGAGATTGAAACAGAATTGATTAAAATCTTTAAATTGTCTTCATTCACATTTTTTCATAAAATGTTTATGTAAGAAGTTACCGAGTTCTATATCTGAGCAATTCTATATCTATTGACAAATCATGTAAATGTACTTAATAAAATGGCCACTGATGGTGGTTATAATTTTTATATAATTAAAGTGGTGATAGGTGGAAAACTGCTAACCACATGGAGAAGAAATTCAGAATAAGCAATGCCCTATCATGTGGAAATGAAAGAAGCGAGATAAAAATTTATTCCAAAACGATTTTCACTGTATGCAGCCAGTACACTAAATCAAAATTATCACTTGATTAGTACGCAATTCACAAAGAGTACATTCCTTCCATTGGATCATTAAAATAATACTAATACGAAATGTTAATATTTTATTTAAATACCAAGTGCTTGGTATCAAAATATAACTAGTATCACATATGTGTGGAATATGAAAAACTTGGCTGGGGAGTTTGCAACCAGACTTATTATTTCTGATAACAAATGTTGGTCATATGAGATGGCTATGCCTTGCAGTAACTATGCCCAGTGGTAAGGGAATGACAAAAAATTTTCATAGCCAAAAGGAAAAGTGGGCCAGGAGAAACAGCCAGTTCACATGAACATCAATCTTAAGAGGAGGTGGGGGGAGAGGACCCATGGGACAGCTATTGGGAAATTGGTAGCTTCACATCAAGGCCATCCAGCATGTTGGTTGGTGTGGTAGTTAATCAGATACAAATTCAGTGACTTATTATAGTATTTTATATTACTTATTACCTCAATAACTTATCAATTACTTATTATAATATACTTATTATATATACTTATCAGCTACTATTATAATACTTGTAGCCATCCCGTGGCCGAGTGGTTAGCGCGCTTGGCTACTGATCTACGGGACCTGGGTTCGAGCCCCGGGTAAGGCATGGATGTTCGTGTTGTTTTCTGCTGAGGTCCTGCCATCCTCTCAGATCTTCTACTGTGGCATATAAACTGACAGACTCCTGTCAGACCTCTGTGGCATATAAACTGACAGGCTCCTGTCAGACCTCTGTGGCAAGCAGCTGCTTGAGGGGGTATTTATTTATTTATTTTTTTTTTTAACTTTATCAGTTACTTATTTACCTCAGTAACCTCAGTTACTTATATTTTATATTATTTATTACCTCAGTAACTTATCAGTTTAATTATAACCATCTTTAATGTGCACAGGGTATGGCTTTCCCACATACAGGGTCATGGCTGTCCCAACTGACAGTTGGCAGCCTTTACAAGCCCATTGGTGTTCCCTACTGTCTGGGCAGGGCAGAGAGTTTTGCGAAGATAAATCTCAATGCTTGCCCAGCTGGGACTCAAACCTGGGAAATGCAGATTACAAGCTTGGTGGGCAACTGGACTGAGCCACAGCTGACCCAAATAAAAAGGAGTAACATAGGAAGTGTGATATATGATGAATGAGGCGACTTCTTGTTTTCTCCAATCCTTAGAGAAAGGATGCAGTCTTCAAATGCTTAATACATTTATATGACACCATTATAGGATATACACCATTATAGTGACATACACCATTATAGGAGCTGTCTTACAAGTGATGGAAACTGAGACCCATGCAAACTGAGTTTCTGCTTTTGAGACAGAGGAATGAATTATAATGTATTCATTTGGGAGAGTCTGTGATGGAACTACTTTTCTCACCCCTGCTAATCATCTTTACTGAAACTAGACTTTGAAACCCCTACTCTTTAACCCTTTCTCTACCATACTACCCCAAAATAGCAATAACTGCAAGTAGGAGGATCACCGATGAAAAAACACCAAATACACAAATGCCATCAACAAAATGGCAAAAGTAAAAATGCCGCCTGAACACTCAACAAAAACAAGGACTCTACATAATGCTGTCAATAAAACGGTGTGAACAAAAACATTGTACATGCAAAATGGTGTAAATATAAATGCTGCCTTTACAAAATGGCGTGAACATATATGCTGCCTTTACAAAACGGAGTGAACATAAATGCTGCCTTTATAAAAAGGCGTGAACATAAATGCCGCTTTTACAAAATGGAGTGAACATAAATGCTGCCTTTATAAAAAGGCGTGAACATAAATGCCACCAGTACAAAATGCCATAAACAAAAATTCCGTGTACAAACTCACCGCCTGTACATAACACAGAGCAAAACACCACCCAATAATTGCTTCAAATAGCTTACTACCGATATCCCTATTGCTTTTCATTCTTTTGTGTATGTAGTAAAATATTTTAAAAGATAAAAATTCTTTTTTTTTTGAGTCTGATGGGTATAGAAATATGATTTGAACCTTCGAAATATCCCAAAAGTTTAAATTGCACCATCTAATGGAGGAAAATTTTACAAAATTTTGAATGAATATTGCAAACAATGTATTTACTAGAAATTTTGATGATGGAATGTGAAGGTGATGAGGTTTGCACTGGAAATAATGAGTTGAGCTGTTATCCCAAGGCAGGTGGAAAAATGCAACTTTTTTTTGTTTTAAGAGATAATTTGCAAATTATTTTAAAGTTGGATTGTTACTAATGACATATTATTGGCATTTTTTAAATCTTTGGTAGTTTGAATTACATCATTAGAGGTCACAAAATACGGAAAAAGCTAAGTTTTTAACAAATATTGCAAATGATCTGTTTAGGATAGAAATTTGAAATTTCAGTGTCAAAAGATATTCCATTGACTGCAACAATCTGCTCCCTTTTCTCAGAGGGGTGTGAGAAAAGCAATGTTTAATTTTAAAGAATAATATGGAAATACTTTTTATGTTATAAGTACTAACAGAATAGGGGTGGGGGTGGCTCAGTCGGTAGCACGCCAGGCTCATAATCTGTAGTTCCCAGGTTCGAGTCCCAGCTGGATCAGCGTTGAGATTTATCTCCACAAAATTCCCCGCCCTGCCCATGGTCAGTAGGGGATACCGATGGGCTTAGAAAGGCTGTCATCCGTCGGATGGGACGTTAAGCCGTGGCCCCGTGTGTGGGAGAGCCATACCCTGTGCACGTTAAAGAACACGCTGGATGGCCTTGGCAGGAGGCTACCATCTGTCTCCCAACAGCTGTTCCAGTGGGTCCCCTTCCCCCAACCTTCTCGGAGCCTTTGGGGTCCATGTGACCTGGCCATTTAGCCCATTATGTGCAAAAAAGTGCCACTCAGAGGTAAAACAACCCAACCTAACTAACAGAATAGTATTATTTTCATTTCCCAATCATCCATCTGTCCTATTTCAGTACTCCCAAGATAATTTTTCCCAGAATTCTATGCAACTTTCCCACCTTAAAATCGAAACTAGAAGTAAACACATCCTTTTTAGAAATTCTGGTTGCACCTACATTTAATTAGTTATGCTTCACTGAGGCAAACAAGATGCAGATGGTTAACACGTGCAATCTCCGTTGCATGTGCAATTGTTTACAGTTTTGGTTCAGCATATTGGATGCCCTTTGTAAAGTTAGTATTTTTTTTATATTCAAACCTTAGTTTTCTTTTCAGTAGTTTATTTTCGGAAATTAGCGATCTTTTGGGTGATCAATAAGTATTGATTTTTTCATAGTTTGCTACATCATATGGCTGGCCTACAACTTATTGCTGTGGATATTTTAACATCGCATTACGCTACGAATTTTTATTTTATCATTTATTACTTTTCCAGTAAAACTTTGATCTAGTATCATTTTCTGAAAATGAGGTCTTGGATATGGAGGCAAATTAATTTCTGTAGATTTACTTTCATTAGTAGTGATCTTTCGATCGGCTGATTTATCGATCTTTGAAAGTTATGCTAGATCGGAGGCCAGCTTAAAAGTTGTTGCAGATATTTTATTTAACATCCCATTAGGTTATGTGTAATTTTTCTTTTATTATTTCTTTTTTTTTTTCAGTAAAAAATCAGAGTTTCATGAATGTATAATATGTGTTGTTTTTCTGCTGAGGTCCTGCCATCTCTCAGATCTTCTACTTTGGCATATAAACTGACAGGCTCCTGTCAGACCTCTGTGGCAAGCAGCTGTTTGAGGGGGTATTTATTTTATTATTTTTATGACTAAAAAAGTCCTATTAAAATAAAACAGTTTTTTTTTTTTGTTAAATACTTTATTTTCAGAAAATCCAGAATTAAATGCTGATTATTTTGGCATACAACATGCCATAATTCCTTTCATTAGTTATTTGGCAAAAAAGTTCTAAAGTTTTTTTTTTTGGCTGAGCATAGGGAGAAAATAGCTTGGCCTCTGGATGGAAACCTGTTTTTCAAGCTGGACACTGGAGTGGTTAGGAGACAGATGGTAGCCTCTTGTCAAGGCCATCCAGCATGTTCTTAACATGCACAAGGTATGGCTCTTCCACACATGGGGCCACAGCTTAACATCCCATCTGACAGGAGGTGGCATTTCCGAATGCATTAGTGTCCCCTACTGACCAAGGTAGGGCAGGGAGTTTTGCAGAGATAAATCTACTGTGGCATACAAAGTGACAGGCTCCTGTTAGACCTCTGTCGTAAACAGATGCTTGAGGGGATATTTATTTTTTAATAAATCTTAGCTTATGAAAATCACACAGTTATGAAATTACTTATGCATTTATGTAATTTTTTAACAAAAAAAAGGGGAGGCTATTGAAATAATGATCTCACTTGTCCCCATCTGCAACTGAGATACTGGAATCTCCCTTCATGACATGTGGAAAGCTCTAAACAGCCCTAACATCACCACAAAGTGTCACTTCACTGAAGATAAAGAGCTGTCCTTGCTCCAAAAAAGCTTCTGAGTGTTCTAAAAACTTATACATTCAAATAGTTTGAAGGATAAACTTTAAAATGTTATTGCTCAATGACAGAGAATTTTAAGTTTTTTTTTAAACTGTGCATTACAATTATTTTTGTTGAAATTATACAACAAAAAAACGTTTTTGTGGAATAAAACAAAGAAAAAACAATATCAGAAAGATCATATAGGTATGCAAAAAACAAATATATATAAAAAAAATACTCCCATTTAAAGTGGTTCTTCCCAGAATGCATCTCAGGCATTAAATGGGTTGCCTATATGAAAAAAGTAATAATGCAATTTTTACAAGCTTTCTAATCTCATTTACTTACTGATATCTTTAAATTTGTTTTTTCTCTAAAAGCAAAACATGTAGAAACAAACATTTTGATCAAAATATCTGATTCATTTTGTAGCAGTTAAAGCTATGTTACATGTCTTACAAGTATGCCTAATTTCAGATAAAAATAAGTTTTTTTAAGTTGCATTTCTGAAATCAGCTAGGTGAAACTTGCTATACCAGATACAAAATAATTTTAAATTTCTTCAGCAATATTATTAATATTTAAGTGACCAAACAATAAAAATGTGCAAACTGCAAATATTTTGTTTTAAATTGTTTGCATTTGAATATAAAAATTGAATACTTTTCATATCGTTGGCAGATAAAATTCAACCTTTTGTAATGATTTAGGAATATTTTACCTTTCTTGACTTTGTTTTCTAACTCAATGTCTACTGATGACACAGATGTCGGAACTGATAGGACTGGATTAGAAATTTGAACAGCATCTAAAAATCATTTAATACATTAGAATTAAAATATTAATTTAAAATGTTTTACATCTCAAAATTGCATTATAAAAATAAAATAGATGCAAAACTAATAAATTTATTTTTCACAACACTATGCACACAGTTATTTACAACTAGCAGATTTACCTTACATTGCCTGGGTCTGAAATTCTCTGAAGTATATAGTAGATGGCATTCCCCACATCACAAGCTATCATTGGCATAAACTCATTATGATCTATTATTCACCCCTTGCTTCCCTCAACAAAACGTTTCTCCTTCACTTTTGGGGAAAGATCTGAAACCCTCTAAAGTATACAGTAGATGGTACTCCCTCACGTCACAACCTTTCATTTGACAAAAAATATTATGATCAATTCATTCCTATTACTCTCCCATGGTAAATATTTATCCCCTGTTCTAGGACAGGTCTGAAACTCTACAAAGTATGTACTCCCATATCGCAAGACTTGATTTGGCAGGACTCGTTACAACCGATTCTTCTCCCTTCTCCCCTCTCCCCTAGCTACATCACTGAGTATATGGTTCTCAGGTGCCATTTTTCTTTCACAACCTAATGATATAGTGCATTACAAACATCCAAATCTCCAGACTCCTAATGGTGACTGCAGTCAGTGAAAACAAAACATTCTGCAAAAATCCTGTCCTGACTAACCATTCCAGTCCTGACTATACAGACTACCCTCTAGGCCCTAATGTTGATTTTGGGCATGTGAAAATAATGAAACTATTGCACACATATAAATAACTCTGAAAGTGCAATAAACCAGAAAAATTACTGCATAAAAACCAAACTACCACACTGATACCCTACCATTCCACCATATAGCTGACAACACTATATGACTAGCATAAATTGAAAAAATAAAAAGGACCTTCTTACTCAGAAATTAATTTAAAATAACTTAAAATTCTATGTCACTGAGCAATAAAATTTTAAAGTTTATCCTTCAAACTACCTGTATGTTGACAGTTGTTAGGAGAAAACAGCTTTTCGGAGCAGTGACAGCGCTCTGTCTTCAGTGAAGTGATGCTATGTGGTCACTTCACATTAACAGCCCTTACCACATCATTCCAAAGATGCTCAATAGGGTTGAGATCTGGGGACTGCAACCCTACGAAGCAAAGAAAACTTATCGGCAGCTTCCTGGAACCATTTGGTGATATGTGCCTTGTGAGCAAGCAGATGCATTATGCTGAATGTATCTATCCGAGCGAGAATAAACTGTAGCTACAAAGGGATAAACTTGGACATTTGTTCAAATACATGGTGGCATTCAGATATCCTTCAATGGGTATCAGGGGGTCTGATGAGTGCCAGAAAAACATTCTCTCACACCATCACAGATGCCACCAGCCTGTATTGTTGACACCAGAAAGTGACTCCATGGTCTCATGTTGCTTATGCCAAATTCTGATCCTTCCATCAGCATGATGCAAAAGGAATTTTGATTCATCCGACCAGGCTACCTTTTTTCCAGTCCTCAATAGCCCAGTGTCGATATTCCTGCAACCAATGGAAATTCACTTTGTGTTCTTCACTGACATCAGCACTTGACATTGTAAGTGGCTGTTTGAAGCCTCTTTGCAACGAGGTCTGATACGTGGTGCATTCAGAGAGGACTTTCTGCACACCAATAATGCTAAACGAAAAATTGAAACTTTTTTTTTTTATAACATTGGTCAAATAGGATGTTTTTAACTAATTTTGGGGTGCTGAATTCAAATATGGCTGTAAAACATCTGCAGCACATACTTTTTTTTTAATTATGGACTGATGTATTTCAAATTTCAATGAATATGCATATATGGGAAATTAAAATAAATGTGACTATTTTATTAAATTGCAACTTAAAATTCATTAATTAATTACATGATTACAGGGGGAAAAAATGGAAACATCATAGTTATAGACCAGTGAATATAAAGTAGAAATAATATTGAAATGCAAAATAAGAAAACATGGGCAAGAATCTTTTATACTTACAAGAAGTTAATTTTTGTCTTTTATGTGCTGAGGTATCTTCCTTCTGCAAAAACCAGCAGTAGTCACCCATCATTGCTGGGTCATACCTGCCTTGGTATCTCTCCTCCGTGGTTCGGATATCCTGGTGAAATCTTTCCCCCTACTCATCACTGGCAGCTCCTAAGTTCTTGGGAAAGAAGTCAAGATGCGAGTGCAAGAAATGGATCAACAAAGACATTTGGCAGCCAAGATTTTCATAGTTTTTGAGAAGATCTTGAATGAGCTTATGATAGTTATCCTCTTTGTAATTCTCCAGAAAACCCTGAACCACAAATGTGAAGGATTTTCATGCAGCGCACTCCTTCATATTCAGTTTCTCTTTGAAGACAGTATCATTCAGTAGCTTCCTGAGCTGAGGATCAACAAAGATCCCTTCTTTGAGTTTGGCACCACTTAATTTTGGGAATTTTTTCTTCAAGTGCAAAAACCCTTTGTAAAGTCTATGGACAAAACTGCTAAAGTTTTTCATAAGCCCCAGTTTGATGTGTAGTTGTGGGAGCAGAATATCAGAGGTCAATTTATACCAGACATTCTCTTTCCAGGAGTAAAAACATATCTTTTAGGTCTATCTTTAGTTTTGTAGTGTTCATTTCTGGCCCTACTGTCCCACAAATACAGAAAACAGCAAAATTCTGTGAAGACTCCTTGAAGCAAGAGAGAGACGACTTTTAGGTCACTATACATTGTCCACTTAAACTGGCCATATTTTATAACAGCGAGTATTTTTTCCCCATGCTTTCATAAGTTTCCTTCATTCCCAGAGCATGTGTCACTGAAATGGAAAGTTTTTGGTTTCCTTTTTGCCAAAGGGCAGCTTTTAAGCTGAATCTTGGAGACTCTTTAAATAGACTATGTTCCTCAGGGTTGTGACTTGTTCCAATTTCTTCCATCTGCCCTGAAATATCTCGGCTTGTTGTTTGGAAAGTCCTATGTCTCGAACAAGATCATTTAGTTCATTTTGCTGAATCGGATTAGGCTCATCTACCTTTTTAGGAGTGTATGTAGCATCAGGATCTGTATGTGCTTCAAAGTCTTCTTCTGATGAATGTGAATCCATCTCTTCCCAGTTGGTTGGAGGTGTTGGTATAAGATCTTCTCCATGAGGAAATGGCCTTATGGCTGATGGCACATTTGGATGTTGTATTTTGCTTTTGTTCTTTTTTGAAAAGCCAGACACTTTAAACAAAAATAGATATCATGCAAGTGAATAGTTGTCTCAGGCCAAACCATTGGAACTACAAAAGGCATGGATTTTATCTTACCATTCACTCAGGCCAACAAAGCACGAAATGCAGAACACATGTGGAGCCCATGTTTTGTCCTGATCTCCAACGTGACATCCAAAATACAAGTAAAGGCTTTCTTCACAATCTTTGTCAAAGAACAACCCTGGGATTTTAAAATATAATTTTCACACACACAGTAAAACTTATCTGGCACAATAACACATCCATAATGCTGCCTTTGTGCCATTTAAACACCAAAATTCAATGTTCAATGTACAGCACGTGTTCCTCCTACAATGAAAACGACAAGAATGGCTATCCGAGGTTAGATTACTGTTAAGGTAATATATTTTCTCTCACTTGGCCATGTGTTGTCAACCACAAAAAGTAAAATATTTAGTATCCTCCCAGTTGCCTGCAGTTGTTAGTATAGAAAGATACTAAGAGGAGTCAAAATGACAAAAAAAACAGGACATATTTTTCAGGCTAGATCTGAATTCAGCACCTGAAAAATAGTCAGAGGCAGCTACAATTGTTCATGTTATAAAAATTTTGAAAACCATTGTAATTAATTCTGCTGTGATTTGCCTTATGGTCCATCTTTTGTTTGCATGATTCTCACCATTGTCCTTTGACCCCTCATTTCCACAAACTGTTTTCGTCCACAGGATCACCAATCACTAGTATTTTTTTTGCATTTTGTGCCATTCTAAGTAAACTATTTAAACAGTTCTGCATGAAAAGCCCAGGACCAAAGCCATTTGGAAGATACTAGAACTGACACACCTAGCATCAGCTATCATGCTGCATTCAAAGTTCTCAGGTTGCTTGTTTTGCTCATTCCGATGCCCAATCCAACTCTAACTGATGCTCAAAGAGCTGGTCTGCCTGATTTATACTGCACATTGCTGTCATGTAACATTTTACACGTTGGAATGAATCATTTATGTGATGAGGGGTGGTGTCGTGCCCACAGAGATTTATCCTGTGGACACGACTAGGGGGTCAAAAGGTTCGTGAATATTCATTTTGCATGATGGAAACAAAGACTCTTGTTTTGCCATCGAGTTCCACAAATTTTCCCTGACGCTGTTTGCCACAGAAGGCAAGTTTCGCTCCAGGCATGGAAACTTCGGGACTAGAGAGCCGCGGTCAGCATCAAAGGCCACAGGGAAGGCGTATCTACTTATCTCAGCCATCCTCGACCAATAGCCATCGTCCGCGTCAGCTTTACGCATTGACCTCCACTAGAGGTCGTGGCGGAAAAAGGTGGGAAGTACGAACCGCTTGAAAGAAAGTCAGTCTTCCCTCTCAGTCTTGTTGTGCAGTCTTCTCTCTCCATCTCTCGAGCGATGTGAGCATCTTCGAGGAAGGTGTGCGTCCCTCCTTTTGTCTTGTCTGAATTTGGCAGATAGTGTGTAATTCGACAATGCCTCTCATCAGCCAAGTGGCCCACGAACAGCGTCTCCACAACAGCAACATGAAAAGCAGGTATGGGTCACTATCATCATTAAATCTGTATAATTCCACATCTGCGCGTTTCTGCCAGCCGCCGCCACCGTGCCTGTCGGGACCACGATAAGTAAGAACTTTTTAGAGCTAGTGGCTCGGACTTATAATATGGACTTTGAGGAGCATTTTTCGTCTCCACCATTGTAAAGGTTGTCCTTGCATAAGAGCGGCGTAGCTAGAAAATGTACCCCAAAGATGGGAGTAATTTGTAATAGAAAAATGTTGAAATAGTAATCTGATAATAAAGAGTGTGTTTAATGGTAAAATACGATTTATCTCCGTTCCTATTTGTTGAATGAAAAATTACTTGGAATACTCTGGTGAGAGTGTGCCTTAGTCAGAACAGCGTTAAACGGAGCACGGCCAGATATAGCGAGATAAAATGTTGCACCGCCCTAATAACAAAGGGGGGGTGTATGACAAATTGGTTTCTTTAAAAAAAATACACAACGCAAATGTACACCCATTTGGGGAAGTGAATCCCTTTGGCGATTTCTCGCCTAGTTGTCACCACCCCATCACCCAGAGCTGGTGGGGTGTACAACAGTGGTATACCTAATAAACTAGCATCTCAGTGTAGTTATATAGTACAAACATCATTATCCTTAAGCAGCCATGAGCTATGGATGTCCAACCAGACAGTGCAATTTAGTTCTCCAAGTATATCTGTCTTAAGCTACATCTGCTGCATCTGACTACAGCACACCAATTCTAGCATCAGCTATCATACCGCATTCAAATTCTAATAAGGTCCTGTTTGACTGTCTGCCCACCGTATCCTAGGTCTCCCCCTCTTTCTGAGGCCTTTAAGCACACTGTTCATAACCCTATTCGCCAATCTATAATTATCCATATGGGCAACATGGCTAAAACCAACGGAGTCTCTGCACAATATGCTGCTTAAAGGAGGTTGCAAACTTCTTTGCCTAACCTCATCATTAGTTACAAAGTTGAACCACCTAATGCCATAGATACTGCGTAAGCATCTGGAATCAAAAGCATCTAGTTTCCTGTTATCTTGTTTACACAGCATCCTAGTTTCACTACCATAACTAACCCTAGAAAGAACCAAACTATTATACAGTCTAATTTTAGTCTTTAGTTGTGTATGCCTATTTCTCCACACTCTCCATAGATTCTTAAAAGTTCCGGCAACAATCCCTATTCGTCTGTTAATCTCATGTTGCACATCATCAGTATCTGTTACATAGTTCCCAGGATAATTAGACTTTGACACCTACTCAAGGCTGCAACCATTCAGATTAACTGAATCACAGCCTGCCTTACCAATTTTCATCACTTTAGTTTTCTCTCTGTTTATAACCAAACCTACTCTACTACCAGTTTCATCAACAGCTCAAATGAAAGAGTTCATCTCATCAACATCATTTGCCAAAATTGCTAAATCATCAGCATAATCTAAATCAGAAATTTTTGTATCTCCAGTCGATTTAAGGCCAAAATCTTTCCCTTGAAGTGAATTTTGCATAACATAATCAATAAGCAAGCTAAAGAGAAAAGGAGACAAAATGCATCCTTGTCAAACACCAGAAGTAATGCTAAACCAATTGCTACAAGCCTTACCAACTCTCACACGACTCAGTGTTATTATAAAGAGCTTTCATTATGTTAACTAACTTGTCTGCTATACCATATGATCTCACAATCAACCACAAATTATGACAATCAACAGAGTCGAAAGCCTTTTTGAAATCAACAAAGCTAGCAATCAAAGGTTTCTGAAACTATAAACATTTCTCAAGAATCTGCCCAAGTGAAAATATCTGATACACACATCCCCTACCACTTCTGAATCCACATTGCTCATCACGCAATTGACTGTCAACCAGATTCTTAATTCTATTAAGCACAATCATGCAAAGTACTTTACCAGGAACAGAATTTTAAGAGTTATTCTGGAACAGAAAATAAGCCAATACCCTGTAATGCTCCAAAGATTAATAACGTTTAAAGTTTTTGACCCTTTATCTGATTCAATATTTATTCAAACTCCGGATAGCTTAATTTCGGGTGGCAGGCAATAACAACTTTGCCAAATAAGTCGAAATAATGTATGAATTTATACCAGCAGGCATTACTTAGCAAGCAAAAATTCAAAAAAATGATTGCCAAGTTAAAATTTTTTAAATACAATCAAAAATTATCTACTAACGTTGCTCAAGAGAAAAAAAAAATAGCAAAGAGTCAAAAGTTTCTATAACAAACAAACTTTATTTCCAAAATTTCAAACTCGCCAACATCACATGAAAATGCCGACTACAACTTCTAACTACTCACTGCTACTAACAACTTCTACCTACTATTACATCTCTCCTCCAACTCTGCTCTCCTTCAACTTTCTAACTCTGTTCTCCTCTACTACTGACTTCTACTACTCTGTTCTCTCTGTGATCACGTCACCGATATATCATGTGTTGTACAAAGGCCAGTACGTGTCATGCTGCAAGCCGAGAAAGACATTTACATAAACTGACGAGCACACAAGCTATGGCACAAGAGAGGGCGTGTCCTTGAACATATGCGCTTTAGCGGTTAACCGTCAAAAGGTCGGAGTTGCGCATGTGCAACTCCTGCAGCTTGGAACAGTCCAATAAATCCCAAACTGATAAGGTAAATTAAAAGTGAACAGGTGGACCATCATAACCTCTATAGGTATCACAAGAACTGCAATCACATTTTTCAGAAAAAGGGATAATAATAGCTCTGATAAAATCCTGAGGAACCATGCCTTTATCATAAAAGATATTCAAAATTTCGGTTATCCATGTGGTAACCAAAACATTCGCAGCTCTAAGCATTTCTGTAGTAATTTCATCTACCCCTGGGGATTTGTCTAGCTTAAGTTTAGAAAGAGCCAAAATAACTAAAGACTATTATTGGGCCAACACTAAAGTCAGTAATGCATCTATCATCATCACAAATAATGGAAATAGAATTAACCACATTGTTTAGAACATCACCGAAATGCTCAGCCCACCTTGTCATGATAGAATCCTCACCTTGTATAACCTTACCTTGTTTATCCTTCAATCCCTGTATACCTATCGATTTTCGAGCACACAAAACATTAGCTATCTTGTACAGCTCTCTGCTATTGTGCTATCTAACTGCTTCTTCACTTTGTCAACTAAACCATCAAGCGACAGATTCTTATCAGTAGCTAACCAATTCTTTACACAATTATTAAGCTCTCTGTAATGCTTAATATTAGGACTAGTAGGGTTTTGATTAATGACATTCCTGCAGTTCTTCCTTTCTGAAATAAGCTCAAGTGCCTTATCACTCAGATAATTCTGCCTCTTCTGCTTCTTTTTCTCCTAAAAGAATACTGCTAGTGTCCAAAAAAGCCTGTTTGAAATGGTCCCATTCTTCAACTTCAGTGGTAAGCAAACCATGACTGTCATAATGACTGAGTAACCTATCGTGAAAAACTTTAGCTATTACTGGGTCTTTCAAAGCTTCAGAATTAAAGGTAAATTTTTTAACCTTAGCACAATAATTCTTAAGTTTAAGTTGCAAGACACTTTTGACAATGTAATAGTCAGATCCAATTTCAGCTCCCTTATATGACCTGGTATTTCTAACAGAACTAGCCCAATTGCTGTTAATTAATATATAATCAATCATATTCTTATGCAGCTAATCAGGTGAAACCCATGTGTACTTATGTATGTCACGGTTCTTGTAATAAATGTTAGTTATTCTGAAACCATTGAGTTTACTTACCTGTAGGAGACTTTGCCCATTTCCATTGCAGCTACAAATACCAAAAGGGCAGAGTCAGTACCAACTTTGGCATTGAAGTTACTTAGAACAAGGGAAATATCTTCTTTCTTGATAGAATTCAAAATATCTCGAAGTTGTCCGTAAAACCCATCCTTCTCATCCTCGACATCCTCAGTGGGGGCATAACAGCAGATAATATTCTAGTCTTTAATGCTTTTCTGAAATTTTGCTATAACTAACCTTTCATTAATGCACTTGTATCCTAGAAGAGCATCACTAGCATGTATGCTGAGAAGCAGAAACACATCTTGGTGATGCTTATTATCTTCCCTCTTGAAAAGAGAAATTTAAGATTATTTTTAAGAATCTGACCTTTATCTTCCATCTGGTCTCTTGCAAGCCAAGAATATCTAAATTATAATGGTGGAATTCTTGTGTAAGGACATCAAGAGAATAAGCTCTGTGCAGAGTCCTTACATTCCAACTACCAAAGGAGAGAAAATGGTTAGTGGGATGTTTAAAGAAACTATGTTTATTGAGAGAGGGAATGCCAACAATATAAAACAGCCCCCTAATCGCAGGCATGGGGCAAAGACCCGTTCCTCCACCACTAAATGCTGAAGCCATCTACACTGGAAGACTTCCTCCAATGTAGAATTTGACGATGCCAATAGCAGCAAAGAGTTCAGTTGCCAGTGAATGACCTCTGCTCAGGATTATCCACCAGCTGATAAAAACACATCCTGTGAATCTGTTCACTTGGGGCTGTCAACCCACAAACAAACAGAAAACACAGATTTTCCCTCCACAGAAGCCCACCAGTGCAGCAAATTCAGGATCCATAATCAAGCTCATACTTATCAAGCTCATAGCCTTATTTAATAAGCTCATAGCCTAATCAAGCTCATAGCCTTATTTATTAGTCCAGTAGGTTTATATGGTCTGCACCAGGACCCTGTGTGGTTGACCCTCCACAGAAGGGTAGAAAAAAAAGAAAAGCAGCCATAGTTGTCCAGATTACTAGGCCACACTAATCTCACAGCCATCCCCTTCCATTCACTTCCACAAGAGAGTATCTCTTTTGAAAGGTACAGAGTGTTTCAAAAAAAAGACAACCCTCTATTGTATTTTTCTTTTTAAACTTAACAAAAGACACCAATTTCAAAAGATTCAAATAAGTCTTATTTCTATCTTTACAACAGATGTTGAAAGTGATTTCCTGCAACCTGGATGCAGATTAGTACCCGTTTCATGATATTTGCAGCCACCTTTTGTAATCTTTGCTTCCTCATGTTTAAAATCTCTCGGTGTTAGCTTTCAAATCTATGAGGACTGTTTTGAAACACTATACATTTGAGATATCCCCAAAGGAAAAAATCTGGAGGAGTAAGATCTGGGGATCTTGGGGGACAGAATTTTTTTTAAATCAAATGATCACCAAAAAATTCCTGCAACATGACCATTGTGTCATTTGCAGTATGGGCAGTCGCGCCATCTTGTTGAAACCAAATTCTCGTTCACTCACATCCAATAATGCAATAAACTGTTGAATGAGGTCACGATAAACACCGATTTTCCATGCGTGTAATGGTCGTTCGTGAAAAGTGTGAGGATTTTCACTGCTCCATATTTGATTGTTTTGACTGTTCACATAACCATCCAAGTGAAACCACGCCTTGTCACTGAAATAAAGATGGTCCAACACCTCAAGTCCATTTTCATCAACAAAGTTGGTTTATTGTTTTACCTCTGAGCAGCACTTTTTTTGTACACCATGAGCTAAATGGCTAGGTCACATGGACCCCGAAGGCTTGGAGAAGGTTGGGGAGGGGACCCACTGGAACAGCTGTTGGGAGACAGATGGTAGACTCCCGTCAAGGCCATCCAGCATGTTCTTTAACGTGCACAGAGTATGGTTCTCCTGCACATGGGGCCACGGCTTAACATCCCATCTGATGGACGGCAGCCTTTCCAAGACCATCCGTGTCCCCTACTGACAGGGCGTGGAATTTTGTGGAGATAAATCTCAATGCTGACCCAGCTGGGACTCTAACTTGGGAACTACAGATTACAAGCTTCATCAACAATAGAACAAACCAATGACAGTACCGTAAACGTTTTTTTATGGTCTGTTTTTTTAGTTCATGAATGACACCAATGCAGTAGGCACGAAATTTTAACTTCTTCGTAGCCCTGAAAACAGCAGCTGGCGACAGTCCAACCTGTGAAGATAACTTTCTAACAAATTTTCTGGGTGAGCAAGTTAAACACCGAGACACATCAAGAACTTTGGCAGTTAACAGTGATGGCCGGCCTGAGCTCTTTCGATCCTGTACAGTCCCAGTGTCACGAAATTTATCAATCAAATGAGATATTGTCGACTTGTTGGGAACTGCAGACTGAGGAAAATTCAACTCAAACTCCTCTCTTACATGTTTGCAAGATTTGTATGCACAATAAGTCTCAACAATAAATACATGTTCATTTTTGAACAACGATGTAGCTGACAACACAAAAGAATGAATGCTTGAGTGAGACTAGCACGTGACAAGGTCATTTCAACTGCTAAAGGCTGTTAACCTTGAGTACAGTAATGCCAACTGACCAATATTATAGCATAAAATGTACCTGTGCATAAGTTCTACTCTCTTATATTCAGGGCTGTATCCTTTTTGAAACACCCTGTACTAACAGCCTGCACCACGAGAAGGCATGGTCAGATATGAATCATTAATCATTACACTGCAAAACCTATAAACTCTGGTTTACAAAGTCTGCATATATGGCCATGGAATATAAAATCAGTCTTTAATACCATAAAAAAAATAAAATTTCAAATTATTAAAATTGCTATGTTTTTCAATTTATTTCTCAACTTGATGTCTCAGAAAATAAAAAGCCCTTTCTCTTGCTCAAACTGCTCTTAGCACAGCCCATAGACCTTTTTGTCATAGCTTCTGTTCTATGTTTAGAACAGTCTCCCACTAGCTGCCTGAGAGCTCTAAATAGTTAAAAAATGAACTTGATCAACTTGATTAAGTTGAACATTTGGCCATCTGTGTTTTCAATTAGATGAAGTGAGATGCTAAGGGAACATTTCTTTTATTCGAGGTTTTCAGTGATTGGCACAAAAATACAGCTATACGTGTTTATAAGTCATTTTAGTATATTTTGCAATTAAAAACTATTTTAGCATAACTAAATTATTTTTATCTATTATCAGATATCTTTTACAAATGGAATACAAAGAGAAAAATCTACATTTCTTTGATCATGTGATTGGAATGCCATAGGAGAGTGATATCAATTGGCAAACATCTGGTTTTGATTTCGAACTTAGTGCACATGTTAGGCTGTATAGAGTGGACATTTCAAAGTACTGAAGTATTTTTGCATTTTTTTTTTTGCTGATGAAATATAATTTTAAAATAATAAAATAGTGATGGACAAATATTTTATCACATGGATATTAATCATAATGGATATTATTATCATGTTGAACAGGAAAATCATGTTTTTCCGAACTGCAATATTTCTTTGCCTCTGAGAAAAGACAGAATTCATCTAAAACAGATGAATTCTGACATTTCTCAAATTCTGAACAGGGATATCAATTTCAACTACTTCTAGAAGTATTTATATTGCTTCTCAGATACACAGGTGACAACTCCATGGGGGTAACAGGGGTAATTGCCCCCTTGCTTATGCACAGGGGCAAAAGTTTCTTTTTGCCCTGTGTCATTTTATAATTATAAAACCTAATTTATCTTGCATCTTGTGCAAAACGAAATTCAAATCGTCAGGCATACAATAGTGAACTGTGAAAGAATATTTTTTTACTTCAAGGTATCTTTTTTTGAGGTTGGCAACGTTGAATAGATGTAGAGGCTGCAGTCTGTGCTGTGGTAGCACTGTGTACTGTTAGAAGTCAGTTTGATGGTTCACTTGTGTTTGGTAAATGTAATGCAAGCTCCATTTAAAAGAAAATGCATTTCTGAAAAAGAAATGAAAAAAGCTGTCACTTCTTTTCTTGAAAATTATAAGTAAAATTATAAAACATTTAGAATGGCAAAATACAGCTATTCAGAAGAAACACATTTGAAGATGGTTATAAACATTGTTAATAACTCAATAAATATTTTGTGGAAAAACTTTTGCAGACATATGGGAATTGAACCTATATCTCTCCAGAAACATGCCAGAGTATTCTACCAATGAACTAATGCCAGCTCAGTCTTTTTTTTTTTACACTAATTTAAGACTAACTCTTCACCGAAGAGCTCTTAAAGAATAAGTTTCTTTTCTTAGACATATGAAACACTACAAAGTGATTCTGAGAACATCACTTAACTGTTTCATTCTTATTTGAAGTAAAAATTAATATTTTTGTTATTCAGAAACAGCCTTTCTATTCATATGAATTATAATTATTTCTGTCTACTAGTTTTTTTTTAAATAAATTTTTATTTGCACGGGAAAATGCATTTTTTTTTCTATATGCCTCTATAAAAACCTTATTAAAACAAGTCATTTTTTGTTGAATATTTCATTTTCAGGAAATCCAGAATTAAATGCTGATTAATATGGCATACAACACACCTAATTCCTTTCAATAGTTTTTTTTTGTCAAAAAAAGTTCACTTTTTTTTGCCTGAACACACTTAAAAAAAGAGCCTCCACAGGGTACAATTCAGTTTTTCAAGCCTGGTAAGGACAATATTTTCATGACAGATAATATCGGCATTATAGGTCTTCCATGCAAAAATCCACAAGATTACAAAAAAAAATTCATGAAAACCAACAACTGTAAATATTACATATCTTAAAATATGCAATATCATTTCTGTGTTTAAAAAAGGTCTCCAAACAAATAAACCCACCATAAACAACAGGTAGAGATAATGTATTTCAACCAGATACTGTTACGTTTGGTTTTACCACAATGGGTGCTAGTATGTTAGATTCACATATCTGTTTGGGAGTTCAAGAATGAGATCTACCATGTATTCTTATATCAATACAACTGTTCTCAAAATGCTTTATATTTTTCATCTGAATTGTAATGGTAGCTAAGCATACACTGGAAGGAGAGCTATGTACTCAAACACTTTATAGAGTTCTAAGTAGTAAGTACTCATTGGCAAAATGTAAATTAACAGAAGTAAAAAAGATTTCATGAATCCAGTAAAAATTCCAAGGATGACATAATCGGCTTTGACCTTCTGGGGTAAGAACGTTCTCAATGACATTTGAAAAACATCAATGAGAGGGTATAACAAAAAGTACCACACTCATTTTCTTATTAAAAATAAAAGTAGGTATTACTACTATTCAGTTAATTTAATAATAATTTTATTAATTAATGAATAAATTCCCATGAACAAATAAATATTATTGTTTTGATCTGTAAATCAGTTTCCGATTTTTATGCATATGGAAATGTGAATGTTCATTGCCTTGGTATACTGGTCACACTCTTACTGAAGATGGGGACTGCAGTGTTTCCTGAAACATCAATTAACATCATCATTCACAAGGTATAACATCTTGCATACTGACTTACCTATTTAAACTTATTGTTCTTTATTAATTCTATTTCTCCAGCATTATCGCTGCGTAATCTGTCATCATATAAATGAGCATAAGGTGCCATGTCCAATTTTTAATACCTACTTCTATTTTTTTTACATTTATTTAACTATACTAAAATATAGCTTTTTATAAGCATTTGAGTGGAAGTGCAAAAGAAAAAAAAAAGACAGACTTAGAAAAGAAATCAAAAACTTACTTAAGTTCCAATTCAATAAATAATAAATTTCCTGGATATATTCCAGTGCAATCTAATAAAAAAAATCACACAATATTTGCCTTTAGCCTGTTGAATATATGCAGTAAACCTGAAAGTCTACTGCATATATTCAATCAGAATCCATCCTCGAAATCCATGATGTCTCTCAAACTCAATCTAAAATAAAGATCCAGTTTAATAAAACTATTCAATCTCAATAATCCGATGTCTTATCTCCATCATGCAATTTCAATCAAGCTAGTGATTCATTGTCAAAAGATGTTGGTAAACGCTGAAACAATAACTTCAGCTATCCAAAGTTTTATACCTTAAAAATACACTGGAGTCAGTTTTTGATACTTAAATTCTATACTGCTCACAAAAATTAGGGGATATTTCAAAATGAATATGAAGCGATAATATATCCCCTATTTTTTGTGAGCAGTATATTTTTGAGGATTCAAAAATAAGTGTTAAGGGCATTAAATAGGTCTCTAAATTCAAGAGCATTCACAAAAATTAATGACTATGGAGAGAAGTTGTAACAAGAATGGCTGGTGTATACCAGAGATGAGCAACCTTTTCCGATAGGCAGATAGATGATTTTTCAGAGTGCCGCAGAGGCCAGAACCTTACTTATTGCATTAACACTTTAACCCACCACCCACATCCAAGGCCCTGAATAGGCAATATGCAAAAACAGTTAAATTTTCACATATAACTATTTATTATAAAAAGGAATGTGCAATTTCATAATTTTAATGAAACTATTATTTTTAATTAAAATTAACTATACAAGAAATTGAAAGTAAACAGAAAAATTAGATAAAAATGACACTCATTTTAATAGAAATCAATTCCATATACAAATACTACTAATTAAGCTGTCTCATAAATATAGGTACTTCCCTCAAGAGCTAAAGAGAAATATTCAAATTTCAATGCAAGCTCTAAACGTATTTTCTATATTGCCTACATGCTCATCGATTCACCTGATTACCATTTTATGGGATAAACTTATCCTAATTTTTTCTCTCTGGACACAACATACTAAACACTATTTGCAGACACTCCTTTATAAATTCACCATCAGAATAATTTTCTCACTAATAACTAAACTTGCACACCAAATAACATCAGAGTCTTGAGACTTTTGGGTACAATTTTTTTTTTTCCTGTTTACTGCAGATATGTTTCCGAAATGTTTCCTTTTTATGTTAGCCCAGACAACTTGTATATATATTGTCTACATTAGAATATTTATTAATTTAGTGTTTATATGAGTGGAAGTTGAAGTCTTTAATCAGGAATTGAAAGTACATTCAGAAAACTCAATCTACTCCTAAGCACAAAGTCTGTTATGTGGGTCGATGTTGTCATAAATTAAATTTAGTTTATTAAAGAACTTAATAAAATAAAAAGGTAAATTGGGAAAGAAAGGAAAACTGGTTTTCCACAAAGTATTTCAAGAATAAGAAATAAAAATTTAATAATTTGGGCAGCAACAATAATTTGGCAAGCCATTTGAAAAGATTCTGCGGACCAAAACAGCCCAGGGGCCATATTGCCCATGGCTAGTGTATACCATAATTAACAAGAATGCATATTGCTATACATTTAAATTACTTTCCCAGCAAAATACACAACTGAATCAAGGGACCAGTGACTGGAAAAATATTTTAAACAAATTATTGCAACATGAGAGCTCATCAGACCATATGTCATTTATACTCTTTTATTGCTAGAACTATAGATCTTGGTCTCTTGTCACAGCACTTGACAGAAAATGGCAAAACTGGTGGGAAAAACCAAAAAAACATTATCGCCACAATTATATAGAGTATCCCAATAAAACATATATACAATTAATGTACTTTTTAACCAGTAAGTGGTTAGAGTGCTTGGCTACTTATGAAAGGGACCTGGGTTTGAGCCCTGGGTAAGGCAGGGATGTTTGTGTTGTCTTTCTGCTGAGGTCTTGCCTTCCTCACAGATTTTCTCCATAGCTTATTAAACTGACCGGCTCCTATCATACCTCTGTGGCAAGCAGCTGCTTGAGGTGTAATTTATTTGCTTTTTTTAGAGTGGACAGACATTAACCAATACCCATCTTGGTTACCTTAAAGTCATAAATTTTCAAAATTATCTTCAAGTTTGAAAGTGGCTTCATCAGACTATACATTTAATTTGGGAAATGTTTATCTTTCCTCATACATGTGCAAAAACCACTCACAAAATTCAAATCAATCATCTGGATCACCCTCATTCATTGCATGAAGCAGTCTGAGTATGTATGGCTTCCACTTCAAACACCATAAAATGTGATAACACTGGATTTACAGATACCCATCTCACATGAACATTGCCTTAGATTTTAGAGATTGCACAAAGGCTTTCACAGCCATTCTGTTAGCTGAATGTCTCAGCTTCCAAACACATCCCTTGTTTACATTTTAAACAGTTCGATCAGCCTCAAACTTATCACATATCCTTGCAAATGTCAACTGTGTGGGTGGTGGTCAGGGCTGGCACTATCTATTTTGTTACCCAGACTGAACTCTGACTCTGCCACTCTTTTCTCCACGTCTGATATTAGACATTAATGATTAATTAATTAGCTCAATTTAATGTCATTTTTGTACACAATTGAAAATCACCTGTTGAAAAATTAGGTTGTACTTACTACTAAGGTATTTAATGCAAGTAGTGCCCTCTAGCAGGTGTCATCATCATCAACTTCAAGCAGCCATGGGCTAAGGAATGTCCAACCAGACCGTGCAATTTAGTTCTCCAAGCAAGTCTATCCTGAGCTACATCTACTGCATCTGGCCAGTGCACACCAATTCTAACAAGGTCCTGTTTGACATTGTCTGCCCACCGCATCCTAGGTCTCCCCCTCTTTCTGAGGCCTTTAGGCACACTGTTCATAACCCTGTTCACCAATCTATAATTATTCATATGGACAACATGGCCAAACCAACAGCACAATATGCTGCTTAAAGGAGGTTGCAGACTCCTTTGCCTAACCTCATCATTAGTTACAAAGTTAAACCACCTAATACCAAGATATTACGTAAGCATCTAGAATCAAAAGAATCTAATTTCCTGTTATCTTGTTTACAAAGTATCCATGTTTCAGTACCATTACTAACCCTAGAAAGAAACAAACTATTATACAGTCTAATTTTAGTCTTTAGGTATATACACCTATTTCTCCACACTCTCCATAGATTCTTAAAAGTCCAGGTAACAATCCGCATTCGTCTGTTAATCTCGTGTTGCACATCACCAGTATCTGTTACATAGCTCCCAAGATAATTAAACTGTGACACTTGCTCAAGACTGCAACCATTCAGATTAACTGAATCACAGCCTGCCTGACCACTTTTCATCACTTTGGTGTTCTCTCTGTTCATAACCAAACCTACTCTACTACCAGTCTCATCAACAGCTCGAATGAAAGAGTTCATCTCATCAACATCATTTGCCAAAAGGGCTAAATCATCAGCATAATCTAAATCAAAAATATTCATATCTCCAGTCCATTTAAGGCCAAAATCTTTCCCTTGAAGTGAATTTCGCGTAACATAATCAATAAGCAAGCTATAGAGAAAAGGAGACAAAATGCACCCTTGTCGAACATCAGAAGTAATGCTAAACCAATTGCTACAAGCCTTACCAACTCTCACACACGACTCAGTGTTATTATAGAGAGCTTTCATTATGTTAACTAACTTGTCTGGTATACCATACGATTTCACAATCAACCATAAATTATGACGATCAACAGAGTCGAAAGCCTTTTTGAAATCAACAAAGCTAGAAATCAAAGGTTTCTGAAACTCTAAACATTTCTCAAGAATCTGCCTAAGTGAAAATATCTGATCCACACATCCCCTACCACTTCTGAATCCACATTGCTCATCACGCAATTGACTGTCAACCAGATTCTTAATTCTATTAAGTACAATCATGGAAAGAACTTTACCTGGAACAGAGAGTAGGCTGATACCCCTATAGTTATCACAAGAACTGCGATCACCTTTTTTGAAAATAGGGATAACAATAGTTCTGGTAAAATCCTTAGGAACCATGCCTTTATCATAAAAGATATTCAGAATTTCAGTCATCCAAGTGGTAACCAAAACATTCCCAGCTCTAAGCATTTCAGTAGTAATTTCATCTACCCCTGGGGATTTATGAAGTTTAAGTTTAGAAACAGCCAAAAGAACTTCAGATTGTGTTATAGGGCCAACATTAAAGCCACCAATGCATCTATCATCACTGCAAACAATGGGAATAGAACTAACCGCATTGTTTAGACTATCACTGAAAGCTCAGCCCACCTAACCATGACAGAATGCTCACCTTCTATAACCTTACCTTGTTTATCCTTTAATCCCTGTATACCTGTCCGTTTTCTACCACACAAAACCTTAACTATCTGGTACAGCTCTCTGCTGTTGTGCTATCTAACTGCTTCCTCGGCTTTGTCAGCCAAACCATTAAGCCAAAGATTCTTATCAGCAGCTAACTGATCCTTTACACGTTACTAGCAGGTGTACAACCTTATAATACATTACTTCAAAAATGCTAACTTTATTCTATTGCTATATATATTATTAAGCATCTGAAAGGTGTGTACATATATTGTATATCTGATGTGTATTAGTGGGCTACCCTATATATTTGGCTTGTCATGCATTGTCTTTTCATGAAAATTTTTTTTTTTGCACTAAGGAACCCAGAGGAAATTATATTGGATTTTAGAGTATTTGGCAGAATTTGATCTATTTCTGCAAACATATTTATACAAAAATGATGACATAGGGAAAGGAAAGGTTTGTCATTAGGTTCACAAATTTATTACTCTAATTAATGGCAAAATAAGATAAATATATATAAAATAAAAAGATATTTTAATTATAACAAAGAAAAGTACAAACAATTACATTAAGATAGATAAAAGAAAAAAAGTTTTTCTCAAAAATTGTAGATACCACATCCAATGTCAGTCATATTGACTGCAACTGTTCATTATGTTCTGCACAGTGAAGTATTTGAAATATTTCTATCCATTTTACTGATAAGTTCACGTACCAAAAAAATTTTGAAAACCTTAACAATTTTTTATATTTATTTTGAAGATATTCCAGTAGAAGTCAAAGGTACAAAAACAGCTCGAAAATGCCCATTGCTTACAAAGGAAAAATGACTTATTTCAGCCGCAAGCCTGATGATGACAGAAATAGGTAGATTTACATTTATACAGCTCTCCTTCCAGTTTATGCCTAGCTACCATTTACAGACCACTGTCCACTAACTTAGCATATTTTTCTACTTTTTGCTTCTTAAAAGTATTGGTAATTTTTTTCTTGCACAAGAATTTCTTTCTTCACAATTTATTTCTTGTGCAAGTCATTCCTTTAATTTAGCTGGAAATGCAACTGCTGAGAATTCTATAGAAGTGACAGGCTTTATCAATATGATTCAAGAACTTAATTCTTTTCTTTTCTAGATCAACTCATTTGTAGTATGTTTTGGAAAATTATTAGAAAAAACATATTTTAGTATAAATTCAGTATCATGAAATACTATGTGGTATACATGCACTTATGCAGTAAAGGTATTATTAAAAATTATGGTAAGATAGGAGATTTAAAGTAACTGTCATCAAATCACTTGGAGGAGCCATTAATTGGAGTAGAAACTTCAGGAGTATATATTAAAAGAATAGAAGAGTTTGTTTCAACAATATGTACTTTGAATAAAATTTTAAGTAAAATAAATGTTGTCAATAAATCTCTGCAATCGTCTATAGCAGGGTTTCCCAACTGGGGCGTTTTCTTGAATTTTTTGGCGTAAATAGATTAAACGAATTTGAATACTTCTTAGATTATCATCTCCATAATTTTTGGCAAAATGGAGTGTTCGGCTCAAAATGGTTGGAACCATTGGTCTACAGCAGTGGTTCTCAACCTTTTATGCTTCAGGTACCCCCTGGAAATGTGTAACTGCGTACCCCTTCTATAGATAGATAAAACTATAGTTATAGTATAAAATAAATAAATAAATAAATAAATACCCCCTCAAGCAGCTGCTTGCCACAGAGGTCTGACAGGAGCCTGTCAGTTAATATGCCACAGTAGAAGGATCCGAGAGGATGGCAGGACCTCAGCAGAAAAACGACACAGACAGCCATGCCTTACCCGGGACTCAAACCCAGGTCCCTTAGATCAGTAGCCAAGCGCGCTAACCACTCGGCCATGGGATGGAACAATGGGAATAAAACATATATCTAGCGACTTTAGAGCTCTCATGGCATACCCAAAAAATTTTTACCATGTACCACACATTGAGAATCACTTTTAAAAAATAATTTAAAATTCTCTGTCGTTGAGCAATAAAATTTTAGAGTTTTAAATTAATTTCTGAGCAAGGTCTTTTTTTAACTGTATACTTGAGAACCCCTAGTCTACTGGATCATTATTAAGAGTTATGTCACTGAATAATAATTTGTGTTTACTTCAAAATATTTATGATAACTTCAACAACACTGTAAGCAAAACTGAAAAAATTATATCCAATAAAACCTGTAAAAAACAAATCAAAAAGAAGAATTACTAGAAAGCTATTTTTGATACAAATTTGGTGAATGATGTAGAACTAAAAGGTAAAGAAGATTGCAAAATAAACAATTTTATTGTTGTGGGGATAAAATAACTTTTGATATAGGCAGAAGAAATCAAGTTTATAAGGCCAAAAATAAGAAATTCATGCACTGTTTAATTATAACAAAGAAAATTACATTAAAAATATTGTATAATAGTGACTTAAATGTCAAAGAATTCGAAGCAGAAATTGAACAATTTGATAATTTGTCAAAAATCAGATCTAAAAGCCGTCTCATAGAACTTACTCACAATTAAAAAATTATTTCGTCATTCTGAAATGTTGAAATCAAGATTATTTTTATTGGTCCCAATGAGTGACACTGAAGGAAAGTGTTCATTTTCCACATCGAAAACTTAAAAATTATTCATGAAGTAATTTTGTAGAGCAAAAAATGTATGTTCTGGCAATTTTGTACAAAGAAAATACAGTATGTCAAAATTAAATTATGATGAATTAATTAATGATTTAAAAAAAATACCCCCTCAAGCAGCTGCTTACCACAGAGGTCTGACAGGAGCCTGTCAGTTTATATGCCATAGTAGGTCTGAGAGGATGGCAGGACCTCAGCAGAAAAACGACACGAACATCCATGCCTTACCCGGGGCTCGAAACCAGGTCCCTTAGATCAGTAACCAAGTGCGATAACCACTCGGCCACGGGACGGCTAATTAATGATTTTAGCAAGTCAAAAATTCAAATAAAAATGTAATAGTGCAAAAAGTTTTAAGTTTAATACTTTTTATGTTAAAATATTTCAACACTTTTTTAGTTTTTTGTAATTTTTTTTCAATTATAAGATTCTAAATTATATATATTTATATCTACACAGAAATTTAAAATGTAGGGACTCCATATATAACATTTTGCCTAGGATCTAAATGTTGCCCTGACATCACTTACTTCTTTCTAAGTAGAGACTGAACACCTAGTACATTCTTCTAGATGCAGATACTGTGTCATTAAATGACACACAATTACTCCAGTTGTACTTTCAAAACTGTACTCTTTTACTTCATTGTACTGTATTTTGTACTTTAATTTTTACTGCAGAAAAAATGTTCTTTCTAGCCAAGAGGTCTTTAAAATATTCAAGTCCTAAGTCTGAAATTTAAGTTTGTTCAGAATGTTTAAAATGTCAAATATACTGCACACTAATTTTTTTAAACTTTGTTTTCTGATTTTCAATTACAATAAATTAAGAAAACATCTCAAATTATTATGCCTTCGGCTGAGGACCGTAAACACTACACTGGCCCAGGATATAATGCACATGAAAAGTGGAAAAATATTTTCCCATTTTCATGTAATATCTGTTTGTGATAAAAACTACTGGCTGATCATATTTTTCCAAATTTCCGTACTATATTAGAACTGACCTAAGAAAAAATAGCGTTTATACCTCCCAAAAATGTACCTATATTTTAATAATCCAAGTAAATGTTAAAGCATATGTGGAGCTCTTAACGTATTCTATTACATTATTCCATTCAAATAAAAATATTAGAGCACACAAAACTATTTTAACACGTTACCCATCAAATCTTCTAAATCACTTGTCAGAACCTATTATCACTAACTCCATATCTTCACCATGTCAATTGCTGTAGCAGGCCCTGGCTGTAGATATTCTACAAATAAATGATCAGTCAGTGACAGATTTAACAACGCCACCTGGTAGATAATGGCGAAATTAACATAGGGGATAATACGCATGAGCTACTTCGCATCTCTAGTCCTCCGCTCCAAACCATGGAGGTAGGAGGAAGGGGAGATATGGCTAGAATATCCTAGTAGTAATATTCTAGTAGGCAACGAGAGTGCCGGCGAAAGAAGTCAGTATTGGCCATCACAGGTACAATCAGTCGATTCTGCCGTATTGAAACAAATTATACAGAACTATTTTCCAGCCTCAGTACTTAATTTTCGTTTCATGAAACTAGTTTTTTGTTTGAAACGATAACTGTTGTTAACTGAAATGAATGTATTAATATTTACCTTTTTGTTTTATAACATATAATTTATTTTGTGCTTTTTGTAACTTCAGTGATAGCTATATCCAGTTACGTTTCTAGCTGACGAGGTACAAATTAGAATTTCTTGTTTATTTTACTCCATCTGTCGAAAATTTATTTACTAATAATGCAAACTTTCAACTAAAGTATGAGGATTTCTCCACTGAAGCAGAATGTTCAGTTTAGAGGTCCTGTATAGTTAGAGTCTAACATCCTTCTTTAAAAATTGGACCATTTTGTAAAAGGGACCTTGGCCCCTTTATCATCTGGTCCACGAGAAAAAATTTTCTGTGTGCGTCAAAGAGTAGGGAGCAGTACAGTGAAGTGCTAGTGACCCTGCATTTTGGCGATAGTCTTTTGGCCGCAGGCTGCCTAATAATGAAAGAGGTGGTTGAAGTTTCATGCCAAGAAAGTGCTGCGTCGTAGTTTTGTGGCAAGGGGGTGGGGAGGGGAGAGATTTGGAGTAACATTCTTCTGGGAGTGAAAATTGTAGCGTGTGTGATCACTGTGTGGCCCATGTTGGCCGGAAGCAGGTAAGAAGGGTGCAAGGTAAATATTCAAAATCGCCCCGAATCTCTTACAATTAAAGATCGCCTAAAATGGTCTGCAGATATGAAAATTTCTGATTTAGAATATGCTAATGATTTAGCTCTTTTGGTAAATGATGTTCATGAGATAAACTCTTTCATTCAAGCTGTTGATGAGACTGGTAGTATAGTAGGTTTGGTTATAAACAGAGAGAAACTAAAGTGATGAAAATTGGTCAGGCAGATGGGTTGCCAGCAGTAGTAATCATTTTTGAAAAAGGGTACTTTGGGAGTTGTAGTCTATTGTTACAGAGTATAATTATGTATATATATATATTTTTTTAAACATCAATACAATTGCACTAGGGAAATAAGGTGGTGCAGTAATGTGTCCAAATGATTCTTTTTTTGTCCCTGTAATGGATCTTTTTTGTCCCTTTGGATCTTTTTGGCATCTGGATCTATTGGTGTCCAATGGATCTTTTGAGTAGGAGGTGTCTGCAGGAAGGAGAGTCATATTCCGCATATTGAGATGGAGTGTCTGCAGGAAGTTGGAAGGTTGAAGGATTTTGCCAGTACTTTGTATGAAATGGGCCAAGGCCCCGTAATGTGATTTTGACTTTGTATGGGTGGGGTTCAGGATGGTCTGTAAGGTGAATGTGGTGACTCCAAGTGTGATAGAGGGTGTGTCTTTGTGTGTTGTACATTTGACAGTGTAGTAGATAGTGGTGGAGATATCCTCTATCACTTGGCAGTTTGGACAAAGTGCAGAATGTATTTTTCTAATCATAAATAAGTCTTTGTTGATGTTTGCTCTGCCAGTTCGCAGTCTGTGTATTGCTGTTTGGATAGGTAGTTAAGATGGATAGGTAGTTAATTCCTTCTGGATAGTGTAACGCTCCAAACAATGCAAATATTTAAAGTTTTATGCTCCGGATAGCTTTGACGGGCGCCAGGCAATCATTAACAAATTGCCAAAAATGTAGAATAAGTTGATTTAGGGTTCCAGTGCCAGTGAGCGTTCATAAGTGAGAGTCAAAATGATTCTTAACAAATAAGAGTTAATGTAAAAAAAGGTTCTAAATCAGCGTTGCTCAAGATAAAAACTACAGACTCAAAAGTTTGTAACATAACAAAATAGATTTATTTCCAAAAATAAGTAACTCACCAAGACATCAATGAAGAAACTAAAATCTGTGCTACTCGCACGGTGCTACGCACCTTACTACATCTCTCTGCTCTCTCTACAACTCTCAAGTGACAAATCCTTCAAGTGCCTCGCAGGGCACGGTTTTGACAATTGGGCCGGCGCATGCCGGGAAAGACATTTGCATACAATGACGGACGCAAGCTATGACGCAAGAGGGGGCGTGTCCTTGGCACGCGCTTTAACGGTTACGGTCGGAAGTTCGGAGTTGCGCGTACGCAACTCCTAGAAACTTGAAAACGAGTGCTGTGATGCCGAAAAGGAAATAAAAATCCCCAAAATGATAAATATAACGTAAATTAAACAAAATTGGTTAAGGTAAAGCAAAAGTGAACGATGGGGCATCACAACTCCCCCTTCCAAAGGGAGTCAAAATGATTGACTTAACAAATTTTGACGAGCAAATTTTGAATAAATGACACATCTTACGTCATTTACACATGGCTAAACATAAATAAGTAGAAGTATGCTAGCTCAAATTTGGATATGATGAACTATTCTTACTTTGACACAATTTTCCAGCACAACCAAAGGTACCTCCTCCCTTTTCCTCCTAACAAAAATATGTCTTTAACAGCTACCCTAGTGTACTTACGTACCAGTGGCTGTGACAGTTAACTGTATACTAGCATCATCGGTCTAACTAGTATCACATTCTGATACAAACTCGAAATTGGCATATCTTGAACTGTACAGAAAATAACAGGTTAATGAACTCCTAACTTTCTAAGTCTAATAAATGTTAAAAAGATGAAAAGAAAAAGTGATTCATTACATTTGTTGTTAGCGGGGTAATAACTTCCGCTTTTCCCCTAACCACAATAAAAAATTCGTGAAAGCTAAATCTTCTCCTAAATCACATAAAAAAACGGGTATTCGAACACCGTTATCTCCTCCTAATTACATTCAAATACGCAAAGCTAAGAAAATTCAAAATTTACAAACAAGCGGGATTGTAATCATCCGCTAATTCTTCTCCTATTCACAGAAATCGCGATCTAGCTGAAATAAAAAATCATTAGTTACCTCCCCCTTCAGAGCTAACGCCCCCCTCCCAAAGGAGTTATGCTGATAACAACTCCGTTATCAGACTAGGCCATTTGGGGACAGCTCCAAAAAGGTACTAAAAAAAAAAACAAAATTCTGCAATCATCATCATGGTCATCATCTATATATACCAATAAATACTGTCAATGTCATCCCCAAAAATTACGTATCATTGACACATAAATATCACTGATGACACTGAACAGATTTAAACACATATACATAAATCGTATCTAAGAATAAAGAAAAAAAGAGTGTAAATAATTTATAATATACGATAACATTTCATCCAATAATTTTTACATGAATCTCCTTTTTTTTTTTCACATAAATTCACTTTGGAATGCACGTTATTTTACAATACAAATTCTTAAATCACTAATTCTCTTTCACTCTTCTCATTCATATCCAGAAACATTTTACAATTTCTAAACTTTCCAATATCGACTTACAAAATTTTCAGCTATCAGTCAGCTGAAAAAAATCTACAAAAATACATTTTAACTCACGTAAATACAATAACTAGAACCTCGATGAACAAGAATGTAAAAAAAATTCAATTCACACAGTATAAACTCGAACTACAAAAATTTCACTTTCCAAAAATAAATATCGAACTCTAAAGTTTCAACAAGAAATTAAACATCGCTAACTATATAATTCACAATAAGGCTTCTTCTTCGTCTTCATCTATTCCAGAAAAAAAACATTTTATAACTCAATCAAGTGCCAAGTGAAAGAAAAATATACTTAAATTTCATTGTTGGCACTCCGTGGCGATAAATCATCTAGTCCGTTTCCGATAACATCTTTCCGTCGTCGTTGGGTGGCTTCACGTAACGTTGTTACTGAAGATCTCGTTCAAGTCGTCGCTGTAGAGCTCTCTCGTGACGTCATCTTCCCGATGTTCGCTGCTTCGCTGCCGGTTGTCGCTCTGCAGGCTCTGGTCGTTTCGTCGGCTTTTCGTTGCTCCGTGCGGATTTTTGAAGAACCTTTTCTCGTACTTTCTAGGCTTTTTGGTGTCCGCCTCCAAATGACGCTTTAATATTTGAGGACCTCCAGACTTGTCAGGAATACTTGCGGTCGGCACAACTTCTTGGTTGGTTTTTTCTTCACTTAAATCAGACTCAAAATTATATTCATTATTATTACTTTCTTTTAAAACTTCTACTTTAAAAACCTTTTCAAAAACGGCTTCCTCATACGATTCTTCTACTTCACAAACTTCGTTATTTAAACACTCATTATTTGCACTAACGGGACATTTTATAGGTGCTTCTGAAATAATCTGTTCTGGACCACAAGGTAAGTCAAAAAGTCCACTGGACCGCGGCTGCACTGTCAATTGACATTCGTCATTATTATCGTCGCAAACTTGTTCCTTAGCAAACTGAAGATCGACTTCTGTATCGTGTTGATCTGTTATTTTAGTTACTTCGTGACAATCAGTAACAAAAGGTAAAGCCATAGTGGCAAGGCATAACTCTTGAGAGGGCTTTTCTTGAGGAACTTTGGCCTCTCGCTTCAAAGATCCCGATGAAAGTTTCCCGAATTTTCATTCCTTCGGTAGCAAAAATTTTCAGTATGTCCCAGTCGGCCACAAAAGTTACAAGTGATAGTTTGAGGTTGTTTAACCAAAGTTTTAGGTCTATGGTTTGAAGCTTGACGTGGCAAAAAGTCTCTACTTCGTTCATATTCTATAGTTCTTGGCGCGTTCGGCGCAAATTGTCGGGACCGTGTAAATTGCGGTCTTGCGGGAGTCATTCTACGCGACTCAACCTGATATTGCTGCTTTGGCGGGAATGGCATCCATTGTTGGTTATGTGTATTTGCTGCAGATTCTCTTCTTGCAGTGTATTGCCGAGCCAATTTTACCAATTCGGACACGGAATTCACGTTTCGTATTTCTAGGAATTCTCGGATGGGCAAAAGTAATTGAGACAATATGCAATTTTACAATATCAATTTCAGCGGCATCAGCATCGTACAGCTGGTATAGTTCTACTGTACCCCATATGAATTTTTCTATGTCATCTCTTTCCCTTTGTCTTCGTGAAAACAACTCTGTAGCTAGTTCTGTAAAATCATTATAAGCCGGATATATGTCCATGATTTCGTTTTTAAATTCTTCCCAAAGTTCTATGCCATGACGACATCCTACGCTATTCCACCATTGCTTAGCACATCCAATTAGGCAAGATACTGCTAAAACAACTTTTTTATTGCTTGGCACTTCATGTAAACGGAAGTGCTCCTCCATGGACTTGACAAATGTCCACGATGTCGGACGTTTCGAACCGTCGAACCTTATCTCAGGTAAAGGCCAATTTACATAAGGACTATAGTTAATGGATGGGTTGGCAAATTGTCGATGTGGCGGTTGAAAATACTCTGTTCTATCGCTTGCTTCTGGCGGAACAGAAAATGGAACCTTACGTTCAAAGTTTCTTCGTTGGTGAACTGACGTAGCATTGTCAGCAAATTTAGGGGTTCTTGTCGTTCCCCTTGTCTCCCGATTATCATCAAGCAGATTCATTAGCACTTCTGCTTCCATCATTACCTCTTGCAATCTACCCTTTACTCTTTCTATGTCGGGAGTCATTATGGCGGAATCGGCCATATTGTTAGCAGACATGTTAGCGGTCTGCTGAAATTTGGAATTTTGGAAATTTTGAAAACGTTTTATCTTGAGCAGCGCTCAAAGGTACTGCTATACAACAATACTAAAGCTATAACTAAGCTTTACAAAAATATAAATTTGCTTGTAAAAAAAATTTTCTTATCATCCTACGTACTTGTGTGTCCGGACACTTCTAATCATTACATACAACAATCTTAAATATTCAGCAATATCAAAGCTGAAACTTCAGTACCTTTGAATAATATACAAAAATGTTAAGCTACTTGCTCAACAAAAATTCTCGGCTTAAGCTGCCGTTAAATCTACAACTAGTGCATACAACTATTGAGCTAAAAAAAAATTACTATCTTTAAATACTGGCGAGTCCCTGTTCGGGCGCCACTTCTTTTATGTGACTCTGTAACGCTCCAAACAATGCAAAATATTTAAAGTTTTATGCTCCGGATAGCTTTAACGGGCGCCAGGCAATCATTAACAAATTGCCAAAAATGTAGAATAAGTTGATTTAGGGTTCCAATGCCAGTGAGCGTTCATAGTAAGAGTCAAAATGTATCTTAACAAATAAGAGTTAATGTAAAAAAAAAGATTCTAAATTAGCGTTGCTCAAGATAAAAACTATAGACTCAAAAGTTTGTAACATAACAAAATAGATTTATTTCCAAAAATAAGTAACTCACCAAGACATCAATGAAGAAACTAAAATCTGTGCTACTCGCACGGTGCTACGCACCTTACTACATCTCTCTGCTCTCTCTACAACTCTCAAGTGACAAATCCTTCAAGTGCCTCGCAGGGCACGGTTTTGACAATTGGGCCGGCGCATGCCGGGAAAGACATTTGCATACAATGACTGACGCAAGCTATGACGCAAGAGGGGGCGTGTCCTTGGCGCGCGCTTTAACGGTTACGGTCGGAAGTTCGGAGTTGCGCGTACGCAACTCCTAGAAACTTGAAAACGAGTGCTGTGATGCCGAAAAGGAAATAAAAATCCCCAAAATGATAAATATAACGTAAATTAAACAAAACTGGTTAAGGTAAAGCAAAAGTGAACGATGGGGCATCACAATAGGTAGTTAAGATGTAGTGTGTTTGGAGAGGGTGCTATTGTGGCTCTGAATGTGTTTTTATCTGTAGTGTGTTGGACCCAATTCTGGGTCCATGTGTGATAAAACATTTTGTGTTTTCTCTTATGTGATGTTTGTATGTGGTGAGAGTGTGTAATTTGGGGTTCTGAGTGTGAGGCCTCGTTTATCAAGTCAGTGAGCAGTCTCATTATAGGTGATGTTGCAATGGGAGGGAATCCAGTAAAATGTTAGGGTATTTCCCTTGTCTATAATGTTATGTGCTATGTTTTGTATGTGGAAAAGGGAATGGTTCTCTGATGGATCTACTGTTAGTGTGTTAATGAGTTGTAATGCAGGCCTTGAGTCTGTGATTATATTAATGTGTTGTTTGTTGAGGTGGGTGGCCCAGCCTAATGCCATATGTATTGCTGCTAGCTCTGAAGAGGTTCTATTCTCAGCATGATTTAATTTTATAACATAAGAGAATTTGGTGGAAGGGGTGTAAAAAGCAGCAGATGTAACGCTCCAAACAAATGCAAAATACTTGAAGTTTTTATGCTCCGGATAGCTTAGACGGGCACCAGGCAATAATTAACAAATTGCCAAAAGTAGAATAAGTTGATTTAGGGTTCAAATACCAGTGAGCGTTCATGAGTAAAAATCAAAATGATTGTCAAGTAATATGAAATATATAAAATATCCTTAATTCGCGTTGCTCAAGAGAAAAAAACTGTACAGACTCAAAATGTTTTAAATATAACAAAACAGATTTATTTCCAAAATAATTCAACTCACCAAGACATCAATGAAGAAAACACAACTCCTGTGCTTGGTGCTACGCACCTTGTGCTCGTGCACTCACTTGTGCTTAGTGCTTCTGCACTAACTCCCCTGTGACTCGCAGGTCACCACTTTTTGATAATGAGCCGGCGCATGTCGGGAAAGACATTTGCATACTATGACGAACAACGCGAGCTATGACGCAAGAGGGGGCCTGTCCTTTGCACGCGCTTTAACGGTACAGTCGGAAGATCGGAGTTGCGGCGCATGCGCAACTCCTAGAAACGTGGAAACGAGTGCTGCGATGCCAAAAAGAAAATAAAAAATCCCCAAAATGATAAATATAACGTAAATTAAACAAAACTGGTTAAGGTAAAGCAAAAGTGAACGGTGGGGCATCACACAGAGCCAGAGGTGGTGTGTGGAATATGAGATCTATGAGTTTAAATTGTAAGGTCAGTGTCTGATAGTTGTGTGATTAAGTTGTCGGCAGCAATTTTTAGTTCAATGGGGAGGTGAGCTTTTTTTTTTTTTGGTGATGTGTGGTAGAGTGAAATGAATGTTTGGTTTTTTAAGTAACCAATGGGGAAGTGTTTGTGTGGGGTTATAGGGTTTAATTTTTTGCCAAGTGGGGTAAAGGGTGTGTTTTTTTATATTTGTGCTGTGGTAGTAGAGTTAGTGGTGGATTCAATTCTAAGTATGGCTGGGTGAGTGGGATTGTAGTGTTTAAGTTTGATGTAGTGTTTGCACGTGAGGAGGTGTCTTTTGATTGTTAGAGGTGGCATGTTAGCTTCTGCCCAAGTAGAGAGATTTGGGCAGCCAGCTTTAAGACCCAGGGCAAGTCTGATGGCACGTGTTTGCATAGTTTCAATTTTATTGATTTCTGTGTTTGAAGCAGTGTTGAGTGCTGGGAGGCCATACTCTAGTCTAGAGTTGATAAATGCTTTGAAGAAAGTAAGCATTACTTTATCGCTGCCCCCCCCCCCCCCCCCATGACACTCTTGTGATGGAATTTAATATGTTGTATGCTCCAATGCATGTGGATTTTATGTTATTAATGTGTTGTTTCCAGGTAAGCTTACGGTCTATAGCTAGCCCTAAATATTTGTAATGGGTGAGAGTGGGAATGGTGCAACTGTCAATTGTAATATTTGGTGAATTGGTAGGTAAGTGTTTACGTGTAATGGGTAAGACCGCAGATTTAGGTGCTGAGACGGCAAGTCCCCATTTTGTAGTAAAGTCAAGAACCTAGTTGACTGCATTTTGTAATGTGGTTTGTATGCTGTTGATTGTTAGTTCCAAATGTCCAGAGCACTATATCATCTGCAAAGATGGAGCATGTGATTTTATTGTTGAAAATAGTTGGGATGTCATGTAGTAAGATGTTGAATAATATAGGGGAAACCACACTGTCCTGTGGTAATCCTCTGTTGAGTTTATGTGGGTCAGATAGGGTAGTCTGCAGCTGGACTTTAATTTTTCTGTGTTTGAGGAAAATTTTTAAAAATTCAAAAATGTTTCTTGTGATGACTAGTTGATGTAATTTGTAGAGTATGCTGGTGTGTGAGGCAGTATCAAAGGCTGAGTTGAGGTCTAGAAAGACACAGCAAAGAATTCCTTTTTTATTTAAGGCTAGTTCAGCAGATGTGATAATATCAAAGATATTATCTGTGGTTGACCTGTGCTCTCTAAAGCCAGTTTGGGAACTGGGGAGTGTATTTGTTTGTTGGAGAAAGAATTTTGGTCTGGAGAGCACCATTCTTTCTAGAACTTTGAGTATACATGATGTTAATGTAATTGGTCGATAAGAAGAAATTTCTGATGCTGGTTTATGCGGTTTCAAAATTGGGATAATGTATATATCTTCCCATTCAGTGGGGAAGGTGTGAGAGCTCCAGCATTCATTGCATATGTTAAGCAATGTGCTTAGAGTTTTTGTGCCAAAGTTTTTTATAATGTTATAGGTGATGTTGTCAAGGACAGGTGTGCTTTTTTTATTGTCCTGGTGTATGGCTATGATAAGTTCATTGTGTGTGAAGGGTGTGTTGAGTGTGGGTAGTTTGCATGGTATAATTTGTTTAATTGTGTGATTCATGTAGGTGCAATGCAGCTGGTAGGTAAGTGTGTTGGCATGAGTGGGGGTGGGGGTTAGTTGAATTGCAATGTTGTTAGCCCCTTGTTTAGTGGAAGGTGAATATTTCCATAAATATGAGTGCCAAGGGGCTAAAGGTTGAGCCACGGTCCTGAGTGTTCTTATTGTTGACCAAATTAGCAGAGAGTCTGTTCTAGGGCTGATGTTGTTATAGAAGTTTCTCCACTCCTTTCATTTGACGTTTAATCTTATTCTTCATAACCTAACATTGGCTTTGTTGATTGTGTTGATGGCTGGTACAGTCGGGTGTCTCCTGGCTGTGTACTCTGTTTTTCCCCTTATTTGCAGTTGGGTGATGATTTCGGGGTGATTTTTGGTGTATCCAGTCATGTGTTTGGTTGTAAATGTGTTTGCTTGTAAGCTTTGTTTAATACATGTATAAAGGGAGATGGTATTTTGTGGTGTTTGAGTATTAATGGAGGTTTCATAAGTGGTGGAGAATTTGTGCCAATTTATGTGTGTATGTGTTTTGTATGCTGAGGGTTTCATTCCTTGTAATGTGATGAATATGGGGTAATGGTCACTATTCCATGATGACTGGTGTACCTGTCATGTGATGATGGAGGATATGTCACGAGTGGAGAGTGTGAGGTCAAGAACAGACTCATAGGGGATTCTGGTGAAGGTGGGGGATATACATCATTATGTATAGCCAAGTTGAAATGTTGTGTGAAAGTTTCAATGATTGTGCCCCTGAGGTTTGTATGTTTGCTACCCCAGAGGATGTTGTGGGCATTAAAGTCTCCCAGACCAATTTTGGGTCCTGGGGAGAGGGGAAAAATGTGTGTGAAGTCATCAATTAGTGTGTTGGAGTTTGTGTATTCATGTGGGTAAAAGTATGTATTGTAAATGTTAAAGAGAGTGTTTTGGATTTTAATATTAACTCCAACTATGTCCATGTAAGTGTATTTAGTGGTGATTGGTATGATGCAGTGTGGGAATTTTACATGTACTAATGTGTTGGAGTTTGAATAGGTTTTGTCTTGTAATGGCTTTGTGTATTATGTAGGGTCGAAATTGAAAGTTATCTGGCAATTTGGCCTCATTAATTGCCAGAATGAGAACAATGTGTTGGTCAGTGATTGATTTAGTGTCAGGGATTTTGTTTGTGAGGCATCTACTGTTCCATTCGATGCATGTGTAATTAGGTGTAGTGTCAGGGGGGAAACGAAAGGAACTGTAGCAAGTGTGTAAGAGAGGGGAAATTAATTCAGTTGGTGGAACAGGGCCAAGATGGCTTGCAGGGCAATGTTTAATTGTGGGAACCTGGTTTTAGGAGGCAGAAGGGCATCAATAAGGGGAACAAGCAATTGAATGAGGTTTGAGACCAGGGTGTTTTGTGGGGTGTAAGTCGGTTTCGATTTGGGTGATTTGTTCTTTTTTGCTCTGGTCCTTCTCAAGTAGTTTGACTTGGCCCTTCTGGTAGAGAATTTGGATGAAGGGAGGGGGAGACTGCTGTGTTATGGATTGCTTATGGATATCCTCATCAGATGAGCTGGTATTGTGCGTTTTGTTGGTGGGAAGTGGTGGGAAGTTTGAAGTTGAAATAGTAGGTGTGGGGAGGGGCACAGTAGGTGTAGTGGTGGGTTGGATGGAGCAGTGTTGGTTCTGAGCTGTGTTTGGTTTGTTGACTGGTGTTGGGAGGAGAGTCTTTGGTGTTGTGTAGGTGGATGACACTGTTGGAGTTATGTTGGGGTGTGGTGTGATTTTTTGCGTTAGGGTGGGTGTGGTGGTAGTGGCAGCTGTTTTGACTTGGATGGCTCTAAGTCTAGCTGGGCACTTTCCATAAAATGCAGCATATGCCCCTCCACAGTTACAGCAAAGCAGGGGTTGGTCTCTCTTGCATTCTTGTGAGAGATGTGATTGGGCACAGTATTTACAACGTGCTGCACTTCGACAAATATTGATTATCTGCCAATGATGTTGTCATTTAAAACACTGTGGGGGAAGGTTGGTGTAGGGTGTGACCTGGAAGGTATGAATTCCAAGATCTACAGAGTTTGGGAGTGGTAGGGAATTCAAATAGAGTATTACTTTATCAGTATTTCTTCAGATAATGTTTCCTTCCATTGTGTGATGCTCTGTATAGTTTGAGGCTGGCCATCTCGGTGATTCACTGCAATTGGTTGATTGAGTCACGTGGTTTATGGGCGCCATGTTTTGTGGTACCGTGAGACGAAAGCCTATGAGTTAGTATGTGTACCAAGATAAAACTTCTCAGTTGTTATAGTTTTATACATTTCTACCACTTTTTTCGTCTATAAAAGTTGTCATATTTTATGAATGCCGAGCTGCGCTACATTTGGGTGTAAAAATTTCACTCAAGGAAATAAATTAATGAATATTTTTTCCGAGAAACTCCATCAGAAGACGGCAATTGGCTGTAAAATTGAAACGAGCTAACTGAAAACCAACAAATGATTTCTTTTAAGTTTCGTTTAAAAAACGAGCTAATGTTTTCACTTTGTCGTCCGCCTATGCCAATATTTGTCGTCTTTCTGTCCATCTCTCCATTAACTGTGGTCTGTCCATCTGCCTTTCCGCCTGTCTGTCCGTCTATGGACAATCGATTATTTTACTTTTAGAGCTAAATGAAAAATTCTTTTTGGGTTGGACAGGTGTCGAACAAATATTGCAATTCGCAATCTTGACAATTTTCAATGGCTTTAATAGCGCCCTCTAGCGATGGGAAAAGATGGAAAATGCTAAAATTTCAAACGAATATTACAAACTATTTACACTGGAAATCTGAAATTTTGGTAGCATAGTGTTATGATCAGAAGATTTACAATGGCAACAAGGCTTCCCCGTCTTAGCCAAAAGGAGATGCGAAAATGAAACTTTTTTTTAAGAAATAGACGAAACAATATATATATATATTTGTTTTACAGGCACTAACAAAATATTAATGATTTAAACAATATTTGATAATCTCAGCTTTACCTGTAGACGTTCAAACGTCTATAAATTATTAATTTTTTTTTTTTTGAAAAAAAGCCGGCTTAAGTTCAACAGGTTAGAATACTCTGACATGTTTCTGGAGAGATGCGGGTTCGAATCCCGTATGTCGTCGAAATTTTTTTCCTCAAAAATATTAATATTTACATTTTTCGAATTCTCATCATTGGAATTTCCAGTGTTAGAGAGTGCTATAGGTGGTGTATAAAAACTCGAAAGGCGACCTCTAACGGTGGAAAAAAGCTGGGAAATACCAAATCTTTAAATAAATATTACAAAAGATCTATTTTTGCTAGAAACATAAATTTTTGGTCATAGAGTGTAATGGTCAAGTGGTTTACCCTAATAGTAATGATTTGTCCCGTTGGTAAAATGCAACTTTTCTGCTTTCAGAGATAAATGAGAAACCTTTTTCGCACATTACAGTTACTATTAATAATTTATTTCTAATAAAATATTAATAGTTTATTTTCCCATTTATGCAGTAATTCGAATATACACTGTCAAAGGGTACTGAATGTGTAAAATAATTAGAACGCATATCGCCTCTGCTGCATATGAGAATCCCGTTTTCAAAGTAGACTCTTCCTGTAATTCTTCCTTTGCCTACTTTTTCACTCCTTAAAAGTTTTAATTATGAATGTTCGTTTTGTTTTTCTGATGAGGTCCCACCATCCTCATGGACCTTCTACTGTGGCATATAAACTGACAGACTCCTTTCAGATCTCTGTACAAGCAGCTGCTTGAGCGGTTATTTATTCATTGTTTAATGTATGATGGGGGAAATACACATAGAACTATTTTATTAGTAATTATAAAACATAAAAAGTGTTTGTCCTTTAGTTCTTAAATTTAAAATGTTGCTTTTCTCTTGCTCCTCAGAAAATAGTGGGCAGATCATTGCTGTTAGTGAAATTTCTACCATAACAGAACTCTACACGCCAAAATTTCTACCATAAACAGATTCTTGAAACGTTCGTTAAAAGTATTGCAGTTTCGATATTTAGTGATCTGTAATGATATAAATTAAAACTACCTTTGAAAATGCGAATTACATTTCATTAGTAAATAAAAATAAAATAAATACCCCCTCAAGCAGCTGCTTGCCACAGAGGTCTGACAGGAGCCTGTCAGTTTATATGCCACAGTAGAAGGTCTGAGAGGATGGCAAGACCGCAGCAGAAAAACGACACATACATTCGTGCCTTACCCGGGGCTCGAACCCAGGTCCCTTAGATCAGCAGCTAAGCATGCTAAAACTAACTAAAAAAGAGATTTTCAATTATCTCTTAAAACAAAACCGTTTCGTTTCTTACCTACCTTGGGCTTAGGATCACCTCATTGTTGTCAGCAGAATTTTCAAGACTGTCACATTCCACCACCAAAATTTCAAATTTCTAACATAAATAAATCGTTTGTAATATTCGTTTTAAATTTGGGTTTTTTCGATTTTTTTCAACCTTTAGCGGGCGCAATTTTAGCTTTTTGGGAAATTCGCAAAATGCAGATTGTAATATTTCATCAATACCTGTCCAACCCAAAAAGAATTTTTAATTTATCTCTAAAAACATACACTTTTCTGTTAAAAGAAAGAAAATGTTGCATTCACCTCCCCTTCTGGGTTTAAAGAGTCAAATGATTGTTACCAATGGTAACTTTGTAACCTTCACATTTCAACACCAAAATTTCAAAACTTCTACCGAGTGGTTAACACACTTGGCTACGATCTAAGGGACCTGGATTCGAGCCCCGGATAATGCATGGATGATTGTGTTGCTTTTCTGCTGAGGTTCTGCCATTCTCTTCATCTTCTACTATGGCATATAAACTGACAGGTTCCTGTCAGACCTCTGTGGCAAGCAGCTGTTTCAGGGGGTATTTATTATTTTTTTAATATAACTACATCGTTTGGAATATTCGTCTGATATTTTGGAATCTTCAACTTTTCCACTGTTAGAGGCCGCAGTTTTGGGAGATTCGAAAAATGCAAATCGTAATATATCATTAATACCCATCTAACACAAAACGATTTTTTTTTATCTGTATAAAAAAAAGTTTGATGTCTACAGAAGATAGACAACAAAGTGAAATTATATCTTTTTTTTTCTAAAAAAGTCCTAAAATTTACCTTTTATTTTTTAGCCGTTTTCTAAAGTACCTCCAATCATCAACACTGAAATCTGTATCAAATATTACCCTACCCTTTTCCGTAATCCATAAGTACCGTGCAATATCATTCAGCTATGCACGCTAAACAATCCGTGAGGCTACAAAACATGGCGTCCAATTTTGAGATGTCCAACCTCTACCCATGGAGGTAGGAAGATAAGAGGAGGAGCCCTAAGCACTTGAAAATAATGCTTCGGCGACTGCGCGGCAGCCATGTTGTTCTATTCAAAATATTGATCAGTAGTATAGGTGAGTAATAAAGTGTTGCGCTATAAAAATTTAATTTTTTTTCGACATTTGTATTATGGCAGCCTGTTCAGCTTACGGCTGCACGAATCGCCCTTCCAAAAAGATACCAGGAATTACCTTTCATCGGTAAGTTTGTCATTTTCATAAAAGTTTAAATAATTGTATAATGATGCAAGCAACTTTGTGTTGAAATTACGCCGCTATGAAATCGGTTTTATTTCGTGTTACAAACCTCGATTCTTCACCAGATTTTCTTTTATTTTCTTCGGATTGTACTCAGTGATAAATGTGAAGATGTACTTCTTATATTGATTGATTGATTTTACGTTACACTTATTTGAGAATTCCTTCTGCAGGCTTTCTCAGTTAAAAAATTTTGTTGGCTGTAATTGAATACTAGTGTGTATTCTATTTAATGGATGATGAATTTACATACTTTTAAATAGAGGTGATTAAAATATCAAGGAGTTTCTTTTTTGTTTTTTATTTTAGGTGGAAGTATCAGATATTATTTTGTTTAAATGTTTCAGTGTTTAAATTCCTCTCTCTTCATGATTTAATAAGTTCAGTGTAAGAAGGGAAAAGTAAATTACAATAAAGTATTTTCATAAGGTGAGAAATATAATCTTTCTTTTTTTTTAAATTTTAATAGCATTTAAGGGTTTGTTTAAATGCCCCCTTTTTTTCTTGGATTGGAGTCTTATATTTTTGAATTCCTTTTTAGATTAATTTAATGTATCTGATGTAAATTGTCATATGTGAGTGACAGCGATCATTAGGGTGAAAATTTTTCAAATTGTTTAAATAATATTAGTTAAAAGAGGAGAGGAGAGTGTAATGCTTTTCTCCTTTTCGTTAATTCTTCTGATAGGGTTCTAATTGTCATTTTTAAGGTGAATACTGAATTTATTTAATTCTGTATGGATTTCAAATAGAGCGATCTTATTGCTTGTAGTTATTTTATTTTTACTTTGGTTGAGGGGTAGGTTAGGCGTACATGAAGATAGGTATGAGAGACTGAGAAGTCAGGCACTGAGATATAGGGTTCAAGCAACTGTCTGGAACGTTGCCTTTTTTTTTTAAATGGATATTATATTCCCTTCACCCTGTGGATATATATATTTTTTCTTTTTTTTATATTTTTTAAATTTTTTATTATTTTTGTTTAGTATAATTTTTAGTTGCTTTTTTTTCATATAGTTTTTTCAGATATTATTTTGAAATTTTCCTTTGTGGCTGAGGAAGGATGTATTTCAATCCTTACGAGTTTTTTTTTTTTTTTTATGAGAGATTGTAATAATTGTGTATTTTGTATTGATTGTTAACTCTGGTTGAGGGAGGAGAATGAGCATGAGATGGGGGAGAAATGTTAAGCTGAGGGTACAAACATAGAGCTGGTGGTTTCGAGCCACCATCTGGGGCGTTTTTTTTGTATAAATATATATATTTTTTTAGTTCTTTTTTTTTTACTTCTTATACTATTGGCTTTATTTAGTTTTGTTAAGCAAATTTTTTTTTATTTTTGTGGAATGAGAATTTTTTTAACGTAAAACAGCTATTTTCTTAATTTTACAAATGTAAATTTTTGCGGTTTAAATGCTGCTATTGCATATAACTTTTATGCTTTATCCATAAAATATTTTCTACTGTTATCAGTGTAGTATAAATAAACTTTTAAAATCTTGCAATTGTTTGTTATTGTCGTATTCAACGAAATACATAAATAGTTCTGCTATATAGTAATTCTGTATGGAAATATTCATTGCATAAAAAAAAGCAATATAAATTCCAAATAGCTTAAATGGGCTTTCTCTTAGTCGTGAAAAAATAATCTTCCTGTATATAACGCACAATGAATTGAATTGAATACGTGACATTCCCGGTGCACCACAACTCAAGGCTGTATATCCACCATAAGGGAGATGTCACTGAAACCACTATGAACTAGAAAGCTCGTATCAGTTAAGCTTGCCTTACAATTGTCCTGCCTACAGTGAGAGAAGACCTGTATGTGAAGAGAGAAGCACTGCTATTTAATATTGCCTGCTCGAAGATATAATCATTGAGGTGCAGTGAGAGTGGGATCTTTTGAATTTTGAGCGATGTCTAGGAATATGCCCATCACTCACTGAATTTTGCCAAGAAACTTGCCAATATATAAATAAAAAGATCTTAGTCTTTTGAATTTTGAGCCAGAAATATAAAAGAAGTCCTATCTTTTAGAGCCTCCGCAGCGGAGGCCCAAGGTACTGCCATCAGAAGCCACACCTCGAGGGACTCCAATCCTCTCGGCACGACCCCCAACTGCGTCCTCTCCATGGAGCCACGCACCACAGCCCTTGGCCTTATCGGCATCTTGCAGCCTACCCATTGCTGGAGCCGACTGCAGCACCCGGAACCACTTCTCAGAGGAACCAAGTTCCTCCACAGCAAAGGCAGGTCTAAAGGAGCTAGCCTACCTTTTGGAGCCCAGTAGAGGCTCCTGGGTGCTTCCATCGTCAAGCCACACTTACTCAGGTGCCCCCACACCCTTTCGGCAGGCCCTCAACTTCGTCTTCTCCATCGGGCCCACGCCACCACTGCCCCGCTCGTCGTGTGACATCTGCACCCCGCCGAGGCCGCTTCGGGGACACCTGGCCAGCCGTCCACAAAAACCAGCCAGCGGCCCTCCCACGACCACCGACAAAGCTCTCCGCCAGCCTAGGCTTACAAGACCGCAGCAACACAGACCAAACTTCACAGAGGAACCCAAGCTCCCCTACTGCAGCCAAGTCCAAATCTCATTCATGTGGGACTCTTAGTTTGGCTGTTCCATCGATAAGTCCGCTAGCCTGGTGGACTGCTCCAGGCCGCGAGCCTCCAACTTCTACCTCTCCATTGTTCACGGGCCGAGGCGCCCCGGACCTCCGTCCACCTCAATATCACAGGGACCGCATCAGGGAGCCCACAGACGAGTGCACAAAGAAGTGTACAACTCAGTCCGCAGGACCCAACAATAGGCCTGAAAGACAGAAGGACAGGGTCAGCTACACCCCGTCCCGGCCATCTGAATGGCTCCTCAACCAAGGCTGTGACCCACAGCTTCGCTGGGGAACAAGTCAACAAGCTGACTGGACACAGCAGTCCAGTTAGTCCGCCAGCCCTCAACAGGCCCCCTCCACCGGGAGCCACCGGACTTCAATACCAGAGCACCAACGATCTGAGCCCAACTTCTCAGAGGCACCGTAAGCCCCCCCCCCCTCGTCAAGGAGGTCCACTCCGGGGGGGTATATAACACACAGTAAAATTGAGTATACATGAAAAGTAGGCTTGATTGCAGCGGCAGACGATTTGTTTTGAATACAACAATATGGCTCCGCCCTGCTGCCTAAGCATCATTTTCCTTGGACACCTCTCTTTAATACGGGATGGGGAGTGGGTCCCGAAGGACCCACTCCCCATGGGGAAAGCACCTGCTCCGTCTCACGACACTACACGTGCTTGGCAAAGAGAAGCTTAGAAGTACAAGATGAAGTTTGTCTCAGAGGAGACCAGTAGGGACTTGGAGTACGGGTGGTGTTAAAGGGGGTGCTCAGTGCAGCCCGGGAAGAAAGTAAGAAAATAAGTAGTAGAGAGACAGCAGATCCGGAACCTAAAGAAGAGAGTCACGGAGCCGGCAGCCGAGCCAGCCAATGTCCCTCAAGTGTGCCCTGACACTGGCACTCTCAATGGACACCGAGACCAACTCGCCTGCTACCTCATTGATAGCCTGGGAGTCCCTGAGTTCGTTAGCGAACACCTCTGTAAGCGGACACCTGAGGATGTAGTGCCTGACATCTGCTTCTGGAGCCCCACAACCGCAGTAACTGTGGGCAGAGATTTTAAACTGCTCCAGGTATTTGGGGAAACTCTCATGTCCTGTTAGGACCTGCGTCAAATAGTAATCAGAGGACATCAGGGATAGACTGACCCTTTTCAAGAATGTCTTTGTTTGAAGACCATTCTCAGCCGTATCCCAGAGCCTCTGCCACTCCTTGATTACACATTGGCTAATTATAGACTTCAGGGTAGTTTTTGAAGTCTTTACTGCTATCACAGGTTGAGTATTATTAGCTGCAGAGTGGGCCAGTTGGTCGGCCCGCTCATTCCCATCATGACCTATGTGCGCCTTGATCCAGGAGAAGGAAATCCTGGGCATGTTCTGATTGCCCAGGAAACACTTGATCTCAGCCACGACCTGATGCCTGTTGTTCGCATCTTCAAGTGCTTGCAGAGCTGCCTGGCTGTCCGTGTACAGCCGGATGTCGTTAATCTGACCGCCGTCATTGAGGGCCCAGTTTAGGGCCTCTCTGATGGCGAGCAACTCTGCTTGGAAAGACGAGCTATTATTTGAAACCTTCCTCTGAAAATCATACACTTTGGCCCCTTGATTGAAGACAGTGAAGGCTAAGCCCACACCCTCCTCGCTCTTGGAACCGTTGGTGTACATTTCAATACCTATTCCTGATGGTAACTCCGTGGACCAGGGCACACATAGTCTCCTTGTGGGATGTAGATCCCACTTAGCAGTATTTACCTCGTATTCCTCAGGGTCATACTGGACTCCGAGGAATGTTGCTTTCTCCTTAGCCTGCAGGACTCTAAATATGGTTGCTTCTTTACCGACCATCAAAAATAGCGGAGGGATCCCTGCGAGCACCAGGAGGGCATCCGTAGATGTTGTCCTGTAAGCCCTGGTGATTCACAATAAAGCTGGTCGTTGGGCTGCCAGCAGCTTTCTACATATTATGGAGTGGTCCGTCAGGCACCACAAGGCGCCCACACCATAGGTTAGGATCCGCTCCGTTCCCCTAAGATAAATTTCCTTGAGGACCTCACTTCTGAGTCCCCATGAGACGCGAGCCATACACCCCAGCTTGCACATTACATTGGTGCATTTAGCTTTTAAGTCCTGCAGATGCGGGATCCAGCTCATCCTCTCATCCAGAGTGATCCCCAAGTACTTCAAAGTCATCATATGGCGGATGTTTTCACCTTTTAGTTTGAAAATTGGGTACCTCTTCTTGAGGACACCCTCCTTTGCAATAGTCATTGCTGTTGTCTTCGCAACGCTGAACCCAAGCTTGTTGTGAAGACACCATCCTTCTAATGTTTTAATTGCTGCATTGCCAGCAACCTCTAGTTTAGCTCTAGAGGATGCTGATATGGCAAGCAGCAAGTCATCGGCATAGGCCTGGAGCCAGACTCCCTCGGGCAGGGTCAGCTCCAGAGCAGTATCAGCGACTAAATTCCAGAGGAACAGTCCGCTGCACGACCCTTGTGGACAGCCTCTTTCCAAGTTTCTTGAAGCTGTCCCATTAGCATGGGAATATTTGACCAGCCTCTCACTGAGGTAATTCGCCACAAGAACAAAGATGTTCCTCGGGTAGGAACAGTCTTTTAATTTTGCCAAAATTGCAGGCCACCAGACATTGTCGAATGTGCCCGTCACATCTAAGGTGATAAAAGAGGTGTGCAACTTGTGCACTTTATTAACCTGAGCAATGTCCACCACTTGTTTGATAGCGGCAGTGGTGGACTGGTCTGTCCTGAACCCGAATTGCTTCGGATTCAGGAACCCGTTATTATGGCAGTGGTAGTACATCCTGTTAGTCAGGAGTTTATCCAGCACTTTTCCCAACACTGGCAGCAGACATATTGGTCTGTAAGATCTTGCGTCTGCTGGATCCCTGCCTGCCTTGTTTAGCAGGACCAGGTCTGCCTGTTTCCAGGCAGTTGGGAATGCTCCCAGATTCAAGCATTTGTTGAAGAGCTGGGTGAACAGGTCTTTGTGTTCGTTAAACATCTGAGAAACTATCTCCACTGTCAGACCATCATTACCCGGGGCTTTGCCCCGGGCCATATCACTAATTACCTCTCCCACCTCCTCTTCCGTAAACGGAACGTCATCTGGCGTATTTGGCGGAATCCTGCAATTTTCCCTTAGGAGTCGATGTTCTGCATCATCAGAACTCCCGTCGTCAGTGGGAAATAAATTGTCCATAAGTATCTGGATAGTTTCGCCAAAGGAAGAGGTCTTGGATCCGTCTTCCTTGCGAACATAGGCAATATCCAGGGGTTTAAAATCCTTCCCCGTAGCTAGTTTATACTGCAAGGTAAAAGGGTTCTGTGCAGATATTTCGCTGCAGAACTTCTGCCAGGAAGTCAGCTGCGCCTGATGTATTGCAAGATTATACATAGACTGCTCCTTCCTGTACAGTTCCTCTCTGTGTGATGCCCCATCGTTCACTTTTGCTTTACCTTAACCAGTTTTGTTTAATTTACGTTACATTTATCATTTTGGGGATTTTTATTTCCTTTTCGGCATCACAGCACTCGTTTTCAAGTTTCTAGGACTTGCGTACGCGCAACTCCGAACTTCCGACCGTAACCGTTAAAGCGCGTGCCAAGGACACGCCCCCTCTTGCGTCATAGCTTGCGTCCTTCGTCATTGTATGCAAATGTCTTTCCCGGCATGCGCCGGCCCATTGTCAAAACCGTGTCCTGCGAGCACTTAGAGCACGAAGTAGTAGAGCACTTGAGCACTAGAGAGAGTTGTAGAGCACTTGAGCACTGAGAGGAGAGTTGTAGAGAGAGCAGAGAGATGTAGTAAGGTGCGTAGCACCGTGCGTGTAGCACAGATTTTAATTTCTTCATTGATGTCTTGGTGAGTTACTTATTTTGGAAATAAATCTATTTTGTTTTGTTACAAACTTTTGAGTCTATAGTTTTTTATCTTGAGCAACGCTAATTTAGGATCTTTTTTACATTAACTCTTATTTTGTTAAGAATCGTTTTTGACTCTTACTTATGAACGCTCGCTGGCATTTGAACCCTAAATCAACTTATTTTACATTTTGGCAATTTGTTAATTATTGCCTGGCGCCCGTCTAAGCTATCCGGAGCATAAAACTTTAAATATTTTGCATTGTTTGGAGCGTTACAGAGTCACATAAAAGAAGTGGCGCAGCGAACAGGGACTCGCCAGTATTTAAAGATAGTAATTTTTTGAGCTCAATAGTTGTATGTACTAGTTGTAGATTTAACGGCAGCTTAAGCCGAAAATTTTTGCTGAGCAAGTAGCTTAACATTTTTGTGTATTATTCAAAGGTACTGAAGTTTCAGCGTAGATATTGCTGAATATTTAAGATAATTGTCGTATGTAATGATTAGAAGTGTCCGGACACACAAGTACGTAGGACGATAAGAAATTTTTTTTATAAGCAAATTTATATTTTTTGTAAAGCTTAGTTATAGCTTTAGTATTGTTGTATAGCAGTACCTTTGAGCGCTGCTCAAGATAAAAAAGTTTTCAAAATTTCCAAAATTCCAAATTTCGGCAGACCGCTAAACATGTCTGCTAACAGTATGGCCGATTCCGCCATAATGACTCCCGACATAGAAAGAGTAAAGGGTAGATTGCAAGAGGTAATGATGGAAGCAGAAGTGCTAATGAATCTGCTTGATGATAATCGGGAGAAAAGGGGAACGACAACAACCCCTAAATTTGCTGACAATGCTACGTCAGTTCACCAACGAAGAAACTTTGAACGTAAGGTTCCATTTTCTGTTCCGCCAGAAGCAAGCGATAGAACAGAGTATTTTCAACCGTCACAACGACGATTTGCCAACCCATCCATTAACTATAGTCCTTATGTTAATTGGCCTTTACCTGAGATAAGGTTCGACGGTTCGAAACGTCCGACATCGTGGACATTTGTCAAGTCCATGGAGGAGCACTTCCGTTTACATGAAGTGCCAAGCAACAAAAAAGTTGTTTTAGCAGTATCTTGCCTAATTGGATGTGCTAAGCAATGGTGGAATAACGTAGGATGTCGTCATGGCATAGAACTTTGGGAAGAATTTAAAAATGAAATCATGGACATATATCCGGCTTATAATGATTTTACAGAACTAGCTACAGAGTTGTTTTCACGAAGACAAAGGGAAAGAGATGACATAGAAAAATTCATATGGGGTACAGTAGAGTTATACCAGCTGTACGATGCTGATGCCGCTGAAATTGATATTGTAAATTGCATATTGTCTCAATTACTTTTGCCCATCCGAGAATTCCTAGAAATACGAAACGTGAATTCCGTGTCCGAGTTAGTCAAATTGGCTCGGCAATACACTGCAAGAAGAGAATCTGCAGCAAATACACATAACCAACAATGGATGCCATTCCCGCCAAAGCAGCGATATCAGGTTGAGTCGCGTAGAATGACTCCCGCACGACCGGAATTTACACGGTCCCGACAATTTGCGCCGAACGCGCCTAGAACTATAGAATACGAACGAAGTAGAGACTTTTTGCCACGTCAAGCTTCAAACCATAACACTAGACCTAAAACTTTGGTTAAACAACCTCAATCTTTCACTTGTAACTTTTGTGGCCGACTGGGACATACTGAAAATTTTTGCTACCGAAGGAATGAAAATTCGGGAAACTTTCATCGGGATCTTTGAAACGAGAGGCCAAAGTTCCTCAAGAAAAGCCCTCTCATGAGTTATACCTTGCCACTATGGCTTTACCTTTTGTTACTGATTGCCCCGAAGTAACTAAAATAACAGATCAACACGATACAGAAGTCGATCTTCAGTTTGCTAAGGAACAAGTTTGCGACGATAATAATGACGAATGTCAGTTGACAGTGCAGCCGCGGTCCAGTGGACTTTTTGACTTACCTTGTGGTCCAGAACAGATTATTTCAGAAGCACCTATAAAATGTCCCGTTAGTGCAAATAATGAGTGTTTAAATAACGAAGTTTGTGAAGTAGAAGAATCGTATGAGGAAGCCGTTTTTGAAAAGGTTTTTAAAGTAGAAGTTTTAAAAGAAAGTAATAATAATGAAAATAATTTTGAGTCTGATTTAAGTGAAGAAAAAACCAACCAAGAAGTTGTGCCGACCGCAAGTATTCCTGACAAGTCTGGAGGTCCTCAACTATTAAAGCGTCATTTGGAGGCGGACACCAATAAGCCTAGAAAGTACGAGAAAAGGTTCTTCAAAAATCCGCACGGAGCAACGAAAAGCCGACGAAACGACCAGAGCCTGCAGAGCGACAACCGGCAGCGAAGCAGCGAACATCGGGAAGATGACGTCACGAGAGAGATCTACAGCGACGACTTGACTTGAACGAGATCTTCAGTAACAACTTTACGTGAAGCCACCCAACGACGACGGAAAGATGTTATCGGAAACGGACTAGATGATTTATCGCCACGGAGTGCCAACAATGAAATTTAAGTATATTTTTCTTTCACTTGGCACTTGATTGAGTTATAAAATGTTTTTTTTTCTGGAATAGATGAAGACGAAGAAGAAGCCTTATTGTGAATTATATAGTTAGCGATGTTTAATTTCTTGTTGAAACTTTAGAGTTCGATATTTATTTTTGAAAAGTAAAATTATTGTAGTTCGAGTTTATACTTGTGAGAATAGAATTTTTTTTGCATTCTTGTTCATCGAGGTTCTAGTTATTGTATTTACGTGAGTTAAAATGTATTTTTGTAGATTTTTTTCAGCTGACTGATAGCTGAAAATTTTGTAAGTCGATATTGGAAAGTTTAGAAATTGTAAAATGTTTCTGGATATGAATGAGAAGAGTGAAAGAGAATTAATGATTTAAGAATTTGTATTGTAAAATAACGTGCATTCCAAAGTGAATTTATGTAAAAAAAAAAAGGAGATTCATGTAAAAGTTATTGGATGAAATGTTATCATCGTATATTATAAATTATTTACACTCTTTTTTCTTTATTCTTAGATACGATTTATGTATATGTGTTTAAATCTGTTCAGTGTCATCAGTGATATTTATGTGTCAATGATACGTAATTTTTGGGGATGACATTGACAGTATTTATTGGTATATATAGATGATGACCATGATGATGATTGCAGAATTTTGTTTTTTTGTGTACCTTTTTGGAGCTGTCCCCAAATGGCATAGTCTGATAACAGAGTTGTTATCAGCATAACTCCTTTGGGAGGGGGACGTTGGCTCTGAAGGGGGAGGTAACTAATGATTTTTTATTTCAGCTAGATCGCGATTTCTGTGAATAGGAGAAGAATTAGCGGATGATTACAATCCCGCTTGTTTGTAAATTTTGAATTTTCTTAGCTTTGCGTATTTGAATGTAATTAGGAGGAGATAACGGTGTTCGAATACCCGTTTTTTTTTATGTGATTTAGGAGAAGATTTAGCTTTCACGAATTTTTTATTGTGGTTAGGGGAAAAGCGGAAGTTATTACCCCGCTAACAACAAATGTAATGAATCACTTTTTCTTTTCATCTTTTTAACATTTATTAGACTTAGGTTAATAAACTCCAAATCTTACTATATTTTCTGTACAGTTCAAGATATGCCAATTTCGAGTTTGTATCAGAATGTGATACTAGTTAGACCGATGATGCTAGTATACAGTTAACTGTCACAGCCACTGGTACGTAAGTACACTAGGTTAGCTGTTAAATACATATTTTTGTTAGGAGGAAAAGGGAGGAGGTACCTTTGGTTGTGCTAGAAAATTGTGTCAAAGTAAGAATAGTTCATCATATCAAAATTTGCGCTAGCATACTTTTACTTATTTATGTTTAGCCATGTGTAAATGACGTAAGATGTGTCCTTTATTCAAAATTTGCTCATCAAAATTTGTTAGGTCAATCATTTTGACTCCCTTTGGAAGGGGGAGTTGTGATGCCCCATCGTTCACTTTTGCTTTACCTTAACCAGTTTTGTTTAATTTACGTTATATTTATCATTTTGGGGATTTTTATTTCCTTTTCGGCATCACAGCACTCGTTTTCAAGTTTCTAGGACTTGCGTACGCGCAACTCCGAACTTCCGACCGTAACCGTTAAAGCGCGTGCCAAGGACACGCCCCCTCTTGCGTCATAGCTTGCGTCCTTCGTCATTGTATGCAAATGTCTTTCCCGGCATGCGCCGGCCCATTGTCAAAACCGTGTCCTGCGAGCACTTAGAGCACGAAGTAGTAGAGCACTTGAGCACTAGAGAGAGTTGTAGAGCACTTGAGCACTGAGAGGAGAGTTGTAGAGAGAGCAGAGAGATGTAGTAAGGTGCGTAGCACTGTGCGTGTAGCACAGATTTTAGTTTCTTCATTGATGTCTTGGTGAGTTACTTATTTTGGAAATAAATCTATTTTGTTTTGTTACAAACTTTTGAGTCTATAGTTTTTTATCTTGAGCAACGCTAATTTAGGATCTTTTTTACATTAACTCTTATTTTGTTAAGAATCGTTTTTGACTCTTACTTATGAACGCTCGCTGGCATTTGAACCCTAAATCAACTTATTTTACATTTTGGCAATTTGTTAATTATTGCCTGGCGCCCGTCTAAGCTATCCGGAGCATAAAACTTTAAATATTTTGCATTGTTTGGAGCGTTACATCTGGCACTTCTTTCCCCGTTGTGGCACCTTTGAAATCTCCTTCTAAGAGCTCTTACTCGTTTCCTTTCAATACTGAGCTCAGGTGACCACCAGGGCACTGATTTATCACCTGCTCTGGGCTGTCCCCTGTACCCGAAGGTTGCCTCGCATCCAGTACTCAAACACCTTACCAACTCACCTAGGATGTTATTATGAGACTCACAATCACCTATATTTCCGACACGCTGGCCGATCTTCGCCAGTTCCGGTGACACACAGTGCATGAGTTTGCACCACTCGGGAGCTCTGCCTACCACAAACCGTTTTGCAAATTATGGGGGAGATGTTCTTCCACCCACCTGGAACACTATATAGTTGTGGTCGCTATTACTGACCTTATCACATACGCACCAATTCCGGACCATAGGGATCAACCTAGGCGTTACTTGGGTCAAGTCAATCCAGCTACGACCTCTTGGGCCGTTAAAAGTTGCTGGAGAATCCCAATCGTTTAGTAACATTAAATCAGCACAGTTGATAAAGTCCAGAGTCATATCTCCTCTGACATCTTGTCAGTTTGAACCCCACAAGGGATGCTTCGCATTGAAGTCCCTGCCTATTATTAAGGTCTTAGAGTAACACGAGTCAGGACGTTTTGTAACTCGGTTAATGAGTCTTCAATGTTGTTATTCGGAGGACAGTAGATGGAGATGGCGTGTACTGATAATCGCCCATAGCCTATCTCCACTACAACAATAGTTCTGAGTGATATGCCAGGATTGCATTCACCTTGGGGTTCAGAACGACAACTCCAGCTTTCGGCTTGGCTCCTTTTATGCAAAATAGCCTGCTGGTCAGAGGGAGTCCCCTAATTACGTTCTCTGTGCAGTAAGGTTCCTGCACTAGAGCAACGTCGACTCCTTCTTCCTTTATCTCCTGATTGAGTTGGGCCATTGCGGCCCTTGCCCCGTTTAAGTTAATTTCGAGAAATTTTAGCCTGCCCATCATCTGCCTGGCAGCCTACTGCCCATAGTCAGTGCGTCTGCGCAACAACTTCATTTCTCTGCAGTACAACGGACACTTTGTATCCATCGCACTGTGGCCAATATCGTATTTGGCCCCGTGCTCCTTGTTTGCCATCTTGCAAACGATGCATTTTGGTTTGGGTTTCTTGCACTCCCTATAGGAGTGGTTGCCTGAACACTGTGAGCACCGCTGTGTCTTCAACTCACACTCGGTCTGCTTGTGCCCAAATGCATAGCACTTGTAGCACCGCAGAACTCTGATGTAATCCTTAACAAAGCATCTGGACCATCCTACATTTAGCTTACCTACTGCCAATAGTTTTCTGTGCGAGGCACTCCTGGCCTCCATGACCCAGTGGACAGTATTTTCCACTCTGGCTTTTACTGAAAAGAGTGGGTTTATGTCCGCCTCTTCTTCGCCAAGCCTATTCTGGCTTCGAATGATCCTCTGGAGGTCCTCGCGGGGAATATTCTTATCCACACTACAGACCATTATCTTAGGCTTTAGCCGTACGGCTGACTTAACCTCTAGAGTTTCCTTGAGTGACTCATGGCTGTCCACTGCCTGTTTAAGACAAGCCATGTCACTCTCTGAGCTGCATTCAATAATGACTCCGTTAGCTCTCATTGGCTTAACGGTCATGACCCCAAGATTCAAATCTGTGGGGTTAATGCTCTTCTTCAGGCTATCCCTCACTTCTAATGCTGTCTTTTCCTTGTTCTTTTAAAAGATCAGCAGGGTATGCCTGGTTTTTTTCGGAGGGGGAGTGAGCTTCTTAGCTACCACTGATCCACCCTTTCCCTGCCCTTGACCACAACAGCCTTCGCATAGGTTGGTGGCCTTTCCTTCCCTTCCTGTGGACGTGCAGCTCGCTCTTTAATCTGCCCACTAATGGTCGCGATTTCCAACTCCTGTTCGCAAACTATGGTGTGCAGCTTTCGTGCTACACCCATGACCATTTCCCTTAGATCCGTATCTACCCTGTGGCGGAACATCGCCACCGCGAGTTCCTCCAGAAAGCCAGTCGCATTTGCTAGCCTTCCCGAGCCCATCTCGTTACCGCTGGGCTCCTCCTTAGCATCCGGGGCTGCTTCCTTGGTCAAGCACCCTTTCTCCCCACCGTTACTTGGGTCCACTCCCTCCTTTTGAGGCCCATCTACATCTTCATTAATATTTGTGGTGGGAGGGGGAGTCTCTGGGACTTCCTCCACAACCACATCAAGATCAGCAGCCTCCTTCAGATGTTACTAAAAACTGCATTTAGAACACAAATATCTTTAAAAAAACTCTAGTTCTACAATTCTGAACTACAGTGTAATATCAATATGACTTCCATGCAGAAGATAATTGTGTGCATGCCCAAAATGAAATCTATAACCTAAGTATTATTCATTTAAATCACTCTTTGCGGACATTCCATTATTTTATTTCTTGCTTTAGAAAGAATAGTTGCTCGACATTCTCTTATATCATTGTTCAAGTTTACCACTCAGTTTTCACAAGTTAATATTTTCATATTACCATATGTCATATGCTTATTATTATTATTTTTTGCTTTAAATTAACTCATTATTTCTCTAAAACTTATCGGTCCCTACATTCACCTTCCATATTGCCTCCACTGCACTGAATTTGCGTTTGGACCAGATGATAGGAGGCTCACTCGGCCCCCTTACAAAGTGGTCCAGTTTGGAAGATGGAGGATGTTTAACAATGAATCTCACAGATTAACCAGGATTGGTGATTTGCATTTTAAATTAGGGTACTTTAATAAAACTAGTTTTGAGTCTTCTCTAATGTGTTACGTCTGAATAATCATAGAACTCATGATGAACAAAATTGCCCCTCAGACATTATTAACCATAGAGTTCCCACAAAAGCCTATCAGTATACCACAGAAAGGATCAGTGAAGAACTCATCAGAAAGAAACAAAGAAGCCTTATAGAAACTTCAAATCCCAGGTCTCTTTGCTTCAGAGCCAAGCATGCATACCATTTGACCACTGGGTGAAAAATTAATGTAATACACAAGAATAAACTTTTATTTTAAAAAAAAAGTACAATCATATAAATCTACATATCTCTACCAAATTCTTATGTTATTACAACAGAAAGCCATGTTAGGAATTCAATATCTTTAAGTATTTTTGCTGAAGGATTGGAAAAAATTTGAAGGTATGTTAAGATGAAAATCAGGACTAAATCTTGAATTTTAGCAGCATTAAGTATCTGGGTTATGAAAACTAGAATATTTTAAAGCAGTCATTAAACCACAAAGTATTTTGGGCATATTGAGTACAATTGAATGATTAGACATATTCCTTAATACGAAATTCTTTAGTAAACAATTTGATATAACAATCACATTTGATTAACATTTGAGCGAAATAGTTTAAATTGACAAATTTTGCTGTTAAACTATTTAAATATTGAATGAAATTGCATAAGTTAAAGAATTTAATACACTTGATTTAGATTTTCATTTGGTTCAGTAACATTCCTACAGAAAGTTTATTCTTTACGACATTTAGTTTCTAATTTTGCTTTTCGTTAACATGGAGATCCTCTAATGATTGGGCTCTATATGTCTCTAAGTCCTAAAAATGAAAAGAAAAACTGTATAATTTATGAAAGTATCAGGTTAATATTATGAAGAATGTACACTGTTTGGTTTTGCACTTGTAGGTTCCCACCCATATGGCAAAAAACAATTTGAGGATGTCCATTTTCAAGCTAGTCTACTCTAGTATATTCACATGATAACTCTTTAAGGTGAAGCGACAAGCGATTCTGCGCTGATTCTCGCTCAACAGATGGCGCTGAATATCGTCCGATTCCTAGGGGGTGGTGGGGATGGAATTGACCACAGGAGGGAGGACATCAGGAGGCTCCCGTATTGTTTGTGTTAAAGAGGGGTCCAAGACTGATTTCTAAAAATAGCCTCAATAAGAAGCGAACGCCCCAACTAGAGGCTAAGTACCCAAGTTGCTTCTTCCTTGAGTTTCCAATTTCTTTTGCTTTTCATAGCTGAAATAGTTCTTATGATGATGTTTACCCTTGAATGTTTTTAGTTTCAGTGAGAAATTCTTTTGACATAATAATGAAGGCGAAACTTTTTTACGTATCCCTAGTAAATACACAGATAACCGTAGATACAGAATTCAACAATTATTCATCTGAAAAAAGTTATTCCCCCGCCGAGTCAGTAGTAATTTTTTTCAGATGAATAATTCTTTGGCTATATTTGTAGTTGAATTTTATTTATATTTTTATACGTATATATTACATTTTCAGTTATAATATCAGGATATTTCAGTTATATATATCAGGATAAGGAAATGATATTTCGTTTCTTGTGTTGTCTCTCTGGGAAAGTTTCACCTTCCACACAATGATATGTGTTATATAATTATACTCACAAGCTCTTGTCAGACCGATATAAGCGATTGTCAGACCGATATGGCAAGCAGCTGATTGAAGAACTTTTTTTTAATAAAAACTTACCAGAATCTAAACCGATTACCTCTAAATTTTCGTATACTTTTTAGTGTTTGATTTTCTCAGAACTTTTGTATTTTCAAAAATTTGGAGTACATTTGAAATAATTAGCTGAAAATATCTGGTTGTCCTGAATGGGGTTGGAACCCGATCTCCCAGAATCCATCCAGGGCAACCAACTTTTTTCAGCTAATGTTTTACTGTCTACAGAATATATTCCTGTCATACTTTATTACTGAATTAGAGTCCTTTTTTTTATATTGTGCTCCCTAACTAACCTTGCTTATGTGCGTTTGCAAACGCCTGGTCCAACAGTTGCCACTATGTTACACTAATCCTAATAATTGAAGCGATATCTGAGGAATCATGTTCATTTATTATTTCAGTGGGGGTTACAATAATTAATTTTTAACAGAAAATTTATTTAATAGTTGCCAATGCTAACTTAAGGTAGCTGCTTATAAAAACAATGTTACAGTTTTTAATGCGTAATGTTAAAATAATTTTAAATTTAATTAAATAGTGAGCAAACTTCTTTAGCTATTGAGAAACACATTTAGAAATCCATATCCAACCAGGACCGGACTTATACATAAAAGTTAACTAAACTACAGCTTAGGGTCTCACGATTATGAGGGCCTCAAATATTGAGTTCGGAATTTACTGTGTAACGAAAGTTTTAATTTAAATTAATCTGTTATGCAAACACTGTTCATCTTAGCTCGACACAGTCATTATTGCATAGCAATGCTAGGATAATGTTGTCATCACATCAGAATTGAATTTATTTTTAATGCTCTTTTCAATCAGAATAATAAATACAATATATTTCGACACTCTTGTGTTTCGCCGATGAATGGAACTCGAACCCACGCTCTTCAGTCACTTACCAGTTGAATTCTATGTCAACAAATGATCTGTGTATCTACTACTGACTGATTCATATAATTCTACTTCGAAATTTTTGGTGCCTCTTACACTCTGTACCTTTCTTAAACTTGTTTTAGCTTAGGGCCTCAGAAGGTCGAAGTCCGGTCCTGTATCAAACCACGGCCATGATCCCAATTCATGATCCCATCTTCCCAATTTTTTTTTCCTACGCAACAAATTGTTATGTACTGCATAAGACATTTGCAGTCAAGTCCCATTGGAAAAATTCAGTTCTAACTCAGAGACATCTATTTATTCTGAAATAAAATGACTAAAGCTATCATTATTAATGATGCCCACTTCTCCAGAATTTCTGAAAATCAGAGATTTTCTTCGTGTGTTTATTTTTTTTACGTTCAGTTATAATAATTGTGAAATTCAAAGGAAAAAAAAATAACAAATTTTCCTCTTTTCTTGCAACACAGAAAAACTGAATTTGATCCAGGGCCGGACTTACACATAAGCTAACTGAGCTACAGCTTAGAGTCTCACGATTATGAGGGACCTCAAAAATTAAGTTTGAAGTTTACTGTGCCACAGGATTTTTTAATTAATTCATTCATTATGCAAACACTGTTCATTTCCGCTTTACATCAAATAAAAGCCTCTGACGTAGGGAATATCATAGGCTGATGAAAATGATTATTCCCATATATCTCCTGAACGCGAGTGCGGGAAGTAAAACGAGTTATGTGTCGAATGGAAGCTTGTGACGGGGGGAGTGTCGTAAATAAAAAAAAAATACCCCCTCAAGCAGCTGCTTGCCACAGAGGTCTGACAGGAGCCTGCCAGTTTATATGCCATAGTAGAAGGATCTGAGAGGATGGCAGGACCTCAGCAGAAAAACGACACATACATCCATGCCTTATCCGGGGCTCGAACCCAGGTCTCGTAGCTCAGTAGACAAGCGTGCTAACCACTCGGCCACGGGACGGCTTAGGTTATAAAAAATGACCCCCCTCCCCTAAGTTTTTTCTTCCTCCCTAAAAAACGAGAAATATGAAAGTCGTTCTACTGTATCTTCCAAACACCGGGCCTACAGTTATGAGTTAGGTGTCAAATGAAAACTCGTATAATGACGGCATTTAACTATTTCGAACTTTGCTCTCACTATATCTCCCTGATAAAATATTGGGGAGGGGAGTCGAATTTTCGCGGGGATGAACTATAATGAATCATATCTCAAATTAAAGCTTGTGACGTCTTCAATGCCGTGGTCTACCTCAAATGTGACTCCAAAACGGTGGCAAATGTGATCGATATTTATGAGTCTCTATCAAAATTTTTGAAGGTGGGTGTTTTTAGTGACAACAAAATAAAGCAAATTAAAAAACCTGAAAAATACCTCCCTTCCTATAGGGCCCTACAAAGTAGAAAATAAACCTAAAACATATCGATGGTGCAATCAATCACTGAGTTCGTATTCACTTCAAAGGAAGATAAAGCGCCTGCAATCTTGTTCAGTACGTAAATCGGAGCCCTATCTTCCTTCGAAGCGAATACGAACTCAATGACTAATTGAACCATCGATATGCTTTAGGTATATTTTCTACTTTTTAGGGCCCTATAGGAAGATAGTTACTTTTTACATTTTTTAATTTATATATTATATATTTTAAATGTTCTTGGTTTCTAAACGAATGATCAAAAATCAAAGCAACTCGTAAAGGAACTGAAACAACTCATATTAACATTAACATAATTATTTGTTCTTAATAATACAATCCTGGTTAAAATAGATTTTATATTTATTTTTTTTCCACAAACGGAAATTATTATTTAGTATTCATCACTTGACATATCTAAATGAACGTAACATCTTTTTTTTAACTCTTTTTTTTAATTATTGAATGCCGTGTTACGAAGGCAATCACAGCATTTACTTTACGAATCACGGCTATGTTGTCTGCTTTACTATTGTCAACACGAATTTTACCATATGACTACACTCCGGAATCTTAGCATTTTATATTACAACGATGACGCATGTGCTGAAAATACAATAGCCCTGCACTGCAGGAGTGTAGTGACTTTCTAGTGATCTGTGACACTTGATTGGTTGACTTCACCAGAGCAACCAATGGTTGAAGATCTTGCTACTTAGTGAAAATCTTTATTTGATTGTGGAAGGCTCAACTACAGAGCTCAACAACCCTAAACTTTCCTGATAAGAAGTATTTGAATCGAGTTGCCAACATTTAATTCTGTCAATGAATGATACTTATGTATAAAAAAAATTTAATAACAACATTTGATGTGAAATATGTTGAAAATATGGTTTACAAGAGAATGGCAATATCATGTTTAAATTTCATTTCTCTTCAGCAATGCGTAGTCAGTCGACTAAAAGCCTCCTGTCAAGGCCATCCAGTGTGTTTTTTTAAATGCACAAAGTATGGCATTCCTGCACATGGCTTTATGTCCCCATACGAGGGACGTCACCTTTTCCATCGATCGATGTCTCCTTTCTCACTGAGGGGTTTTATTAGGAATAAATCTCAACGCTGGCTCAACTGGGACTCGAACTGGGAAACTGAGATTACGAGCCTTCCGGTCTGCCAACTAGGTTAAACTCTGACCCCTAAAGCGAAAACAAAGCATAATACCAATGATGAAATCAGTTACTCAATGTAAACTTGAAGAGAAGATAGGTCACGTAAATTTATTTCCCTTACCAGCTGAAAGGATTTTGCTGCCGCCCAATCTTTCTTTATAGTTAATATGAATTGAATGATTTCATGATTTCCATACTTACCTTTTACATTCTTACGATATGTGCCCTAAAAAATAGGAAATAAAACTGAAATATTTTCGATGGTGCAATCAGTCACTGAGTTCGTATTCACTTTCAGATGAAGATAAGGTTCCGGCAATCTGCTTTTGTAGGTAAATTGCCCTCCTGTCTTCCTTTGGAGTACTACTTTTTAGAGCGCAGAAAATAGGTATTTTTTTAATTTTTTAATATGTTTACATTTTTTTTTTGTTATTAAAAACATCTATTTTCAGAAACTTTCATTTGATATGACTCATGAGCACTGACCACATTTTTTCCTCCCCCTGCTTTTCGAATCGTGTTTAAGGCAGTCCCATTGAGCTCAATGGGTAGTCCATGGCATTGGAGACGTCACAAGCTTTAATTTGATATATAATTCGTTAAGTTGCGCCTCCGCCGCGAAAATCACAGTCCTCATATGAGCTTTGATTTGACACCTAACTCGTAATTGTAGGTCCTCGCATTCGGAAGATATAGCGGAATAATCGTTTCATATTTCCCCTTTTTAAGGGGGAAGAGGGTGGAATTCTTTTAATCTGTAACATCCCCCATGTCACAAAATTTCATTTTATGCATTGTTTGTTCCTTTGCTTTCCGAATAGAGGAACAATCGTTTTTACATTCCTCTTTTTTTAGGGGGGGAAGAAACCATGGATGGTCAATTTTGTATAGTTTATGACACTCCCGTATCACACGCTTTCGCTTGATGCATAGCTTGTTACTTTCAACGATCGCGCTATGGAGATATAGAGGAACAATCGTTTTCATGTATCTTTTTTTTAGGGAGGAACATTTTTTTTAAATAGCCTATGACATTTCTCAGTCACAAGCTTTCATTTGACATATAGCTTGCTACTTTCGGTATTCGCGTTCTGGAGAAAAAGCGGAACAGTATTTTCGTATTTTTCCTCTTTTAGGGGGAAAGAAAGCTTGGGGGTGGTAAATTTTTTAAATAGCCTCTAACACAAGCTTACAAGGTTACAAGCTTTTCATTTGTCACATAAATCATTAAGCTTCTCCATCGCGTTCGAAAGTTATGGTAGATCAGTTGGTTTTGACAGACAAACAAACCTACAAATGTCAAGCAATAAACAATAGGAAGATAGGTAAAAATGCCTCCCCGTGCCCTAAGACTTGATGCGATGTCATCGCCTCTATGGCAGCGACGTGTGATTAAACCTTGTGCAGTTCAACAGAAATAATCTAGCAACCTTCATTGAAAGGTAATTCTTGATAACAAATTATTCCCCATGTAACTAAAAATGAAATGAAGAAATAAATTTTAAAACGTTAAACGAAAGTGCATATCTTTTTATATATGTCTTAACAAATAAAATGACCAATAACAATTTCTGTTATTTTTTTCATTATAAGATGCATGTAAGAAAGCATTTTTCTGTATCCAATAATGTTTTAGATTTACATGGCACTTTTCAGACCCACTAATTTAAATTTTGTAAGTAAGTAATATAATTTTATTGCTGTTGGCGATATTATATAAATTATTTCAAATATTTTTATAGAAATCAATTTGTTTTTAATTTTTCTAAAAAAAAAGAAAAAAATATTTCTTTCCTGCCGGATTCGTTTTCATGCATAATAGATATAAAATCAAGAAACTTCTAAAAATTAGTGCACAAATGACAATTATCTGAACGTAGGTCATATGTACTTCAGTACTAAAAAAAATTTCTCCTGGAGCGCAGTTTCGGCACCGTTTGTACTTCAGTACTAAAAAAAGTACTAAAAGTCATATGTACTTCAGTACTAAAAAAGAAGTACTGTACTTCAGTACTAAAAAAAATTTCTCCTGGAGCGCAGTTTCGGCACCGTTTGTTTCACCCGCTAACCTATTGGTTAGAGAACCTTATCTTTCAGAAGGAAAAAAAGCACCATATATATATATCTCAATCGAACAAGGAATAAGAAACCATGAGGATATTTTTTTAACATGAGATCTTAGTCATTTCCATTCCATAAATATTTGTTGTTTACAAATAGCAGAATGCTTTTGGCTTCCGTTTTTTAACTTTGGCAATTTCTTCAATGTGTACGAAGTTTATTGAGTGTTTCGCAGATTTTCTGGTTTAACATAGTCAGCAGCTAAAATCTGAGATATTTTCTTACTATATACTTATTAGCATTTGAAACTTTTTTCAGTCTGTTTAGTTATTATTTTTTATATTTTAATAGTATCAGGAATATATCGTGGCTCTTTTAGTGGCATATTTCTTGTAGATTTTGAGGTCAAAATTCTCTAAGATGTTACATTTCATGTAAAATTTGTGCAATTTGGGCTAAATATTTTCCCAGAAGTTATATTTCTCTTAATTCCTATTTTTTGTCGAATCAGCCTTACACTAAAAGAAAAAAATCACACCATTTCCTATTTCTGATGGCTGACTGACCCTGAATTCAAAAATAATAATTATGCTTTGTGGAGAGGAAACAAGATTCATCACTATTTAATTTTATACTGATAGTGTCTGTTCATAAATCAATACAAAATTTTTTACATTACTGCAGACGACAGACAAAACCTCTACCAAATCATCGTCACCAATCAACCCATCAGGACTTATGCAAAGGAAAAATTTACGTTATTTGGTTTTGAATAAAAACAATTCGGTGGATAATCACGGATGATGACACAAAACTCGTGCGCTCCCACTACTGATTGTTAGAATCTTGCACCTGAGGCCCCCACTACAAGCGACCTTGTCGAGACTCATTGGACAGGCATCTCACTGGAGTATCCGAGTTAGACTTGGGGGGGGGGGGGCAGGGAGAAGTAAAGTCGGCTCCATGGTGACATACTTATTGCTTTGGTCAGGGGAACAGAGGTCTGAGGTACCTGGAGTCACTTGAGGCAACTGTTAGAATGACGGACTGCCAACTGAAAATAACAGTGGTTGTACTATGCGACTTTTCGACCACATATTCGTATATAAAGAAGCATATAATATAGAATCTAGGTAATTAGGTTAACATAATGGAATGTGATAAACATAATTGCGGTTAATTTTTTGAAGAAATCTGATTAGAAAATAAATGATTTTCGAAAGTATTGCGTCTTCGAGTAATGAAATGCTGCAGAAGGAAGAGTAGCGCCATCTAGTGTCTGTAAGAGGACACATTTCATGGTGAAATTTAAAAAAAGCTGCAAGTGAAAAAACCGTATATCTAAAAATATTTTCTCTTTTTTCTATTTTTGATTCAGCCATAAATTTATTTTGAAGTTTCTTTAATCCATTATAAATTCTCTAACTCGAGCAATCTTTCATTTCTGTATAGTTGTTACTCAAAATATTTACCATTGCAAGTATATGGATTTCACTTCCCCTTAATCATTTTTCACATCGAAGTGCTGCTTAGTGCATAAGCTGAGCCTCTACCTTTGAAAATGTCAACATAGTTGTTTGGGATGTCACTGCATTTCGTCACGTTTGTGTGAAACTGGATCTTTCGAAGTAAACAGCTATAGTGGTTGGGACTGTCATGGAAGAAGAGGTCTTACATGATATTGAACGCAATCCAAATACAAGTACATGAGCTATTTCGCATCACATTCGTGTTCCTCATCCCAGCATGTGGCAAGTATTGCACGAGGAGTTGTTACACCCTTTTCACATGCAACAGTCCAGTCATTGGAAGTAGGAGATGACCACCCGCATCTGGAATTTGCACGTTGGTTTTTGCAAAAATTTGCCACACATCCTTCCCCGATGAAGCTACTTCTCACGTGAGGGTATTGTTAATGTTCATAATTTGCATGTGTGGGCACATGACAACCCACGAGCTACCCCCCCCCCCCCCGTGCTGCACAACCCTAGTTCACCATAAATGTTTGGGCGGGCATTGTTGGACACTGTTTGTTTGGACCATACCTTCTTCCATCACGACAAGACAGGCGTAGCTATCGGATATCCTGGAGGAGGTTTGCTGAAACTACGGCATGATGTTCCTGTCTCTGTGCGCTGACGCATGTGGTTTCAGCACGATGGGGCGCCCACATATTTCACCTTGGTAGTGCGTGAGTATCTCAACAGCACCTTCCCTGCGTGACGGATTAGCTGGTGTGGACCTCTCGCTTGGCCACCAAGATCACCCGACTTATTCCCCATTCATTTCTTCCTCTGGGGTTAACTCAAAGGCTTTGTGTATAAACCCCCTTAGCCTCTGACGCTGACCTCGTCGCAAGAGTCGTTGAGGCAGCAGCATGTGGCCGCGAGAGGCCTGGCATTTTTGAACACCTTCGCTGATCCATGTGTCGACGTCGCAAGGCATGTATTGCTGCGGATAGAAAGAACTTTGAGCACTTCCTCTGAAATTGTAAACATGATGTCTAATAAACATGTTGTTATACCTTACTTGTATTCCTTTATTTTTGATTCTTCCTGTACCTCTAGCATACTCGGGTAGCATTTGCAGCTATATGTTCCTATGTAAAAATGGTTTGTTTTTGTATTCCTGACCTACCTTTACAGTTTGTCTAAGACCTTTTGAATCACCATGTATATGTGTAGGAAGAGTTACTAATTTTTTTCACATCTGCTATCGTCATACACTAACAAAATACATTCAAGATATCCAAGAGTGTTTATAATTGTGGATGTTTTTTAATGTAATTCGAAGTGAGAAATTATTTTAAATGCTATAAATGAATTTATTTTTCTTCGGAGGAAGAAATAAATTGATGCAATAAATTTTGTATCTATATTAAAAAGCTACTAACAGGAATAGAATAGGCAAGGTTTTTAAACAATTCATAGGAAAGAATAATATTTCTTAAGAGTGAATCGTGTACTGGTTTGCTAATACAGCAGAAATAAACGTTAGGAATAGGAAGGTGAGTTTTAGAATTTTTTTATCTGTAATTTTTGTGGTGATACAGCCACGCTGTCTTTCAAATTGTTCAGTATTAAAAGGGAAAATAAGAAAGAAGCGTTTAAATGAATTTGGAGGCGATTCAAAATTAAAAAATAAGAAGGAATATTTTTAATCAGTGATTCGTGTGGTGATGCATTCACTATGTCTTTGAAATATTTGAACTTAGTATTAAAATGATTATATATGGGGAGTTTAATGAACCGAGTAGTATTAACGTTGCAGAGGTGAAACTTTAACATAAAAAGAACTTGATATATTTTTTTTTCTCACTTAAGTCCCAAAACATGTACTGGCATGAGCTCATGATGCAATCACTGTGACTTTCAAATGGTTGAACTTAGTATTAAAGAGGAAATGAGGATGTTTAAATGAATTCTAAAGAGATTTAATGTTGAAGGAATATTTTTTCTCGCCTAAGACAAATGTAGCAGTATTAAAAGGGGAAATAAAAATTAGGAAGGTTTAGTGCATTGGGAAATATTAACGCTGCATAATCGAGACTTTTTGGAAAATTTACTTTTACGTCGTTCCAAAACAAATCTAGACACGGTGGGTTACATCACACTATGGCATGTATAGTGGAAATGAGGAATGCATCTGGGGATAAATATATGATGATGCCAGTCTACAAGAAGATGAAACATAATTTTGATAATAGGGGGAGGGGGAATCACAACTTGGGTTTATAAAATAGCTTTTGGGAAAATTTTTGCAAAAGGGTTGTTTACTTCCAATGGAAGACTTTCAGTTGTGTATTTAAAAAAATAGCTGCTCTATCAGAGGAAGGTTTACAAATCTTGGTAAGTGTTTGAGAAATATTACATCATTGAAGGTGGCGACTGAGAGGGTAATACCCTAATCCATGGGTTTGTGATCCCCTTTATAGAGAATTTTCATGTGCTGTGGGTTTAGGGTAAAGGGGTCTTTCTCCCGCACTGGGCGTTGCCATTGAAAGTTTAATTGGCAATTTTTTGGAGTTTAAGGATTGTGACATCCATGATAGCAACTGAGAGTAGAGCTTATTTTTTGGATTTTGAAGTCTGGAGAAGTTGATTATAATATAAACTATGATGTCCTGTGATCCGAACTGTGTCATTTTTTTGTGGCTTGGGTTGGGTTGTTTTACCTCTGAGCGGCACTTTTTTGCACACCATGGGCTAAATGGCCAGGTCACATGGACCCCAAAGGCTCAGAGAAGGTTGGGGGAGGGGACCCACTGGAACAGCTGTTGGGAGACAGATGGTAGCCTCCCGTCAAGGCCATCCAGCGTGTTCTTTAACGTGCACAGGGTATGGCTCTCCCACACACGGGGCCACGGCTTAAGGTCCCATCCGACGGACTGCGGCCTTTCCAAGCCCATTGGTGTCCCCTACTGACCGTGGGCAGGGCGGGGAATTTGCGGAGATAAATCTCAATGCTGACCCAGCTGGGACTCGAACCTGGGAACTACAGATTACGAGCCTGGCGCGCTACCGACTGAGCCACCCCCGCCCTTTTTTTGTGGCTTTCTGTAAGTTCTTGGAAAGGGGGAAGGAAAAGAAGGGTGATTGTAACATTTTGTTGGACTTTCTAGTAGGTTCTATGACGTCATATGAAACGAGTTTCGCAAATTTTCGGGGACCTTATGGTGACATCTTATGCCACGCCTACCGGAAGTAACGTCATATGGGGATTGAAGTGGGAGGAACTATCCTGCGTCATTACTACTTGTGTCTGCTGACTTCAGGGAAGTAAACAAATTATCTGATAATAGCAAGACAAGTAGTAAGACACTTCTTGGACATTGTACCAAAAAACTTTCATTTTTGAAAGAAAGTTTAATGATAGATTTACTCTAACCTGTTTTTCTGCACAGTAGAAAGGTTGACTTTAATAACAAAGCTGAATGAGTTCGAATCCGATACCTAGGTTTCTGATGATCATTCAGGTTTATTAGTTAATTGTTTAATGTGCTTTAATGTGGTATTCAAATTTTTTTACAGATGCAGAGAACAGTTGACAATTGGAATGAGAAGTATGAAAATGACTGGGACAATGACATTTCTGCACAGAATCTATATGAGAAAATGATTGCAATTTTACAACTGTGTACGTACCAGCAGAAAATACGTCAGTTTCTGATACATAAAGGTGACTGTATTTTTCCTTTATCATCTGGCAGAAGAGATGGACTTATTGAAAAAAATTATGAAAGTGACTCTTGCTTAAAAAAAAATTTAGTATTCCACAGCCCAGAGATAAGGTTGATTATGCATAACAAATGTATGAAAATTAAAAACTTAAAATCTTTCCAAATCAGGGTATAATGCTCAGGAAAAAATTGCTGTATTTTATACTCAAAAAAGAGTAATATACTTGTTTTATTTGAAATAAATGTGGAAATAGATTTATAGCATATATATATAATATTTCCTTCCATAGTATATGTATGGTAGGTGGTCATATTATTTTGACAAGACTGTGTATATATAGCTTAATAAAATTACCTATAGTTAGATGTTATGCTTCTTGGTCTTTTATTCACTTTATTTAATGATCAATGCATATATACATGTATTAGTCATTAATCGTAGAAAAATATGAGTATTATTGACTTGTAAATACTAGTTAGATATAAACTGGACGGGAAGCTGTGTAACAATCTCCTGTGATGATGTATAGAACCGGAAAGGCCTAGCAGGTAGTCCGACCCTGCCTTCTCATGGTGTTCTCGACCGTTACTACCTTTCAAAGGAGATATTCTGTTTTGGAAGGAAATGGAAGGGCTACCAGTTCTGTGTGGCGTACTGAACTGGTCATCTATGGCGACTTTTTTCTTTTTTTATGCTCTGCAGAGGAGTGGTCAACTTCACAGAGTTCTGATACTGACCATTTGTACCCACTAGACTGCACAGGTTTATGGATTTGAGCTTGATTATGGATCATGGACTTCCTGAACTGGTGGGCTTCTGTTGAGGGAAAATCTGCTGCTGTGTTTTCTGTTCGCTTGTGGGTTGCCAATCCTAAGTGAACAGAGGCAAGGGATACCTTACATCAGCTGGTAGAAAATCCTGATCAGAGACCATAGCAGGTACCTGAACTCTCACTTAGCTTGTTGCGCACCATCAATCCTAAACTAGAGTAATGTGTCTCAGGCAGGTCACATGGCTCTTGAAAAGATCCACTTGAAAAGTTGTTGCCTGAAGTTCCTACCAGCATCGTTGACTTCAGTCTTCAGTGGAGGAGGTACAGGTGTTTGACCCATGCCTGCGATCAGGGGGCTGTTAGATATTATTCGCCCTACCTCTGTCAACAAATCTAATTTTTTAAAAATCCTACTAATCATTTTCTCTCTGCAGGAACTTGGAATGCGAGGACATTACACAGAGATTATTCTCTTGATGTCCTCACACAAGAATTCCAGCGCTATAACCTAGATATTCTAAGTCTTGCAAGAGACCAGATGGAGAGGTAAAGGTGAGATACTAAAAAACTGCTTTAAATTTCTCTTTTCAGGGAGGGAGAATGAAAAGAATCTCCAAAGTGTAAGTTTGCTTCTCAGCAGCAATGCCAGTGATGCTCTTCTAGGATATGACTGCATTAATGAAAGATTTTTTCTGCAAAATTTAAGACAAAAATTAAAGACTTGAATGGCATCTGCTGTTATGCCCCCACAGAGGACTCTGATGAGAATGAGAAGGATACGTTTTACAGACAATTTCAGATTTTAAATTCTGTGAAGAATTCTAGTGTTCCCAATTCTTTGGGCTTCCTTTTGGCAGGAGTTATAGGTCCATTTGCCATTGGTAATTCAAATGACAATGAGGGACGTCTCCTACAGGTAAGTAAACTTAACCGTTTTCGAATAACGAATACATACTACAAACACCAGAACATTTATAAATTCACATGGGTTTCACCGGATGGGTTGCACACGAACATGGTAGATTGTATTTTAATTAACAGCAAGTGTGCAGTTCAATTAGGAATACCGAGTTCATACAGGGGAGCTGAAATTTTTAACCTGGTCAAAAATGTCTTACAACTGAAGCTTAAGAAATATTGTGCAAAGGTTAAGAGAATTACTTTTAACACTGAAACTTTGAAAAATCCATATACATATAGCCAAAGCATACCATGATAAGCTAATTAGTCATTATGACAATTGTTGTTTGCTTACTGCTGGAGTTAAGAAAAAAAGGGATCAGTATAAACAGGATTTTTTGAGACAAACAATATTGTTCTGGTTAAAAAGGAACAGGAAACAAAATTATTTGAGTGATAAACTTATTGAACTTATTTCTGAAAGAAGGAAGTGCAGGAATAATATTAATCAAGACCCTACTAGTCCTAACAGATGACATTACAATGAGCTTAATAAACGTGTAAAGGATCAGTTAACAGCTGATAAGAATCTTGGGTTTCATAGCTTGGCTGACAAAGCAGAGGAAGCAGTTTGACAGCACATCAGTGTGTTGTATGGGAAGAAACGGAAGGGTACACAGGGATTGAGAGATGAACATGGTAAGGATTCTGTGATGGCTAACAGAATTTCAGAGAAGTTCTAAATAATGTAATTATTTCTACTCCCATTGTTTTTAATGAGGATAGATGCATCACTGACTTTAATGTTGGCCCTATATTACATTCTGAAGTCGCTTTGGCTATCTCTAAATTAAAACTGTCTAAATCCACAGGGTTGGATGAAATCACCACTGAAATTATTAGAGTTGGGAACACTTGAATTGTCACATGGCTGACTGAAATTTTGAAAAATTTTTATGGTAAAGTTGTTGTTCCTAAGGATTTTACTAGAGCTATTACTATCCTGATTTTTGAAAAAAAAGGTAATAGCAGTTCTTGTGATAATTATAGAGGAATTAGTCTACTTTCTGCTACAGGAAAAGTTCATTGCATGATTATGATATATAGAATTAAGAATTTGGCTGACGAACAACTGCGTGATGAGCAGTGTGGATTTAGAAGTGGTAGGGGATGTAGTGACCAAATATTTTCATTTAGGTAGATTCTTCAGAAATGTTTCTAGTTTCAGAAATCTGTGGTTACTAGCTTTGTATATTACAAAAATGATGTTGAGTCTGTTGATCGACATAATTTGTGGTTGAGTGTTTAATCAGATATACCTGACAAATCAGTTAATGTAATGAAAGCTCTATAATAACTCCGAGTTACGTGTGAGAGTTGGTAAGACTTGTAGCGGTTGTTTCAGCATTGTTAGTGAAGTTAGACAAGGGTGCATTTTGTCTCCTTTCTCTTTAGTGTTGTTATTGATTATGATATGCGAAATTCTTTGCAAGGGAAAGATTTTGACCTTAAATGGCCTAATAATAAATACTAAACACATCCTCAAGCAGCTGATTGTCACAGAAGTCTGACAGGAGTCTGTCAGTTTAATACGCCATAGTACAGGGATCTGTGACGAATCTGGGTCCTCAGCAGATTCTTTTGCCAACTGCACTTTGTAGTTCCCAGGTGACAACCCTCCCAGGTACCGACTGCGCCCAAAGCAGCTTAACTTCGGTGATTGGACGAGAACAGGTGTTTTCAGCTTGGTACTGCCATTGGCTTAAATGGTCTAGAGATTTCAAATTTCTGATATTTTTGTCATGATACTATTAATTCTATGCTATATCTAGCAAAGTCATCCCCAAAAAATGGTAAATATCCTAAAAAGCTCTAAAGTAAAAGAAATGGTGTCCGTACATTAATTTTATTTAAAAAGCAAAAAAACTTTTTAACAATGCAACGAAAGAACAAACATATAAAAAAAACTTTTTTTTTTGCAACGGTTCATGATATTAAAAGAAGTATTTAAAAGCTTAATACAATTAAATAATTCTGAATTATAAATATTACAGTTATGTATTATTAATTCCTCAATCAAACAACAGTAAGAATATATTAAAATTAGCCCAAATTCAGATATTTTCATTTGGTATAAAAAAAATATATAAGACTTTCATAGGACAGAGCAAAAAATATAGGGCAAAAACTCTTTTTTAAATTTCTTGTAAATATATAGGACAATGTTCCTAAGCATAAGATTGTCTTTTAAAATACAGGATACATGGTCACTTGTGTATTCCAGGAAAGCGAGGGCAAGTGACTACACAGTTAGGTAAGTGTGATCAGTTGCCCTGAGAACTATCAGGAACACGCTTCAAGAAATATTCATCAGATATGAACTGCAGAAAAAAAATATATCTATAAACTCATATTCCGATTTGCTTCATATAAATCTAAAATATTATACCAATACTATTTTATATTAGCCTACTTACAAACGGAAGCTTCATTAACTGAACAACACAATACAAAAATATTGAAATGAAATCATTTATCCAAAATATTATAGATGTAAAGAACGACCCTATATAGGTAGAGGATGACCATCTCAAAATTGGACGCCATGTTTTATCGTCGCTTGGATTGTTTGGCGTGCAAAGCTGAATGGTATTGCAATGATACTTATGGATTCCGGAAAAGGGTAGAGTAATATTTGATACAGATTCCAGTGTCACGATTGGAAACACTTTAGAAAACGGTTAAAAAGGAAAACTAAATTTTAGGGCTATAATAATATCGCTTTGTTGTCTGTCCGTCTGTAGATAATAAACTTTTTTGTTTACACAGAAAAATAAAAAATTCTTTCTTGTGTTTGATAGGTATTAATGAAATACTACGATTCGCATTTTTCGAATCTCTCAAAAGTTATAACTGCGCCCTCTAATGGTGTAAAAACTAGAAAATTCCAGAATATCAAATTAACATTCCAAACAATGTAGTTATGTTAGAAATTTAAAATTTTGGTATTGAAATGTAAAGGTCACGAAGTTACCATTGGCAACAATCACCTGACCCTTTAGACCCAAGGGGGGGGGGGGGGGAGAATGCAACTTTTTTGGTTTTAACAGAAAATTATGTGCTTTTAGAGATAAATTAAAAATTCTTTTTGAGTTGGATAGGTATTGATGAAATATTACAATTTACATTTTCCGAATCTCCCAAAAGTTATAATTGCGCCTTCTGACGGTGGAAAAAAAAATCGAAAAATCCCGAAATTTTTAAAACGAATATTGTAAACGATGTGTTGAATTACAAATTGTTAAAAAAAATGTTAGAAATTTTGTTCATAGAATATGACAGTCTTGAAGATTTCATTGACAAGAATGCGTTGACCCGTACACCCAAGGTACGTAAAAAACAGATCAGTTTTAAGAGATAATTGGAAATCTTTTTTTCAGTTGATATTAATGAAATATAATTCGCATTTGCAATGGTAGTTTTAATTTATATCATTAGATATCACTAAATATCCAAACAGCAAAACTTTTACGAATATTTCAAGTGATCTGTTTATGATAGAAATTTCGGCTGTAGAATTCTGTTATGGTAGGTAGAAATTCCACTGACATCAATGGTTTGCCCACCCTTTTCAGAGCAGTGGGAGACAAGCTACTTTTTAAATTTAAGAACCAAAAGACAAATTTTTTTGTTGTATAATTGCTAATGCTATTCTGCCCATTTCCGCCCCCCCCCCCATCATATGTTAAAAGAAAATAAATAACCCCTCAAGCAGCTGCTTGCTACAGAGGTCCGACAGGAGCCTATCAATTTATTAGCCATAGTAGAAGGTCCATGAGGATGGCAGTACCTCAGCAGAAAAAAACACGAACATCCATAATTAAAACGTTTAAGGAGTGAAAAAGTAGGGAAAGGAAGAGCTTCATTCTCTTTGAAAACGAGATTCCCATGTGCGCCAGAAGCGATATGCATTCTTTTAGTTATTTTACAATTTCAGTACCCTCTGACAGTGGAAATTCGAAATACTGCATAATTGAGAAAATAAACTAGTAATCAGCAATATCATGTATGAAAACACAAACACTAACAAATGCATACCAAAGATAGGGGACACTCAAACTATACTTCATCCATATCAAGTAAGAAATGAGATCTCTAAACTGCACTACTACCGACTCTAGTAGCTATAAATTACTACCTCCATCGAAATTGAAAAAAAGGGAGAAAAATTTAAAGAAAATATACATGTATAAAAAAAAATATTTAACTTAAATAGTGAATCGATCCCACAATCTCAAAACCAATCCACTCAGCCACCATTAATCTCAAAATCCACCTTCTGTCACACCCCAAAATTAATAATACATTCCTAGAATCCTCTTCTGCATTCCCTACATAATTTTATTATCAAATCGCAGATATTTATAGTACAAATATCCTGAAAAATAAATAAACCATTCTCTTTTTAAATTGCATCCTCCTATTATCAAAACTTAAAAAAATAAAAAACATTAATGAAAATATCTAAATATAAAAAAAAGGAAATGAATGACAAAATGATCTTAAAAAATAAAAAAATATAATAAGCAAACAATATAAATAAAAAATGCAGAAAAAATAATAATAAAATCAAACGAATCGACTTTTACTATTCCTGGGCGTACTCCACTTTCTCTATGACCATTCAAAAAAAAATAATTAATACTATTAATTTAAAGCCAAAACAATAAGATTAAATTATCAGTCTTATAACTCAACAAAAAATAAGAAAATGAAAGATTACTTCACAGTAAATCTTATTCCTGAGAAATCCTGAAGAAGGACATCTCATTTTTACGTAACGTGACAACTGTACGTTGTAACGCTGCGTAACGTAACGTGACAACTGTATGTTGTGACGTGTCGTAACGTAACGTGATAACTAACTAACTAACTAACTGCATAGCATTCATTTGATATGTAATTTGTTGACTAACCCTAAGTGGTGTTAAAAAAACTGTATTTAAAAACAAAAGTTAATGCAAATCCGAAGCTGGAAAAGTTTTTTGATAAAAAAAAAATCTATTGACCTTTAAAAAAAATCGAATTTATTTAGCAATAATTGTCGAAATGGTCTGCTAATTTAATCAAATGGTTTCAATCACTATTACTACAAAAGCAATATATATATATAAACCTTTAAATGTTGAATAAGAATCTTTTTCGTACATGAAACAATTGCGATTTTATTCAGCAGTATTCATATTAAACATTCAGATATATTGCAAACGGAGTGCAGCGCACCGCTTTCTGAGTAGGAACAACATGGCTACGGACGTTCTCCGCGGCTACACTAGAAGTCTAACATCCTTCTTTAAAAACTGGACCATTTTGTAAAAGGGACCTTGGCCCCTTTATCATCTGGTCTACGAGAAAAAGTTTTTTTTGTGTGTGTGCGTCAAAAAGTAGGGACCAGTAGAGTGAAGTGCTAGCGACCCTACATGTTGGCGATAGGCTTTTGGCCGCAGGCCGCCTAATAATGAAGGAAGTGGTTGAAGTTTGGTGCCAAGGAAGTGCTGCGTCGTAGTTTTGTGGCAAGTGGGTGGGGAGGGGAGAGATTTGGAGTAAAATTCTTCTGGGAGTGAAAATTGTAGCGTGTGTGATCACTGTGTGGTCCATGTTCGCCGGAAGTAGGTAAGAAGGGTTCAAGGTAAATATTCAAAATCGCCCCGAATCTCTTACAATTAAGGATGGCCTAAAATGGTCGGCAGATCTTAAAATTTCCGATTTAGAATATGATAATAATATAGTTCTTTTGGCAAATGATGTTCATGAGATGAACTTTTTCTTTCGAGCTGTTGATGAGACTGGTAGTATAGTAGGTTTGGTTATAAACAGAGAGAAAACTAAAGTGATGAAAATTCGTCAGGCAGATGGTTTGCCACCACTAGTAATCATTTTTGAAAAAGGGTACTTTGGGAGTTGTAGTCTATTATTACAGAGTATAATTATGTATATATATATTTTTTTGAAAACATCACTACAATTGCACTGGGGAAATAAGGTGGTGCAGTAATGTGTCCAAAATGCTTCTTTTTTGTCCCTGTACTGGATCTTTTTTGTCCCTTTGGATCTTTTTGGCATCTGGATCTTTTGGTGTCCAATGAATCTTTTGAGTAGGAGGTGTCTGCAGGGAGGAGAGTCATATTTCACATATTGAGATGGAGAGTCTGCAGGAAGTTGGAAGGTTAAAGGATTTTGCCAGTACTTTGTATGAAATGGGCCAGGGCCCTGAAATGTTGTTGTTGGGTTGTTCTACCTCTGAGCGACACTTTTTTGCACACCATGGGCTAAATGGCTAGGTCACATGGACCCCGAAGGCTCAGAGAAGGTTGGGGGAGGGGACCCACTGGAACAGCTGTTGGGAGACAGATGGTAGGCTCCCGTCAAGGCCATCCAGCGTGTTCTTTAACGTGCACAGGGTATGGCTCTCCTGCACACGGGGCCACGGCATAACGTCCCATCCGACGGACGGCGACCTTTCCAAGCCCATCGGTGTCCCCTACTGACCGTGGGCAGGGTGGGGAATTTTGCAAAGATAAATCTCAACGCTGAGCAGCTGGGACTCGAACCTGGGAACTACAGAATACGAGCCTGGCGCGCTACCGACTGAGCCCCCACCCCACCCACCCTGAAATGTGATTTTGTCTTTGTATGGGTGGGGTTTAGGATGGTCTGTAAGGTGAATGTGGGGTGACTCCAAGTGTAGCAAGTTTGTGATAGAGGGTGTGTCTTTGTGTGTTGTATATTTGACAGTGTAGTAGGTAGTGGGGGATATCCTCTATCACTTGACAGTTTGGGCAGAGTGCAGTATGTATTTTTCTAATCATAAATAAGTCTTTGTTGATGTTCGCTCTGCCAGTTCGGAGTCTGTGTATTGCTGTTTGCGCCCTTCTGGATAAGTAGTTAAGATGTGTGTTTGGAGAGGGTTCTATCGTGGCTCTGAATGTGTTTTTATCTGTAGTGTGTTGTACCCAATTCTGGGTCCATGTATGATAAAAAAAATTTTATGTATTCTCTTATGTGATGTTTGCATGTAGTGACAGTGTGTTAATTTGGGGTTGTGAGTGTGAGGCCATGTTTAGCAAGTGAGTCAACAGTCTCATTATGGATGATGTTGCAATGGGAAGGAATCCAGTAAAATGTTAGGGTGTTTCCCTTGTCTATAATGTTGTGTACTATGTTTTGTATGTGGAAAAGGGAATGGTTCTCTGATGGATCTACTGTTAGTGTGTTAATGAGTTGTAATGCAGGCCTTGAGTCTGTGATTATATTAATGTGTTGTTTGTTGAGGTGGGTGGCCCAGCTTAATGCCATATGTATTGCTGCTAGCTCTGAAGAGGTGCTATTTAAGCACGATTTAATTTTATAACATAAGAGAATTTGGTGGAAGGGGTGTAAAAAGCAGCAGAGCCAGAGGTGGTGTGTGGAATATGAGATCCATCAGTGTAAATTGTATGGTCAGTGTCTGATAGTTGTGTGATTAAATTGTCTGCAGCAATTTTTAGTTCAATGGGGAGGAGAGCTTTTTTTTTTTTGGTGATGTGTGGTAGAGTGAGGTGAATGTTTGGTTTTTTAAGTAACCAATAGGGAAGTGTTTGTGTGGGTTTATAGGGTTTAATTTGTTGCCAAGTGGGGTAAAGTGTTTTTTTTTTATTATTTGTGCTGTGGTAGTAGAGTTAGTGGTGGATTCAATTCTAAGTATGGCTGGGTGAGTGGGATTGTAGTGTTTAAGTTTGATGTAGTGTTTGCACGTGAGGAGGTGTCTTTTGATTGTTAGAGGTGGCATGTTAGCTTCTGCCCAAGTGGAGAGATTTGGGCAGCCAGCTTTAAGACCCAGGGCAAGTCTGATGGCGCGTGTTTGCAGAGTTTCAATTTTATAGATTTGTGTGTTTGAAGCAGTGTTGAGGGCTGGGAGGCCATACTCTAGTCTAGAGTTAATAAATGCTTTGATGAAAGTAAGCATTACTTTATCGCTGGCCCCCCATGACACTCTTGTGATGGAATTTAATATGTTGTATGCTCCAATGCATGTGTATTTTATGTTATTAATGTGTTGTTTCCAGGTAAGCTTACGGTCTATTGTTAGACCTAAATATTTGTAATGGGTGACAGTGGGAATGGTGCAATTGTCAATTGTAATATTTGGTGAATTGGTAGGTAAGTGTTTACGTGTAATAGGTAAGACCGCAGATTTAGGTGTTGAGATGGCAAGTCCCCATTTTGTAGTAAAGTCAAGAACCTGGTTGACTGCATTTTGTAATGTGGTTTGTATGCTGTTGATTGTTAGTTCCAAAGTTCCAGAGCACTATATCATCTGCAAAGATGGAGCATGTGATTTTATTGTTGAAAATAGTTGGGATGTCATGTAGTAAGATGTTGAATAATATAGGGGAAACCACACTGCCCTGTGGTAATCCTCTGTTGAGTTTATGTGGGTCAGATAGGGTAGTCCCCAGCTTGACTTTAATTATTTCTGTGTGTGAGGAAATTTTTAAAAAATTCAAAAATGTTTCCTGTGATGCCTAGTTGATGTAATTTGTAGAGTATGCTGGTGAGTGAGGCAGTATCAAAAGCAGAGGTGAGGTCTAGAAAGACACAACAAAGAATTCCTTTTTTATTTAAGGCTAGTTCAGCAGATGTGATAATGTCAAAGAAATTATCTGTGGTTGACCTGTGCTCTCTAAAGCCAGTTTGGCAAGTGGGGAGTGTATTTATTTGTTGGAGGAAGAATTTTAGTCTGGAGAACACCATTCTTTCTAGAACTTTGAGTATACATGATGTTAATGCAATTGGTCGATAAGAAGAAATTTCTGATGCTGGTTTTTGTGGTTTCAAAATTGGGATAATGTGTATATCTTCCCATTCAGTGGGGAAGGTGTGAGAGTTCCAGCATTCATTGTATATGTTAAGCAATGTGCTTAGTGTTTTTGTGCCAAAGTTTTTTATAGTGTTATAGGTGGTGTATGGCTGTGATAAGTTCTTTGGGTGTGAAGGGTGTGTTGAGTGCGGGTAGTTTGCATGGTATCATTTGTTTAATTGTGTCATTCATGTGGGTGCAATGCAGCTGGTAGGTAGGTGTGTTGGCATGGGCGGGGGTGGTGGTTAGCTGAATTGCAATGTTGTTAGCCCCTTGTTTAGCGGAAAGTGAATATTTCCATAAATATGAATGCCAAGGGGCTAAAGGTTGAGCCTGGGTCCTGAGTGTTCTTATTGTTGACCAAATTAGGGGAGAGTCTGTTCTGGGGCTGATGTTGTTACAGAAGTTTCTCCACTCCTTTCTTTTGACGTTTAATCTTATTCTTCTTAGCTTAGCATTGGCTTTGTTGAATGTGTTGATGGCTGGTACAGTGGGGTGTCTCCTGGCTATGTCCTCTGTTTTTCTCCTTATTTGCAGTTGGGTGATGATTTCGGGGTGATGTTTGGTATATCCAGTCATGTGTTTGGTTGTAAATGTGTTTGCTTGTAAGCTTTGTTTAATACATGTATAAAGGGAGGTGGTATTGTGTGGTGTTTGAGTATTAATGGAGGTTTCACAAGTGGTGGAGAATTTGTGACAGTTTATGTGTTTATGTGTTTTGTATGCTGAGGGTTTGATTCCTTGTAGTGTGATGAATATGGGGTAATGGTCACTATTCCATGATGAGTGATGTACCTGCCATGTGATGATGGAGGATATATCAGGAGTGGAGAGTGTGAGGTCGAGAACAGACTCATAGGGGATTCTGGTGAAGGTGGGTGAACCATCATTATGTATAGCCAAGTTGAAATGTTGTGTGAAAGTTTCAATGATTGTGCCCCTGAGGTTTGTATGTTTGCTACCCCAGAGGATGTTGTGGGCATTAAAATCTCCCAGAACAATATTAGGTCCTGGGGAGAGGGAAAAAATATGTGTGAAGTCATCAATTAGTGTATTGGAGTTTATGTTTTCATGTGGGTAAAAGTATGTATTGTATATGTTAAAGATAGTGTTTTGGATTTTAATATTAACTCCAACTATGTCCATGTAAGTGTATTTAGTGGTGATTGGTATGATGCAGTGTGGGAATTTTTGTGTACTAGTGTGGTAGAGTTTGAATAGGTTTTGTCTGTAATGTCTTTGTGTATTATGTAGGGTCTAAATTGAAAGTTATCTGGCAATTTGGCCTAATTAATTGCCAGAATGGGAACAATGTGTTGGTCAGTGATTGATTTAATGTCAGGGATTTTGTTTGTGAGGGATCTACAGTTCCATTGGATGCATGTGTAATTAGGTGTAGTGTCAGGGGGGAAAGGAAAGGAACTGTAGCAAGTGTGCGAGAGAGGGGAAATTAATTAAGTTGGTGGAGCAGAGCCAAGATGGCTTGCAGGGCAATGTTTAATTGTGGGGACCTGGTTTTAGGAGGCAGAAGGGCATCAATAAGGGGAACAAGTAATTGAATGAGATGTGAGACCAGGGTGTTTTGTGGGGTGTAGGTGGGTTTCGATTTGGGTGAGGTGTTCTTTTTTGCTCTGGTCCTTCTCAAGTAGTTTGACTTTGCCCTTTTGGTAGAGAATTTGGGTGAAGGGGGAGGGAGAGACTGCTGTGTTAAGGGTTGCTTATGGATGTCCTCATCAGATGAGCTGGTATTGTGAGTTTTGTTGGTGGGAAGTGATGGGAAGTTTGAAGTTGAAATAGTGGGTGGGGGAGGGCCACAGTAGGTGTAGTGGTGGGTCTGGATGGAGCAGAAATTTTTTTCAGAGCTGTGTTTGGTATGTTGACCGGTGTTGGGAGGAGAGTCTTTGGTGTGTAGGTGGCTGCCACTGTTGGAGTTATGTTGGGGTGTGGTGTGATTTTTTGCGTTAGGGTGGGTGTGGTGGTGGTGGCAGCTGTTTTGACTTGGATGGCTCTAAGTCTAGCTGGGCACTTTCCATAAGATGCAACATGTGCCCCTCCACAGTTATGGCAAAGCAGGGGTTGGTCTCTCTTGCATTCTTGTGAGAGATGTGATTGGGCACAGTATTTACAACGTGCTGCACTTCGACAAATATTGATTATGCGCCCATGACGTTGGCATTTGAAACACTGTGGGGGAGGGTTGGTGTAGGGTGTGACCTGGAAGGTATGAATTCCAGGTTCTACAGAGTTTGGGAGTGGTAGGGAATTAAAATAGAGTATAACTTTATCAGTATTTCTCCGGATAATGTTTCCTTCCGTTGTGTGATGAGCATATGTAATTCTTTTGATTTTATGATCGTCATACTGTTGTAAGGCGTCTAGGATGCTTTCATTGTCAAGATATTTATCTACTCCTTCTATGGAGCCATAGGGTTTATTGTATGACTCCGGGAATTTTGTGCTAATGGGGATGTTGTTTATGTATTTGACAGTCATGACAGTTTTAGCTTGGGCAAGGTTTCTGACATGTACCAGATACTCCCCCCTGTGGGTGAATCTGGCATCCAGGGGTTTTTCGATGTGAGAATTTATTGTTTGGTTAACGCATTTATGTTGAGCTTTTTTAGGAACGAGGTGGGGTTGGAAAAGAGGAGCACTGGTACATAATCATGATCTGGAGTGCTGTCAAAGACAGTATCATTATCAGAAGAATTTGAGGGGCGTCTGCAGCGTTTTCTGAGGCTGACCATCTCGGTGATTCACTGCCATTGGTTGATTGAGTCACGTGGTTTATGGACGCCATGTTTCGTAGTACCGTGAGACGAAAGCCTATGAGTTAATGTATGTACGAAATTAAAACTTCTCAGTTCTTATAGTTTTACATATATCCTACCACTTTTTGCTACCACAAAGCTGTCATATTTTATAAATGCCTCACTGCGCTGCATTTGAGTGTAAAAATTTCACTCAAAGAAATAAATTAATGAATATTTTTTTCAAAGAAACTCTCTCGGAAGACGGCAATCGGCTGCAAAAGTGAAATGAGCTAACTGAAAAAAATAAATACTTTCTTTTAAGGTTCGTTTGAAAAACGAGCGAATGTTTCCATTTTTTCGTGTGCCCATGCCAATATTTGTTCGTCTGTCTGTCCGTCTCTCTGTTAACTGTTGTCTGTCCATCTCTCTTTCCACCTGTCTGTCCGTCTATAGACAATCATTTTTTTTACTTTTAGAGCTAAATAAAAAAAATTTTTTAGGTTGGATAGGTGTCGAACTGATATTGCGATTCGCAATTTTGAAAATTTTTAATAGATTTAATTGTGCCCGCTAGCGGTGGAAAAGATGGAAAATTCTAAAATTGCGAAAGAATATTACAAACAAACTCTTTACACTGTGTAACGCTCCAAAGAAATGAAATACTTTTAAAGTTTGGACCCTTTGTCTGAACCAATTATTTTTATGCTCCGGATAGCTCAGTTGGGCGCCAGGCAATAATTATCAAATTGCCAAAGAAAAACATTTAATTAGGGTTCGAAATACCAGCGTGTGTTAATGAGTAAGAATTCAAAAATATTAAGTGATTGTCAAAATGAAAAGGTTAATTCTAATCAAAACAATTAACGTTGCTCAAGAGAAAAAAAAATTAGTGAAGATTCAAAAAGGTTTAAATAACAAAACTTTATTTCCAAACACACCAAAACTTCAATGAAGAAGATACATCATTTCAAAACTCTGTCCAAAAACTCTGACTACATACACTGCACTAACTGTGCTCAACTCCGTGCTTCACTACCAACCACACTAACTGTGTCTAACATGTCACCAGGTTGTAACAAGAGGTTACAAAGCTGGCACGTGTCATGTTGCACGCCGGGAAAGACTGCATAAATCGACGATCATGCAAGCTCTGACGCAAGAGTTAGGCGTGTCCTGGTACATGCGCTTTAGCAGGTGACAATCGAAAGTTCAGAGTTGCGCATTCGCAACTCCTATGCTTTTGGAAACGAGCGCTGTGATGCCAAAAATTAAATAAAAAATCCCCAAAATGATAAATATAACGTAAATTAAGCAAAACTGGTTAAGGTAAAGTAAAAGTGAACGAGGGGTCATCACAACTCCCCCTTTCAACGGGAGTCAAAAGATTTGACCTAACAGATTTGGACGAGCAAATTTTGAAAAAAAGGACACAATTCACGTCATTTACACATGGTTGAACATAAATAAGTAAAAGTATGCTTACGCAAATTTTGATAAGACGATCTATTATCACTTTGACACAATTTTCCAGCACAACCAAAGGTACCTCCTCCCAATTCTCCTAACAAAAGTGTGTTGCAGCTAACCTAGTGTAAATGTATACCAATGGCTGTGGCAGTTAACTGTATTACTAGCATTATAGGCCTACCTAGTATCACATTCTGATAAAAACTCGAAATTGGCATAACTTGAACTGTACAGAAAAAACGGGTTAATGCACTCCTATCTTTCTTAACTTCTAGAAAGGTTAAAGACAAGAAAATTAAAAAAAAATATTCAATTATATACATTGCAAGTGGGGTGATAACTTCTGCTTATCCCCTAACCACAATCAAAAAATATGTGAAAGCTAATTCTTCTCCTAAATCACATAAAAAAACTGGTATTCAAACACCGTTACCTCCTCCTAAGTATATCAAACACACGAAGCTAAGAAAATTCAAATTTTTACAAACAAGCGGGATTGTAATCATCCGCTAATTCTTCACCTACACACAGCAATCACGAGCTAGCTGAAATAAAACATTTATTAATTACCTCTACTTTCAGAGTCTGAACGTCCCCCTCCCAAAGGAGTTATGCTGGTAACAACTCGGTCACCAGACTTGGCCATTTGGGGACAGCTCCAAAAAGGTACACAAAAAAAAAAATTCTGCAATCATCATCATGGTCAGCTCATATATATATACAAATAAATGCTGTAATGTCATCCCAAAAATTACGCATCATTGACACATAAATATCACTGATGCCACTGAACAGATTTAAACACATATACATAACATCGTATCTAAGAATAAAGAAAAAAATGTGCAAATAATTTATAATATATGACGATAGCATTTCAGCCAATCACTTTTTACATGAATCTCATTTTTTTCATACATAAATTCACTTGGGAATGCACGTTATTTTACAATAAAAATTTTTTCTTAAAAATGAAAAATATTCAATCACTAATTCTCTTTCACTCTCCTCATTCATATCCATAAACATTTTACAATTTCTAAACTTCACAATATCGACTTACAAATTTTCAGCTATCAGTCAGCTGAAATGAAAAAATGTACAAAAATGCACTTTAAATCACGTTAATACAATATAACAAATAGAACTTCGATCAACAAGAATACAAAAAAATTCTATTCACACAGTTTAAACTCGAACTACAGTAAATTCACTTTCCGAAAATAAATATTGAAACTCCAAAGTTTCAACAAGAAATTAAACATTGCTAAGCCTTTCCATGGCCGAGTGGTTAGCGCGCTTGGCTACTGATCAAAGGGACCTGGGTTCGAGTCCTGGGTAAGGCATGCATGTATGTGTCGTTTTTCTGCTGAGGTCCTGCCATCCTCTCAGACCTTCTACTGTGGCATATAAACTAACTATATAAATCACAATAAAGCTTCTTCATTCTTCTTTGTCTTCATCTATTTCAGAGAAAAGAGAACATTTATAAATCAATAAGTGCCAAGTGGAAGAATAATAATATACTTAAATTTTCATTGTTGGCAGTCCGTTGCGATAAATCATCCAGTCAGGTTCCGATGTGTTTTATAATTAAAATGGTGTCGCAAAACTCACACTTAGGTAGGTTGTCTCCCCGTAGAAGAAATGAATGACCTAAACGGAGCCGAGCAAGAACAACTTCCTCCTTGCGATTCCTGTGGTAACAAGACTGCCATGGTTTGACAATAGGTTTGATCTCAAAGAGCTTCTTCGTAAGCTGTTCTGACCAAGATCTCTGCCACTGTGCCCGAAGCTCGATGGTAAAACACTGCCGGAAATATGGTGAAACTGGCAATGTCTATAAATAGAGCAGGTATCTATGATTGGAAACCAGTCAAGAAGAAGTAATCATGGTACAAGCAGTGATGGGAGTTTGACTGCAGTCAGATAGTAGGTGTGAGGAAGGCACAGTTGTTCAGTTATCGTAACTGCTGAACTGTTGGTATTTTCACGTCAGACTCTCGCACATGCATACCAAAACTCTCGCATGTGACGTCATCTCTGCTACGTTGACTGCTTTGCTGCCGGTTGTCGCTCTGCAGGCTCTGGTTGTTTCGTCAATATCTCGTCACGATCTTGACATCGATGGAACAGCTGAATCTGGCTTTGTCAGTCTTTGTCCTGTCATATGTAATAGGTGATAATCTAACTATTCTTTTCTCTTCTGCTTGGTAAAGGTTCAACATCATCATCAGAACCATCATTCTCCTGGGTTTGTTGTGGAGCATCTACTTTTGATCTGGAAAATTCTGTAGAATGGTTAATAAAAAATACCCCCTCAAGCAGCTGCTTGCCACAGAGGTCTGACAGGAGCCTGTCAATTTATATGCCACAGTAGAAGATCTGAGAGGATGGCAGGACCTCAGCAGAAAACAGCACGAACATCCATGCCTTACCCGGGGCTCGAACCCAGGTCCCGTAGATCAGTAGCCAAGCGCGCTAACCACTCGGCCACGGGACGGCTTAGAATGGTTATATCTTTTGATATTTACGACATTAAAGTATCCCACTGAGGCATTAGTGGTCATTTTGGCCAATTCATATAGAAAAGGAAAAAGTTTCTTCCTTATAATATATGGTCCAGCATATAATGGTGCAAATTTCTTTATGAATCCTCTTTCTTTATCACTCTCATGATGTGTTTTAATCAAGACCTTCTCACCTACTTTAAATTCCATATGTCGTCGTCTTTTATTATAATCCTCTCGTTGCTTTTGTTGTGCTCGTAGGGAATATCTTGTGCCTTTGAAATGGCTCGAATATGCTGTTCCGTTCTAAACTCAATGGATTGTGGAGATGCAGGTTGACCAATGAGTCTGTCCCAGGGTAATGTCAGCTTTCTCCCAAGAAATATCCTTGAAGGCGTGAATTTGGTGGTTTCATGTAATAAAGTGCGTAAAGCAAAGGAAAACTGTTGCAAATATTTATCCCAGGTGCTATGTCTATTTTCAACGTAAGCAGCTATCATCCTACCAATATTTCGATTTATTCTTTCGGTCAAATTTGACTGTGGATGATATGGAGTTGTATATATGTGTTTTATTTGAAACGTTTCACATACTTCAGCAAGCACATTTGAAATGAATTGGGGCCCATTGTCCGAAACTATACTCTTGGGTACCCCGTATCTGCATATAAACTCATTTATAAATTTCTTTGCTACGACTGTTGCTCTTGCATTTCTAATGGGAAATATTTCGACCCATTTTGAAAAATAATCTACTAACACTAGAATATATTGGGATCCCGCTTGCGTTTGTGGATACGGGCCCATTAGATCCATGCCAACTAATTCCATGGGTTCCTTGGAGGTCGTGCTTTTCATAAGACCACAAGGACGGTTCTGATCGAATTTTGTGGTTTGACAAATTAAGCACGTTTCTACATAGGTTTTTACGACTTTTTTAAAAGCTGGCCAATATGATCTTTTGTCCACTTTCTGATATGTTTTCCGTGTACCTAATCTAACCTAATCTACATCGGGAAAATGACTCCCGCACAACCGGAAGTTACACGGTCCCGACAATTTGCGCCGAACGCGCATAGAACGATTTCCCACACCGCGCAATTCGAAACAACTTAGTAGATTTATAGGAATGTGTGTTCGTACCGACAATTTGTACCTAATTTTGCTAATTTGGCCGAACCTTTATGTGAATTACGCCGAAAGCGAAAACGGTTCCACTGGACACCTGTTTGCGACACATGCACACATTGCACACATGTACCTAATCTACATCATGTAATTCTCGGAGTATGTACTCTCTTAAATTCTTGGGAATAAATGGGCGATAACTACCTGTTTGACTCGGTCGTCTGCAGTAGTACAAAATATCGTTAATTAATCTGAAATGTATGACTCTTCCAACAATACTTGAAGCTATACTAGGATCTAGAGGTAATTCATCAGTTTCCAAACAATGGTACACGTTTCCATATTCTAAATCTTTTTGTTGTTCCTTAATTAAGTGTTCCTTGTATTCGATGGGAACTATTGTGGCGAGTGAGGGAGCAAAAGGCTTATCTTCGAGCTCTGGCGTAACTACTTCCGGCCACACGGGAGAATGGGACAGCCACACGGCATCTGGTAGCTGATGTGCACTTCCATTTCGGTGCTCGACCTTGAAATTGAATTCTTGTAGACATAATGTCCAGCGCATTAGATGACCTGTTAGATTGGTGGATGTCTGCAACCATTGTAAAGCAGTATGGTCGGTAAAAATAGTGATGTCGGACGTGTCTAACTGTACTTTAAATATTTCTAGAGCCCATATACGCTTAGACATTCTTTTTCAGTCACTGTATAGTTTCTCTCAGTGTGACTCAAACTGCGACTGGCATACATGATAACCTGTTCACAACTGTCATTCTGTACTTGGCTCAGCACGACACCGAGACTGACATTGGAAGCATCAGTGTAGATGTTAAAAGGTTTGCCTAACTGCGGCAAAGCCAACACGGGAGCATGACACAATGCATCTTTTAAGATCTGAAATGTTGTATCGCAAACAGGTGTCCAGTGGAACCGTTTTCACTTTCGGCGTAATTCACATAAAGGTTCGGCCAAATTAGCAAAATTAGGTACAAATTGTCGGTACCAACCACACATTCCTAGAAATCTACTAAGTTGTTTCGAATTGTGCGGTGTGGGAAATCGTTCTATGCGCGTTCGGCACAAATTGTCGAGACCGTGTAACTTCCGGTCGTGCGGGGAGTCATTTTATGAGATTCAACCTGATAGCGCTGCTTTGGCGAGGATTGCATCCATTGTTGGTTTAATGCAGTTGCTGCAGATTCTCTTTTTGCAGTATATTGCCGAGCCAATTTGACTAAATCTGAAATTGAGTTTACGTTTCGTACTTCTAGGAATTCTCTAAAGGGCAAAAGCAATTCAGACAATATGCAATTTACAATGTCAATTTTAGCGGCATCAGCATCGTACAGCTGCTATAACTCTACCGTATCCCAGATAAATTTTTGTACGTCATCACTTTCCCTTTGTCTTCGTGAAAACAACTCTGTAGCTATTTCTGCAAAATCATTATAAGCCGGATATATGTCCATGATTTCATTTTTAAACTCTTCCCAATATTCAATTCCATGACGACATCCTACGTTATTCCACCATTGCTTAGCACATCCAATTAGACAATATACTGCTAAAACCACCTTTTTTGTTGACGGGCACTTCATGTAAACGGAAGTGCTCCTCCATGGACTTGACAAATGTCCACGATGACGGACGTTTCGAACCGTCGAACCTTATCTCAGGTAAAGGCTAATTAACATAAGGACTATAGTTAATAGATGGGTTGGCAAATCGTCGTTGTGGCGGTTGATAATACTCTGCCCTATCACTTGCTTCTGACGGAACAGAAAATGAAACCTTACTTTCCAGTTTCTACGTTGGTGAGCTGACATAGCATCGTCAGCAAATTTAGGGGTTGTTGTCGTTCCCCTTTTCTCTCGAGGATCATCAAGCAGATTCATTAGCACTTCTGCTTCCATCATTACAACCTGCAACCTACCCTTTACTCTTTCTAAGTCGGGAGTCATTATGGCAGAATCGGCAATATTGCAGCAGACATATTTAGCGGTCTGCCAAAATTTTGAAACCTTTTTTAATCTTGAGCAGCACTCAAAGGTACTGCTATACAGCAATTCTAAAGCTACAACTAAGCTTGCAAAAATATAAATTTGCTTATCAAAAAAGTTTTTCTATCGTGCCTATGTACGTGTGTGTCCAGACACTTCTAATCTTTACATACAATAAATATCTTAACTATCAGCAATAACTGTGCTGAAACTTCAGTACCTTTGACTAATACACAAAAAAGTAAAGCGTCTTGATCAACAAAAATTTTCGGCTTAAGCTGCCGTTAAATCTATAAATAGTACATACAACTAAAATAAAAAAATAAATGAATACCCCCTCAAGAAGCTGCTTACCACAGAGGTCTGACAGGAGCCTGTCAGTTTATATGCCATAGTAGAAGATCTGAGAGGATGGCAGGACCTCAGCAGAAAAACGACACATACATCCATTTGACAATCACGTTAAATAACATACACAATTTATACACAAATATACAGTCCCTATCCTTGGACCACTATCTTTTACTGGCAAATTCCTATTCTCGGTGCCACTTCATTTACTACTGGCACGTCCCTGTTCGTTTGGCCACTTCTTTTCTATGCCTCTGTAAAACTCCAAAGAAATGAAATACTTTTAAAGTTTGGACCCTTTGTCTGATCCAATTATTTTATGCTCCAGATAGCTGAGACGGGCGCCAGGCAGTAATTAACAAATTGCCAAAAAACATAAAGTTTAATTAGGGTTCGAAATACCAGCGAGCGTTAATGAGTAAGAATTCAAAAATATTAAATGATTGTCAAAATATAAAGGTTAATTCTAATCAAAACAATTAACGTTACTCAAGAGAAAAAAAAAATTATTGAAGATTCAAAAAGGTTTAAATAACAAAACTAGTTATTTCCAAAAACACTCACCAAAACTTCAATGAAGAAGATACTAAATCATTCACACTGCACTTAACTGTGCTCAACTCCGTGCTTCACTACCACACTAACTGTGTCTAACATGTCACCAGGTTATAACAAGAGGTTACAAAGCCGGCAAGTGTCATGTTGCACGCCGGGAAAGACATTTGCATAAATCGATGATCGCGCAAGCTATGACGCAAGAGTGGACGTGTCCTTTTACACGCGCTTTAGTGGGTGACCGTAGCCTCTGTAACTAAATGCCTACTGTATTGAACCAAACTTCGGCAACACCTGTTTACTGGATCTGCCGCTAGATGTCGTTGGCTACGGGTTCATACCATTGCGTAAAGTTAGTGGTTGCAGCGGTTTCTTTGAAAGTTTTTGCAGTTATTACGTGAAATTTTGTACTTCAATTACAACACATCACATTTACAATGGTGTATTGCGTTGTTCCCTATTGTAATTCAGATACTCATAAGGATAAAATTTCTTTTCATGAAATTCCTAGCCATTGTGATTTGTGTCAAAAATGGCTAAGAGCTATATCTAGAGAAGGTAAATTCTTATGAATTTAGATGATTAAGATGTCAACTGAATTTTAATTAACACTATTTGTTTAGTGTTTAAAGAGATATAAATTTCTATATTTAGCAATAAGGTATATTATAGTAATGAGGTATAATTAATTAAAATTTTTGTATAAACTTGTAACTTTTTTCTGATATGTATTTTATTTTATTCAAGTTTACACATAAAACATGATTCCTTATTATTTTGACCAGGACAGGATTGAGGGAGGGATGTGCATGTACCACCATCCCCTTTGAAAATGTTAGTAATGGTAATAGATGCACAAATTTCTTAAACCTGTAGAACGGAAGGTGAAAGGCCATACTGGAATGAAAATCCACTTTCTTGGCCCTTTTACTTGCTCGATTGAGTTTCTTGTCCCCACCCCCCACCCCCTTAACCTTTTCTCCCTAGATCTGGGCCTATTTTCGATTAATGTGCATATTTCAGTTGCACTATCGGTTTGAAGGAATGAAACACTCATTCAGCTTTCACTATCTTAACATTTCTAAATTCATTATAATGTAGAGCGCAAAAAAAGTGCTGCGAAATTATTGGCAGATTCATTAAAAAGTAATTAAAAAAAATTCCATGAAAAGTAAATGATAATCACTCAATTCTTATTAGCAATTAATAGGAATTTCCGTTACATTTTATGCATATTTTTCACAATTACTGGTCCCTATCAAAAGATAGTTTTTTCCTTCCAGAATATTTTTTGGAAGTATATGTATCCTCTAATTTGGGGAAAAAATTAAAACGCTAAAATCGATTGCCGTGGAAATTTCCTTCCTCTTTTCAGGAAAGAGAAGAATGTAATTTGAGGAACTTTTAGGTAGGTATTCTCCCCCCCCCCCCCACCTCAATGTACCAAGCTGTTATTTGGTAAATATCTCAATACGGTTGGCCACCTGATAGAAAACATGGCAGAAAAACAATTTTGACATTCATAACGAGGTATTTATAGGCATATTTCTCAGTGGTTGAAAGCAGAAATATTTCAAGTATGATCATGCATTGCTTAAAAAAAAAAATAAATAAATACCCCCTAAAGCAGCTGCTTGCCACAGAGGTCTGACAGGAGCCTGTCAGTTTACATGCCAAAGTAGAAAGTCTCTGAGAATGGCAGAATTTGTTATTTGTATTTGTGATCAAGATCTATATACGCAAACAATATATATTTTGAAAACCAACCACCAAATTGTATATTTCTTAAGTTTACTACAATTTTCTCTAAGAAGCTCAAAATATTTAGTCCTATTGAATATAATAACTGATTCTGATTTACTTTATATAGTGGATCACAATACAATAGCATATGATGCTGTCACCCGTAGCTACTACCCTTTTGTGGCAGAAACCTGCTTGCGTGTTGCCAAGCGTTCAACGGCGACGCTGGCAAATTGGTAGGCATCTAGTTACAGAGACTACGTGGTGACAATCGAAAGTTCGGAATTGCGCATGCGCAACTCCTATGCTTTTGGAAACGAGCGCTGTGATGCCAAAAATGAAATAAAAATCCCCAAAATGATAAACATAATGTAAATTAAGCAAAACTGGTTAAGGTAAAGTAAAAGTGAACGAGGGAGCATCACAACTGAAAATTTGAAATTTTGGTAGTAGAGTGTTATAGTTATGGTTTACAATGACAGTAAGATTTTGCCGTCTTACCCAAAGGGTGTGCAAAAATGAAACGTTTTTTAAGAGATAAATGAAACTATATATAAATATATTTTGTTTTACAGGCACTAACAAAATATTAATGATTTAAACAATATTTGATAACCTCAGCGTTACCTGTAGACGTTTAAGCGTCTATAAATCAATAAATGTTTTTGTGGAAAGAATTTTGCCGAAATACGGGTTTCGAACTTGCACCTCTCCAGAAACATGCCAGAGTATTCTAACCTGTTGAGCTAATGCGGTCTCAGTCTATTTTCCACTAATAACGATTATCACTCTTCTCTTGAGTTTTGGGGGCCTCCTTATGGCGCCATATATGATTTTGGGTGGCAAAGATTTCTTTTTTAGTGCTCTGAGTAAGATGGAAATCAATAATGAAGTCAAATCACGCTATTTAGCGTTATTAATGATTTCTACAATATTTGATAATCTCAACTTTCCCTGTAGACGTTTAAACGTCTATAAATCAATAAATGTTTTTAGTGAAAAAAAACCGGCATTAGTTCAACAGGTTAGAATACTCTGGCACGTTTCGGGAGAAATGCGGGTCGAATCCTGTATGTTGGCAAAAATTTTTTCCACAAAAACATTAATATTTACATTTTTTGAATCCCCATCAGTTGGAATTTCGAGTGTTAGAGAGTGCTAAAGGCGGTAAATAAAAACTCGAAAGGCGACCTCTAGCGGCGGAAAAAAGCTGGAAAATACCAAATCTTTAAATGAATATTGCAAACGATCTATTTTTCTTAGAAACTTAAATTTTTGGTTATAGAGTGTAATGGTCAAGTGGTTTAACCTAATAGTAATGATTTGTTCCATTGGTAAAACACAACTTTTCTACTTTAAGAGAAAAATGAAAAACCTTTTTATGTTTTACAGGTACTAATAAAATATTAATAGTTTATTTATTCAATTGTGCAGTAGTTCGAATTTCCATTGTCAAAGGGTAGTGAAAGTGTAAAATAACTAAAAAAAAAAACGCATATCGCCGCTGGTGCGAATGAAAATCTCAGTTTCGAAGCGAATGAAGTTCTTCCTTTGCCTACTTTTTTACTCCCTACTATGGCTTATAAACTAACAGGCTCATCTCAGACCTCTGTGGCAAGCAGCTGCTTGAGCGGTTTCTTATTTATTTTTTTTAATATATGATGGGGGAAAATGCACAGAGCAGTATATTATTAGTAATTATACAACCATAACAGAATCTACAGTTGAGATCTCTAATGATATAAATTAAAACTAACTTTGAAAATGCGAATTATATTTCATTAGTAACCAACTAAAAAACAGATTTCCAATTATCTCTTAAAGCAAAACCGTTCCGTTTCTTACCTACCTTGGGCTTAGGGTTAACTCATTGTTGTCAATGGAATTTGTAAGACTGTCACATTCCATGACAAAAAAATTCAAATTTCTAGCATAACTACATCGTTTGCAATATTCGTTTTAAATTTTGGGTTTTTTCGATTTTTTTCCACCGTTAGAGGGCGCAATTACAGCTTTTGGGAAATTCGCAAAATGCAAATTGTAATATTTCATCAATTCCTGTCGAACCCAAAAAAGAATTTTTAATTTATCTCTAAAAACATACTTTCTGTTAAAACAAAAAAAGTTGCATTCACCTCCCCACCTGGATCAAAAGGGTCAAGTGATTGTTGCCAATGGTAACTTCGTTATCTTCACATTTCAACACCAAAATTTTAAACTTCTAAGATAATTTGTATCGTTTGGAATATTCGTTTGATATTTCGGAAATTTCAAATTTTTCCCACCGTTAGAGGGCGCAGTTATAACTTTTGGGAGATGCGAAAAATGCAAATCATAATATATCATTAATTCCTATCTAACACAAAAATAATTTTTTATTTATCTCTATACTGTATAAAAAAAAAAAGTGCGATGTCTACGGACGGACAGACAACAAAGCGATATCATTATCTCCCCCTTTTTTTTAAAAAAAACCTAAAATTCATTTTTTCTTTTTAACCGTTTTCTAACTGTTTCCAATCGTGACACTGGAATCTGTATCAAATATTACTCTACCCTTTTCCGGCATCGATAAGTACCGTACAATACCTTTCAGCTATGCACGATAAACAATCCCAGCGATAAAACATGGCGTCCAATTTTCAGATGGTCAACCTCTACCTATATAGGGCCTCTAGGCTACACTAGCGACCTATGCTAAGAGATAGTAAGGGCGCCTCCCCCTCTTCCTACCTCTATGGCGAAAACCAGTTTCTTAACTATTGACCTTAGCAAACGCTAAAAGCTTTGTCACCAACCAGCCAACATAGGCCAAATATCACTGCAAAACTCAGCCACATTTCCCCGGAAGAACTTTTATGCTAATACACCGTCCCCCAACTTCTCTCCTCCACCTATGACATGAAACTGATACATCTGTACTGTTTTTTTTAACTGCTTCATTCACCAGGCGGCCTGTAGCCACATGCCTGCTCGCCGACATGTAGGGTCGTTGGCATTTCACTTGTGCTGGTCCCAACCATTGGTCGAATTCAGCTCCCAAAATTAAATTCGCTTATGGACTAGATGATAGATGGACCAAGGTCCTTCTTACAAAGTGATCCAGTAAAACATCACAAAACATGAAGAATGATAGTCTCTAACTATACATGAACTCTAGGTAAGACATAGTATATGCATCTATATTATTATAATATTAACAAAAATTAATATTTTTTTAATGAAAGTCGAAATAAATTTGACTTTTCGTGTTTTTATAAATGAGGCGCTGATTTCCACAATTAAGATCTGTAAATTTGCAGACTTTTGGTATAGTGACTTATACGCAATATACTTTTGGTTAAGCTAAAAGAATTGATCATATATTGGAGTTTAAAACATCTTTACAATTGTCCCTGTTTTAAAAGGGTTCAAAGTCTGCTAAGTTTACCGTCAGTTTAGTTGAGATTTAACCACATATTAGGGGCATATCGAATTTTTTCGAAATTTTCAATACAAAACCTCAATTTGAAAGAGAAGCAGTTTTCAGCAGCTTCGCTTTTCATCTCATATAAATCGATAAGTGTGCATTTATTATTTATATTTTTTTGTTTTAATTACTACATTGGAATAACAACAATGAAATTAAAAACCAAAAAACTTTAAAGTTCTGCTTCATTTCAATCATATGGTACGCATTATGTAATAGCATTCGCAACCGTTTACCAGCCATTCACAAGGAATCATGGGTGGTATTCTTGCCCTCTTAAGCAGTCTGCATGCATATCAGCCTCACAGAATTAGGAAATCTAACTAATCTGTGATTCGCCTGTGATCATGGCCGTCAATGCTACAGGAATCGGAGTCCGGCCTCGAGTATTATTATCGTAATGGTAAGGTCACAGATAAGGGTTAAATGTCTGACACTCTATCTACTTTAGGTCGTTTGATATATTTTTGATCATGCAAGATTTAGTAAAACTGAAGGACCTAGATATATTTTTGTGCCTGGGGTCCAAAATATTTCTAAATATGACCTGAGTTTGTCCAAGAAGAACTTAATTTTTATTTGTCTCTTGTTAGAGTTCAGCTTCATGAAGTTCCTAAACAATTCTGTTATGAAAGTTTAGATGAAGTAATCAGCCCTCCAAAGCCTAAATAAAAAGCAAATTTTTTAAATCTCACTTTCGACAATAATATTCACAGAATATCCTGAAAATATCCCATCGACATCTCAGGTGATAAATGAATATCCATTTGTCAACTTAGATATGTGATGGATATTCTCTGGTGCGGTTTGGGTTGTTTGATCTCTGAGAGGCACTGTTTTGCACAAGATTGGCTAATAGCCTATATTACCTATGCGCAATAAAACCTCAAACAACCAACCAATCAACGCAATGAACTAAATGGCCGGGTCACGAGATTCCAATTCGGATTTCGTAAAAGTCGGACGTGTTTTTAGCTCTCTCTGCTTTTCGTTTTACTGTAAAAAATAGTGTAGTGCTACAATGGATATCACGAAGGATATAAGAATCAACAGAACCTTCAGAATTCGCCACATTGGATTATCTTATGATTTTATTGTGTCCTCACTAGCCGACCAGCTCCTAGCCTCCTCGATCGCTATTGCTCAGAAGATAAATAAATCTACCACAATAGTGACTTTTGTCAGCGATGAACGTGCAGAATTATTCGCCTGCAACCCACAGGACTTTTTTAAAGGCCACCCAGTCAATGCAACTCGACACTCCAGAAAAACGGATCACCATCGCTAAATTACCCTTCTTTGTCTCCAACAAGGAGATTGCCTCAGCGCTGGAACCATTTGGAACGATAAAAAGCATTAATGAAGAACACCTCGACATTCCAGGATTGGAATCCATCCAAACAGGAACCAGAGTTGCAGTACTAGAGATGAAGAAGCAGGTTCCAAATCTACTAACGATTGCCACCTACAATGCAACCATCCTTTACCCAGGTGTAACTCCTCTATGCAAATGGTGCAGGAAGCCTAATCACCTCATCAAGGACTGTCCGCTATTTGCCAAGAAACATCCTGCTACCCTGGACACTATTGATGCCACTTTGGATCCCCCTGCAAATCCTATTATCACTGAATCAGAAGCTCCCACCTGTACACCTGCTATTTCGGAACCTTCTACTGTAAGTAACTTGCCTTCCCTCACCCAATCTTCCACCCAAATTTCTCCCGTAAACCCACCCTCTGAGGAATCTTCTCTCCCTAAGAGAAAAGATCCCCCCTCACCACCTGACTCCCCTCGTAAAGAAGACACAACCAAAAAACAAAAATCATCAGACAACAGCGGCACCTCGTCACTTATTGAAAACATTCAAAATTACATTATTTATCATATTAGGACACTAGAATCTACCAATAAACCAGACTGCCCCGAATATCTCGAATCTTTCGAGGATATTGTCGACCTCTTCAAATCTTTAGCTAATCCTAAATTAGCCACCTACATTTGGGATACCCCCCTGACCTCCTCGAACTCTCTAGAACACTTTCAGGCACTGGCCTTATACTAAAACGTTATCGGGACCAATATTTATCAGCTTTGGCGGAATGCCCACAAACGGATTGTTTTTCAGTATGGGACTACTTCCATATTGTTAATAAACACTACTCCCTCTTTAAATAACCTCTGTTTTCGGTCACCTTGCTTAAAATTTTCTTAAATTTTGCTTATACATTAGATACTCACTATTTCTCTTTCGATCTCGCTCGCTTCCAAATTTCCTCCATCTTGGATTCAGCGCTCAGCCAATACCAAAATTCCTGCATTCTCATTGGCTGAGACGTTTCTGGCTGGATCCAGACGCTCGCTACCCAGACACTCTCAAACCTCCATACACAGACTCCGCACGGGCAGAACTAACCTTAATAGGGATCTTTTCCTTATTAACAAGGCCCCCTCAGCACTCTGCCCCAACTGCCAGGTGATTGAAGATATCCCTCACTTTCTTCTACATTGTTCACTCTTCACTACACAAAGACAATTTCTATCACCAACTTGCAAAACTTGGAGTCCACACATACAACATTCAAACAATACTCAATCCCTCTCACAAACACAAACAGGCCCTTGCTTCCTACATTCACCATTCTGGCAAATCCATTTAGTCCTTCCCCCTCCTTACCATCTGCTTTGTTGTACTTTGTTTTTTAAAAGATCCATTTGGACAACCATAAAGATCCAGGAGCCAAAAAGTTCCATTTAAGGACAAAAAAGATGCTCTTTGGACACCTGACTTGCATTTACTGTAACCTTTCACTGGCTATAATTCTGTTAAGCCAAAGCTAATGACTTCTCAAAAAATTACATGTTCAAAAAAAAAAATATAATTAATATATGTTCAAATATATATATATACCAAAAAAAAAAATAATAATCTGCTTATTAACTGAAGTAATATTACTATTTTTACTGATTTACCCATTGTCTGATCTCTGATTCCTTCCACAGTATACCCACATATTGCCCCTCTTACTTTTTTATTCATTTTTATCCATACTCCACCACTCACACACTTCACTGCTTCTTTGCCTTCCCACCCCTTTTTCTTTTTACCTCCCATTATGCTGATCAATTATCCCCCACTCACCTCCAATTTACAGACACATTATCCACCTTTATCCTAATCCCCACTCTCATATTCATTTTGCAACTTTTCTTAAAGAATTTTGCATGACCCTTTGTCTGGCCTTACTTTTCGCTACCCCTTTGCCAGGTTTTCACTGCACTACAGTGCACGTGGTTTTGTCATGTTCCCAAATAATTATTTCCCCTTCTCATCCACTCACTGATATTCCCCCAATACTTTGGGACTGATACCCCCTCCCCCCCACCCTCTTCACCATTTCTCACCCCTTGGGCAAGCCCCTGCCTGAGGCGGTTGAAATTTTGAATTTTGATTAATAAAAAATTATAAATTTCAAAAAAAAATGTTTTTTTTTTTATTAATGCTGACACCCATTATTGAACTTTTGTTCTTTGCTTATTTCCCTCACCTTACCCCACCTGCCCCCTCTTCCCCCTATCCCATTTACACCCCCTCCCACTCCTCTCTTGTGAGCTATTTTTTTTTACCAAAGAAAAAAAAAAAAATTTGAAATTACCAAATTAAAAGAGGACAAATTTTTTATATAAATTTTCATTCTCTCTTCCATGAGAGCCACACCAGACACTCACTCAATTGATAATTTTCCTTTGATTTTGGTCACTCTCTCCTATTTCCCTTTTACATTGGCCCTGAGTCATCTTTCCACCTCTGTTGCCATCTCTCCTTCAACTTAAGGCGGCCTGCGGCCACACGCCTTCGCCAGATTGTAAGTACACTGTGCTACGCTACGTTGGCTTCTGTCTAGCATTCCCACCCAGCATCCTCTGACGACCCTTGCGTATGGACCAGATGATCCTGATTCCACTGGAATATGGTACAAAGTGGTCCAGATTTGAAAGAAGAGATTTATGTTTGAGACGCTCGCTACCGCTTTAGCTCTGCTCGGCAGCTCCATAATTTTGTTCACACACATATTAGATTAACATCTCAACAAATTACACCCCCCTCCCCCAAATTTAATTATTTATACAATAGCTCCTTTTCCTCTCCTTACACGAAAACGACGATTTTCTACCAACACCGGAGCACTTTTAATTTGCCTTCCTCCGTTCTTCTCTCGGCCTCTATTTTGAACTTTTGATATTACAACTTTTGCCTCCACTGAATGAAAAAAAAAACATATACTTTGGCCACCTCTGAAAAATTTTGCTCGTGGTCCTGATGATAAGCGGGGTGAGGCCTGCTTTACAAATAGGACCAGGTATATGAAGGATGTGTAAGAAGAAGAAGATGGCCGGGTCACAAGGACCCTGAGAGCTCAGAAAAGGCTGTGGGAAGGGGACTCACTGGATAGCTGCTCGGAAACAAATGATAGCCTCCCGTTAAGGTCGCCCATCGTGAAGAGGATATGACTATCCCATACACGGGTCATTGCTTAATGTCCCATTCGACGGACAGCTCCCTTTCTAAGCACAACAGTATCGTCTACTCACCGAGGGCTAGGGAGAGGAAATTCTCTGGATATTATGGTTGTGTGAAAATTCACCTAGCAAAAGATTCAAAAAGTGGACAGAATAGTGAGCATTTTAGTTCTTGTACGATGATTTTGAAACTTGATGACATAATTAGCTCTTGCATTATGAGATTGTGAAACTTAACTGTATGCTGCATGATTAACCATTGCAAAAATATTCCAACTGTTTTTTACCGATGTTGATCGAGATTGTAGATTCTATTTAGCAGCGAAAACTGATTTTTTTTCCATAGAATTAGTGTTTGATCTAGCAGTACTTTCAGGTATAGTGAAATCTAACTTATTGCTTTTGGAAATATTTCGAAAGATCATACGGCACACTTAAAGATTAAAATAAACTTTGCCTGTTACTTTTAAAAATGGCATTTATTTCAGCTATAGAGGGTGATTCAAAACTCTTTGGCCAAACTTTAAGGGGTGATAGAACATAACTAAACAAGCACTTTTCGTCATACAATGCATAGTCGAAACTCAAGCGGTGAAGCGCTAGAGGGCTCTTTCCAGTGAACATTTATAAGCCCTGGTTTTCGCACTCGTCGTCATTTCTACCGTGGATTGCAGAACGGATGGATTGTTTCACGAATCAGGAGAAGGCGGACATGGATTTCACATACGGAGCTGTGGACAAGAATGCGAGGGGAGCCCAAAGACTGCACCTGGAGCGCTTTCTGACCAGACGCGTGCCTGATCGTAAAACCTTTCAGTGATGTACCGGTATCTGTGAGAAATGGGCTCCTTTGTCAGCGGCTTGCAGGAGTGTGAGGACGCCACGCGTTACAGAGGAAATTCTACTAAGGGTTGGAGATCATCCCGAATGTAGCACGCGAGCAATTCCCCATGCTGTAAGTGTGCCCCAATCGGCGGTGTGACGAGTTCTACGAGACGAACGATTACACCCCTACCATGCACAGAGGGTGCACGCCTTGACAACTGCAGATTATCGGCCTCCTGTGGATTTTGCACAGTGGTTCTTGCAGCAGACTGCAGTGCAACCGGACTTTGATGCATATGTCTTATTCACTGATGAATGCACCTTTACACTTGAGGGCATTTTTAATACTCACAACTCACATGTGTGGGCCACCAATAATCCGCAAAGCCATACGTCCACATTCGTACCAGCGGCGTTTCTCCATAAATGTTTGGGCTGGAATCCTCCATGACCATTTGATTGGCCCATACCTTCTGCCAGTCCGACTGAAAGGGAGAACGTACCTCGTATTTTTACAAGAAGTCTTGCCAGAATTACTGAACACTGTTTCAGCAAACATTCAAACACGTATGTGGTTCCAACATGACGGAGTGCCACCCCATTTCAGCGTGGATGTGCCGAACGCCTTGAATGCAACATTTCCAGGACGATGGATTGGTCGGGGTGGTCCCATCGCTTGGCCGCCACGATCGCCCGATCTCTCATGTCTGAACTTTTTCCTATGGGGCCATATGAAAAGCCTCATCTACGTTAGCCCCATCGATTCCAATGAGGACCTTGTTGCCAGAATTTCTATTGCCGCTGCAGCTGTTCGAGAAATGCCTGGTGTTTTCGCCCATGTACGCCGATCACTACGTCGCAGGTGTGAGCCTGCATTAATATTGGCGGTCGCTCTTTTGAGCAGTTTCTGTAATTTGTTCAATAAAATTCTGTACTTTCTGTTCTGTAATTTCTGCAATTGTTTCAAACCTCTTCTGTCATTCTTGTGTTTTTTCATTTCCTGACACAGTAACTGCTAACCCCTAGCGCTTCACCGCTTGAGTTCCGACCATGCGTTGTATGACGAAAAGTACTTGTTTAGGTGTGTTCTATCACCCCTTAAAGTTTGGCTCAAGAGTTTTGAATCACCCTGTATTGAATAATTAGTATCGATGAGCAGACTGGAAAAAGGGTAGGCAAATGTCCAATATGCAAACTCCGGGAGGCAAAATGGCCAGCGCCGGCCTTTCGAACGTTATTAATTTTAACACAAGGAAGTGAAACATTTGAACTAATAATGAATGAATGATATGCAAAATATATTTTATCCAAACTTTTGATATAAATTTTGCTTTGTTTTACATACTTTCATTTTTTGAAACATCTTTGCTCTTCCGTTATCTCTGCTCAAGCAAACCTGAGCAAGATTGCAATAATTGTGTCTGAATAAAATGGTTTTAATTTCGTTGCATATTTAAAGGATACTGATTAACAAGAGAAAGCCAAAGTATTTTATATTTTTGAATTAGTTTTTGCACCCCATGTTTAATAATCTAATTTGTCAATTTTTGTTTGTTAATATAAATCAGCCTCCTGTAGTGGAAAAAATGAACTCTGTTCGGAAATTTGTGCGTAATATTCTGTGGTAAAGTGACGTTGGTCTGGAAACATGGCAGAAGCAGCAGTCGAAAGTCCTGCTGCTAGGTTTTTCTGCCACAAATGCACACAAGAAATCTGTCCAGTATTGCCCGTAAGTTTAAAAGAAACAGTAATTTTGTTTTTTATATTAAAATGAAACTAGTTTCTTCAAACGTTATGTATTTATGTATATATAAAAGAAGTTTCTGCTACTAAATGATTAGGGTTATCCTCTGTTCTGTGTCGGCAACGGTTGCCTCTTATATAGTACCAAACATTCTAACACTTAAAATGCTACAGGGTTTATATCTACAAACTGCATTTTTAACAAATGAAAATTAGGAGTGTGTGATAATTGCTTAGAGTAAAAATACACAAAGTTTGGGTGGAAAGGGAAGTTAAAAAAATTTTTTTAGGCAGAATGACAGAAAGGTGAATAAAATATGGATTTCTGTTAAAGTAATTTTGTTCCATTTTAAATAAATATTATCGTTTAATCATAGGTATTTATTTTTTACCTTTTCATGGCAAATCATATTAAACAGGTCTATATATTGTATGTGATCACCATTATATTAGTAATATATTAGAATATCATGTATGTATAAAGTTATATAACATTATAGGGGTTTTATTGAGCAACTGTTTTCTTGCATTATTAATAGTGGCTTTGTATATTCACAAGAAATTGTAAAATAGTGAATAATATTTTCCTCCTTCAGAAGGTTTCACACAACTCATTATTTCGTATTAAAGCATTAGATGCTTTCATAGCATACCACGTCTTAATGATGATATTATTTTACCATCTGCAGACACCATGTAAGATCATGGCTGGGCATCTTTTGTATAATTTTTGTAGGTTATAATGATGCTCTTCCGATTTCTTGTTTAACTTCAATTAAAAATTTTTTTCTGCTAATTTATGGTGTGTTGAGCATCTCTAAACACTGCAACTCCAGAGACCACTGCAGTGTGGCATTAGTGATGTCCTGAGCACAGTAAGTGTAATGTTGTCAAAGTTTTTGAATCTGATTCATTTTGTTTATGGTAAATAACTGTTTTATTGTTTCATTTTTTCCTTGTATTTCTTTCCTTATATTTAAATTCTTAGTTTTTTTTTTTGTCATATAATTTGTTTTGTGTGATGAACAAATATTAACCTTGGCATAAGTAACACTTTAAATATTTTTATAATGTTGTGTCCTAGCTAGAAATGTTCTCTGATTTCTGTAATTTCATCATATAAACATGAAAAGATTCTCCATCACTGCCCTAGTATGTACCAAAAATGGATAACTAAGTTTTTTTGTACTGCTGGTCCCATTTTCTCAAAACAACCTGTCTTACCTGGTGAAGGATTTACCTCTTTGTATAAGCATAGCTGATGAATCACCTGACAAATGTTGGCTTATGCTCCTTGCTAGAACAACTCTTGGTGTTAGTTGTCAACACTTCTCTTAACAGTGTATCCATTATGAACTTCTGGTGACTTGATCTTCTAGGGTTTTGCTACGAGAACCATTTTTTTACATCCACATTCTTTAAGCTTTGCTATGAAAACTGAGTGTTGTTGGTGTTCATTGAATTCCTAGAATACAGACTATGAAACAAATTTTAGTGCTTCATAATTTTTAACAATGGCAACAGATTTTAATGTCTTTCAGGCTTTGTCTAAATTTTTAAATTTGCTGTCTTATTTTTTCTACTATTGATATTGTAAGGTTTTATTGCTTAAAATATTGGCAACTCTTTCTGATTATAGGGGTAACATTTCTCCAAAAAGCTGTGGTTGATAATCCACAATTCCAGTGCACAATTTCAACACCTTGCAGGTAATACTAAAATGGGGGATACACAACCATATAATACAACAACAGATGAATATATAGTACAGTTAGTCCCCCATCTTGCATGTTAATTTGTTCCTAAGGTTTTTGTGCAAGTTGAAATCCATATAAATCCAACAATGCTTAAAGACATTTTTTGACATATATGCTTGTTTCAATGGATAGTTAAAGCTAAAAATGTAACACTTGTAAAAAAGAAAATGAAAATTTATAGTTTGTATATACAGCACATATATAGAAACATAATTGTAACAAAACTAATATGTATTTACTATTTAGTCATTTTGGATCAGATTCTGTAGATGTTGATGGCATTGCATCTTTTCTCCCTGATTTATATAAGTGCACAATAAAAAGGTATATGTATTTATAATATAAAAACCCTGTATATTTGCTACTAATGACCATAAAAGTCGAAGTACCTAACTGTGCAAGTAGGAAAAAAAAGTATGTGTTGTGTATCTATGGATGTGTGTAACTCGAACCTGTAGAAATCAGTAATTTACTTTATTATGTAGCTATATGTAAATTGTAATTATATATAAACTGGAAGGAGAGTAGTGTACCAAACCCCTCTCTACAGGGAAGGCCATATATCACATGACAATGACAATGTGTGACATAGTGAAAAGAGGCTCTCAGGTTTGGGAATGAAACGGCGTCAACAATTTTTTTTAGGAAATTTACAGTAATGTTCAACCTAATTATTGCATATAATTTTCTAAACAATACACGGACTGATCAGAACTGAAAAATGCTGTATATTAGCATCTTTCACCCTTATATTTTGTTAAACACTTTAATATTCAAAGCCAATCGAATGTTATAAGCATAAGGCTATTTACCAATATGCCAAAGCAATATGCCATTTATCATTTCTTTTGTTATATCAATTCAAAAATTTATTTTTTCCAGAGTGATTAATTATTTTGTTGACCTTGCATATTTTTATTCACAAAAAAAAAATCACTACCACTTTATTAGTCTACAACAAAAAAATTCATTAAGCATTCATACTGTGCCTCGTATAAAACATTCTCCATCATTTTTGGCATCAAATTCAGGATAAAAAAAATAATCAATAGGAAATAAATAATTCTTTCCATTGTGGTCTTTTACTAAATTCCCAAAAGTAGTCTTTTACTAATGATGTAGCAAAAATTTTTTCAATTGCATAATTAGCACATTGCGATATTTGAAAATATGTGATTTCATTATTTTCATGAATTGTTAAAGGGTATGTATCATTGAAAACTTTTGTAGCAGTTAACAATTCATGATCATTATAATAAAAAGGACATTAAATTAAAATGTTCTCTTGAAAGACATTCTGTTATTATTGCATCCTAAATTGTTCAAGTAATATTATTACATCCTTTTCAAATCTGCTTTGAACAGTTTTTTGAACAATACAAAATTTGATAAAATTTAGACTACATAAGTAATATTTTTTAGAGTGCAGTAGTTGTCTTATAAGGAGAATACGCTTTCTTAGCATATTTATCATTGTTTGCTCTAAAGAAATGTGGGAACTATTTCCTTAGATATCTACTGCAATGTTCTGCAATACTCTATTTAGCTGCTGTACTTTCCTATCACATTATGCAAATATTACAATACAAGAGTGTAATTAATTTAAACTGGATTAGGATTTCATATCCTAGTAAAAGTATTTTTATTCACAGAGGCATATGATACACGTGATCATATATGATAACAAGGCATATGATACACATGATCAACTATAAAATTCAAAAATAAATTTAGCAAGTAAATGGAATTACTGAAGTAAAAGTCAACAACCATTATCACATATAACAAACCATTATCATATATTGATTATCATGCTCAGCATACGCCGTGGTGGCGATGAATTTTTTTCAGAATTTATTAATTGTTTGATGTCTATTTTAACAGGGAATACTGTGCATTCACTTTGGATCAATTTTTAATTATATAATAACATCTTAGCATTAGCGACCTCATTAACATCTGATAATCAAATGCAACGACTGAAAAAGTTGCATCTCCTTGAATGTAGATGGCGCTGTCTCAATCATGTCTCAGGAAGAAGAATTATAAGGTCATATTCTGAAAGAGTTCATTGTCCAACATGTGGTGCAATGGTGGCGCGCTCTGGCATGAATCTGGAGAGATGCAAGTTCAATTCCCACCTTGGCGGCGATGAATGTTTTACAGAATCTATTAATTAATGTTTAATGGAGAATCCTTTTCTACAGCATTTAAATTTTAATTATGCAAATGATCTAAAATAGCTTTAAAGGTTTTGTTAAATGTTGAATTTGTTTTAGCAATGTATATTATACATGCATGACATCCTTCTATTTAATCTGAATGGGAAACCTTGCACAACCAAATGTTTTGTATCACTGTGACACAAAACATGCCAGTAATTGACATCTTTGCCTTGTCATAATTAGATTGCTTATACCTAATAAATTTAAGTTTTTAGTAACACTTGTCAAATTATGCTAACAAAATCCCCCAACTATTCACGATATTTCAATCACATTTAATGGCATATATATTCTCACTCTAAGTAATAATGAAATGCCAGCTTGAATGAAATCATTTTATATTCAAAATGCAATGACATATCAGTTCAAATGTAATGGCTATAAAGTCTAATTACTTTAGAGCCACATATCACTGATATTTCAGTGGTAATCTAAATCAATTTAGCACTAAAATATCGGTGGCTGTCAAATTGAAGTCATTTTACCATTTAAATATTGGCAAATGTCAAATTGAAGTCATTTTGCCATTTAATTATCAGTGCAATATGAACTGTAAACCAAATCATTTTACCAATTAAATATCAGCAAAATGTGAATTATAAACCAAATAATTTTGTCATTGAGATATCAGTGAAATATGAATTGCAAAACCAAATCATTTTATCACTTAAACATCAGTGAAATGTGAACTATAAACCAAACTATTTTACCACTAAAATATCTGTGAAATATAAACTATAAACCGAACCATTTTGAAGCTTAATTTCAACTTAAATCAATTTAGCACTAAAATCTCAGCGAATGTCAATTTTAAACTGAATCACTTTACCACTTTAATATCAGTGAAAGATCAACTATAAACCAAATCATTTACCACTAAAATAATCAGCAAATGTCAACTGTAAATTGCTAGTTATTTTTTTTAGAACATTACAAAGTTGACTTATTGGTATGAAAACATAGGTGACAAAAGAGCTTGGACTTTTCTTAAAGTATGGTACTGAGGAAAAAAAATTGCAAAACGGGAGCAATTTTCTTGCTTCAAGTAAATTTTTTTAATGAATATTCATCCCCTATCAAGCTGTTTTTTAAGTGATGGAGAAGATGGGTGTAAAGGAAAAAATGCCTTGAGCCTGGTGGGATCTGAACTGCAACCTCCTGATGACATGTTAGGTGCTCTGTCATCAGGAGGTCATGGGTTCAGATCCCACCCAGCTCAAGGTAATATTTCCTCTACACCTATCTTCTGTCACTTAAAAAACAGCTTGATAGTGGATGAATATTCATTCAATCAATGATGAGCTGTAAATTCATATGTCTAATTTTTTTTTTAATTCAGAAATAGGTAGCCTTTCTATTCATGTGCATTATAATAATTTCTGTTAGTTTCTTTAAATTTTTATTTGCATTGCTAGATGCACTTTTTTTACTACACACCTCTATAAAAGCCCTATTAAAATAAAACTAGTCATCTTATTTTTTGTAAAATATTTGATTGTCAGAAAATCCAGAATTGAATGCTGAATAATTTGGCATATAACATGCCATAATTCTTTTCATTAGTTGTTTGGAAAAATAGTTCTAAATGAATTTTTTTTAGCTGATCATAGTGAAAAACTACCGAGCCTCTTGATGTAAACTAGTTTTTCAAGCTGGACCCTCTAAAGATTAAATATTCATATTGAACTTCTTAATCACAAATACTAATAAAAGTAAAAATAAATATTCAGTTCCATAATTAAATACATTAATAACTATCACTATTAATAAGCACAATCAATTATGCTTTAAAAAAATTACAAACCACCCTCCATCCATTAAAAAACACTTCATATTGCTACCCCCCCCCCCCCCTTAAATTACTCAATAGTATTCATGCCTTCATTTTAAACTGTGATTTTTTTCCATACTGATAATTGTACAATAACCAAAATTTCTATATAAAAAAATAGCCACATAAAGCTTCAAAATATTTCTAATAAATCATATTAATAGCATCAAGTAATAAATATCTAACAAAATATATTGCTATAATACCCTAAATATTATAATATGTAACTATTAATAATCACTCAGTTTATCTGAAACAACCATAAACAAGATACATGTGTGTGTTACAACCACCATGTCACTTCCATACACAAAAAACTTCATTCTTTCACCAAACATACTCCACCCTTACCTCCTACTACATTAGGATCCTCTGAAAACCCACTGCATACATTTTCCCAAAACTATTCTACTAAAACCTTAACTTTCTACTTTTTACCATTTCATTTTCCCACATTCCAAGCTTTTGTCATTTCCTACCATACTTGCAAGAAAACACATACTACATCCTACTAAATGCAAGAATATGATTAAAAATAGATCTGACCTTTCCTTCAAACCCTCGCTCCAAAAAACTTACTTTAAACATCTTTCCCCCCCACACACATATATACACAACCACAAAAAGCTACTGAACTCCCTCTTCTGAATAACTTGGCCATAACATTATACAACAGTTAACGACTAAACTTTCAGCAAAACCCTCCTAATATTAAATAATTTCCATTCCTAAATACCTTAACTTATTTACCATATTTTTAACCAAATTTCGAAAAACAAGAACAGATTAATTACCCCTTTTCTATCTTTTCACGAAAAACACCTAAAATTCATATTATACATATTCACTTACCTGTGACTGTATTGGCAAGTAATCTAAGCAAGAGTGACAAAATATCCTAACATTCATATTAAATTTTACACATATGTTGAGGTGTTGTAAGTTCATGGTAAAATTAGCCTCTAATGAGGGGCTCCCTACACCAGTCACAACAGGTGGACAAGATAGCAGAGGCAGAAGAGACTGCCTCTCAGCTATCATGCGAAATTGTTAAGTATACTAATCAGGTTAAAGAAGAGACATTAGACCTTGCAGAAAAGGCCAATGGTCCAGTCGGAAGCATGTTCGTTGCAGCTTCAGGTTGTTGTGGTTGCCAAGTAGGGAGATGATGGAGTAGTCGGTGGTTCCGATGATATGAAACTCCTGGAATAAAACTCTTTTGGCATTGTAGCAGGAGCAGTTGAGTAATATGTGAGATGCCATCTTAGATGTGCTGCATGTGGCACAATTAGGACTGTACACTCTGCTGAGAGTATGAAGCATAGGGTTGCTACAGATGACGTTAACTCGGAGATGATGGAGGCTCTCCTTAGATCTGCTGAGGTTAGGAGCAGTGAGAGAAGGGTCAACCAGGTACCTGAACGAGAAACAAAGAGTTCCTCTACCACTGGGCAAGACGATACTGATTCATCAGTTGTGAGACAAATGTCTTGCAGTCACTGAGAGAGAGAGGGTAATTAGATACATACCTCTGATTCTCAAGCACCTCCTTTGCAGTGCGATCAGCAATGCTCATTGCCAGGTATCCCTACATGGTAAGGGATCCATTGGAAATGAACTGTGATTCCAGCAGAAGTGATCTTGAAGCATGTCTCCATAATCTTCTGGATGAAGGGGTTGCAGCTGTTGCTGTCTCGCTTCTGGAGAGATTCCAAGGCTGACTTGGAGTCACAGAGAATGACAAAGTTTCCACTCTCGAGGCTGAGGATGTAGAGTACAAGTTCAAGGATCACATGAAGCTCCGCACAGGTGGAGGAAGCGAGATGTGGGAGATGGAAACCTCTGGCGATGCCCATATCTGGGGTGCCAAAGGCAGAGGCTGCATGTAGCCTCTCCTGGTCAACAGATCTGTCTGTGTAGACCTCAGTACATCTATCATATCGTGCAGTGACATAGGAGGTGGAGAGAAGCCTGATTGCCACTGGATCTGTGTCGCTCTTTCGACCTAGAGAAGGAACAGTGATATTGATCATAAGATCACTGTTCCTCCAGGGTGGGGGAGGTCAGGGAAGAGCATATTGCCAGCAGTAGAGCTGTCAGGGATGACTCGGTCATAGAAGTCAGTGGCAGACAGCAGTGGCAGAGTCTGGCCTGTCTTGCAACTTCCTGAGAAGCTCATGTTTAAAGTGGAGAGAATGGAGCCTCAAGAGATGACACAGTATCTCTCTCTAGCAGTGTAGATGGAAAGGCATATGTGATTTCACATTACCTACTTAAAAGAAACAAATCATAGAACCATAGGCCACCAATAACGCATAGTTACTCTAACCTTACTTTTCAATACCATACTTTACACTTCGACATCAAACATTTCGACATCAAACAAGAGAGCAGCACCATCTCTTGACTGAGGACTGTGAAAAGTCTACTGGTGGCCATTTGTTTATGAATAAAGGGTAAATAAATTTTTTCTTAAATGAAGAAAATTGCTCTCTAATTCAAAATTTTTTTCATGGTGCTATACTTTGAGAAAACTCAAGGCTATTTGCCAGCTATGACCAGTCAAATGAACAGGTAAACTTTAAAATTAAAAAAAATAACCAATGAACAGAAATAGGTCATATTATATACCGAATGAAAGAATATTTAATTGGGGCCAACAAAATGACAAAAGTTAAAAAAGTAAAATTTTAAACATTTTTTTAAAGACAATTGCAAGGTTTTACTATATTTTTTGCATTTTAAAATTAGTAAAAAAATTTTTAGTTAATTTTGCTGTATTTTCTGAAGTATTTCATTACTTTGATATATAAATAATTTGTAATATTTCTATCATTACTTAAATCTTTCATTTATTTTTTTCAAAATTATTTGGTTATGCAAACAATGTACAATGCCAATTTTGTCCCAATTGACAAACTCTAAGGCTAAGATAGTAGTATTATAAAAAATTAATTGTGCTTTAAACAAGATTAAATAAAAACTGAAAAAAAAAATAAAAAGATACAGATGTGAAGAAATAAAATAGAAATATTTCAGAGCAAATATAGTTTATTTTAACATCTGAAATTTGAAATCAAACCCTTCCAAATCAGTTTGCATTATATACTGACTACTATAAAGAAGTTGAACTTGATGAAAAAGGCAAAAAACTGCACTTAAAAATTACAAATTCTAAATGTAAGTTATGAAATTACTTCAATTTAATTAAAAATAGTACTAAAAAGTCATCATTTAAAAATCAAATTTTTTATTATAATGTTTTAATCAGATGTCTCCTAAAGTAGGTACTATTTTAAGTTGCATATGCCTAATTATTTAATTTTTGGGAAAGCTTCAAATAATGATTCTTTTTATTTGGGAGCAATGTAAATAATTTTGGAAGAAGTGGAATCGTGGAATCGATATCCTCCTCCTGAATCTAAGAAAAGTCGCAACTGATTTGTTTTCTCTGTCAAATGAGTCGATACAATTGAATCGGTGAAATATTTTACAAAATGCTCCCAATTTCCCTGTTCAACTTGATAATACCCATTGATATTTATCCTTCAAAAACTATATTTTATCAGTAAAACTAAATGCAAAACACTTAGGTACTTATTAGTTTAATGCATGATTTAAGCTATAATACATTCTAAAGTTCATTAAAATATTCAATCATAGAATGAGGTGTGCATGAACAAGATTTGGTACATGTACCATGCTACTAAGTCCAAAGGCCAGAACCACTGCATTTACCGTAATCTAGGTAGTAAATACCCAGACTATCTTTAACTCATATTTATAAACCTTTGAGATTAATCAAAGGGAATATAGAGTAATGACAAATGGTAGTTACCAGATGTAGTTAGCTGGCACAATTGCATTGGATGTCAACCTTTGCTGGATGTTAAAGTCAGCATGATGTTGTTCACTGTTGAGCACATATTTTCCAAGCATTGCCAGTCTGTGTAGATACACAGCTTGATGTTAAACATTGAAGCAGTTGTAGAGCACATTTGAGGAAATCCTTGTTGCTATTTAACAGCTGTATGTACCCAACCTTGTTCATGCACACCTCATTCTTTGACTGAATATTTTAATGAACTTTAGATTGTATTACAACTTAAATAGTGTATTAAACTAATATTCTCTGTAGCTGTGTTAGATTTATTTATAGATATAGAACTTAGGTACTTTCTGAACACAGTATAGATATCCGATCTGTACAGTCTAATGTGCATCCCAAGTTTAACCAAAACCAGATTTTACCGATTTATATCGTGCTCCTATGAAATTGCCAATCACATAATCAAAGAAATATTGATTTTTCTCTTCGTATTCCTTTTGTAAAAGATATCCAATAGTAGATAAAAATAATTTAGAAACTCTAAAAATGTTTTTAGTTGCAAAATATACTAAAATGATGCAAAAATATATGCTGCTGTATTTTCATGCAATCACTGACCTCCAATAAAAAAATGGTCCCTTGACTTCTGAATTCATTTTATTGGGAGCACAGGTTGTCGGATGTTTCGAATTAATTCTTAGCCAGCTAGTGGAGGAATGTTCTAAATGTAGAATAGCGTCTACAGAGATAGCTTAGTCTGGGCTATGCTAACAGCAGTTTGAGCAAGAGAAAGGGCTTTTTATTTTCTGGCACATCAAGTTGAGGAATAAATTGCAAAAATTAGCATTTAGTTATACAGAGCAAGCCAGCTTGTGATCTTGAACTTCTGTCCTTGGCATGAAAGGTAGTGAAAAGCAGAATAGCCTTCATTCTCCCTTCTGTAGTCCTGACTGGAAGCTCAGCTCCACAACATCCCCCTTGGTTATTCAGCTCTGTTTATTGTGCCTCAATGATACATTTTGCCTTCAGACACCAAACAATAGCAATATTACTATCATAGAGAATAACAACGATTCAGGTGAAATTGGTTAATCATCTTTTTTTTATTTCAGATAATTGAACAAAAAGTTGTTAAATATGACCTTAATATGCTGCTCGTGTAAAATGGAGATTTTCAAATGTTATAATTTGTTGCAGTGCATCAGGTGTTCTGAGAAATTTCATTACTATTATCTGGGGCACTCAGAAAAAGTTTTTTGGAAAATGTTGGCTGAAAATAGAAAAATATTTAAGGGTGTAGAATAAAGTGGAAAGGAAAAAGGTTGCACAAAAGGTAGAGGAGAAGAATTTGCCAGGTGACATTTCTGTTGGTGACAATAGTTCTTTATGTAAATTTATTGTGGAAGAAATGGAGAAGCAATTTATGGCAATGAAGAAATGATCTGAGATAATATAAGCATTAGATCATATTTACAGAAGGGTTTAGAAGATTTAAAAAAAATCTGTTACTTTCTGCTCAGGTAAACTTGATGAATATATTAATATTGCCAAAGAAATATGAAAAGTCATCAAAGAAGTGTAACTTCAAAACTCGAATCTGAGTGAAGAAAATAAAATTTTCCAATAGGAACTAAAGCATTTATGGTGGGACCTAAACTGCAAAAAATACACAAGAAAATTTAATATTGAATTTTCCGGTATTCCAGAAGTAGAAAAGAAAATACAGTATGAATTGTAAAGAAGGGGACAGATGTATTAAATATTGAGAAAACAACTGAGATTTTCAAGCAATTAATAGAATTCCTACTCAAAATAAAAATAGGAGTCATCCAATTGTGGTCCAGTTAGCATCAAGAAAGATGAAAGAAGTCTGTATCAAGCATCATCATCATCCTCAAGCAGCCATTGGCTACGAAGGTCCAACCAGACCGTGCAGTTTAATTCTCCAAGCATATCTGTCCTGAGCAACATCTGGTGCACCCGGCCACTGCACACCAATTCTAACAAGGTCCTGTTAGACAATGTCTGCGCACCGCATCCTAGGTCTCCCCCTCCTTCTGAGGTCTTTAGGCACACTGTTCATAACCCTATTCACCGATCTATAATTATCCATACGAGCAACATGGCCAAACCAGTGGAGTCTCTCTCTGCACAATTTGCTGCTTAAAGGAGATCGCAGACTCTTTTGCCTAACCTCATCATTGGTTACCAAGTTAACCACCTAATGCCCAAGATACTGCATAAACATCTAGAATAAAAAACATCAAGTTTCCTGTTATCTTGTTAACAAAGTTTCACCAGTATCCAAACATAGCTCCCAAGGTAATTAAACTGCGACACCTGCTCAAGACTGCAACTATTCAGATTAACTGAATCACAGCCTGCCTGACCAATTTTCATCACTTTAGTTTTCTCTCTGTCTATAACCAAACCTACTTTACTACCAGTCTCATCAACAGCTTGAATGAAAGAGTTCATCTCATCAACATCATTTGCCAAAAGGGCTAAATCATCAGCATAATCTAAATCAGAAATTTTAATATTTCCAGACCATTTAAGACCAAAATCTTTCCCTTGCAGTGAATTTCGCGTAACATAATCAATAACCGAACTAAAGAGAAAAGGGGACAAAATGCACCCTTGTTGAACACCGGAAGCAATGCTAAACCAATTGTTACAAGCCTTACCAACTCTCTCAAACGAGTATTATTACAGAGAGCTTTCATTATGTTAACTAACTTGTCTCGTATACCATATGATCCCACAATCAACCACAAATTATGATGATCAACAGAGTCGAAAGCCTTTTTGAAATCAACAAAGCTAGCAACCAAAGGTTTCTGAAACTCTAAACATTTCTCAAGAATCTGCCTAAGTGAAAATATCTGATCTACACATCCCCTACCACTTCAGAATGCACACTGCTCATCACTCAATTGCCTGTCAACCAGATTCTTAATTCTATTAAACACAATCATGCAAAGAACTTTTCCTGGAACATAGAGTAGGCTGATACCCCTATAGTTATCACAAGAACTGTGATCACCTTTTTTGAAAATAGGTATAATAATAAAAAATTAATAGATACCCCCTCAAGCAGCTAGCTCTGGTAAAATCCTGAGGAACCATGGCTTTATCATAAAAGATATTCAGAATTTCAGTCATCCAAGTGATAACTGAAACATTCCCAGCTCTAAGCATTTCCGTAGTAATTTCACCTACCCCTGAGGATTTATGAAGTTTAAGTTTAGAAATAGCTAAAATAACTTCAGATTGTGTTATAGGGCCAACATTAATGCCACCAATGCATCTATCATCATTGCAAACAATAGGAGTAGAACTAACCACATTGTTTAGAACATCACTGAAATTCTCAGCCCACCTAGCCATGGCTTCTATAACTTTACCTTGTTTATCCTTCAATCCCTGTATACCTGTCCGTATTCTACCACACAAAATATTAACTCTCTGGTACAGCTCTTGCTGTTGTGCTGCCTAACCGCTTCCTCAGCTTTGTCAGCCAAGCTCTCAAGCCAAAGATTCTTATTCGCAGCTAACTGATCCTTTACATGTTTATTAAGCTCTCTGTAATCCTTTCTATTAGAACTAGTAGGGTACTGATTAAGGACATTCCTGCAGTTCCTTCTTTCTGAAATAAGCTTAAGTGCCTTATCACTCAAATAATTCTACTCCTCTGCTCCTTTTTTCCTAAAAGAGTACTGTTAGTTTCCAAAAAAGTGTGTTTAAAACAGTCCCATTCTTCCTCCACTTAAGTAGTAAACAAACCATGACTGTCATAATGACGAAGTAACCTATCATGGTAAGCTTTGGCTATAACTGGGTCTTTCAGAGCTTCAGTATTAAAGGTAAATATTTTAACCTTAGCACACTTTAGCTTATTTCAGAAAAAAAGAACTGCTGGAATGTTCTTAATCAATACCCTACCAGTCCTATTACAAAGCATTACAGAGAGCTTAATAAACGAGTAAAGGATCAGTTAGCTGCTGATAGGAATCTTTGGTTTGATGGCTTGGCTGACACAGCCGAGGAAGCAGTTAGACAGCCCAACAGCAGAGAGCTGTATCAGATAGTTAATGTTTTGTGTGGTAGAAAATGAACAGGTATACAGGGATTGAAGGATAAACAAGATAAGGTGTAGAAGGTGAGAATTCTGTCATGGCTAGGTGTGCTGAGCATTTCAGTGATGTTCTAAACAATGCAGTTAGTTCTACTCCCATTGTTTGCAATGATGATAGATGCATTGGTGGCTTTAATGTTGGCCCTACAACACAATCTGAAGTTATTTTGGCTATTTTTAAACTTAAACTCATAAATCCCCAGTGGTAGATGAAATTACTACTGAAATGCTTAGTTGGGAATGTTTTCATTACCTTCTGGATGACTGAAATTTTGAATATCTTTTATGATAAAGGCATGGTTCCTAAGGATTTTACCAGAGCTATTGTTATCCCTATTTTCAAAAAAGGTGATCGCAGTTCTTGTGATAACTATAGGGGTATCAGCCTACTCTCTGTTCCAGGTAAAGTTCTTTCCATGATTGTGCTTAATAGAATTAAGAATTTGGTTGACAATCAATTGCGTGATGAGCAATGTGGATTCAGAAGTGGTAGGGGATGTATTATTATCCCTACTTTTAAAAAGCATTACTTCTGGTGTTCGACAAGGGTGCAATTTGTCTCCTTTTCTCTTTAGCTTGGTTATTGTTTATGTTGTGCCAAATTCACTTTAAGGGAAAGATTTTGGCCTTAAATGGACTGGAGATATGAAAATTTCTGATTTAGATTATTCTGATGATTTAGCCCTTTTGACAAATGATGTTGATGAGATGAACTCTTTCATTTGAGCTGTTGATGAAACTGGTAGTAAAGTAGGTTTGGTTATAAACAGAGAGAAAACTAAAGTGATGAAAATTGGTAAGGCAGGCTGTGATTCAGTTAATCTGAATGGTTGCTTGAACACAATCTGAAGTTATTTTGGCTATTTCTAAACTTAAACTACATAAATCCCAGGGGTAGATGAAATTACTACGGAAATGCTTAGAGCTGGTAATGTTTCAGTTACCACATGGATGACTGAAATTTTATTATCCCTACTTTTAAAAAGGTGATTGCAGTTCTTGTGATAACAAAGGGTATCAGCCTACTTTCTGTTCCAGGTAAGGTTCTTTGCATGATTGTGCTTAATAGAATTAAGAATTTGGTTGACAGTCAATTGATGATGAGCAATGTGGATTCCAAAGTGGTAGGGGATGTGTAGATCAGATATATTCACTCAGGCAGATTCTTGAGAAATGTTTAGAGTTGGTTGCTAGCTTTGTTGCTAGACCTTTGGTTGCTGGCTTTGTTGATTTCAAAAAGTCTTTTGACTCTATGCTTTTTGAATAAACAACTATAATTCTTATCCTTTCTGTTTAAAAATAACTTAAAATTATCTGTTGTTGAGCAATAAAATTTTAAAGTTTATCCTTCAAACTATTTGCATGTTTAAAATTTTTAGGAGAAAACTCGGAAGCTTTTCAGAGCAAACACAGCACTCTGTCTTCAGTGATGCTATGTAGTAACATTAGGTCTGTTTAGACCTTTGTCTAAACTGTAAAAAAGCTCTGAAACGCCTCTGAGTTTTCTCCTAAAAACTTTCAACATGCAAATAGTTTAAAGGATAAACTTAAAAATTTTATTGCTCAATGACAGAGCATTTTAAGTTATTTTTAATTAATTTTTGAGCAAAAAGGTCCTTTTAATTGTGTACTTAAAATTCTTTCTATGTTGAGATGCAAGCTATGTTCAGCATTTCATAAAGAAAAACTCGTGTTTCCATCAAAGATAAAAAAAAAAAAATTGATACTTCATGATAATAGTCTCAAGATGTGAAATATACCTCTTCCATTATCAGCTTTCCAGCTATCAACAATACCATCAATAATATTATGGAAATATATCATTGCAAAGTACTGCTAAATTTCCAACATTATTTTATCCCATAAAACAGGACAGAGATATATCTTCATATACTGGTGGAGTATATTTAGTACCTATCACTACTCTAAACAGACATATAATTTACCTAAACCTCTAGGCTACATAAACAAATCAAAAGAACTCTCCAGAATAGAATCAAGGAACACCAAAGAAATACCAAATTAAAGCAAACTACGACAAGCCTTTTTGTCTATGGTGAAGGAACTACATCCCTATTCAACAAAGCATTCGTTATTACCTCCCATTTCAAGTATCCTGTATGCAGAATCTTCATCTTGATCAACAAAAAATGTTGCAGTACTGACCAAGTCCAACTGTAAATGCAGCATGGAAGATTTTATATAAAAATTTTTGAAAGTAATACCTTCTATCACATTTATAAAGAATTTGTCATCCAACTAGTCTATCAGCAATCAGCAACACTACTCAAGACAGCTAACCTCACTCATTCAACTTCAAGTCTGGTGCATCGTACGGTATCACAATTACAATTTGAATCTTGACATAGAACTTTATATTCACCTAACTTATAAGCTAATCTGCCAATTTTTATTATGTTTGACGCAATCCTAAGAGTTGGGAGGAAATTGTAGTTCTTGTCATATTCTTCTGAACTTCTGTAGTTCTTGTAGTATTTGCATATCATATGTTCATTGTAACCAACATGCTCACATTAACTGTGTACGAAATTTAGTAAGTATAATGTCTGAAATTAATTTATGATGTGCACTTTTTACCAAGCACTGTTTAACATCATATACAAAAAATAAATAAATAAATACCCCCTCAAGCAGTTGCTTGCCACAGAAGTCTGACAGGAGCCTGTCAGTTTATATGCCATAGTAGAAGGTCTGTGAGGATGGCAAGACCTTCACAGAAAAACAGCATGAACATCCATGCCTTACTGGGGCTCAAACCCAGGTCCCGTAGATCAGTAGCCAAGAACACTAACCACTTGGCCACTTGCCACTAATAATTTTGAAAAAAGGAATGCATCAAACTAAACTAATACCTGGTTTAGTGTGATTAAACATTAGCAGTTGATATTCAGAATAACTGTTGCCACCATTTAAATTTGAAATAATCAATGCATTAAACTAATTTCTTTCTGATTTCGCATCGTAAACTCATTGTTCAGTTTGTTGGGTCAAGAGCATGAGTGTCCATGGATATTGAAGTCATTCTAATTAAGCATGAGCAGAACACGAGATTCTGTGTTGAAATGAAAGCTTCTAAACCTAAATTCATATTGGAAGTTAAAATCATTAACTTAATTTGAAAAATATGCAAAAGCTAATAAAAGTATGTACAAATAATTAATAAATGTTTTAAATATTATGTTGAATAATGAATAATTTTGTTTAATAATAATAATAATTTTTTGTACCTTTTCATTTTTATGCACCTCAGAACATAGTTAATTTTCTTTTGAATAAAGTTACTTGACAAATTGTATTCGAGGAACTCTGGTGGGTCTGAAGTGATTTGAAAAGTTCGATTTTCTGAGTGAGGGAATTCCAGTTTTGTGGTTTAGAAACTTCTGGCGTGTGAAGGATAATGGGTACCTTGAACTAGGCCCATTTCTTTCCTCCCCTAAAAGAGAGGGAGAAAATTTTAACTGGAGGGGGCAAGCATCAAACTAATTTCTTTCTGATTTCGCGTCATAAACTCATTGTTCAGTTTGTTGGGTCAAGAGCGTGAGTGTTCATGGATATTGAAGTCATTCTAATTAAGCATGAGCAGAACATGAGATTCTTTGTTGAAATTAAAGCTTCAAAACCTAAATTCATATCAGAAGTTTAAATTGGGTTGTTTTACCTCTGAGCGGCACTTTTTTTGCACACCATGGGCTAAATGGCCAGGTCACAAGGACCCTGAAGGCTTAGAAAAGGTTGGGGGAGAGGACCCGCTGGAACAGTTGTTGGGAGGCAGATGATAGTCTTCCATCAAGGCCATCCATTGTGTTCTTTAATGCACATAGAGAATGGCTCTCCTGCACATGGAGCCACAGTTTAACTTCCCATTAGAGATGGTAGCCTTTCCAAGCCCATCGGTGTCCCCTGTCGACTGTGGGCAGGGTGGGGAGTTTTGTGGAGATAAATCTCAGTGTTGACCCAGCTGGGACTCCCACCTAGGAACTACAGATTACATGTTTGGTGCACTACTGATTGACCCCCCCCCCCCCACTGAGGGGGAGGAGATTGAGTCTAATGATATTTATGCCAAATGAAAGCTTGCGACATGGAGAATGCCATCTACTCTACATTTTAGAAAGTTTCAGAACTGAGCATGCTGGGTAAATCTGCTAGTTACATGATATCTATTTTCCCCGCCCTGCCAATAAGGGACACCGATGGGCTTGGAAAGGCCACCATCCATCGGATGGGACGTTAAATTGTGGCCCCATGTGCGGGAGAGCCATACCCTGTGCACGTCAAACAACACACTGGATGTCTTTGATGGGAAGCTACCATTTGTCTCCCAACAGTAGTTCCAGTGGGTTCCCTCTCCCAACCTTCTCTGAGCCTTTGTGGTCGTTATGGCCTAGCCATTTAGCCCATGGTGTGCAAAAAAGTGCTGCTCAGAGGTAAAACAACCCAAATACATAATATATATGTTATGTTATATAACTACATTTATATAACATAATATTTTGTATAGTGGAGTTATATAAATTTATATTTTTATATAATGTAAATTTATATAACTACATTTACATAATATTCAAACGGATATTGCAGATGATGTAATTAAGAAATTTCAAATATTGGTTTGAAATGTGAATGTCGCGAAATTTGCATTTATAACAATTATTTTCGTCTTTAACTCCCACAGTGGATGGGAAAAAACTTCGTGTTTTAACCAGTGTTGGCAAATGAAAAAGCATTTCAATCAGTAGTAAATATACATACATACATAACAAAATCCTCATTCAGCCATGGGCTTTGGAGATCCTATCTCTCCAGCTTGCATTAATTTTCCTCTAAATTTGCTAAATTAATCCTCTCCAGCTTGCATAATATGCCTGCCCTCATCGAGGTAGCAGTTTGACATAACAAGTGTGCAGGCATAAAAAAATAAATACCCCCTCAAGCAGCTGCTTGCCACAAGAGGTCTGACAGGAGCCTGTCAGTTTATATGCCACAGTAGAAGATCTGAGAGGATGGCAGGACCTCAGCAGAAAAACAACACACACATCCATGCCCAATCCGGGGCTCGAACCCAGGTCCCTTAGATCAGTAGCCAAGCATGCTAACCACTCGGCCATGTTATATATATGTTATATGTAATGTTTTGCATGAATTTAATTTGAGTTTACTAGTTTGTTTTATTGGTTTTTAAATAATAATACTGTGACTTTTATTTTTTGTTAATACTCATATGACAAAAACAAAAGAATTCTTGAAAGAATTTATTGCAGAAAAAGATTTTATTTTATGGAAAGCTGATGAATTTCTAGCACTCATGAAATTCTTGCCGTTGCTTTAGAGTTTTATTTTGTTAGTAACATAATGAAACATGCATAGGAAGCATATAATTTTATTCCATCTTACTTGGAGAAATTAAGGATACAAGCCTACATCACTTAGACAGGTTTTACAATTTTCAATAACTGAAATTGTTGTAAGTTGTTTGTTATAGTGATCAATACGAAAAAAGTTTTCTTTATCAATTTTTAGGTAGTTTTCAGAAGTAAAAAAAGGGCTAACGTTTTCACTTTGTTGCCTCACTATCTGTCTGTCTGTAGACATTCAACCTCTTTTTAGACATAAGTTTAAAATTATTTTTGTGTTGGATAGGTATTAATGAAATATTATGATATACACTTTTGGAATCACCCAATAGCTATAATTGCACCCTATAATGATGATAAAACTGAAAATTTCAAATGGATATTGCAGTAATGTAATTAATTAAGAAATTTCAAATTTGGTGTGAAATGTGAATGTCACGAAATTTGCATTGATAACAGTTATTTTTATCTTTAACGCCTGCAGCAGGTGGGAAAAAGACTTTTTTGTGTTTTAAGCAGTGTTGGCAAATAAAAAACATTTCAATCAGTGGTAAATACATACATGCATATACATAAAATCCTCAGCAGCCATGGGCTATGGAGATCATACCAGACTGTAATTTTCCTCTTCAGATATGTTTGTTCTGAGCTGCAGCTGCTATGGCATTCAGTCACTGTAGGGCAATTCTAGGAAGATCCTGTTTAACATTGTATGCCCATCACATTCTAGGTCTCCCTCTTTTCCTGCAGCCTTCAGACACACTGTTCATAATCCTGTTTGCCAATTTGCAACTATGCATACAGACAATACGACCAAACCATCGCAGTCTCTCCTTGCACAAAGTGTTGCTCAAAGGAGATTGGTGACTCCTTTTTCTAACCTCATCATTACTTACAAAGTCAAACCACATAATACCCAAGATACTGCACAAACATCTACACTGATGCTCAAAATTAAAGGATAATGTATAAATTCATACATAACTCAAAGTATTTTTAAGGGAATGCAATGAAATTTGTTAAAGAGGTTTATTATTACATTACAAATGTAAATCAAGCAGAATAAATTCATAATTTATAATGTGCATGCATTAAGATCATAATTGTGCAATTGACATGAAGGAGCAGTCCATGAAACAATACTTGAAATCTGTTATGTACAACATGTGGTACATTAACATGGAGTATGATCACCCCTGACAGCCATGCATCTTAAGCAGTGACTCCTCATACTGTTTGAGGGTATTTATGAGGTCTTGAGGGATTAATGACCACTCCTTGACAAGTTCTGAGTTTGTGGAGAGCTCTGGGAGGGAGCTGGTGAGCTCCTATGCATCTCCCTAGAGCATCCCATACATGCTCAATGGGATTTTAAGGTAAGGAGATCTGGGTGGTCACTCCATTTGGCAAATATTTTCCTTTACAAGAAAATCATCGACCATATGAGCTTGATGAGGGCAGGCATTATCATCCATAAGAATAAAATCTGGATTGATGGCTCTCCAGAATGGCCTGACATATGGGTTCAGAAACTCATCTCTGTACTCAGGGCAGTAACAGAACCACTCGGAAAGATGTGCAGGTCTGTACGCCCGTTCGTCATGATTCCTGTCCGAACCATCATGCCACAGCCATCAGAGTAGCCCCTTTCTCTGATGTTTGAGGAATTGTTTCAGGTCCCTAGATTCATCCAGATGTTAATATGTTGTGAATCAGTACTTAAGCTGAATCACTATTCATTTGTGAACATAACATGCGCCCACTGGTCTGGATTCTAAGTGTGATGTTGGCAACTCCACATTAAACGAGCTCGCTGGATGGCAGAAGTTAGAGGAACACAAATAACAGGTCTCCTGGTATAAAGGCATTGCTCACGAAGCCTCCTATAAATAGTATGCCTTGAAACCTGGACACCAGTGGGCTTGGAAAGGCTGCCATCTGTCAGATAGGACATTAAGCCGTGGCCCCATGTGCAGGAGAGCCATACCCTGTTCACATTAAAGAACACGCTGGATGGCCTTGATGGGAAGCTACCATCTGTCTCCGAATTGCTGTTCCAGTGGATCCCCTCCCCCAACCTTCTCTGAGCCTTCGGGGTCCATGTGACCTGGCCATTTAGCCCATGGTGTGCGAAAAAGTGCCGCTCAGAGGTAAAACAACCCAACCCAAGCTTTGAAACCTTCATACCTGTAGCTACTGCAAGCTCCAAAAACAGTTTCCTAGCAGCCACTGCTCTGTTTCATCTGGCAGTAATACTCTTATAGTGATTGTCTGCAGCAGTTGTGGCTCTGGGACAGTATTGTCCTGGTTGACAACAAACATCTATCAGTTGGTTGTGTCAGTGTCTGTTGAAACTGACAGTCTTGACAGGACATTTTGTGGAACATTCAATGCTCTGGAAAATTCCATCTGGGACTGACCTGCTTCCATCCTTCCAATTGTTCTCTACTGCTTAAAATCATCCATATGATGTTTTTGGGATATAATCAGCTCGACATGCCACTGAAGTGAAAGCAAGAGTTGCCTTGAACAGCTTCAAGCTGCAAGTAGTCTCATGCATCTTTTTAATGCATTCCTAATTTGTATATTCTGGCTTATGTGCCCAACTGCAAATATGGGTTAGTTTTCTGCATTGTGTATTTTTCATGTTTGCCCATTTGCTGTGCATTTTTTTACATTATATTGGCTGCTGTGTATGTTTTTGTCAATTATCCTTCAAATTTGAGCATCAGTGTAAAATCAAAGGCACTGAGTTTCTTGCTATCCTGCTTACAAAGGATTCACATTTTGCTACCATAACTAACTCTAGAAAGAACAAACAAAATAATAACTAGTAAAATTCTTACAACAATGCCTATATCATAAAACATATTCAAAATTTCCATCAGCCATGTGATAACAGAAGCATTTCCGGCTCTATGCATTTCTATGGTGATATCATCCACCCCTTGGGGATTTATGCAGTTTTAGTGTAGAGATAGCCATACAATTATACAGCCCAATTTTATTCCTTAGGTGTATATGCCTAACCAGTCTCATCAACAGCCTAATGAAAGAATTCATCTCATCAACATCATTAAGACCAAAATCTTTCCCTTGCAAAGAATTTCGCATTACATAAACAATAACCAAAGAGAAAAGAACAAAAAAAAAATGCATCCTTGTCTAACTCCATTAGCAATGCTAAACCAATTGCTACAAGCCTCACAAACTCTCACACATGACTCAGTGTTATTATTAGAGAGCTTTCATTACACTAAGTCAGATATCCCATATAATCTAACAGTGAACCACAAATTATGTTGAACAGAGTCAAAAGTGTTTTTTTTTTTAAATCTACAAAGCTAGTAACCACAGGTTTCTGAATCTTTAAACATTTCTCATGAATCTGCATAAGTGAAAATATTTCATCAATACATCCCCTACTATTTGTGAATCCACACTGTTCATCATGCAGTTGTCCATCAACCAAATTCTTAATTCTATTAAGTATAATCATGCAAAGAACTTTACCTGGAACAGAAAATAAACTAATTCCCCTCTAAGTATCAGAAAAACTGTGATCACTTTTTTTAAAAATCAGGATAATATTACAATGCCTTTATCATAAAACACATTCAAAATTTCCATCAGCCATGTGATAACAGAAGCATTTCTGGCTCTATGCATTTCATTGGTGATATCATCCACCCTTTGGGAATTTATTAATGCAGAGATAGCCAAAGCAAGTTCAGAATGTGATATAAGGTCATCATTAAAGCCAATAACATAGAAATAATCACATTGTTTAGAACATCTCTGAAATGCTTAGCTCATCTAGCCTGTTCTATCTAGCCTAGCTCTCTGTACCTATCTGTTTCTTCCCACACAAAATATTAACAATCTGGTACAACCTCCTGCTGTTGTACTGTCTTAACTGCTTCCTTTGTCAGCCAAACTATCAAGCCAAGATTCTTATCAGCTGTTAACTGATTCTCTACACATTTATTAAGCTTGTTGTAATGCTGTCTCTGAGGACTAATAGGGTGTTGATCCATATTAATCCTGCTCTTTTATCATTTGGAAATAAGTTTCATAGTCCTATAACTCAAATAATTTTGTATCCTCTGTTCAGTTTTACCCAAAAGAGAACTGTTGGTTTCAAGAAAAGCCTATTTAAACTATCTCATTCTTTCTCAACTTCACTAGTAAAGTAAGCAAACTATGATTGTCATAATGACTAAGTAGCCTATCATGGTATGCTTTGGCAATATATCAGAATCTTTCAGACCTTCAGTATTGAAGGTAATTTTCTTAACCTTAAAACAACATTTCTCAAGTTTTAGTTGCAAGACACATTTGACCAGGTAATGTTCAGACCAAATTTCAACTCCCCTGTATGATCTAGTATTCCTAACTAAACTAGCCCATTTGCTGTTAATTAAAATATCATATTTCTGTGTAGCCCATCAGGTGAAACCCATTTGTTTATTATAGCAAATGGTAGCTAGGTAGTCACTGGAAGGAGAGCTATGCACCAATCCCCTGTGATGATGCATAGAACCGGCCAGGCCTAACACCTAATGTCCAATCCCGCCTTCTCATGGTGCAGGCCGTTACTACCTTTCAAAAGAGACACTCTCTTGTGGAAGTGAATGGAAGGGGAGGGCTGCCAGATTAGTGTGGCCTACTGATCTGGGCAACTATGGCTACTTTTTTTTTTTTCTAACCTGCTGATTAGTGGTCAACCTCACAGGGCCCTGGTACTGACCATATAAACCTACTGGACTGAAATAAGGCTCTGAGCTTGATTATGGATCTTGAATTTGCTGCACTAATGGGCTTTTGTGGAGGGAAAATTTTCTGTTGTGTTTTCTGTTTGTTTGTGGGTTGACAGCCCCAAGGGAATAGATTCACAGGATATGTTTATCAGCCTGGTCGGTGGATAATCCTGAGCAGAGGTCATTGCAGGTATCTGAACTCTTTGCTTCTACTGGCATTGTCAAATTCTACATTGGAGGAAGTCTTTCAGTGTAGATGGCTTCAGCCTTTAGTGGTGGGGGAACGGTCTTTGTCCCATGTCTCCGATTAGAGGGCTGTTTGATATTGTCAGCATTCCCTTTCTCAATAAACATAGTTTCTTTAAACATCCCACTAACCATTTTCTCTCCATAGGTAGATGGAATGTGAGGACTCTGCACAGAGCTTTTTCTCTTGATGTCCTCACACAAGAATTCCACTGTTATGATTTAGATATTCTCGGCTTGCAAGAGACCAGATGGACAGATAAAGGTCAGATTCTTAAAAAAAATCTTAAATTTCTCTTTTCAGGGAGGAACGATAATAAACATCACCAAGGTGTGGGTGCTAGTGATGCTCTTCTAGGATATGAGTGCATTAATGAAAGGTTTCTTACAGCAAAATTTCAGACAAGCATTAAAGACTTGAATGTTATCTGCTGTTATGCCCCCACTGAGGATGCCGATGAGGATGAGAAGGATAGGTTTTACGGACAACTTCAGAATATTTTGAATTCTGTCAAGAAAGGAGATATTACCCTTGTTCTAGGTGACTTCAATGTCAAAGTTGGTACTGACTCTGACCTTTGGGGAGGAGTAATAGGCCTTTATGGTATTGGTAGCTGCAATGGGCAACATCTACAAGTAAGTAATCTCAGTGGTTTCAGAATGACTAACTTTTATTACAAACAACACAACCAACATAAGTACACATGGATTTCACCAGATGGGCTTCTGAAATTGGATCTGACCATTATCTCGTTAAAAGTGTCTTGAAACTTAAACTTAAAAAGTGTTGTGAAAAAGGTTAAAAAATTTACCTTTAATACTGAATCTCTGGAAGACTCAGTTATAGCTAAAGCTTACCATGATAGGTTACTTAGTTATTTTGACAGTCATGGTTTGCTTACTACTGCAGTTGAGGAAGAATGGGATTATTTTAAACAGGCTTTTTTGGAAACTAACAGTACTCCTTTAGAAAAATAAGGAGCAGAGGAGGCAGAATTATTTGAGTGGTAAAGCACTGCAGGAATGTCCTTAATCAATACCTTACTAGTCCTAATAGAAAGGATTAAAGAGAGCTTAATAAACGTGTGAAGGATCAGTTAGCTGCTGATAAGAATCTTTGGCTTGATGGCTTGGCTGACAAAGCCGAGGAAGCAGTTAGACAGCACAACAGCAGAGAGCTATACCAGATAGTTAATGTTTTGTGTGGTAGAAAACAGACAGGTATACATTGATTGAAATGGAGCGGGGGTGGCTCAGTTGGTAGTGCGCCAGGCTCGAAATCTGTAGTTCCCAGGTTCGAGTCCCAGCTGTATCAGCATTGAGATTTATCTCCGCAAAATTCCCCGCCCTGCCCTCAGTCAGTAGGGAACACTGATGGGCTTGGAAAGGCTGCCATCCCTAGGATGGGACATTCAGCCGTGGCAACGTGTGCAGGAGAGCCATACCCTGTGCACGTTAAAGAACACACTGGATGGCCTTGACGGGACACTACCATCTGTCTCCCAACAGCTGTTCCAGTGGGTCCCCTCCCCCCAATTTTCTCTGAGCCTTCGGGGCCCTTGTGACCTGGCCAGAACTATTATTATACCTATTTCCAAAAAAGGTGATCGCAGTTCTTGTGATAACTATAGGGGTATTGGCCTACTCTCTGTTCCAGGGAAAGTTCTTTGCATGATTGTGCTTAATAGAATTAAGAATCTGGTTTACAGGCAATTGCGTGATGAGCATTGTGGATTCAGAAGTGGTAGGGGATGTGTGGATCAGATATTTTCACTTAGGCAGATTCTTGATAAATGTTTATAGTTTCAGAAACCTTTGATTGCTAGCTTTGTTGATTTCAAAAAGGCTTTCGACTCTGTTGATTGTCATAATTTGTGGTTGATTGTAAAATCATATGGTATACCAGACAAGTTAGTTAACATAATGAAAGCTCTCTATAATATCACTGAGTCGTGTGTGAGAGTTGGTAAGGCTTGTAGGAATTGGTTTAGCATTACTTCTGATGTTTGACAAGGGTGCATTCTGTCTCCTTTTCTCTTTTGTTTGGTTATTGATTACGTTATACGAAATTCATTGCAAGGAAAAGATTTTGCCTTAAATAGTGTGCAGATTAGAAAATTTCTGATTTAGATTATGCTGATGATTTAGCCCTTTTGGCAAATGATGTTGATGAGATGAACTCTTTCATTCAAGCTGTTGATGAGACTGGTAGTAGAGTAGGTTTGGTTATAAAAAAAAATACCCCCTTAAGCAGCTGCTTGCCACAGAGGTCTGACATGAGCCTGTCAATTTATATGCCATAGTAGAAGGTCTGAGAGGATGGCAGGAGCACAGCAGAAAAACGACATGTACATCCATGCCTTAACCAGGGGTTTGAACCCAGGTCCCTTAGATCAAGCAGCCAAGCGCTTTAACCACTTGGGCACATAGAAAAAACTAGTGATGAAAATTGGTCAGGCAGGCTGCGATTCAGTGAATTTGAATGGTTGCGGTCTTGAGCAGGTGTCACAGTTTAATTTTCTTGGGAGCTATGTAACAGATACTGGTGATGTGCAGCATGAGGTTAACAGACAGATAGGGATTTTTAAGGGACTTTTAAGAATCTATGCAGAGTGTGGAGAAATAGGTGAACCTGAAGACTAAAATTAGACTGTAAACCCTAGAAAGAACCAAAATATTATACAGTAACCCTAGAAATAACCATACTATACAACTATAATTAACCCACAACTATAATTAACCCTAGAAAGAACCAAAATATTAAATTATGGTAGTGAAACTTTGACGCTTTGTAAATAAGATAACAGGAAACTAAGATGCTTACACAGTATCTTGAGCATTAGGTGGTTCAGCTTTGTCGCTAATGATGAGGTTAGGCAAAGGAGTTGGCAACCTCCTTTAAGCAGGATATTGTGCAGAGAGAAAGACTCTGTTTGTTTGGCCATGTTGGATAATTATAGATCGGTGAATAGGGTTATGAATAGTGTGCCTAAAGGCCTCAAAAAGAGGGGGAGACCTAGGATACGGTGGCTAGACAATGTCAAGCTGGACCTTGTTAGAATTGGTGTGAAGTGGCCAGATGCAGCAGATGTAGCTCAGGACAGATATGCTTATAGAACTAAATTGCAGAGTCTGGTTGGACCTCCATAGCCCATGGCTGCTTGAGGATGATGATGATGTTTGTAGCATGTGTTCATTATTCACAAACCATTAAGTTTACTTACCTGTAGGAAATGTACCCCATTGCCATTGGAATTATCAATGCCAAAGGGACCTAAAACTCTTCCTCAAAGATAAGAGTCAATACTAAAGTTTACTCTTGACACAGAAGTCAATAAATAATTTTGTAGAAAAAATGAGTTTGTCACTCACAGGATTTGAATTGATGTCTCTCCAGATTCATGCCAGATTGTTCTAAACACTAAGCTAGAATTTGCTTGTCATCTTTCCAAAATATGATCTTTCATCCCACATGTGTTGCTGCTGGCATCATCTATGATCAGTCACGGCAACTTCATTTTCCATTGCTGTACCTGATCAGAAATGGTAGCTTCAGTGCTATATGTAGGATGACAAATAGGTCACATTAGTGGAAGAATGAAAAACGTTTCATTGCAGCCAAAAATTTAGTGTCTATTTTAGTTATTATTTTCATTATAGGAAAATATTTATAGTACAAATTCAAAGTAATGAAATATATGTTGTTATATATCTGCAGCAATGTGTCGTTTGAGTCCTCCCACATGTGCCAGTGTTGATTTTCTGAAAATAAAATATTTAGTAAAAGAAGACAACTAATCTTATATTCATAGGGCATTTATAGTCATTATAGAGTCTCTCCCACATGAGGACTGATTTCTGGACCAAGGAAGACCTTTGTTGTTTCTCTATCCAAGACCTCATTGTCAAAAAATGATACATGATCAAAGTTTTGTTTTTACTGTAAAACTAAGAAGTAATAAAAGAAAAAAATAACATATAATCTAATGCAATGTTAAGTAGAATATTTACAGCTACAAGTTGTAAGCCGACCATCCAACCCCTCCATGTGAGCTCCTGTCCGTGGTGAGACTACCCTGTGAAGGTTCCACTGGTTTGGATACCTTCACAGGGTCCTGAACTCTTGCCTGCGTGTTTGCCATGTACAGAGACCCGTGTCCCGGGAAAGGAGGATCCTGGTAGTTGCTCGGGGGTCCCCCATCTTCTCTCCTCAGCTCATGACTGGCAGGGTCCCCTTTAGCTGCCTTGCCATTGGGGAGCTTGTCGTCGCAGGGCTGGGCAGCAGATTCCAGGGCCTCTGCTATACACTACTTTGGCCTCTGCTTCTGGTAAACAGGAGCTCCTGGGTTGGCCCCCCCAGGAGCAATTGGCTGGTGGGCAGGTCCTGCTAGGGTCAACTATGCAGAGTGGTGAGTAACTTTGCCCACGGTCCAGGTACAGATTAGTGGGTTTCCTCAAATTATTTTCATTTCATAGTTATTTCTTTGTGAGACCACTTTGGTCGATCACAATTTGATTATTTTTTGCTTACTTCCTTTGGTGTAGAAAGTCTTTTTCTACACATTTCTCTTTTCATTTTTCCTTTTATTTGTGAGGGCTTGGCTTACTGTCTGTGTGGGTATAGTGCCTGCATAGCCTTGGCACCCGACTGGGCGTCCCCTTGTTGGGCTCCGTGGAGGGTGGGACATTGGGCACTGAACCACACAAAAACAAACCTGAGGGTAGATGAAGAAATTAATGCGATCAATGCCACTAAGAGGGCTCAACATAAGCCCCCATTTTCCTCATTGTCTTTGTTATCTACGCCGATGTCGTCTTTGTGTCTTCGTTCCCGAGATTCCTGATCATCCACTCCATGGGTGATCAGGTACTTGGGTACGTGTCCCCATTTTTTAACAAAGTTTTGAAAGTTCTTGCGGGAGAGCCAAAATCCATCAAGCGCTAACGGTCTGGCGACTTGCAGGTTGAGACCGCTGGTTCCAAACACTCGGAACTGCTCCTGAATGTCGGAGAAATTGGTGGAGTGACTGTCGAGGTCACTCCCCACAAAACTTTGAATTCCTCTCGGGGTATGATAACTGAGTGGGGCCTCCTCAAAGTCATGAAGGAGGAAATTCTCTCAGAGCTCGCACCTCAGGGATTAACAGCGGTCCACCAGGTTTTGACACGCCATGATGGCAAATTGGTATCCACCCGGATACTGATTGTCACATTCACACGCCAATGCCTGCCATCTTCAATCAAGGCAGGTTATTTACACTGTGATGTATGGCCGTATATACTGAACCCTCTGTACTGTTTTCAGTGCCAGATATATGGTCATGCCTGCACAGCTTGCCGTGGCAAACCCACCTGTGCTCGCTGTGGCAGTAAGGATCATCTCGATCCTGACTGCACAGCAGAAAAGGCAAGCTGTGTGAACTGTAGTGGTGAGCATCCAGTGTACTCCTGCGACTGTCCCAAGTGGAAGGAGGAAAAGGAGGTACAACACCTAAATATCATGAATAACATCTCATATGCTGAGGCAAGAAAGCACGCTGCAGCACCCGCCCCACCTGGCAAGGTATCCTATGCCAGTGCACTCATTGGAAAGCCCATCGTTCCAATGACTTCGGTGGTGGTGCAGACTGATTCTTTCTCGCCCGCAGCTAAGTACCTCCTGATGCAGGTGAAGCCGAGGGTGGTGTTGACTTTGACATCAACCCCGTTTTCCATTCCTGCAGCTCGGCCTTCCACCTCCATTGGGAGGCCTGCTCCTTCCTGCCCTCAGACAGCAAGACCTTCCAAACCAAAGGGCACCCACCGGGGCCAAAAAGGAAAACAATTACTCCTCCGCAAAGGGCGGTCACCGATCCATGTCCTTCGGACGATTCCAAGTACATGGATGCAGATCTCCCCTATTCACTAAACTATCCTCTGTGGCAGTTAAGCTGAATAGGGATTTGTTGTCCGCCCACTCTTCTAAGTCCTGAGATGGCCACACTCCTACAATGGAATTGTCGTGGATTCCAAAGGAATACTGACATCAAAGCCCTCTTTCAGGCACATCAGCCCATATGTGTGTGCCTGCAGGAGACATACTTGCAGCCAGTAGCAGATCCCACGATCCGTCACTTTTCACTAGTTCGCTGGGATGGAGATGGTGCAGCTCGCAGGGGTGTCGCCATCCTCATGAGCAACCATTCTTCATTCCAGGTCGTACCCCTTACCACCAACTTAGAGGTGGTAGCCATCCACCTCTTCATAGGGTTCTCATTGACTGTCTGTTCTGTCTATCTTCCACCTGGGAGCATCGTCTTCCAGGATTTTCCAGGATCACTTGATCATCTCGTCTCACAGCTGCCGTCCCCCTTCCTCATAATGGGGGACGGCAGCTGACATTAATCGGACGGTACATTTTGGGGCAGTGCTAACATCAATGGGAGGGGCAGGGTCTTGTAGCAGTGGCTCTTGGATCCTTCTCTCTCCCTGTTGAACACTGGTGTCAGTATGTACTTTCACTCCCAACCTGCACTTCCACTGCCATTGACCTCACCATCTGCTCCTCCTCAATCCTTCCACTCTCTACATGGGAGGTCGAGGACAACCCTTACGGAAGCGATTATCTCCCCGTAGTATGCACCATCCCCCTTGGCGGGCCTTGCAGCCCTTCACTTGTCTCATGGTGGAGGCTTGATCGGGCTGACTGGAGTGGTTTTGAGCTACTTTCTGAGCTCAATGACCGCTCTGTCAGCCGGGAGCCCATCAATGTGGCAATAGCAGAGATAACAAACTGTGGCCGAGTGGTTAGCACACTTAGCTACTGATCTAAGGGACCTGGGTTCGAGCCCCGGGTAAGGCATGGTTGTGTGTGTTGTTTTTCTGCTGAGGTTCTGCCATCCTCTCAGATCTCCTACTATGGCATATAAACTGACAGGCTCCTGTCAGACCTCTGTGGCAAGCAGCTGCTTGAGGGGGTATTGTAGATGCAGCTGCAACAACAATTCCTCAAACTTCAACATGGTTTCCTCTTTTTCCGAAATCGTGGTGGAATCCAGATTGCACTGCAGCTCATAAGGCTCAGAACAAGGCTTGGGATTTGTATCCGAGATATCTGACGCCCCCCAACCTTGAAACGTTCAAACATGCCAGGGCGAAAGCTCGTTTCGTCCGGTGTCAGAGCCAGAAGGAATCTTAGATCAAATATAAATCTTCCATTACCTGCGCAATCAATTCTAAGGTCATGTGGGATAAAGTCCTGAAGATGGGTGGGAACTACACGTCCCACTCGTTATCGATTCCTGGAGTACAATGGACAGGCAACTGCTGATCCCAAAGCAATTGCCAACACTCTGGGGGAGTCATTCTCATCCATCTCTTCTTACTCCCCAGAGTTTCTGGCCCAGAAGAGCAGGGCTGAACGCTCTCCACTGTCCTTCCACTTGAATGGCTTGGAACATTACAACAGGTCATTCACAGTGGAGGAGCTTCACCTTGCTCTGCACACCTCGTTCATCTGCTGTCGGGCCGGACAATGTCCATTATGCCATGCTCCAACATCTCTCACCATTGAGTAAGGATCAGCTGCTTCCGACTATTCTACCACATTTTTCTCGAGGAGCAGTTTCCGGACTCCTCATGGGAGGCCATCATCTTGGCCTTCCTGTAGCCAGGAAAGGATTCCAAGATTCCTTCCAATTATCGTCCCATTGCATTGATGAGTTGTGTATTCAAGGTGTTGGAAAGAATGGTAAATGCCAGACTCATCTGGTATTTAGAACACCACAACCTTCTTTCCAACACCCAGTGTGACTTTCGCAGGCAACGGTCAACTCTTGACCATCTGATACACCTTTAATCGGCTATCAGAAATTCATTTTTACGTAGAGAGCACTTGGTGTTAATTTTCTTCAACATTGAAAAGCATATGACACGCTTGGAGATTCGGCATTCTTCATGACCTCCATAGCTTCGGCTTGAGAGGTCACATGCTAATCTTCATCTCCAAGTTCTTATCGGCATGTTCTTTTCATATCTGTGTTGGCAACACTGTTGCGGCCATACCCCCAAGTACAGGGGGGTCCCACAAGGCTGTTGTGTCCTGAGTGTTACGCTTTTCGCTGTCAAGATAAATTCTATTGCTAGACAACTTCTGTAGGCTAGAACTTCATCTGTAGGCAATGCCCTCTGTGTTGATGACTTTAGCATCTTTTGCTCATTGTCCAGCATGAGGGTCATTGAGAGGCAACTGCAAATTGCCTGAACAACCTTTCGGATTTGGACGACAGAAGACCTCTTGTGTGCACTTTTGCCACAAATGTAATCTTCATCTGGATCCCGAGCTACAGTTTGGTCATTTCAGTTGTGGGGGAGACCAAGTTTCTTGGTCTCATCTTCGATCGGAAATTGACCTTTTTGCCCCACATCCGGCATCTCAAGTGTGAAGGTGGCTCATAATCTGTAGTTCCCAGGTTAGAGTCCCAGCTGGGTCAGTATTGAGATTTATCTCTGCAAAATTCCCCGCCCTGTCCACGGTCATTAGGGGACACCGATGGGCTTGGAAAGGCCACTGTCCGTTGGATGGGATGTTAAGCCTTTGCTCCGGGTGCGGGAAAGCCATACCCTGTGCATGTTAAAGAACATGCTGGATGGCCTTGACGGGAGGCTACCATCTGTCTCCCAACAGCTGTTCCAGTGGGTCCCCTCCCCCAACCTTCTCTGAGCCTTCGGGGTCCTTGTGACCTGGCCATTTAGCCCATGGTGTGCAAAATAGTGCCGCTCAGAGGTAAAAACAACAACAAATCTGACATCTCAGGTCCAAGTGCACGTGGGGATTGAACATCGTTAAGATCTTATCCTTCCTTTTGTGGGGGGTGGACAGATGTTCTTTGCTTCACCTTTACCTTGCACTTGTCCGGTCGAAACTGAACTACAAATCCCAGGTGTACAACTCCTTCCAGGTTTCAGTGGTGAAGGTGCTGGACCCTCTCCATCATCAGGCCCTCTGTGTTTGCATGGGAGCCTTCCCCACCTCACCTGTCCAGAGTCTACGTTGAGACTGACGAAAAGTCTTTATCTCTTCACCATCAGCAGTTGTCCCTACAATATGCATCTAAATTGCAATCCCTGCCTTGCCATCCCACTTGGGACTGCGTTTTCAGTCCAAAGTGGGAAATGCTTTACTCTAATTGACCGACTGCTATTCGATTTGCGAGTTTGAGGCTACCTCTGAGACATCAACACCAATCTCGATAACATCGCACAGTCAACAGCCTAGCCACTTCCACCTTGGCTCGCTGTTTCCCCTTCCTGTGATTTTTTCCCTCTGCAGGATGTGGAAGGCCTTTACACCTGACTGTGTGTACCGGCAACTCTTTGCCAGCCATCCTGCTGAATACCCAGACTTCTTGCCTGTCTTCACAGATGGCTCAAAGTCCGGCAAATCAGTGGGGTCGGCCATGGTCTGCTGTGATGTAATCATTGCAGACCAGATCCCACTGCAGTGTTCCATCTTCACTGCAGAGTTGGGCGCTATCAGTCTCACCTTGGACCACGTGGCGACTAAGCATCATCGTCGGTGTGTGCTTTACACCGACTCACTTAGCTCGCTACAGGCTTTGATCTCGGTGAGGCATCGGCCTCACCCTGTTCTTACTAAGATCCGCCAGCAGCTACATCATCTGGCAGCCACAACTACCAGCCATTTCTGTTGGGTGCCCGGTCATGTCGGAATCAGGGGCAATGATTTGGCAGATGCTGCTGCCAGGTCAGCCATGCCCCTGTCCTACTCTCTGTTGCTGATTCGATATCTGGATTTCTGGCAACTTTTTACGATCGAGCGCTGGGCACAGTGGCAGAGATCTTGGTCAGAACAGCTAATGAACAAGTTCTTTGAGATCAAACCTATCATCAAACCATGGCAGTCTCGTTATCGCAGGAATCGCAAGGAGGATGTTGTACTTACTTGGCTCCACTTAGGTCATTGTTTATTACTCATTTGTTTCTTCTTTGGGTGGGCGGCGAACCTAAGTGTGAGTTTTGTGACATCATTTTAAGTATTAAACATATTTTTATCGAATGTCCTAATTTCAATTTTCAACGACACATGTTTTTTAGCCTTCACAATTTTATGTCCGAGCCCTTACACTCGGACAACTTTTATCAGATGAATTGATTTTAAATCCTCTTTGAATTTTTACGTTTTTGTGGCTATTTTAACCTATTATAACCTTTTACCACTGTTATTTTTTACATGGGCCTTTTACACCTATTGTTATTTTCTAGGTTTTATACTTGTTGACTTTTACGTACTCTATTTTTCTTGGCTTTTGTGTTGTATTTTATCACCTTTACATTTTGTTTTTAGCTTTGGTTGTGGGTTCTCATGATTTTTATCTTTTTTACTATTTGTGTTGTCTGGTGCATTATGGCCTTAGTTGCCAATGCACCATTAAAATTCAAACAGCTAACCAACCAACCGACCATCCAATGTAGCATAACCCTGAAAAATGGATAACTATCAACTGAAAGATCGATAATTTAATGTAAATCCACAGAATTAAAAACTGGTTTAATTATAAAAAGAAACAAAAAGCTAACTTTACAAAGGGAGTGTATATAGTACTTAAATCATCTATGTAAACTTCTTTCCGTACACCACTTAGCAGACGGTGGCTCTCCCTACTGTTGCACATGTATGTGAGCAAGCAATTGGAACACTTGCAACTTCCTCCTTCTATCCAGGTGCTGTGCATTGCAGCCAGTCTTGAAGGAACTTGTAATCCAAACTTTTTTTTAGTTATAGTTTCCATCTGAAGAGTGGGAATGATGCATAGAATGTTGGGATAAATGATAAAAATAATTTTAGAAATACTGAAATAAGTTAATAAGGAGGGGGGGGGGCAGAGGATGGCCTTTTATCAGTACTTTTCAGTTACTTCCAAAAAATTTCTGTTTAGAAAAATAGCAGTGTTAATTTACAGGAGATTTTCAAAAATTGAAGAATTTTTTGATAATATTTCAAATCAAATTAGTAAGCTTAAATCAGATGGTTGCTTGAGCATAATATTAACAAACAAATCGGCAGTACCATATATTGCTTCTAAGAAATGGCAATCAGGTGGCTTTAACCAATTATTTATATTGTAATTTAATAAAATATACATCAAATGAAAAAGAAAATATTATTTTTCAAACTAGAATTATGCCTTTTTAAAAGATATATGTAAGAAAATTTTCAATGGCAATTTCAATTTTTAAAAAATCAAATTTCTTTTGTTGTACAAAAGACATCTATGTTATGTTAGTCTTGGGTCACTCATTTCAGTTTCTGCCAATGTCAATTTTTTCAGGGAACTTGGAAGGGTTAAAAGAAAGAGTATTTACTTCTACATAGTAATGTATAAACAGATTTACCTGAAATAGGATAATTATTTAGTTCCATATTTTTTTCCTTATGTAGTATTCCTGGAAGTTTCATTAGTCACCTTATAAAATAATGAAAAATAAGTAACCCCTGAAGCAGCTGCTTGCCACAGAGGTCGGACAGGAGCCTGTCAGTTTATAAGCCATAGTATAGAAGGTCTGTGATGACGGTGGGACCTTAACAGAAAAACAGCACGAGCATCCATCGTTACCTGGGGCTCGAAGCCAGGTCCCTTAGATCAGAGCCTAGCATGCTAACCACTTGGCCACACTTATGTGCTATTACTGTTGGAATCAACATTTACTACCAACTCGTTTATACAGGTTAGAGGGAATTTCAAAAAATCAACAAAAAGTTTAATGGCTGAGTTCAAAGAACACTATCCATGAAAGTTTAGTTTGGGAACATTAAAAGAAAGAAGAAAATCCAACACTGGTGCAAAAGAAAGTCATAGTAAGGGCTGCTGCAACAATGTATTTTTTTTAATCATTTTTGGCAACTTTATTGGGTAGATAAATCGGATTTATATTATTTATCAGATTTAGTTCATAAACTTTCAGGGTCGATTAGGAAAACCATTAAATGGCCAGTTTCTATAGGGGGAGGGGGGGGGGAATAAACTCTGAGAGGATATTATCTTGGTAACTATAGTTCCTAATGGATATAATACTGTATTTGGCTCTGGGAACTATAGTGACTTCTGATACTTTAAAGGTTAAGGATAATCATGCAAAGAAATTTACCTGTAACAGAAAATAGGCTGCTACCCCTTTAGTTATCACAAGAATTGCAATCACCTTTTTAAAAAAAAAAGTAGTTATAATAATTGCTTTGGTAAAATCTTTAGAAAAATGACTTTATCATAAAAGATAATAGAAATTTTCAGTCAGCCATGTAATAACAGAAACATTCCCAGCTCTAAGCATTTCGGTAATCTCATCTACCCTTGGGGATATATGTAGTTTAAGTTTAGATATAGCTAAAAAATTTCAAACTGTGATAAAGAGCCAGTAATGCATCTATTGTCATTGAAAACAACATGAGTAGAACTAACCATCATATTGTTTAGAACATCTCTGAAATGCTCAGTTCACCTAACTATGACAAAAGACCTTACCATGTTTATCCTTCAATTCCTTGTACATGTCTGTTTCTTGCCACACAAAACATTAACTATCTGGTACAACTCTCTGTTGTTACACTGTCTAGCTGCTTCCTCAGCTTTATCAGCCAATCTATAAAGCCAAAGATCCTTATCTGTTAACTGATTAATCTCCTTGTAACACTCCTCTCGATGTGAGATCCTGTATGCGGTGAGGCGACCACCCTGTGAACGTTCTGCTGGCTCAGGTACCTTCACAGAGTCCTGAATGCTCACCCGCGTGTTTGCCATGTGCGGAGACCCGTGTCCTTGGAAAGGAGGATCCTGGTAGTTGTTTGGGGGTCCCCGTCTTCTCTCCTCAGCTCATGACTGGTGAGGTCCCCTTTGGCCGTCTTGTCATTGGGGAGCCTGTCTGTCGCGGGGCTGGGCAGCGGATTTCGGGGCCTCTGCTATACAGTGCGCTTTGGCCTTTGCTTCCAGTAAATGGGAGCTCCTTGGGTGCCCCCCCCCCCCCCAGGAACAATTGGCTGGTGGGCAGGTCCTGCTAGGGTCAACTATGCAGAGTGGTGAGTAACTTTGTCCATGGTCCAGGTATAGGTTTGTGGGTTTCCTCACAAATTATTTTCATTTCGTAGTTATAATTTTTGTCGAGGCCAGTTTGGTCTTTCACCATTTTGTTATTTTATGCTATGTTCCTTTTGTGTAGAATAAAAATATTCTATGAAATAGAAATGTGCAGAACAAAAACGTTCTACACATTTATTTTTTTATTTTCCTTTATTTGTGAGGGCTTGGCTCACTGTCTGTGTGGGTATAGTGCCTGCATAGCCCTGGCATCCAACTGGGCATCCTCTTGGGCTCTGTGGAGGTGGGGACAGCGGGCACTGAACCACACAAAAACAACTGTAAGAGTTGAAGATAAAATTAATGCGATCGGTGCCAACAAGAGGGCTCGATATGAGCCCCCATCTTCCTTGTCTATGTTAACTCTGCCATCGTCTTTGTTTGTGTCTTCATTCCTAAGATTCCTGATCATTCACTCCATGGGTGATCAGGTACTTGGGGACATGTCCCCATTTTTTTGTCAACAAGGGATTGAAAGGTCTTGCGGGTGAGCCAAAATTTGTCAAGCGCTTACGATCTGGCGACTTTCAGGTTGAGACTGCTTGTTCCAAACGCTCGGAACTGCTCCTGAATGTCAAAGAATTTGGTGGGGTGGTTGTTGAAGTCACTCCCCACAAAACTTTGAATTCCTCTCTGGGTGTGATCACTCAGTGGGGCCTCCTCAAAGTCACTGAGGAGGAAATCCTCTCAGAGCTCACATCTCAAGGAGTAACAGCGGTCCACTGGGTTTCGACATGCCGTGATGGGAAATTGGTACTCTCCCGGGTACTGATTTTGACATTCAACACTCCACGCCTGCCTTCTTCCATCAAGGCAGGTTATTTACATTGTGAGGTCCGGCTGTATATTCTGAACCCTCTGTGCAGTTTTCAATGTCAGATATACGGTCATGCCGCACAGCTTGCAGGGGCAAACCCACCTGTGCTCGCATTGGCAGTAAGGATCATCTCGATCCTGACTGCACAGTAGAAAAGGCAAGCGTGTAAACTGTAGTGGCGAATATCTGACGTACTCCTGCAACTGTCCAAAATGGAAGGAGGAAAAGGAGGTTTAATGATTGAAAGTTGTAAACAACATCTCTTATTCTGAGGCAAGAAAACTCGCTACACCTCCCGCCCCATGTGGTAAGGTATCCTATTCCAGTGCAGTCATTGGAAAGCCCATCATTCCAATGACTTCGGTTGTGGTGCAGACTATCAGTGTCCCACCTACTGAATCTTTCTCACCTACAGAAAAATACCTCCTGACACAAGCGAAATCAAGAGTGGTGTTGACTTCAACATCAACCCTGGTTTCCATTTCTGCAACTCAGCCTTCCACCTCTGCCGGAAGGCCTTCTCTTCCACGTCCTCAAACAGCTAAACCTTCCAAACCAAAGGGGCCCCCGCTGGGGCCCAAAAAGAAAACCATCACATCTCCACAATGTGCTGTCACTGATCCATGCCCCTCAGACGATTCCAAGGACATGGATACTGACCTAAACCTTATTATTCACTAAACCAGTATCTGCGGCAGTTAAGTTGAATAGGAATTCGTCATCCACCCACTCCTCTAAGTCCTGAGATGGCCACACTCCTGCGATGGAATTGTCATGGATTCTGGAGGAATATTGATGACATGTAGGCCCTCCTTCAGGCACACCAGCCCATCTGTGTGTGCCTGCAGGAGACATACTTGCAGACAGTCAATGATCCCACAATCCGGCACTTTTCACTTGTTCACCGGGATGGTGATGGTAGAGCTCGCGGGGGTGTCACCATCCTCGTGAGATGCACTGATTAAGAACATTTCTAAAGTTCTTTCTTTCCAAAATAAACTCCAGTACCCTATCACTCAAATAATTTTTTCTCTGCTCCTTCCTACTCAAAAGAGCACTGCTAGTTTCAAGAAAAGTCTGTTTAAAATTTTCCCATTCTTCTTCAATTTCAGTAGTAAGCAAACCATGACTGTCATAATGACTAAATAACTTATCATGGGTGCTATAACTGGGTCTTTCAGTGTTAAAGGTAACTTTTTAACTTTAGCACAGACCTTCTTAAGTTTTAGTTGCAAGATACTTTTAACAAGGTAATGGTCAGATTCATTTCAGCTCCCCTATATGACCTCCTAACAGAACTATTTCATTTGCCTCTAATTAATATATAATCAATCGTATTCTTATGCAGCCCATCTGGTGAAATCCATGTGTATTTTATACGTCACAGTGTTTGTAATAATTGTTAGTTATTCTCAAACTATTAAGTTTACTTGTAGGAGATATTGCCCATTGCAGTTACTAATACCAAAGAAACCTGTTCCCAAAGGTCAGAGTCAGTATTAATTTTAGCATTGAAGTTGCCTAGAACAGGGGTAACACTGCTCGACATAGAAAATGACACACCATGAAGGAATGTACAAAATGAGTCAAAACGTGCAACAAGTAGATGGGAAATAAATGATATAATTTTTGAGGGATTACATGAGTACTATGAGCGAGGAGAGTATAATGTAGCCAGAGTCAGTAGGTCATATTGACTGCTATGCTGGGCTATACACTTGGCAACATGGCATGGCATCAAGTGGGAAACCCCCCAGATGGTGTACTGAGGTATCGTGGACCATTCATCTCTGACCTGTTTCCATAATTCATCGTCATTGCAAGAGGGTCGTGCAGAATATGAAGTCGTCTGCCAATGATGTCCCATGCGTTCTCTATTGGGGAGAAGTCTGAGGATCACCGTACTGGCCAAGGCAGCCCATGGACACCTTGTAGGCACTGTCCGCTGATGTTGGTAGTGTGCAGATGGCTATTTTCACATTTGTAAAATGTAGCTATCACAATGGATGCATAAAAGGTGCAAAAAAGAATGAGGAATATGGTTTATTATCATTTATGGAAATCTGGCTGCAATGATATTGAACTGAGTCTGTTGCATATCAGTCCAGTTTTAGGATTTGTTGATGTCTTCTGTGTTGTTATGTATTCTTGTATCTCCATTGTTAAATTATTACCATCACATCAATATTGTGACCCCTTTACAAATACAAAAATGCAAAGTATATTAGAAATATCAAATTATTCCAACAATTTTGGATGCAGAAAAAGTGCTGGCATATATGGTTAATTTTTTGTTCAAGTTTTCTATTTGAGTTAAGAAGCAGAACTTTCATCCAGAATCTGTGTTTCCTGCACTTTTTGAGCATCCATTCTGATTTTACAAATGCAAACATTTTCTTAGTGTGGCTGTTTAAAGAGATGTTCACCATACCATCATCATCATCCTCAAGCAGCCATGGGCTACGGAGGTCCAACCAGACCGTGCAATTTAGTTCTCCAAGCAAGTCTATCCTGAGCTACATCTACTGCATCTGGCCACTGCACACCAATTCTAACAAGGTCCTGTTTGACATTGTCAGCCCACCGCATCCTAGGTCTCCCCTTCTTTCTGAGGCCTTTAGGCACACTGTTCATAACCCTATTCGCCAATCTATAATTATTCATACGGGCAACATGGCCAAACCAACGGAGTCTCTCTCTGCACAATATGCTGCTTTAAAGGAGGTTGCAAACTCCTTTGCCTAACCTCATCATTAGTTACAAAGTTGAACCACCTAATGCCCAAGATACTGCATAAGCATCTGGAATCAAAAGCATCTAGTTTCCTGTTATCTTGTTTACAAAGTGTCCAAGTTTCACTGCCATAACTAACCCTAGAAAGAACCAAACTATTATACAGTCTAATTTTGTCTTTAGGTGTAATACACCTATTTCTCCACACTCTCCATAGATTCTTAAAAGTCGCGGCAGCAATCCCTATTCATCTGTTAATCTCATGCCGCACATCACCAGTATCTGTTACATAGCTCCCAAGATAATTAAACTGTGACACCTGCTCAAGGGTGCAACCATTCAGATTAACTGAATCACAGCCTGCCTGACCAATTTTCATCACTCTAGTTTTCTCTCTGTTTATAACCAAACCTACTCTACTACCAGTCTCATCAACAGCTCGAATGAAAGAGTACATCTCATCAACATCATTTGCCAAAAGGGCTAAATCATCAGCATAATCTAAATCAGAAATTTTCGTATCTCCAGTCCATTTGAGGCCAAAATCTTTCCCTTGAAGTGAATTTCGCATAACATAATCAATAACCAAGCTAAAGAGAAAAGGAGACAAAACACACCCTTGTCGAACACCAGAAGTAATGCTAAACCAATTGCTACAAGCCTTACCAACTCTCACTCACGACTCAGTGTTATTATAGAGAGCTTTCATTATGTTAACTAACTTGTCTGGTATACCATATGATTTCACAATCAACCACAAATTATGACGATCAACAGAGTCGAAAGCCTTTTTGAAATCAACAAAGCTAGCAATCAAAGGTTTCTGAAACTCTGAAGATTTCTCAAGAATCTGCCTAAGTGAAAATATCTGATCCACACATCCCCATCACTTCTGAATCCACATTGCTCATCACGCAATTGAGTGTCAACCAGATTCTTAATTCTATTAAGCACAATCATGGAAAGAACTTTACCTGGAACAGAGAGTAGGCTGATACCCCTATAGTTATCACAAGAACTGCGATCACCTTGTTTGAAAATAGGGATAACAATAGCTCTGGTAAAATCCTTAGGAACCATGCCTTTATCATAAAAGATATTCAGAATTTCAGTCATCCAAGTGGTAACCAAAACATTCCCAGCTCTAAGCATTTCTGTAGTAATTTCATCTACCCCTGGGGATTTATGAAGTTTAAGTTTAGAAACAGCCAAAATAACTTCAGATTGTGTTGTAGGGGCCAACATTAAAGCCACCAATGCATCTATCGTCATTGCAAACAATGGGAATAGAACTAACTGCATTGTTTAGAATATCACTGAAATGCTCAGCCCACCTAGCCATGACAGAATCCTCACCTTCTATAACCTTACCTTGTTTATCCTTCAATCCCTGTATACCTGTCCGTTTTTTACCACACAAAACATTAACTATCTGGTACAGCTCTCTGCTGTTGTGCTGTCTAACTGCTTCCTCGGCTTTGTCAGCCAAACCATCAAGCCAAAGATTCTTATCAGCAGCTAACTGATCTTTTACATGTTTATTAAGTTCTCTGTAATGCTTTCTATTAGGACTAGTAGGGTATTGATTAAGGACATTCCTGCAGTTCTTTCTTTCCGAAATAAGCTCAAGTGCCTTATCACTCAGATAATTCTGTCTCTTCTGCTCCTTTTTTCCTAAAAGAATACTGTTACTGTCCAAAAAAGCCTGTTTAAAATGATCCCATTCTTCCTCAACTTCAGTAGTAAGCATACCATGACTGTCGTAATGACTAAGTAACCTATCATGGTAAGCTTTGGCTATAACTGGGTCTTTCAGAGCTTCAGTATTAAACGTAAATTTTTTAACCCTAGCACAACACTTTTTAAGTTTAAGTTGCAAGACACTTTTAACAAGGTAATGGTCAGTTCCAATTTCAGCTCCCCTATATGCCCTGGTATTTCTAACAGAACTAGCCCATTTGCTGTTAATTAATATATAATCAATCATATTCCTATGCAGCCCATCAGGTGAAACCCATGTGTACTTATGTATGTCGCAGTGTTTGTAATATGTGTTAGTTATTCTGAAGCCATTGAGTTTACTTACCTGTAGGAGATGTTGCCCATTGCAGCTACCAATACCAAAAGGGCCAATCACCCCTCCCCAAAGGTCAGAGTCAGTACCAACTTTGGCATTGAAGTCACCAAGAACAAGGGTAATATCTCCTTTCTTGACAGAATTCAAAATATCCTGAAGTTGTTCATAAAACCTATCCTTCTCATCCTCATCGGCATCCTCAGTGGGTGCATAACAGCAGATAACATTCAGATCTTTAACGCTTGTCTGAAATTTTGCTGTAATAAACCTTTCATTAATGCACTCATATCCTAGAAGAGCATCACTAGCACCCACGCCTTGGTGATGTTTATTATCGTTCCTCCCTGAAAAGAGAATTTTAAGATTTTTTTTAAGAATCTGACCTTTATCTGTCCATCTGGTCTCTTGCAAGCCGAGAATATCTAAATTATAATGGTGGAATTCTTGTGTGAGGACATCAAGAGAAAAAGCTCTGTGCAGAGTCCTCACATTCCAACTACCTATGGAGAGAAAATGGTTAGTGGGATGTTTAAAGAAACTATGTTTATTGAGAGAGGGAATGCCGACAATATCAAACAGCCCCCTAATCGCAGACTTGGGACAAAGACCCGTTCCCCCACCACTAAAGGCTGAAGCCATCTACACTGAAAGACTTCCTCCAATGTAGAATTTGACAATGCCAGTAGAAGCAAAGAGTTCAGATACCTGCGATGACCTCTGCTCAGGATTATCCACCGGCCAGGCTGATAAACATATCCTGTGAATCTATTCCCTTGGGGCTTTCAACCCACAAATAAACAGAAAACACAGCGGAAGATTTTCCCTCCACAGAAGCCCACCAGTGCAGCAAAATCAGGATCCACCATACCACTTAGATGAAAATGCTGGAGAATAGTTTTCAGTTGGAGTAAATCCTGCAGCAGTAATAAAATTCACAATAGATGTATTAAGATATGTGTAAAATGTGCACAGATGATGCACTGATGTGTACATTAGTGCACACAGTGCACTAATGTGCAGAAACATACAATAAGTTACAACTTATGATGATTGTTTTCTAGTAAAGTTCTTTTTGCTAATAAATCCTTGATGTTGTAAAAAGCACTTATTTTTTGTTTAATGTTGCATAAAATAGAATCACATTGGACAATATTCATAAAGTGTGCAATTACCAACATAATGGAAAATGGGATATAGTGTAGTTTGTTTACTTACTGTTTGTTACAGTGAGACTTTTTTTATCTTTGACTATTTAACAATTATTTTCTTTCTAAATAATTAATTGTTTTCACTTAGTTATCTGTCTGTAAGATTTGTAATTTGCTGTAGACATTCAACTTTTTTGTTTTAAGAAATAAAATCATATTGTGTGTTTTTTAGGTACCAATAAAATATTAAGATTTGCATTTTCTGAATCTATTGTTTTAATTCTCTTACTAGAGGGCCCCAAATTTGGAAAATTGCAAAATTTTAAATGAATATTGCATATAGTCTATTCATAATAGATATGGTCAACAGGTTTGCATTGATAATAGCAACTTGCCCTCTTAACCCCAAGGAAGTGGAGAACCCAAACTTTTTTTTTTGTTTTGAAAGGTAAATAAAAAAAATCTGTCTTGAGTTGAATAGTTGTTTTTTTCATTTGGAACACATAGAACAGAGAACAATCCTAGAAGCTACTTCTAGCTTTTACAGGCCTTCTCATACAAGGACATGTGCTCCTACTAAGACTGAAGTCACTGCATAGACCAATTGCCTCAGAGCTAACACAACAAAAAAATAACAACATAAAAGTATATAAATAAAATATTATTTTTAGCCAATACGAAAAGTTTTTTTTTTTTGAAACCAATATAAAAAAAAAGGTTTCAATGGTCCTTTCAAGGTCAAAAGGTTTCAAATGTTCAATGAGTTTGAATTTTCACTGTTAGAAAGCATTAGTTTCAGGGGAAAAGCAATTGAAGCTATTTTCAGGAATGGTTGGATAATATTTTTTTCCTCCCTTTTTTAAGTATATTTTTTGTGTACTGAAAGTGTCATTTTCCTAATCAGTGCATAGATTATTATGTTATTTTAATGTGTTACGTAATTTTTTTAAAATAACCTTTGTTTATTTAAACAATGTTATTTTTGTATTCAGGACTATATATGCCCTAGATGTCAATCTGGATTTATAGAGGAACTTACTCAGGGACCCCAGGAAAACATAAGGTTGGTTTTTAATGTGAATAAAATCTTTATTTCTGACTTCTGTACAATTATAGTTCTTACAAATTTTAATTTAAACACCAAGCTATTGCTTTACACTGAAACGTAGGTGTGCTATTGTTTGAACACAGTTTCTTTTTTTACATTAAACCACATTTTTGTGTTATGTGATTTTTTTTTTAGTTTTGGTGTTCTAAACTTTAAGTATTGTACAGAATAGTGGAAAGTTTAAAAGTTTGACACCATTACTGATTGCCAGAGACTCAATAAAATTATTTGTGCCATTATTGATTTGCCAGAGACCCATTAAAATTATTTGTGCTATCTGCTAGTAGTAGGTCTTATCCTGCAATGAGCTTAGAAGACAGGCATAATATTTAAATCATGGAAACTGGCTACAGTAATGATATTGACAATTCCTCTTGGTGCTCAGCAAATATTGATACAGAATTTTTGTAAATTATGTTTATAATATACTAACAGATTTATCTAACATTGCTTGGATAAATCTGCTAGAGATAACTCTGGCCCAGCATAAAGTTATGTATACATCTCATGTGCACTAAGGCATGAAACATAATAGTGCATACTAATGTGCAGTAAATTTTTAAATTTTGTGTAAAAAATTAAAGATTTATATACTTTTACAACCACAAAGGAAAAAATGTAATCAAAATGGATGCAGGAATTTTAATAAATAATGCAACTTTATTATCAAATACTATAAAAATAATAAATTAATATTCATTATGCAGTAACATTTAAAAATCAAATTATTAATTTCAAATTTAAATATTTTTTTCCTCACTTTTTAGCTTATCAGAAAAATATGAGCAAAATCCTTTATTATTATATCTCTCTATAGACCTTCAACGTTTTTTTTTTGTTTTTAGAGAGAAATTAAAAATTCTTTTTGGGTTGAACAGATATTGATGAAATATTATGATTTGCATTTTCAGAATCTTCCAAAAATTTTAATTGCACTTTCTAGTGGTGAAAGAAAATGAAATGGGCAAAACTTTAAGCAAATATTGCAAATGATGTGTTTATGCTAGAAATTTGAAATTTTGGTGGCTGAGTGTGGCGTCATGAGGTTTGCACTGACATCAATGATTTGCCCCCTTTCCTCCAGGAAACATAATAGTTTTGTGCAAAGAAAACACAGCTTTTTTTTTTTGTTTTACAAGATAATTGAAAGATTCTTTTTGAGTTGGATGACTGATGAAATATTATGATTCACATTTTTCAAATTCTCCAGAAGGCTGTAATTTCTATTATTAGATGGCACTAAATGTGCAAAATGCTAAAATTTTAAACCAGTATTCAAAGGCTCTATTTATGCTAGAAATTTGGTTGTTGGTCAAGGGATTTACACTGATAGTAACAGTTTTTCCCTTTTTTTACAGGGGGGGTGGGGGTGGAAAAATGTTAAACTTTTCATTTTAAGGGATAAATGAGAAGTTATTTTAAGTTGTATGAAGTTCTAATAAAATATTGCTATTGGCATTTTGCCAATCATCTATTTGTTTGATTTATCACTATTAGGGGATGCAATAAATGTAAAATGTTGAACTTCATTCTCTTTGAAAATGAGCATCTCATGTTTGCAGAGGCTATGTGTGTTCTATTTATGCTATGGGAATGAGCAAATTACTCTTCATTATTAATATATTGGAACAGTTCCATGTTCTGTGAATGAATAGTTATATAACGTTTAAATAAATCTTTTATTTCAAAATATTAAAGAAAATAAATTAAAAATCTTTTTTTAAAAAATTCCAAAATTTCATTTTTGAGCAATATTTGTTTAATATTTAAAAAGTTCTGGAAGCTGAAACTTTTGACAGCAGTGTTGCCAATAATAAGAATTTATTTCAAAAGCCATATTCAGTCTTCCACTAAAATAAATATAATTTTAGAAGTTTTTACAATGGTTCTTTTAGTTTTCATCATTTTTGAAACAGTGTTTCAGATGATTGTAACAGCATCTACTGTCAGATATTTCAGTTTCAATGACTGCTGGTATGGTATGCTGCATTGGTAAGAGTTAAAACTCTTACCATTGCAAACCATTACATTTGCAAAATTGAATTGTATCTTTTGACTGAGCTTTTTTCAACTGTGTTATCAAAAAAAAGTGAACTTTAGACTTTTTTTGCCAATTAACTAATGAAATAAATTATGGCAAGGCTATATGCCAAATTAATCAGCATTCCATTCTAGATTTTTTGAAAATAAAAATTTAACTAAAAAGATGACTATTTTAATTGAGCTTTTTTAGAGTCATGTAGTGAAAGAAATGCATCTGGCAGTGCAAGGTAAGAATTTATTTAAAAAAAAAACTAAGAAGCAAAAATAATTGTATATGAATCAAGAGGCTAATTATTTCTGAACAGCAGAAAAATAATTTTTGTACTTCAAGGAATTTAGTCTGTTGTGTAATTTTTTTGCAGTGATATACTCTGAAAAATGTCAAGACTTTTCTTAACTCTGCTCAGTCAAATAAAAAAGTAAACCTTGAATTATTTTGCCAAATAATAGTCAACAGAAATACATCATGTTATATACCGAAAGAAAAAAATATTAAATTGGTATTAAGAATATGGCGAAAATAAAATCTTTTAAGCATTTTAAAAGAAAATTGAAAGGTTTTACTGTATTTTTTTCATTTTAAATTCAGTAAAAAATTATTTAAAATTGTCACATTTTCTGAAGTATTTCATTAATATATGTAACTCATAATATTTCTATCATTATTTAAATCTTTAATATATTTAATTTTTTCAAAATTATTTGGGCATTTATGCAAACTACGTACGGTGGTGTTTTTTCTGATCGGCAAACTCTTAGACGGGTAGTAGTGTTACAAAAATTTATTTTGCTTTGAAAAATATATAACTAAAATGTGATGAACAGCTGTGAAGAAATTAAGTAAAAATATTTCAAAGTAAATATAGTTTATTTTTACCATTGAAATTGAACCCTTCCAGATCAATTTGCATTAGATACTGATTAAATCACTGTTTTTGCAGAAACAAATCTTAGTTTAGTGGGTCAATTCTACCTTTTTTCTAGAACCTTATAACATAAAGAAAATGACAAATTATAATTATATTTAGCTAATAACTTTTTAACTAGGAAAGTTATTAGAGAAGGTTTTACCAGTAATAGGCACTCTTTACAACAGATTAACAAGTCGCTGAAGCACTGAGTCCAGAGACTTTTCAATATGTAGCTTCAAAGTTCTTTGCTAGTGCCATCTCAATGTTATGACTTGCTTCTAATGTTAAGAGCAGTTGAAGTTCCCATGTTGTCATTATTTGAATGTATTGAAGATACTCTGCAGTTTCAACGAGATGTCAATCGGATTGTTTTGTAGTCTTGATGTTTCATATGATGTTAGACAAGTTTTTAAATTTGTTTTCAGATGATATTTTCATCTAACCTCTCTCGATAAAAATATTAGCTGCTGGTGGCATATAGATTGTCCACTAAAGCATTATTCTTTATCTTTGCATCCAATTGCTAAAATATTAAAATCTTATTGAAAAAATGTGAAATTTACAAAAGGTCAGACCCACTGCAATTCACATTTCACCACTTCGACACCTTCAGGCAGTGTGATGTCAAAGTGATGAAACATGCATAAACTAAAAAAGAAGTGCAATAACTATAACATATAACACTAAAACACCTGTGGGGAAATGAAATAAAAATATTTCAAAGCAAATATAGTTTACTTTAATCATTAAAATTGAACCTTTCCAGATCAGTTTGCATTAGATACAACTACAAAAAGTTGAACCTTACAACAATGGCAAAAACTTCATTTAACTAGAAGAATTATATTAACTTGAGATACACAGCAAAATGCTTAAAAGTATTTAATACATAATTATACTGTAATTAATGTTAAATGCTTTTGAGCAATACTATTTTACATCTAGCTTACAACTATTTTTCGTAGTTAAACCATGAGTTTCATTCATCATGGTGTAATCTTAAGGACACTTTTAATTCTTCCAAAAGTTCCGAAGTAAATAGATGGAAAATATTCCCATAGCTAGCTAATAAAAAAACTTCTTATGTTGGCTCAGCCAGTGTTGCTATCTTCCTTACATTGTTCTTGGAAGGGCTCTCCATCGAAGCTCTTAAGTTGGCTGCCAATAGTTTTCACTTATTGGCTTCTGATTTGATGTAAAACATTGTCATTATCACTTGTTGTTTTAACATCAGATACCAGTCCTTTTTTATAGTTAGGTACTGTCCATAAGTACTAATCAGTATTAGTCATGTTGATTGTATTCCTTATGACTAATTTTTGCTAATCAGTATTAGTCATGTGCTAATTCACTGTCATTTTCATGTGTCATTAATCATGTGCTATTCATGTGTCATTTTACTAATCAGTATTAGTCATGTTGATTGTATTCCTTATGACTCATATTGCAGAAAGTGGTTACTCAAGCAGCTTAAAATAAGTGCCTTGAAAAAACATTTAACCAACTAAATTTCAACTTAATGTTAAAATACAAACAGGTCAACATTTTAACTTAAGGAACGACCTAGCATTCTGCAACATTTCATCCCAAGCATCAGTGGGGCTTCTTCATCTGGCAACTTAATCGTGTATTTTAAATACTTTTAACTAGAAGAATGCATATCGCCTCTGGCACCTATGAGAATCTCATTTTCAAAGAGGATGAAGTTTTTCATTTACCTATTCTTTCACTCCTTAACAGTTTTAATTTGAGCTAGCAGATGATTGGGGGGGGGGGGGGGGTGTAAATAGTATATTATTAGTAATTATACAGCATAAAGGTATTTGTCTTTTAATTCCTAAATTTGAAAAGTTGCATTTTCCATACCTTTCTCAGAAAAATGGATAGATTATTGCTGTTAGTGGAATATCATTTGAAAAGCTACCACTAAAATTTCAAATTTCTATTATATACATGTTATTAAAAAATTCAATAACACCTCTGCCATTTCCATATTTAGTTATCTGTAAAGATATATATATATTAAAACTACCTAAGAATTTGAAAAATGCAAATTATAATATTCCATTAGTACCATTTCAACTAGTTTCCAATGGAAACTTCATGACGTTCACATTCCACTACCAAAATTTCAGATTTCTGTCGTTAATACATCATTGCAATATTCTTTTGAAATTTTGGAATTTTCAACTTTTTTTACTGTTAGAGGGCACAGTTACAGTGTTCGAACGATTCTTAAAGTATTTCATCAATACCTATCCAACACAAAAAGAATTTTTTATTTATCTCTGTAAACAAAATAGTTCAATGTCTACAGACAAGACAGATAGCAAACCAAAACCATTGTTTTCTTTGAAAACAAGATAAAAATTGCAAATTCTGAATGCTAGTTATCAAATTAATTTCTTCTTCTTTCTTTGTTCATTGTAGGGACTCTATGGACTGCCTGAATGTCAGTGTATTTGTCATCAACCATTTACACCTTTACAACATTTGTTACTATTTCCTGAACATTTTCATTTATCATTTTGCCCCCCCCCCCCCCCATTTTCCAAGTTCTAATTCTTGTCAACTTAATTCATTTATCTTACATTCCAAGTCATTTACTTTATTTTTTAGATATGCATTTGTTTCAGATAAGTTCTCATTTGGTTTTTTTACATCTTTTATCTCAGAAATAACATTAAGTACTTTCCAATTTATTTGAGCAGTATGTTGTACTCTTTCTGTACTCCATCATTTCAGTTAAATTCTTTTTTTAAGTTCGTATTAATTTCTTTAAAGTCATTTCTAAGTGATAGCATTTGCTCTTTTAAGGTCCATGTACTTGATAATCTTGTGATTTATTCATCTCAGCTGCCAAATCAGCAGTAACACTGTTATCACTTTCATTATTCATAGTATTAGTAAGACCTCTCCCCAGTTTGCAAACACTAGGTGTAGTTAGAGGGTAATTGTTTTGTTATTTGAATTTGGCTATTCTGCTAGTACACTTTGACATCACAGAGCACATGCACAGCTACAGCTTAAAGATCCATGTTTTTCATCCAGTGGCTATCTGTTGGAGGTGGAGATAGGCCAAGGTCAGGTCCCACTGGCATCTTCTGACAGCTAGAGCTAACAACTTCTTTTTTAGTACATCCAAAGATGAGATTCAAGGGCATAAAATGGAAAATGTGATGTGGAGACAAAGACTTGAATTAAAAAAAATGAAAAGTTCAGTCTATTAAAACTTATAAATTTCTCCTTTCCATCAGCAGAATATTCTCCATATATTCCTGATCAGGACAGAAAATCTTGAAACATATTGCTTGGAACTTACATTAAAATTTAATCTTCAAATAGGAGATAAAATTTGCACTACTGGCCATCACTGTTGCCACTACTCCAAGTGATAAGTAATAAAAAATTATTTAAAATATGTTAATTAAATATGTTAATTTTAAAGTATAGTTCGGTAGTAAAGTATCGCACACAGGAGATGTCCTGTAAGACAAAAAAATTATTTTTGCTGTGAATGGGATTTGAACCTACATCTCCCAGTAACTTTCCATTTAACTGCTACCTATCAGCAGTTAACTTTTTTTTTTTCTTCAGTTAATGTGACATATAAACTTTCTCACATTTTTATTTGATTTGCTTGTGGCACCATCTATGTCAGGAAACAGACAGCAAAGTTGCCTCATATGATGAAATTTAATATTTGTCACTGCTATATTTGTTACTGGGAGGTGTGGGTTCAAATCCCACTCATTTCAAAACCAAGTTTTTTCAGCTTCCTATTTCATTAAAGTGTAATATTTCAAAAACTGACATTTGTTTTTCTTTTTCTTCCATTATTGAAAGTTTTTACCTATCTTCCTACAGCTTTTCGCTTGATATTTGTCAGTTTGTTGAAACAGTTGTTCTACTGTAACTTTCGAATGTGATGGGGAAAAAATGATTTATGTCAAATGAAATCTTGTAATGCAGGGAGTGTCATAGGCTATAAAAAACCTCCCATGCTTTCTTCCCCCCTAAAAAATAGGAAATATTAGTCATTCTTCTACTATATCTTTCAAATGTTGGGGCTTACAGTTATGAGTTAGATGTCAAATGAAAGCTCATATAATGACCATTGTAACCTATTTCGAGTTTCACCCCTACCATTCTTCCCCTCCCCCTGTTAAAGGGACAGATTTTTCTCAGGGGTCAACCTTAACAAGTTATATCTCAAATTAAAGCTTGTGACGTCTCCAACATCATGGGCTACCATAAACACAGCTCCAAAAGGGAGGAAAGCTGTGGTTGATGTTCATGAGTCATGTAGCAAATGAAAATTCTGAAGGCAGTTGTTTTTAGTGACAAAAAAACTAATTAGGTATTTTTTAAATATTTTAAAATTTTTCTTCTTACATGCACCCTAAAAAGCAGAAAATAAACCTAAAGCATGTTGATGGTGCAATCAGTCACTGAGTTTGTATTCACTTCAAAGGAAGATAAGGTGGTGATTTACCTACTCAAGAAGATTGCTGGTGCCCTATCTTCCTCTGAAGTTAATTCAAACTCAGTGACTGATTGCACCATCAATATGCTTTAGATTTATTTTCTGCTTTTTAGGGCGCATATAGGAATATAGATTTTTTAAATTTATTTATATTGTTGAAATCGATGTTGACATCTTTTGACTTAAATTGAAGTTGCTATTAATTCTTGTGTTTTTTCATAGAATGAAATTACCTAGAATGTAAATGATTGAATTTCTGTCAATTGCTTAATTGTTAAAATAAAACCCTTAGTATCTCAGTGTTGCATTGTAAAGCATATTTATTCTTTTTTTTTATCCCTTTTCAGTGAGGAATCAGATGAAGAAGTTGATCCATTAGCTCAAGTTGCAGAGGTAAATTTTGTAGCTTTTAGCAATATATAAATTGTTTACTCTGTATTCATCAGATTTATTAATGAAAATTATCTTACATTAATCTTTGGAAATTATATAATATGGCTATATAAAGCCATATAGTTTTAAATGTATAAAAATTAAGAATATAAATAATTAGTCAGAAATTTAATAAAAATCTTACATAAATACAATAAGAATTCAATAAAAGTGTACTGAGCTCTAGTCCACAGGTGAAGTTTCTAGCAGCCACACCATGAAGTATTGAAGGGATACTTTTTTTTAGGAAACATCTCTGACTAATATGTGGCCTCTTCCATTCAGCATATTTTCCACACCTCGTAAAAGGTTCACTTCAAATTAGACTCATTCGTATAAGAAAATCCATCTAATACTAGATCTTGGAATCAAGCCCTATGAAGTGCCACCATCTATGCAGCAACACAAAAACTGCAAATATTTCTCTCTAAATATATCTCTGTTTATTTCCTCCCTCTCTGCAAATATAGTATCACTTTTGGAATATGAGGGCTTTGTACAGTTTCCTCTAACATTTTCATGCTGGGACAATTCTGAAATTCAGTGTTTAATTACAGGCATCAGTTGGATTCACTCCTGGGACAATCAGTTTAGAAAACCATACTCAAAGTTTTTTTACTAAAGAACAAGAAATATTTAAAAAAACTGATATAATCTAATGGGATGTTAAAATATCCACAACAACTTTTAAGTCATTCTCCAGTATAGCATAACTCAAGAAGATCAATAAATCAGCCTTCCGAAAGATCGCAAACTTATGGAAATGTAGAGAAATGAATTTGCTTCCTTATCCAAGACCTCATTTATTTTCAGAAAATGATACCAGATCAAAGTTTTACTGGAAAAGTCATCATCATCCTCAAGCAGCCATGGGTTATGGAGATCCAACCAGACTGTGCAGTTTAACCATGAAGTTTAATTCTCCAATCATATCTGTCCTGAGCTACATCCGGCCACTGGACACCAATTTTCACAAGGTCCCGTTTGACATTGTCTGCCCATCGCATCCTAGGTCTCCCCCTCTTTCTGAGGCCTTTAGGCACACTGTTCATAACCCTATTCGCCAATCTATAATTATCCATACAGGCAACATGGCCAAACCAGTGGAGTCTCTCTCTGCACAACATGCTGCTTAAAGGAGGTTGCAGACTCCTTTGCCTAACCTCATCATTGGTTGCAAAGTTAACCACCTAATGCCCAAGATACCGCATAAGCATCTAGAATAAAAAACATCAAGTTTCCTGTTATCTTGTTAACAAAGTTTCACCAGTATCCAAACATAGCTCCCAAGGTAATTAAACTGTGACACCTGCTCAAGACTGCAACCATTCAGATTAATTGAATCACAGCCTGCCTGACCAATTTTCATCACTTTAGTTTTCTCTCTCTTTATAACCAAACTGACTCTACTACCAGTCTCATCAACAGCTTGAATGAAAGAGTTCATCAACATCATTTGCCCCTCGATGCGAGAGCCTGTCCGTGGTGAGGGGACCACCCTGTGAAGGTTCCGCTGGCTCGGTTACCTTCACAGGGTCCTAAACGCTCGCCCGCGTGTTTGCCGTGCGCGGTGACCCGTGTCCCTGGAAAGGAGGATCCTGGCAGTTGCTCAGGGGTCCCCGTCTTCTCTCCCCAGCTCATGACTGGTGGGGTCCCCTTTGGCCGTTTTGCCATTGGGGAGCCTGTCTGTCGCGGGGCTGGGCAGCGACTTCCGGGGCCGCTGCTATACACTGCTTTGGCCTCTGCTTCAGGTAAACGGGAGGTCCTGGGGTGGCCCCCTCAGGATCAATCGGCTGGTGGGCTGGTCCTGCTAGGGTCAACTATGCAGATCGGTGAGTAACCTTGTCCACCGTCCAGACAACGGTTTACGAGTTTCCACACACATTTACTGATTTTGTAGTTTTCTTTCTTTTGTGTGGCCAGCTCTTGCCTCACACTTTATTGCTTTGTTGCTTCTTTTCTTTTGTGGGAACTCCGACGAGTTTCCCGCCACTTCTCTTTTTCTTTTCTTTTTGTTTCGTTGTGCGGGCTTGGCTCACTGCCTGTATGGGTATGGTGCCCGGGCAGCCCTGGCGCCCGACTGGGCGTCCCCTTGTTGGACTCCATGGTGGGTGGGGACAACGGGCACTGAATTTTCTAAAAGAAACATGAGTTCCACAACTCAAAATTCATCGGTCAATGCCGCCAAGAGGGCTCGCCATGAACCCCCAACTTCTTTGTCTTTGCCTTCGTCTTCGTGTGTGTCTCAGTCTCCGAAGTTCCTGATCATCCACTCTACGGGTGATCAGGTACTTGGGGACATGTCCCCCTTTTTTATACACAAGGGTATTCAAGGTCTTGCGGGAGAACCGAAATCTGTCAAGCGCCTAAGATCCGGTGACTTGCAGGTGGAGACTGCATGCTCCAAACATTCGGAGCTTCTATTAAAGGTTACAGCGATTGGTGGAGTGGCTGTCGAAGTCACTCCGCACAAGACGCTCAATTCCTCCCGGGGTGTGATCTCCGAGTGGGGCCTCCTCAAGGTTTCTGAGGAGGAAATCCTCTCGGAGCTTTCCGCCCAGGGAGTGATTGCAGTCCACCGGGTTTCGTCACGCCGTAATGGAAAGTTAGAACCCAGCCGGGTACTTATTCTAACTTTCAATACACCACGCCTGCCAACTTCCATCAAGGCAGGATACTTACACTGTGAGGTGCGGCCATTTATCCCCAATCCTCTGCGTTGCTTTCAATGCCAGAGGTTTGGCCATGCCCGCACCGCATGCCGGGGCAAGCCCACCTGTGCTCGTTGTGGCAGTCAGGATCACCTTGAACCTGACTGCACAGCAGATAAGGCATGCTGTGTAAACTGCCGTGGTGAACATCCGGCGTACTCCCGCGACTGTCCGAAGTGGCTGGAGGAGAAAGAGGTACAGCGCCTGAAGACCCTCCACAACATCAGCTATCCAGAGGCGAGAAAGCTCGCTGCACCGCCTGCCCCACCTGGCAAGGTCTCCTATGCCGGTGCTGTGGTCGGAAAGCCCGTCGTTAAGATGGCTTCCGTGGCGGTGCAGACCGACATCAGCGTTCCACCAGCTGAATCTTTCTCGCCTGCTGCTAAGTACCTCTTGACGCAGGCGAAGCCGACGTCGGTGTCAATCTCGACATCGACACCGGTTTCTATTCCTGTGTCTGTGCCTTCCACCTCTGGAAGGCCCCCTCCTCCCCGCCCACAGACAGCAAGACCTACAAAACCTAAGGGGCCCCCGCCGGGGCCCAAAAAGAAGATTTTACCTTCTCGTTCGGCGGTCTCTGATCCATGTTGCTCGGACGACTCCGAGGACATGGACACCGACCGCCCTAATTTTCCAAAACCGTCGCTGGCGACGGTTAAAATAAATCGCAAGTCGTCCGCCACTTCTAAGACCTGAGATGGCCACACTCCTTCAATGGAACTGTCGTGGATTCCAGAGGAATATTGACGACATCAAGGTCCTCCTGAAGGCACACCAACCCCTTTGCGTGTGCCTTCAGGAGACATTCTTGCAGACAGCCAACAATCCCACTATCCGGCACTTTTCTCTCATTCGCCGGGACCGGGATGGAGATGGTCCAGCTCACGGGGGTGTTGCCATCCTCGTGAGCAACCATTCTCCATTCCAGGTCATTCCCATCACCACAAATTTAGAGGCGGTTGCCATCCGCCTCTTTGTGGGATTTTCGTTGACTGTCTGTTCTGTCTATCTCCCACCCGGAAGCATCGTTTTCCGGGATGACCTTGATGACCTCGTCTCGCAGCTGCCGTCCCCCTTCCTCATCATGGGGGACTTCAACGGCCACAGTCCGCTCTGGGGCAGTGCTGACACCAACGGGAGGGGCCGGGTCTTGGAGCAGTGTCTCCTGGATCCATCGCTCTCCCTGTTGAACACCGGTGTCAGTACCTACTTTCACACCCCAACCCGCACATTCACTGCCATTGACCTCACCATCTGCTCCTCCTCGATCCTTCCACTCTTTTCATGGGAGGTCGAGGATAATCCCTACGGAAGCGATCACCTCCCCGTGGTGTGTACCATCTCTCGTGGGGGGCCTTGCAGCCCTTCGCGTGTCTCCCGGTGGAGGCTTGATCGGGCTGACTGGAGTGGCTTCGAGCTCTTGTCTGAGCTTGATGAACACTCTGTCAGCCAGGAGCCCATCAATGTCGCAGTGGCGGAGTTGACGGACTGCATCGTCCATGCAGCTGCCTCTACTATTCCTCAGACCTCGACTCGGTTTCCACGGTTCCCAAAACCGTGGTGGAATCCCGACTGCACCGCAGCTCGTAAGGCTCAGAACAAGGCTTGGGGGGTGTTTCGGAGATATCCGACGTCCCCCAACCTCGAAGCATTCAAACGCGCCAGGGCGAAAGCCCGTTTCGTCCGGCGCCAGAGCCAGAAGGAATCTTGGATGAAATATATGTCTTCTATCACCCGCACGACCAGTTCTAAGGTCGTGTGGGATAAGGTCCGGAAGATGGGTGGGAAATACATGTCCCACTCATTATCGATCCTGGAGCACAATGGACAGGCAATTGCTGAGCCTCGAGCAATTGCCGACATTCTGGGGGAGTCATTCTCCACCATCTCTTCTCTGTCTTCCTACTCCCCCGAGTTTCTGGCCCAGAAGAGCAGGGCCGAACGCTCTCCGCTGTCCTTCCATTCGAATGGCCTGGAGTCTTACAACAGGCCATTCACAGCGGAGGAGCTTCGCCGTGCTCTGCACACTTCTCGTGCATCTGCTGTGGGGCCAGACAATGTCCATTATGCCATGCTCCAACATCTCTCACCATTGAGTAAGGATCGACTGCTCCGACTCTTCAACCGTATTTTCATCGAGGAGCAGTTTCCGGACTCCTGGCGGGAGGCCATCGTCTTGGCCTTCCCTAAGCCAGGCAAAGATCCCAAGATTCCTTCAAATTATCGTCCAATTGCGTTGACGAGCTGCGTCTGCAAGGTGTTGGAAAGAATGGTAAATACCAGGCTGGCCTGGTATTTGGAACATCACGGCCTTCTTTCCAACACCCAGTGTGGCTTTCGCAGGCACCGGTCTACTTTAGACCACCTGATCCGCCTCGAATCGGCGATCAGGAATTCTTTTTTACGACGAGAGCACCTGGTGTCAGTTTTCTTCGACATCGAAAAAGCGTACGACACGGCATGGAGATTTGGCATTCTTCGTGACCTTCACAGCTTCGGCTTGCGAGGTCACATGCCGATCTTCATCGCGAATTTTTTATCTTCTCGTGTTTTTCGAGTCCGTGTCGGCAACACTCTATCGCGGCCTTTCCCCCAAGAACAGGGGGTGCCTCAAGGCTGCGTCCTGAGTGTTACGCTTTTCGCTGTCAAGATAAATTCCATTACACGGCAACTTCCTCCGACTGTAGGCAATGCCCTCTATGTTGACGACTTTAGCATCTTTTGCTCATCATCCAGCATGAGGGTCATTGAACGACAACTGCAAACTGCCCTGAACAATCTCTCGGTTTGGGCGACGGCCAATGGGTTCCGGTTCTCCCCACAGAAGACCGCTTGTGTGCACTTTTGCCGCAAGCGTAATCTTCATCTGGACCCCGAGCTGCGGCTAGGGGGTAACATCGTTCCAGTTGTGACGGAGACCAAGTTTCTCGGTCTCATCTTCGACCGGAAATTGACCTTTTTATCTCATATTCGACATCTCAGGTCCAAGTGCACGCGGGCATTGAACATCATCAAGGTCCTCTCCTCCCTCTCTTGGGGGGCGGACCGATGTTCTTTGCTCCGCCTTTACCGTGCACTTGTCCGGTCGAAACTGGACTACGGATCCCAGGTGTATGACTCCGCCCGGGATTCGGTGGTGAAAGTGCTGGACCCACTCCATCATCAGGCCCTCCGTGTGTGCACGGGGGCCTTCCGCACTTCACCGGTCCAGAGTCTCTACGTTGAGACCGATGAACCATCTTTATCTATTCGCCGTCAGCAGTTGTCCCTACAGTATGCATCAAAATTGCGATCCCTGCCAGGCCATCCCACTTGGGACTGCGTTTTCAGTCCCAGGTGGGAAATGTTATACCAGAATCGGCCGACTGCCATTCGTCCTTTCGGTTTGCGTGTCCGAGGTTACCTGCGAGACATCAACACCAGTCTCGATAGCATCGCACAGTCGACAGCTGAGCCACTTCCACCTTGGCTCGCTGTTTCCCCTTCCTGTGATTTTTCCCTGTGCAGGACGGGGAAGGCCTTTACACCCGACTGTGTGTACCGGCAACTCTTTGCCAGCCATCGTGCTGCGCACCCGGACTTCTTGCCTGTCTTCACAGATGGCTCGAAGTCCGGCACTTCTGTGGGATCAGCCATGGTCTGCTGTGATGTAATCATTGCAGACCAGATCCCACTGCAGTGTTCCATCTTCACTGCTGAGTTGCATGCTATCAGCATTGCCTTGGACCATATAGCAGCTAAGCATCATCGTCGGTGTGTGCTTTACACCGACTCGCTTAGCTCGCTACAGGCTTTGATCTCGGTGAGGCATCGGCCTCACCCTGTTCTCTCCAAGATCCGCCAGCAGCTCCATCGTCTGGCAGCCACCACCACCATTCTCTTCTGTTGGGTGCCCGGTCATGTCGGAATCAGGGGCAATGATTTGGCAGATTCTGCTGCCAGGTCGGCCACGCCCCTGTCCGACTCTCCGTTGCCGGTTCCATATGTGGATTTCCGGCAGCGTTTCACCATCGAGCTCCGGGCACAGTGGCAGAGATCTTGGTCTGAACAGGTTGCTAACAAGCTCTTCGAGATCAAGCCCATTGTCAAACCGTGGCAGTCTTGTTTTCGCAGGAATCGTAAGGAGGAAGTTGTCCTTGCTCGGCTCCGCTTAGGTCACTCGTTTTTAACACACTCTTTTCTTCTTAAGGCGGACGCAGTACCTAAGTGCGAGTTTTGTGACACCATTTTAACACTTAAACATATTTTAATTTCTTGTCCAGCTTTTAACCTCGACCGACGTTTGTTTTTTACCTTTCACGATTTTACGTCCGAGCCCCTTACACTCGGACATCTTTTATCCGATAATTCACTTTTAACTACTGTTTTCGAATTTTTACGCTTTACCGTATATTATACTCGTTTATAAATTTTCTCTTTTTTAGTGGATTTTTACCTGTTTTTTCCATGGGTCCTATACACCCCTTGTTATTGTTGATTTTACACTTGTTGTTTTCTTTTATTCTTTTTCTATATCTCGTTTTTATGCTGTGTTGTTTGTGTCTCTTTTAAATTTGGTTGTGGGTTTCATATCTTTTACCCTTTTAATCGTTTGTTTGGCGCAATATAGCCTTAGTTGCTATTGCGCCAAAAAAACCCCAAACAACCAACCAATCAACATCATTTGCCAAAAGGGCTAAATCATCAGCATAATCTAAATCAGAAATTTTCGTATCTCCAGCCCATTTAAGGCCAAAATCTTTCCCTTGAAGTGAATTTCGCATAACATAATCAATAACCAAACTAAAGAGAAAAGGAGACAAAATGCACCCTTGTCGAACACTAGAAGTAATGCTAAACTAATTGCTAGAAGCCTTACCACTCTCACACACGACTCAGTGTTATTGTAGAGAGCTTTCATTATGTTAACTAACTTGTCTGGTATACCATATGATTTCACAATCAACCACAAATTACGACGATCAACAGAGTCGAAAACCTTTTTGAAATCAACAAAGCTAATAACCAAATGCTTCTGAAACTCTAAACATTTCTCAATAATCTGCCTGGGTGAAAATATCTGATCCACACATCCCCTACCACTTCTGAATCCACATTGCTCATCACTCAATTGACTGTCAACCAGATTCTTAATTCTATTAAGCCATGCAAAGAACTTTCCCTGGAACAGAGAGTAGGCTGATACCCCTATAGTTATCACAAGAACTGTGATCACCTTTTATGAAAATAGGGATAATAATAGCTCTGGTAAAATCCTTAGGAATAGATCATAAGAGATATTCAAAATTTCATTCATCCAAGTGGTAACCGAAACATTCCCAGCTCTAAGCATTTGCATAGAAAATTCATCTACCCTTGGGGATTTATGAAGTTTAAGTTCAGAAATAACCAAAATAATTTCAGATTGTGTTATAGGGCCAACATTAAAGCCACCAATGCATCTGTCATCATTGCAAACAATGGGAGTAGAACTAACCACATTGTTTAGAACATCACTGAAATGCTCAGCCTACCTAGCCATGACAGAATCCTCATCTTCTATAACCTTACTTTGTTTATCCTTCAATCCCTGTATACCTGTCCATTTTCTACCACACAAAACATTAACTGTCTGGTAGAGCTCTCTGCTGTTGTGTTGTCAAACTGCTTCCTCGGCTTTGTCAGCCAAGCCATCAAGACAAAGATTCTTATCAGCAGCTAACTGATCCTTTACACATTTATTAAGCTCTCTGTAATGCTTTCTATTAGGACTAGTAGGGTATTGATTAAGGACATTCCTGCAGTCCTGCTTTCTGAATGAGCTCAAGTGCCTTATCACTCAGATAATTCTGTCTCTTCTGCTCCTTTTTTCCTAAAAGAATACTGTTAATTTCCAAAGAAGCCTGTTTAAAATGGCCCCATTCTTCCTCAACTTCAGTAGTAAGGAAACTACGACTGTCATAATGACTAAGTAACCTTTCATGATAAGCTTTTGCTGTATTAGCTCGGCTTTGTCAGCCAAGCCATCAAAGCCGAAGATTCTTATCAGCAGCTAACATCCTTTACATGTTTATTAAGCTCTCTGTAATGTTTTCTATTAGGACTAGAGGATATTGATTAAGGACATTCCTGCAGTTCGTTCTTTCTGAATGAGCTCAAGTGCCTTATTACTCAAATAATTCTGCCTCCTCTGCTTCTTTTTTCCTAAAAGAATACTATTAGTTTCCAAAAATGTCTGTTTAAAATGGCCCCATTCTTCCTGCACTTCAGTAGTAAGCAAACTATGACTGTCTTAATGACTAAGTAACCTATCATGGTAAGCTTTAGCTATAATTGGGTCTTTCAGAGCTTCAGTATTAAAGGTAAAAATTTTAACCCTAACAAGGTAATGGTCGGATCCAATCTCAGCTCCCCTATATGGCCTGGTATTCCTAATAGAGCTATCCCATTTGTTGTTAATTAATATATAATCAATCATATTCTTATGCAACCCATCAGGTGAAACTCATGTGTATTTATGTATGTTGCAGTGTTTGTAATAAGTGTTGGTTATTCTGAAGCCGTTGAGTTTACCTACCTGTAGGAGACGTTGCCCATTGCCATTGCAGCTACCAATACCAAAAGGGCCTATCACTCCTCCCCAAAGGTCAGAGTCAGTACCAACTTTAGCATTGGCGTCACCTAGAACAAGGGTAATATCTCCTTTCTTGACAGAATTCAAAATATCCTGAAGTTGTTCATAAAACCTATCCTTCTCATCCTCATCGTCATCCTGAGTGAGGGCATAACAGTAGATAACATTCAAGTCTTTAATGCTTGTCCAAATTTTTGCTGTAAGAAACCTTTTATTAATGCACTCATATCCTAGAAGAGCATCACTGGCATTTCTGCTGAGAAGCAGACCCACGCTTTGGTGATGCTTTCCATCCTCCCTCCCTGTAAAGAAATGTTTAAAGTTATTTTTAAGTATCTCACCTTTATCTGTCCATCTAGTCTCTTGCAAGCCTAGAATATCTAGGTTATAGTGCTGGACTTCCTTCATGAGGAGATCAAGAGAATAATCTGTATGTAATGTCCTCATGTTCCATGTTCCTGCAGAGAGAAAATGATTAGTAGGATTTTTAAAGAAAGTAGGTTTATTGAGAAAGAGAGAAAATGATTAGTAGGATTTTTAAAGAAAGTAGGTTTATTGAGATAGGTAGGGCCAACCTATCTCAAATAGCCCCCTGTCATCAAAAAGCTCCCTGATCTCAGGCATGGGGCAAAGACCTGTTCCCCTTCCACTAAAGGCTGAAGTCAACAATGCTGGTAGGAACTTTAGGCACCACCTTTTCAAGTGACTTTTTCAAGAACCATATGGCCTACCTAAGACACATTACTCCAGTTTAGGCATAACTAGCTAAGTGAGGTTCAGGTACCTGCGATGTCTTCTGATCAGGATTATCCAGCAGCTGATATAAGGTATCCCATGCCTCTGTTCACTTAGGGCTGGCAACCCAGAAGCAAACAGAAAACACAGTGGCAGATTCTCCTTCAACAGAGGCCCACCAGTGTAGCAAGTCCAGGATCCATAATCTATCTCAAATCCATAAACAAGTCCAGTCTAGTAGGTATAAATGGTCAGCACCAGGACCCTGTGAAGTTGACCACTCCTCAGCAGGGTCAAAAAAAAAAAGTGGACGTAGATGACCAGATCAGTAGGCCATACTGAACTAGCAGCCCTCCCCTTCTGTTCCTTTCCAAAAAAGAATATCTCTTTTGAAAAGTACTAACAGCCTGCACCGTGAGAAGGCGGGGTCAGACATTAGGTGTTAACACGTTGGGAAAAATTAGTTTAATCATATTCACAACAAAAGTTTATGGTTTTGAATTTTTTTTTGGATAATGATAAAGCAAAACTCTAAAAAGCAAAACTTTGAGGAAATTAGAATTTCCCCTTCAATGAATTCTACCAGAGTTATTTTGATATATCTGCCCACATTTCTTCAACCCCTCAAGTGACAGGCGAAGATAGAAACTTCATTCACTTCATCTCATTTAACAGTCGTCTTTCTGAAGACACACAAATTTCGGTTTTTTTGTTTTTCTCTTTTTCCAGTTCATTTCCAGAGATTAAAAAGCAAGGGTAGTTCCATGGAAGTCCAGAGACAGTAAAATGACTCTGCATAGCCCGAGGTCATCAAGCACCTCTACCAATGGATGCAGTCGGTGGGCCATCAAAGCTGAAAAAGTAATAAATAATGAGATAAAAATTAATTTATAGCCTAATGTGATGTTAAAATATCCACAGCAGCAAATTGTAGGCCAGTCATACGATGTAGCATAACTATAAAAAAAATTCATACTTATCGATCTGCCAAAATATATCTAATTTCCAAAAATAAATCTACTGAAATGAAAACTAAGGTTTAAATATAAAAAAGTAAATACTAACTTTACAAAGGATATCCAATATGCTGGACCACTATAGCACATGGAACAGAGACAGCATGTGTCAGCCATCTACCTCTTGTTTGTCTCAGTAAAGCATAACTAATTAAATGCAGTTTTACCCAGAGTTTCTAAGAAGGATGTGTTTACTTCCATTTTCGATTTTAAGAGTGGGAAAGATGCATAGAATGTTGGGAAAAAATGATAAAAATAATTTTTGGAATACTGAAATAAGTTTGAGAGAAAAGTGTGAGGAACGGGAAAAAAATAAAATAAAATGGTGGTACGTACTTTGTAACTACTTCCAAAATCTACCGTTTTTAAAAATAGCATTTTTTTGTTAATTTTTAGATTTTCGAAAATTCAAGGACAAATTTGTTGATAATAGTTCAGTCAAGCTTGTGAGCTTAAATCAGAAGGTTTCTTCAGCAAATAAGAATGTTAACAAGCAAATCAGCAATACCGTTTAGTGCTTCTAAGAAATGGCAATCAGATGGCTTTATAAGATTATTTATATTGTAGTTTAATAAAATATGCATCGAATTAAAAAACAATATTTTTCAAGCCTGAATTATATATTTTTAGAAGATATATAAAAAAAATTACAATGGCAATTTTTATTTTTAAATTTTTTGTTGTTGTTATACTAAAAATGGATACATACGTCCTTGGCCCCTCATTTCAGATTCTGCAACATATGCAGACGATGTGTACACTGTAAGGGTTAAGCATTGAATTTCTTGATGTGGCAATCGGGCCACCAACTCTCTTCTCCTTGAGGAGGAAGAAGAGTTACCAAAAGTTAAAAATGCAGAAGGTGTCAGAAGTGGAAGGTATGACTGGTAACAGCAGTCTCCCTTCTCCACTGTACAGATGGACTTAGTTATTCCAAACCACATCATAACTCAAATTCAGGTTCCCTAAGGGGCTCAATCTCAATTTCGATACCTTCATGAGGTTGGAGGGAGTCCATTGCATCACCCAATCCTCAATGAATACCACCATGCAAAAATTTAACATTTATGATTTTTTAAATGAATAAAGGCCAATATAGTGGATATTGTAAGAAATTTTGTAAAAGTTCGTAATGATAGAATTTGGGTGTTCAATGATACAAGCAAATTTCTTTACATTGAGAGAATAGTTTTTTGAGGACATTGCAGTGTTGATTATCAGTTCTCCTATGAGAAAAATAACTGCTAAGATATGATTATCCAGTAACTAAAATGTGGGTGGATGTTATTGATGGCGATTGCATTGGATGTCTTTTGATAATATAGTGATGGGCAGATAGAAAAATGCCTATTTACATGAATAAGCTTTTTACTTATAGGTTACTTTTAACCTTTACAGTGCTGAAATTAAGATTTAATCATTTCTAGATCAATTTGCATTAAGTAGAGCCGTGGAAAAATGAAATTTCAAAACAATAGCAAAAATTTAATATGGAAATCACATTTTAAATTACCTCAATTTAAAAATAACTAAAATGAATCTTATCTTTTAAAAAATGAATTTTTCTTTATATTATCTTAAGGTATTTGCCATTTGAAGTCACATACGTAATGGTTTAATTTTTGGTCAAGTTTCAAATTAATTATTCTTTTTAATTGTGGTTAAATTGAAGTTTTTAATTCTCTATGACACCTAAATGTTTTTAAGCACTTCAACACATGGACTATGCTATCAAATATCAAAAGTTATTAACCCTTCCAGTGTCCATGTCTGTATACGTTTAGAGAATCTGAATTGAGGGTTCAAGAATGTATGCATACGTTTTTAGTACAACAAAAAAAATGAATTTTTTAAAAATAAAAATTGCCATTGTAATTTTTTGTATATATAACTTACAAAAAATATATAATTCAGGCTTCAAAAATAATATATATTTTTTTAATTTGATGCATATTTTATTAAACCACAATATAAATAATTTTATAAAGCCATCTGATTGCCATTTCTTAGAAGCACTAAACGGTATTGCTGATTTGCTTGTTAACGTTCTTATTTGCTGAAGCAACCTTCTGATTTAAGCTCACAAGTTTGATTTGAGCTATTATCAACAAATTTTTCCTTAAATTTTCGAAAATCTCCTAAAAATTAACGAAAAAAGTATATAAAAAAACCATAGATTTTGGAAGTTATTACAAAATATATATCACCATTTTTTTTTTCCATTTCACACCCTTTTCTGTCATAAATGTATTTCAGCATTCCCAAGTTAGTTTTATCATTTTTCCCAGCATTCTATGCATCTTTCCTGCCTTCAAATCGAAATTGGAAGTAAACATATCCTTCTTAGAAATTCTGGTTGCACTTTCATTTAATTAGCTATGCTGCACTGAGACGAACAATACGCAGATGGCTGACACATGCTGTCTCCGTTCCATGTGCTATAAGTGTTGTTTGCAGTTTTGGTTCAGCATATTGGATAACAACCTTTGTAAATTAGTATTTTTTTTATATATTTAAACCTTAGTTTTCATTTCAGTAGATTTATTTTCGGAAATTAGTGATCTTTTGGCCGATTGATAAGTATTGATTTTTTCATAGTTATGTTATATTTTATGGCAGGCCTACAACTTGTTGTTGTGGATATTTCAACATCGCATTAGGCTATATGTTAAATTTTATTTTATTATTTATTACTTTTCCACTAAAACTTTGATACAGTCTCATTTTCTGAAAATAAATGAGGTCTTGGATATGAAAACAAATTGATTTCTGTATATTTACTTCCTTTAGTTAGCGATTTTCAATTGGCTGATTTATCAATATTTCCAAGTTATGCTGGATCGGAGACCAGCCTAAATGTTGTTGCGGATATTTTATTTAACATCCCATTAGGTTATATGTAATTTTTTTTATTATTTCTTTCTTTTTTAATAAAAAAGCTTTTAGCTTGTACCATTTTCCGAAATTGAATGTCTTGAATATGGGAACAAATTAGACTTCCTTGTTATGGAAATCAGCAGTCATGTGGGAGGGCAATTTTGGGAAGGGCTGGTGCTTTGGTGCACAAAATTTTCTGCATTTAGCCAAGATTGCCGAACCAACTCCCAAAGAAAAAATTCATAATGTTTAGCAGAAAAAGCACACAAGGAAGTTTTTTTCTATTTCATAACCAGTTCAGAAAATCCCATGAATGTGAGAAGTCCAAGTCACGTGTATAGCACTGGCCATGTTTAAAATATACGATACTGAAAAGAATCATTAAAAGAAATAAAAATCACATTTCAGGTTGAATATTATATTATTTGGGAGGAAATTTTCTTTCGATAAATATATGATTTAACTATTTTTATTCATCAGGTTTTCCAAAATGAAGCCTTAATTGTGTAGTGCTATCTTTTTTTTTCACCATATCACATTGAAAAAGGCTTATTAAAATCACTTTGCTTGGAAATTTATTCTATTATTTATTTTCATAAAATTCGTAATTAAATTCTGTTTAATTTGATATACAGGGTGAATCTGAAAAAGTGGGCAAAACTTTACGGGGTGGTAGAACGCATCTATACGAGCAATATTCGTCATAGAATGTATGGTCGGAACGCAAGTGGTGAGAAGTTAAAAGGTAGTTTTCCACTGTCACATTTAAAGAATGAACACAAGAAGGAGAGGAGATACTTAAGAAAACATTTTATTAACAGGAATGTAATTGAGGTACATGCTCAAAGAAATTGCTCAAAAGAGCTGCCGCCAGCTGTAATGCAGGCTTCACACCTGCGGGATAGGGACCGATGCACATTTGCGAAGACACCAGGCATTTCCCGAATATTGCCAGCAACAACAGCGATCCTGGCGACTAGATCCATATCGGTTTCAATGGGGCACTCGTAGATTAGACTTTTCATATGGCCCCACAGGAAAAAGTCCAAACACGAGAGATCCAGCGATCTTGGTAGCCAAGCTATGGGACCACCTCGACCATTTCCAACGCCACCTAGCGGCTCGCCGTTTGCGTTCCGACCATACATTCTATGACGAATATTGCTCGTATAGCTGTGTTCTACCACCCCGTAAAGTTTTGCCCACTTTTTCAGATTCACCCTGTATAGCATGACCTATTTCTGTTGATTGCTTATTTTTTTTTAAAATATTCTAAAGTTACTTGTTTATTTGACTCGGCACAATTTGCTAAAAGCCTGGAATTTTCTCAAAGTATGGTACCAAGAAAAAAATTATGAAACGAGAAATATTTACTTAAAACCCCCCCAAAAAAACTTTTTTGTTATTCAAAAATATATAGCCATTCTATTCATATGCATTGTAATCATTTCTGTATATTAGTTTTTTTTAAACAAATTTTTATTTGCATTGCCAGAGGCATTTTTTTACTACATGACTCTAAAAAAAAGTTCTATTAAATAAAACATATTGTCTTTTTTGGTAAATACTTGATTTTCAGAAAATCCGGAATTAAATGCTGATTAATTTGATGTACAACATGCCAAATTCCTTTCATTAGTTATTTGGCAAAAAAGTTCTAAAGTTATTTTTTTTGCCTGAGCATAGGGAGAAAATAGCTTGGCCTCTGGATGGAAACCTATTTTTCAGCCTAAACACTGGAAGGATTAAGGAGAGTTTTACATACTGTACCACAAACCCTGGGAGGCAAGTCAACTTGGTTCTATATACCATTTTTGTGGCTAATCGGGGAACAGATTAAATTTTAGGTTTTGACCAATGGATGAAACTTCCTTCCATAGGATTGTTCACTATAGGTAGCCGTGGATGAGCTGTGTCCTTGTGGCAGTGTCTTGCCCCGGCGTAGTTAGTGGAGATTAAGGCATTCTCCCCATAGTTGGTGTGCAACCATATGTTGCAGTACAACTGAGACTTGCCATTACTTAATGTATAATACTGTACCGTAGAGGATGAGTAGTAACAGGAACATCCAGGAAGCTTTCATTGACAAATTTAATAATCGACATTCTTGCCAGCAAATGACGTCTCAGTAGAGATTAAGAGAAGGATAATGAATGTTGATGATCTACCCGCCTTGGCAAAGGAAATAACCATTTATACCTTTGATAGCATAGAGTGCTTAAAAAAGTTTTACTTCTGTGACGTGCATTTCACGCCCTTTGGGTGCTTCGTCAGGTGGGAAGTGAGGAGCTTAAGCTAATGCAGGAGAGGCAGTTGGTTGTTGAGTGCAGGGGGAGGGATGGGATGCCATAAATTGAATTGTCAGTGGCTGTAATGTGATCTGCATGTGATAGAGGTTGGGAGAGGGTGTTAGATTATAGGAAATCACCAAGATCAGTGAGTATCAAGAGAAGCTTCACTTTTGTGACTAGATTCGAAATATAATTATAATGAGTGAGGTACTTTTAGTGAATTTATAAATTTCGTAAACTGAATTTTGGGGTTAAGATAATTATGTTAGTGAGGGCCTGAATAATGGTTTTCATATCTGTATTGACATTGGGAATTGTGTGTGTGTGTGTGTGTGTGTGTGTGTGGGGGGGGGGTACTTTAATCACCGATTTTTTAGGATGCATTATGGAAGTATTTTAAAGGGTTTGGTGGGTGTGCATTAGTGCAGGTGAAAGAGGACAGAGTTTAGGGCAGTGTAGTATTTCTGAGGTGTATGTTATATCACATAAGGATCAGAAGCCAAGCTGGGGGGAGGGGAACAATGCCTTTTTGCAGAGTTCGGTCAATTTTACGTGAATGAGGATATTTTCTGTGATAGCTAGTCGGAATTTGGTAGGTGGGGATATTATAATTTTAGTGGAATGAAAATCGGTGAGCAGATTGTTTTCAGTGATTGCTTGAGATAGTGCGTTTTTTTTTGTAGTTTAAGATGTATTTATACTCTTTAAGTTGGGTGTTAAATGGGTGTGAGGTTTTACCTATGTATTTGTCTTTGGGTAAAATTTTGCCTGTGATGTCTTTGAGTTGGATGTAATAAACTCCTCCAGAGCTGGGTATATGGTTGTGATCATTTCGAATGACTGTGGATATAATGTGTAACATTTTAATTGGGACTTTATAATGGAAAGGTATTAGGGTATTTTTGGCAGAGTATGTGAAATTATCATTGATGTATGGTAGGGCTATAGTGTATTTTTCCATTTCTTTATTTTTAGGTGTTGGAGGGTTTTAGGATTGCTTGCATTTGATTCGTTTGTGAATTTTGTTGATGGTGTATGAGGTATATCTGTCATGTTCAGCGAGTTTAAAAATGTATTTTATTTCATTGTTTAGTGCTTCTTGCATATTGCAGTATTTATAGACTCTGGTAAAGTGCGAGTAGAAGGTTGATAATTTGTAATTGTTTGAGGAGGCGCTAGTTATTATGTTAGGTATTATGTTAGGTTTTTTGGAGGCGCTAGTTATTATGTTAGGTATGAATGTAGGTTTTTTGTATACAGATGTATATAGTTTAGTGGAGGTATGGTGTAACTTGATGTCTAAGAATGGTAGGTGTCCGTCTTGTTCTTCATGTGTAAATTTAATGGTTAGGAGGACTGCGTTAAATTCAGATAGTAATTTCTTTAATTCTTCTTTGGAGTGTTGCCAGATAATTAATGTATCATCAATTATATCAGGCATAAAGTAGTGGGTGGGTTTGACATACATGAAGAACTGTGGTTTCTACATGACATAGAACTGCTTCCGCCAACAATCCAGAGAGGGATTGGGACACCTCGGTTTTGGACAAAGATTTTGCCATCGGTTTGAAATCAGTTGCTTTTAGTGGCCAGGTCAAGGGCCTCCTGTTTGCTGAAATATTCAGGTGCCATGTGTCTGTCTGCTTCAAGCCATTTCGCTTTAAGTCACATGGTTGTATCGAGTACTGGTGTGTTAGGGTAGAGTGTGACGACATCAAGTGGGTGTAGGGTGTAATCAAGGGTAACAGTTATGGTTTTAAGTTTGTTGATAAGGTCTGCGCCTGACTATATGGTACTGGGTGTGTGGGAGGGGGGAATATGGGGTAAAGAACTGAAAGAGTGGTTTCTCTAGGTTATATGTAGGAGAACTTTGTTTGGCAACTAGTGGTGTAAAGGATTTTAGAGGTTTGTGTAATTTAATTTTGACAAATCTGGGGGGTATTCTGGTATAATGGGTATTTGCAGGCTTTGGCTAAGTTCGCTGGTAAACAAGGGTCAGTTTTCAAGTGTGCCACTTTAGTTAAATTTGTAGGGAGTGAGTCGTATGTTACTACAGTCTCTTAGACATCAACTTACACTGTACCTCCACTAAACTATATACATCTGTATACAGAAAATCTGCATTCATGCCTAGCATAATAACTAGCACCTTCCCCCACCCAAACAACTACAAATTATCAACCTTCTACTCGCACTTTACCAGAGCCTATAAATATTACAATATGCAAGAAGCACTAAACAACCATAAAAAATACATTTTTGAACTTGCTGAACAGTATAATTGGAACTTGGTTGATGGTGTGTGTATATCCACACACCATCAACAAAATTCACAAACAAATCAAATGCAAACAATCCCAAAACCCTCCAACACCTATATATAAAGAAATGGAAAATACACAATAGCACTACCATACATCAATAATAATTTCATATACTCTGTTAAAAATACCCTAATACCTTTCCATTATAAAGTCCCAATCAAAATGTTACACATTATATCCACAGTCATTCGAAATGATCACAACCATATACCCAGTCTGGAGGAGTTTATTACATCCAACTCAAAGACATCACAGGCAAAATTTTACCCAAAGACAAATACATAGGTAAAACCTCACACCCATTTAACACCCAACTTAAAGAGTTTAAATACATCTTAAACTACAAAAAAAAAAACGCACTTATCTCAAGCAATCACTGAAAACAATCTGCTCACCGATTTTCATTCCGCTAAAATTATAATATCCCCACCTACCAAATTCCGACTAGCTATCACAGAAAATATCCTCATTCACGTAAAATTGACCAAACTCTGCAAAAAGGCATTGCTCCCCTCCCCCCAGCGTGGCTTCTGATCCTTATGTGATATAACATACACCTCAGAAATACTACACTGCCCTAAACTCTGTCCTCTCTCACCTGCACTAATGCACACCCACCAAACCCTTTAAAATACTTCCATAATGCATCCTAAAAATCGGTGATTAAAGTACCCCCCCCCCCACACACACACACACAATTCCCAATGTCAATACAGATATGAAAACCATTATTCAGGCCCTCACTAACATAATTATCTTAACCCCAAAATTCAGTTTACGAAATTTATAAATTCACTAAAAGTACCTCACTCATTATAATTATATTTCGAATCTAGTCACAAGAGTGAAGCTTCTCTTGATACTCACTGATCTTGGTGATTTCCTATAATCTAACACCCTCTCCCAACCTCTATCACATGCAGATCACATTACAGCCACTGACAATTCAATTTATGGTATCCCATCCCTCCCCCTGCACTAACAACCAACTGCCTCTCCTGCATTAGCTTAAGCTCCTCACTTCCCACCTGACGAAGCACCCAAAGGGCGTGAAATGCACGTCACTGAAGTAAAACTTTTTTAAGCACTCTATGCTATCAAAGGTATAAATGGTTATTTCCCCTGGCCAAGGTAGGCGAGGGTGGCGAAGTCGGTAGCGTGCCAGGCTCATAATCTGCAGTTCCCAGGTTCGAGTACCAGCTGGGTCAGCATTGAGACTTATCTCCACAAAACTCCCCGCCCTGCCCACAGTCAGTAGAGGACACCAATGGGCTTGGAAAGGCTGCTGTCCGTTGGATGGGACATTAAGCATTGGCCCTGTGTGCAGGAGAGCCGTACCCTGTGCACGTTAAAGAACACTATGGCCTTGAAGGTAGGCTACCATCTATCTCCCAACAGCTGTTCCAGAGGGTTCACTCCCCCAACCTTCTCTGACCCTTCGGGGTCCTTGTGACCTGGCCATTTAGCCCATGGTGTGCAAAAAAGCGCCACTCAGAGGTAAAACAACCCAACCATCGCTAAGGCGGGTAGACCATCAGAATCTGTTATCCTTCTCTTAATCTCTACTGAGACATCACTTGCCGGCAAGAATGTCGTTTATTAAATTTGTCACCGAAAACATCCCAGAAGTTCCTGTTACTACCCATCCTCTGCGGTATGGTATGTAAATCTCTCCTTAATAACTTTTGATACTTGATAGCATAAGTCTATGTGTTGAAATGCTTAAAAACGTTTAACAGTGTCATAGAGAATTAAAAACTTCAATTTAATTTTAATTACTGCACTGTGTACCTCTATTCTAATTTTTGTTTTCTAATTGTGTTATATATTTGAGGAGCAATATAAATAATTGTAAAAGTAGCAATTTGGAATTATTTACATCACTAATATTATGCTCTATTTGGAAGCAATATCCTTCTTCTGAATCAAAGAAGCATAAAATTTTATTTTATTCACTATCGGAATCAACAAAATATTTGTAGAAAATATCAGGATTTTCTGGATAAGTTTTATTCAAAACATCCGTCAGAAGATTTTGCACAAACATTTTAATTGCAGTGTTTAAAAGTTGAATAAGAAATTAGGTAAAGAATACAAAATAAAAACATCAATACCTGCCCAACACTGTGTAAAGAGCTATCTCCATTGGCTGCTCCTATGCACTAAAAGTTCCAAAACAAAACCAAATCTTTGCCACTATTACATGGCTGATCAGGTATTCAAGAACGATATTGATTTTTTTTCCTTCGTATTCTGTTCATAAGATATATATAATAAATAATAAAAAATAATTTTTTAAACATTGAAACATTTTTAAATCGCAAAATATACTGAGGAACAAACATTTTGCTGTATTTCTGTAGGAATATTCAAAACTCTCCAATAATAAAAAGTTTCCTTTGGTGTCTGACTTCATTGACTTAAAACATGGATTGGTGAATCTAATGTGAAGTAATTAATGCTTTCCAAATTAATGCAGATGGCTGGGGTTAACAACCAAAAATAGACTAGTCTGGAGGTAATAGCATCATAAGGACAGTGATAATGGCAGTTTGAAGGATGCAAAGTTTTTTATTTTCTGATATATCAGTTTGAGGAATAAATAAAAAAGATTAGCATTATTCTAGAGCTCTGAAATGTCTATTTTTATTATATATAAATATATAAGCTTAAAATTTCATGTTTTTTAAAAATTTAAATTTTTTTCACATTAATTTTTCTGTTAAGCATTTTTAGCCATTGAATCGCATTTTTGTGGCTTCAGTAGCTGAAGCTTAAAGCTGTGTTGTGCATGCAATATACCATTCGCAGCAACTGGAATTCTCATCAGTCTCTTCATCAGTGCTCAGCTAAACTTTCTCAATTCAACTATTCGTTGAAGTTGAAATCAATATTTCTCATTTTATAAAAGTGAATAGAAAAATTAGTAGGAGGAATATACTCTACAGTTATAAATGACCCTGCAAAACTATTAAGTAATAAAGAACAAGATGTCAGACATAATACAAGACAATAGAAGATCATATCTCTGAACAGGAAGCTGATATTTAAAAGAAAAAAGGCCATGCAGCTTTAAACAAATTTTGTAATATCATTTACCTATTAGTAAATTCATATATATTTTGATACAATGTGTAATAATAGCAATATATAATTATAGTGAATAAAACATTTAGATAGCCCTCTTATGAGCAAAAAAGAAAATAAATGTTAATACATGGCAGAGTGGTTAGCACACTTGGCTAATGATCTAAGGGACCTGGATTCGAGCCCCAGATAAGGCATGGACGTTTGTGTTGTTTTTCTGCTGAGGTCCTGCCATCCTCACGGTGGTAGATATTGTTAAGGTGAAGAGGGAGAATAAGCTGCACACCTCTCTCATCGCCTTGAATGCGATGGGCACATTTGACAATGTCTGGTGACCGGCTATACTAGGTAGGCTGAAAGATTGTTCTTGTCCCAGGAACATTTTGGACAGGGGCTGTCGACAAGGTTCGTGCATTGGCCTGTTTCTCTGGAACTTAGTGGCAGATATGGCTCTGGAGTTGGCCCTGAGGGTGTCTGGCTCCAGGTGTATGCAGACGATATGCTGCTTGTCATATCGGCCTCCTCCAGAGCGAGACTGGAGATTGCCGGCAATGCAGCACTGTCGGTGATCGAAGGATAGAGTCTATGCTACAGGCTTGGGTTCAGCTGTGCAAAGACTACATCAATGACAGTGGCTAAATAGGGTGTCCTCAACAAGAGGTACCCGATCTTTAAACTTAATGGCACTAATATCAGCAATATGACGACTTTAAAATACTTGGGGATCACTCTGGATGAGAGGATGAGCTGGATCCCGCACCTGCATGACCTTAAAGTAAAATGCACGAAGGTTATGTGCAAACTGGGGTGTATGGCTCATGTCTCATGGGGACTCAGAGAGAAGGTCCTCAAAGAAATGTATTTAAGGGGAACAGAGAGGATCCTGACTTATGGAGCAGGTGCCTGGTGGTGCTCAACAGACCACTCCATCATGTGCTAAAAGCTGCTCGCAGCCCAGAGACCAGCTTTACTGCAAATCACCAGAGCTTATAGGACCGCATCTACAGATGCCCTCCTGTTGATAGCAAGGATCCCACCTCTGCATTTAATGTTTGGTAAGGAAGCGACCATATTTAGAGTGCTAGGGAAAAGGCAACATTCCTCGGAGTCCAGTATGACCCTGAGGTTTATGAGGCTCAGACCACTTAGTGGGATATTCATCCCAACAAGAGACTGCGTGTGTCATGGTCTATGGAGCTACCATCAGGTCAAGGAGTAGAAATCTACACAGACGGTTCCAAGAGTGAGGATAGTGTGGGTTTAGCCTACATTGTGTACAATCAAGGAGCAAAGTGTATGATTTTAAGAGGAAGGTCTCTATTAATGGCTTGGCCTTCCAAGCAGAGCTGCTTACCATCAGAGAGACCCTAATTTGGGCTCTCAGTGATGGCAGTCATAACGACATCTGGTTGTATAAATCTTATAATAAATCTTATATTTACTTTCTTTGAATAATACTATCAAAAGCATCATGAGAACCTACAACTACATAGTACCAATTAAGTAACCATAGTACCAATTAAGAAACCAATCCCAGTAATGATGTTAAGTCACCACTTGCATACATACATTGTATGCTTAATGATATGCTTAATACACACATACATACATACACATATGCTTAATGATACATTGGCATGTCTTCGAGAAACTTAAAGAAAGAATTAAAGAACATAAATATGATATTAAGAAAAAAATACCAGCAACATTATATTTATCTAATATCATTATCAACCATAAAGCAGCTGCAATCTTTGAAGGAGCCAGAATCATTGCCAATCCTGATATTCAATTTAAACTTTCAGACAGCGAAAAAATAATAATCAAAATCAAATTCTGTTGCAACGATGAATTACAAATTTTACCCACAGCCTGGAAACTTCTATTAAAAGACTACTCTAATCCAAATATTTGAATTAACAATAAGAAATGCTACCAACTTCCTAATAACAAGCTACAACAATAAAAGCATGCCATCAGATATGTCACCTCCTACTATAATGATACTACATGCATTTCAGTAATGATATATCAAAAATCTTACATCAATGTTTTTCAAATATACCTTCTCGAAACAGAATTTGATATAGAACCAACCACCATTTCACTGAAGAAGATTGTATTGCACATTTCAAAATCTAGAGACTTTGCTTTTGTCATTGATATATTTTTATTTTATTTTACGATGTGATTTGCAAAGTTTCTTGTCTTTTAATATTGTGCATGATGTTGCCATGAAATTATTCATTGCTCTAGAATAGGATCATTAAGTTTGTTCATCTAGAAGTTACCATTAAATTCCTATTAGTTTGAACTGTAAGTGTATCTACAACAACATTAAATTGGACTTTGCTGAATTATCTTCATCTTGGCTCTTGTGTTGTACTTCTATTAACAAGAAGCTTTTTCTTATTGTACATAAGTTTATACCAGTGTTTAAAGGCGATTTTATTCTTGAACTTACACACTGAGACTATTGAACTATTGAAGTTAAATAGGTAATGTTTTTGATTTCTTTACTATTCAGTAGATCATTTTTATGCTATTTGAAGTCTCTTTTCAGAAATTAGGTGTAAATGTTTTTCCTTATTTTGTGGGATAAGGCTTGGTCATACACTAGGCAGATATTTTTCTGCAAGTGGCAAAATAGTTGTGCTGAAAATTTCTTCATTAAATTCCTTATGCTCAAAAGAACAAAAGTGACATAATCAATAATTAAACCACAGTGAAGTAAAGGGGGTGGTAAATCTCCCTCCTTACCTATTATTGAGGTGGAAATGGGCTCAGTTGGTAGCATATCATGAATCTGCAGTTCCCCAATTCGAGTCCCAGCTGGGTCAGCATTGAGAATTATTTCTGCAAAACTCTTCATCCTACCTCTCAGTAGGAGACACTGATGGGCTTGGAAAGACCACGCATCCTTCGGGTGGGACATTAAGCAGTGGCCCACTTGTCTGGGAGAGCCATACCTTGTGCATGTTAAAGAACATGCTGGATGGCCTTGACCATCTGTCTCCCAACAGTTTTCCAATGGGTCTCCTCCCCCCAACTTTCTCTGAGCCCTCAGGGTTCTTGTGACTTGACTATTTAGCCCATTGTGTACAAAAAGTACACAATGGGCTAAATATGGCAAAAAAAGTGCTTCTCAGAGGTAAAACAGCCCAATACCTATTATTTGCTTGGAGAAGTACAACTTTTAAAGTGTTTCTTACTTTTTTTATTTGCAGTTCATTAGTATAAGATTGTCAAGCAAAGTCTCTAGATTTTGAAATGTGCAATACAATCTTCTTCAGTGAAATGGTGGTTGGTTCTATATCAAATTCTGTTTCGAGAAAGTATATTTGAAAAACATTGATGTAAGATTTTTGATATATCATTACTGAAATGCATGTAGTATCATTATAGTAGGAGGTGACATATATGATGGCATGCTTTTATTGTTGTAGCTTGTTATTAGGAAGTTGGTAGCATTTCTTATTGTTAATTCAAATATTTGGATTAGAGTAGTCTTTTAATAGAAGTTTCCAGGCTGTGGGTAAAATTTGTAATTCATCGTTGCAACAGAATTTGTTGATTTTGATTATTATTTTTTCGCTGTCTGAAAGTTTAAATTGAATATCAGGATTGGCAATGATTCTGGCTCCTTCGAAGATTGCAGCTGCTTTATGGTTGATAATGATATTAGATAAATATAATGTTGCTGGTATTTTTTTCTTAATGCATTTTTTTTAATGCAGTTCATTAGTATAAGATTATTTGAAAGTCTAATGTTTATAGTGAGCTTATTTAATGAATTAGGCCATATAATCAGATTATTTAAATGTAATATATTGGCTGAATATGCAACAAAACTAAATAGATTTTGACTGTTAAAGCTGGGTGAATAGATAGACCACAAAGACTCTAAGGGCTCGGTTATACACTATCTGATCAAAAATATCTGAACCCTTCTAAGTAGTGGATTTACCCATATACACCACAGCCCATGGCCCAAGCAGGTATAAAAGATGCATGTGGCCTGGCAGAACTCAGTGACTTTCAACGTGGCATGGTCATAGGATGCCACCTTAGCAACAAGTCAGTTCGGGACATTTCGGCCCTGCTGCAGTTGCCCTGAACAACTGTAAGTGAAGATTTTGTAAAGTGGAAATGCTTAGGAGAACAACAGTGCAATCGTGACCCAGTAGGCCAGGTAAAATGAGAAAGTGGGACTGCTGTGTGCTGAAGTGGGTGGTGTGACAAAATCACTTGTCATTGGGTCCCCCTTCTGCTACAGAAGATTGGCACACATACTACATATCTATTCTAAAGCCAAATCTATGTCTGCACAGAATGTTTGATTGTAATACCATCTGAGAAGTTATGCCACTGAAAGCTGTGTAAACCTCTGTGTTTAAACAACTGTCTTTCTGCTATTTAGATCAAAGGTTTAACTGGAGGTTTAGACATCTCATATGGCAGGGAATAACATTTTATATTATATAAATATTTTTCAAATTCAAAATAATTCTATTTTTATCACTTGATTAGCATTCTGTTTTTCTGACTTACAAAGTTTAAAGACATGTAACATGTGCTTAAGAACATGTGACAATTGATAACACTGGTTTACAAGGTTTTTGTAACATGAACAATTGTATCTGCCTTTAACTATTTTTCAGATGCTGTTTCAGATCTGACCTTAAAAAATGGCTAGCACATCATGTTTTTATGTTATTGGTCATTTTGACTCCTATTAAGATTTTCTTATACCAACACCTCCAGGCAACTGGGAGGATACTAGATATTTTACTTTTTGTGGCTGGCAACACTGATTATCAAGTGGGAGAAAACATGTAACAGTAACCTAATCTCAGACCACCATTCTTGTTGTTTTCATTGCAGAAGAAACACATGCTGTATGTTGAAGAGTGAATTTTGGCGTTTAAGCAGTTGGCACAAAGGCAGTGTCGCAGATCTGTTAATGTGCCAGATAAGTTTTGTTATTTGTGTGGAAATTATATTTTAAAATCCCAGGGCCTTTTTTTGACAAAGATTGGGAAGAAAGCCTATAACTTGTATTTTGGATGTCATGTTGGAAATCAGGACAAAACATGGACTCCACATGTGTGCTGCATTTCATGCTTTCTTGGCCAGAGTGAATGGTTGAAAGGTAAGATAAAATCTATGCGCTTTGCAGTTCCAGTGGTTTGGCGTGACCCAGCTATTCATGTTTAACTAAAGTGTCGGACTTTTCAAAAAAAGAATGAAAGCAAAATACAATATCCAAATGTGCCTTCAGCCATAAGGCCAGTTCCTCATGTAGAGGATCTTCCTATACCAATACCTCCAACCAACTGGGAGAAGATGGATTCACATTCATCAGAGGAAGACTTTAAGGCACATGCAGATCCTGATCCTACATACACCCCTAAAAAGTTAGTCAAGCTCATCTGATTCAGCAAAATGAATTAAATGATCTTGTTCGAGATGTAGGATTTTCCAAACAACAAGCTGAGGTTTTAGGTTCACAATTTCGAGAGTGAAATTTTCTGGCCAAGGGTACCAGTTTCTCTGTTAAGAAACAAAAATTTGGCTTTATCTGCTTATTGCGAGATGCAAGATGATTTGTGTTTCTGCAAAGATATTTCAGTGCTGATGGAAGAAATTGGAACAACTCACAACCCTAGGGAATGGCATCTAAATTCAGGAAATTCGTCAAAATTCAGCTTAAAAGCTGTCTTTTCGCATAAAAGAAACCAAAAACCTTCCATTCCAGTGACACATGCTGTGATAATGAAGGAAACTTATGAAAGCATAGAAAAAATATTCACTGCTATAAAATATGACCAGTTTAAGTGGCAATGTGTGGTGACCTAAAAGTCATATATCTCTTGCTCTGGCTTCAAGGAGGCTTCACAAACTTTTGCTGTTTACTATGTTTGTGGGACAGAAGGACCAGAAATGAACACTACAAAAGACTGGCCCAAAAGATATGTTTTTATCTTGGAAAGAGTAATGTGAGGTATAAGCCTCTAGTTGACCTCTCTGATATTCTGCTCCTACCACTACACATCAAACTGGGACTTATAAAAAATCTTTGTAAAGGCTATGGACAAAACTGGTAAAGGGTTTTTGCACTTAAAAATTTTTTTCCAAAACTAAGTGATGGCAAACTCAAAGAAGGAATCTTTGTTGATCCTCAGATCAGGAAATTACTGAATGATACTGTCTTCGAAGAAAAACTGAATATGAAGGAGTGTGCTGCATGGAAATCCTTCATATCTGTGGTCCATGGTTTTCTGGGGAATCACAAAGAGGAAAACTACCATCAGCTCATTCAAGATCTTCTCAAAAACTTTGAAAATCTTGCCTGCTGAATGTTTTTGAAAATCCATTTCTTGCACTTGCATCTCGACTTCTTTACCAAGAATTTTGGAGCTGTCAGTGATGAACAAGGGGAAATATTTCACAGGATATCCGAACCACGGAGAAGAGGTACCAAGACAGGTAGAACCCAGCAATGATGGGTGACTATTGTTGGTTCTTGCAGAAGGAAGATATGTCAGCACATAAGACAAAAATTGACTTCTTTTAAGTATGAAAGATCCTAGAAGTAATGATTACTAGAATTAACGATTCCTTAACTCATGTTTTCTTATTTTGCATTTCAATATTATTTCATTTGTTACTTTATATTCAGTGGTCTAAACTTACGTTTCTAATTTTTTTCACTGTAATCCTTAATGAGTGTTAATTTGCAATTTAATAGAATAGTCACATTTAGTTTCATTTCCCAGATATGTGTATTCATTGAAATTTGAAATACATCAATCCCTAATTTGAAAAAAAAGTATGTGCTGCAGATTTTTCAGAGCCATATTTGAATTCAGCACCCCAAAATTATTTAAAAACGTCCTATTTGACCAATGTTATAAAAAAAAAGTTTAAATTTGTCATCTAGTGTAATAAGTGCTAAATATAAATTGTATGTCACAAGACACAGTCAGTTCATATATGCATTACAAGCTATCGAATTAGTTGGGCTGTTGTGAAGTATATATACTGGTATGCAGTGTATATTCAGAGCTGGCTAGATGTTTTATAAGACCCTAGGCAAACCAATTTGAGGAACTTCAAAAACGTATCTCCGTAAAGCATAAAAAATTCGAGTTACATGTATAGAACACAAATTCGAACTCAGTTTTGAGTTGGAATGAATATATGAGGGACATTCAAAAAGTTCTTGACACTGATCTGCAGAACCATTGCACTTACATACATACATATAAAATCCTCATGCAGCCATGGGCTACGGAGGTTCAACCAGACTGTAATTTTCTTCTCCAGATGTGTCTCTTTTGATCTACAGCTGCTGCATTTGGCCACTCTAGGCCAATTCTAGCAAGGTCCTGTTTGACATTGTCTGCCCATCGCATCCTAGGTCTACCCCTTTTTCTGAAATCTTTAGGTACTACTGTTCATAATCCTGTTTGCCAATCTGCAGTTATGCATACAGGCAACATGGCCAAACCAATGCAGTCTCTCTCTGTATAATGTGCTACTCAAAAGAGGTTGATGACTCCTTCTTCTAACCTTATCATTACTTACAAAGTCAAACCACCTAATGCCCAAGGTACTGCGTAAGCATCTAGAATCAAAGGCATCAAGTTTCTTGTTATACTGGTTACAAAGGGTCCATGTTTCGCTACAATAACTAACCTCAGAAAGAACCAAACTATTATACAGCCTAATTTTAGTCTTTAGGTGTATATTTTTCCATACTCTCCATAGATTCATAAAAATCTCAGCGGCAATCCCTATTCTTCTATTTATCTCATGCCGCACATCACCAGTATCTGTTACATAGCTCCCAAGATCATTAAACTGATACACTTGCTCAATATTACAGCCATTCAAAGCAACTGAAGCACTATCTGCCTGACCAATTTTCATCACTTTAGTTTTTTCCCTATTCATCACCAAACCTATTCTATTACCAGTCTCATCAATAGCCCTAATGAACGAATTCATCTCATCAACATCATTAGCCAACAGGGCCAAATCATCTGCATAATCTAAATCAGAAATTTTGAAATCTCTAGACCATTTAAGGCCAAAATCTTTCCCTTGCAAAGAATTTCGCATTACATAAAAACTAAACAGAAAAGGAGACAAAATGTACCCTTGTCTAACTACACTAGTAATGCTAAACCAATTGCTGCAAGATTACCAACTCGCACACATGACTCAAGTGTTATTATAGAGAGCTCTCATTACACTAACTAACTTGTCTCGTATACCATATGATCTAACAATCAACCACAAATTATGTCGATCAACAGAGTCAAAAGTCTTTTTGAAATTCCAGATGCTTACGCAGTATCTTGGGCATTAGGTGGTTCAACTTTGTAACTAATGATGAGATTAGTCAAAGGAGTTTGCAACCTTCTTTAAGCAGCATATTGTGCAGAGAGAGACTCCGTTGGTTTGGCCATGTTGCCCGTATGAATAATTATAGATTGGCGAATAGGGTTATGAACAGTGTGCCTAAAGGCCTCAGAAAGAAGGGGAGACCTAGGATGCGGTGGGCAGACAATGTCAAACAAGACCTTGTTAGAATTGGTGTGCAGTGGCCAGATGCAGTAGATGTAGCTCAGGATAGACTTGCTTGGAGAACTAAATTGCACGGTGTGGTTGGACCTCCGTAGCCCATGGCTGCTTGAGGATGATGATGATGATGACATCCCCTAACACTTCTGAATCCACACTGTTCATCACGCAGTTGTTCATCTACCAAATTTCTAATTCTAGTAAGTATAATCATGCAAAGAATTTTACCTGGAACAGAAAGTAAACTAATTCCCCTATAATTATCACATGAACTGCGATCACCTTTTTTAAAAATTGAGACAATGATAGCTCTAGTAAAATCCTTAGGAACAACACCTTTATTATAAAAAGTATTCAAAATTTCTGTCAGCCATCTGACAACACAAATGTTCCCAATTCTGAGCATTTCAGTGTTGATTTTGTCCACCCCTGGGGATTTATGTAGTTTTAATTTAAAGATAGCCAATATGACTTCGGAATGTGATATAGGGCCATCATAAATGCCAGTAATGCATCTACCCTCATTGCAAACAATGGGAGTAGAAATAATCACATTATTTAGAACATCTTTGAAATGCTCAGCCTACCTAGCCATCACAGAATCCTCACCTTCAACCACCTTGCCATATTTATCCCTCAATCCCTGTGTACCTGTCTGTTTCTTCCCACATAAAACATTAACAATCTGGTACAACCCGCTGCTGTTGTGCTAACTGCTTCCTCTGCTTTGTCAGCCAAGCTATCAAGCCAAAGATTCTTATCAGCTGTTAACTGATCTTTTGACATGTTTATTAAGCTCATTGTAATGCCTTCTGTTAGGACTAGTAGGGTGTTGATTCATATTAATCCTGCACTACCTTCTTTCAGAAATAAGTTCCATAACCTTGTCATTTAAATAATTTTGTTTCCTCTGTTCCCTTTTATCCAAAAGAGTACTGTTGGTTTCAAGAAAAGCCTGTTTAAAGTGATCCCCTTCTTTCTCAACTTCAGCAGTAAGCAAACCATTATTGTCATAATGATTGAGTAGCCTATCATGGTATGCTTCAGCTATATCTGGATCTTTCAGACATTCAGTGTTAAGTCTAATTTTTGTAACTTTAGCGCATTTTTAAGCTTCAGCTGCAAGACACTTTTGACCAGTTAATGATCAGACCCAATTTCAACTCCCTGTATGATCTAGTATTCCTAACTGAACTAGCCCATTTGCTGGTAATTAAAATATAATCTATCACATTCCTGTGCAACCCGTCAGGTGAAACCCATGTATGTTTATAAATGGTCCCCATGTTTGTATTATGTATTAGTTATTCGTAAACCATTAAGTTTACTTATCTATAGGAGATGTTCCCCATTGCCATTGGAACTATCAATGCCAAAGGGACCTAAAACTCCTGCCCAAAGATTAGAGTCAGTACCAACTTTAACATTGAAGTCACCTAGTAGAAGAGAAATATCTTCTTTCTTCACAGAATTCAAAATATCCTGAAGCTGGCTGTAAAACATATCCTTCTTGTTCTCATCTGAGTCCTCTGTTAGGGCATAACAACAGATGACATTCAAGTCTTTAATTTTTGTTTTAAATTTTGCTCTAAGAAATCTTTCATTAATACATTCATATCCTAGAAGAGCATTACTGGCATGTCTGCTGAGAAGCAAACCTACACCTTGGAGATGCTTTCCATCCTCCCTCCCTGAAAAGAGAAATTTAAAGTTATTTTTAAATATCTCACCTTTACCTGTCCATTTGGTCTCTTACAAGCCTTAGAATATCTAGGTTATAGCACTGGAATTCTTGTGTGAGGACATCAAGAGAATAATCTTTATGTAATGTCCTCGCATTCCACGTTCCAGCAGAGAGAAAATGATTAGTAGGATTTTTAAAGAAACTAGGTTTATTGAGATAGGTAGGGCCAACAATATCAAACAGTCCTTGATCGCAGGCAGGATGCAAAGACCTGTTCCTCCTCCACTAAAGGTTGAAGTCACCAATGCTGGTAGGAACTTCATTCCTTTCAAGTGGACTTTTCTGGAGTCCACTTGAAAGGAATGAAGCTCCAACCTTTTCAAGTGGACTTTTTCAAGAGTCATATGGCCTGCCTGCAACACATTAGTTTAGGATTGATGATGCCCAACTATCTAAGTGAGGTTCAGGTACCTGCGATGACCTCTGATCAGGATTATCCAGCAGCTGATATAAGGTATCCCATGCATCTATTCACTTAGGGCTGGCAACCCAGAAGCAAACAGGAAACACAGTGGCAGATTCTCCCTCAATAGAGGCCCACCAGTGCAGCAAGTCCAGGATCCCTAATCAAGCTCAAATCCATAAACAAGTCCAGTCTTGTAGGTATAAATGGTCAGCACCAGGATCCTGTGAAGTTGACCACTCCTCAGCACGTTTGAATAAAAATAAGAAAACATTGGCCATAGGTGACCAGATCAGTAGGCCATACTGAACTGGCAGCCCTCCCCTTCCATTCCCTTCCAAAAGAGAATATCTCTTTAGAAAGGTACTAACGGCCTGCACCATGAGAAGGCGGGGTCGGACATTAGGTGCTGGACCTGGCAGGTTCTGTGCATCATCACTGGGGATTGGTACACAGCTCTCCAGTTAATGTGTAGCTACCATTTACAGACCAACCAGATTTACCTCAACAAAACTTTTAATGTCCTTCAAAGTACTCTCCTCCAGCATCTATGTAAAGTTGCAGACATGCATGCCAATTCTGGGATGCTTGGTGGTATTCCTGTTAGGAATACCACCAAGCATTTCAGGACCACCATAATTCTGAAGAAACACATTTTGCAATTTCTTGCACCCTTGAATAAGGTTTCCAAGCAAGTTCCTTTTTAATTTTTAGAAACAACCAAAAATTGCATGGTGCAAGATTTAGGTAAATATACAGGATGGGGTAGCTGTTTGGTTTCTTCCTGCTCCAGGCCTAACTTGCCAAGTTTTTGTGAGCACTGGCATTGTCATGAAGAATGAGAACCCTTGCATGCCTGCTTTTGGATGATGCTCCTTCATATCCTTAACCATTTTGGGCAAAGCAATGTTGATGTAGTATTGGCCATTTTATAGTAATTTTTTTCAGGTAAAATGTCCATGGCTACCACTCCTTGAGATTTGAAAAAAATTGTGAACATTGTCTTCCTTCAGTGAAGATCTTGTCTGAGGATTTGGGGATGCAGTTCATCTTGAGCAACCCAGACATAGTTGTCAATCTTTTTGGAAATTGTATGGTAATAAAACTGTGTCTCATCACCTGTGACAATATTTGTTAACCATTTGGGTTTTTTTTCTATTAAGCAATATTGCCAACATCTCCTTGCACGAATCGAGTCGACTCTAGCTTGTTTTTGCTATTCTGCCAGTTTGTGGGTACCCATTTGGCACAGATCTTTCAGAACTTTAAGTGCTGATGAATAATTGTTCCCACACTGCCAATCGATACACTGATATCTAAACTTATTATCTGAATGTTAATGTGTGGGTTTTCCTTAATGAGTTCACGAACAGCAGTGATGGTTCTCTCGTTCATGACCCACTTTCTTCCTAAACGAAGGAAGTATGTGAAGCTCTACTGTCCTTCTCCAAATTTGTGCATCCATACGGCAAGAGTGTCATATGAACAGGCATGGTCCCCATATACTTGTGAAAACATAAAATCTTGGGCTGCCTTTAGTGGGCTCCATAGCAGTAATGCCCAGATTTCATAGACCAAACTTTGTGCACCATCAGCAAAGAGAAATGATGATACAGTCTTTGTTTTTAACGCATAATGATAAGTTTAGACAAGCTTTCAGACAAATCATAGCTCATTAGCTATGGAGGAATTGATGCAAATCTACAGACATGTCAAGAACTTTCTTGAACTCCCTCCATAACAGTTTGCTGTCAAAAACCAATTATACATAGGTCCATTTTAAATGTGTAATAGAAGATCTGTACATAATATATTACATTGAAGAATGTTACATTTGAGTTTGCCTGTTTATTTCATTGGTCTTTTTACTAATATATATATCCCTGGATTTGGGGCGTGGGTGGCTCAGTCGGTAGTGCGCCAGGCTTGTAATCTGTAGTTCCCAGGTTCAAGTCCCAGCTGGGTCAGCATTGAGATTTATCTTCGCAAATTCCTCGCCCTGCCCACAGTCAGTAGGGAACATTGATGGCTTGGAAAGGCTGCTGTTCATCGGATGGGACTTTAAGCTGTGGCCCCGTATATGGGAGAGCCATACCCTGTGCACGTTAAAGAACATGCTGTATGGCCTTGAAGAGAGGCTACCATCTGTCTCCCAACAGCTGTTCCAGTGGGTCCCCTCCCTCAACCTTCTCTGAGCCTTCGGGGTCCATGTGACCTGGCCATTTAGCCCATGGTGTGCAAAAAAGTGCCACTCAGAGGTAAAACATCATCATCATCCTCAAGCAGCCATGGGCTACGGAGGTCCAACCAGACCGTGCAATTTAGTTCTCCAAGCAAGTCTATCCTGAGCTACATCTACTGTAACCAACCAAAAATCTCTGGATTTACACGGTACTCACTTTGTGGTTTTGGTTTTACAGTTAGAAAAATGCAGCCAATTTTGGTTTACATGATTATAGACTGTTTCACACAGTACTGTTTGAGTTTTTTTAATGTATGTATTTATTTATGTGTGTGTGTGTAGGTAGGTAGGCACTTACCTACCTACCTATCCACCTACCTACCCACCTACCTACCCACCCACCCACCAGGGAGATTATTAGAATGCCTTCTCAAAGTAAAAAGCTGCTAAATGGTTTAATTGATAACATTTATTTTCGAGAATAGTAAATCCCTTATATTAATAAAATCATTGTCTATAACAAGTCTTGTGCTGTCTTAATGAACTCTGTTTTGAATCAGCAGTGAGATCTGACTTTTTTGTACTGAATTTTCAGACTAATAAAAACTGATCTCATGTTTAGCAACAAATTTAACTTTGTAGACTATTGTATAGGCTAAATACAGCTGATTTATAAATAAACTGTTGTGTTATCATATAAATGTTAATTTTACAAAATATGAGGTGTTAACTCTTTGTACAAAGACTTAATTTCTAGTTTATATTCAGTTTATAAGCATCCTACATTCAAATTTTGTTTTCAGATTCAATAGTGTGCATCTACATTAATGATGAGTATTTTTTGTAACCAAACAGAAATTTGTTGGTTTCAATTTACATGGTGATTTCCTGGAACCTATCTACTGTGTAAATTGAGTGATATGTGTACTAATAATAATACATGCAATGTGAGAAATTTTTACATTATAGGTTAAAAAAGGAATTGGTGAAATCACTCAAATTGCTTGCTGAATTTAGATTTACTTTCTTAGCAATGCATCATATGATCTTTGTACATTACTTAGCACAATGGATTATATATAGATATAAGTTTTGTTGAAGTAATTTTTGTTTTTATGGAAACTTAATGTATACTGATATATTGTTTCCTAATATATTCCTGCCCTTGGTCAGTAAGGGACATGATAGACTTGGAAAGGCTGCTGTTCATCAGATGGGACATTAAGCTGTGGTCTGATGTGCAGAAAAACTGTACCATGTGCATGTCAAAGATCATGTTAGATGACCTTGATGGAAAGCTACCACTGTCTCCTAACAGCTGTCCACTGAGTCCCCTTCACCCATCCTTCTCGGAGCCCCTCGGGGTCCTTGTTACCTGGCCATTTAGCCCTTTGTGTGCAAAAAAGTGCTGCTCATAGGTAAAGCAACAACACCTAATATGTCCATATTTATTTAACAATGTAGAATAATGTCCTGGTGTTATTTGCTTTAACCATTTCCTTTGGCCTGAAATATAATTTCACATTTTTCTTGATGTTTCTTAGCAATACATTGTGATTTTTCAGCACAAGAAGTATAAAAATCATTTGAATTATTTCTTTAAAATTAGTACCTGATCAAAAAAATTCCTTATATTTGAGAGATTTTGTAACATTTTAGCATGAACATAGCTGAAGTTAGTATTTTAAATATATCTGGATTTTTAATAGTAATAATAATAACTTTTTACTATTTATTGATTTTTGTTAATTTGTTAGCTATGGAACATGCTTCATTTTCTGAGGAGAGTAGATCCAGAACATCAAAATTCTGGAGGAACAACAGAAAATCAACTGAGTGGAAATGAAGGATTAAATTCATCTCGGCCAGGCCCTTCAAGGAGGCATCATAGGTTTGGTAGAGGAGCTTCTCGAAGACAAGGGCAAGAGTTTGACTCTTTCAGGCAACCAAGGACAGAAGGGTATGTTAATTTTCTATATTTAACTTTTTCCAGAATTTAGCAGCAAAGTATACTTATTCTTTGTTTAAACATTTTGGGGGATCTGGCAACAGTGAACATCATACAGTATGCTCTTGAGAGCTGGCAAAATGTACATCAATGTGATCTAGAACGTGTTTCCCAAATTTGACCACAGAACCCTTTTGCATCTGAAATTTTTTTATGGAACCCTTAATAAAATTCTGAAATTATGAAGCTGAGAGACAACAAATATGTAAGGATAATAATAATTTTTATTATCCAGAATTATTATTATTTTTACTTAGTTGGTTTAAATGGTTTTCTGCAACCCAAAAATTTATACAGAATTTTTTTTTCTCCATTTGTTTCTGTTAAAAAAAAATCTTCACCTGCTAGGTTTCATTATTCCATTGCTTTCTTTATTCCTTCAATCCATGTGTTTTTGGCCTACCTCTGACTCTTCTTCCTTCAGGGTTCCATTCTAGAATCATTTTAGGAATTCTTCCCTTATCCATATGTTTGACTGTCTATACAGTTTTAATTGTTTCTTCTCAATCATTCCAATAACAGTCTCTTCACCCTCCATTAAAACACTGGCTTCATTTCTAATCTTTTCCAATCTTGATTTTCTTTAAGAAAAACTTTCTTTAGAAAGTACTTTATTTTATTCTCTTTCTTTCACTTGCCATGTTTTTGCTCCATTTAGCATGATGTTCTGTACAATTGCTTAATTTTTTTTTTGTTTGTTTTTTATAATTGTTTTTACTTTATAAGATTGGTTTCAGCAATTCTATAACTTTCTTAACATCTATGATTTTCTTCTATATTTCTCCCTCTGATGATCTATCAATTTGAACACTTGATCCCAAATATTTAAATTTGTCTTGGTTTCATTGTGAGATTTCCAATTGCTATTTCTGCAGTTTTGGTTTCTGCTTAAGGATTCTGTCATTTTTTTTAATTTACATTTAAAACCCCATTTGTTGTATTCTAAAAACATTCAAAAGAGGAAGTTCACATCTTCACAGTTTTGAGCATTTACCACTCGGTCATCAGCAAACAATAGATGGTGCAAGTTTAGTTGTTTTTTTTTTTGAATTGGTAAACCCATGAGTCTGCATTTTTTTGGCCAGTTATTTAGGGCTGCTTCTATGAAGATTTTAAACAATATTGGAGACATACTACATCCCTGAGCCTGAGACCTTTAGTAGTGTTAAATTCTCTAGAAAAATTATTAATATTTACTTTGAATTTATTTTGTCCATATAATCTTATAATAATATTAATAAGTGATTTGTTGATACCAATTTTCTCCTTAGCTTTCCAAAGAAGTTTTCTAGGTACACTACCTTATACTTTTTCAAGATCTATAAAAATCAACTTATAAATAAAAAATAAATACCCCCTCAAGCAGCTGCTTGCCACAGAGGTCTGACAGGAGCCTGTCAGTTTATATGCCATAATAGAAGGTCTGTGAGGATGGCAGGAGCTCAGTAGAAAAATGACACACACACATCCATGCCTTACCCGGGACTTGAACCCAGGTCCCTTAGATCAGTAGCCAAGTGTGCTAACCACTCAGCTTGAATTCAATTTTCAGCTTATTTCACAAAATTCTATTTACAAGTCTTGTTATGAGGCTAGTTACCAAAATTCCCCAATTATTCAAACAAATTTTCTTTTCTCCTTTTTTAAATATTGATGTAATGTAACCAAATGTCATATCTTCTGCTATTTCATCACCATTTAAAATGCCTCTAAATAATTTAGTTATTAAAATACTAACTTTGTTCCCTCGATATTTGAAAAGTTCCATAACCAATCCTCCTGGTCCATTTTTCATTTTTTTTTTTAAATCTTCAACTCTCGGCAATAAAAATATTCGTATTGATTCCATTAGGTTCCATGATATCTTGAAATTCTTCTCTTTCTTCGTTAAGAAGTCTTTCATAATAATCTGCTGATTTATTTAAGCTAATGAGATTCAGTTTCGTTTTATGTTCAGCATTTTGATGAGGATTCTTAACCCTTCCTGGGATCCTGACGAACATCCTTTTTTGTACAACAAAAGAAATTTGTTTTTAAAAAAATTAAAAGTGCTGTTTGAAAATTTTCTTACATATATCTTTTAAAAATACATATAATTTAAGCTTGAAAAATAATATTTCTTTTTTCATTTGATGCATATTTTATTGAACTACAATATAAATAATCTGTTAAAGCCATCTGATTGCCATTTCTTTCTTAGTACTTTATGGTATTGCCAATTTGTTTTTTAATGTTACTCTTTGCTGAAGCAACCTTCTGATTTAAGTTCACAAGTTTGATTTGAACTATTATCAACAAATTTTTCCTTAATGTTTTAAAAATCTCCTAAAAATTAACAAAACTCGTATTTTAAAAAACTGCAGTTTTTGGAAGCAATTTTGAAATAACTAGAAAAAAGTCCTCATGGCCAGACCTTCAGGACTGGCTGCCGGCACATGGCATCACATGACATGGGAGAGGAAGTAGCAGCTGTTCTAGATGTTAGCTCACTCAGGCAAGAGTGGGGAGGGTTGTCTGCATGTAGTTGTTTGCATGGATAATTTAAGTCCAAATTCTTCCCAAGAAATTTAATATAAAAATTTAAAGTTATAATTCCCTCTGTAAAGTTAGTATTTCATTTTCTTTTTTATAATTAAACCTTAGTTTCCATATCTGTGGATTCACTTTATTTCTGTAAATTATCTATCTTTCAGTCGATTGATTATTATCGATTTTTTTCGGAGTTATGATCAGATAGTTAGTTTACAACTTGTTCCTGTGGATATAAGACCAACTCCACAAGATACAGGGGTTTATCAAAATAATGGAAACACATACTGTTTGTGGAGAACATTTTATTAATAAGCTGTAGGCCCACCTCAGGTATTCAGAACAGACACAATTCGAAATGGAATAGACTTATACAAGTCATGCACATATGGTAATGGAATGTGAGACCATTCTTCCTGAAAAATATGGCCCAACTGTGCCAGTGATGCTGGAGATGGAAAGTGTGATCTGATCTTGCACTCCAGATATTTCCACAAGTGTTCAATAAATTGACATCTGGAGATTGAGTTGGCCAGGGTAGCTGCTATACCTCATGCTCTGCAAACTACAACTTGACACGTTTCACACAATGCATGGTTGCATCATCTGCTTGAAACCAGGAATGATCATTAGGGAACATTGGGTGCAGGTGGTCCTCGAGAATGGATTTTATCATATTTATATTTTTATATTTTTTTTTATTATATTTTATTTTTATTGTTGCAGATGTTTTTACTTCAGTTGCTTTTGCTTCAGTTACTTTTTGGTTTATTGTCATCATTAGAGAGATGATTTCAGTGTGATATATCTGCAATTTTTAAACTGAGCTATTCCTAATCTGAAAGCAAATTTCTTTCCATTTCGTGTCATTACAATATAAAACTATTAGTTCCAAGCTGTGATTTACTAAGATATTTACCTCAAACATGTCTTATGCTTTCTAAAACCTGGAAACTAATACTAACATACCTTAACTAAACCTGGGAACTCTTCCCAGGCTTGATTCCCAGCTGGGCCATTGTTGAGATTTTTCTCCTAAAAAATCCCTGCCTATGGTCAGTAGAGGATACTTATGGACTTGGAAAGGCCACCATCCTTCAGATGGGATATAAGCCATGGCCATGTGTATGGGAGAGCCATACCCTGTGCATGTTAAAGAACACTCTGGATGGCTGTCTCCCAACAGCTGTTCCAGTGGGTCCCCTCCCCCAACCGTCTCTGAGCCTTTGGTGTCCTTTGACTTAACCATTTAGCCCACTGTATGCAAAAAAGTGCCTCTTAGTGGTAACACAACCCAACTTGGGAACTCCAGTACAACACTTTTGATAAAAACATTTGATGGTGAGAATCTTTCCATAACAATTCAAGTATAAATGGCATTCATTGCTCAAACAATATGATGAACATCATTAATGATGGGATGAGATCCATGTATTATTTTGTACTTTGTGTAAAAATTAGTTTTGCTAAAATCAGCTTTGACTCATCTCTCTAGAGCAGTGGTTCTCAAACTGTGGTCCGCAAAATTTTCTAAATTTTTTATAGAAAATCTGTATTTGTAACATGCAAGTAATGTAACTTTAAGATAAGTGACGTGTACAGTGGTCTATTGCACTAAGATGGGAGCATACCTACTCCACTGCCATGCAGCTCAGGTCATCAAGGTCAAATGCACTGAAGGATGCACAGTACAATATAGACATACAGTGAAAAACCTACAGCTACAAGGCAATCGCATCAGTAGTGAGTAGCCCTTTGCGTTCGGCAGTTAGTTATTCTTATGTGTTTTGTGTGTGTGGGGGGTTACCTAAATATTGTATACCATTGACATTATTATTGTGTTATTTGTAATTTATATTCAGAATGGATTGGTGGCTTACAGTGGTTCATTGAAACGGAATATAAGTGAAATCGATACGACTCCACATGGGCCTGCTAAAACTAAAATCCTTGACGATCATTTTCAAGCCAGTTGCTCTGTTATCGCCAAAAACAAAATGTGTAAACAGGAAATATGATGATTACCTGAAAATGGGATTTTATTGGACCGACTTGCACTTAACCCTCTTTGTGTTGTGTGCTATGACGCTTTATCTAATGACACGATGAAACCTTCAAAACTTTCATGGAATTTTCAAACAAAACATGTAGATTTGGCCCTTAAACCTGTTGAATATTGTCAAAACAAATGTAAAGTGATTCTGTCATCACAGAAATCAGTGACTTCTGTTGCTATGGGTGGGGAAGAGAGTAAAACTACAGAGGCATCATTCCAAGTGAATCAAACTTTTGGCAAAAACTGGTCAAGGGCATACCAATGCTGAAACACTTGTAAAGCCAGCAGCTAAATTGATGGTGAATATTATACTTGGGAATTGGGGAAAAGGAAGGGTGAGCAATAGACAAGATTCCTTTGTCGAATGATACAATTCAGCAATTTGGCATCTAATGTGGAGGAGCAATTAATTGCACGTATGCATGATAGTAATTATTTTGCTTTACAATTGGCTGAAAGCACCGACGTAGAAAACTTGTGTCAACTTTTAGCATATGTAAGATACATTTATGAAAATTAAGTTCATGATGACTTTTTGTTTATCGTCAAAAACTCACAGTACAGGAGATGATATTTTTGGTATGGTTAATGATTATTTCATAATACACAATTTGGATTGGAAAAAATATGTCGGAGTCAGTACTGACGGTGCGCCAGCTATGTGTGGGAAAAGAAAGGATTTTACAGCAAAGGAAAAGAGTTAGTGCCTGAATGTAGTTCAACTCGCTGCTTTATTCACAGAGAACAGTTAGTGGTAAAGGGAATGCCTTCTAAACTGGATCTTGTATTGAAACAAGTAGTTAAAGTGGTTAATTGAATTAAATCATGGTCAATGAACTCTTGCCTTTTTAGTGTATTGTGTGAAGAAATGGGAAGTGTGCACAGAAATTTACTTTTCCACAACAAAGTCGGTGATTGTCAAGGGGGAAAGTGCTTTCAAGAGTTTTCAAGCTGAGGGATGATCTTCCTTTATAACACTGATGAAGTAAGTAAATCTCTTTTCTACAATTTCAAGTGGCTAGTGCAGGTGGCATATATCTCAGCGATATTTTCATCATTCTGAACAGCCTAAATTTGTCACTTCAGGGGTGCGATGTAATCATTTTTAAAGTGCAAGATAAAATAAAAGCATTTCTACAAAAATGTGAACTTTGGAGTAAATGGCTTGGTCGTGGGGAGTATGATTCATTTTCTGCACTTCATGATTTTTTGCAGTCTTCAGGAGAACTAATCAATGATGAATTAGTGCAATTGTTTCAGAACCATGTAACAATTCTGCAAGATAGCATAAAAAATTTTTTCCAGAGCCTGATGAAAATAAGGAATGGATTAGGAATCCTTTCAGTGAGTCCTTTGGTCTTTGAATGCATATGTGTTATCAGCTTATTGAATTGGCACCTGATGGAGCACTAAAAATCGCGTTTAGTGAGAAATCTCTCACAAACTTCTAGATTCATGTGGAATCAGAGTACCCTGAACTCGCCAACAGTGCCATCAAATCAAGCACCTGCTACCATTTCCCACAATGTACAATTGTGAAATAGGATTTTCTGCCCTGGTTGGACTAAAAAGTGTGAAAAGGAACAGGCTTAATGTTGAGCCTGACTTAAGACTGAAACTATCTTCCATTGCACCTGATGTAACCAAACTGGTCAAAGATTGCAAGCAACACCATTCTTTACATTGAAATGGAGAATAAAAAATTTATTCGTTTATTTACTTTCTTGAAATGTACTAATACTATTTTAATTCTAAAAATAATTATGCTGCTATTGTTTCTTATCCCTTGGTCTTAAACAGTTCCATGAGGTTATATTTTTTTAATTCACTTATTAATTTTTGTTCATCATCTTGAATTATTTTCTTATTGACACCTATATATTGAAGGATGTGGTTTGGTGTTGATTCTTTTGCATTACATTTGTACAGACTTTTGTGCCATCAACTATTTTTATTGATTTGAGATGCCTAGTTCCAAATCTTGATAATGTGGTTTGTTTTTTTCTGTTTAATTTTGTGTTCAGTAATTTGCCATGCTCTTTTGTGTTTTGAAATATAATTAAAAAAAGTACTTTTTTATTAATTTATTTTTAACTTTTCTACAGTGAAATAACTTTAATATCAAGTTTTTATGATGATAATGCATTTTAACGAGTTGTTAAATCATTATTCCTACATTTTGGTACTTGAATAGAAGAGGTGCTGAGGTAGGTGGTCCGTGTTAGGTTAACCGTCTACACCTAGTGGTCCGTGGTATAGGAAAGTTTGAGAACTACTGCTCTAGAGGACTATTTGCTCCTGAGACTATGAGTGCTTTGAAAATGATGCTTATGGAAAGTTCTAAGAGAAGTTTAGAAAGCTGATGAAACATGCAGGCCAACTAATGATTCTTATAAAAAGGGTATTAGGTAATTAGGTTTTATAAAAATAAATCTGAAATTAACTCATCCAGTACTGGTGGCAAAGTAAAAGTTGACATTTCTTCTTTACTGAGAAGTATAAATAGCATTCCATTCCTCCATATTTACATTACTGAAATACTAGATACCTATCAACATTTTCACAGCAGATTAGTCAGGTAAAGCAAAGAAAGTAAAAAACCAGATGTGCTTCAACCGCTTTTGGCCATCAAATGCATCTATCTTGAATTCACAAAAGGCAACCCTTCAATTGATATATAGCATTATATATATAGATATATAGCATTATATATATATAGCGTTATATATATATATAGCATTGATGCAGAATGGTACTTTATCTTTTATAATATTGCCATGACTGATCGACAAAGAAGCATGACTGGCAGTACACTCGAAGCATGTACAATTCTTCCTTTCAATTAGTAACTTAAATCAGTAACTAAAATGAAGTTATATAAGTGATATAATTTTCCTCATTATTTGCATTAATAAATGCTTCAAACACATTTCAAAAATAAATAACCCTTTTTGAAGTAATTTTTATGTATTTACATCTGTCCTAGAGGCAGAACAAGTAGGCCATGGGCCCTGGGACAAGACACTTTTTCAGACCCCCAAAATTTTAAATAGCAGTAATTTTGTACACCACTAAATTGTCAGTGACTTATCCAGTGCTGAGTGATTAGCATGCTTGGCTACTGATATAAGGGATCCAGGTTCGAGGCACAGGTAAGATATTATATTTATGTATTTTTTAAGTGTTGTCTTTCTGTTGAGGTCTCGCCTTCATCGCAGATCTTCTTTATGGCGTATTAAATTGATAGGTTCCTGTCAGACCTGGGGTAAACAGCTGCTTGAAGAATAATTTAAGTTGTCAATTTTATTAACCTCTTCACACATTAATTGTCCTCTTTCACACATTTTTTTTTTTTCCCGCAAAACTCCCCGCCCTGCCCACGGTCAGTAGGGGACACCGATGGGCTTGGAAAGGCCGCCATCTGTCGGATGGGTGTGCGGGAGCGCCATACCCCGTGTGCGGGAGAGCCATACCCTGTACACGTTAAAGAACACGCTGGATGGCCTTGACGGGAGGCTACCATCTGTCTCCCAACAGCTGTTCCAGTGGGTCCCCTCCCCCAACCTTCTCTGAGCCTTCGGGGTCCATGTGACCTGGCCATTTAGCCCATGGTGTGCAAAAAAGTGCTGCTCAGAGGTAAAACAACCCAACCCACATTTTTTTTTTTAAAATTCATTGATTTAACTACAGGCATATATTTATTATATGGTAAAATCTCTTTAGATGCATTTGTTGAAGACTGAATGTTAAGTAAAATATTATCCTGAAAATATGACATGAATTAGGTACCATGAAAATGTGATTTTAAGGATTTAATGGTGGAAAATGTATTACTTTTATAGGTTCAACTGGATTTCAAAAGTCCTCAATAACACTCTTGCTTCCCTACCCCAAATCCCTTCCCCTAAAAATCAGAAATACCTTCAAACAATAGAAAACACATGCATATAAACAATTTCAAAAACTAATATTGACGTTGCTCACTATTTAAATATATAAAAGAAAGAATACAGGTGAAAGAAGGAAGAATAGGAGGAATAGAGGTGTGCCGACTCTAGAAATAACAAAGGACCCTTGAGAGCAAATACTTGGAAATGCCTATTTTGTCTTTAGCAATTTCTCATACAAATTAACTTCTATTCATAGTAAATAATCACAGGATAAGTCCTGTAGACATGGAACTCATAAAATGATGAGCTGAAAAAAATTTGGTTTTGCCATGAGTGGGATTCGAACCTACGTCTCCAGCAAACTTGCCTGTTATGCTACCACAACACCACCAATGGCTAACCTTTTCTCAGCTTATGTGACCTTATAAGCCTTCCGGATTTTATTTATCCGGAAGGCTTATAGGGTCACATAAGCTGACTTATATTCATCTAACAATTTCTATGAAGAAAAATGTTTCTCGAAACCCACTCAGGGCTCCAATGGACCCTGGGAGGTAGTGCCCTTACTATTTTGTCCTAGTTCCACTGATCTGCTCTGATAAATGCAAAATTTTGAGATAAAAATGCTACATAAATGTAAAATTTTGAAATCAAAATGCGAAGTATATCATTTATTTGTGAAAAAAATGTAGCTCTGTTAGGAAGTGAAAGCTTAACACCTTTCTTCATACCTTTACCTAAGTATTTGTGAAGTGCTAATGTCTTAGTATAACTGGTAGAGCAACTATCACATATCCAGGAGGTCCTGCATCTGAGTGTGGGTGTGGATTCTCACTTGCCTGTTTCTGATTAGTATGTTTCTGTGACAACTAGTTTGAAACTGTTTTGTTTTTCTGTTCTTTATTTTAAAGTTTATGCCCATTTCTATTAACCATTACAGTGTATGGTTTCTGAAACTGAACTCTTTGTGGTGGCCAGATTTATTTTAAAGTGTTTTTGGAAAATAAACTTTAGAACCTTGTACTCAAGTAACCAATGTCATGTTTATATACTGAAAGAAAGAGCATTTAACTGTTATTGATAAATGCTCTTCCAATGGCAAAAATTTGAAGAAAAAAAAACTATAAATCAAGTTGTTTTTTTTAAATATTGCAAAGCTTTACTTAATTTTCTTTCTATTTTTTCTAAATTATTTTATTTTTCTGATATAAATAGTTCATAATATTTCTATTATAAATAGTAAAAAAACTTTCATGTATTTAATTTTATCTAAATTTTTATAGTCATGCAAAAGTCCTAACTTTTAAAAATTGTGCTTTTAAGCTAAATGCTTACTCCTACAATTCTTCCAATATCAGCTATTTAGAGTTCATTAGCAGTTTTGGTTTTTCGTATCTTCCTATTGCTTTTGGCTTTGGCATTTGTCATTCGGTCGGTTTGTGGATTTGACAAAATGTTGTTCCATCATATCTTTTGAACGCGATGGACAAACTTAATGATTATGTGCCAAATGAAAGCTTGTGACATGGGAAATGTCATAGGCTATAACAAAATTGATTTTCATGCTTTCTTCCCCCCTAAAAAAGGGAAATGTGAAAACTGTTTTAAGCTATATGTTCAGAACGCGAAGGCCGAAAGTAACAAGCTATACGTCGAATGAAAGCTACTGAGGCAGGGAATGTCATAGGCTATGAAAAATGGACCCCCCCCCCCATTGTTTCTTCCTCCTAAAAAGGGGGACAACAGAAAATGATTGTCCCCTACATCTCCTGAATGTGAGTGTGGAAATTAATGAACTATGTTTTCATTGAAAGCTTGTGAGGCAGGGAGTGTCTTAGATTATAAAAAAATTGATCCCCCCCCCCATGCTTTCTTCTCCTCAAAAAAGGGGAAATGTGAAACAATTGTTCCACTATATCTCCAGAATGCAAATGCCAAAAGTAACAAGATATACGTCAAATGAAAGTTTCACTAATAAATCAGCACTTTGACGTCGATTCTAATTTTAGAGGAAAAATTGTCGTGAGCTGGGTGGGATACGGACCCACGACCTCCTGATAAAATGTCAGGTGCTCAGACCACTGAGCTACCGGCTGCCGATCAAGATCTCCCCTAATTAACGCTATGAACATTCCTTTTATGTTGCATATAGGCGCTATTCAGGCAATTTTTAGCCACAAGCGACTTTCTATTTGCCATATAGATGGAAAGCATGTCTTACAAGTATGCTAATGATGATAAATGATGAGATAAACTCGACTGTTCAACATCCACTAATAAATCAGCACTTTGACGTCGATTCTAATTTTAGAGGAAAAATTGTCTTGAGCCAGGTGGGATACGAACCCATGACCTCCTGATAACATGTCAAGTGCTGCTTTATTAGTGGATGTTGAACAGTCGAGTTTATCTCATTATTTATCAAATGAAAGTTTCTAATGCGAGGAATGTCATAGACTATGAAAAATTGACCCCTTCGTGCTTTCTTCACATCGTTTCTTCACATTCGTTTGTATCCACTTCGAAGGAAGATAGGGTGGGTGCCAGCAATCTTGTTGAGTAGGTAACTCGGCACTCCATCTTCCTTCGAAACGAATAAATTTGACTGATTGCACCATTGATATATTTTAGGATTATTTTCTACTTTTTAGGGCACTATAGAAAGATGTGTATTTTTTAAAATTTTTAATTTATATTTTTTATTATTTCAAATTGTTCTTTATAATTGCAGTATATATTTTAGAAGCAATAAAAGATAATTATAAAAACATTAGAGTGAAAAAGAAAATATTTAAAATTGAAAGTCTGCTTAAACATTGACCCAAAATGATGCATGTAATTCTCTGATGACGCAACTTCCAATAGTAATAAAATAAATATCTTTCATTAAAAGTTGAAGCATTACAACTTTGCTAAAGCAATAAGCAGGTTAGAATGACATAAATCACAACTGATTAATAATCTACATAACTGTACAGCAGAATAAAGGCATAAATTAAAGTTCACTGTAGCCCATGGCTGCTTGAGGATGATGATGATATTTACTGAACGTGCATATACGAAAACCTGCAGGCTCAAATAGATTTTTTTTTAAACTTTTATCATAATTTTTTGAACCATAATCAACAGTTGAAAAATAAATATCATAGATTTAAATGTTATTTTCGATATTTGATTATGAACACAGTTAAAAAAGACTGCTGATTTCTATTCAAGAAAAATGCTTTTTTACAACCTTATCCAGTAGAAACAATATTTACTTCCCAGGTCACTAGCATTCCAAAGATGAAAACGATTAATCCTACTCTGATATGGAAAGAATTGAGTAATATAGTCTTTGTAACAGAATATTAAATTTCTCTGGCTGTATAACCTTTATTTTTTAAACTTAACCCTTTGCACCCGAAGGCACCATAACAGCAACACACTATGGTCAGTCTGGCAATAAAATAAATACCAGTGATAGAAGTTATAACCTATAAAAAATAACTTTGAGTGCAAAGGGTTGCAATATTCACTATAGGAATTAGTCTTTAATTTATTAATTTTGTCCCACCTTCTTGTGGTGCAGACAGTTAGTACCTTTCAAAAGAGATACTCTCTTGTGGAAGTGAACGGAAGGGCTGCCAGATTATTGTGGCCTACTGATCGAACTGCAACCTTCTTTAAGCAGCATATTGTGCAGAGAGAGAGACTGTTGGTTTGGCCATGTTGTCTGTATGAATAATTATAGATTGGCGAATAGGGTTATGAATCACTATTCATAACCTAAAGATCTCAGAAAGAAGGGGAGACCTAGGATGCGGTGAGCAGACAATGTCAAACAGGACCTTGTTAGAATTGGTGTGCAGTGGCCAGATGCAGTAGATGTAGCTCAGGATAGACTTGCTTGGAGAACTAAATTGCACGGTCTGGTTGTGTACCTCTGTAGCCCATGGCTGCTTGAGGATGATGATGATGATGATGTGTCTGAGTTGCAAATAAATTCATTTAGTTATATTAATTATTCACTGTAATTTATTACTAGTTCTGTCTCGTGGTAATTTAAATTCTTCAGTTTACAGCATTTTGATGAAGGTTCAATCAGAGTTTTTATTATTGCATAAATGGACTTGAGTAATTTATGGGCAGCCTACCATGGCTCTTGTAATCACTGGGCCTTTTGATAGGACATGCCTAGGTCCATTATTGAGCATATCTGGGACCTATTGTACAATAACTATGTAGACACTTCTGCCAATATCTTTCAGGAGCAGCAAGTATGAATTCCTTCGCTACACAGTTGGTGGTTTGATTGACAGTATTACTCACCTTCTCAATACCTCTATCCAGAGCTGTTAACTGCTCCAATTTTTCCAAATTTTATCTGAATTTTGGGTTTTTAGTTATGCCTTTTATTTTAAGAAATCTGCTCCCAAAGTTCTCTCCAAATCTCTCCAAATCCCCCCCCCCCTCCTTTTTACAAAAGGAAATGGTAATAAATGAGAAAAATTGTTTTCATTTTAGTCTGTAATTGCATTAAAGGTGCACCTCTGTTACTACTTCTTAATCTGTGCTTACCCAGAATACTCACCTTCATATTAAAGCCCTTAAGTTCAGATAGGAATTTCAGTTTGCCTGATCCAGAAAAAACACTAGGTAAAGATTGCACTTGAATTCTTTTACAGGGCTGAAGTCCACAAATTTATATTTAAATGAGTACAGGCAACTCTTGGTTTATGAGCGTTTGATTTACAAACATTCACTATAACAAACGTCACAATTCATACAAAATTTCTTAAAGTCACCAATAGATAGAGTTGCTTATAAAACAAAATGCCAAATGTATAATGAATGTAATAATTGTAAGATTTAAGTAAATAAACTTTAAAAGATGTATTTATTACAATAATTATCAGAAAACTATTATATGATAATTATACTGAACTGTTCTTAGTTAATAAAACTAATATAGCCAGTAAAAAAAATTGGTTTACATGCCTTGCTGGTCAGTAGAGTACCAGGCTCATAATCTGCAGTTCCCAGGTTTGAGCCCCAGCTGGGTCAGCATTAAGATTTATCTCCACAAAACTCCCCATGGTCAGTAGGGGACACCGATGGACTAGGAAAGGCTGCCGTCCATCGGATGGGATATTAAGCCGTGGGCCAGTGTATGGGAGAGCTATACCCTGTACATGCTAAAGAACACACTGGATGGCCTTGATGGGAGGCTACCATCTGTCTCCCAACAGCTGTTCCTGTGAGTCCCCTCCCCCAACCTTCTCTGACCCTTTGGGGTCCTTGTGACCTGGCCCTTTAGCCCATGGTTGCAAAAATGCTCAGAGGTAAAACAATCCAATGTGACATGTCACATAGAATGTTTTCTTGCGGGAATCTTCACACTGGATGGCCTTGATGGGAGGCTACCATCTGTCTCCCAACAGCTGTTCCAGTGGGTCCCCTCCCCCAACTTTCTCTGACCCTTCGGGGTCCTTGTAACCTGGCCATTTAGCCCATGGTTTCAAAAAAGTGCCGCTCAGAAGTAAAACAATCCAATGTGCCATGCCACATAGAACGTTTTCTTGCAGGAAAGAAATCGGTGATTCTCCTTAGCAGCATTGTGAACACACAGCAAAAAAATGCACCCAACCGATCTTTTGCATTGCACAACAACAAATGTGATTGGTTGTTTTATAGCCACTTTAAGTGTAGTTTAGCATTTAGTGACTTAAAAGTATATTTTTAAAAATTTAAGCGATCATGGGCCCAAAGCAAAATAGTAGTGCTGATAGTGATAATTATAAAAGATGAAGTATGTTTAGAAACTAAGCTAGACATCATAAAAAGGACAGAAAGAGGTGAGAAGCAGGTGGAAATAGCTTCTCATTATGGTGTGAACCGATCAAGTATTGCAACAATTATTAAAGATAAAGAATTGTGGAGGCAGTTAAGGAAATAACTCCTGTTTTAATGAGTAGAATAGTAAAAATAGAAGTTTTTTTGTTGCACGAGATGGAAAAACTTAATTTTGTGGATTGAGAGGCAAACACATGCCTTTCAGCTCATTAATAATTCAGGAGAAGGCTAGATAAATACAAATGGTAAATAGTTTTAATTTTTTGTTCATGCTAATTTCCTTTTGATATTCAAAGGTATATATATAGCTAAATGAATATGTTAACAACAATAATAATAGATGAATATACTAGCAGAAAAGGCCATGTGCAATGATGTTATGTTGAATCTGTTACACTAGTGCACTCCTCCTCCTCTGAGTGAGAGAATTGATGTAGTTGGTTTTACAACACAGCTTATATTCGTGTTTTATTAAATCTAAGCTAGGAATTTATTTGAAGATTTGAAGAAAAGGACTGGACCTGAATATGCAAATGACTGTTTTTCAGTTAGCTCTGGGTGGTTTTCAAGTTTTAAAAAGAGGGCTAATTTGCACAATTTAAGACTTCAGGGTGATTAATCCATGATTAAAGTTGTAGTACAATTTAAAAGTACATTAAAAGTTCATCATTACTCTAGATTTCCTTTACATAACGTTAAAGGACAATAATAAGAGTTAAAGATAGTTTCATATATTGTCATATTACAAAGGATGAAAAGCTAAATTCATAGCCAAAGGGCTTAGTAGCATAGCTTGATCAACAAACTTTGTTAAAGCACACCTCATCCTTATGATGAGCTTTTAATGTACTTTTAAATTGTAATACAGCATGAATTAAATTATACCTATTGTAGCTGGGTTTAATTTTTTTTTGACCTCAGGTGAATTGGTGAATGCAGATACTCAAAGCTGCAAGTGAATTCCTGAAGGCTCTAGTAAAAATAATAATAGAAGGTGGTTACAGTACTCATCAAGTGTTCAATGTTGACAAAATGACTTTTTTTGGAAAAAAAAATGCCTTCCAGAACATACATTTCTAGAGAGGAAAAATGTGCACCTGGACATAAAGTTGCAAAAGAAAAACTAACTCTTTTACTTGGTAGTAATCCAGCCAGTGATTATAAATTTAAACCCTTGCTTGTGTATTTGTGGAAAGATACAAACATATTTCAGAAAACCCAAGGGCTTTAAGAGGAATGGTGAAGTCATTTCTGTTATTTGGAAATCTAATGGGAAGGCTTGGATGACAAAGAAACTGTTTGAAGACTGGTTTAAAAACTATTTTGTGGGGAAAATGAAAAGGTATTGTGCATCTAAAAATTTGTCCTTCAAAATTTTATTACTGCTTGATAATGCCCCTGGCCATCCATCCTACATAGCTGATTTCATTGATAAAATTAAGATTTTATTTTTGCTTCCTAATACAACTTCTATTATTAAGTCAATGGACCAAGGTATTATAGCCTCCTTTAACCCTTCCAGCCTGAAAAACAGGTTTCTATCTAGGGGCCAAGCTATTTTCTGCCTATGCTCAGCCAAAAAAAAACTAACTTTAGAACTTTTTTCGCCAAATAACTAATGAAAGGAATTATGGCATGTTGTATGGTCAATTAATCAGCATTTCATTCTGGATTTCATGAAATTATAACATTTAACAAAAAAGACCATATGTTTTATTTTAATAGTACTTTTTAGAGTCATGTAGTAAAAAAATGCATCTGGCAACACAAAAATTTATTTAAAAAAAAAACCTAATTGACAGAAATGATTGCAAAGCACGTGAATAGAATTACTATATATTTCTAAATAACAAAAAAATTACTTTTTTGGTTTTAAGTAAATATTTTTCTCGTTTTGTAATTTTTTCCTCAGTTCCATATTTTGAGAAAATTCCAGGCTTTTAGCCAACTGTGCTGAATCAGATAAACAAGTGAACTTTAGAATTTAAAAAAAAATAACCAATCAGTGGAAATAGGTCATGTTATATACCAAATTAAACAGAATTTAATTACGAATTTTATGAAAATAAATAATGCTAACAAATTTGCAAGCATATTGATTTTTAATAAGCCTTTTTCAATGTGATATGGTGAAAAAAAATTTTACTATGCAGTTAAGGCTTCATTTTGGAAAACCTGTTGAATAAAAATAGTTAAATTATATATTTATTGAAAGGAAATTTCCTCCTGAATAATATAATATTCAACCTGAAATATGATTTTCATTTCTTTTGATGATTCTTTTCAGTATCGTATATTTTAAACATGGCCAGTGCTATACAACGTGACTTGGACTTCTCACATTCATGGGATTTTCTGAACTGGTCATGAAATAGAAAAAAAAACTTCCTAGTGTGCTTTTTCTGCTAAACATTATGAATTTTTTCTTTGGGAGTTGGTTTGGCAATCTTGGCTAAATGCAGAAAATTTTGTGCACCAAAGCACCAGCCCTTCCCAAAATTGCCCTCCCACATGACTGCTGATTTCCATAACAAGGAAGTCTAATTTGTTCCCATATTCAAGACATTCAATTTCGGAAAATGGTACAAGCTAAAAGCTTTTTTATTAAAAAAGAAAGAAATAATAAAAAAAATTACATATAACCTAATGGGATGTTAAATAAAATATCCACAACAACATTTAGGCTGGTCTCCGATCCAGCATAACTTGGAATGGATAAATCAGCCAATTGAAAATCGCTAACTAAAGGAAGTAAATATACAGAAATCAATTTGTTTTCATATCCAAGACCTCATTTATTTTCAGAAAATGAGACTGTATCAAAGTTTTAGTGGAAAAGTAATAAATAATAAAATAAAATCTAACATATAGCCTAATGTGATGTTGAAATATCCACAACAACAAGTTGTAGGCCTGCCATAAAATATAACATAACTATGAAAAAATCAATGCTTATCAATCGGCCAAAAGATCACTAATTTCCGAAAATAAATCTACTGAAATGAAAACTAAGGTTTAAATATTAAAAAAAAAATACTAACTTTACAAAGGTTATCCAATATGCTGAACCAAAACTGCAAACAACACTTATAGCACATGGAACGGAGACAGCATGTGTCAGCCATCTGCGTATTGTTCGCCTCAGTAAAGCATAACTAATTAAATGGAGCTGCACCCAGAATTTCTAAGAAAGATGTGTTTGCCTTCAGTTTCGATTTGAAGGCGGGAAAGATGCGTAGAATGCTGGGAAAAATGATAAAAATAACTTGGGAATATTGAAATACGTTTATGACAGAAAAGAGTGAAACGGAAAAAAAATGGGGGTACGTGTTTTGTAATATTTCCAAAATCTACGGTTTTTAAAAATGGCAGTTTTTTTTTTGTTAATTTTCAGGAGATTTTCGAAAAATTAAGGAAAATTTTGTTGATAATAGCTCAAATCAAACTTGTGAGCTTAAATCAGAAGGTTGCTTCAGCAAATAGGAACATTAACAAACAAATCAGCAATACCATTTAGTGCTTCTGAAAAATGGCAATCAGATGGCTTTATAAAATTATTTATATTGTAGTTTAGTAAAATATGCATCAAATTAAAAAACAAAATACTGTTTTTGAAGCCTGAATTATATATTTTTATAAGCTATATGTATAAAATACAATGGCAATTTTTATTTTTAAAAAATCACTATGTATTTGTTGTGCTAAATGCATATACATATGTGATTGGCCCTTCAATTCAGATTCTCCATACATATACAGACAGGTTGGACACTGGAAGGGTTAGGCATATTTCCTAAGGAGGACCTTTTCTCAAGCCATTGCTTTTATAGGCAGAGAGGAGAAGAACTTAAGGGATTTCTGGGATACAGCATTTATAATGTTTTGCAAAACATTGCTGATGCCTGGGGGATGTGAAGGAAGCAAACTTAAGTGGTGTGGGGAAAAACTTGTGTTCACAGTTTGTAAATAATTTAAGTGATTTTTGAGGAGCCAGTAGAACCCATGACAGAAGAAATTGTTGAAGTGGGCAATAAAATGTACCTCAAACTTGATGCAAGAGAGTTTTCGGACTCATATTTTGAGGAATTAATCAATGAATTACAGGTAACTCCCATTCATCACGACCCCGGCGAGTGTGGATTCGTTATATTGTATCTTTTTTTTGTTTCGGCACTTGTGTGGCTTTGAAACATGCGAGGAAAAGTCAAAATGAATGGTTGCACATGCATGCTAACTTTCTTTCTCGCTCATACACATGTACATAATGTAAAGTTACGAGCATGGGTGAGACAAAAGAATGCTGTACGCTGGTGCCTGGTACGGTTGAGCCAGTGCATCATTTGGATCTGCCCTTCAGTGTAATCTTAGCTGCAGTGTCAAATGCACGCTAATTAAATTGACTACATATTTTTTTATCCCTTCGTAATTTTTAAAATGTCAAAAAGACAGTGTGAAAAATCGGGTAAGAAAATTTGCAATATAGTGACTTTAGAAAAGAAACTAAAAATTATAGAAAGGATAGAAAGTGGTGGTAAATTTACAGTTGTAGGAAGGAATTTCAAATTGCCTGAGTCTACAGTGCGATCAATTATGCAACAAAAGACAAAATTTAAAAGGCTGGCGAAAATGTTGTTACTCCAGTTACAGCGACGAAAGTTTCACGAACCAGAAGTGTTTCGATGACAGAAATGGAAAATTTATTAAGCATATGGATAGAGGACCTAAATCAACACCACATGCCTGTGAGTACCCAAATCATAGTGAATAAATCACTTAGTCTTTGGGATCATTTAAAATCTCAACATGAAGAAGTTTTTACATCAAGCAAAGGTTGGTTTGATCGGTTTAGAAAACGATCAAACTTGCATAGCCTTAAAATGATTGGTGAATCGACTTTTTTTAAATCCCCAGTTGATCGAGAAATTTCACTTATCGCGACCATGTCCAGAACGTATCCTTTGTGATGAATGGGGGTTTACCTGTAATTGAAATGGAGACACATCTAAATTCTGGAGTAACAGAAGAACCTGATATTCCACAGCCACCCAGAACATTTACAAGGCAGAAAATGGGATACTTTTTGGTTATCTCGTCACATTTTCTTGGCGACTTTTTTTGGAAAAAATGGCAGTTTTTGATGGAGTCAGGAAGGTTAATGAGTAATTTAGGGGTGGGTTATTTGAGCTATAAGACGTTTTTTTTTTTGTTGTCTCTGATGAGATTTAGTTTCAGGGGCTTTTTTATAATTCGGTCAGCAATACACTTTCCGATTTTCATGTTTTTCGGTTTGTGTTGTCTGTGAGGACATTTAGTTTTGGGGGCTTTTTTATAATTTGGTCGGCAGTGCACTGTTTTCGATTTTCATGCTTTTTGGTATGTGTTGTCTCCAATTAGATTATTTGTTTTGGGTGTTTTATATAATGCTCCAGTCACATTTTCTTGGCAACGAAAAATAAACACCAAAGTAAACAAAGAACATCATCGACCGGCATTATAAAAAAAACCCCCAAAACTAAATAATGTCATTGGAGACAACACATACCAAAAAGCATGAAAATCAGAAACAGTGCACTGCCGACAAAATTATTAAAAAGCCCCCAAAACTAAATGTCCTTGCAGACAATACAAACCAAAAAACATGAAAATCGGAAAGTGTACTACCGACCAAATTATAAAAAAGCCCCCGAAACTAAATAATCTCATCAGAGACAACAACAAAAAATCATCTTATAGCTCAAATAACCCACCCCTAAATTACTCATTAACCTTCCTGACTCCATCAAAAACTGCCATTTTTTCCAAGAAAAGTCACCAAGAAAATGTGACCGGAGATAACTGAAAAGTACCGAAAATGGCTGTAGCTTTTAAATCAATTTTTGAAGAAGATGCAAAAATGGAAAGAATTGCAAAAGTGAAAAGTATTGTTTATGACTGTCTAGCATGCTACAGTGAGACTTTTGATGAAAAAAAGAAACTAACTGTGCAATCTTCTATAAAAAATATTTTAAAAAAAGTGGAAAACCCAGCTGTTTCTTCGTTATCAGATGCCCTTCCATCTATCTCATATGCACCTAGTGTCACTTATGTGGAAAATATGAACTCTGATGAAGATTAATTAAAGAGTGGTCCTGGTGCTGACCATTTATACCTACTAGACTGGACTTGTTTATGGATTTGAGCTTGATTATGGATCCTGGACTTGCTGCACTGGTGGGCCTCTGTTGAGGGAGAGTCTGCCGCTGTGTTTTCTGTTTGCTTCTGGGTTGCCAGCTCTAAGTGAACAGAGGCATGGGATACCTTATATCAGCTGGTGGATAATCCTAATCAGAGGCCATCGCAGGTACCTGAACCTTACTTAGCTAGTTGGGCATCGTCAAGCCTAAACTGGAGTAATGTGTCTCAGGCAGGCCATATGGTTCTTGAAAAAGTCCACTTGAAAAGGTGGTGCCTGAAGTTCCTACCAGCATCGGTGACTTCAGCCTTTAGCGGAGGAGGAACAGGTCTTTGCCCCATGCCTGCGATCAGGGGGCTGTTTGATATTGTTGGCCCTACCAATCTCAATAAACCTGATTTCTTTAAAAATCCTACTAATCATTTTCTCTCTGCAGGAACGTGGAACGTGAGGACATTACATAGAGATTATTCTCTTGATTCCTCATGCAGGAATTCCAGCGCTATAACCTAGATATTCTAGGCTTGCAAGAGACCAGATGGACAGGTAAAGGTGAGATACTTAAAAATAACTTTAAATTTCTCTTTACAGGGAGGGAGGATGGAAAGCATCACCAAGGCGTGGGTCTGCTGCTCAGCAGACATGCTAGTGATGCTCTTCTAGGATATGAGTGCATTAATGAAAGGTTTCTTACAGCAAAATTTCAGACAAGCATTAAAGACTTGAATGTTATCTGCTGTTATGCCCCCACTGAGGATTCTGATGAGGATGAGAAGGATAGGTTTTACGGACATCTTCAGGATATTTTGAATTCTGTCAAAAAAGGAGATATTACCCTTGTTCTTGGTGACTTCAATGCCAAAATTGGTACCGACTCTGACCTTTGGGGAGGAGTAATAGGCCCTTTTGGTATTGGTAGCTGCAATGGCAATGGGCAACGTCTCCTACAGGTAAGTAAACTAAATGGTTTCAGAATAACTAACACATATTACAAACACCGCGACATACATAAATACACATGGGTTTCACCTGATGGGCTGCATAAGAATATGATTGATTATATATTAATTAACAGCAAATGGGCTAGTTCTGTTAGAAATACCAGGGCATATAGGGGAGCTGAAATGGGATCTGACCATTACCTTGTTAAAAGTGTCTTGCAACTTAAACTTAAAAAGTGTTGTGCTAGGGTTAAAAAATTTACCTTTAATACTGAAGCTCTGAAAGACCCAGTTATAGCTAAAGCTTACCATGATAGGTTACTTAGTCATTATGACAGTCATGGTTTGCTTAATACTGAAGTTGAGGAAGAATGGGGCCATTTTAAACAGGCTTTTTTGGAAACTAACAGTACTCTTTTAGGGAAAAAGGAGCAGAGGAGGCAGAATTATTTAAGTGATAAGGCACTTGAGCTTATTTCAGAAAGAAGGAACTGCAGGAATGTTCTTAATCAATACCCTACTAGTCCTAATAGAAAGCATTGCAAAGAACTTAATAAACGTGTAAAGGATCAGTTAGCTACTGATAAGAATCTTTGGCTTGATGGCCTTGCTGACAAAGCTGAGGAAGCAGTTAGACAGCACAACAGCAGAGAGCTGTACCAGATAGTTAATGTTTTGTGTGGTAGAAAACGAACAGGTATACAGGGATTGAAGGATAAACAAGGCAAGGTTATAGAAGGTGAGGATTCTGTCATGGCTAGGTGGGCTGAGCATTTCAGTGATGTTCTAAACAATGTGGTTAGCAATTTTTTATTACAATGTGGCTACTCCCATTGTTTGCAATGATGATAGATGCATTGTTGGCTTTAATGTTGGCCCTATAACACAATCTGAAGTTAGTTTGGCTATTTCTAAACTTAAACTTCATAAATCCCCAGGGGTGGATGAAATTACTACGGAAATGCTTAGAGCTGGCAATGTTTCAGTTACCATTTGGATGACTGAAATTTTGAATAACTTTTATGATAAAGGCATGGTTCCTAAAGATTTTACCAGAGCTATTATTATCCCTATTTTCAAAAAAGGTGATCGCAGTTCTTGTGATAACTATAGGGGTATCAGCCTACTCTCCGTTCCAGGTAAAGTTCTTTCCATGATTGTGCTTAATAGAATTAAGAATCTGGTTGACAGGCAATTGCATGATGAGCAATGTGGATTCAGAAGTGGTAGGGGATGTGTTGATCAGATATTTTCACTTAGGCAGATTCTTGAGAAATGTTTAGAGTTTCAGAAACCTTTGGTTGCTAGCTTTGTTGATTTCAAAAAGGCTTTCAACTCTGTTGATCGTCATAATTTGTGGTTGATTGTGAGATCATATGGTATACCAGACAAGTTAGTTAACATAATGAAAGCTCTCTATAATAACACTGAATCATGTGTGAGGGTTGGTAAGTCTTGTAGCAATTGGTTTAGCATTACTTCTGGTGTTCGACAAGGGTGCATTTTGTCTCCTTTTCTCTTTAGTTTGGTTGTTGATTATGTTATGCGAAATTCACTTCAAGGGAAAGCTTTTGGCCTTAAATGGGCTGGAGATACGAAAATTTCTGATTTAGATTATGCTGATGATTTAGCCCTTTTGGCAAATGATGTTGATGAGATGAACTCTTTCATTCGAACTGTTGATGAGACTGGTAGTACAGTAGGTTTGGTTATAAACAGAGAGAAAACTAAAGTGATGAAAATTGGTCAGGCAGGCTGTGATTCAGTTAATCTGAATGGTTGTAGTCTTGAGCAGGTGTCACAGTTTAATTACCTTGGGAGCTGCGTAACTGATACTGGTGATGTGCGGCATGAGATTAACAGACGAATAGGTATTGCTGCCGGGACTTTTAAGAATCTATGGAGATTGTGGAGAAATAGGCGTATACACCTAAAGACTAAAATTAGACTGTATAATAGTTTGGTTCTTTCTAGGATTAGTTATGGTAGTGAAACTTGGACGCTGTGTAAACAAGATAACAGGAAACTAGATGCTTTTGATTCTAGATGCTTACGCAGTGTCTTGGGTATTAGGTGGTTTAACTTTGTAACTAATGATGAGGTTAGGCAAAGGAGTCTGCAACCTCCTTTAAGCAGCATATTGTGCAGAGAGAGACTCCGCTGGTTTGGCCATGTTGCCCGTATGGATAATTATAGATTGGCGAATAGGGTTATGAACAGTGTGCCTAGAGGCCTCAGAAGGAGGGGGAGACCTAGGATGCGATGGGCAGACAATGTCAAACAGGACCTTGTTAGAATTGGTGTATGGTGGCCGGATGCAGCAGATGTAGCTCAGGACAGATATGTTTGGAGAATTAAACTGCGCGGTCTGGTTGGACCTCCGTAGCCCATGGCTGCTTGAGGATGATGATGATGATGATGATGAAAAGTTGAATACATATGTATGTACATATATTATGTTAATATTCATTTTCTTTATTTATGTTTTGTAACTCTTTATGTTTTTAATTAAAATTAACAAGTACTATATCTTGTTTTTCTTATTTTATTTTACATTGCATATTATATATGTTAAAACATAATTCTTACATACATTATAAAATAACATTGTATAGACCATTCTAATATTATTTCCATTTCAAAATATGAGTTAATAAAGTATCTACTAATGTATATGATACATATCATAAAAGCTCAGGAATGCAAGATTCACATAACAAATAAAACATATAACAAACAATGTCTTGGAACAGAACTTGTTCATAAATTGAGAGTTGCCTGTATCAGCAACTTTAGTAATAAGTAACACAGGAAAATATCCTGTAAACAAAAAACACTTTGAAAAGTTAACTAAAAAAAATTTGGTTTTGCCCTGGGTGGGATTTGAACCCACAGCTCCCAGAAACTTGCTGAGTATGATAACCACTACACCATCAGCAGCTAACTATTTTTTCCAGCAATGTGGCATATAGACCTTCTCACATATTTTTGTTGATATTCTCCTGATGCCATCTATGTTAGGAATCAGGCAACCAATCTGCCTTATATGATAGAAATAATGTTTGTCACTCATGCTCCCAGTGGTGTGTAAATAATTCAGTAATAAAGTGTCACAGAAAAATGTCCTGCAGACAAGAAACACTTAAAATAGTTTGAAAAATTTTGGTTTTGTCCTGAGTTGGATTTGAACCCACTTCTCCTGGAAATATGTCATATATGATGATAACCACTACACCATCAGCTGCTAACCATTTTTTTTTTCAGCAATGTGACATTATAGTCCTTCCTACAACTTTAACTTATCTACCACTTCCCTGCTCTGAACAGCTAATTGTAATCATACTACTTTATAACCCCTGTGCCTTGGAACTTCAGGGTAAGAGAGGTCACATTCACAGTTTAGAAGAAAAGAAGTTTCCCTAATCTGTGAGTTATGATTGGTATTGCAATGGGGAATGAATCTCATGCATGTCTTTGGATTGGCATATATGCAGTTCATGAAATTTTTGTTCAGTTTTAAGGCTTAAAATTTCAAGTTTAGATTATCCACAAATGTACTTATACACAGATATATACAATAGTTCCTACTGTTTTCTTTAGTATCAAAAGAGTATGCATACCATAGACTTCTATTGTGGCTGTTGCTAGCCATTACCTCCTGTGCTGCATGCCAAGCTACTGCCAGTGGTTACAAGAATTTTCTCAAAAAAAACAAAACACACTAATGAAGAAAGGGATGCAATGATATCTGTTGCTATTCTCTGTATTCTAATGTTGATTTTTGCAATAAATCTATTACTAATCATTGAATGATACAATTGAAAAGACCTTCTTTCTCAGAAAATAATTAAATAACCTAAAGTTCTCTATCATTGAGCAATAAAATTTTTAAGTTTATCCTTCAAACTATTTGCATCTTAAAAAGATTTTAGGAGCAAACTTGTAAGATCTTTGGAGCAAAACAATTCTCCGTCTTCAATGAAGTGACACTATGTGGTGATGTTAGGGCTGTTAAGAATTTCTTTGTACATGTTGTGAAAGATGATTCCATTGTCTCAGTTGCAGATGGGGACTTACAAGGTCATTATTTGCAATAACCTCGAGGATGATGTTTCCGTAATAAGTGGATGCATAGATTAGAAATGTGGCATGCTCCCAGTCTATGATAGCTACATGTTATATTGCCAGCTTGGCAGTGGCATTTGTTAGTTTGTTTTAGCTGACATCTGTCTGATGCTCAGAAGTTTCAGCTCTCCCAACCACCGGGGGCAGGGGTGGCTCAGTCGGTAGCGCACCAGGCTCGTAATCTGTAGTTCCCAGGTTTGAGTCCCAGCTGGGTCAGCGTTGAGATTTATCTCCGCAAAAATTCCCCGCCCTGCCCACAGTCAGTAGGGGACACCAATGGGCTTGGGAAGGCCGCCGTCCGTTGGATGGGACATTAAGCCGTGGCGCCGTGTGCGGGAGAGCCATACCCTGTGCACGTTAAAGAACACGCTGGATGGCCTTGATGGGAGGCTACCATCTGTCTCCCAACAGCTGTTCCAGTGGGTCCCCTCCCCCAACATTCTCTGAGCCTTCGGGGTCCATGTGACCTGGCCATTTAGCCCAAGGTGTGCAAAAAAGTGCCGCTCAGAGGTAAAACAACCCAAAACAACAACCCAACCACCGACTCTGAGCTGGCAACCTTTGTCTGATCCATGTTTTACATTTCTGTCTTGTGTGAATCAGTCTGCGAATTACTCAGAACGGGGGAGTAATTCGCATTTTTTTGGCCTCCCCCCAAAAAAATGTTTTCAGCCCAGTTTCAAATCTGAAGAAAATTTTCAAAAATTACAGAGACCTAATATATGCCTTAAAATATGCATCAAATGAAAAAAGAAAATATTACTTTTCAAGCTTGAATTGCATATTTTTAAAAAATATATGTAAGAAATTTTTCAAACAGAAATTTTTTTAATCGAAGTTTTATGTGTTGTACAAAAAATGTCTATGGATGTTCTTGACCCAGGAAGGGTTAACAACCATATAGTATATTTAATACCAATTTTGGTTTCACCCATAATGAATAAAGGCTCATAAAGGTAGCAAAGGGAATGTGGCATTGATGGCTTTGGTATGTGCACTTTTTCATAACTGTGGAAATTTAAATTAATCGCTAATAATGTGTATAATCAACAGACATAATTCCTTGATTATAGCCTCTACAGTGTTAAATTTCTGAAACTTAACTCATGTTTGTGATCAAATTAATTTTGAACTGTTTTCAGTAAATAAACATTAGAACCTCATTCTGAAGTAACTAACAAGCAGAAATAAATTATTTATGATACCAAAAGAAAGAGCATTGAATTGTAATTAATCAAATGAAAAACATTCTAAAAAGAGAAAGTTTTTTTTAGAATCATCTAAATTGAAGGTAATTAATTACTTTCAATTTAGATGAAAATAGTACTAAAATAAGACTTACCTTTTAAAATTCGAGTTTTCCATCATAATCCATAATCGATTGCATTTTAAGAACAGTAATTTCTGACATATAATATAGTATCATTTCCAGTATTTTCAGAATAGTTAGTTATTATTCATTTTAGTTGCTGTATATATATTTGAGGAGCAATAAAAATAATTCTAGGAGCAGGAAAGTCAAAAATAAAGTTTTTAAAATTTAAAATATTGATTTGAAAGCAATGTGTGCAATTAAGTGACACAACTTCCAAAAGCAATAAAACTCAGTATCTAGGTTAAAAGTTTAGAAAACATTACAACTTTGCTAGACAGAAAAGTAGGTTTAAATTCCAACAGAAAGGCATAAACTAATGCATTGCTACTTCATATTACTTGCATTGACTCAAGCAGTGAGTGTATTATTTTATTATTATTTTTTAACTTTATCATTTTTTCAACTGTTCAACAAGTAAAAAATACATAGATTTACATGTTCTTTTCAACATATGATAAAAACAGTGGGAAAAAAGTTAAAACCAATGTGTTACAGAAATGTTTCATTTCACATCACTAGAAGTTGATAAAAGATTAAAGGCCCTGACACACAAAGGGTTAATAATTGATTAAACTAAGTATTGTGTAAATCAACACTACAGAACTGAAAGAACAGCAGGAAACCCTAATCACCTGTAATTTTTTGTGAAAGTGCTTCAACTGGCAAATGCTAATCTTAATGCTGTACAGGAATTTGCCGCTGGAGGTATACAGCCAAAATCTGCATCTTGTGTGTACTTTTTCATATTGCTAACACTTGTAACCAGTAATCAATATGTATTCATATATTAATTAATAATTGATATACTACATAAATTGCGTGAAATACTGGAATTTTTTAGTTTGCATAAGTGCTTGTAATTGCTTCAAATTTTTATTCATCAAAATCGGATTTTTTTATGTTAAGTTGGCAGTTCTGCCCATATCACTACTAGAGGTGGGTGTACTGTTTAGTCATTAAAGATGTATTTTGCACATCCCTTGCTCCAACTTGAATCATATGTTTCACAAGATGTCTATCACATATGTACACAGTTTCATGGTAATCCCTCATCTTTATGATGTTGCAGTTTCCATGTTGTGTAATTACACTGGTTTACAAGTTTTTTTATAACATGAACAATTGTAGCTGCCTTTAACTAATTTTCAGTTGCTGATTTCAGATCTGGCCTTAAAAAATGACTAATACATCATGTTTTTATGTTATTGATCATTTTGACTCCTTAATAAGATCTTCCTATACCAACACCTCCAGGCAACTGGGAGGATACTAGATATTTTACTTTTTGTGGCTGGCAACACTGATTGCCAAGTGGCAGAAAACATGTAACAGTAACCTAACCTCAGACCACCATTCTCGTTTTCATTGTAGGAGGCACACTTGCTGTATGTTGAAGAGTGAATTTTGGTGTTTAAATGGCATCACGGATGTGTTAATGTGCCAGATAAGTTTTGTTATGTGTCTGGAAATTATATTTTAAAATTCCAGGGTTGTTCTTTGGCAAAAATTGGGAAAAAGCCTATAACTTGTATTTTGGAAGTCATGTTGGTGACAGAGCCATTTTAAGACCTTCGTAGGTCCTAGGCACTTTTATTTCTAGAGGTCTGTGTTCGGATATCTTTACTCATTTTTATGCTAATTTCATTGCTTGCATGCACAAAAAACAATTTTTGAATTTTGAAAATACTCGCAAATTTTAATGCACTGTGAACATCTCTGCTGACACAAAATCCTGGGTCCGCCACTGGTTCGCGATATGTACAATGCAACTACGCATATCCATTTTTAGAACAAATGCAGAAGGTGAAAGAAGCTTTTCAAAGATGAAATTGATAAAAAAATTATCTCCGATCAACAATGGGGCAGCAACGATTGTTGTCACTTTCACTACTTTCAATTGAAAATGATGTTATGCGCCCTTCTGTGGAGGGAAAATCTTCTGCTGTGTTTTCTGTTTGTTTGTGGGTTGACAGCCCCAAGTGAATAGATTCACAGGATATGTTTATCAGCTGGTGGATAATCCTGAGCAGAGGTCATTGCAGGCATCTGAACTCTTTGTTTCTACTGGCATTGTCAAATTCTACATTGGAGGAAGTCTTCCAGTGTAAATGGCTTCAGCCTTTAGTGGTGGGGGAATGGGTCTTTGCCCCATGTCTGCGATTAGGAGGATGTTTGATATTGTCGTCATCCCCTCTCTCAATAAACATAGTTTCTTTAAACATCCCACTAACCATTTTCTCTCCATAGGTAGTTGGAATGTGAGGACTCTGCACAGAACTTTTTCTCTTGATGTCCTCACACAAGAATTCCACCATTATAATTTAGATATTCTCGGCTTACAAGAGACCAGATGGACAGATAAAGGTCAGATTCTTAAAAATAATTTTAAATTTCTCTTTTCAGGGAGGAACGATAATAAACATATAAACATCACCATCAAACAATTCATATCCTAGAAGAGCATCACTTGGTGATCCTCTTCTAGGATATGAGTGCATTAATGAAAGGTTTCTTACAGCAAAATTTCAGACAAGCATTAAAGACCTGAATGTTATCTGCTGTTATGCCCCCACTGAGGATGCCGATGAGGATGAGAAGGATAGGTTTTATGGACAACTTCAGTATATTTTGAATTCTGTCAAGAAACGAGATATTACCCTTGTTCTTGGCGACTTCAATGCCAAAGTTGGTACTGACTCTGACCTTTGGGGAGGGGTGATTGGCCCTTTTGGTATTAGTAGCTGCAATGGCAATGGGCAACGTCTCCTACAGGTAAGTAAACTCAATGGTTTCAGAATAACTAACACATATTACAAACACCGCAACATACATAAGTACACATGGATTTCACCTGATGGGCTGCATAGGAGTATGATTGATTATATATTAATTAACAGCAAATGGGCTAGTTCTGTTAGAAATACCAGGGCATATAGGGGAGCTGAAATTGGATCTGACCACTACCTTGTTAAAAGTGTCTTGCAACTTAAACTGAAAAAGTGTTGTGCTAGGGTTAAAAATTTTACCTTTAATGTTGAAGCTCTGAAAGACCCAGTTATAGCTTAAGCTTACCATGATAGGTTACCTAGTCATTATGATAGTCATGGTTTGTTTACTACTGAAGTTGAGGAAGAATGAGACCATTTTAAACAGGCTTTTTTTTTTTTGGAAACTAACAGTACTTTTTAAGGAAAAAAGGAGCAGAGGAGGCAGAATTATTTGAGTTATAAGGCACTTGAGCTTATTTCAGAAAGAAAGAACTACAGGAATTTCCTTAATACCCTAGTAGTCCTAATAGAAAGCATTACAGAGAGCTTAATAAATGTGTAAAGGATCAGTTAGCTGCTGATAAGAATCTTTGGCTTGATGGCTAGGCTGACAAAGCCAAGGAAGCAGTTAGACAGCACAGTTAATGATAGTTAATGTTTTGTGTGGTGGAAAATAGACAGGTATACAGGGATTGAAAGACACAAGGTAAGGTTATAGAAGATGAGGATTCTGTCATGGTTAGTTGGGCTGAGCATTTCAGTGATGTTCTAAACAATATGGTTAGTTCTACTCCCATTGTTTGTAATGATGATAGATGATTTATTGGCTTTAATGTTCGCCCTATAACACAATCTGAAGTTATTTTGGTATTTCTAAACTTAAACTTCACAAATCACAGGGGTAGATGAAATTACTACAAAATGCTTAGAGCTGGGAATTTTTCTATTTACCACTTGGATGACTGAAATTTTGAATATTTTTTATGATAAAGGCATGGTTCCTAAGGATTTTACCAGAGCTATTATTATCCCTATTTTCAAAAAAGGTGATCGCAGTTCTTGTGATTAACTATAGGGGTATCAGCCTACTCTCTGTTCCAGGGAAAGTTCTTTGCATGGCTTAATAGAATTAAGAATCTGGTTGACAGTCAATTGTGTGATAAGCAATGTGGATTCAGAAGTGGTAGGGGATGTGTGGATCAGATATGTTCACTTAGGCAGATTCTTGAGAAATGTTTAGAGTTTCAGAAACCTTTGGTTGCTAGCTTTGTTGATTTTAAAAAGGCTTTCGACTCTGTTGATCGTCATAATTTGTGGTTGATTGTGAGATCATATGGTATACCAGACAAGTTAGTTAACTTAATGAAAGCTCTCTATAATAACACTGAAAGTGTGTGAGAGTTGGTAAGGTTTGTAGCAATTGGTTTAGCATTTGCTTTTGGTGTTCGGCAAGGGTGCATTTTATCTCCTTTTCTCTTTAGTTTGGTAATTGACTTATACGAAATTCACTTCAAGGGAAAGATTTTGGCCTGAAATGGGCTGGAAATATGAAAATTTCTGATTTAGATTATGCTGATGATTTAGCCCTTTTGGCAAATGATGGTAATGAGATGAACTCTTTCATTTGAGCTGTTGATGAAACTGGTAGTAGAGTAGGTTTGGTTATAAACCGAGAGAAAACTAAAGTGATGAAAATTGGTCAGGCAGGCTGTGATTCAGTTAATTTGAATGGTTGCAATCTTGAGCAGGTGTCACAGTTTAATTATCTTGGAGCTATGTAACAGATGCTGGTGATGTGCAGCAGGAGATTAACAGACAGATAGGGATTGCTGCCAAGGACTTTTAAGAATCTATGGAGAGTGTGGAGAAAGAGGCATATATACCTAAAGACTAAAATTAGACTATATAATAGTTTATTCTTTCTAGGGTTAGTTATGGTAGTGAAACGTGGACACTTTGTAAACAAGATAGCAGGAAACTAGATGCTTATGCAGTATCTTGGGCATTAGGTGGTTCAACTTTGTTACTAATGATGAGGTTAGGCAAAGGAGTTTGCAACCTCCTTTAAGCAGCATATTGTGCAGAGAGAGACTCTGTTGGTTTGGCCGTGTTGCCCGTAGGAATAATTATAGATTGGCGAATAGGGTTATGAACAGTGTGCCTAAAGGCGTCAGAAAGAGGGGGAGGCCTAGGATGCAGTTGCCAGATGCAGTAGATGTAGCTCAGAACAGACTTGTTTGGAGAACTAAAGTGCATGGTCTGGTTGGACCTCCATAGCCATGGCTGCTAGAGGATGATGATAACATTTGATGAGATAGCTTCTGAATTTGCATGTACAAAATGTTGCAAAATAAACATTTAAACATTAAACTAAAAGTATCTGCTAGACCTATATTACTGGGTTTGTGATTGTATCAGTGATGCTGTTGAGAAATGCAACGACTTAAAATATTGTTTTTGTCATTCAAATATCTAAATAAATAATTTAAATTAAAATTTGATGTTTTTTCGTATTTTGGGATTTTTTTGTATTTTTTTGTTTATGTATTTTTTCAAGTGAAATATTGTAGGTCTTAAAAGGTTCATAGGCCCTAGGCACTGTGCCTAGTTGGCCTAATGGATAAAGTGGCCCTGGTTCAAGATCAGGACAAAACGTGGGCTCCACATGTGTGCTGCATTTTGTGCTTTCTTGGCCAGAGTGAATGGTTGAAAGGTAAGATAAAATCTATGCCCTTTGCAGTTCCAATGGTTTGACGTGACCCAGCTATTCATGTTTAACTAAAGTGTCGGACTTTTCAAAAAAAGAATGAAAGCAAAATACAATATCCAAATGTGCCTTCAGCCATAAGGCCAGTTCCTCATGTAGAGGATCTTCCTATACCAATACCTCCAACCAACTGGGAGAAGATGGATTCACATTCATCAGAGGAAGACTTTAAGGCACATGCAGATCCTGATCCTACATACACCCCTAAAAAGTTAGTCAAGCTCATCTGATTCAGCAAAATTATGCAAAAAGACGGCTTTAAGCTGAATTTTGACTGAATTTTGATGAACAATAGGGCCAGAAATGAACACTACAAAACAAAAGACTGGTCCAAAAGATATGTTTTTATCCTGGAAAGAGTAATGTGTGTATAATATGTGATACCAGCATGTACAGCTGTTTAATGTTAATCCACTATAGAGAGAGCAGATAATAGCAAAACTAGTGTATCATTATTGCAACGGACATTAACAACTCATGTCCGATCAATCCCATGTTAAGAGATAGTGGAAATCTGCTATATGAATATTTATCGTCACCGGTGTTAAAATAACAGGATTGATAATATAAATTAAGATCTACAGTGGAAATCTGATGTACGTTTATCCATCATTGCTGATGTCTCCGATGAAACAGGACTGGTAGCACGTGTTAGAAACCACGACAATGTTGTTGAGACTAGCAGATTAACATCAAATGATGCAGTTGTTCCAGCCTTTTACAAGTGTGCGGTAATATTACCTTTTGTATTTGCTAACTAGAACTCTTTAAGATAGGTTAAAGAAGGTATTTAGTTGGTAGTGCTAAGGTTATGGTATTGTATAAAGAAGGTATATCGACATCTGAGATTTATGATAGTATATTAAATGTCTGCACCCTAAATTGGGCAAGTGACATAGAATTGTCATGGTCAGATTAAGGTATACAACAAATATAATACTCAATGCGGTGCACTGGTAAATAGTGGCAGAATTAGACATCGAGACTTATTGTGCAGTATTTATCCATGTTTTATTAAAAGAGTTAAAAGAGGGAAAATGAATTAAATGATCTTGTTCGAGATGTAGGATTTTCCAAACAACAAGCTGAGGTTTTAGGTTCACAACTTCAAGAGTGAAATTTTCTGGCCAAGGGTACCAGTTTCTTTGTTCAGAAACAGAAATTTGGCTTTATCTGCTTATTGCGAGATGCAAGATGATTTGTGTTTCTGCAAAGATATTTCAGTGCTGATGGAAGAAATTGGAACAACTCACAACCCTAGGGAATGGCATCTAAATTCAGGAAATTCGTCAAAATTCAGCTTAAAAGCTGTCTTTTCGCATAAAAGAAACCAAAAACCTTCCATTCCAGTGACACATGCTGTGATAATGAAGGAAACTTATGAAAGCATAGAAAAAATATTCACTGCTATAAAATATGACCAGTTTAAGTGGCAATGTGTGGTGACCTAAAAGTCATATATCTCTTGCTCTAGCTTCAAGGAGGCTTCACAAACTTTTGCTGTTTACTATGTTTGTGGGACAGTAGGACCAGAAATGAACACTACAAAACAAAAGACTGGCCCAAAAGATATGTTTTTATCTTGGAAAGAGTAATGTGAGGTATAAGCCTCTAGTTGACCTCTCTGATATTCTGCTCCTACCACTACACATCAAACTGGGACTTATAAAAAATCTTTGTAAAGGCTATGGACAAAACTGGTAAAGGGTTTTTGCACTTAAAGGAAAATTTTCCAAAACTAAGTGATTGCAAACTCAAAGAAGGAATCTTTGTTGATCCTCAGATCAGGAAACTACTGAATGATACTGTCTTCAAAGAAAAACTGAATATGAAGGAGTGTGCTGCATGGAAATCCTTCATATCTGTGGTCCATGGTTTTCTGGGGAATCACAAAGAGGAAAACTACCATCAGCTCATTCAAGATCTTCTCAAAAACTTTGAAAATCTTGCCTGCTGAATGTTTTTGAAAATCCATTTCTTGCACTTGCATCTCGACTTCTTTACCAAGAATTTTGGAGCTGTCAGTGATGAACAAGGGGAAATATTTCACAGGATATCCGAACCACGGAGAAGAGGTACCAAGGCAGGTAGAACCCAGCAATGATGGGTGACTATTGTTGGTTCTTGCAGAAGGAAGATATGTCAGCACATAAGACAAAAATTGACTTCTTTTAAGTATGAAAGATCCTAGAAGTAATGATTACTAGAATTAACGATTCCTTAACTCATGTTTTCTTATTTTGCATTTCAATATTATTTCATTTGTTACTTTATATTCAGTGGTCTAAACTTACGTTTCTAATTTTTTTCACTGTAATCCTTAATGAGTGTTAATTTGCAATTTAATAGAATAGTCACATTTAGTTTCATTTCCCAGATATGTGTATTCATTGAAATTTGAAATACATCAATCCCTAATTTGAAAAAAAAGTATGTGCTGCAGATTTTTCAGAGCCATATTTGAATTCAGCACCCCAAAATTATTTAAAAACGTCCTATTTGACCAATGTTATAAAAAAAAAAAGTTTAAATTTGTTGTCTAGTGTTATTATCTATCTTAGGATGCAAAAACGTAAATATGGTAAACAATGTTGTTTAAATCAATTAAATCATATAGATAGGTAGAACCAAATTAGCTGTTGGGGTGATAAAAGAAATGTAATTGAGTAGAAAAAAATGTTCTTAGCAAGTGCACAGATTTGAATATAATCCATTGATGGGATGTTTTAAATACTAGCAGTTCACCAAAAAATGCTTCTGTTTCTAGTACAGTTAGTATGTTTTTGTCTATTCAGTAAAATAAAATGACCTCTTCTGTAAGTCACATTTTTTAAATTTTCAATAAACTGTCATAACTACTACTATTGCCCTGTTTTATATGAATGAAAGATATTCTGCTTATCACAAAATTGTTCTCTAGGTTCCTTCAACAGCTGGTTGCCTCCTTGTCAGAAAATACAGGTTAGTTTTAGATATCTTTTGTTGGTTATACATGCTTATATGTTAGGAGTAATATTAACTTTTTTCATTCAATTTGTTTCTCGTATTTAAGTATATAGCCACTAATTAAGTTAATAAACATTCAGTTTATATAGCATTAGTCCACTCTGAGGAGTAGCAGTAAATTCGATTGTATTTGAGTCTCCCATTGTGCTGATATATATATATATATTTCGACTGCTTCATTTCCATCCTGCTAATAGGACCATCTTTGTTTATGATGATAATAATGACGTACTTCATTAAACCTTTTGCTTGCATTAGTATCTCTCAGACAGGCAAGGAAATGAAGTCCATACATAAACGTCTCTAAGACATTCAAGTAGCTGTGCTCATCTTTTCAAATATTCTCTTTTCTGCCGATAGATGATTTGAGGTCTCAGATACTTTTCTGCAGATAGCAGCAGGAATTATTTTTACAAATAAGTTGTAATTATCAGATGCAATTGCATTATAAAAATCAGTAAAATCCAGAATGTCACCAGCAAGACTATAGTGAGCCCATTTTACACGACCCCCCTTCCTTCAAAGAATAAAAGATTACTTTCCAAGATTTTGCACCAAGAAAGGAAAAAAAAAAATAGAACTAGTACAAATGTGTTCTGTTTTCTTATAAATTTTATTATTCTTTTATAACTTTTAGTTATTGAAGTTTAACTGAATAAAACTGGATATTATTAAAAAAAGATGAAAGTGCATATTGTAAAAATTATGCAAAATTTCAGATTTTACATAATAGGCAATTCCATTTTATAATGGTAGCTAGGCATAAACTGGAATGAGAGCTGTGTACCAATCTCCAGTGATGATGCACAAAACCAACCAGGTCTAGGCCTAATGTCCATCCCTGCCTTCTAATGATTCAGGCCATAGTACCTTTTGAAAGAGATATTCTCTTTTGTAAGGTAATGGAAGGGAAGGGCTGCTAGATCAGTGTTGCCTACTGATCTGGTCATCTGTGGCCACTTTTTTTTTCTTCCCTGCTTAGTGGACAGCTTCACAGGGTCCTGGTGCTGACCATTTATACCCACTAAACAACTGGTTTATGATTTTGAGCTTGATTATGGATCCTGGACTTGTAGTACTGGTGGGCCTCTGTTGAGGGAGAATCTACCACTGTGTTTTCTATTTGCTTGTGGGTTGCCAGCCCCAAGTGAACAGAGGTATGGGATTCCTTATATCAGCTGGTTTATAATTCTAATCATAGGCTATCACAGGTACCTGAACCCTCAGTTTGCTAGTTGGGCACCGCCAATCCTAAACTGGAGTAATTTGTCTCAGGCAGGTCATATGGCTCTTGAAAAGGTGGTGCCTGAAGTTCCTACCAGCATGTGTGGCTTCAGCCTTTAACAGTGAAGGAACAAATCTTTGCTCATTCCTGCAATCAGGGGGGCTGTTTGATATTGTTAGCCCTACCACTCTCAATAAATCTATTTCTTTAAAAATCCTACTAATCATTTTCTCTTTAGAGATACATGGAATGTGAGGGTGTTACATAGAGATTATTATCTTGATGTCCTAATGCAGGAATTCCAGCATTATAACCTAAATGTTGTAGTCTTGCAAGAGACCAGATAGATAGGTAAGATACTTAAAAATAACTTTAAATTTCTCTTTTCAGGGAGGGAGGATGGAATCTCCAAGGTGTAGGTTTGCTTCTGAGAAGACATGCTAGTGATGCACTTCTAGGATATGACTGTATTAATGAAAGATTTCTTGCAGCAAAATTTAAAACAAAAATTAAAGATTTGAATTTCATCTGTTGTTACATCCTCACAGAGAATGAGAAGGATAGGTTTTACAGACAGCTTCAAGATATTTTGAATTCTTGAAGGAGATATTTATCTTGTGCTATGTGACTTCAATGCTAAACTTGGTACTGACTCTGACATTTGGGCAAGAGTTTTAGGTCCCTTTGGCATTGTTAGTTCCAATGGCAATGGGGAACATTTTCTACAGGTAAGTAGACTTAATGGTTTGCGAATAACTAATACATGCTACAAACACTAGGACATTTATAAATACATATGGGTTTCACCTGACAGATTGCACAGGAATATAATATATTATATTTTATTTAACAGCAAATGGGCTAGTTTGGGTAGGAATACTAACTAGATCACTGGGGAGCCAAAATTGGGTCTGACTGTTACCTAGTCAACAGTTTCTTGCAACTAAAGTATAAGAAATGTGCTAAGGTTAAGAAAATTAACTTTAACTCTGAATGTCTGAAAGTTTCAGAAATAGCCAAAGCATACCATGATAGGCTTCTTAGTCATTATGACAATCATGGTTTGCTTGCTGCTGAAGTTGAGAAAGAGTGGGGTAAGTATAAACAGGGCTTTTCTTAAAATGAACAATTCTCTTTTGGGTAAAAAGGAACAGAGGAAACAAAATTGTTTGAGTGATAAGACTATGGAACTCATTTCTGAAAGTAGAAAGTGCAGGATTAATATGAATCGACACCCTGCTAGTCCTAACAGGAAGCATTACAACAAGCTTAATAAATATGTAAAGGATCAATTAATAACTGATAAGTATCTTTGGCTTGATAGTTTGGCTGACAAAGCAGAGGAAGCAGTTAGACAGTGCAACTGCAGGGGGTTGTACTAGATGTTTAGTGTTTTGTGTGGGAAGAAACAGACAGTTACACAAGAATTGAGGGATAAACATGGTAAGGTGGTTGAAGGTGAGGATTCTGTAAAGGCTTGGTGGGCTGAGTATTTGAGAGATGTTCTAAACAATGTGATTATTTCTACTTCCATTGTTCTCAGAGACCTAGTTTGGCATATAAACTGACAGGCTGTTGTCAGACCTCTGTGACAAGCAGCTGCTTGAGGGGGTATTTATTTTTATTGTTTGTAATGAGGATAGATACATTACTGGCTTTAATGATGGATTCTGAAGTTGCTTTGGCTATCTCTACATTAAAACTGCATAAATCTCCAAGGGTGGATGAAATCATCACTGAAGTGCTTAGAGTTGGGAATGTTAGTGTTGTCACATGGTTGACTGAAAATTTGAATATCTTTTATGATAAAGGTATTGTTCCTACTGATTTTACTAGACCTCTTATTCTCCCAATTTAAAAAAAAAAAAGTGATCGCAGTTCTTGTGATAATTATAGGGGAATTAGTTTACTTTCTGTTCCAGGTAAAGTTCTTTGCATAATTATACTTAATAGAATTAAGAATTTGGTTGATGGACAACTGAGTAATGAAGAGTGTGGATTCAGAAATGGTAGGGGATGTATTGATCAAATATTTTCATTTAGACAGATTCTTGAGAAATGTTTTGAGTTTCAGAAACCTGTGGTTACTAGCTTTATAGATTTCAAAAAGGGTTTTGACTCTGTTGATCAACATAATTTGTGGTTGATTGTTAGATCATATGGAATACCTGATAAGTTAATGTAAGCTCTCTATAATAATATTGAGTCATGTGTGATAGTTGATACATATTGCAGAGATTGGTTTAGCATTGCTAGTGGAGTTAGGCAAAGGTGCATTTTGTCTCCTTTTTCTCTCTAGTTTGGCTATTGATTATGTTATCAATATTCATTGCAAGGAAAAGATTTTGGCCTTAAATGGGCTAAAGATTTCAAAATTTCTAATTTAGATTGTGCAGATGATTTGGCCCTGTTGGCTAATGATGTTGATGAGATTGGTTAGGCATATACACCTAAAGAATAAAATTGGGCTGTATAATAGTTTGGTTCTTTCTAAGGTTAGTTATGGTAGTGAAACATGGACCCTTTGTAAGTAGGATAACAAGAAACTTGATGCATATGCAGTACCTTGGGCATTAGGTGGCTTGACTTTGTAGTAATGATGAGGTTAGAAGGAGTCATCAACCAAGGGGGAGACCTAGGGCACGATGGGCAGACAATGTTAAACAGGACCTTGCAGGAATTGGCCTACAGTGGCCAAATGCATCAGCTGTTGCTCAAAGCAGACATGTCCAGAGAGAAAAATTTCAGTCTGGTAGGACGTTTTTTGCCCATTGCTGCATGAGGATTTTGTATGTTTGTAAAATAGTAATTATGGGCATGTTTAATGAAAAAATATTCATAGGCTAATGGGTAATCCTTTCAGGGTGTGTGCCTTACATGTACAACTTCAGGAAGCTACTGTTATAGTCTTGGTGCTGTATTCTTGTTTTTAGTTATATTTTGGTGGGCTTATTGCTCTATGATTTTTTTTGTGATTGTATGTTTTTACAGGCCAGTTCTCATATACCTCTGTGATTCCCGACTCATTCCCTGTCTGCTTGTTGTACTTTTTCATGTAGTAAGTGTTTACCTATGAAAGGGCGAGTGCCACCCATTTTGAGTAATAATAATTTTGAATGAGATGAGCCATTTTTGTAATAAAATGTATTATTATTGAACGAAAAACATTTATCGGTATAGAAAAATACTGTCCATAAACAGAAATTCATGTAATTTTTACAAATAAACACATTTTTTAAAAGCTTTGTACATTTCTCAAATTATATATCACTTGGGAATTGATTACAGAAAAGAGTCAATTTTCCAGTTTTAAGTAAAAATTATTTTCATGCTATTCAGAAAGAAATTCCTTTCTTTTCATATGCATTATAGTTATTTTAGTCCTTTTTTTAATTAAAATATTTATTTGCCTCTGCCAGATTCATTCTTTACTGTATCACTTTGAAAAAATTTATTTAAATTAATGTACTTTTAGTTTTGATTAGGTATTTCATTTTCATAAGATTCAGAATTAGATTCTGTTTAATTTGGTATATAACATTCAATATTCATTAGTTATTTGGGAAAAAAGTTCTAAAATTAAATATTTTGGCTGAACACAGTAAAAAAAAATATTTTGCCCATGGCTTAGTTCCACTTTTTCAGGCTGGACCTGGACCTTGGAAGGTTAAGCTAATGAAAATTACTTAGCATTTATTTAACCCTTAACATGCTGGCTTTATAGAGCAGAATTCACTCTGTTGGCTGAGTTAATTTTGAGGTTTTTGGGAGAAAAATTGCAGTTTTGAAACTTATTCTTTAAATACCTAATAGATGTAATTTGTCATGTCCTATACCAAAATAAAGAACATTTAATTTCAAATTTTCAGAAAATATTTGAGAAAAGCAGCAAACATACTAATTTTAATAGCACTTTTCAATGGTTGGCCCAAAAAACTGTGATAGAGTTAAGTCTTAAAATTAGTGGAAAAAAGATGAGCTGGCATTAGTTCAACTGGAAGAATACTCTGGCATGTTTCTGGAGAAGTGCGGGTTCAAATCCCGTATGTCGGGCGAAAATTTTTTCTGCCGAATATTTATTGATTTATCAACGCCAAATGAGCAATAGGTAACGCGGTGATTATTCATCTATGTTTAAATCATTAATAACACTAAATAGCATGATGAGACTTATTTATTTCCATCTCACTCTGCAATATTAAGGTAATAATTGCCACCAAAGATCATAGATGGCACCAATGGTTGACCCGAAAAACTCCGTGTTAGAGTTAAGTCTTAAAATTAGCATAAAAAAGACTTATGCTAAAAAAACTTTTTTAGCATAAAAACTGGAAGAATACTCTGGCACTTTTCAACTGGAAGAATACTCTGGCATGTTTCTGGAGAGATGTGGGTTCAAATCCCGTATGTCAGCGAAAAATTTTTCCGCTGAATATTTATTGATTTATCAATGCCAAATGAGCAACAGGTAATGCTGTGATTATTCATCTGTGTTTAAACAGTATAGTAAAAAAAGTAGTTTTGTTGGATTTGAACCTTATTCTGAAATAACTAATGAACATACCTGACAAGTAATAACTTAAACAAAGGAGCATTTAATTCTACATAAGGATACATACATTTTCCTGAAACATTTTAACAAACAGCAAAAAAAAATAATTAAAAAACTGGGAATAAAGTAAAAATTCCAATACCTAGATGTATGTATTCTTATAAGACGATGCATATATCCTCCATTTAGAAACATCCATTTTACCAGTTTCCTTTTGAGGCAATTTCAAAAGATTAAATAAAAGTCAAATGGTAACAGTTCAAAGAATGTTCTGCCTGAAATTTTAGTTTGTAAACTTTACCAGAAAGAAGAAAACCACTGAATCACTGTGTCACAAAATGAGGTCACACAAATGACTGCCACATCAGAATAAATTTTCTTTTTTCCAGCTTTACAGAACATCTAAATAATCAGGTATCTTTTTATTATCAATTTAATTAATAAATTTTCAAGATTAATTTAAAAGAAATTAAAACTGGGAGCATATTCACTTGGGAATTATAGTGTCTTCCAGCATGTTAAAGTTAAACCTTTTGTAGGAATCACAATACTTTTGGTCCTCTTGTCAGTGATCATCAATTGGCAGTGATCTACATAATATTCTTGTTCATTTGAATCTTCCTACTTTATGTATAATTGTTTCAGAAATGGATGTAAAATTTTGATGAAGTATTATTTTTAAGATACTCTAACAAAGATTAGAAATAGTTAGGAAAAAATTGTGAAAAAGTACAGAACTACATAGAGAACACCATCTGCTCTCTTGGGCAGTTTACAGTGCAGTTCATTTACATGAGAGTGCCAGGCAGATTACGAATAATTTATGGTTGGACTAATTTGATTAGTTAGTAATATGCTATTGGAAGGAAAGTCGTTTAATAATCTTGGTAGGAGAATAGTAAAGGAGCTAATATTTGATAGAAAAAGATTTTTGAATTTGGAGAATAAATGGTTTGGTTTTTCAACAGAAGGTAGGAAAGCAAATAAAATAATAGGAAACATTTAAGAAGTTCTTAATTACTTCCATATTTTTACTTTGTTAAATAGTGTTTAATTTTTTTCTGGATGACTTCTTCAAAAGCTGTTTTTGAAAGTTTTTACCACTCTTCATTTGTCAGTTTGTGATGTTGTGAAGACAGTTGTTCCACCATAGCTTTTGAATGCGACAGAAAAACTTGTGATTTGTATATCAAATGAAAGCATGTGTAGCAGGGAGTGCCATTGGCTTTAAAAATTTTACCCCTTATCCTTGTCTCCAAAAAAAAAGGAAAATATGGAAATGTTTATTCCACAATACCTTTGGAATGCAAGGGCCAAAAGCAATAGCCTTTCTTTCTGTTACTACATATTCTTGCTATCTTCTTTCATTTCATGGGCAGCTGGGAGAAAATGTCTGTCGAATGCAGTTGACTTATTTGAATATCACGTTAGCTGAAGACTTCCCCTTGGCCTTGTTGCAAGTGGAAAGAATTTAAAAATTATTTTCTGAATTGCATGTGATCCTGCAAGGATTGGAAATGTAAAGGAATAACTGATTAAGAAATTGAAAAGCCTCCTTACATAAAGTTCACCTGGTGGACCAGTATGTTCAATACGATGGTATTGAATGTATGGCATTACGTGGCAGACAATATCCTCAGTCCTATTGATCCTTCTAGAATGACTTTAGGAGACTGATGGTCAAGTTTCTCAGCCCCACTCCCTGAAACTTTAACCCTTGCAGTGTCGGGTTTCTTAAAGTGAACTCACTGTGATGGCTAAAAAAAATGATTAACTGCTCGTAATGTGCAGTTCTCACGTTAAAGCCCCACCTGTGCTAGCATTGAAATTTATCTCCACTAAATCTCTGACCTCAATCAGTAGCGGACACCATTGGGCTTGGAAAGGCTGCTGTCTATCAGATGGGACATAAAGCAATGGCCCCATGTGTGGGAAAGTTATACTCTGTGCACATTAAACAACATACTGGATGGCCTTGACAGAAAGCTACCATATGTCTCCCAACAGCTTTCCAATGGGCTCCTCCCCCTAAACTTCTTTGAGCCCTTGGGGTCCTTGTGATGTGGCCAATTAGCCCATTGTTTTAAAAAAACTGCCACTCAGGTGAAACAACCCAACCCTTGTTTCTGGGAGACTGTTCGAATCCCATTCAGGATAAAACCAATTTTTTTATAGCTAATTATTTCAAATATGTCATATACCAAAAAAAAAGCGTATTTAATTCTAATAAGTAAAGTTGCAAAAATTTGTAGAAAAAAAATGGTAATTTACTTTTTAAGCATTTTTTTTAAATATTGCATAATTTTAATTTGGTAAAATTGAAGAAAAAAATTTTTTTCCCTTTTCTTTTATAATTTTTTTATTCTAATATAAACAGTTCATAATATTTCTGTTAATAATAAAAATCTTTTTTTTCTAAATTTTATTCATTTATACATATAATGTGTATGCTTAGACTTTTGTTGATCAACAAACTCTAAGCCTAAGAAAAGCAGCAGCATAAAAAAATCATTTTGTTTAAAAAACAAGGTAATTTAATAAAAATTAAAAAATTATCTGAAATGTCATAAAGAACTGTGAAAAAAATTTAAATAATATTCCAATGTTATTGAAAGTTTAACTGAAGCATCTGAAATTGAGATAGAATTGTTTTAGTATGAAGCTGCATAACTGCTGTGAAAAAGTTTGATTTTATGATTTCGGTAGGAATTTTGGTTAAAATCACAAACCTTAATTGGTTTATTTGGTTGAAATGGAATTAAAAGTATTGTTAAAATAAATGGTACCTTTTAAAATCACACTTTAAGGCTAATTGCTTAATCCTGTGGTTCTCCTAATAATCTGTCATTAGAGATCACTAGTGACTTCATTTCCGATCATTTCAAATTATTGTTTTATAATCGCATTTTACATTTGAGAAGCAATAGAAAAATAATTTTAGAAGCATTGGAGCAAAAAAATCTTTGAAATTGAAAGTCTGCTAAAATATTGATTGAAAGCCAATGTGTGTAGTTCCTCGATGATGCTATTTCCAGTAATAATAAAAGAAATATCTTTATATTAAAAGTTTAGAAAGTGTTACAGCTTTGCTAGAGCAGGAACTAGGCCAGAAGAGTGGAAATCGCAACTGATTGATAATCTGCATACAGGACAGCAGATAATCAATAACCAAACTAAAGAGAAAAGGCGACAAAATGCATCCTTGTCAAATACCAGAATCAATATTAAACCAATTGCTACAAGCCTTACCAACTCTCACATGACTCAGTGTTTAATAGAGAGTTTCATTATGTCGACTAACTTGTCTGGTATGCCATATGATCTCACAATCAACCACAAATTATGACAATCAATAGTCAAAAGCCTTTTTGAAATCAACAGATCTTGGAGCCAAAGGTTTCTGAAAATCTAAACATTTCTCAAAAATCTGCCTGAGTGAAAATATCTTATCTACACCCCCTTCCCCCCCACCACTTCTGAATCCACATTCCTCATCACAAAATTTCCTGCCAATCAGATTCTTAATTCTATTAAGCACAATCATGCAAAGAACTTTACCTGGAACAGAAAGTAGGCTGATGCCCCTATAATTTTCACAAGAACTATGATCAACTTTTTTAAAAATAGGGATAATAATAGCTCTGGTAAAATCCTTAGGAACCATGCCTTTATCATAAAAGATATTCAAAATTTCAGTCATCCAGAAGGTAATGAAAACATTCCCAACTAAGCATTTCAGTAGTAATTTCATCTACCCCTGAGGATTTATGTAAGTTTAAGTTTAGAAATAACCAAAATAACTTCAGACTATGTTATAGGACTAACATTGAAGCCAGTAATGCATCTACCATCATTACAAACAATGGAAGTAGAACTAACCACATTGTTTAGAACATCACTGAAATGCTCAGCCTACCTAACCATGACAGAATTCTCACCTTCTATAACCTTACCTTGTTTATCCTACTATCCCTGTATACCTGTCTGTTTTCTACCACACAAAACGTTAACTATCTGATACAGCTCTCTTCTGTTGTGCTGTCTAACTGCTTCTTGGCTTTGTCAGCCAAGCCATAAAGCCAAAGATTCTTATCAGCAGCTAACTGATTTTTACATGTTTATTAAGCTCTCTGTAATGCTTTCTATTAGGACTAGTAGGGTGTTGATTAAGGACATTCCTGCAGTTCTTTCTTTTTGAAATAAGCTCAAGTGCCTTATCACTCAAATAATTCTGCCTCCTCTGCTCCTTTTTTCCTAAAAGAGTACTGTTAGTGTTCAAAAAAGCCTGTTTAAATTAGTCCCATCCTTCCTCAACTTCAGTAGTAAGCAAAGCGTGACTGTCATAATGACTAAGTAACCTATCATGGTAAACTTTAGCTATAACTGGGTCTTTTAGAGCTTCAGTGTTAAAGATAAATTTTTTAACTCTAGCACAACACTTCTAAAGTTTAAGTTGCAAGACACTTTTAACAAGGTAATGGTCAAATCCAATTTCAACTCCCCTATTCTCATCTTAAGTGGGGGCATAACAGCCGATAATATTCAAATCTTTAATGCTTATCTCAAAATTTCTGTAAGAAACCTTTCATTAATGCACTTATATCCTAGAAGAGCATCACTAGCATGTCTGCTGAGAAGCAGACCCACGCCTTAGTGATACTTATTATCTTCCCTCTTGAAAAGAGAAATTTAAGGTTATTTTTGAGAATCTGACCTTTATCTGTCCATCTGGTCTCTTGCAAGCCAAGAATATCTAACTTATAACAGTGGAATTCTTGTGTGAGGACATCAAGAGAATAAGCTCTGTGCAGAGTCCTCACATTCCAACTACCTAGGAGAGAAAATGGTTAGTGGGATGTTTAAAGAAACTATGTTTATTGAGAGAGGGAATGCTGGCAATATCAAACAGCCCCCTAATTGCAGACATGGGCAAAGACCCGTTCCCCCACCATTAAAGGCTGAAGCCATCTACATTGGACGACTTCCTCCAATGTAGAATTTGATGATGCCAGTAGAAGCAAGAGTTCAGGTGCCTGCAATGACCTCTGCTTAGGATTATCCACCAGCTGATAAAACATACCCTGTGAATCTATTTACTTGGGGCTGTCAACCGAAAAACAAACAGAAAACACAGTGGGAGATTCTCCTTCCACAGAAGCCCACCAGTGCAGAAAATTCAGGATCCATAATCAAGCTCAGAGCCTTAATCCAATCCAGTCTGGTAAGTTTATATGGTCAGCACCAGAACTCTGTATGGTTGACCATGCCTCAGCCAGGGAGAAAAACAGAAAAGCAGAGTTGTCCAGATCTAATCTAGCAGCACTAATCTGGCCACACTAATCTGGCAGCCATCCCCTTCTGTCCACTTCCACAAGAAAGTATCTCTTTTGAAAGGTACTAATGACCCACACCACTTCTATGCATCATCACAAGGGATTGGTGGATAGCCCTCCTTCCATTGACTACCTAACTACCATTTACAGACAAGTACCTTCTATACATGCCGCCATCTAAGCACAGAGCAGGGAACCAACATCTGAATTTGGAAGTTGTTAATTTTAATTGATGTTGGTGTATGAGAAAAAGCCATCCAAATCTCTGAACATTAATGCTTATCAGCTGAATCATGCTTCGGCATCTCTGCTCGGAGAGAAGAATGCATCATGCCCAGATGAGGCATCCCCCTAGCTGGGATGAAGATCTTCCCAGAGGGAAGTTAACAAGTACTGCTGAAGAGGCAATGTCAATCCATAATCCTAGTCCCAAAAGGTAATGTTATGATTAAGTAAAATATGTGTACTTTTTTGTAATGGAGAACTATTAAAAGATATTAAATTTTTACACCACTTCTATGCTTAAGAGCACAAAGGTATTGATGTCTGTTATAAAACAATGGAAAACTAAGAATATTAATTTATTATAAATTGTTGAATGATTGTAGTTATAGAATTGCTTTTCATCTTCTAATTAGCTGTTTTTATCTACACATTGCTTGAAAATGATTGGGGAGTTTTCTGAATATAGGTACTTATGTTGCAGAGTGTATGTCAAGTTAATTGTAATGTCTTGCTCTTTTTTTTTTACAGGACTAGTGGCAAATGCCAGTTTTCCAGTGTGAGTATAAGTGATTTTATTATTGCACATTTCCAAATATAGGTAAAACCTTGTTTAACTTATCATTTTGCCATGAATATTATTATATCTAAATCTGGTCTGTCCAACCTGCCATGGCATGGGTGGCTCAGTCGGTAGCGCACCAGGCTCGTAATCTGTAGTTCCCAGGTTTGAGTCCCAGCTGGGTCAGTGTTGAGCAAATTGAGAGGTCTCTGCAAAATTCCCCCCTCCCTGCCCCTGGTCAGTAGGGGACACCGATGGGCTTGGAAAGACGGCATCCGTTGGATGTGACGTTAAGCCGTGGTCCCGGAGAGCCTACCCTGTGCACGTTAGAGAACACATTGGATGGCCTTGACGGTAGGCTATCATCTCTCTCCCAACAGCTGTTCAGTGGGTCCCCTCACCCAGCCTTCGGGATCCAGGTGACCTGGCCATTTAGCCCATGGTGTGCAAAAAAGTGCCACTTAGAGGCTGGCGCATTATAGCCTTAGTAGCAATGCGCCATAAAACTCCAAACAACCAACCAACAGCCACTTAGAGGCAAAACAACCCAACCCAAAGTTCAACCTGTCTGATATTTGCTTTTTGAGCTGCAAAAGAACTTACAGCTCATAAAGCAAATAATCATTACACTAAATCTGATCCTTCCAGTTTTTTTGCATCAAACATTTTTAGGTGCATAACTTAAATGATTTTGGCAATTCATAGTATTCATTAAAACCCATACCACGCTTGCAAAACAGAATTATTTCCCTTGATCAGGCTTTTGTTAAACTGTGTTCAGTCAAAAAAAGTGAACTTTAGAATTTTTTTGCCAATTACAAATAAAAGGGATTGTGACATGTTATATACCAAATTAATCTGCATTTCAATCTACATTTTCTGAAAATAAAAAATTCAATCTAAAAAGACTAGTTTTATATTAATAGAGCCTTTTTTTAGAGTTGTGTAGTAAACATGCATCTGGCAATGCAAGTAAGAATTTATTTTTAATGAAAGCTATTAGACAAAAATAATTATAATGTATATGAGTAGAAAGACTATTTCTGAACAGCAGAAAAATAATTTGCTTCAGTAAATTTTCTCAGTTGTAATTTTTACTCAGTGATATACTTTAGGAAATGTCGAGACTTTTGTCAATACTCCTCAGTCAAATGAAAAAGTCAACTTCGAAATTTTTTTGCCACATAACCATTTAACAGAAATAGGTCATGTTATATACCAAAAGAAATATCATTAACTCTTCCCAGGTCCAGCTATTTTTTCACTCTGATCACGTAAAAAAAAATTTACTTTAGAACTTTTTTGCCAACAAATGAAAAGAATTATGGCATGTTATATGCCAAATTAATCAGCATTTAATTCTGGATTTTTTGAAAATAAAGTATTTAATGAAAAAAAAAATGACAAACACTAAAGACAGAAATGATTATAATGCACATGAATAGAAAGTCTATTTATTTCTGAATAACAAAAAAAAAATAATTTTCTTGTTTAAAGTAAATATTTCTTCTGCTTTGTAATTTTTTTCTTCGTACCATACTCTGAGAAAAGTCCAGGCATGTTGCAGAGTCCAATAAATATGTCAGCTTTAGAATATTTTTAATAAATAACTAATCAACAGAAATAGATCATGTTAAAAAGAAGACCAAATTAAAAAGAATTTAATTCTGAATTTTACTGAAGTAAAGAAATTTGAACATTGTAGTAACATAGTAATTTTAATAACACTTTTTACAGTGGTATACTGAAAAAATGGGTACATATTTCATAATACTTCCAAAATCTTCCGTTTTTAAAATAGCAGTTTTTTGTTCATTTTTAAGAGATTTTCGAAAATTTAAGAAAAGATATGTTGATAATAGTTCAAATCAAACTTGGATGCTTAAATCAGGTGATTGCTTCAAAACAGAGTAACATTAACAAGCAAATCAGCAATACTGTATAGCACTTCAAAAATATGCAATCAGATGGTTTTATCGAATTATTTATATTATAGTGTAATAAAATATGCATCAAATGAAAAAAGGAAATATTATTTTTAAAGTTTGAATTACGTATTTTTAAAAGATATTTATAAAGAAAATTTTCAAATGGCAATTAAAAAAAAAATTCTAGTTTCATGTGTCGTACAAAAAAGTCTATAGACATCCTTGACCTGGGAAGGGTTGTTAAGAAAAGGAAGAAAATTAAAAAAGAGACATATAAGTAAAATTTATAAGCATTCTTTAAAAAAATTGCAAGGTTTTACTTTTTTTGTATTTTAAATAAAAAAAAATTTCTAAAATTTTGCCGTATTTTCGAAAGTATTTTATTGCTTTAATATATATAATTATGCAAACAACATACAAAGGTGATTTTTTTTCCTGTTCATAGTAGGTAGTAGTGTTACAAATATTTATTGTGTTAAAAACAAGATAATTAACAAAAAAAAGTGAATTATATATGACTAAAATAGGATAAACAGCTTTGAAGAAATTAAATATAAAAATATTTCAAAGTAAATATAGTTTATTTTAAGCACTGAAATCAAAAATGATCTGGAAGGTTTCAATTTTACATTCGATATTACTACAAAAAGTTGAACTTTACAATAATAGCAAAATCTTCACTTAAAAAAATTACAAAATTTTAATGCCAATTATAAAATTACTCCAGTTTAATTTAAAAAAAAAAGTACAGAGTATTATCATTTAAAAATTAAAATTTTCATTATAATGTGTTCTTAAAGTAGCTACTATTTTAAGTCACATATACCTAATGATTTAATTTTCAGTCAAGTTTTTAACAATTATTCTTTCTAATTGCTGTATATATTTGAAAAGCAATTAAATAATTCTAGAAGTAGTAGAACTGATATCCCCCTTTTGAATCTGAGAAAAGTCACATTAATCTGAATCACTATCAAAATTGGTTAAATAATTTAGAAAAAGCACAATTTTCTGGCTCATTGTAGCTAAAATATCCGTTGCAGTATTTGGCAAACATTTTTTTATCCTTCAAAAAGCTTTATTTCGTAAGCAAAATGCAAAATTTACTTTAGTACTTTCTGAACATTATATATCTGTACAGCCTAACAGGCTCACACCAAAAGTTTTAAAATGAAACCAGATGTATGCCAATTGATATCATGCTTTATTACGTTGCCGATCATATGATCAAAGAAATGTCAATTTTTCTCTTCGTATTACTCTTGTAAAATATATCTGATAATAGATAAAAATAATTTAGAAACTTTAGAATAGTTTTTAAACACGAAATATGCTAAGAGGAAGCAAAAAGGTATACAGCTGCATTTTCATGCAAATCACTGAAATCCTCTAATAATAAAAAGAAGTTTCTTTGGCATCTGACTTCATTTCATTGAGAATACACATATGGATATATTTTAAGTAAGCAACTCAACTTGTGGGAGCTTTGTCAGCTAGGGTGGTAGGAGAGTAAACTTATTCTGCAGCAATCCTGTATCCTGCACTGTTGCTAATTGCAATCTGAGCAAGAGAAAAGACCTTTTTTTTATTTTCTGATATGTAAAGTTGAGGAGTTATTTGAAAAAACTAGTATTATTTAGGAGCTCTGAAATGCCTATTTCAAATATATATATATAAATAAGCTCAAAATATTAATATGTAAAAAATAAAATTTTTATGATGGTAATGACGGAGTTAACCATTCTTAGTATATGCAAGCTTCATGAACTGGATTTCCCCAATCATTGCACCATAAGGTTTAAAAATGTGATTTGTGTTTTTTAGTTGAGATATTTTCTTGATTCTGTAAAATTATAATTTTTTTTTAAATTCATCATTAGAAATATGTTTTTAAGTTGGTTTTTTGGCAGCTCTTTGAGAATAAAGTTTTTTCCTAGTGGCTCTTCACAAAAGCTGGGTTGGCCAGGTCTGATCTAAATGATTGAAAAAGTCTCAATGTTAAATTAAAATTACAGAATTAATAAATTTTTTAACATGCTAATTAAAAAGTAATCAATCTGTATGTGGTAAAAATGTGTGTTTAATACTTTATTTGTGATATAAACTTTCAAGTGTTAACTATTGCAACAAAAAACAATCAAGTCTTTATTCCCTTCATTTCTAATAGATGTTAGAAACTGATTTCTAAAATAGATTTTAGAAAGTTGGATTTTATATTATAATTCATATAATTTGTTGCAAATATTAAAATTGATTGAGTAGCATTAGGTTGTTTCAAGATGGGGGCCACTGCAGAATTAACTCTTCCAGAGTCCCACCTGAAAAACTGGTATACATCTGGAGACCCAATTATTTTTTCATGACCGAAATTTTGAATATTTTTATGATAAAGGTGTTCCTAAGGATTTTACTAGAGCTATCATTGTCCCAATTTTTAAATTGATTTTTAATCGATTTTTAAATGATTGCAGTTCTTGTGATAATTATAGGGGAATTAGTTTACTTTCTGTTCCAGGTAAAGTTCTTTGCATGATTATACGTAATAGAATTAAGAATTTGGTTGATGGACAGTGTGGATTCAGAAGTGGTAGGGGATGTATTGATCAAATATTTTCACATTGGCAGATTCGTGAGAAATGTTTAGAGTTTCAGAAACTTGTGGTTGCTAGCTTTATATATTTCAAAAAGGATTTTGACTCTGTTGATCAACATAATTTGTGGTTGATTGTTAGATCATATGGAGTACCTGATAAGTTAGTTAGTGTAATGAGAACTCTAATAACACTTGTCGTTTGTGAGAGTTGGTACATCTTGCAGCAATTGGTTTAGCATTACTAGTGGAGTTAGACAAGGGTGCATTTTGTCTCCTTTTCTGTTTAGTTTTTATGTAATGTGAAATTCTTTGCAAGGGAAAGATTTTGGCCTTAAATGGTCTAGAGATTTCAAAATTTCTGATTTAGATTATGCAGATGATTTGGTCCTGTTGGCTAATGATGTTGATGAGATGAATTCGTTCATTAGGGCTATTGATGAGACTGGTAATAGAATAGGTTTGGTGATGAATAGGGAAAAAACTAAAGTGATGAAAATTGGTCAGGCAGATAGTGCTTCAGTTGCTTTGAATGGCTGTAATATTGAGCAAGTGTATCAGTTTAATGATCTTGGGAGCTATGTAACAGATACTGGTGATGTGCGGTATGAGATAAATAGAAGAATAGGGATTGCCGCTGAGATTTTTATGAATCTATGGAGAGTATGGAAAAATATACACCTAAAGACTAAAATTAGGCTGTATAATAGTTTGGTTCTTTCTGAGGTTAGTTATTGTAGCGAAACATGGACCCTTTGTAACCAGTATAACAAGAAACTTGATGCCTTTGATTCTAGATGCTTATGCAATATCCTGGACATTAGTTGGTTCGACTTTGTAAGTAATGTTGAGGTTAGAAGAAGGAGATATCAACCTCTTTTGAGTAGCACATTATACAGAGAGAGACTGCATTGGTTTGGCCATGTTGCCTGTATGCATAACTGCAGATTGGCAAACAAAATTATGAACAGTGGTACCTAAGGATTTCAGAAAAAGGGGTAGACCTAGGATGTGATGGGCAGACAATGTCAAACAGGACCTTGCTAGAATTGGCCTGGAGTGGCCAAATGCAGCAGCTGTAGTTCAAAAGAGACACGTCTGGGGAGGAAAATTACACAGTCTGGTTGGACCTCTGCAACCCATGGCTGCATAAGGATTTTGTATGTATGTTTGGCTTTAAACAGTTTCAGGTTTTGTTAACTGTTATATTCACTACTTTTGAGAGAGCTGTCCTTGTCTGGTACACTCGCTGTAGGTGTTAGTGATGCTGATGTTTGGTTGCTGTGGTGTTCTAGTTAACTTTTCACAAATTCAATAGCATTGACATATGATAATGGTTGTCACTGTCCTCTGATGCATTGATTATTGATCTGTTTAGCATGTTAAGTCATTGGTTGTTTATCTCCATTTGCTGCAGGAGGACTAGCTATGGGGCTCTGCTGTAGTGGTGTTTTTCTTGAAACTTTAAACTGGTCAATATTGGATGGTAAAAAGGGTTCTCTGTGAACACAATGCACTAATAAATCAGCACTTTGACATCGATTCTAATTTTAGAGGGAAAATTGTCTTGAGCCGGGTGGGATACGAACCCACAACCTCCTGATAACATGTTAGGTGCTTGGACCACTGAGCTACAGGCCCCGATAAAGATCTCCTCTAAATGATGTTATGAACATTCTCGACCTACCGACCAGGGGGGTTCGTATCCCACCCGGCTCAAGACAGTTTTTCCTCTAAATATTTGAATCAATTTACAGAGTGGAAATTATTAGTGGATACTTGATGTTTTGAGTTTAATAATAATTATTTGCAGATTGCATACTCGTAAGACATGCATTCCATCTAAGGCATTAAAAAGCCGCTTGAGGCGGGATTGCCTGAACACTCCCTACATATTAGGAAAGTAGGTCGAAATGTTCATAACATCAATTAGAGGAGATCTTGATTGGCAGTTGGTAGCTCAGTGGTCAGAGCACCTGACATGTTATCAGGAGGTTGTGGGTTCATATCCTACCTGGGTCAAGACAATTTCTCCTCTAAATATATGAATCAATTTACAGAGTGGAAATTATTTGTGGATACTTAATGTGTTGAGTTTAATAATAATTATTTGAAGAGGAGGGCAGTCACAAGCATGTGACCAGAATAGAAATAGTATGGTTTCATCTTCAGATGGCTTCCACTTCACAATGAAATGATATGGCTGCCAGTGATGTAGTTGAACCTGACCCCATAGAGACCCTTGAAGATGATTAACCGAACACTTGTAGAATTTATATGGAGGTTTTATATGAAGTTTATAAGGAGTGTTTAATGAGATTTATGAGGAGGATTTGAAGAGATTTATTTATGAGTTTTATTTCAGATATTTAAGGAAAAGTATTACATGTGGAGCCCAACATGGGATGTTTTAATGTGATTTGTCACAACAGTCAAGATATTTGATGGGGGGGGGGGGGGGGGTGATCTTTTAAAACTTTTCAATATGAACTTAAAGAAACATTTAAAAAGTAATTCTGTCAAAGGGGTCGAGTTATAACACCCTATCAAAAATTGCCCTCCCACAAGAGGATTCATTTTCATGCCGAGGAAGCCCTTTTTGCTTCTGTACCCAAAACCTCATTCATTTTCAGGAAATGATGAAAGATCAAAGTTTTTTTGACTGGTAAATGAAGAAATAATACAAAAAATTAACATATACCCTAATGTGGTGTTAAAAAAATCCATAGCAACAAGTTGTGAACCAGCCATCATTACCAGTAATGTAGCGTAACTTCTAAAGATCAGTAATAATAAATTGAAAGATCAAAAATCTATGGAAATAAAATCAAAATAAATCTAAAGAAATCGAAACAAATATTTAATTTTTATTTCATTTGGAGATAAAGGACAAATAAGAATCCTAGAAGTACTCCTAACTTTTACTCCCAGGTTTGAGTCCCAGCTGGGTCAGCATTGAGATTTATCTCCGCAAAACTCCCTACCCACAGTCAGTAAGGAACATTTGGAAAGCTGCCATCCGACAGGTGGAATGTTAAGCCATCATTGCCCTGTGTGCTGGAGAGCCCATACCCTGTGCATGTTAAAGAACACGTTGAATGGCCTTACTGGAGGCTACCATCTGTCTCCCCAGCAGCTGTCCACTGGTTCCCCTCTCCCAACATTCTCTGAGCCTTCAGGGTCCTTGTGACCTGGACATTTAGCTCTTGTGTGCAAAAAAGTGTCACTCAAAGGTAAATCAACACAGTCTAGCTTTTACAGGCCTTTTCATACAAGGATTGATTGAGACTGAAGTCACTGCTAACCACTGCTTCAGAGCTAATGCAACATGCAAAGTTTGCCTTGCTGGAACAGTCACTTGCTATCTAACCCCACTCTGCCAATTAAGGCCTATCAGAAGGCTTTAGAAAATTAGTTATATTTAGCTTAATAAAATATGCATCAGATGAAAAAAATTATTAAACTTGAATTACGTATTTTTTTTTATCAGATATTTGTCTTCCCATTCCCAAGTGGCTAGCATGCTTGTCTACTGATCAAAGGGACCTGGGTTTGAGCTCCAATAAGGCATGGATGTTTGTGTTTTTTCTGCTGAGGTTCCACCATTCTCATAGATCTTATATACTAAGGTGTTTAAACTTATGGGCTCTTGTCAGATCTATGTGGCTAGCAGCTGCTTCAGGTGTATTATTATTTTATAACTTTTAAATAAAAAAAGATTATTCAATGATGCAACCATCATCACAATCTATGACTTTATCCCAATGGGAAATGAGCTTAATAGATCCTGCTCCTGTAAAATTCATGGTCTTGGAGTGGAAAAAAAAATCTAACTCTGTTTTTAACCACTTGATTTTTGAAGTGTCTATTGCGCAAATGATTATCTAACTCCAGAAACTGGGGATAACCTGATGTGTTGCATTGTTTTACCTCTGATCTGCACTTTTTTTGCACACAATGGGGTAAATGGCCAGGTCACAAGGATCCCTGAGGGCTCAGAGAAGATTGATGGGAGGAGGAGACCCACTGGACAATTGTAGGAGACAGACTGTAGATTTCATTTTTTATATGTGAGAAAATTTTCGAATGGCAATTTCTAATTTTTTTAAATCAGTTTCAGGTGTTGTATTAAAAGCAGGCCTAGACTTGACTAACATGTCATGGTTATAAGAAGCGTACAGGCTTGGCAACACGTGGCTGTTGCACCGGTAAAGACATTTGCATAAAATGGTAAGTGCGCAAGCTATGATGCAAGAGGGGGCGTGTCCTTGTACACGTACGCTTTAGCGGGTGACAATCGAAAGTTCAGAGTTGCGCATGCACAACTCCTATGCTCTTGGAAACGAGCACTGTGATGCCAAAAATGAAATTAAAAATCCCCAAAATGATAAATATAACGTAAATTAAGCAAAACTGGTTAAGGTAAAGTAAAAGTGAACGAGGTGGCATCACAGGGGCTGGGCAGTGACTTCAGGGCCACTGCTATACACTGCTTTGGCCTCTGCTTCAGGTAAACGGGTGGTCCTGGAGTGGCCCCCTCAGGATCAATCGGCTGGTGGGCAGGTCCTGCTAGGGTCAACCATGCAGATCGGTGAGTAACCTTGCCCACATCTGGCTAACGGTTTATGAGTTTCCCCACACGTTCACTAATTTTATAGTTTTCTTTCTTTTGCGAAGCTGTTCTTTCCTCACATTTTATTAATTTTTTGCTTATTTCCTTTTGTGGGAATTCAGATGAGTTTCTCACCATTTCTCTTTTTCTTTTCCTTTTGTTTCGTTGTGAGGGCTTGGCTCACTGGCTGTGTGGGTATGGTGCCCCAGCAGCCCTGGTGCCCAATTTGGTGTCCCCTTGTTGGATTCTGTGGTGGGTGGGGACAACGGGCACTGAATTCTAAACTGCAACCATGAGTTCTACAACTCAAAATTCACCGAGCAATGCCGCCAAGAGGGCTTGCCATGAACCCCCATCTTCTTTGTCTTTGCCATTGTCTTTGTGTGTGTCTCCATCTCCAAGGTTCCTGGTCATCCACTCTACTGGTGATCAGGTGCTTGGAGACATGCCCCTGTTTTTTATTAATAAGGGTATCAAAGGTCTTGTGGGAGAACTGAAATCTGTTGAGTGCCTGAGATCTGGTGACTTGCAGGTGGAAATTGCGTGCTCCAAACATTCGGAGCTCCTTTTGAAAGTAACAGCAATTGGTGGAGTGGCAGTGAAAGTCACTCCACACAAGATGCCCAGTTCTTCCTGAGGCGTGATCTCCAATGGGGCCTCCTCAAAGTTTCTGAGGAGGAAATCCTATCGGAGCTTTCAGCCCAGGGAGTGATAGCAGTCCACTGGGTTTTGACACGCCGTGATGGAAAGTTAGTACCCACCCAGTACTAATATTAACTTCTAATGTGCCACACCTGCCTACTTCCATCATGTCAGAGTATTTGCAGTGCGAGGTACGTCCATTTATACCAAACCCTCTGCATTGTTTTCAATGCCAGAGGTTTGGCCATGCTCGCCTGTATGCCGTAGCAAGCCCACCTGTGCTTGCTGTGGCAGTCAGGATCATCTTGAACCTGACTGCACAGCAGAAAAGGCATGTGTAAACTGTCATGGCGAACATCTGGCATACTCCTGCGACTGTCCAAAGTGGCTGGAGGAGAAAGAGGTACAGCGCCTAAAGACCCTAAATAACATCAGTTATCCAGAGGTGAGGATACTCACTGCACGCCCCACCTGGCAAGGTATCCTATGCCGGTGCGGTCATCGGAAAGCCTATTGTCAAGATGGCTTCAGTAGCGGTGCAGACCGATATCATTGGCCCACCAACTGAATCTTTCTTGCCTCCTGCCAAGTACCTCTTGACCCAGACGAAGCCGCAGTCAGTGTTGATCTCGACATCGACTTGAGTTTCTATTCCTGCGTCTGTGCCTTCCACCTCTGGAAGGCCTCCTCCACTCCGCCCACAGACAGCAAGACCTTCCAAGCCCAAGGGGCCCCTGCCAAGGCCCAAAAAGAAAATAATGCCTTGTTCAGTGGTCTCTGATCCGTGTCACTTAGATGACTCCAAGGACATGGACACAGACTGCCCCATTTTTCCAAAACCATCACTGGCGACGGTTAAAATAAATCTTAAGTCGTCCTCCAGGAGCCTCTCATTCATCGGGACCAGGATGGAGATGGTCCAGCTCGTGGGGGTGTTGCCATCCTTGTGAGCCACTATTCTCCATTACAGGTCATACCCCTCACCACCGACTTAGAGGCGGTAGCCATCCACCTCTTTATGGGATTTTTGTTGACTCTCTGTTCTGTCTGTCTACCACCTGGAAGCATGGTTTTCTAGGATGAACTTGATGACCTCGTCTTGCAGCTGCCATCCCCCTTTCTCGTCATGGGGGACTTCAACGGACACAGTCCATTCTGAGGCAGTGCTGATGCCAATGGGAGGAGCAGTGGTTCCTGGATCCACTGCTCTTCCTGTTGAACACCAGTGTCAGTACATACTTTCACTCCCCAACCCGCACATTCACTGTCATTGATCTCACCATCTGCTCCTTCTCGATCCTTTCACTCTTTACATGAGAGGTCGAGGACAACCCCTATGGAAGCAATCATCTTCCCGTGGGGGGCCTTGCAGTCCTTCTTGTATATACTAGTGGAGGCTTGATTGGGCTGACTGGAGTGGCTTCGAGCTCTTGTCTGAGCTCGATGATCACTCTGTCAGCCAAGAGCCAATCTGTGTTGCAGTGGTGGAGATGATGGACTGTATCATCCATGCAACTGCCTCTACAGTTATTCAGACCTCGACTTGGTTTCAACAGTTCCCAAAACCATGGTGGAATCCCAACTGCACTGCAGCTCATAAGGCTCAGAATGAGGCTTGGGGGGGGGGGGGTCCGGATATATCCGATGTTCCCCAACCTTGAAGCATTCAAATGCGCCAGGATGAAATCCCATTTCGTCTGGTGCCAGACCCAGAAGGAATCGTGGATCAAATATACCTCATTTATCACCCACATGACCAGTTCTAAGACTGTGTGGGATAAGGTCCAGAAGATGGGTGGGAAGTACATGTCCCACTCATTATCGATCCTGGAACACAATAGACAGGCAATTGCTGACACTCTGGAGGAGTCATTCTCCTCCATCTCTTCTTTATCCTCCTACTCCCCCAAGTTTCTGGATCAGAAGGGCTGGATCAGCTGAACGCTCTCCGCTGTCCTTCCATTCGAGTGGCCTGGAGTCTTACAACAGGCCATTCACAGCAGAGGATCTTAGCCTTGCTCTGCACACTTCCCGTCCATCTGCTGTCAGGCTAGACAGTGTCCATTTTTCTATGCTCCAACATCTCTCACCATCAGTGCTCTGACTCCTCAATCATATTTTCATTGAGGAGCAGTTTCTGGACTCCTGGCAGGAAGCCATTGTCTTGGCCTTCTCCAAGACAGACGAAGATCCCAAGATTCCTTCGAATTACTGCCCAATTGCGTTGAAGAGCTGCATCTGCAAGGTGTTGGAAAGAATGGTAAATACTAGGCTGGCCTGATATTTGGAACATCACGGCCTTCTTTCCAACACCCAGCGTGGCTTTTGCAGGCACAGGTCTACTTTAGACCACCTGATCCACCTTGAATCGGCGATCAGGAATTCGTTTTTACATAGAGAGCAAGTAGAGTACATAGAGTGCAGAGCAAGAGTTTATGTAGAGAGCAAGTTTTTCGTAGAGAATTTTCTTCGACATCGAAAAAGCGTACTACACGGTATGGAGATTCGGCATTCTTCGTGACCTCCATAGCTTCGGCTTGTGAGATCACTTGCCAATCTTCATTGCAAATTTTTTATCTGATAATTTTCGAGTTTGTGTTGGCAATACTCTGTCGTGGCCTTTCCCCCAAGAACAGGGGGTGCCACAAGGCTGCATCCTGAGTGTTACACTTTTTGCTGTCAAGATAAATTCCATTACATGGCAACTTCCTTCGACTGTAGACAATGCCCTCTATGTTGATGACTTTAGCATCCTTTGCTCATTGTCCAGCATGAGGGTCATTGAACGACAACTACAAACTGCCCTGAACAGTCTTTCAGTTTGGGTGACGGCCAGTGTGTTTCGGTTCTCCCCACAGAAAGACTGTTTGCGTTGCCACAACTGGAATGATGATACCCCCGAGCTGCAGCCCGGGGGTATCATCATTCTAGTTGTGGCATAGACCAAGTTTCTCTGTCTTATCTTCGACCAGAAATTGACCTTTTTACCACACATCCGACATCTTAAGTCCAAGTGCACACGAGCATTGAACATCCTCAAGGTCCTCTCCTCCCTCTCTTGAGGGGCAGACCGATGTTCTTTGCTCTGCCTCTACCATGCACTTGTCCGGTCAAAATTGGACTACAGATCCCAGGTGTACGACTCTGCCCGGGATTCGGTGGTGAAGGTGCTGGACCCCCTCCATCATCAGGCCCTCAGTGTTTGCACGGGGGCCTTCCGCACTTCACCGGTACAGAGTCTTTACGTTGAGACTGATGAGCCTTCTTTATCTATTCACTGTCAGCAGTTGTCCCTACAGTATGCAGCAAAATTGCGATCCCTGCCAGGCCATTCCACTTTGGACTGCGTTTTCAGTCTCCACTGGGAAATGTTATACCAGAATTGGCTGACTGCCATTTGTACTTTTGGTTTGCATGTCTGAGGTTACCTGCGAGACATTAACACAGTCTCAATAGCATCGCAAAGTCGATAGCTGAGCCACTTCCACCTTTGCTCACTGTTTCCCCTTCCTGTGATTTCTCTTTTTGCAGGACAGTGAAGGCCTTTACACCTGACTGTGTGTATCAGCAACTCTTTGCCAGCCATCGTGCTGTGCACCTGGACCTTTTGCCTGTCTTCACAAATGGCTCAAAGTCCAGTACATCTGTGGGATCAGCCATGGTCTGCTGTGATGTAATCATTGCAGACCAGATCCCACAGCAGTGTTCTATCTTCACTGCAGAGTTGCATGCTATCAGCCTTGCTTTGGACCACATAGCAGCTAAACATCATTGTCAGTGTGTGCTTTACACCAACTCGCTTAGCTCGCTACAGTCTTTGATCTCGGTGAAGCATCAGCCTCACCCTGTTCTCTCCAAGATCCACCAGCAGCTCCATCATCTGGCAGCCACCACCACGATTCTCTTCTGTTGGGTGCCTGGTCATGTCGGGATTACGGGCAATGACTTGGCAAATGCTGCTGCCAGATCTGCCACTTCCCTATCCGACTCTCTGCTGTCGTTCCAAGTGTGGACTTCCGGCAGTGTTTTTCCGTCGAGCTCCGGGTACAGTGGCAGAGATCTTGGTCTGAACAGATGGAAACAAGCTTTTCGAGATCAAGCCCATTGTCAAACCTTGGCAGTCTTATTTTCATAGGAATCACAAGGAGGAAGTTGTACTTGCTTGGCTCCACTTAAGTCATTCGTTTCTTACACACTCATTTCTTCTTCGGGTGGACGACGAACCTAAGTATGAGTTTTGTGACACCATTTTAACCATTAAACATATTTTAATCACTTGCTCTGCTTTTAACTTTGAACGTTGTATGTTTTCGAATGGGGCGGGGGTGGCTCAGTCGGTAGCGCGCCAGGCTCGTAATCTGTAGTTCCCAGGTTCGAGTCCCAGCTGGGTCAGCATTGAGATTTATCTCCGCAAAATTCCCCGTCCTGCCCACGGTCAGTAGGGGACACCGATGGGCTTGGAAAGGCCGCCGTCCGTCGGATGGGACATTAAGCCGTGGCCCCATGTACAGGAGAGTCATACCCTGTGCACATTAAAGAACACACTGGATGGCCTTGACGGGAGGCTACCATCTGTCTCCCAACAGCTGTTCCAGTGGGTCCCCTCCCCCAACCTTCTCTGAGCCTTCGGGGTCCATGTGACCTGGCCATTTAGCCCATGGTGTGAAAAAAAGTGCCGCTCAGAAGTAAAACAACCCAACCCAAATGTATGTTTTTGAACCTTAATGATTTTGCCTGCGATTATGCTTTCCCATCTGAAGAACAAGAATAACACTGATTAACAGAGCTCAGTATCAGGTGTTATTTATACTGTTTCATGACCTTCAGGGGGCGGGGGTGGCTCAGTCGGTTGCGTGCCAGGCTCGTAATCTGTAGTTCCCAGGTTTGAGTCCCAGCTGGGTCAGCGTTGAGATTTATCTTCGCAAAATTCCACGGTCAGTAGGGGACACTGATGGGCTTGGAAAGGCCGCCGTCCATCGGATGGGACGTTAAGCCGTGGCCCCGTGTGTGGGAGAGCCATACTCTGTGCACGTTAAAGAACACGCTGGATGGCCTTGACAGGAGGCTACCATCTGTCTCCCAACAGCTGTTCCAGTGGGTCCCCCCCCCCAACCTTCTCTGAGCTTTCGGGGTCCATGTGACCTGGCCATTTAGCCCATGGTGTGCAGAAAAGTGCCTCTCAGAGGTAAAACAACCAAACCCAACTCATGACCTTCACAAATGCTATCATTTACCTGCAGTTGCTTCGATTTGCATAAATCGAAGCAACTGCAGGTAAACCAACATTCAAAACCAGCACGTTTTCTCTGTATTGCCCCTACCAACATTCTTCCTCTTATGCAAATAAGCATATTATATATATGCTTGTTTATATTATATAAGCATATATATATATGCTTGTCATAATGTTTTGGCTCTTTGGTGTATGTACCTTCAAAGACATACTACATCCCAGTTTGTGATATGAGGATAGCAGTTCTTCCACAAGGTCCTTATAAGTTTCTGCACTTATATTCCCTAAGAAGCCTATCACCACCTGTCGGAAGGCATGCCATGCTCTCTGTTCATTACCAGTGATGATATGATCAAATACCTCATGTAAGTGAGCAAATATCTACCAGCAAATATCTACCAGTATCTACCAGTAACCCTATTTTATCTTTGCATCACTAAGTCTTGGAAATTTCTGTCCAAGGTACAGAAAGACAGTTTGCATCTGATTCATAGCCTTGACAAAATTCTTTATCAGGCTCAATTTTATATGTAAAGGTGGCAACAAAATCTCCATGGATTGTACCAGTAGATGATTATGTATGTTTTTTTTTTGGCTCCAGTGATTGCCAAGTCCAAATTCTTTTCAAAGTAATGAGATACTTTGTCTCTGTTATTCCATTTGCAAAGGAAGCAGCGGAACTTTATGTATCCGAGTTGCAGTCCAAGGAAAAGAGCAATGACTTTTAAGCCTTGCTATTTTTCTTGGACTACAACTCAGAACTCATTTCTTAAAACTATAACTCTGTTTGGAAGTAAATATGCCACTTGTATTTGTCATATTTTTATGACTGAAGTAATTGTTTCATATTGTCATAAATTTCTTTCATATTAACAGCATGGCCTACTAACAGAAGGCAACAATTCCCATTGTATAGAAGAACGGCTTTCATGTGTAATTTCGAGAAATCTATAAATAACCTCCATTATTCTGAAGTATGTGTCATGTGGAGGGATGTGAATAAATCATCATCTTTGCAAGCAAAAGAACAAATACCAGATCTTTTTGGTGGCTACGATATGCACTTACTCTTTCATTTTTATCAAAGCGATTCTACTGCTGCAGTATGGATACTAGCAATTCCTCCTTGCACTTTGATAGCTCCAGATCTCTAACAAGATCATTGAACTCATTCTGTGTGATCTTGTGTGGTGAATCTGATGTTGTGGGTGCTAAGTTGGGATCTGTGTCCTATATTCCTGTTTCTTCCTTATCTTCCTCCTCTGAATCCACATCGTAATGTTCTGGTGGCTCCGGTATGCAAAAGGTTTTTTTCATGTGACACTGGGCAGATGGCAGTTGATATGTTGGGCTAGTTTATTGTCTGCTCTTTCTTTTTAGCAACACCACTTCCCAGTGGAGGTGTCATACAAAAGTAACAGTCACTCATGTGGTTGGACGAGTCCCACCATATCATAGGAATGGCAAATGGCATCGACCACCTCTAGCCAGCTGCGAAGATGTGTTGTAGAACTATTACACACTACATACAGAGCCCAGCCCTTCTGTTGATATCTAGTCTTACATCCGAAGCAAATGTGGTAGGGCTTTTTGATGACAGGCACTATTTCATGCTTCTGTGATGCAAAAGTAACTTCTCCACATATGTAAAAAAAAAAAGGTCTGCATTGCTCACACAAGAACAAGACATATCACTCACACACAGCATCTGCATACAGTCATGAACAGATGATAACTGAGGAACTAATAACTGACTGACTCCCGAATGATACAATAGATCCTGGGTATTGAGTTGCCTCGAATGATGCAATAGCTACCTGATATTATCACCTTGGCACTTCGTACAGCATGCGAAAGACTCAAATCAGTATACATTGTATATGGACACAGTCTCCTGTATTTTCAAAACAAGAGCCAATCACCAATTTTTAATGCCATAATTGTGTTGAGCACCTCAAAATTAGGGAAAAATAGCTGTTTTTATTTCCAAATCATTTTCGGTGTTGTAAAGTGCTATTAGAGATATAAACAGGTTCAGAAGTGAAAATGTAAATTTTACTGAAACTTTAAATGAGGAATTTTTGTTTTGACTTCTCTGAATGTTTCACATTACACTAAAAATCATGCTTATATAATAGCATAGGGCTGGCCTTTGTCTACTGCTGAGCTAGAAGGTAAGAATATTGGTTTATGTATAACTTTATTATAAGTAATAAGAAAAAATTCAAACATAGTGTTTTTTTTTATATCAAATTTCAGCTTACATTCATACTGTATTAATTTTTTATTTCAGCTTTCTGAACCTTCATAGTAATCCAGGTGATTATGCCTGGGGAAGAGGAGGGTGGAATGCTATCATTACTCAGGTTTATAAATATAATTCTTCTTTTTAATAATTTTATTTTTAATTTCAGAAAGTCCCCAAATTACAAATGGGGTTGCAGTACTAAATTTTCACTCTTAAGTCATTAACAAATAATTTGATACTTTGAGCACAAATTCATTCTAATTGACACAATGCTATAAATAAGAGTTAGGATCCTGAACCCATAGAATAATGAGGTATCATAGGTAAACTACTCAATACCACTGCATGCAGCATCTTGCAATTCTCAATATACCACTAACTTTCAAAGTGTGTGGACATCTTGCTTTGCATTTCTCTATTTGACTGTTATTTACATTTTTATTGTCTTTTACACAAAATATGAAATAGAAATATCTATTAAGAGTATATAGGAAAATTATAAAATGGTTTAAAATTAAATGCTGACATTTAAAAAAAAATACTTGTATAATTTTAAAACTATAATTATATATAATTATTTGAGACAAAATTAGTTAAGGTGCTGCTCAGTAGGAGTGTGTTGATTTTGTGCTACAATGGGCTTATAAGGAAGTCGTCTATCTATGCTACTTATCTAATCTATTCTAACCACCCCAAGTTTGTATATTTGACTTGTATTTAAGCATAATGTTGATTTGCACTAAATATTATTGCAAAATATGATACCAGTAATAAAAATAAAGTAAGCAAAGTTAATACAGAATAACAAATATTGCTTTATTTATTATATTAGTTTCATTCTGAATGAGCTGTAGAGCATTGTTTGTTGTCATCACTTCCATAATCTGAGAAGTTGATGGCATAAGTTCATTGTCATCACTTCCATAGACTGTAAAGGTGGTTTACTGTGGTTAATTTATAAATGTTTTATTGAAAAATGTTAGGGAGCTTTATGCAACAGCCTTCTTTCAATGTAGATTTCTTTATAATGGGCAAAGTCGTGTAAAACAACTTTTGAGAGATGTTCAAATCTCTCACAGTTCCACTCTTGCATCTCAAACAGTTCCAAGCCTCTTCAATCATCCTAAAGGATTCTTCCAATTTTTTCATTGTGAACCATTTTTGTGGGAATGTCTCAATCACTACTTCTGCCACCTTTTCCTATGAGCCTTTTCTTCCTCCAATAAGTTTTCTCTGTTTTGCCCCTACCAACATTCTTCCTCTTATGAGCCATGATTAAGGGTTTTCTTCTAAAAATAAGACAGAATTCACAGTTCTCTGACAGATTGAGGCAAAGAGCTCACTGAGAAAGCACGCCGTAGTGTGCACAGTACGAACCTAATGGTGTAATCTACCCCCAAAGCTGTTAAAAGTATCTTGGCTTCTATGAAAGAATGCATAGAGTCAGATATGAATGCCCCTAGTCTTTACCAATTGACTTTGTGCCAAACCAGTGTCTGCCATTTCAAACTTGTGACCATTTTGATGTACCCATGATGATGTTAGCATGAATTTTTACAAGTTGGAGGTTCATAACCCAGAGACTCCTCTATTAACTTTTTTCAGCATTGCAAGCTTGCATTGAAGTTCATTGATATTTCAATAATTTTTGAAGATTCAATAATTTTCTATGAATACTGATCTTATTGAGTGAATTCACCTGGTCATTTCAATATCAAACTTTATTTTTGTATGTTGCTTATTTAGCAGTGTCTGAGCTTAAATGCCTCAATAGGGTCAAATGGTGGAGTCGCATATTTCAAAATTTTTATCTATTTTCCATATGCTTATCATTTATTAATTTGTTGATTTTTTTAAACAGTTGTTTCACCTCATTTTCCAAATCCTGTAGCTGGCCAATAATGAGTTACATATCATATCAAACCATGTATAGGGGAGTGTCATAGGCTGTAAATAAATTGCCTGTCTTCCTACCCTTCAAAAAAAAAGCAGAAATGTATAAACTATTATGATCTAACATGAGAGCCAATCCTAATGAGTTATTTGTCAAATAAATGCTTGTGTTATGGAGAGTAGCATAGGGTACCAAAAACCATTCACTCTTTCATTCCCACAAGTAGGAGTGGAGTTTATGGGTTATGGGTTAGTAGCATACTAGGCTTGCTATTCAAAGTTCTAGTCACAACTGTGCAACACTGAGATTTGTTCTAATCTCCACCTTGTCTGTGTTAAGAAAGGGGACATCACTGAGCTTTGGAAATGCTGTCATCTATCAGATGGGTTGGTAGGCTATGGTCCCTGTATATATTAACCCTTTAATGCCCAGGAAATTTCAGAAGAGGGTAGATGGTATTAAAGGCAAAGGGATAGCACTATTTGGATGAGTCCATTACAAATTTCAGTCATTATGGGCATTAAAGGGTTGAAGAGCATACTAGATGGCTTTGACAGGAAGATTCCATCTGTCTCTGAACAGCTGTCCAGTGGATCCCTTACTCAACTGCAAGCCGTAAGATCTGTATGACCTGTCCATTTAATCCACTGCATAAAAGTGCCATTCTGATGTAAAACAATGTGCACACTGGCTGATCATAATTAGTTACTACACATCTGTCTCCCTATATCGGACCAGTGGGTCCTCTCCCCACAACCTTCTCAGACCTTTTGTTTCCTAACAAAAGGAAGGCTTACATTTGTTTCCTAACAGCTGCCCAGTTGATCCCTTTTCTTTACCATCTCTAAGCTCTTGGGGTCCTTGTGACTTGGGCATTTAACTCATATGCAAAAAAGTGCTGCTCAGAAGTTGAAACAACCAGACACAATAAGTAGAGATCGCAAGACAACTTAGTGTAAACCTTTCTGGTGTCATTGGTTTTCAGAGACAAATAATGGTGCCAAAACACCAAGGAGTTGTCCAAGGGCAACAGCAGATGAGGACACAGGCATCTTCATCATACAACTGAAAAATATAATCACACATCATTAACTCCAGTTGCATTCCAACCTATATAGGACTACTGTAAACCTTTGTTTCAGCCTCCACCATTTACATGAAGCTTCACAAAGATAGTCTTTATGTTCACTGGCCCTATATCATGTGCTCCTCATCCCATTCCACAGTAGGGAGTGACTGAACTTGGCTAGACAACATGATTAGACCAGGGATCAATGGTGCTCATTTCTCTTTACTGATGAGTCCAGATTTGATGATGAGTCCAGCATTTCTCTTTACTGATGAGTCCAGCCTAGCAGAGCAACTCAAGACAGATACTAATCTGGAGGGAACAAGTTGTGCCATCATTTGTTAAACATCATTGAGATAGATGTTTATGGGGCAGGGTCATGATCTGGTATGCATTTCACTGGTGGCTCACATAAATCTGATTTCTAGCAGCATAATAACAGCTCAGGAGTACAAAGACAAGATTGTCTACTTCTGTGTATGACCTTTTGCAGGTCCAAAGGTGAGAATTTAGATTGATGATAATGACTATCCTCACAAAGCTCAGTTAATCAACCAGTACTTTTAGGTGAACACCATCAACCATATGGAGTGGAGTAACCAACATATTCTCATGACTTTAGTCTGACATAGAGCTTGCTAGGAATTCCCTAGGGGGATGTGTTGCATCCCTCAGTTTCCCTCCTCAGACCCATCATAAGTTGCAAGTAGTCTTTGTGTGAGAATGCCATCTCATACTACATTTTTGGATAACACCAGTGGTGCCTGTTTATGGGGCACCATTGTGAGGCTTGTAATTGCTGTGAGAGGTGATCAACACCTTATTACCTTCAATTTGTGTTCCCAACTGGGATGGCATTTTTGACACAATTGTGACATTTTCAGGGATAGAATGAGGAACATTTGTCACACTTTCAGTATTCAAGACATCTGCATATGCTTCCTCACCAATTTCTTGTAAATTTGTCAAGTGATATTTGTTTTACAACCTCTTTTTCTATAAATTCCCTTTAAATAACAATTGGAATTCATGGCTGTCTTAGAATAAATATTTATTTACATTTCACTGTAGGAAAAAAACTTAAAAAAAAAGACTTACTTAATTGTAATTAGGAACTCTTAGTATTTCAGTCCCCTCCTGGGATCACATTTTAAAGGTGCAATCTTGTTGGAACATGGCAATTCTGGAATCAGGGAATTTAGGCTTGGGATGGGTTGTTTTACTTCTGAGCAGGCCACCACACACACAAAAACTAGGTGAGTTTACCACCTCACCTTTTTTTGCACACAATGCCAAGTCACAAGGACTTTGGTGGCTTAGAGAAGGTTGGAGGTAGGGGAACCACTGGACAGCTGTTAGGAGACAGATGATCTAACAGCTGTCGTTAAAGAACATGCTGGACGGCCTCTGATCTAGGCCGTCCAGCATGTTCTTCAACGTGCACAGGGTATGTTTCTCTCGCTCATGGGGGCCACAGCTATATGTCCCATCTGACAGATGGCAGCATTTCCAAGCTCATCAGTGTCCCATACTGACTGAGTGCAGGATGGGGGTTTAGTGGAGATAAATCTCAATGCATGACACAGGTGGGACTGGAACCTGGGAACTGCAGATTATAAGCTTGCATGCTACTAAGTCAAACCTTGCCCCAGGAATTCTGGCTTTGTGCAGTGAGTACCTTAGAGATTATTTGTGGTGCTATATGTTGACTTGATTAGCAGTCTTTTTCCTGTTTTTCTTACGAATGTTTTTTATTTACTCCTTAATTATTTTTGCATTCCAGTCTATTTTGTGATTTGTTTTAGTTGTGTGTCTATCCAGTCCTATTTGTTTATCTTTTATTACTGCTTTTTGTTCTTTTATTCTTGTTTCCAATATTTTTCCTTTCTCCAGTGTAGAGTTTTTTACATTCACATATTATTGTGTAGATTATTCCATTTTTCTCTGTATCTATTTTTGTTTTCATTTTATATTTGGAGTGTAATTTTTCACTTCGTTGATTAGATCTGGTACTATTCTTATGTTGTATTTATTGATAATTCTTTGGAGCTTTTCAAAAAGACCCTTGTGATAGGGAAGTTTTTAGTGGAGCAGGGTTTTATTTTTGGTATAATTATTTTTACTGTTTTTTTTTTACTTCTTCGTATTCTTGGCTAACTTTCTCTAAACAGTAAAAAAAAAATTCACTTCACTAAACAAACTCTCATTTTACAATTTATCTTGTAAACTTACCAAAATATCCAAAGAATTAGCTATAAATATAACAAGAATAGCAATGATCAAAACAATAAAATAAAAAAATTACACTCCAAATATTAAATGAAAAGAAAAATAATATATATATATGGAAAAAGTGGAGTAATTTATAAAATATTGTGGAAAGTTAATAAACCCTAATTGAAGAAATGGGAAATACTCTGGAAAAATGAATAAGAGACAGTATAATAGATTAAACATAGCTGAATTAAATTATAAAGTTAGCTGAGCTCTTTATTATTATTTTAGTTATTCAAAATAGCATTTTGATCAATGAATACAGGATGGTAGATGTTAGGTACTTTTGTATAGTGGGCGAAGTTAGTCATATCCTGTTACACGGATCACTCAATAATATTTTGTCCACTGTCACTTAACATGTTTCGACTTGTAAATTCTTCAGCAAAAGAAGCAGAAGTTGTGCAAATTGTTCTACTTCAGAGATTATGTACAGATTACCATTTCAAACTATATGGCTCAGCCTCAGAACATACATATAACCTCTGAAGTAGAACCATTTCCACAACTTCTGATGAAGAATTTATATTGAAACATGTTAAGTGATAGTGGACAGAATATTATTGAGTGATTTGTGTAACAGGAAAGGACTTACTTCACCTACTATATAAGAAATGACTAACATCTGTACCATCCTGTATTCACTAATCAAAATGCTATTTTTGGATCAATAAAATTATAATGAACAGTTTGGATAGTGATTAACTTTTTAAAAGACAGTATGTTACTAAAGCTAAAATTTTCAACAATTCTTATTTTTGTATACAGTTGATGAATCAGTTAGATGGTACAGGTCCACCACCGCTTCCTAAAGAAAAAATTGAAGAAATACCTGTAGTTAATATATCTCAAGAACAAGTGGGTAAGTTAGACTATATTTGAATTAAAATATAAAACTTAATTCTCAGATCATTCAAATAGAATTATATATTTATATTGATATTTGGACTGAAATAAATTCATTCCTTTAGTTTTTTTTATCTAGATGTTATAATAGTGGTAAGTACTACTTCACCTAGATAGTTTTCTTTTTATTGAATGAAATTGCACTGATAAGATGTTGTCCAGAAAATTATGAATTTGCTGAATTAGTGGTGCTCTTTAAATCATAGCTAGGCATACACTGGAAAGAGGGCTATGTACCAATCCCCAGTGATGATGCACAGAGCTGTTCAGGCCTATCACCTAGTATCCAACTTCACCTTCTTGTGGTGCAGGCTTCTAGTACCTTTCAAAAGTGTTAATTTTTCTGATAAGGAATGGAAAGGTTTTAATGACTGATTAAATCAGTTGGCCTATTGATCTGGACTTCTATGGCTACTACTATGGCCACTGGACCTCTTTATGGCTTTGAGTGTGATTACTGGAAAGATCCTGGACTTGCTGCACCGGTGAGCCTATGTTGAAGGAAAATTTGTCAATTTGTTTGCCTATGGGAAATTCCCTAAAAACACGAAAAATGGATAGTATGTTACTAAAGCTAAAATTTTTAACTCTTCGTATTTCTGTATACAGTTAATGAATCAATTAGATGGTACAGGTCTGCCACCTCTTCCTAAAGAAAAAATAGAAGAAATACTTGTAGTTAATATATCTCTCATATATGGGTCTGTAAATAGTAGTTAGTTTATACCAGTCCCCTGTGATGGTGCACAGAACTAGCCAAGCCTAGCACCTAAAGTCAGACCCTGCCTTCTTGCTATGGTTAGTACCTTTCAAAAGTATCTTTCAAAAGAGATACTCTCTTATGGAAGGGGAAGGCTTCCAGAACACTGTGGCCTACTGATCTGGACTATTATAGCTACTTGTTTTTCTACACAGCTAAGGAATGGTCAACCTGGTGGTGACCATATATACCAACCTGAATGGAATAATCACACTGAGCTTGGTTAAGAATCCTGAATTTGTTACACTGGTGGGCTTCTGTTGAGGGAAAATCTCCCACTGTGTTTTCTGTTTCTTTTTGGATTAACAGCCCCTGGTGGATAATCCTGATCAGAGCCATCACAGGTACCTGAACCCTTGCTTCTATGGGCATCGCCAAACCTACATTAGAAGACGTCTTCAAGTGTATATGGCTTCAGCCTTTAGTAGTGGGGGACCAGGTCTTTGTCCCATGGCTGCAATTAGTGGACTGTTTGATGCTGTTGGTATTTCCTTTCTCAATAAGCATATTTCCTTTAAACATCCTACTAAGCATTTTCTCACCACAGGTTCTTAGAATGTGAGGATTTTGCACAGAAATTATTCTCTTGATTTTCACAAGAATTCCACTGTTATAATCTAGATATTTTCAGCTTGCAAGAGACCAGATGGAGAGATAAAGGTCTGATACTTAAAAATAATCTTAAATTTCTCTTTTCAGGGAGGGAAGATGGAAAGCATCTCCAAGGTGAAGTTTGCTTCTTAGCAGAAATGCCTGTGATGCTCTTCTAGAATATGACTACATTAATGAAAGATTTTTACAGCTAAATTCTAAACTAAGATTAACCTACTAAGGACTATTAGTCCTAACAGAAAGCATTGCAAAAAGCTTAATAAACATGTATAGGATCAGTTAGCAGCTGATAAGAATCATTAGCTTGATGGCTTGGCTGACAAAGCGTGGAAGCAGTTAGACAGCACAACAGCAGAGAGCTGTACCAGATAGTTAATGTTTAGTGTGGTAAAAAAACACAGGTGTACAGGGATTGAAGGATAAGCTTGGTAAGGTTATTGAAGATGAGGCTTCTGTCCTGGCTAGATGGGCTGAGCATTTCAGTGATCGTTATGAACAATGTGGTTAGGTTTACTCCCATTGTTTGTAATGATGTTAAACATTACTGGCCTTAATGTTGGTCCTATATAACAATCTGAAATTATTTTGGCTATCTCTAAATTAAAACTAAGTAAATTCCCAGAGGTGGATGAAATCAACCACTGAAATGCTTAGAGTTAGGAATGTTTGTGTTATCACATGACTGACTGAAATTTTGAATGTTTTTCATGATAAATGTGGTGTTCCTAAAGATTTTACTAGAGCTATTATTATCCCTATTTTTGAAGAAGGTGATCACAGTTCTTGTGATAATAATAGGGTTATCAGCCTACTTTCTGTTCCAGGTAAAGTTCCTTGCATAATTATGCTTAATAGAATTAAGAATCTGGTAGATGAACAGTTGTGTGATGAGCAGTATGGATTCAGAAGGTAAGGGATGTATTGATCACATTTTTTACTTAGGCAGATTTTTGAGAAAAGCTTCAGAAATCTATGGTTACTAGCTTTGTAGGTTTTAGAGAGGCTTTCTCTGTTGAAGGTAATAATTTGTGGTTGATTGTGAGATTGTATGGCATACCAAACAAATTAGTTAACATAATGACAGCTCTCTATAATAACAGTGAGTTATGTGTGAATGTTCTTAAGGCTTGTAGCAATTGGTTTAGCATTACTTTTGGTGTTAAAAAAGGGTGCAATTTGTCTCCTTTTCTCTTTGCTTTGGTTATTGATTGTGTTATATGGAAATCACTGCAAAATTTTGGGCCAAAATTTGTCAAGAGATCTGTAAATTTGTGATTTTGATTATGCTGATGATTTGGCTGTTTTGGAAAATGATGTTGATGAGATGAATATTGTGATTAGGACTGTTGATGAAACTGGTAGTAGAGAAGGTTTGGTGATAAACAGAGAGAGAACTAAAGTGATGAAAAATGGTCAGACAGGTTGCAGTTCAGTTAATCTAAATAGTTGCACTCTTGAGCCAAGTGTCTCAGTGTAATTATTTTTGGAGCTATGTAACAGATACTGGTGAAGGGCATCATGAAATAAACAGAAGAACAGGGATTACTGCTGGGACATTTAAGAGTGTGGAGAAATAGGTGTATACTCCTAAAGACTAAAATTATGCTTTATAATAGTTTGTTTCTTTCTAGAGTTACTTATAGTAGTGAAACTTAGGCCCTTTGGAAACAAGATTACAAGAAACTTGATACCTTTGATTCTAGATGCTTATGCAGTATCTTGGATATTAGACTGAAGATTGTAGTTTTAGTTAATTTGAAGTTTGTAGCTTAGAGACAGTCGAAATCTCAAGTTTGTAGCTTAGGTATACTAGAAATCCCAACTATTTCCAAGTTTGTAGCTTAGATACACTATAGTTTCCAAATTTCAAGTGTTGAAACACTAGAAATTCGAAGTTTGCAGCTTAGAGACACTGTAGTTCTCAAATTTCTGGCTTAGAGACAGTAAAATTTCCAAGTTTCTAGCTTACAGACACTAAAATTTCGAAATGTCTGGCTTAAAGATACCGAAATTCCCAACTTTGTAGCTTAGATATAATAATAATTATTTTTATAATAATAATTCTTCTTTTTTAAGTAATGATAAGATTAGGCAAAGGAGATCATCTTTGAGTAGCATATTGTGCAGATACTCTTTTGGTTTGGTCATGTTGTCCATATGCATAACTATAGATTGGCAAATAGGGTTATGAACAGTACTCCAGAAAATAAGCCTCTAAAGGCCTCAGAAAGAGGAGGAACCCTAGGATGTGGTGGGCAAACAGTGTCAAACAGGAACCTTGTTAGAATTGGTCTACAGTGGCCAGATGCAATAGATGTAGTTCAGTACAGATGTATATGGAGAACTGAATTGCAGAAACTGGTGGAACCTCCATTGCCCACATCTGCTTCAGGATGATGATGATACGGTTTGCCAGCCCTAAGTGAACAGAAGCACAGGATACCTTATATCGGCATGTGGATAATCCTGATCAGACGCCATCATATGTACCTAAATTACCCTTACTTTTGCTAGTTGGTCATTGCCAATCCTACCCTGGAGTAATGTGTCCCAGCAGATCAATTTCTATCTAGATTCATTCTTGAAAGTGTCCTTGAAAAGGTGTTGCCTGAAGTTCCTACCATCATGAGTGGCTTAAGCCTTTAGCAGTGGGGTTAGATCTTTGCCCCATGCCTGTGATTAGAGGGCTGTTTGATGTTGTTGGCCCTATCTCTCTCAATAAACCTAATTTCTTTAAAAATCCTACTGATCATTTTCTTTTCTGCAAGTATGTGGAGCATGAAGGCGTTACATAGATATTATTCTCTTGATGTCCTCACTCAGGAATTCCAGCGTTATAACCTAGATATTCTAAGCTTGCAAGAGAACAGATGAACAGGTAAAGGTGAGATACGTAAAAATAACTTTAAATTTCTCTTTTAAGGGCATTAATTAATTAAGCATCTCCAAGTTATAAGTTTGCTTCTCAGAAGAAAAGTTAGTGATTCTGCACTGGTGGGCATCTGTTAAGAAAAAATCTGCCACTGTTTTCTGTTTGTTTGTGGGTTGTGCTAGCCCTAAGTGAACAGAGGTATGGGATAGCTTATATCAGCTGAGGGATAATCCTGATCAGAGGCCATTGCAAGTACCTGAACCCTCACTTTCTAGTTGGACATCGCCAATCCTAAACTGGAATATGTGTCTCAGGCAGATCATATGGCTCTTGAAAAGAAGGTGCCTGAAGTTAATTAAAATTATAAAGAAAATACAGAAAAGTAAACACAACAGATTCGTTTAAAAAAAAAGTAATGCAAAAATTGGAGTGAAGAAAATAAATGCACAAAACACAGTAAAAAGAATAGAAACCTCACAATATATGTCTTCAAGACAGAGGTATAGAAAGAGAGCACATAATAACAAAGTACACTCAAGCTAAATTAATAATTAGAAACCCCAGTAAATCAAATCATTGTGGGAAGAAAGGAAAAGCATTCCCAGCAACAAGAATACATAGTTCTCCCAAGAAAAAAAAAATGAGAAATTGTAAATACCTAAAAATAATGCAGTAACAAAAAAGAAGGCTCCAAAAAGAAAATTATTCTCAGACAACACTTTACCCCTACCTTAGAACAATTTCCCTGAAAAATGATTTTGAGAAGATATGAAGATCTCTTCACCTTTTCTCTCAATTTTTCCTTTCCATAATATTTTTTCTCCTCTGTTTTCTTATGGAAATAGAAACTTCTCATAGGCCCAAATTTCCTTATCATATTGGATGATAAATAGATAGTTCTTACCAACATTTGTGGTTTTAACGGTGGGAAACCTCAACTCTCATATAGCTAGTTAGGCATTGTCAATCCTAAACTGAAGTAATGTGCCTCAGGCAGGTCTTATAGCTCTTGAAAAGGTCCACTTGAAAAAGTGGTGCTTGAAGTTTCTATCAGCATGGGTGACTTCAGCCTTTAACAGTGAGGGAACAGGTCTTTGCCCCATGCCAGTGATCAGGGAGCTGTTTAATATTGTTGCCCTACCTCTCTCAATAAACCTAATTTCTTTAAAAATCCTACTAATATTTTTTTCTTTCCAAGTATGTTGAATACTTGGAGATGGATGTTACATAGAGATTATTCTCTTGACATCCTCACACAGGAATTCCAGCATTATAATCTAGATATTCTGGGTTTGCAAGAGACAAGATGGACAGATAAAGATCAGACATTTAAAAATAATTTTAAATTTCTCTTCTCAGGGAGAGAAGATGTAAAGCATTTCCAAGGTGTGTAGGTTTGCTTCTCAACAGACATGCCAGTAATGCTCTTCTAGGATATGACTGCATTAAAATATATAGGCTATATAAAATTAACCTGCATGCTTCCTCCCTAAAAAAGGGGAAATGTAAAAACTGTTCTTAAGCTATATCTCCAGAATGCGAAAGCGAAAGTAGCATGCTATATATCAAATAAAAGCTTCTGACATGTCGAATGTCCTAGGCTATGAAAAATTGACTTCCCATGCTTTCTTCCCCCATAAAAAAGGGAGAAATATGAAAATGATTGTTCCCTTATATCTCCTGAACGTGAGTGCTAAAAAAAGTAAAGAGCTGTATCAAACGAAAGCTTGTGATGAGCAAAGTGTCATAAGCTATAAAAAATTGACCCCCCATGCTTTCTTCCCCCTAAAAACAGGAAAAGTGAAAGTCATTCTGCTATATCTTCTGAATGCAAGGGGCTACAATTATGAGTTAGGTGTGAAATGAAAGCTTGTATAATGACGGTCATATACTATTTCCCCACTATCCCCCCCCCTCTGATAAAATGGGGGAAGGGAGTGGATTTTTGCAGGGTTCAACTTTAATGAGTTGTATCTCAAATTAAAGCTTGTGATGTCGTCAAGGTCATGGGCTACCTAAAACGTGACTCCAAAAGGCTAGGAAATGTGCTCGATGTTTGTGAGTTCTATATCAAATATTTTGAAGGTAGGTGTTTTTAGTGACAACAACAAAAAAAAAATTGGTATTTTTGAATTTTTGAATTTATATATATTATCTTCCTATAAGGGCCCTAAAAAGTAGAAAATAAATCTAAAGTATATCGACGATGCAGTCAATCACTGAGTTTGTATTCACTTCAAAGGAAGATGGGGCATCAATTTACTTACTCGACAAGATTGCCAGTGCTCTATCTTCCTTTGAAGTGAATACGAACTCACTGACTGATTGCACCATCAATATGCTTTAAGTTTATTTTCTACTTTTTAGGACCCTACAGTGAAGATAGGTATTTTTTTAATTTATATTTTTTTCATTGTCAATGCTAGTATGAAGTGTTGCTCAGCCTGTGACAGTTAAATGTAATAATCTCCACAAAAGAAGTTATCATAATGTCCTAGAAGCATCATATTTGCTCAGATGAAATTTTGCTAGTGTCAGACTTTTAGGTTTGTAGGTAATATACCTATTCTATAGAAATAATAACTTGTTCCAACACCCTAGCTAATGCTTAGTAAAATTGGCCTTAAACCAGATATAGATCAGATCATGCTTTAACATTTTTGATTAGAGAAAGTAAGAAGGCAGAATTTATTCAATATATATATAATTTGTTGCTTTTAAAAGGTGCTGTATGTTATAAACATGCATACTTATAAACTAATATATCATGTTATATAATAGCTGTAATTCCAAATGGGTGGGCGGACACAAGTGACTTCATTGGTCGCAGAAATTGACAGTTTCCCCATGGTTCCATGGCTACTGGTGCGATCAGTCCTAAATATGTTGGGATGATCCCACTTAGTTCTCACCCTGTTTGAGTAACAGATCGGGTTCCATGGGTTGGGAATGATCCCTTGAAAAGTGTCCAAATTTACTGGGAGCTCTGATGTCGCCTATCTTGTGATTGAAGTTATCATTGGGCATATGTTGGGTGCCAAACTTTTGGTGGGATTTGTGACTGGAGTAGTACATTAAAGATGAAAAGCTATGAATGTATGGATGAAATTGATGGGAAGAGTTATCAATGTACAAACATTTCACACCAAACTTTTGGTATGTGTTTAACTACTTGAATTATAATGTTTGTTAAGCATTGTTAATTGAGAATAACAATATATGGATATTTCAAAGAAATTTTAGCAGTTTGATTCATTGTATGAAAAAAAAAAATAACAATACTGCTCCATTACAAATTATGACCTGATCACAGGCTTTGCTCTGTTATTCAGGCTTGTGTGAAGTGATTAAGGGAATTAAAAGAAACATTTAGCAGTAATAGATTTGTTTTAAACTGCTTTAAATTTTTTGGGGAAATTTCAATTTTTGATGTCCTTTTGTCTTTGCAGTATATGAATATTTGCTGAATATGTGCATGATGTAATATTCAAAATCATTTACAGATAAAATTCTACAATGTACAGTTTGTATGGAAGACTTTAGGCTAGGAGAACCTGTTAAAAAATTATCTTGTCAGCATCATTTTCACAATGATTGTATTATTCCATGGCTTGAACTAGTAAGTATATATTTTATAGAAGTTTAGATTTTTATAATAGAGTTTTGCTTTAAAATGAGATCCATATGATATCTTTGTTTAATATTTAACTTTCAAACCAATAAATGAAATTTTTGATTACATATAATTTTCACTTTTAGTAAATATATTTTTTTTAATTGGTATGAAATGGTAAATGGATTTTAAAAGCATTTTTTCCTAATTGTTTATGAAATTAAATATATATATATAATTAATAATAAATACACATATATCATCTGTTTATGAATTTGTGAATTTTACATTTTTGGAGTTAACTTTTAAAATGGAATAGTTTCAGTATCATGATCATTAGACATTCTCCAGAAACTATATTTTGCAAAAGCTGTTAGTCATTTACTTGCTACAACAGTTTCTGATTTAACTAAACCTTATCTTTTAAATAATATAATGTAGTATTAAATGGTATTTTGCTCTCTTATGACACTAATGCATTCTAGAAAATATGCAATGATACATATACCAATATAGTGAGCTCTAGTTGTAGCATAAACTTTTGACAGTGGTACAAGATTGGACTGATGCCAATATTGTCCTGCATCATGTTGAAAACCAGGTTGTTCGTAGGATCTAATTAAAACCATTTTTTTTTTCTCATGTAGATGACTGGAATCATTTTCAAGAGAATTACTCAATTTATTACAGGATTTTGGCAGTTTTTTAACATTTAAACAATTCACCCATGAATCAGAAAAATGATAGTTTAATCATTTTTGGATACATAATTACTTGTTACTACAGGCTGAACTTAGAAAAACCAATTTATATAGCTAATATAGTTTTTAATGCTTCAAATCACCCAACCATTCTAAAATTTCCACATTTAATGCTTATTTCTATGGGCTTATAATTATTCTAGCATATTTAGCATAATTATTCTAGCATATTTAGCATAATTATTCTAGCATAATTATTTTATTCAAAACATTGCTAAAGAAATAGATTATTCTTCTCAACAAATTAATAAAATTCCCAAAAAAATATAGATATGAATTTCAGCTCACATAAATATCTTATATCTCCTGGGAAAGCATACCATATCTCTGCTCTTTATTAAAACTTTCTCTGAAGCAAATTTTATAAACAATGGTTACATACAGATTTCATGTACGTATATAAGTATGTCTTGTACATTTTCTCAGTTTAGAAATGATTACAAGATCTTACTTAATGTGGACACCTGTTGAATTATAATGACTCCCACAGAATTTATCTTTCCCAAGGACAAATATACTAAGTACATCACTAAACCTTTTGAATTCTGTCCAAACAAACATAAATATGGTGTTCTAAACAAGCTTCAAAAAGCAGCTTATTGGAAACAATAATTCAACGTAATTTGCCTATAAACTTTAAAGAAGCTAGTTATAAATAATTCCCTTTTTTCATTTTCAACTGACATTTGTGCAAAACTTAATTATAAATATTAATTACCATGGTTTATGTAATACATGTGTAGGGCAATATATATATGCCATCCTGTGGCCAAGTGGTTAGTGTGTTTGACAAACATGATCAAAGTGACCTGGATTTGAGCCCTGGGTAAGGCATGGATGTTTGTGTTTTTCTGCTGAGGTCCCGCCATCCTCACAGACCTTCTATGGCTATAAACTGGCAGGTTCCTGTCAGACCTCTGTGGTAAGCAGCTGCTTGAGGGTGTATTTTAAATTTATTTACATGTAGCGCTCTGCCTTCCAATTTGGCACTTCATCCTGCAAGGCTATCATTTGCCTCTGTGGCATGACATCCACATGTGATGTGAAACCAAACATCACTTTAAAGTATCTTTCTATCATCGTGTCTGCAAACTTTCAAAATCAGTTTTAAAGTGAACTGATCCCACCAAATGCAATCTGAAGAAACACTCATATTGCAAAGCAAGAGATGTGTCAAAACCTTTGGACCTTACTCATACCATTATCAACAGTTTGTGTACATCTAGTACAGTCCTTGTTACATTAGTATGTGTGTCATTCTTAACACAATAAAATCACAGTGTACGTATCATGAATTTAATAAAACTGTATAATATAAAAATATAAAATAAAATATAAAACTGTATAGTAATATGATAAAACTGTATTATTATGATGTATAAATAAAATATAGCAGAAGTAAGGCAGTGTAATCCAATAGTAATGGTAACAATGGCATATCAGGATCTGGTAACAAGAATTTACAAGATGGATGGCATATAAGACATACTTGTATATATTTCAGGAATAGAGATACCTACTTAATATAGAATGAACATTTCTATATCTCTGTAGAATGAAATTCCTCACGAGAGATAACAATATCAGGTTTGTAGGTAAAAGTAAACACCATGCAAGGCAAGTGGTTACATATTAAATGTTTACCATAAAGTCGGAATGCACAGAACTGTTCTAGTAGATGGTCTACCTGACCAAATTACCTTACCCATTTCCTGACACTATCAATTTTACAAGACTAGCCTAGTGGCTAGTTATTGGAGATTATGCAAACATTATGTAAAAAAAGAAAATATAAAGTATTTTCTAATACACTACCTTAAGAATATACTTTATATTTCTTTTTTTACTAAAATTAATGCTTATTGTAGTATTTTAAGGTATTTGGTTAAAAAAGATATTATGCATTACCATTTTGCTGCTGAATGTATCTGCTCTGTTGTGGTCTTTATTTTTCACCTAATTCTAACCCTGCGAAAATCCGCTCCCCACATTTTATGGGGGATAAAGATGCTAGTTTACAGTGGTCATTATATGAGCTTTCATTTGACACCTTACTTATAACTAGGCCCTCCCATTTGGAAAATATAGTAGAATGTCTTTCATATTTCTTGATTTTTAGGGGAAGAAAAATATGGGGGTCAATTTTTTATAGCCTGCTACATTTCACACATCACAAGCTCTCATTTGATGTATTACTTGTTACTTTCAGAATTTGCATTCTGATGATATAGTGGAACAATAGTTTTCATATTTCCCCTTTTTAGGAGGGAAGAAAGCATGGGGAGTCAATTTTTTTTACAGCCTATAACACTCCCCACATCACAAACTTTTGTTTGACACATAAATCATTAAGTTTTTCCATTGCGTTCAAAAGATATGGTGGAACAACAACTTTGACAAATCCACAAACTTGACAAATGTCAAAGTGAAAAGCAGTAGGAAGATAGGTAAAAATTTCTAAAATAAGTATTTTAATAAATTCTCAATTGTTTCAAATTGAAATGGTATGCTGTCATTCTGGAATAGCCATTTGTTCTAATTGACATTAAAGAAAATGTTTAGACTCAAAACAACAAAGAGCTGTTGGAAGTAGGAGTTAGTCAAATTGTTATCTTAAGGCTATGGCAGCAATTCCAAACAACCGAAACAGTTATCAGAGGACCTTTTCATGGTATCCTAGGGTTACAACCCATGAAGATGATCACTCTATTGGATTACTGTCCCAGCAGAACAAGAACAACAGGGTCATATCTGACTTCAGACCTCATTCCAACCACAGGGAGGCAAGTACAGTGAAATGTCAGTGTAGCAAAATCGAGCAGGTGCCAAAAATATTTTCATTATACTGAAATACCATGAAAAATGTGCTGTAATAGTTATATACTGCAAAAAAATGGAGATTTACATTTTATTTGAGTTTATTCTTAAAAAAGTTGGTAATTTTTTAATTGTCTATGCCAACAAGTAGCTCTGCAAGACATTATCCAGAATGTCTCCATATCATTGCAAAACAGTGAAGACTGCTCCATATTGGCTGCTAATTAACAAACTTAAAGCAAACTAAATTAACAAACTTATTAAAACAATAATAATAAGAAACAATTATAACAATAACTTAAATTTAGCAAATGATAAAATAAAACTCGTGTATTGGCACTATTTTAAAAGAACTTTTCACTGATGCTACTATTACTTAAAATGCAATGCCATCAAAATGTGTAGATCTCCAAATTTGTATTAACTCTTTTGTGCTTGGAAAATGTAGCAGTGCCAATTTACAGCATTATGCTGGCATGTATAGAGAGCATCATTTATGCCATGCAGTGAAATCAACAAAAATGTGTGTCAGGTGATATACAACAGCATGTGATTTATAGCTCTGTGATTAGTTAGATATATATTTCACAGCATTTAGATTATTACAGCATTGCTAGGTGCTAAAATGTACATTTTACATATTAAGGATTTTCTTTTTTAAAATTTTGTTATACTAGTCTTTTTTTGTATCAGGATAAAATTTTATTTTGTTAAACTGATATTTTCTTTATATTGGATTGGTTAAAATGAAACCTTTTTTACATGGTGAATTGGCCTGGGTTGGAAAATTTTTTTGTTATACTGAATATTTCATTATTCTGGGCATCACTATACTGACATTTCTCTGTATTTCTCTCAACTGTGACCAGAAGGCTTCACAAGGCTGCACTCAATGCCCATCGATCCATTGTAAGTGCCCCTTTAACCTCCAGGTGTGGACAGCCCACTTCGTGTCGCGATCATGTAGCCTTAACCTGACAACAATGGAGTCATGTCCTGTTCATGGTGAGTCGAGATTTTCTGTATAATTGGACAGCAGATGTGTGCTGATCTGGAGAAAGCACACATCAATTGAAAGGTCGTAACCTGCAACCAACCTTGTAATATCATTGAAAGAAGTGCATTTGGTGCTGGAGGTTTGACTCTGTAGACCTGGTTTTCATTGGGTATGTGTACTAATCTCTATTTGTTTCATGCAGGTTCTGGATATTTTGAGATATTGAAATGAAACCCTTAATCCCTATATCAGTCCTTATGATTGTGAAATATGTGACAGTTTTGGACAATAAGGCCTGTTCACGCACAGCAAGACTGATCAACCAATATCTTGAAGAAGATGGTATCCAATGAATTTAGTGCCCTGCATTCTCTCCAGATAGAGCATCTATGTGGTGTCCTGCAGAAATGTTTTGCACCTTTCAATCCCCTCTCCAAACCATCAAAATAGCTCTTATTACTTAGTGAACTGTTATTGAGGGTGTGAATTGACATTTTCAGACTGGCATTAGTGTTAAAGGGGCACACATCCCCTTATTGACTATAAATTTAGTGAACTTTTTCACCTTTTTTTTTAGTGTATGTAAATCATTTTGGTCCAAATGTTTATGACTTGCCACAACATTATCTTTCTATCTTCCCATGAAGTTTAATTAAATTTGTCCAAATACACTGCCTTACCAAAATAGTTAAAAGAATGTTAATCAGCCACCAAATCACTGTATAAAATGAATTAAATGTTCATTAGACTACTTTAAAGTATAAGCTTTAACTTTAAATCTTCAATTCAATTGGAAAAAACATCTTTTTTTAAAGTTACCAATTCTTGTAAATCCTCTATTAAAATCTTTACCTATTTTTGTTAAGTTTACTGACTCACTCAATTGCAGAGTATATCTTAAAGGCTCGCTTCTGGTATTCTGCAAGTTGATACTGTAGACATCACAGTGTTGATATAGCTACACTTGATTTTCTCTTCATTGATCTTCATTCTGAGATGTCCGTCTCTTTTTAGCTAGGTACTTCCCTCCACTAGAGGGAAAATACCTTAAAAACTCATCTCATTACTAGCACTTTACACTGCCCACTGATCTATTGAGAAACCATGTTGCAGTGGGTCCATCCTTTGTTCTAAGTTATTGAGATTTTCTTTTTTTTAACTTTTCACATACTTAGTTTGACAATATTTTCTGTGGCTCATCCTTAAATTGTCAGGTGTTATCATCATTGAAAATAGTAAAAAATATCAGTGCAACTAGAGGAATACCAATTCAACTCAATACCAAAATCAGTGTTTAAAAGGGCTGGCATCTCAGAATGAAGATCAACGTATAGGAGATCAAAGTGTATACTGTATACAACATTGCTTACAGTATCAACTTGCAGAATACCAGAAGCAAGTCTTACGGTGTATTTGTTGACATCAGAAACACTACTGAGTGAGTCAGGCCAACTTAACAAGAATTGGTAAAGATTTAACATCACTCTCAGCAACAACTGGTAACTTTTTTAAACATCTGTTTTCAGTGCATCATGCAATTAATACTCCAGCATCTGAAGTATTTTATTTTACTTGAATAAGTTAATGTGAAGGTCTAAATGAACACAAATTTCTTTCCCCTTGCTTAGTATAAGATTGTGAATTGATGATTTAAAGTTAAAGCTTATACTCCAAGGTCACCTACTGAATATTTAATTCATTTTAAAGAGTGATTTTGTGACTGATTAAAATTTGAGCTGTCGTTATTCAATTAACTCTGCTTATTTATATGATTCCTACCAAAATATTAAGGATTTCTAAATTATGCATTTGTTGGAAAAATATGATTGAAGATCAAGATCATAATCAAATCTACTTAAATCTCTGTTTTCAACAATATTTATTCAACATTTAAAGAGTTCCAGAAGCTGGAATATCTAACAATAAATTATCGTGTTGTATAAAAATCATTCATAATTGTCCAATATTGAAATAATCAATTTACAAATTTATAAGATTTGAAATCTCACGATAATGCTGTTTTACATTAATAATTCACAACTCTTTAAAATTCTTAAAAAGTCAAATAGAGAGTAGTGCTTAACGTTCATTAAAAATGAAATACATAGGATTGCCCGATAGGCCTAACCATTCTGAAATTTCAGTATTTTATTAATACCTCATAATAAGATTCAACTCTATATAGATCCTTTTGACCATCAAAGGGAAATCAGAGTGAAAGATATTTCAAAAGAAAAAGGTATTTACCAGTGTCCAAGAGGCTGGTACAGTTGCATTGATTGACTCCACCAGATGATGTTATTGCTGATGCTATATCAAATGCTACCAGTCCGTAAAACAAGCACAACATTTTTATCCAAGATGTGTAGATAAGTCGTGTTTTTCTTTAATACAGTTCAATTGCAATAAAGTTGTAAGTACCTTTCATGGTTGCCATTCGCAACTCTGATGGGGTAGCCATAACATACCGAAGCTGTTACACCACAGGAGATATTTTTCACTTAAACTGTTCCATTAATTGAAGAACACTGTTCGACTGGAGGTAGCAAACTAATTGTGCTTACACTGTTTCACAATTCATAACTGCACTTTCCTCTTTACTTAAGCATCAAACTTTAAAGAAAAAGGTTAAAAACCTTCAAAAGGTATTAAACAATGCTATAAAAGCAAGCTTCAAAAATAAGAGCGATACATTTCGGCAGTCACAGACGTGGCATCTTCAGGCTCTCGAAAGTTAGTAAAGTGCCGCCCAGTTAAATACCTGTCGCACTGTGTGTATTAAATGACATTGATTGACGTGCAAATGCATGTGCACCTGACTGCTGATGCAACAGGAGATTCCATACCAATGGGAGGGGTGGTATCTCCGTGTTGCATACATTAGCCAGGTGCGTGTAAATCATTAAATTTTCCACATACTGAAGTTGAAATTTTGTTTTTGGAGCTAATAATAGTTTAAATTTAACTTCATCAATTTTAATATTGTTATTTATAATAGTTTGGGTCAATGCTGTTGTAGGATTACCTTTTATAATATCCTGCATTCTTGTTTCGTATTGATGAAAAGTTTTCCCTATGTATTTGTACCTTCCCTCTAATACATTAGAAGGATCGGGAATATCTATTTCATATATTCTTCCTGTGGGTTTTTTTTTTATCCCTATCATTGATTATTAAATTTTTTATAGAATGGGTTGTTGTAGTTGGTAATATTATATTAGAATTTGCCAATGTATTTTCCATAGTTTAGTTAAATTTTTTTATATTTGGGAAGCTAGTTGCATATTTTTTTACATTTTGAGTTTGATATGGGGGGTGGTTGTGTATATTTAATAATGATAAATTTAGCATTTTTTCCCCTCTTTGTAATGATTTTAGAGGATAGCCAGCTTCTTTTGCAGTTTTATTTATATATTGTATTTCATCTTGAAAAGTATGTATTTGTAAACAGTATCTATAAACTCTGATATAATGTGGGAGTATACTAACTTTTTTATATTTTAACGAATGGGCAGACTCTGCAGGAATGTAGTTGGGCATATAAGTGGATTTTCTGTAGACTAGTTTCACAATAATCTGATTTTCTTGTTATTTTAAGATCCAAAAATGCAATTTGTTGATTTACTTCAGTCTTATGAGTGAATTTAATAGATGGCATTACATTATTAAATATTTCTATTAATTCCTGTAATTTTTCTACAGAATGGAGCCAGATATCAGTATGTCATCTACATACTTCATATATAGTGTAGGTTTTAATGTAGTTTGTGCTAAGGCCTTCTCTTCAACATATCTCATAACGATGTCGGCCATGAGTCCAGACGGGTGATCCCATTGGAACCCCACCGGTCTGGAGCCATGTCTGCCTGTTAACATCAAAAAAGTTTGAACTGGTAACCAGCTCCACCACCTCATGCATACTGAAATATTGTGGGGCAGTGGGTCTGGCAACCCAAAGCCATTCCGCCTTTAGCCGCATCGCTGCATCCAATACAGAGTATTTGGATACAGTGACACGACATCAAGGGAATGTATGGTAGTGTTAGGTGTAATGGTGGTATTTTGAATTTTGATAAGAGCTTCATGACAATGAAGTTATTGTATATTCAGTCGGTGGGAAATATTCTTTAAAAAATTTATATAAAGTCATATCTTGATTATAAGTAGGTGATTTACGTTTATTAACTAAAGGTCTAAAAGGTAGATTTTCTTTATGCAATTTTATTTTTACAAATAATTGTGGGATATTAGGGTACATGGGTGCAGTACAATATTTAGCTATTTGTTCTGGTATGAAAGGGTCATTTTTTAAGTCCTTAATTTTCGTAGTATTTCTGGTATGTGATTCTTTTCTATTGGGTGACATTTTAATAGTTGTAGTGCTTCGTCAATTTTATGATCATATTGTTCTTTATCTATAATTACTATTAGATTTGTTTTATTGGCTAATAGTATTTTAATTTTGTTATTCTTTTTTAACTCTTTTAGTATTTTTATATCCCTATTTTGTTTATCATTTGTACTATGTTGAATTTGTTGTATTACTCTCTACATTTTAAAACGTTCTTTATCCTTTAATTTATTAGGTTATTTATTTAAAGACCGCTCTATTTGAGGTATTAATTGATTTAAGTTAATTGTTTTGTTTTCATATGCAAAATTTGCTCCTTTTTGTAATATTTGTTTCTGCTCCTCGTTTAAATTTAATTTTGATAAATTTATGTATTTTTTATCTTGTTGTATTGGTTTTACCTTATTTTGATATTCTGGTTTATTTTTATTATTTAATAAATTTTAAATTTTCTTATGTTTTTTCTTGAATATTTAAGGTTTCTGTTTCTTTTTTATATGATATTCTTCCCATAATTTGTGTTAAATTTTCTTATTTTAATTTTAAATATTCTTTATACACAAAATTTTTTTAATCTTATTTCTTTTCTACAATTTCTTATTACTTTGTTTAACATTGATTTTTCTGCTTGTTGTAATATATATTTTAACTTAGGGTCAAATTTTGTTTTATTAATTAATAAAGATATTGGTATGACTGAAAATCTTTTACATTTTAATAAAAAATCTAGTTTTAACAGTATCTGATTTAGTGAGATTTTAATGAAGCGGTTTTCTTCCTTTCTCATTACTGCACAATATTACTCATACGCTAATATCATTTTAAATAATTATAAACACAGCCAATTTGGTAAGATTTAATATCACATGATAATGCTGTTTTACATTAATAATTCACAACTCTTTAAAATTCTTAAAAAGTCAAATAGAGAGTAGTGCTTAACATTCATTAAAAATGAAATACATAGGATTGCCCAATAGGCCTAACCATTCTGAAATTTCAGTATTTTATTAAAACCTCATAATAAGATTCAACTCTATATAGATCCTTTTGACCATCAAAGGGAAATCAGAGTGAAAGATATTTCAAAAGAAAAAGGTATTTACCAGTGTCCAAGAGGCTGGTACGGTTGCATTGATCGACTCCACCAGATGATGTTATTGCTGATGCTATGTCAAATGCTACCAGTCCGTAAAACAAGCACAACATTTTTATCCAAGATGTGTAGATAAATCGTGTTCTTCTTTAATACAGTTCAATTGCAATAAAGTTGTAAGTACCTTTCATGGTTGCCATCCGCAACTTTGACGGGGTAGTTCGGTCGTATAGGTAGCCATAACATACCGAAGCTGTTACACTGCAGGAGATATTTACCAAATCAATCTTACCAAGTTAGAGCAGTCTTTATAAAATTAGTTGTTGCTCATCTTACCAAATTAGCTGTGTTTATAATTATTTAAAATGCAAATTTATAAAATATATATATTTAAATGGTTATAAACAATGTTTAAGTTTAATTAATTGCTGAGGAAAATTCTTAAGACACATTACTTTTTTTTTAAATATTCCAGCTTTCTAATTCTTTAAATACTGTATGGATAGTGTTGAAAATCAAGATTGAAATAGATTTGATTATGGTCTTTTAACCCTTCCAGTGTCCATTGTGGAAAACTGATTTACATTCAGAGGCCAACCTATTTTCTCCCTATGCACAGCTAAAATATTTTGCTTTAAAACTCTTTTGACATATTACTAATGAAAGAAGTTATGGCATGTTATATGCCAATTAATCAGCATTTAATTCTTGATTTTTTTGAAAATAAAGTATTTAACAAAAAAGAGTGCTAGTTTTATTTTAATACTTTTTAAAGTCATGTAGTAAAAAATGCATCTGGCAATGCAAAAAAATTTATTTAATAAACTTGACAGAAATAATTATAATGCATATGAGTAGAAAGGCCATTTATTTCTAAATGTTTTTTTTTTATTTCAAACAGGAAAATTACTGGTTTTTTATAATTTTTTATCTCGAGAAAAGTTGTCTTTTTGCCAATTATGCTGAGTCAGATAAACAAGTCAACTTTGGATTATTTTTTTTAAATAACCAATCAACAGAATATACCAAATTAAACAGAATTTAGTTCCATATTTCATGAAAATAAGGAAATTATACTAATTTGTAAACATTGCTTTTAATAACACTTTTTCACATGATACAGTGAAAAAAATGGATCAAACTATGCATTTAAGGCTTAATGTTGGAAAATGTGATGAATAAAAAGTAAAATTATATATTAATCAAAAGCAAATATATTTCCAATTAATATAATATTTACCTGAAATAAGGTTTTTATTTCTTTTAATGAATCTTTTCAGTGTGATATATTTTAAAGCGCAGTCTTAAAAATATTAAATGAATAAAAATATTAAAACATTAATGGTATTTTTGATCCAGTTTATGAAATGGACCACTTTATTGGCTGCTATTTTAATTACACATTGTTTTTTTTTTCTTTGGCTGTTTAATTTTGGGAGTCTTGGCTAAGTGCCAAAAAGTTAGTGCACCAAAGCAAAAAAAAGTCTGTCATCAGAGTGGCAAAGCCAAGATTCTGGGAGGGGGAGAGGTGTAAATGCTTTTAAAACCATTCAATATAAACTTTAAAAAACTCATTTTTTTTTAGAAAATTAAATTTTGCCACGGAAGGAGTAAAACATCCTCAGGAGTGGAAAAACCCTTGCCAAAATTGGCTTCCCACATGAGGATTAATTTTAATACCAGAGAAGTCCTTTTTGCTTCCATTTCCAAGACTTCATTCAGTGTCAGAAAAAGATGCAAGGTAAAGTTTTTTACTCGAAAATGAAGAAATAATGAAAGAAAAAATAATGTATATCCTAATGCGATGTTAAATTAAATATCCACAGCGACAAGTTTTAAACCAGCCATCCAATGTAGCATAACACCAAAAAATTGATGCTAAATAATAAATAAACTTGATGTATTTAGTATCTACTAATAAACTACCCCTTTGATGTCTATTCAAATTTTTAGAGGAAAAATTATCTTGAGTCGGGTGGGATATGAACCCATGACCTCCTAATAACATGTGCTCTGGAACCACTGAGCTACCACCTTTCAATCAAAATCTCTAATTGATGATATGAACATTTTCAACCTACATTACATCATATGCAGAAACTGTTCCGGCAATTTCGCCACAAGTGGCAGCTAATGCCATGTAGATGGAAGTATTTTCTTATAAGTAATACAGTTGATAAATAATAAATAAACTCAACATATTTTATATCTACTAATAAACTACCACTTTGAAGTCAGTTCAAATTTTTAGATCAAAATTTCCCATGTTCAACAACTACCATGACACAACTGTCTGCAAAAAGCTTTTGACTATCGAAACTTTTAGCTATAGTTTCTATTTGAAGAGCAGGGAAGACACATAGAATACTGGGATAAATGATATAAATGATAATTGTATTTCATGACTGTCTTAGAATAGGTAGATTAATAAACATAAGACATAGATTCACTTACTTTTTTGGGTAAATATCCTAATATTTTGACCCCTGACTGGGGTCATCATCTGAAGAGGATTCAGCTTTGTTGGAACTTTCTTTTGTAGAAGTGGTTGCCAGATCAGGGATAACAAAATTAATTTACATCATTCATGGTTCCATCTGTTGAATGTATTAGTAATCCTTCTGCTTTTCTTATGAATGCATTTTTTTCTTTTTTAATTGTTGTTGTGTTCCGGGTAAGGCATGGATGGATGGATGTGTTGTTTTTCTGCTGAGGTCCTGCCATCCTCACAGACCTTCTACTGTGGCATATAAACTGACAGGCTCCTGTCAGACCTCTGTGGCAAGATAGCTGCTTTAGGGGGTATTTATTATTATTTTGTGTTCCAATCATAATCTTGAAAAAAAAAATCGATTGTAATAAAAGCAAAGAACTCAGAATTGAATATGTAAATATTTTTAAAAAATAGAAACCTAATTACAACAAGAAATCAAAAATATCTCAAAAGAAGAACACCAAGCCCTAAAAAAAAATTTAAATAATGATAAGTAATAGCTTTGAAAGCAGACAAAAGTAGAACAACAGCCATCTTGTACAGAAAAGATTACATAGAGAAAATGGAAGGGGAATTGAAAAAAAAACCTTAGTACACAGAAACAAAAGATCCAACAGAAAATACAGTGGAAAGAAACTCAGTAATCTCATTATAAAACTAAAAAGTATAAAAACTAAGTGAAGACTTTAAACCATATAACCAGATAAATATGAGAACAGCACAACTGTATGGAACAACAAAACTACATAAAGAGAAAAAAAAAACACTGATACCTATAGTAGACACCAAAAACGCACCTTTGGTGAATATTGAAAAATTAATCCTAAAAAAAAAAACAAAGGATAGAACCACCTCTCACTCTCCTAAAAAAAACTCAATAGAATTGGTGGAAAACCTAAAAACAATAAAAAGAATTGATAACCTTATAATTGCAAGTTATGATGTGGAATCCACGTATACCAATATTAATACAGATATTCTAAAAAAGGTCCTCAATAAAAAATTAAAAGGAAAAGTAAATGATGGAAAAAATATTCATTTTATAGAATAGTTTTGGACTTATTAAAATTTACATTGAATGATAATTTCTTCCAATTTGAAGATAAATTCTACAAACAAAATCATGGATTATCAATGGGATCACCATTAGCTCCATAACTCATGAATCTTTATCTTTATCATTGGAGGAAAAATTTCATTGCTCGGCCAGAAATAAAATTCTACGAAAGGTACATGAATAACATTCTCCGCATCTTCAACACAAGTGACGGAAACCCCAGAAGATTTTCTAAACAAAATCAATTCATTGGGAAAAGATTTAAAATTTACAATAGGAATAGGAAAAGGAAACATCATCAACTTCTTAGATACACACTAAAAATGACAGATGAAAAAATCTCAATTACTAATTATAAAAAAACCCAACCAATACAGGAAAAATATAAGACTATCACTCTAACCACCCAACATATATAAAAAAAAAAACCTAATTGACCAAACAATAAAGGAAATTCAATTACAAAACACAGAGGAAGAACAAACAATTATGCAAATTAAAAAACTTGAATAACCTTGCTGAAAACAATTACCCATCCAATTTCATCTGAAAGATAAAAAAAAAAATATTTAAGTTAAATGAAAACAGAAAAACCATACCCCACTAAAAAGAAACTGCCTTACCATAAAGTCTCTTTGAAAAAATCCAGAGTGAACAATAAATTCAATATAAGAATAGAACCAGACCTGGACATGAAAATAAAAAAAAAAAATGCCCTCCAAAATATCAAACAGCAAGAAAAAAATATGTACAGAGAAAGTGGAATAATTTATAAAGGAGCATATGAATGTAAAAAACCATACATTGGAGAAACAGGGAGAACACTAGAAATGAGAATAAAAGAACACAAAGCCATAATAAAAAACAAAAATAAACAGGACTGGACAGACACATAGAAAAAACTAATCATAAAATAGATTGGAACAGAACAACAATAATTGAAAAAGAAAAAAAAATGCATTCATAAGAAAAGCAGGAGGATTACTAATATAATAACAGATGGTGCTGTGAATGATGTACAAGGAATTTTGCTACTCCTGATCTGGCAACCACTTCTACGAAAGAAAGTTCCAACAAAGCAGCAAACTCTTCGGATGATGACCACAGTCAGGGGTCAAAATATTAGGATATTTACTCATAAGTAAGTGAATATATTTGTCTTAAGTTGCTATGTATATTATTCTGATATAAACGATAGAAATAATTCTAATAAAAGCAAAATAGATTAAATGCTGAAAAGAGTGCAAAACAGGGGGAAAAACAGAAGTACATACTTTAATTATTACCAAACTGTTTTTAAAGATAGTTTTTTTGTTAATTTTAAGAGATTTTCAAAACTTTAAAAAGAAATTTGTTGATAACAGTTGAAATCAAACTTTTGAACTGAAATCAGGGGGTTGCTTCAGCAAAGAGTAACGTTAACAAAACAATCAGCAATACCATATAGGACTTTTAAGAAATGGCAATCACATCAGGTGGCATCCTCGGCCTCTCATTTAAGATTCTGTCAATGTATACATATGACCTGGACATGGGAAGGCTTATCTTCAGTCACATTTTTCCATTAAATGCATATTTAAAAGTTACAGAACTTTGTTAGATACCCATTGCCATAACATGGAAATTAATATTTTAATAGGCAGTGAATATTTTAATATGCAATAGTTTTCGATTTGCACAGTTTTGATATATGTAAAATGGGAATTATACAGTTTAATAATTTAAGCATGTTCCCAAATTGCATGATAAAAAATTACATGATTTGAAACAAGCCCATAAACCCGCAAAGCACAATGCAAGAAGTCCTGGCAATTCTATTGATAAAAAAAAAACATTTTCTAGAAATAGTAGCAGAGGCTCACAACTTGTTGCCAGCTTTTCACTGGGATATGTATATGCCCAAGATATGTCCCAGTTTGCATGGTAAAATCCCAAGCCCTGCTTTAACAGCCAAAAATCTTTTAGACCAAAGACCAAAAAACAATTAAAATTTTATTATGAAACCCTTAGGCACCACTGTTCATAATCTTGTTTGCTAATCTGCAGCTGTGAATATGAACAACATGGCCAAACCAATGCAGTCTCTCTCTGCAAAAAATGTTGCTCAAAGGAGATTGATGACTCCTTCTTCTAACCTTATCAGTACTTGCAAAGTCACCACCTAATGCCCAAAATACTATGCAAGTATCTAGGTTAAAAGGCATCATTATTCTTGTTATCCTGCTTATAAAGAGTCCATGTTTCACTACCATATGAAATTTTAAAAAGAACCAAATTGTTATACAGCCTAATTTTAGTTTCTAGGTGTATACACTTATTTTTCCACACTCTTCATAGATTCTTAAAAGTCCCAGTGGCAATCCCTATTCTTCTATTTATTTCATGCTGTGCATCACCAGTAGTTGTTACATAATTCCCAAGATAATTAAACTGAGACACTTACTCAAGAGTGCAGCCATTCAAAGCAACTGAAGCACGATCTGCCTCACCAATTTTCATTAGTTTTTTTCTCTGTTTATCACCAAACCTACTCTATTATCATTCTCATCAACAGCCCTAATGAATGAATTCATCTCATCAAACATCATCAGCAGGGCCAAATCATCTGCATAACCTAAATCAGAAATTTTCAAATCTCTAGACCATTTAAAGCCAACATCTTTCCCTTGCAAAGAATTTCTCATAATTAATCAATAACCAAACAAAACAGAAAAGGAGACAAAATGCACCCTTGTGTAACTCCACTAGCAATGCTAAACCAATCGCTGAAAGACATACCAACTCTCACACATAACTCAGTGTTATTATAGAGAGCTTTCATTACACTAACTTGCCAGGTATTCCATATGATCTAACAATCAGCCACAAGTAATGTCAATCAACAGAGTCAAAAGCCTTTTCGAAATCTATAAAGTTAGCAACCGCAGGTTTCTGAAACTCTAAACATTTCTCAAGAATCTGCCTAAGTGAAAATATTTGATCAATGAACCACTACTAGATCATCTACCACCTCTGAACCCACACTGTTCATCACGCAGTTGTCCATCAACCAAATTCTTAGTTCTGTTAAGTATAATAATGCAAAGAACTTTACCTGGAACAGAAAGTAAACTACTTCCCCTATAATTTTCACAAAAACTGCGATCACCTTTTTTAAAAATTGAGAAAATAAGAGCTCTAGTAAAATCTTTAGGAACAACACCTTTATGATAAAAAATATTCAAAATTGCAGTCAGTCATGTTGCAATACCAATGTTCCCAGCTCTAAGCATTTCAGTGTTGATTTCATCCATCCCTGGGGATTTATGCAGTTTTAATTTAGAGATAGCCAAAGTGACTTCGGAATGTGATATAGGGCCAATATAAAAGTCAGCAATGCATCTATCCTCATTTCAAATAATGGGAGTAGTAATGATCACATTATTTAGAACATCTCTAAAATCTACTAATACCACTTTGATGTTGATTCAAATTTTGAATTGAAAATTAAAAATTTGAATCAACATCAAAGTGGTAATTTATTAGTGGATACCAAATATGTCGAGTTTATTTCATTATTATACTTTGAAATGCTCAGCCCACCTAGCCATCACAGAATCTTCACCTTCAACCACCTTGCCATGTTTATCCCTCAATCCCTGTGTATATATACCTAACTATCTAGGATCCAATTAACAATTGTAAGAAAATTTTGGAGAATGCCAAATCAAATCTGAAATATTTATAATTAAGCTCACTGCAGTATACTCATATAATGTGGTTTTTCTTTTTTATATTATGTGCATTTATATCAGAAACTGGGTAGGAATATGTTGGGTAGGCTAATACCAGAACATACTATACTTAACTTAAAAATTTCAGTTATTTTTTATGGGAAAATTGTTAGGAATGCATTAACCGTGCAAATAGAGAGCTACCTGTATTCATATTTTCATAAAATATATAGTTCAACAATTATTGTTTACTTTTTCATTTCGGTGCAAATTTTGATGCATTATTTAAATGAAAATGCTTGTTGCTACCATTATTATTACTACTCCTGAACACCCATTTTCAGCATCACTGTCATTTCTTATTTACATTATAACCATGTTCTATCAAGCCTCTGGTTTTTACTCACAAGTTTGATCTGAGCTGTTGCAATTACATTTTTTCCATAATGTTTTGAAAGACTTCTGAAAATTGAGGGAAATCTTTTTAAAATCCTGAAATCAGAGGAATTACCAAAAGCAGTTATCAAGTACTTTTTTTCTACTTTCCTTATCTTTTTCCATTTAAACTTCTTTTGCAATACTAGAATTGTTTTTATCATTCACATAATTTCTTGAAGGAAGTGAAACTGCTAAGAGGCTTAAATATACAAAATGTATAGTAAGTAGGGGCAATGCCCTCCTCTAACACTAATACAGGCCTAAAAATTTCAGGAACATATTGTATTCAATAAAGTGAAAAGCGTAGCTGAATATTATCAGCTGCACTAATTGAAAACATGTCTGTGTATGTGCCTTTGCAGCATTGGGCTGCTTGTTGCAAACAATATTGGATATAACTTTTGTTTTTATTTCTATAGATTTATATAATCACTGTTGATCTTTTAGAGTTATGGCTACTTTTCACCTGTTGTTTTCTAATGAGGAAGTCTTACAATTTGTTACTGCAGATATTCTTTTTAATTTCTGAATTTTATCAAAATTGAAGTACATATTCACAGTGCAATATTAAAATTAAATGAATGTTTAATTCTGTATGACACTGTTTGTCTTAAAAGCACTCCCATAAATATATCTACTGCCAGGGGCATAGCTATGGGGGGAGGCTCCCCCCAAAGTAACTCTGAGTTGGCAAAATTCGAAGCGACTTCATAAAATCTATGTGAGTTTTGAAAATTTGTAATCTTTTTTTTGTAAAATTAAGGGGAGTTGGCAAAATCGAGGCAACTTGGCAAATCTAGGGCAGTTTGGAAAATGGAGAGACGGCAAAATGTAGAACAGTTGGGAAAATTCGAAGCCACTTAATAAAATACAGGTGAGTTGTGGAAATTTTCGGGAGTTGACAGAATTCGAAGTGACTTGGCAAAATCGTGGGGAATTGGCAAAATTCAGGTGAGATGTAAAAATTGGAATTTTTTTCTGTAAAATCTAGGGTTAGTTGTCAAAATTCGGAGTGACTTTGCAAAATCTTGGGGAGTTGACAAAAAATGTAGAGAATTGGCAAAATCGTGGGGAGTTGGTGAAATTCAGGTGAGTTGTAAAAATTGGGATTTTTTTTCTGTAAAATTATGGCAAGTTGGCAAAATCTAGTGGCAGTTGGCAAAATTCAGGTGAGATGTAAAAATTGCAATCTTTTTTCTTTAAAATGATGGCATGTTGGCAAAATTGAGGCAATTTCGCAATATCTAGGAGAGTTGGCAAATCTTGGGTGAGTGGGCAAAATTCAGAGTGACTTTGCAAAAATCAGGTGAAATGTAAAAATTGGGAATTTTTTCTGTAAAACTGGCGAGTTGTCAAAATTGAGGAAACTTGGGAAAACCTAGGGCAATTGGCAAAATTCGAATCTACTTGGTAAAATACGGGCGATTTGTGAAAATTGGGATTGTTTTTTGTAAAATTAAGGAGAGTTGATAAAATTTGGCCAAAAATTTGGGTAGTTTGAAAAATTTGAAGTGACTTGGCAAATTCAGGAGAGATGTAAAAATTGCGATGGTTTTGTGAAATTAAGGAGAGGTGGTAGAATCCAGGCAACTTGGGAAAACTGGAAACCACTTGGTAAAGTACAGGTGAGTTGTAAAAATTGTGATTGCTTTTGTGAAATTAAGGAGAGTTGGAAAAATCGAGAACTCTTGGCAAAATTTAGGGGAGTTGACAAAATTGTTCCTTGTGCAATTAAGGAGAGTTGATAAAATTCCAAGTGACAGCAAATTCAGGGAAGATATAAAAATTGCGATTTTTTTCTGTAAAATTATGGCGAGTTGGCAAAATCTAGGGTAGTTGGCAAAATTCAAATCCACTTGGTAAAATATAGGCGGGTTGTGAAAATTGGAATTGGTTTTGTGAAATTAAGGAGTGTTGGACTAATCGAGGAAACTTAACCAAATGTAGAGCAGTTGGCAAAATTCGAATCCACTTGGAAAATACGGGCGAGTTGTGATAATTGGGATTGGGTTTGTAAAATTAAGGAGAGTTGACAAAATCGAGAAAACTTGGCAAAATTTTGTGGAGTTTGAAAAAAATTGAAGTGACTTGGCAAATTCGGGAGAGATGTAAAGATTGGGATTGGTTTTGTGAAATCAAGGAGAGTTGGCCAAATCAAGGGGAGTTGGAAAAATTCACATTGACTTGCTACAATTCAGACGAGATGTAAATATTGGGATTACTTCTTTGAAATTATGGCAAGTTGGCAAAATGCAGGAGAGTTGTGAACCCCCCTCCCCGAGCTAAAATCTAGGTACAAACCACACAGAGAAACCACACAGAGACATTATTTTCTCAGTTGGCAAAATCTGATTTTCGACCTCAACCATAATCCTTAGCTACGCTCCTGTCTATTACCTAGTATCAACAGTAATGAATGAGTGAGATTTTACATATCTTTGAATGACTAGTTAGAAAATATCGAGAGATGAAAGTTAATAGTGTCAAGTTCATATTGTAGACTGGTTCATGATGGGTAAGTACAGAAAACACTCGAAGTGGAGAAACTGGCGAGAGATGCTGGTAAGGTTGGAGCTAGTTGCTTAAAATGGGTTCTTCTGCTGTTTGGCAAATCAATGATTTATGACTGCAGTGGGGATCAGTGAGGACTGGTGATAGTTATGGTAGCATATATAGATTTGTTGCTGTTCAAATTCATTCTTGATATTTAAAGTGCATATTAATTCTGTTCAAATTGCTTTCTAAAACTCGCATTTGGTTGCTATCTTATTGTTTTTTGTTTTGATTTCTTTAAAAATGGCTCTAAATATACTTTCATTATTATTGCCAAAGAGTATATGATAAGATGCATATAAGTTTGATAAAATCCAAATGTGAGTTCTTAAACTCTTGTGGATTTCATAAATTTCTGTTTGAAATATTTGTGAACTCAAGGTATGTAATCAAATGTATTATTTATTGAGGCAATAAATGTATATTATGATACTGTATTATAATCTGCAGAGCCTTATCCCAAATGACTGTCTCCTATGCTCCACTTTACCCAGAACAATATCTTTGATTTTAAGAATGGCCTCTTTGAAATGGTCTCATTCATCTTCAACCTAAGTAGTAAACAAACACAACTTTTATAATGACTGAGTAACCTATCATAGTAAGCTTTGGCTTTCTGAGGGATTTTCAAAGCTTCAGTGTTAAAAGTAATTATTTAAAATTTAGGACATTTCTTAAGTTTCAGTTGCAAGAGATTTTTAATAAGATAATGATCAGACCCGATTTCAGTTCCCCTATGGGGCTCAGTCAGTAGCGCGCCAGGCTCGTAATCTGTAGTTCCCAGGTTCGAGTCCCAGCTGGGTCAGTGTTGAGATTTATCTCCGCAAAATTCCCCGCCCTGACTGAGGGTAGTAGGGGACACCAATGGGCTTGGAAAGGCTGCCGTCCGTCGGATGGGACGTTAAGCCGTGGCCCCGTGTGCGGAGAGCCATACCCTCTGCACGTTAAAGAACACGCTGGATGGCCTTGACGGGAGGCTACCATATGTCTCCCAACAGCTGTTCCAGTGGGTCCCCCAACCTTCTCTGAGCCTTCGGGGTCCATGTGACCTGGCCATTTAGCCCATGGTGTGCAAAAAAGTGCCGCTCAGAGGTAAAACAACCCAACCCAGTTCCCCTATACAACCTTGTGTTCCTAACAGAGCTAGTCTTGTTAATTAATACATAATCAGTCGTATTCCTATGCAACCAAACATTTCCCTGCTTTGATATAGAGCAGTGGTTCCCAGCCTTTTTGAGCCCAATTCCCTTCATCCTTTCTAAATGGTAATGGATTTTTCAAAATATTTTTTCCCATATAAAACTAGTTTAAATAACATTTACCATGAATACAAATTATGAGTATTATGTATTCATAAATTTCCTAACATGGATAACCTATTTAACCTATTTCTATCTAAAAACTCAAGAAAATTCCTCCAAAGGTGTGATGTTCCCTTTCCCCCCTCTCCACCATCGGGAAATTGGGAACCACTGATATAGTGTATGCTTCTAATTGTCTGATCATTTGTTACATGTTTGGGATTTTGAATAAAAATTCCTAAATTTTTTGTAAAAAATCGTGGGGACTTTTGGGACATCCTAATATTTATGCATGCTTTTTTATTTTTTAGCATGGTACCTGCCCAATATGCCGGAAACTTCTAAATGATGAATCAAGTCAAGATAGTCCAATTGGGAGCACATTGACCAGCACATCAAGTAGCTCAACCCAACCAGGTCCCAGTAATACAAGAAGCCAGAATCGAAGGTCCTCCAACTCCTCTACTACTGCCACGGGCACCAGCTACAGTCCTCACTTACCCTCAGTTTATGATTTTACAGATGAATTTGATTAGTATCCTATTGTGTGTTGCTGCAGCCCGCTGTATATAAATACAGGTCTAATTTGGCACTCTACAAAACGCTGTTGAGCCTGGGCTACTCCATTATGTTTTCTCCAGTTGATCAATGTTTTTTTTATCAATATTTTGGTGTCTGCAGCATTGCCCAAATAGCGCATCTGAACTAAAATACAAAATATTTAAGCTGTGTCTGCATGCAAGAAAATAAGACTTTCTGGTGTTATGCTCAATAACATTTTCAAATCAAATCAATCACTCTGCTACAATTTGTTGACCTTTGTTTCAAAAAATTGCTAGAAATATTGTGGATTTTATTTTTAAATTACAGTGGAGGAAAAGAAACCTTATAACATGGTTGTTAACGTTTAAGAAATTAGTTGGGCAATAAACATAAACTGAATTTTGGATTTGAATGTGAAAAACAGCAAGTTATGACAAGAAATTCCATGTCTTTTAAATTATAATGTGCACTGAGTAATTGCTACCATCTTTAGAAATGAAAAGCAAGCAGACATTCATTGGTTTGTGCAACATGTTTGTTATAAACTGAAATCATCACATTGCAATGTGTGAACATTATCCTGTATAAATGAGAAAATAAAGATGTCAATTTAAATTAGTGTTTGTGCCTTCTGAAGCCAAGAATAAATTGTAACTTATAAGCTCATTCCATGTAAGCTGTATCACTTACGTTATGATAATTTATTTAATTGTGTGAATGTAGGTTCATGATATTATCAGCAAATCAAACACTACAACTTATTGTATTTCATTTTATCCCATGCTAGCACGGTCATTTGAATCCCATTTCATTCTTTGTGATATGTAAATGGTTTGTTACACATCTTTTTATATTTGAATTAAACCAACTGTTGATTTTTTTTTTAATTGTGAAGTAGAGGTTTTCCATTATTTTAAATAGACATGTGTATTTATATTTCATATGAAAAGAATGCAATGCCATTACTTTTTGTTAGACTTTTGTCAGAAATTGTAATAAGAGATTAAAAAGTTGACCATGGAAAATAAGCTTTCTGGTGTTGAAACTTTAATTGAAAAATAATTGGCCTGCCATTGTCAAGAGTCCACTGCACTGAATCCCACGTATAGAATTATCTTGATTTGTATCACAAATTTTTTTTTTTGCTGATATCATATGATAGCAGTTTTGAATACAGAGCTTAGTGTTTTATTCCTCATTTTAAATTAAACTTCGGCATTAATTATTCAGTACCATAGAAATATTTTTTTTTCTTTGTGCAATATTTTTCTGTGTGAAACAATTTTGACTGTTATCAATAAATTAATGCCCATTCAATTCTCTAACCTATACCCAAATTATCCCACCTATATTTCCTTTTCTAAATGTCTAAGCCGATCACAGGGAATTGTAATAAACCTGACACTTTTTCTAAGCGCTAATTGCGGCCAAGGTAGCTAAAACAGATGCTTTCCAAATTCTTTTGGAATGTGCCAATGAAGGGCTTTGTTCTCTGATCATAAAAGTAAATTTTTACATCCGCCTATTTCATACAAGTTTCTAAGTATATATCTTATAAAGGAAAAATCTGAAATGTATCAAAGCACAGAAACTGAGAAAATAACGAAATTATATTTTGCTTTATTTAAGTTTTATTAATAAGAAGAAAAGAATTTGAAATTCCATTAACGTTTTTCATAACGTTATTCAAAAATTGTTTACGCTACAATAGCGTTTTCCAACACTGCTAAAAACATGAGTTTCTTCCTCCCTCCCCGTATGTAAGTAGCCGAAGCACTGCTGTCAGTGCAATGCCTTGAAGCATGATACTCCACCACCAACATTTCAAATTTCCATCATAATCGTTTATAATATTTGTTCAAATTTTGTCATTTTCAAAAAACATTCAACTGTTAGAGGGCGCTATTGGGAAATTTTTCAAATGCGAATGATCATATTTCATCAATAATTATCCAATCCTAAAGAATTTTTAATTTATCCGTAACAGCAAAAAAATAAGTCTCTGATGCAATAAGTAGACTGGCTCTTGTTTTTCAAAAAATATGCAAAGTAAGTCGTGACTGACCCTGGGAAAACTTGCACAACTAACCGTATATCTGCTAATAAAACATTCGCACAAGCCAAGCTGACGCGAATGAAATTACTAGGAAGAACTCCGATTTATACAGACCTTTAACTTCAAAGGATAATATATATCTCGTGCGACATATTCTCCTCCCCATCTGCCTTCACAGATGAATAAGGGAAAGAGCACCAAAGGTGTCCCAATCAAAAACAGTAGCCCAAACTCCACGGAAAATAACTTACTGGTATAAAAAGTTATCCTTCCAAGAATATAACATAATTGAAGCTTTAAACAGGTGCAAAATGTTTATTAACAAAATCAAATAGTCCTCTTAGTAAATAAGATAAATATTGCTCTGGAATTTTTTGACTCTTTAATCGGCTTATGGAACCTCCATGGGTAAACACCAAACTACACTGGTTTCAATAAATTAAGGAAAATCCCTATGTTAGGTCAATGGGAAGCTAACGTCAAAGCTCTATAAAATGTAACTTCTAAAATGAGTTTTTTTGTTTTGAAAAATGTGATTGCAGATAAAGATCTCAATCAAATAAATCAATATCTCGATTTTCAGCAGTATTCGTTTCGAAATAGAATAAGAAGCGTCTGGTAAACCACTAGAGATGTAAATGTCAAAAAACACTATAACCTACTCAGAAATTCCATCAGAAGCAAAGTTAAATCCAAAGAAATGAAAAATAGACGTCTAAGGTAATTTCCATTCCCCCTATTCACCGGAACCGTGGAATAGTTGATAGTGACATAGATAAAGCCTTTGTGGAACACCGAATCCCAGTTCCAGAATAGTATCGATGTTTCTGACAGCACTACTGATGACGTTGGAAATAAATTATTTAAATTCAAATTCTCTCAGCTTTCCAGAAGTTCCATCAAGTTTACCTTTCCTATAGAAATTAAAAATTATATCAGCAAGCTAAACTCGGCAACCGGTTCTGATACGATTACAAACCTTATGCTTAAAAACATGTCTCATAAATCGGTGATCTCTAGCCAAATGCATGAACTCCTCGAGATTAAGATCATTCCAGTTTACCATATTAGCTTGAGAAATCACTCGAGGTCAGTATATATACTGCTCACAAAAATTAGGGGATATTTCATCGCTTGATATTCATTTTGAAATGTCCCCTAATTCTTGTGAGCGGTATAGAAGGTGGCACCACAAAGCTTTGTTTCACTCAATGAGACAGAATACATAGAATGAGCAACAGCTGTGCTACAGCGCCACCAGTCTGAAGCTAAAGTAAGCTCGTTAATGGCCACCCTTTACATGGCCTGTAAAGTATAGCCAATCATGTAGCAAGCTCCTTTTCTTAGTATTCTGTTTACATGTCTTAATAAACAAAGGAGTTTCTATTTTCATTAAATTGTAGTATCAAAATATTTACTTTCAGAAAAGCCTGGAAATTACTCGATCTTTCAACTGGTATATTTTTTTTTTATTAAATACAATATTTTTATAGGCTATTAAAGGTCCAACAACATGACTGATTGGATTTTATCCTAAGAACGAAAACTGAAGGTAATTTAAAAAAAAAAACGTTTAACTACTTAGATTTAGTGAGTTATACCAATGAGGTAGAAGGAGATAGAGTGCGCAACTGGTTCCAAAAGTTGAAGCAATTTGAACGGCGGTTTGCCCACCCTTTACATGGCCGCCGTAATGTAAAGTATAGGTATTAACGCATTAAACCTAAGTAGTGAATGTAATTTTCCGTAAAAAACTTCTCAATTTTCATTCTTAGGATAAAATCTAATCAATTATTTTAGTTCAACCTTTAACCCTTTAACTACCACGGGCCTTGGAAAACGAAGTACCTTAGAATACCAAAACCGGCCGAGTTTTGAAATGGACTCTTCCTGGTTTGTCGTCCCCCCCCCCTGTCCTTCACCCGAAGGGAGAACGGAGTTAACCGCAGCCGAGCCAGGCAGAGCTCCCCTCCACTCCGTAAATTGACTCATTAAGCTGAGCCTCCCTTCACCTCGAAACCCATATGGTCATGAGCTACATAAACCCATTGAACATGAGATAGACTCCTGTGACTTTTGCTCTTAATTCCTTTCCCAAAGCAGTTTTTAAAAAGCATGCATGTGTCAATTTTTGAAAAGTTTTTTCATTATTATTTTTAATAACTTTTAAAAGCTATTTAAATTTGTTTTTCTACTTAAAAACTGGCATAAGATTGTAATTACTTGGATTATATCTTTTTACATAAAATAGATGTCATAATTAGAAATTTTTCAAAGAAAAAAGTTTCCAATGTTTCCATTTTTTGGATTCTGCTGTCGGTTTTTTTAACACCCAACAAAGAGAAAGCTGTTATTAATAGTGGAATGTATGATGAAAAAAAATTAAAGAAAGATTATTAAAATAAGAGGACCAAAAATAGAAAGCAGTAAGAGTGCTGAATTGATTTTTAAAGAATAGATTTTAATACAATTGTAGAGAGTACTCTAACATAAGAATCAAAAATGATTTTGTGAGAAAGGTTTGTATCTGAGATAAAAGTAATTGAAGTGGATATTGCAAAAGATATCCGAGGAAGCAAAGACTAGATAAAATGAGAAATAAAGAAACTAAAGCAATCAGAGATTACATAAAAATATTGGAGGTGTAAAAAATATTATCAAAATGAGAAAGACTTATGAATATGATGGATAAAGGAAGATGGATAAATTTAATATGGAAATGAGAACCCGCTGGAAGAAGACGGTGAAAGAGATGGAAAAATGGTATGAAAAAAAGAATGCCGAAAAGAGCACTTCAAGAGCAAGATTGCAAAGATAAAAATAAGTGGATAGAGAGAGCTGACTGGGACCACACAACTTAAACTTTGGAGGGTGAAAAGAATAAAATTTTGTATCTAAGTTTTATAGAATACATTGTTAAGTAATTGAGTAAGTGATTCAATTCGGCAAATGATTAAATCAAAACTAGTCTGTTCTATTTTACATTTCAGATCATCAGTAATGTGACTAAAAAAGTCTTATGGGTGGAGGGTTACATACTCGAGTCCAAGGACAAGATCTAGGGAGGGGGGGGGGGCATTTCCTATTCCTTTTCAGAGTCCTAGTAAGGGTAATAGAAATAAATATTACTAAACTTATTTTGTTTCATGGATTTTTCAAGAAATATAAAAAAATTTATAAAACGAGGGGAAAATGATATATTGCATTGGAAATACAGCCTCTTGCCCCCCCACCCCCCACCCTTACGTTTTTTCAGCTCGATTGTGTTTCTTGTTTCCCTCTCTTTTTTTTTTTCAGATCCGGGCTTGCTCGTGTCTATTGGGGTGAGGAGGATGGAATGATGCTTGAGTTAACACATTTCGTCTGAGCGGCTCTGTTTTCTGCACAATGGGCTAAATGTCCTGGTTACAGCAAAGACCCACTGTACAGCTGTTAGGAGAAAGATGGAAGCCTGCCTCAATCTTACTGTTTTAATGGCACAGGCTATAGTTATCCTGCACACAAGGCTAAAATTTTACTTCCCGTTTAACTGACGTCGGCCTTCCCAATCCCCTCAGTGTCATATTTTCTCCACGAGGGCAGGGTAGATATTATATATATATACCCTCGTCAAACAGCTGCTTGTCACAGAAGTCTGACAGGAATCTTTCAGTTTAATACGCCAGAGTAGAAGGGATTTGTGAGGATGGCTGGTCCTCAGCAGAAGAACAACACAAACATCCATGCCTTATCCGGGGCTCTAAACCTAGGTCCCTTTGATCAGTAGACAAACATGCTGATAAATAATAATAAATTTTTTTAGTTTTTTTTAATCTACTTTTAGTGTTCCAAATGTAACTCTATCTATTTTTAGTTCCAAATACAAATGTTTTGGATTTCAAAGCAGGTAGAGAAGTCTGAGATATGAATAAGACAAGACCGAGATTGCAAAGATAAATATAAGTGGAGAGAAAGAGTTGATCTGTACCACACAGCCTGAACTTTGGAGGGTGAAAAGAATGAAAATGTGTATCATTACTTATGAATTACATTGGAAAGCAATTCAGTAAGTGATTCAATTAAGCAAATGACTAAAACAAGCAGAGAGGATGGAAAAGGACAAGAGCATGGCCCATGCCTAAAGCCGGTAACCATGGCAGAGTGTGTGTGTGGGGGGGGGGGAGAGTCAGCGTGTACCAACCTAAGACCAGGGACCATGGAAAACAGAATGGGTGGATAACAATACAAATTTGTGCGCACAAAACAATACAATATTCCGGGCCCCCTGGGTACGTCCTGTCTCTCTCTCGTTACACAAGAAGCTAGTCAAAAGTTGTTGATGTCTCCATCTGCTAACCACATCAGTAGTGTAGTGCCAACTTGGGGCACCACCACGCACTGTGCTTTCCCCCCTATGACGTCACCGACCGGAAATTTACCCGTGTTGCAATCGTCCACGTTGCCTTCTCAGATTGAACTTTGACTCCTATGTCGCAATCGACCGGAAATTGACTCGTGTTGCAACTGTCCACGTTGCTTTCTCAGATTGAACTTTGACCCCTATGACGTCACCGACCGGAAATTGACCCCTGTGTCGCAACTGTCCACTCTGCCTTCTCAGATTGAACTCTGACCCCTATGTCGCAATCGACCGGAAACTGACCTGTGTTGCAATCGTCCACGTTGCCTTCTCAGATTGAACTTTGACCATTATGTCTCAACCGACCATATTTTAAGCCCTCTTCATAGAATCCCTGGTCGACCTATATTTTAAGCCCCCCTTCTCGAATAGTCTCGATTTTCGCCTGATTAACCCATATTTTAAGCCCACCCATCTTCATAGACCTCCTGGTTGACCCACCTATATTTTAAGCCCTCCCCTCTTTAAAGCAAATCAGTTTTCTCTATACACGTTTAATCGGTCTCATCCAGCGTCCATACTATTTTTAGTACTTCTCCTGTATTTAAAAAAAAATTCCTTCCGACAGCGTGATTTGAACCCTCTACCTCAGTGCCGATAGCGTCATTGCTCTCGGCTATGCCTTGTTACTTGATGGTGTGGTTTAGATGTGCCTCAAACGGGTATAGTCATATAAATCAGGGTATAGCCATATAAATCACGTATCTCTTTATTAAGCTTGAGTTTTATATTTCAGATATTAACCTAGGTTTTTTATTATCCTACGTTTTTTTACAACCTTCGTATTGTTGCGGATTACCAAAAATGGATAGCCACTGAGCGTGAGTATTAAAAGCTATATTTCAAAACCAAATTCAATACAAGGTAAATTGTTACAAAGGAAATATGGATGAAGTATCTTATTAACAAATCAACTATTAACATGCACAAGTCATCAATCTTCCTGCGTAGAGCACACAATATCAGCTCTGTGTATTTTACTAAATACTACCTTTTACTTGATTTACCAGGTCACCCGAAGATCTTCACTCGTAAACCAATTCTCGTCCTGTGCTAATAACTGTTCACACACTAGCCGAACGAAAAGACAGTCCGTGTAGACATTCGAAGTTAGCCATAAAAGTTCCCACTTTTATACTTCCGTGTATACACAACACATCAAGTTACTTCTTGATACTTAACGATAAAAGATCCCACTTTTATCCTTCCGCGTATACACAACACATCAAGTTACTTCTTGATACTTACGCGCACTGTCTCAGAACAGCTCACCGTCCATTTTCGAACTCTCCGACCGTTACAACACACAACGACCGTTACAATACAAAAATGACCGTTAACGCTCCACTCTTCTTCTCCAAATTCTCCCAACGTTCTTATTCGTTGGCTGAAACTTTTTGCTTTCGGTTGCCAGATTCCTTCTGTCGTAACACTGCCCCCTCCCTAGGTCTTGTTCGTCCCGAACAATTCTGGATTCCAAAGTTTCTTCAGTTCTTCGATGAAACGGGGCCAAACGATCCACGTGAACCACCTTGCACTTTGTAGCTGGACGTCGACGAATGCGATATACCACGTCTGTGTCAAAATGAAAGCGAATCTCATTATGACGTAGATTTCTTTTCTGACTGAAGCCTCGTCCACAAACATAATACGTGTAAGGCCTATAGCCCTTGTGAACACGTTTATGTCTCTGCAGGGAGAAGAATCGACTAAGAGTTTTCGTGCAAAACCTGTAAAAAGTTTTCTTCTTTGTCGAAAGTTTTCTTCTTTGGATTTTTACTTCTATCAAGAGTAACAAGGAATGAAAGTCATTAGTGATATAAAATCTAGGGAGAAGTTTCATCCTCCAGTCTGACCCTTTTGTCAGTTGACTTCCCTTAATTCAGAACTGTCGTGATGAACCTTCAGCCATATTTCACCTGATTCCATTTGATCCCCAAGGTGCTTCACAAATATAATATCAGCTCCATAATTCTTTTTAGCTCTTCGGTCCATCTCCTCCTTCCATACTCTTGCTAGAACTGCAGCTTCTAATCCGACAACCTTACCTGTTTCTCCTGTATAAGTGAAATCAGTGATGTGTCGGGTTGCTAGCAATATTTTTTCTGTTTTACCTTCACATAGCCAGCTTGCAACATCTTCAGATACTCCTTGTTCTATTAACATGTTACGAAACTTGTTCAAAGCATTGCCGTTATGCAGAACCTTACGGACACGTGATGCTTCATCTACCCTATTATCCACAATGTTCACCAAACGCAGTTCTCCTCCTAACTCTTCGACGAGCTCTTGCAGTTCCAAGGATCCGTTACCAAGGAAACACTGAACAGCTTCCATCACTTCCAGAGAGTTGTCAACAGAGTTTTCAAGAGGTGAATCCATGTTGCTGATAACAGCTGAACAACTCAAACTCTCCATTCCACGAGCTTGTGATGCTGCAACCACTTTCTTAACTAAATCAACAGCAACATCTTCTGTACTGATGAGATCAATAGCTCCTTTTCCGAATTCAACATCATAAACCAAAGCACACACTCCTTCAGCCAGCTTTTTGGACACAATTGAGCATATCATTAGAGGAACGCTATCTATGGTAGCCATCAGATCCTTGCAGCGGTAAATCTCCTTATCTGTTGGCACCAGCTCCTCTGTCTGTCCTACGATGCAGCATCCGACGTCTTTCATCATCTGCTCGATTTTATCTTTAGTGCAGTCGACTGTGAAGCCAAGGATGGACTCCAATTTGTCCAGAGTATCTCCCGTCAATTGGAGAGCACGACCGGAGATCATAGGGACCTTGAGACCTAAAGCAGCAAGTGCAGGAGCCAAGACAAGACTCACTTTGTTGCCGACACCTCCTGTGCTGTTTTCATCTACCATCCGATGGCGCCACTCGGGTCTCCAGCAAAACACATGACCCGAGGAGGTCATAGTTGCTGTTTCTTCGGAATTCACTTTCTTGGAGCTCTCATTGTAATTAGCCAGGGAAACATCAGTCATGATTGCCAAATTGTTCATTCTGGAGATCAGCGACGAGTTTTGTAACATGATATTGTCCACTTTAGAGCTCTTGTAGTCGTGATAAAACTTTTCTATATCCTTATAATCTAAATGGTTATAATGTCCAAATCTGCACATTGACTGTTCAGAAAAGAAATTCAGCATGGTTTCGTTGAGATTGTCTGAGGGCTTTACTTCTCTCTGATCGTAACTCTGAGGCTTAGTTTCATCCAGAAAGTTAGTCTTTGAAGTACTGTCTCTGCCTGAAGCTCTTTTACTAGCATCACCTGTTATGCTTCTAAGCCATCCTTCGGAATTCCTCTTCCTTAAATCCCCACTTTCTATAAACGATTCAAGTGTGGCTATATGCTTCGGAAAAATCTCTCCGACTTCCCCGGTAACGACGAAGGGCACTTTGTATCTATGATGAATGGACGCCTCTTCTTTACTCGGACCACTCTGCGAAACGTAAACTCTGTTTCGTTCCCCCTCATTACCACTCGTTACTCTGCCTTTGCGATAAATGTCCATGACACATTTTGCTGACGGCGAGGAATAGAATACCTTTCGTGTGGATCTCTCTTCAGATCGTGCCAGACTTGTATACCTAGGTATTTTGAAGTGCAAAGCGTACTGTTTAGTCTCACAGCTCTCTAATCTGTGTGATTGTTCTTCACAGTTCCTAGACATGTCACCAGCGACATAGACACTCTGCCATGCATTACCAGTAGTTGCGTGGTCAAAGGCATTATCTGTGCTATCTCTACAATTCTTGATTTCCAGTAGCAGATCCACATTTTTATATGCGTTGCCTTTCTCTTTTCCATGTTTACAATCTAACTTAACACTATCAAGATCATCTTTTTCACTGACAAATTCAACATTTAAACTATTGCATTGTCTATTGAGTTCGGTTTTATGATCCTTGAAGTGATCAATAATCTTACCAACTCGAGAAGCCACTTCAGCTCTCATCTCAGTATTTTGTGCGGCTATTTCGGCTTTCAAATCATCTTTTTGAGAAACTATCTCCGTTCTCAACTCATTATTTTGTGCGGCCATTTCGGCTTTCAAATCACCTATTTTATCGCTTTGGGCAGCTATATCACCTTTAATCTCAGTATTTTGTGCGGCCAGATCACCTCTTTTATTCCTCAACTCATTATTTCGTGCGGCCATTTCGGCTTTCAAGTCACCTATTTTATCGCTTTGGGCGGCTATATCACCTTTAATCTCAGTTTTTTGTGCGGCAAGGTCACCTATTTTGTTAGCCATATCGGCTTTCAAGTCATTATTTTGACTTTTAATGTCATTCATCTGTGTAGCCATATCGGCTTTCATATCAGTCATCAGCGTAGTCATATCGGCTTTGAAGCTATTTATCAACTTTACTAATTCATCCATACTTCTAGTTAACGGCATTCAATTAATTAATCCCACTTCTGACACCAAATGTTGCGGATTACAAAAAAATGGATAGCCACTGAGCGTGAGTATTAAAAGCTATATTTCAAAACCAAATTCAATACAAGGTAAATTGTTACAAAGGAAATATGGATGAAGTATCTTATTAACAAATCAACTATTAACATGCACAAGTCATCAATCTTCCTGCGTAGAGCACACAATATCAGCTCTGTGTATTTTACTAAATACTACCTTTTACTTGATTTACCAGGTCACCCGAAGATCTTCACTCGTAAACCAATTCTCGTCCTGTGCTAATAACTGTTCACACACTAGCCGAACAAAAAGACAGTCCGTGTAGACATTCGAAGTTAGCCATAAAAGTTCCCACTTTTATACTTCCGTGTATACACAACACATCAAGTTACTTCTTGATACTTAACGATAAAAGATCCCACTTTTATCCTTCCGCGTATACACAACACATCAAGTTACTTCTTGATACTTACGCGCACTGTCTCAGAACAGCTCACCGTCCATTTTCGAACTCTCCGACCGTTACAACACACAACGACCGTTACAATACAAAAATGACCGTTAACGCTCCACTCTTCTTCTCCAAATTCTCCCAACGTTCTTATTCGTTGGCTGAAACTTTTTGCTTTCGGTTGCCAGATTCCTTCTGTCGTAACAGTATTCTTTATAACTAACTTTTTTCAGCGTATTTCTTATAATGAACTCCATGACTAGAAGAAGGACAAATCTACAGTTTTAAAAGACTGTCCCACAGAAAATACCAATGGGCAAAAAAATTAATAAAAGGAAAAAAAAACTTTAAAAACTTATTCGTCATTATGTAAAAAGGGATAATATGGTGACCTATAACTTTAGTACGTCTCCTGTATTTTAAAAAAATTTGCTTCCAACGCAGTGATTTGAACCCTCTACCCAGTGCTGATAGCGTCATCGCGCTCGGCTATGCTTTGTTACTTGATGACGTGCTTAGATGTGTCTCAAACGGGGTATAAATCACTATCTCTTTATTATAGCTTGAGTTTTATATTTCAGATATTAACCTAGGTTTTTTATTATCCTACGTTTTTTCACAACCTTCGTATTCTTTATAACTAGCTTTATTTCTGTGTAACCTTCGTTTATAACCTACGTATTTCATTTAACTCCGTGACTAGAAGGACTATTCTACAGTAAGACTGTACCTCAGAAAATGTCATTGGGTAAAAAAATTTAATAAAAGGAAAAACTTATTTCTCATTATGTATGATATGGATTGACCTGTATGGGTGTCATAAAAGTCCCGCTTTAGAATACGTGTTCGGTACCGGACCACGTTTTTATTCACGGATGTCCTGTGAAATTAAAAGATATTAAACGGTGAATCACAATGGGACCACGATTTACTGATTTACTGTTCCATCTTCACTAGATATGAACGTTGTTGTAAGAAATTGTAACATGAACGCCCTAATACTTAAAAATGGATGGTTAAACCATTGTTACCAACCTTCTTGCTGCCTTTCAAGCTGGCACATGGCGTCCTCTGTCTTAGTTGTTTTGAGGCGATGAATGCTTACGTTTTCCTTTAATGTGAGAATGCTGGGTAGGGCACTTTTCTTATGCTTCTCTATCACTTCTCCTTTCATTTTCAATCCTCTTTCTTTCTGAAATGTGATGATTGAGTTTGAAGTGTGAAAGACTTTATGCGTTAGGTCCTGTAAATGCAAAGTATTGTCTATCAATTATGGGGGCCTCAGAATCGCGAAGCATTATAATTTTATTATATTATAATTTTATGCTTATGGAATTTACAGGAGTAATGCTCCATAGACAGTGTTCTTTCCAAACAGGGTGCATAACATTATCAAAAAACTTGTGCTTGCCAGAACCACTTTCACACGAACATAGTACCCACTTGTTCTAAGAATTCCGCACTAGTATAGAAATATGCAGGGAAAAATAACTAAACCGATTCTTAGACGTGAAAATGCGTGTGTTAGATTGTAGTGAAACATCCTATCTTTGTCGAAAAACTTGTGTTTGCAGCGAAAAATAGTCACCTTCACACACTTATGCGCTTATTGAAACGTGGTAGGGGGACCAGGAACTCCGAAAAGAGCGCGTGAAAGCGCTTTGGAATAACCGCCGAGAGAGCTTATGTTACGTTTTATCGGTGGTTGAAGTCAGAGAATGCAAAGATAGGTCTAGCGGATCAATTCTGGGACCCAACTTTTCATGGAAATACTGAAAATATTGTTGTTTTCTCATAAACAACGAGTTTTCAGATTTTAAATTTCCAAACTTCTGTGGTTCTTTACTGATGTTTTCTATATGCAAAGTATTTTGTGATATTCATCCATCCATGTGTACGCAGTGGACAGTGATTTACTAGAGTGGGACCTTAATATTTTATGATTTTCCTGTATTACTCCTTCCGCTAAAGAGTGACTTTTATCAGTTACTCCTTAGGTTCACTTATTTTACACACTAGATGGCGCTTGTTAATAGTCGTTTTTTCTATCTTACAGTATTTGCGCTGTAATTTGCTGTTTTGAAGCGATTTTTACAACCATCCCACTGCATTTTTATACTTTCTCTCTCGTGACTGTATGTTTTACAGTTATTGTGTCTTCCACTTCCAAACAATTGTGAAAATATTCACCTATCCACTGAAATGTGTGTGATTTACAGATATTCCAACGCCCTTTACATTTTAGTGATTCTCATTGAAAATACCAACCATTTCGTTGTTTTTCTAATTTTCGTTTATGCATGTAATTTGATTAAAGACCTAGTCACATGCTGTGTCGTAGGTAAAGTACTGTCCATTTCAGGCTATTGTGAGATTTTCGTCGTAATGAATTAGCAGATATATGGAATCAGATCTGATGCAGATGATGCTTGCGATTTATCTACTTTGGTCGTATGGTTTATTAGAAAGATACACATAGGGAAGATGTATTAGTGTTTGAACTTTAATTATCTTGTGAGATGTGTGAGAGAAAGCAAAGAATACATAATGAGTTTTACGAATCTATGGAGAAACGTGCATCTGAAGAATTAGTTTAAACAAACTTGCAATCGGTCTTTCATTCTAAATGCTTGTTGCTTGCCGTGCTAAAACAATTCACTGAAATTCCCCCTCGTATGCCTCCCAAAGGTACATATTTGTCATCTTCAGGTATGAAGGCAGGAGTTGTGTAAACATGACAGGAATGAATTTCATAGTATCTGACACATAGTTTTAGCATTTCTCCGAGGAGGCGAGGAGGCGCTCATAATACGTGTCATCCCAATTTTCAAGCTCCTAATAAATGTTCCATAATACTTCTTTAGGTATATATAATATATATCATATATACCTAAAGGACAGCCATCTTATTACGCAAGGAATGATCAAAAATAAGAGGATTAATTGTGTTCCCAATAATACGGAAAACAGTATTCTCCCTTGGAACTTTGAATTTCATAGATTCTTATCAATTTTTAATGGAACAATAATGCTGCTTTTCATCATCTGATAACAGTAGGAGATTTGCGTGCGCTTTAAATCTGAATGGTGTGATGTAGAGGGGGAACACCTCTTTCTCGTGTCCAAAAACATTGAAAGAAATGTTGTTCATTTTTACGAATTTAGATATATTTTTCTTCTAAATGTATGTAGTTGTTAAGGCATTCAATTTATTACAGGCTCATTCACAGTTAATACAGGATTTACATATGTGGAAAGTAGTCCCAGTGGTAATGGAAAAAAAAAAGAGTTAATTCCTAGTTCATTGGTAGCAAAATATCCCGTGCTTTTCCCGGTTGGTGCCGTAGAAGCTTTTAATAGCATGCTCAGGGTAGGAGATCATTTGACAGTCGAAGTAATCACAAGACGGCCATGTGTAAAGCAGAGAAAAAAAAAACTAACAAGAATTGTGTGTACTAAATGTAACTCTTTGAAAAAAATTTGTTTTGCACTGTTTCTTCAATATTCATGTTATTGCATTCATTCCAATAAATAATTCAGCGAAACATTAATATATACATCAACTATTGATTTTTCTTGGCTGATTAACTGGTTTTCCATGGTACAAAATAATAATAGACCGTAGATATATAACTTTTTGAGGGTACTGAAGATGTAAAATGAAAACATTCATTCTCTTTGGAAACGAACGTCCCATATTCCACCGATATGTTATTTTTCTCAGTCTGCAAATCTCCTACTTCTCGCCTTCCTAACGGCTACTAAAGGACTCATTGAACTATGCAGAATCACACCCTGCTTGTCACTTTGAATGAATTTTCATACCTTGACCTTAGTTCTCGTACCTTTTACAGTTTTCATCCTTACGAATCTTTTGAATAATGTGTGTTTCTTCTCATCAGTTCTGGAAGACTATGTTTTAGCACGAAATCAGTTTGTGTTCTTAATGAATGCTGTGGAATTATTTACCAAGTTTCTATTTTTAATGAAGGAAATCGTGTTATCAGTAGCAGATGCAAATATTGTTGAGCGGATAGCAACAGATCTGTCTGCAATCACCCGTTAAGAAAGTGACCTTGTCACGAACACATCCTGCTTGTAAAATGCATGATGAAAGGTCGAACTCGCAAAATACGGATAAAAGAATTGCAACACCCTCGTTGCCATTCAAAAAAAGTTTAGTGGAAAAATTTCAGATTAGAGTGGAAGTTAAAATTTTTTAATTGCGCAATCCGTGGTGTGGAACAATTTACGGTCACCATATCACACATAATGACGAATAAGTTTTTAAAACAGATTTTTTTTTATTAGATTTTTTTACCCAATGGCATTTTCTGTGGGAAAGCAGTTACTGCAGGCTAGTCCTTGAAAGGGGGGTGGAACTGTTAATGAGGGGGACTTTGATAAGAGTTTTAATTAATGTAGGGTTTTTAAGAAAGGAGGACTTTTTGATGATTAACGAGTTTATCGAAGAGGATCGTCAAAGGATCCGTAAATCGTGGTCCCATTGTGATTCACCGTTTAATATCTTTTAATTTCACAGGACATCCGTGAATAAAAACGTGGTGCAGTACCGAACACGTATTCTAAAGCGGGACTTTTATGACATCCATACAGGTCAATCCATATCATACATAATGAGGAATAAGTTTTTCCTTTTATTAAATTTTTTTACCCAATGACATTTTCTGAGGTATAGTCTTACTGAAGAGTAGTCCTTCTAGTCACGGAGTTAAATGAAATACGTAGGTTATAAACGAAGGTTACACAGAAATAAAGCTAGTTATAAAGAATACGAAGGTTGTGAAAAAACGTAGGATAATAAAAAACCTAGGTTAATATCTGAAATATAAAACTCAAGCTATAATAAAGAGATAGTGATTTATACCCCGTTTGAGACACATCTAAGCACGTCATCAAGTAACAAAGCATAGCCGAGCGCGATGACGCTATCAGCACTCGGTAGAGGGTTCAAATCACTGCGTTGGAAGCAAATTTTTTTAAAATACAGGAGACGTACTAAAGTTATAGGTCACTATATTATCCCTTTTTACATAATGACGAATAAGTTTTTAAGTTTTTTTTTCCTTTTATTAATTTTTTGCCAATTGGTATTTTCTGTGGGACAGTCTTTTAAAACTGTAGATTTGTCCTTCTTCTAGTCATGGAGTTCATTATAAGAAATACGCTGAAAAAAGTTAGTTATAAAGAATACGAAGGTTGTAAAAAAACGTAGGATAATAAAAAACCTAGGTTAATATCTGAAATATAAAACTCAAGCTTAATAAAGAGATACGTGATTTATATGGCTATACCCTGATTTATATGACTATACCCGTTTGAGGCACATCTAAACCACACCATCAAGTAACAAGGCATAGCCGAGAGCAATGACGCTATCGGCACTGAGGTAGAGGGTTCAAATCACGCTGTCGGAAGGAATTTTTTTTTAAATACAGGAGAAGTACTAAAAATAGTATGGACGCTGGATGAGACCGATTAAACGTGTATAGAGAAAACTGATTTGCTTTAAAGAGGGGAGGGGTTAAAATATAGGTGGGTCAACCAGGGGGTCTATGAAGATGGGTGGGCTTAAAATATGGGTTAATCAGGCGAAAATCGAGACTATTCGAGAAGGGGGGCTTAAAATATAGGTCGACCAGGGGGTCTATGAAGAGGGCTTAAAATATGGTCGGTTGAGACATAATGGTCAAAGTTCAATCTGAGAAGGCAACGTGGACGATTGCAACACAGGTCAGTTTCCGGTCGATTGCGACATAGGGGTCAGAGTTCAATCTGAGAAGGCAACGTGGACAGTTGTGACACAGGGGTCAAATTCCGGTCGGTGACGTCATAGGGGTCAAAGTTCAATCTGAGAAAGCAACGTGGACAGTTGCAACACGGGTCAATTTCCGGTCGGTGACGTCATAGGGTGAAAGCACAGTGCGTGGGGGCGCCCCAGGTTCGCACCACACTGCTCATATCATTATTTGCTTAGTCAAACGACCGACACTTCAGCATCTAGAATACACCTATCCCTCGATTTACACTGAAGATAGATTCCGCACAAAACCGTGTAAATCGAAATCTTGGATTTTGCTATGTAAAACCGTGTAAAACGAAAAAAACTCTAAAATGTGCATAATTCAGTTTCGATTTACACGGTTTTGATTTCGATTACACGGATTTCGATTTACACGGTTTTGTGCGGAACCTATCTTCAGTGTAAATCGAGGGATAGGTGTAGTAGTCAACAGGAGATATTTTCTCGTTGTAGCATTACAGCGCGACAACAAATGAGCTGCAGCAAAATTAAGAGGAAAACGAATAAAATTGTATGGTAAACTCAAATAGAAAAAGAAATTCAGATAACTAAAGCTTCTATTTTTTCTTCTGATCTATAATTCAATCCCCTCATCAAATAGTTACGTACTGTGTCGGCCAATACACTTAACAATACGGCTTTGGTTGAAGTAAATGTTTTCATAATTAAATAACAAATGCTATAAATTTGAATCTGAAAACACCGTCCGATCGCCGAAGTTAAGCAGCTTTTCGCGCGTTCGGTACCTGGGAGGGTGACCATTTGTGAACACCGCGTGCAGTAGGGAAAAAATCTGCTGAGGGCCCGCCATCCTCACAGATCCCTCTATTATGGCGAATTTAACTAACAGGCTCCTGTCAGACCTCTGTGGCAAGCATCTGCTTGAGGAGGTATTTATTTTTATTTATTAATGCGCTTATTTTAAATTGTTCTTTTGATGGCGAACTTGTATTATAAATAAAAAGTATCATTAATTTCTTTTGTTATTTCAATTATCAGTAGCCTCACTTCAGAGCCTTTGATCTAGAATAAAAGACGTTAAGTTTCTTACTATCTTGTCACAAAGCAATTATTTTTCATTTAATAATTTGTTTATTGCAGAGCTCCTAACATGCCAGTCGTGCAGTATAGGAACTACTATACTGCACGACTGGCATGTTAGGAGCTCTGCAATAAACTATATACTATTATTAGCAATATACTATTGCTGTTAGGAAAATAAGACCCCCCTCTCCCCCCACCCGAAATTTGAGGATGATTATGTAATAATATCAGATAAAGATTGAACTTATAAAAGTTAAGTATTCTGTGTATTAATTTGTTTTAAAACCACTTATTATTATATTACGTAAAATTATATGTTTTATGGGAATTAAAATTATGCATCTATATCTATATTTTTTCAGTTCCACCAATTTTTAAAAGTTTTGCAAACCATTCTTCCGGTAAATATTCCGCTATGAATTCTTTTCTAAAAATTAAATATTCCCTCAAGCAGTCGCTCTGAAGCAGATTACGAGACTGCCGGGCTATCGACTAGGCCATACCCGCCCCTCTCGCCGAAGAAACAATGGATATGCATATGTTATCGTATGTCAATAATAAAATTATTACCTTATATCTGAATATTTCAATTATTTTTATTTCAACACAAATTGAAAAAAAAGAAGATTTTTGCCCGATAATTATTCATCTAATGGAGTTATTTTTAGCCTGAAAAAAGTCGTACCCTATGTATAGATGTGTCTTTCTGCTACGGTCTCGCCTTCCTCACAAATTTTGTCTGTAGCGTATTATACTGACAGGTTCCTGTCAGACTTCTCTGAGAAGGAGATGTTTGAGAGATAATTTATTTTTATTTTCATTTTATTGCATAAACTGATTATTTTCCTAAGAAACCGAATTCAATTTCGTGAATTGAAACAAATATTTGTTCTCAGTGAAAAATTTTAGAGTCGAAAAGCCATTTTACTGACTGCATCTTATCTCTAGAAACTATCCTTCAGATTGTCACTAGAACGCAACCAGTTGATGAGAATGTGACCTTCAGCTGCGGGAAACAATGGAGGTGCGACTTTGGCTGGACTGTGCTTGGAGCGAATCTCTGTGCTTTGCAGTGGTCAGCAGCATGCATATTACCATTCTCTGTAACCCATCCTAACCTGCAGGGTACTACAGCAGTAAGCCGGGTCATACCTCTAGGGCAGGGGTGGGCAATTGCTTTGGCTCGGGGGGCCACTTTGTGGAAGCGGAGGTTAGCGGAGGGCCGCACTTTTTAAAATGATTGCATTCATTAGTTAACTTTGCATTTCAGAAAAGGTATAAATTGTACCATAAAAATCAATAAATATAAATTAAATTAAATAGTGGCAGTTTTATTCAATTTATTTATTGTGCTAATTTCATATCATCTGTAGATGCAAGCACATTTAATTTTAGAATCAGTTTAATGAGACAAATGTACCCTATCACACTTTTCTACAATTTTTTTGAAATCAGGAGTGAGATTGCTTGTTGAGATTCTCATCACAGCCTGCAAGTTAATGTCTGTCAAAGAGCATCTATATTTACTCTTGTTGATCTTCAAGCAAGAAAAACTTTGCTCACAAATATATGTAGACCCAAATATAGAGAACATTTTCCCAGCAAATTTCTTCATACATGGAAATTTTTCAGCAGACAAAGATTTGTAAAAGTCAACTAATGTTACAGCATTAAACATTTCTTTCACAGTGTGATCTGACTGCATGTCAATAAGTTCAAGCTGCAGCTCCTCAGGTGCTGTGTCAATATCAGCAGTGATGGGATAAGAGAGCAAATTGAATTTAGGCTCAATTTTCTTAAAAGTCCTGAAATCTGCTTGTGACCTCGTCCTCCAAACTCTGCAGATGATCCCTTACCTTAGCAAAAACACTTTCAGGCACTTTCTGTTTTCCTAATAAAGGGAAATGACAAAAATTGCCTTCACCTGCTTGCCTTGCAAATATACCTAGTTTTGCTTTGAATGATTTTACATGCTTCCACATTTCATGTGCAAACAACCCCTTTCCCTGCAGTGTCACATTCAGTTCATTCAATTTCTCAAATACATCAGCTGCAAACATCGTCTCATATCTGCACTCCTCACATCCTATTTTTGTAACAAAATCATGAGATATCTGCTTCGTGTCCAGAAATAAGAGGATTTCATTCTGCAATGCCCAGACTCTTTTTATCACTTTTCCCAGGCTCAACCACCTCATACTGTTGTGGTAAATTACGTCTTCATACTCTGCCTCCACATCCTCAAGAAAAGATTGAAACTGTCGATGGTGGAGTGCCCTTGCTCTGATTGTGTTCACCACACTAACAATAGGATCTACCACATGCTTTCAGTCCAGTGCAACTTTACAAAGGCTCTCCTGATGGAAAATGCAATGAAAAGACAAGATATCACTGTCTGTGTCTTGTGCTTGTAACTTGTTTTTTAAAAGCTTAGCCATACCTACATTTTTTCCACTGAAAGCTCTGGCCCCATCTGTTGTAATGCTTGCCATTTTGTTCCAGGACAAGCCACTTTTCTCCACACAATTCACAGCACACTCAAGCAAGTCCTGACCAGTGGTTCTATCTTTCATTGATTCTAGGCCAAGTAATTCCTCTGTGATAACGAAATTTTCATTAATTCCACGGATAAAGATGAGTAATTGTGCAGTGTCTTCGTTATCTGTGCTCTCATCCAGTGCCAAAGAAAACCAAACAAAATCTTTGCTCGCAGTCTTCAGCTGTTCTGTGAGTTCGTCACTAATTGAGTCAATGCACCGCACTACAGTATAGTCCTTCTTGACAATGAAATGCTTTCAAATTTGCTTCTAACATCAGGACACAATACGCTTGCACACTCTACCATACACTGCTTAATAAACTCGCCATCCGAAAAAGGCTTGTTGTGTTTAGCAAGGTTGTAGGCTACCATGACTCTTGCTTCTGTAGCGCTATTTTGAAGTGTTGGTTGCTTTGTAAATAATGTTTGTTGCTTCTTCAGCCTTTTCACACACTCCGCAGCTTTTATTTTGCGTTCTTCCTTGGAAAGTTTGCAGCCAAATTCGCTATGTTTTGTTTCGTAATGTCATTTCAGATTGTACTCCTTAAATACGGTTATCGTTTCATGACACAATAAACACACTGCTTTATTCCCTGTATTACCAAAGAAATATTTGTTTGTCCATTCTTCATTAAACACACGACATTCATCACCGATTTTACGTTTTTTCGAAGGGTTCATGGTTTCACTAAAGTTGGAAATTTATATATTTACTGTTGCCAAGATCAACCGGAAAAGCACTGCGTATCGTATCTATACTGCGCATGCGTATTGATGCGGCCGTTCTAGTGGAAAATACGAGACGAAACTTCGGTCGCGCACGGGAAGGAAATCTCGGTTCAAGGCGGATTTTTCTGACTCTCTTGGCGGGCCACAAAAAACTCTTAGCCGGCCGCTATTTGCCCACCCCTGATCTAGAAAATCAATGAGAACTACTTTAACGTCATCTCAGACAGTTTTCCAGCTCCACTCAACAAGCGGGATTTTATCATGTTTCTTTTTTGGTGTTGTATCCTTCCTGCTGATTTTCAGACATTCGTAGACTCTATGGAGCTACGAATACAGGCTGTACTGGAAACAAGTGTTAGTCCAACACGATGTTAATGATTTTACGTTGCCCTTTCGTTTTTTCCCCCATTACCTGTAGATGTTAATAATCTAAAAAAAATCGAAAAACATCTGATAGTGCTGTTAATATTATTACTACCATTTTGTTGTAGTTATTATTATTACGTTGTTGTAGTAGTTGGGTCGCTTTACCTCTGAGCGGCACTTTTTTTGCACACAATAGAGAAAATGGCCAGGTCATAAGGATCTCAAAGTCTCAGAGAAGGTGGGGGAAGGGGACCCACTGGAACAGCTGTTGGGAGACAGATGGTAGCTTCCCGTCAATGCCATCCAGCATTTTCGTTAACATGTACAGGGTATGGCTCTACCATACATGCGGACTACGGCTTAACGACCCATCCGGTGAACGGCGGCCTTTCCAAGTTCATCTGTGCCATGTAATAACTGAGGCAAGGAGATTTGCGTACATAACTCTTAATGTTGGCCCAGCTGGGACCCCAACCAGAGAACTGCAGATTACGAGCGTAGTGCGCGACCGACTGAGCCACCCTGTCCCCTACAGACAGAGACCTCCTATTGACTGAACCGTTACATGATGCCTTGAAAGAATTCCTCTTTTTACGAATCCACTAAACACATGGACAAAAGAGATAAATAAGCAGACAGCACTTCCTCAACATTTAGCGGAAAAAAGTACATGAGAAAATGTTTATATTGGGTCTCACCAATTGTTCGTAAACTCTAGATCAGCTGACATTGACTTTCAGTGTATTATAATCTCGAAATGAGAAAGAACTTTTCATAACATTTGTTCAGCTTCTGAAAGAAATAGCCTGAAGTGCAAATCCTACGTATCATCGAACATGCATAAGCTAAAGCTGTGAAAAAATATATTTTCTGGTGTCGAGGTAGATATGGTCTACGTCCGTTTAGGTGTTCAAAACTTTAACAAAGTTGGTGATGCTAGAGTTTAGAGTTTATAATTTAGTCAGAATCCTGGTTATCAAATGTATCAGCAGGTAAAACGTTCTGACATTATGAAAGAGCTGTTTCAATTTTTACCCAACAAAGAAGACTTTAAATTGTCCGTGAGGTGTATTAAACTGTGGGCTAAAAGGCGTGGTGTGTATTCCAATATACTTGGATACAAAAATGGCCTCTCATGGGGAATATTAGTCTCAAGAAAATGCCAATTTTATCCAAATGCGAGCTGTTCAAAATTAGTTAATAGGTTCTTTATGATGGACATGAAGTTCCATGCGTTCGAGGAAACGGGTTGGGTCCACAACAGATTTTTTTTAATCTCGTATCTTGTACTTGAATGGAGATATGCGTTATGAAGATAACGGTGTTACGATGGGTACTTAATGGTTAGCTAACCATTTAGTAACGATCGTAATATTTTCTTATCTTTATCAGTATTCTTTTGTTAATGAAACAAGTGAGTAATAAAAGATTAATTTGTGACAGGTTTTTCCTTAACAAATGATATAATGTGACGAATATTCAAATGGAATGAATTATTTGAACCAATTAACTTTTATCACTTATGGAAGCATTCTCTTGTTTTGATTGCAACCTCCTATTCGGAAGAGACATATTTGGAATTGTGCGGTTTGGTTGAATGAGGGATTGGTTTTATTTTCTTAAGCTCAGAATCTCATTGGAAATATTTATGAATGAAATACTAATTTTTTATGTCAAAAAGGAAAACTTGAGTGTACTAGCCAATCGTTCTGATTAATTGGATTTGGTTTTAAAGTGAAGAATGTTAATTTAATCTTAGATATTAATAACTCTGTCCACATTATTACCAAGCATGCTGTTGCATATAAGAGGAAGTGAACTATCTAAGAAGAAACCAACTAGGAACTATTTATTTGGAAGTATTCTGCATGCAACAAGAAATAATGATCAGTAAATATACCCGTTTCCAAGAAAATCTTTCAGGAATTAGACGTTTCTGATGCGTATTACGTCCGGCAAAATATTTTCCTTCGAAGGATTTTCGTTTAATTTCATTCATTTTGAGAAACTGGAAACACGTTTTAATACAATGTTCACTGTTGTGGTGTATTGTCAATGATTTTCAATTTAAAAGGGAAAACAACAACATTTTAGCTTTGTTATTTTCGTTGATATCAATTTTGAGTTATTGCACTAGGAATTTATTAGAAATGGAAAAAAAGTTTTTTTCTACTTTGTTTTTGTAGAGTTTAGTAGATTTTGCAGAATAGTAATTAAGAGTTCTTGAAGAATATCATATACTTGAAACATTTCGAAATGAAAAAAATATTTTCTCAGAAAGGAAAATTGACGAACGGTGTTGTATCCCTCCTGCTGATATTCAGAAACTGGTAAACTCTGTGCAACTACGTATACAGGCTGTACAGAAAACAAGTGTTAGTGCAACACGATGTTAATGATTTTACGTTGGTCTTCGGTATTTGTCCATTACCTGTAGATGTTAATCATTTAAAAAATATCGATAAATATCTGATTGGGCTACTACTACACCATTTTGTTGTTGTTATTATTATTATTACTGTGTTGTTTTTGTTATTGCTATTTTTACTGTGTTATTGTAGTAGCGTGTATGGTGGTTATTATACAAACACTTATCTTTCGTTGTGTTTCCAGAGTTATTGATCTACTGAAGGACGATAAATGGCGGAAGACGTTTGACAACACCCACAAGCGAATCATCTTGGTGTTACATCTTCCGTAGATGAGCATTAGCCAACAAACAGAGACCGTTTATTAACTGAAGATTTAAATGAGGCTTTGAAAGAATGCCTGTTTTATGAGTTCCCGAAAGGAGGTGTGCATCGAATGAAAGTCCTGTGAAAAATTCACAAACTGTAGAGTGTGTCTCACGGCCGATTGGTTAGAGATGGATACTACTGATCTTAGAGATGGGTTCGATGACCGGGTAAGGCATGGATGGATGTGTCGTTTTTCTGCTGAGTTTCTGCCATCCTCTGACCTTTTACTCTGGCATATAAATTGACAGGGTCCTGTCAGACCTCTAAGGCAAGCAGCTGCTTTAGGGTGTATTTATATTATTACAGATAACAGAAATAAGAAAACAGCCCTTCCCCAACATTTATAGGAAAAAGAACATGCGAAAATGTTTAAGTTTGGTCTCACGAAATGTGTGTAATCTCTAGAACAGCTGACATTGTCTTTCTGTGTATTACATCTCGAAATGTGTTGAGAAAGGACTTTTCACAACATTTGTTCAGTTTGTCCTGAAATGTAAAGTCTACGTACCATCAGATATGCATAAGTTCCAGTTGTGATTATGGTATTTTCTGGTGTCGGGAAAGATATGGTCTACGCTCGTTTTGCTCTTCATAGCGTTAACAAACTTCGAGATCTCAGAAATCACAATCTACTCAGAAACCTGCATATCAAGTGTATCCGCAACTTAAACTGTTCTCGGATTACAGAAGGGCTATTCCTATTTTTAAACCACAAAGAAGGTTTTAAATTATCCACGAAGTGTATTAAACTGTGGGCTAAATGCGTGGTGTGTATTGCAATATACTTGGAGGCAAAGGAGCTTTTCCTGTGTAATATTAGTCGCAAGATTTTGTCAATTTTATCCAAATGGGAACTGTTGAAAAGTAGTTAATAGGTTCTTTATGGTGGTCAGAAATTCGTAGTCGAAGATACCAGAGCGTTTGAAAAACTTTCTGCCTTCAACTACCGCACTTTTTTTTAAATCTCGGATCCTGTACTTGAATGGAGGTATGCATTATGAAGATAAGACGGTGTTACGATGGGTGTTAAATAGTCAGCTAACCATTTAGCAACTATCGTAACATCATCTTACCTTTATCACTATTAGTGTGTTAATGTAACAATGTCAGCAATAACTGTAAAAAAAGATGAATTTAAGAAAGGTTTTTCCTTAACAAATGACATAATGATAGGAAAATACAAATGATATGAATTATTGAACTGATTAACTTTTACCACTTGTACATCCTCCTCCTCCTCCTCAAGCAGCCATGGGCTACAAAGGTCCAACCAGACCGTGCAATTTAGTTCTCCAAGCAAGTCTATCCTGAGCTACATCTACTGCATCTGGCCACTGCACACCAAATCTAACAAGGTCCTGTTTGACATTGTCAGCCCACCACATCCTAGGTCTCCCCTTCTTTCTGAGGCCTTTAGGCACACTGTTCATAACCCTATTCGCCAATCTATAATTATTCATACGGGCAACATGGCCAAACCAACGGAGTCTCTCTCTGCACAATATGCTGCTTAAAGGAGGTTGCAAACTCCTTTGCCTAATCTCATCATTAGTTACAAAGTTGAACCACCTAATGCCCAAGATACTGCGTAAGCATCTGGAATCAAAAGCATCTAGTTTCCTGTTATCTTGTTTACAAAGTGTCCAAGTTTCACTACCATAACTAATCCTAGAAAGAACCAAACTATTATACAGTCTGATTTTACTCTTTAGGTGTATACGCCTATTTCTACACACTCTCCATAGGTTCTTAAAAGTCCCAGCAGCAATCCCTATTCGTCTGTTAATCTCATGCCGCACATCACCATTATCTGTTACATAGCTCCCAGTCTCATCAACAGCTCGAATGAAAGAGTTCATCTCATCAACATCATTTGCCAAAAGGGCTAAATCATCAGCATAATATAAATCAGACATTTTCGTATCTCCAGTCCATTTAAGGCCAAAATCTTTCCCTTGAAGTGAATTTCGCATAACATAATCAATAACCAAGCTAAAGAGAAAAGGAGACAAAATGCACCCTTGTCGAACACCAGAAGTAATGCTAAACCAATTGCTACAAGCCTTACCAACTTTCACACACGACTCAGTGTTATTATAGAGAGCTTTCATAATGTTAACTAACTTGTCTGGTATACCATATGATTTCACAATCAACCACAAATTATGACGATCAACAGAGTCGATAGCCTTTTTGAAATCAACAAAGCTAGCAACCAAAGGTTTCTGAAACTCTAAACATTTCTAAAGAATCTGCCTAAGTGAAAATATCTGATCCACACATCCCCTACCACTTCTGAATCCACATTGCTCATCACGCAATTGCCTGTCAACCAAAACACAATCATGCAAAGAACTTTTCCTGGAACATAGAGTAGGCTGATACCCCTATAGTTATCACAAGAACTGCGATCACCTTTTTTGAAAATAGGGATAACAATAGCTCTGGTAAAATCCTTAGGAACCATGCCTTTATCATAAAAGATATTCAGAATTTCAGTCATCCAAGTGGTAACCGAAACATTCCCAGCTCTAAGCATTTCCGTAGTAATTTCATCTACCCCTGGGGATTTATGAAGTTTAAGTTTAGAAACAGTCAAAAGAACTTCAGATTGTGTTATAGGGCCAACATTAAAGCCACCAATGCATCTATCATCATTGCAAACAATGGGAGTAGAACTAACTACATTGTTTAGAACATCACTGAAATGCTCAGCCCACCTAGCCATGACAGAATTCTCACCTTCTATAACCTTACCTTGTTTATCCTTCAATCCTTATATGCCTGTCCGTTTTCTACCACACAAAACATTAACTATCTGGTACAGCTCTCTGCTGTTGTGCTCTCTAACTGCCTCCTCGGCTTTGTCAGCCAAACCATCAAGCCAAAGATTCTTATCAGCAGCTAACTGATCCTTTACAAGTTTATTAAGGTCTCTGTAATGCTTTCTATTAGGACTAGTAGGATATTGATTAAGGGCATTCTTGCAGTTCTTTCTTTCCGAAATAAGCTCAAGTGCCTTATCACTCAGATAATTTTGCCTCTTCTGCTCTTTTTTTCCTAAAAGAGCACTGTTAGTGTCCAAAAAAGCCTGTTTAAAATGATCCCATTCTTCCTCAACTTCAGTAGTAAGCAAACCATGACTGTCATAATGACTAAGTAACCTATCATGGTAAGCTTTGGCTATAACTGGATCTTTCAGAGCTTCAGTATTAAAAGTAAATTTTTTAACCCTAGCACAACACTTTTTAAGTTTAAGTTGCAAGACACTTTTAACAAGGTAATGGTCAGATCCAATTTCAGCTCCCCTATATACCCTGGTATTCCTAACAGAACTAGCCCATTTGCTTTTAATTAATATATAATCAATCATATTCTTATGCAGCCCATCAGGTGAAACTCATGTGTACTTAGTATGTCGCGGTGTTTGTGTCGTGCCCACAGAAATTGATCCTGCGGACACGACTTGGGCCGGGGGTCCTAGGGTATGCTTTTCAAATGTGAGTACAAAGACTTGTTTTGGTCACCCAGCTTCCACGAACTGGTCCATTACAGCGGATAACACCCGTGGCGACAATCGCCCCGGGTGTAGAAATTTCTGGACTAGAGTCGCGCTCGACATCAAAGGTTCCGAGTAGGTGGAGCGTTTTCGGCTCAAGCGTCCACAACCAATAGTGAGTGCCTGCGTCAGCCTTCCACGCTGACCACCACTAGAGGTCGCGGTGGGAAAAGGCGGCAAGTTTGAACAGTGAGAGGAAAGTGTGTCTTTTGCCTCGTGTCTCTCGTCTTGATGAGTTGTCTCCTCTCGTCGCGCAGCCCGGTCGAGCAGTCTCTCTCCTTCCGCCCGACGAACAATGCTAGTACCTGCGAGGAATGAGCGCAAGCCTCCTTTGTCTGGCCGAGATTAGGCAGATGGGCTCCCAGTCGACAGTGCCGGACTTCCCATCCAAGGCTTCTGCAGCGGCTACGTGAGACAGGTAAGGGTCACCATCATTTGTAAATCTGGATTTTTCCTCTTAAATACTATTGTCTGTCTGCCACCGCCACCGTGCTCCAGGAAACGGACTACGGAACATGACTTTGGAACTAGTAGCTCGGACTTAATGGATGGACTTTGCCATAGCAATTTCTTGGTTCCTCATTGTAAAGGCTGACATTGCCTAAACGCTGAGTAAAAGAAGCTGTATGTCGACAAAGGGAGTAAGTTGTGTTAGAGAGTATTTTAGTAATGCTGTTTTTAATAAATTGTATGTAACTGGGAAAACATGACTCCTCTCCATTTTTCATTATTGTAAGTAAAGTTTTTGGGTTAATACGAAAGAGTGCCTTTTTCGGTAATCAAGCGCAATCGCAGCATGGCCAATTACCAGGAAAGGAGTCAAACATTAATGTCGGACCGCCCTAATACGAAAGGGGGGTTCAACGGCAAATTGGTTCCCATGACCAGGATATTCGAACCTGAGGGTTATTGCGGCTAGAAATCGAAGAACATATATATATATATAGATTACATAATTATTGTGTTAAAATGTGGCAGTGGCAGAATGTTAAGAAGGTTAAGAATGTTAAAAATAAGAGTGAAATATTGTGATATGTGGAAGGTTATGAAGTGTATGTTAGAAAGTAAGATAGTGTTTTTAGTGAGGATTGTATATCACGTTTGAGTTAGGAATTTCAGGATCATCTGTTGAAACAAGTTTTATTGTGAAACATAGTGAAGTAATATTGGATTAAATGATTTAGTTCTAAGATAAGTATAAGACTATAGCTAGGCCCAGGTGTAGAGTGTATGAAGGGAGTACTAGAGATTCGACTAGGGACTGCTACATTGTTATATTCTAGATAGGAGTGATTTTGTGTCTTACCGTTAAGTTGCATTTCTGTGTGCGCCTCCATTGCACTTAGGAGGCACAAAAAAACCCAACACACAGCACAACACGCAGCACACTATTTGCATAGTGAGGAAGACCCCGAAGCAATGGAGAGTCAGGACGCGAGTGCGCCACCCACCCAGGAGCCGTCCCCAATGACGGGACTTCTCCTGGCGGGGTTCGTGAATTTAGTAAACCCATATGAAGGAGATAGTAGCCGCACTGCCGCAGCGTTTTTCGAGCAAGTAGAGGGAGTAGGGAGGATCGCACGATGGCAGCCGAGCGAGATGGCAATCATTGCCCGCTGGAAGCTGCGAGGAGCCGCTGCGGAATTTGTTAACCAATCCCTGGAATTAAAGAACGAAGAGGATTTTGGCGTTTTCAAAAGGGCAGTGTTGGAAAGGTTCGACAGTGAGGAGCCATTAGCCACCCGCCTGCACAAATTCACAAGCTGTCAGCAAGCGGCGAACGAGAGTGTCCGGGAGTATGCTGCCCGCATTCGGACCCGGGCCTATCAGTTTTTGGGAACAGCAGGAAGGAACATGGACAGCGAGGATCAGGGAATCGGCTATCAGATGCGCCTTGCCCAGTTTTTGGTGGGCCTGATCCCGCGGCTCAAGCGGTTCGTACTGTCCCATAATCCCCGCACTTTTGAGGAGGCTTTAGCGAAAGCTACACTGGAGGAGAGTAACGAGCGTGCCTCCGGACGAACGCCAGCCATACGAGCACTTGACGAGGAAACTCCTGCTAGAAACATGGATTCGAACCCTCTGCCCCAGCTGCAGGATCTGTTGGCAGCCTTTCCACTGTGCCAGATCCAGGCAGATCTAGTACGTTTGGGGGAGCGCCTCCACCAGATTGAGGGACAGCAAGAGAGAAGCCATACCAGTCAGCCCCAGCAACGGCAGCACCCCTGGGCAGATCGCCGGGGTGTCACGTGCTTTGCGTGCGGTGGAGTGGGCCATTACGCCCGTCAGTGTGCGTCGCCCCCGACCCTACGCCCACGTGACCCGCGATACCAAACGGGGCGAAACCGGCAGCAAAATTTGGACCGAGCAACTCCACAGAGGACCCGCTGGACGAGAGATAATGGATTCCCTTTCACTCCCCCTCAGCAAGCTCGAGATCAGGGTAGAGAAGGGTTACGGCAAGCCAACCACCATACTGCTCCTTTAAACTAGAATGGGAGGGAAGCCCCGGATGCACTTCCCAGAGTCCCTTCGAAGCGTCAGCCGTCCGCATTGCCCCATGTGTCATACTATGCAGTGATGAAAATTCACCCATTGTGTCTGGCCACGTGGAGGACACGGAGGTGTCGGCCCTCGTCGATACCGGCGCCACTGTGTCCGTCATGAATAGCCAGTGTTTTAAGCGCTTGAGAAGCCGAATCCTGCACAAAATGATCCCCCCCAACATAATTTGAAAACCGTAGATGGCCACCCCCTTCCAGTGATAGGCAGATACATGGTGACCCTCACATTCGACGAGATTAGTTTTGAGCACCCCATAGTGGCCTTGACATAGACACTCCACGGTACAACATGATAATGGGACACGATATCCTCAAAAAGCACCGATTCATCATAGATTATCATTCAGGCACACTGCAAAGGAAAAAGGACAAGGAATCGAAACATAGGATCACCCCCTCACATTGCCCGCCTACCCTGCCCGGGAACAACGTACACCCTCCTCCCCTACACCCACATACATTGGGTGCATCGTGCAGAAGCTCTGCGTCCCTCCCCGAGCCAAGCGCATAGCCCTTGTCGAATGTTCTGCCCCCCAACTCCAAGGCTGCACGATCTTGGCTCAGCCACATGAGCGGCTAAAAACCAGTTCCGTGCACGTGGCCCACTCGTTGAACTGCGTGGACAGTAGCGGCCGACTCAACATCCGGGTCGCCAATACCTCCTTGGCCCCCATCTGGCTGAATAAAAGCATGTGCATCGCCACGTTGGAAGCCCTTGACGCCGAACAAATAGAACCCCCTAGCGTCCCCCGGAAGAGAAGAAAATTGCCCCTGGCCCTGGAGGATTTCTAGTTGGACCATCTTGGGCCCCGAGAGAAGAGTAAACTGGGGAAATTATTGATGAAAAATAGAGATGTTTTTGCGAGAGATGTCAGCGAATTGACCGGCGCAGACGCCGTGTACCACGAAATCCACCTCACAGATGACAGCCCCGTGAGGCAGCGGGCATACAGGGTGCCGTTCGCGCTGCAGGGCGAATTGGACCAACAGGTGGATGAGTTGTTAGAGCAAGGAATAATAAGAGAAAGCGCCTCTCCTTTTGCATCACCCATCGTTTTAGTGAAGAAAAAAGACTCCACATACAGATTCTGCGTCGACTACAGGGCACTAAATGCGAAAACAGTCCCAGATTCGTACCCTCTCCCCCTCATCAACGAAATCATTGATCAACTGGCTCATGCCAAATATTTCAGCTCGCTGGATATGGTATCCGGTTATTGGCAGGTTCCCGTTCACCCACGTGACGTGGAGAAAACTGCGTTCATCAGCAGGAAAGGGCTATTTGAGTTTAACTACTTACCATTTGGACTGAAGAACAGTCCCGCTACTTTCCAGCATTTACTGGACCACGTATTAATGGGAATGTGACAAGAGCAAGTCCTCATCTACCTCGACGACATAATGGTGGCCTCCCAGACATTTGAACAACACGCTGAACGGTTACAGAGGGTATTTGACCACCTAAGGGCCTACAATTTAAAGTTGAAGCCAGCGAAGTGCCAATTCATGAAGGAATCCCTCACTTACTTGGGACATTTGATTTCCGCAGAAGGGGTCCAGCCGGACCCGCGGAACGTCCAGGCCATTGAAGAATTTCCTCGCCCCCATAGTGTCCGGAACGTTCGAGCCTTCCTAGGCCTAACCGGCTACTACCGGCGTTTTATCGATCGCTACGCCGATCTTACAGCCCCCTTGGTCCATTTAGTGAAGAAGGACACCCCTTTTAGATGGTCCCCAGAAGCGGAGGAAGCGTTCGAAGTACTGAAGAGGAAATTAATGACCAAGCCCCTTCTCCTCTACCCCGACTTTGGATGGAAATTTTTCCTGTCGACCGATGCGTCGGATATTGCGGTAGCCGGCGTACTCGAGCAGGAGACGGACGACGGTTTCCGTCATCTGGTAGCCTACACCAGTCGGAAGCTGAAGCCCCCGGAAACACGCTACTCAACGATTGAGAAGGAAGCTCTTGCAATCAGTTTCGCCATTACCCATTTCAAGCAATACCTGTATGGGCGACTATTTACGGTTGTGTCCGACCATGACCCCCTCAAATATTTGCTGAAGCTCAAGGATCCCTCCAGTAGACTGGCCAAGTGGAATATGACGCTGCAGGACTACGATTTTGACATCATTTATCGGCCTGGGAAACACAATGTCCCCGCCGATACTCTGTCCCGTCACATACAGGCCGTCGAGAGAAACCCCCCTTCCCAGAGCCCCCTTGGCGATTTAGCCCATTTGAGAGACCTACAGCTGTAGGACCCCACCTTTAGGAACACCATCGAAATTTTAGAGAGTAGGACCCACAATTCACCCTCCAGTGACGCCGAACCATTTTACTTGAAAGAGGGTATCCTATACCATCTGGCCCCCCCGGCTAGCCATAGCCCCCGCATGGAAGCAATGGAGCAGCTAGCGATCCCCGTCAGTCTTCGAGGACAGATATTAGAATTATGCCACGACAACCCCTGCTCAGGCCACTTGGGAGAGTACAAAACCTTGCAAAGGATAAGGTCTGAGTATTACTGGCCCGGCATGTATGCCGATATTCGCAATTACGTCCAGACCTGCACATTTTGTCTGAAACGGAGAGGCTACCAAGAGAAAAAGAAGGGAAACCTGGTTCGAGCCCCACTCACAAGCCGCTCCTTTCAGCGTATAGGCATGGATATTTTAGGCCCTCTCCCCATCACTCAGCGAGGAAACAAGTACGTCTTAGTCATTATGGACTATTTTACCAAATGGCCAGAAGTCTACGCGCTGGCCGATCAGTCAGCAGAGTCGATTGCTAGAGCGTTTGTAGAAGATTTCATCCCCAAACATGGAATTCCCGCTACTGTCATCAGTGATAATGGGCGCAACTTTACCGGTCGCGTGATGACCGAGGTATTTAACCGATTAGGCATTACTAAACAAAACAATAGTTTTTATCACCCGAGCTCCAATGGCCTCGTGGAGAAATTCAACCAGTCCATAGCATCCATTTTATCTCATCTGGTGGCCGACAAAAATGATGTGTGGGACGAGCATCTGCCTTTTGTTTTGATGGCTTATTGGAGTTCCACTCACAGTTCCACCCATGAGACCCCCTATTTTCTACTGTATGTCCGAGACGTGGCCCTGCCTTACCAGTTGTGGCAGACGAAGGAGCCCCCGACCTACGCTAACACTGAGAGCTATGGCGAACAGTTAGCCAACAAGTTGAATGAAGCATATGAGCTGGTGAAGGCGAATCTTGAAGCAGCAGCTACGAGTCAGGAGGAGAAGAGAAAAAAAGTGGCCGTGGATAAAGGTATTCGGCCCAGCGACCTAGTGTTTTTATATAGACCACCGGTCCCTCGCTGGAATACCAGGAAGTTATCAAAATTGTCCACCAGACCATGGCGAGTGCTGCAGCGCCTCACCGAAGTGAACTATAAAATTGCCTTAGTCACCAACCCTCACAAAGTGGAGACAGTGCATGTCGATCGCCTCACCAAACTACTGAAATGCCGCCCGTACCTGATAGGTGAGCCCTCCATCCCAGACGACCCCACACCAAAACCCCCGACGCCCCCATCACGACCCATCATTGAGCCGGAATCTGAGGACGACGACTGGGAATCGAACCCCTGAGTCACACGGAATCACGTCACAGGCCGTCCGGCGCCAGGCGCACGAGCGCGCCCTGCCACAACAAGCTCCCAGCCGCCGCCACACGCTACAGCTGCCAGTCAGCCACACAGGTACGACCTTCGACCACGTGCACAAGACGGAAGAGTCGCGCCATCTCCAACCACTGCTGCTGACACACCCTCGCAAACCGTGGCTTGCTATAACGTCAACACATCCATTGAATCAGCACCCCCTCCTCCCTTGCCTCAGTGGCCGCCCCGAAGCAGACGACGCTTGAAATCACAGAATGCTGGGATATATGACGAACCTGAAGAAGTGAACTCCACGTCATGGGCTGATGTCGTTGCGAAGGGACGCCTTCGAGACGCATCGCCCCTGGGCAGCAGAAATCCCCCTCCCCTGGTCCGTCAGTACCCAACGATCTCTGTCTGTACACTAGTGCACTCACACCCCCCCTCCGGCTATCAAGCGCAGCGGAGCAGTGGAATCTGAGTAATAGAACGCTCACGCGAGAAATCGCGAGAATTTCTCCCGTGCGCGGTGGCCGAGCCGGTCGCAAGCGGAAATGGTGACGTTTTGCGAAGACTCTGACGAGGCTGCAGTTCTGCACCCCCCCCCCCACACACACACGCTACAATCAATCAATCGGCCGGAAGAAACAAAGCAGCTATTGGAAATATGGTAGACCTAATGCAAAGCCCTTCACTTGAATAGTAGAGATTTGAGATTTGAGAAATAATTATAGATGATCATTGTAAGAGTAACTTAGTAAGATGATTTTGTTATTGTAGAATGAGTTTTCGAGAAGAGTTTTGATTGTCATTATGGAATGACCTAGTAAAATGATTCTGTCGCTATTAAATGAATTTATCGAGAAGTAATTTTAGATGATCATTGTAAGAGTAACTTAGTAAAATGATTTTGTTATTATAGAGTGAGTTTTTGAGACGAGTTTTGATTGTCATTATGGAATGACCTAGTAAAATGATTCTGTCGTTACTAAATGAATTTATCGAGAAGTAATTTTAGATGACCATTGTAAGAGTAACTCAGTAAAATGGTTTTGTTATTATAGAATGAGTTTTGAGGAGAGTTTTGATTGTCATTTTGGGAATGACCTAGTAAAATGATTCTGTCGTTATTAAATGAATTTATCGAGAAGTAATTTTAGATGACCATTGTAAGAGTAACTTAGTAAGATGATTTTGTTAGTATAGAATGAGTTTTTGAGAAGTGTTTTGATTGTCATTATGGAATGACCTAGTAAAATGAGGTTGTCATTATTGGACAAGTTTACTGAGAAGTGACTGCTAGAGTATTATTGTAGAACGACGTAGTAAAATGATGTTGCCATTGCAGAGTGAACCCATTGAGAAGGGATTTCTTTTTTTTTTGGAATTGTTAAAGGGAAATGAATTAACGTCAGAAGATTATTTGAAGCATTGTGACACAAGGTGGTCTTGTGAATTTTCAGGATATCTAGATGAGTTAATTGAAGGATTATCTGTCGGAGTTATAGACAGAGAGTAGAGATAGGATTAATTGTGGGAAGAGAATAGTTCAAACTAGTGTCTTATGAATTAGTGGAACTTGTAGAAAGAGATTAATTGCGGAATAGGTCGTTCGGAGTATTGGCAAATAGCCAGGACTGAATTAATTGAAAAAAAAAAACTTAACTTTTGAATTTTTACCATGAAAAACATAGGAAGTAAGAATAAATAAATGCAATGTATGTACCAATTGTAAATGTAACCTGTGCTGGGTGCAAATGGCCCCAGAGATTTTGAAGTTTCTATGTAACAGTGAGTCACATGGCGGTAAGCATGGAGACAGACTGTGTGCTTGTGAATTAAGTACATGTGGAAAACCAGATTTGTGACCCTTTTCCCTTTTTCTCTTTCTGTTTCATGTGCCGTGGAGCTTCCTGCAAGCCAACGCCCACTAGAGCGGTCCAGGCGGACCCGAACTGTGACCCGTTGGACTTTCAGTGCACCTGTTACTGGACTCATGGAGGAAAAAGGAAAAATTCAAAATATTGATGTGTGACCCAGGAGATCGCCCTCACCACTTCTAAGACATATATCGTGATCTTCAGTCCGTCAGAGGCCTTTTCCCTGCCCCGCCTATTCCCCCCTCTCCCTAAGGGGGATAGGTGTGTCGTACCCACAGAAATTGATCCTGCGGACACGACTTGGGCCGGGGGGTCCTAGGATATGCTTTTCTAATGTGAGTACAAAGATTTGTTTTAGTCACCCAGCTTCCACGAACTTGTCCATTACACCGGATAACACCGGTGGCGACCATCGCCCCGGGTGTAGAAATTTCTGGACTAGAGTCGCGCTCGACATCAAAGGTTCCGAGTAGGCGGAGCGATTTTCGGCTCAAGCGTCCACAACCAATAGTGAGTGCCCGCGTCAGCCTTCCGCGCTGACCACCGCTAGAGGTTGGTGGGAAAAGGCGGCAAGGTTGAACAGTGAGAGGAAAGTGTGTCTTTTGCCTCGTGTCTCTCGTCTTGGTGAATTTTCTCCTCTCATCACGCAGTCGAGCAGTCTCTCCCCTTCTGCCCGACGAACAATGCTAGTACCTGCGAGGAATGAGCGCAAGCCTCCTTTGTCTGGCCGAGATTAGGCAGATGGGCTCCCAGTCGACAGTGCCGGACTTCCCATCCAAGGCTTCTGCAGCGGCTACGTGAGACAGGTAAGGGTCACCATCATTTGTAAATCTGGATTTTTCCTCTTAAATACTATTGTCTGTCTGCCACCGCCACCGTGCTCCAGGAAACGGACTACGGAACATGACTTTGGAGCTAGTAGCTCGGACTTAATGGATGGACTTTGCCATAGCAATTTCTTGGCCCCTCATTGTAAAGGCTGACATTGCCTAAACGCTGAGTAAAAGAAACTGTATCCCGACGAAGGGAGTAAGTTGTGTTAGAGAGTATTTTAGTAATGCTGTTTTTAATAAATTGTGTGTAACTGGGAAAATATGACTCCTCTCCATTTTTCATTATTGTAAGTAAAGTTTTTGGGTTAATATGAAAGAGTGCCTTTTTCGGTAATCAGCGCAATCGCAGCACGGCCAATTACCAGGAAAGGAGTCAAACATTAATGTCGGACCGCCCTAATATGAAAGGGGGGTTCACGGTATTTGTAATAAGTGTTAGTTATTCTGAATCCATTGAGTTTACTTACCTGTAGGAGACGTTGCCCATTGCCATTTCAGCTACCAATACCAAAAGGGCCTATTACTCCTCCCCAAAGGTCAGAGTCAGTACCATCTTTGGCATTGAAGTCACCAAGAACAAGGGTAATATCTCGTTTCTTGACAGAATTCAAAATATCCTGAAGTTGTTCATAAAACCTATCCTTCTCATCCTCATCGGCATCCTCAGTGGGGGCATAACAGCAGATAACATTCAAGTCTTTAACGCTTGTCTGAAATTTTGCTGTAAGAAACCTCTCATTAATGCACTCATATCCTAGAAGAGCATCGCTAGCGTGTCTGCTGAGAAGCAGACCCACGCCTTGGTGATGCTTATTGTCGTCCCTCCCTGAAAAGAGAAATTTAAGATTATTTTTAAGAATCTGACCTTTATCTGTCCATCTGGTCTCTTGCAAGCCGAGAATATCTAAATTATAACTGTGGAATTCTTGTGTGAGGACATCAAGAGAAAAAGCTCTGTGCAGAGTCCTCACATTCCAACTACCTATGGAGAGAAAATGGTTAGTGGGATGTTTAAAGAAAATATGTTTATTGAGAGAGGGAATGCTGACAATATCAAACAGCCCCCTAATCGCAGACATGGGGCAAAGACCCGTTCCCCCTCTACTAAAGGCTGAAGCCATCTACACTGAAAGACTTCCTCCAATGTAGAATTTGACGATGCCAATAGAAGCAAAGAGTTCAGGTGCCTGCGATGACTTCTGCTCAGGATTATCCATCAGCTGTTAAACATATCCTGTGAATCTATTCACTTGGGGCTGTCAACCCACAAACAAACAGAAGACACAGCGGAAGATTTTCCCTCCACAGAAGCCCACCAGTGCAGCAAAATCAGGATCCATAATCAAGCTCAGAGCCATATATCTGTCCAGTCCAGTAGGTTTATATGGTCAGCACCAGGACCATGTGTGGTTGACCACTCCTCAGCAGGGTAGAAAAAAAAGAAAAGTAGCCATAGTTGTCCAGATCAGTAGGCCACACTAATGTGGCAGCCCTCCCCTTCCGTTCACTTCCGCAAGAGAGTATCTCTTTTGAAAGTTACTAACGGTCCGCACCACGAGAAAGCGGGGTCGGACATTAGGTGCTAGGCCTGGCCGGTTCTATGCATCATCACAGGGGATTGGTGCATAGCTCTCCTTCCAGTGACTACCTAGCTACCATTTACAGACCCCACTTGTACAAGCATTGCATTATTTTGATTATAACTTCTTATCAGGTGGTGACATTTTTGGAATTACGCGTTTGGCTGGCTTTCTTTAGAAATTTAGTTTTCTTGTTTGAAGCTTAGAATCTCATTCAGAAATATCCGTTAACTCAATGTAATATTAATTTTTATTGTTCAAAAGAAAATATTCAAGGTACTAGCCAAATTGGGTTGGTTTGTTTTTCCTCTGAGTGGCATTTTTTTTGCACACCATGGGTAAATGTCCAGGTCACAATGACCCCGAAGCCGAAGATTTAGGGAGGGAACCCAATGGAATTGCTTATGAGAAATAGATAAAAGCCTCCCGTCAAGGCCATCCAGTGTGTTCTTTAACGTGCACAGGGTATGGCTCTTCCGCACATGGTGCCACCCACTTAACGTCCCATCCGACGGTCGGCTGTCTTCCCAAGCCCATCTATGTCCCCTACTGACCGTGGTCAGGGCAAAGTATTAGCCAATCGCTTTCGTTATTTAGATTAGGATTCAAAGAAAAGAAAGTTAATGTTGTTTATCTAATGTTAAATAATAATAACTTTTTCTCATTGTTACAAAGCAAGTTGTTTCATGTAAGCAGAAGTTAAGTATGGAACGAAAAACAAAATAATTCCGTGAAAGTGTTCCGCATGCAAGATGAAACAAGGAAATGTGCCTGTTTCTAAAAAATTCCCTCATGATCCCGAGGTTTCTGATGCGTACTATGTTCTGAGAAATGTTTTCATTTGAAGAAAAATAGTTTCGTTGTATTTTTCATTGATTTTAAAAAACGGAACACGTTTGAATACCCTATTCACTGTTGTGGTGAAGTGTTAATTATATTTAATTAGCAGGAAAACAATTACATTTTACTTTTTTATTTCCGTTGATATCAAGTTCGAATCTATTGTACAAGGAATATTTTTGAAATGTGGGGAGAAAACTTTATTTTACTTTGTTTTTGTAAATATTAGTAGATATTGCATAATAATAATTAAGGGTTCTTAAAACAAACTACGGTAGATTCTCTCTTATCCGGTCTTGGCTCAACAGGCCTGCGCTTTAACCGGTCGTTGCAAGAAGCGGAAGCAAGTCGCCGAGTGTTTTGTTTATAGTAGAGTTCATATTTTCTTCAGTTCCTCGTTGTGAATATTGCAGTGCACAATGTACTGCGCATATACAGGAGTATGTGTTGTGATCTATTAATTATTGTGTGGTACAAAATGAATGGGTGCAAACGTAAGCGTAATGGCGTTACGATGGAGATGAAATTAAAAGCGTTAGAACATATATACAAAGGTGATCCAGTAATGCATATTTGTGATGAACTAGGTGTTGGTAAAAGCACGGTGAATGACTGCAGAAGGGATGGAAAATCTTTACACTCAAGTCATTTTCATTCAAGTCGAGTCTGAAAAAACGCTTTCTTCTCGGTGCACTCTTAAAAAGCCGAAAAATGAAATTGTCGGTGATGCACTTTGGTTATGGTTCATACAAGAGCTTTGAAAAGGAACGACAATCAGTGGGCCAATCTTGAAAGAAAAAACATTAATCCTTCATTGTAAAATCGCTAATGGGGGAGATTTTTCAGCAAGCGTGAGGCGGCTCTCTCGCTGGAAAAAACGGCATGGTGTTCATTACCTTGGCGTTTGTTGTGAGAAATTGTCAGCTGATCCTTCAGCAGCAAATGAATTTTCAGAGAAACTTTTACTGCTTATTAAAGAAGAAGCAGAACAAATCTACAATGTAGACGAGACTGGGTTAAATTTTAAACTTCTTCTAACGAAAACGTTTCTGACAGCGCAAGAAACCTCATCATCCTCATCATCAGGAAACAAACAAAGAAAGGATCATTGTGGCTGTGTTTAGAAATGCTGCAGGTACGCACAAACTTCCTCTTTTTGTAATTGGGAAATCGGCAAAACCTCGAGCATTCAAGTATTTAAATTTAGCTGATCAGCTAGTTTACTACAAAGCTCAAAAGTCAGCTTGGATAGACTCGTATTTGTTTAAAGAATGGTTCTTTACAGAATATGTTCCAAAAGTAAAAAACCATTTGACAAGTCTTAAAATGTCTGTAAAGGCCTTACTCATTCTCGACAATGCCCAACACACACAAGCGAAGTCATTTCTGACAACCTAAAAGCCATATTTATGCCACCTAAGGTAACATCTTTAGTGCAACCAATGGAACAAGGCGTGCTTGTAAGTTTAAAAAGGCGATACAGGAGAAAGCTTCTTTCAGAAATTCTACAGCGAACCGAAAATGACAGAATAGGACTTTTAAATGCTTTGAAACTTTGTCAAGTAATGATTAACGACCTCAAGGAACCATTTTGTGATGCATTTAATATGGGTATATACGTTGTCGATGCCCAAATCTTTATGAAGTTGTCTGTTAGTAACAAACCAAGCGACATCAATAGCATATCTCAATATTTTTTTTTGCAAGAACTAAATGTTTTGTATATTCGTGGACAACTAATCTCAGCAAAATTTGTTTTTCTTATAAAGGATGGACATGTGTTGAAATACATCCGTGATATACCGCTTCATGTCTGCTACCCCTGTCATTGGGGATTGAAGGAACTAAAATTAATTTAATCAAATAGTTTTATAAAATAGGTGGTAGTTAATTGTCAAATTTCATTTCTCTTTTTAACTTATTTTCTTATTGTCCTTCACTCGTAATTTGTTGTGGTTACAATTTATTTTAATAATTCGTAATTTGTCAAATCACTAGATTAAATAAAGAAATTAAACGCCATATCAATTCTATCTTCTGTTGAAAGCTACGAAAGGAGACAGATTAATGGCGGTCTTAAAATGACGAGAGCAGAGAGAAAATGAGTAATTCGGACCTTACGTTAGGTGGCGCTGCACTACAATTTCAGTTCGGTACTTCTCTGTCTTCCCCTTTGTTTGTGAACTTTACAGTTCTCTTATTCGTGAACCACTTGCCCAAAGGGACATCACCCGATGGTATCTTGACCTAGTAGCGTGACTTGCCGTGCACGTGGCAAGAGCAGCATTCGTATGCAGATGGAAATGGAGAGCGGAAGCGGTGCTATGGAACTTTCGAGAAGTCTGCCTAGCTCCTCTTCTTTTTTTTCTCATGGAAACAGGTCAGGAGGGAGAAACAAAGGATCGAGAGAGGGGGAAAGGCAAAAGGAGGCATTTCATTTCGAAATGGCGCCAGTTGGAGGATGTAGACAAAAATGGCGAAACCGGATCAAAGGCATACGATTACGACACTCCCCACAAGATAAGCTTTCATTTGACAACCTAACTGTGGATGCTCATATTCGGAAGATGGAAGAACGATTTGCATATATCTCCTTTTTTATGGGTAGAAAATTTGGGAGGGGGGGATTTTTGCATTGCATAACGCTTCTGACACCCAAGTATTCATTTAATGCAGAATGTAGTACGTTTGGTGGAACAATTGCCTTGAGAAGAACACAAAGTGACACATGAAATAATAAGCTGAAAAAAATTGTCACGAATGACAAATATTAAAATTCAGCTTTAAGAGACAACATAGTTACCACGTACCGATAGATGGCGCCACTATTGGAATCAAATAAAAATGCGGGAAAGCTAAATCATATTAGCTGAAGAAGAAACGTTAGTAGTTGATGGTGTAATTGTTAGCATACCTTGCCGGTTACTGGAAGATGTGGGTTCGAATCCGACTCATATCACAACTAGTATTTCTCAGCTTATTATTTTGTTTTACATATGTACAGGAAATTTGTGACACTTTGCCACGCAAAGTAACATCAGTTGTCGGTTTGTGTTTGTCATATAATCGATAAACAAACAGACATATCACAAGGAAAAACAATAAGAAAATAGGTAAAACATATACCAAAAAGACGTGAAATGATCATTAAGGTGAAGAACTTGGTTGTGACATATTGATTTTAAAATATCAAATATTCTCGTTAAGATGTGTAACAAATGCTGAAATAGTAATTAAAATGAGATTATAATTAAATAATTCACAAATATTTAGTTTTTTTCAATTTATCAGTAAGCCATATTCTCATACAATTTCTAGTTGAATGCTTTCAGGTAATTCATAACAGAAAATAAAATTTTGAAATCAGATTAAAAAATGCTTTAGAATGAATATTAAAATTAATACATGTTTAATTAATTCTTGGCTTGAAATCCACAGAACAGATAAACATTCGAAAACAAAGGTGTGATTAGAACATTCTATCCCCCAGTAAATTTTTCATAATAATATTAACAGTTTATTCAACAACAAAACGACATATACTTTTACAATGAATTTGCTATTACATGTCATATAAAGTTCATAAGGTTTTGAAATAAATGGGAAAAGAAGCAAAATTGTTAACACTAAAATTTCATAACTCCCACTCGAGAAGTTCTCGCGTGTGAGAGTAATAAAGAGTTGCGTTATAGATTATCGTAACATTGTGAAAACCATAACTTGTAATGATAAGGAAAGAACAAATTAACCTTAAGCAGTTCCTTGACTCAGAACTCCGACAAGAGCCTTTAGGGATTAATACATCATAGTTAAATAATAACATCATAGTAAGTTAATTTAATACACCATAGAAGTCTGAGCAAGCCGAGAACTCAGGAAAATAAATTTTCAGTAGTGGTTTGAACCCAGTCACTTTTATCCATAGACAAGCACTGTAACCACTTGGCCATATGCATATATCATATCATAATCGTCTAATGAAGTACTTGGGAATTATTCTATACTTTCGTGCTCAAGATATGAATTGTTTAACCATAACCCATTTTTCTATTATATTTTGCATTTTTCACGGTTATAAGCAAATTCAGAATTTAAATTGCCACTGAGACTGACCTGAACACTGTAAATGTTATTTCAATCCCGAGCATGAACCAAGTGGACTGGGCAACCAAGGGATGAATAATAATAGCTTGGGAAAGCCGCAGTCCATAAATCAGACTTTAAGCCTTGACTCAGTGTACAAGAGAGCCATATCCTGTGCGCCTTAAAGAGCATGAGAATTTAAATCACCAGGGCCTGATCTAGGGAGAAGCATGCCCCCCCCCCTCACTTTCAGAATGCTAGTAATGGTAACAGAGGCAAACATTATTAAACATATTTATATTTCATGCATTTTTCGAGAAATATTTAAGGAAGATCTCAAAAATTGAGGGAGAATGTTATGATGCATTGGAAATCCAGTTTCTTGCATTCCCCCATCCTTTACATTATTTCGATTTGATTGTGTTTAAGATCTCTCCCCCTTTATTATTTCTGGATCCGGTCCTGTTAACTATCATCTCTTCGCTAACAGCTGTCCAGTCAGTCCTCTTCCCACAACATTCTCTCAGCCTTCCGGGATCTTGTTACCTGTCTATACACTGAAAAAATAAAAATGTTTTATGCTTTAAGAAGAAAATTGAGTTCGAAATTTCGAATGAATACGGAAAGGTTCATCCATCGCATGATAGCGTAATGAAATGGGTCAACGATAATTCAGTGGGAGTAAACTGCACTGATCATATGAACAATTTTATAACAATTGAGTGGACTACAATTGGGTGGATTGCAATTCAATGGATACGACAACTGGGAAGATACGACAATTGGGTGGATTGCAATTCAATGGATACGACAACTGGGAAGATACGACAATTGGGTGGATTGCAATTCAATGGATACGACAACTGGGAAGATACGACAATTGGGTGGATTGCAATACAATGGATACGACAACTGGGAAGATACGACAATTGGGTGGATTGCAATTCAATGGATACGACAACTGGGAAGATACGACAATTGGGTGGATTGCAATTCAATGGATACGACAACTGGGAAGATACGACAATTGGGTGGATTGCAATACAATGGATACGACAACTGGGAAGATACGACAATTGGATGGATAATGACAACTAGGGGGATACGACAATTGGGATCTGGGGTGTAGGATCTGAGTACATGAGAACTCTTTGGGGGGATATGGGAGGAGGATCTGAGTATACGAGAACGCTTTGGGGGATCTTGGGGAGGATCTGAGTACATGAGAACTCTTTGGGGATCTGGGGGGAGGATCTGAGTACATGAGTACTCTTTGGGGGATCTGAGGGGAGGATCTGAGTACATGAGAACTCTTTGGGGGATCTGGGGGGAGGAGAGAGAGGAAGAGATGGCAGAGAGGAGGAGGGGAGAGAGATAGGAAGAGAGGGCAGAGGGGAGGAGGAGACAGAGACAGGAAGAGAGGGCAGAGGGAAGGAGGAGACAGAGACAGGAAGATAAGGCAGAGGGGAGGAGGGGACAGAGAGAGGAAGAGAGGGAAGAGGTTAGGAGGGGACAGAGAGAAAGAGGGGGCAGAGGGGAGGAGGGGACAGAGAGAGGAAGAGGGGGCAGAGGGGAGGAGGGGACAGAGAGAGGAAGAGAGAGCAGAGGGGAGGAGGTGACAAAGAGAGAGGAAGAGAGGGCAGAGGGGAGGAAGGGACAGAGAGAGGAAGAGAGAGAGTAGAGGGGAGGAGGTGACAAAGAGAGAAAAAGGGCAGAGGGGAGGAGGGGACAGAGAGAGGAAGAGAGGGCAGAGGGGAGAGAGAGGAAGAGAGGGCAGAGGGGAGGGGGGACAGAGAGAGGAAGAGAGGGCAGAGGTTAGGAGGGGACAGAGAGAAAGAGGGGGCAGAGGGGAGGAGGGGAGAGAGAGGGCAGAGGGGAGGGGGACAGAGAGGGCAGAGGTTAGGGGGGGACAGAGAGAGGAAGAGAGGGCAGATGTTAGGAGGGGACAGAGAGAGGAAGAGAGGGCAGAGGGGAGGAGGGGAGAGAGGGAGGAAGAGAGGGCAGAGGGGAGGGGGGACAGAGATGGCAGAGGTTAGGAGGGGACAGAGAGAGGAAGAGAGGGCAGAGGTTAGGAGGGGACAGAGAGAGGAAGAGGGGGCAGAGGGGAGGAGGGAACAGAGAGAGGAAGAGGGGGCAGAGGGGAGGAGGTGACAGAGAGAGGAAGAGAGGGCAGAGGGGAGGAAAGAACAGAGAGAGGAAGAGAGGGCAGAAGGGAGGAGGGGACAGAGAGAGGAAGAGGGGGCAGAGGGGAGGAGGTGACAGAGAGAGAAAAGGGGCAGAGGGAAGGAGGGGAGAGAGAGAAAGGAAGAGAGGACATAGGGGAGGAGGGGACAGAGAGAGGAAGAGAGGGCATAGGGGAGGAGGGGACAGAGGGAGAAGGGCTGTGCATCGAACCGAATAAGATATTCGGAATGAATACTGGTTCGAAGTGCAACTTCTCGAACCATTTAGTTCAATGAAAGTAAATCTCGACCCCGTTGTTCTTTTGTAGAGATCTAGACTGATTTCCGTTTAGCACGATAACATAAAACTCTTCTCTCTCTTTGCAAACTTCATACATGTTCAAAATTATTCTAACCTACATTTTTTTTTTGATTTGCGACATATAGGACAGAGAAAAATCCTGGAAGCTACTCCTAGCTTAATACAGGCCTTCTCATACAAGGACATGCCCTACGAAGACCGAAGTCACTGCTGACCACTGCCTTAGTTAGAGCTAACACAACACACAAAGCTTGCCTTGCTGGAACAGTCGCTAGCTGTCTAACCACTATGCCAGTTAAGGCATCGCTTTTCACTTCAAATTCTTTCCGACTATTTAAAAAAAATAACCTAAATTACTTTTCACTTCAAAAAAAATTTTTTTCCATCTAGTACCCTCTCTTCATACATTCACAGATATTCAAAGTCTATCTTTTCATCAGACCCCCGTCCCCGAAAATGTCATTTTACCGGTTGATTTTGTCATATGTTTCATACAAATTTCTCAAAACTGTCTCGATTTGCCAAATTCTCCGATTTACCTGGCTTTCTACAACCGAATAATCCAGTGAAGTGTATGATAACTCAACAAACCACATCATTTTTTTATCTCTTTCACACACACACCTCATTTTTGTGAAAATTTGTAAATATCTCGTCTGCCCGAAAAACTTAAATTACCTTTTTTTCACATGAAACATCCCGGTTTTTTCTGATTTTAACATATATTTTCACAAAAAACAACACCGATTTCCATGGCTTTTTACAATCGAATAATCCACTGAAGTGTATGATAACTCAACAAACCACATCAATTTTATCTCATATACACACACACACCTCATTTCAAACTAATCCATTTAAACTAATTCACAAATTAATTTAAACCTCATCTTTAAAAAAAACTTAAATTAGTTTTTTACATGCTAAAAAATACCCCCGTTTTTTCTAATTTTCACACATATTTTCACAAAAACCCACAAAAAACATACTTTTTTCCTCATCCCCCATAACTTTTCCCATGGATTTTCACAGAATTCTCTGGACCCATTTACTGGCTCAGAACACTCATTTATGCTACTACTATCAGGAGCCAAACGTGATAACCGCTTGGCTACAAAGAAATCCAAAGGGCAATCTTTCCAGAAATGAGGTTTCCCATATTTCTTTCTCTGAATTTTCGTTTAACAAGACCAAGATACTAGAGATGTTTCAAAAGGTTTCACATGTGAGGTAACGCATCTGTGTCTACTTTAAATTCTTAGTAAAGCAATTTTTTTGTGATTCAAAGTAGCAAATCAGTACTCTCTAGAGCTACATTAAACCATACCAGTTCTTACAGTAATCTACAATAAATATGGGAGTAAAAATAGACCTAATTGCAAGACAGTAAGAAATATTTCCATGGGTTTCCCTTATTAGTGCTTTATAAGAAATTTCTACCTTTAGAATCATTATAAAATTATTTTGAAACTATTTGTAATAATTCAGTAGATAATATTTGTTTCTCTATGACCACTACAAATCGTGTCTGGATAGAAATTGTAAAGGAATGCGTCTAGATGTAAAGAAAAATCACCAGAACACCTTTTCGAAATATTTTTTTTAGAAACCTTTGTTCTGCATCGGTACTTTCATGTTGCCTCTCCGATGTATGCTCTATTAGGCGAGAATGTTGTGTGACCCAGATGATCTGCGGAACTCTGACGGCGCATCGTGTAACACCGTGACGCGGGATTTGCTGCGTGCTTACAGCGGAAAGTAAATGGGGAGTGCAGCACATTTAAAAAAAAGCAACTTCTTTCCTGACCATTGAAAGAGTCAGAAGTAAAATGGTTTACTATGCTCTTGGAGCTAGAACATTTGATAGACTTTTCAATAAAGTCGGGTCAACGCTCTTGGAGCGTGTCACTGGATATTATTGGTGGGGCAGTGGATTAAAGCTGCGCCCTTATTAAATATGTATGTAGGTAACGTAAAATGCTATTCATTAAACGTATTATTTAACCAAGAGATACCGAGTTGATGGGTTTATTGAGTACCTTAACTACTGTGTGATTAAGATCGAGAAAAGACATTTGGCTAACAGATCTCTCAAATAAATAAAATCAATCTTGACAGAGATCTTTAAAATATTACTGAAAAAATGCACGAGAAATTCATAATAATAATAATAATATTTCTTCGCTTAATTACCATTAAAAGCATTCTCAAATGGTTGGTGGATGACACCCCTTGGACCCCTTGGATTCACAGCTGGAAACAAATGAATTTTAATTTATTTTCTTACGTGATTTTAGTCTAATGAAATAAGAAAAGTCATAAATTTTAGAGTCACATTGTTTTCAGACAGACAAATAATATCTAATACCGAAACAAAACACGTAACCATGGAAACCATAAGCTTCCTTGTTTAGAAAGGTGACCATTACTATTATACGTTGATTTTAAAGATTCACATTCACTGAAGGTTCTCGAAATAAAATTTCCCTTACTTTCATTTTTGATTTGTTAATTAACAAGCCCATGGTCTTTAGCTATCGATATTTTAAAAATATCTGTACGGTGGATATAACCAACATCTTGCCAGTCAGTAGAATGCCAGTTCTACTGAATGGTAAGAAAAGATAAACATGAAGCAAAAACTAATCAGAGAGCAAATAAAATATCAGTTATTTTCTACAATATTTGTTTTCTGAGCCACCTGCGGAACTAGCGTTGTTTAAGCATAAACCCCTTAGGTTCAGCATCCCTCACCCATAAAAGAACTTAGGTTCAACATCCCTCACCCATAAAAGAACTTAGGTTCAGCATCCCTCACCCATAAAAGAACTTAGGTTCAGCATCCCTCACCCATAAGAGAACTTAGGTTCAGCATCCCTCACCCATAAAAGAACTTAGGTTCAGCATCCCTCACCCATAAAAGAACTTAGGTTCAGCATTCCTCACCCATAAAAGAACTTAGGTTCAGCATCCCTCACCCATAAAAGAACTTAGGTTCAGCATCCCTCACCCATAAAAGAAATTAGGTTCAGCATCCCTCACCCATGAAAGAACTTAGGTTCAGCATCCCTCACCCATAAAAGAACTTAGGTTCAGCATCCCTCACCCATAAAAGAACTTAGGTGCAGCATCCCTCACCATAAAAGAACTTAGGTTCAGCATCCCTCACCCATAAAAGAACTTAGGTTCAGCATCCCCCACCCATAAAAGAACTTAGGTTCATCATCCCTCACCCATAAAAGAACTTAGGTTCAGCATCCACCACCCATAAAAGAACTTAGGTTCATCATCCCTCACCCATAAAAGAACTTAGGTTCAGCATCCCCCACCCATAATAGAACTTAGGTTCAGTATCCCCCACCCATAAAAGAACTTAGGTTCAGCATCCCTCACCCATAAAAGAACTTAGGTTCAGCATCCCTCACCAATAAAAAAGCTTAGGTTCAGCATCCCTCACCCATAAAAGAACTTAGGTTCAGAAACCCACTAAAAAATTTTGATTCAACACCCCACTAAAAAAATTTGGGTTCAGCAACCTCCTAAAAACAATCCTTCATGGGGCCATGCCAAACGTTACGATTATTGCTGATTGTACAACTGCCTTTGTTAATTTTTTTCTGTGCGTTTACAACTTCCAAGGGAAAATGACACTAATTCATTTAAATTAAATAGGAATCATAACTAAACTGTACTAGTTTAAGCTTTCTAATGTTTGGATATTTACTCAAATATCCTGGTTGATATTATTATGCTTAAATATCCTGGCTTTTATTACTTACTTAAATATCCTGGTTTTTATTAAGTGAAATCTGGACACCCTAGGTATAACAGAATATTAGTTACTCATGCTATAATAGATTAAGATATGCAGTATATTTCAGTGAACCATTATTATGTGATTTAGAAATTGCATTTTCGTAAAACTCTTTCTCTCCATTTGCACCATCTTCAACAAATATGTAACAAAACTGTAATCCTCATCATCCTCAATCAGCCATGGGGTACGAAGGTTCAACCAGAACGTGCAATTTAGTTCTCCAAGCATATCTGTCCTGAGCTACAGCTGTTGCATCTGGCCACAACACAACAATTCTAATAAGGTCCTGTTTGACATTGTCTGCCCACAGCATCTTAGCTCTCACCCTCTTTCTGAGGCCTTTAGTCACACTGTTCATAACCTTATTCACCAATCTATAATTATTCATACGGGCAACATGGACAAACCAACGGAGTCTCTCGCTGCACAATATGCTGCTTAAAGGAGGTTGCAAACTCCTTTTGCCTAACCTCATCATTAGTTACAAAGATGAACCACCTAATGCCCAAAATAATGCGAAAGCATCTAGTTTCTTGTGATTTTGTTTACAAAGCGTCCACGGTCACTACCATAATTAACCCTAGAAAGAACCAAACTATTATATAGTCTAATTTTAGTCTTTAGATGTATACGCCTATTTCTCCACACTCTCCATAGATTCTTAAAAGTCGCGACAACATTCCCTATTCGTCTGTTTATCTCATGCCGCACATCACCAATATCTGTTACATAGCTCCCAAGAAAATTAAACTGTGATACCTGCTCAAGACTGCAACCATTCAGAATAACTAAATCACAGCCTGCTTGACCAATTTTCATCACTTTAGTTTTCCCTCTGTTTATAACCAAACCTATTCTACTACCAGTTTCATCAACAGCTCGAATGAAAGAGTTCATCTCATCAACATCATTTGCCAAAAGAGCTAAATCATCAGCATAATCTAAATCAGAAACGTTCGCATCTCTAGACCATTTAAGGCCAAAATCTTTTCCTTGCAGTGAATTTCACATAACATAATCAATAACCAAGCTAAAGAGAAAAGGAGACAAAATGCACCCTTGTCGAACACCAGAAGTAATGCTAAACCAATTGCTGCAAGCCTTACCAACTCCCACACACGACTCAGTGTTATTATAGAGAGCTTTCATTATGTTAAGTAACTTACCATATGATCTCACAATCAACCTACAAATTATGACGATCAACAGAGTCGAAAGCCTTTTTGAAGTCAACAAAGCTAGCAACCAAAGGTTCCTGAAACTCTAAGCATTTCTCAAGAATCTGCCTAAGTGAAAATATCTGACCTACACATCCCCTACCACTTCTGAATCCACATTGGTCTTTATGCAATTGCCTGTCAACCAGATTCTTCATTCTATTAAATAGAATCATGCAGAGAACTTTACCTGGAACAGAGAGTAGGCTGATACCCCTATAGTTATCACAAGAACTACGATCACCTTTTTTGCAGATAGGGATAATGATAGCTCTGAAAAAATCCTAAGGAAACATGCCTTTATCATAAAAAACAAATAAATAAATATATAAATACCCCCTCAAGCAGCTGCTTGCCACAGAGATCTGACAGAAGCTTGTCAGTTTATATTGCATAGTAGATGGTCTGAGAGGATGGCAGGACCTCAGCAGAAAAACAACACAAACAGCCATGCCTTACCCGGGGCTCGAACCCAGGTCCCTTAGATCAGTAGCCAAGCACTGTTACCATTCGGCAGACTGTTATGGGTGCCTATTCGTGGGGAGGGTGCTAAAGCATTTCCCTAAAAAATCTTTGAAAGCTCAATTCATTTGAAAAGCTCAATTCATTGAAAGCTCAATTCATTGAAAAATGATAAAATTATTTATAGGCACAGTTCATTGTTTTGGGAAAAACTCTATGTTATTTGAAAGTGCGTATGACAGAAAACAAAGAAGTTGCAGCTTGTCAGCTGGGGCGGCGTTGTTCCACGGGTTGCACTTTTTAGGGGCGGCAAATTTGCATGCAAATTAATGACCATAGCTGTAGTAAGATTAAACAGAATGAGTAAGACCTATTTTTTAGAGAAAATTTTCAGTCTGTTAAAAAATCACATTAAAATTAATTAAATTAAACTTTCATGTCTAAGATGAGATCTGGAGAAAGGGGCGGCAGAGTCCAAGCAAGAGAATTGATTTCCATTGCAATATAAAGTTTTGCCATCCCCATTTGATTAGAGGATTTGAAAAACTTTCTTGAAATACATGTGAAATATGCACGATTTTAATAATATTTTGCTTCCATCAGACTTACTACATTTTGAAGGGGGAGGCATGCCCCCTACACTCGACCCTGATTGATCACAATGTTAGTTGTTTTCCCCAAACCCTTCAGTTCAATATTTTACTACCACAAGACAGGACATAACTCGATTTGGAATATCAAACAGATAAGCATTATACATGGAACTGATATTCGTAAGCAATGACCGAAACTGCTTTTATATATAAGCAATCAAATTTCCATTTTAGTCATAATTTTTAATATCTTCAAGATGTTGCAATCCAAATTATGTGTAAAAACAAATTGTTTGAGAAAGATGCACTTGAGTATTAAAAAGTTCAAAGTTTAAATACTGGAAATTCTACCTCAGTTGCATTTTAATTCGAAGTACCAAATTTATTACTTTTCCAGTAATCTTTGCTCCTTATTAGTTTTTGTGGAAGGCATGGGGATTAGCAAGGGAACTGTTTCATAATGCCATTCAAAGACGCAGGTCGCTTGTGTATTAAAATTTATTATTTGAAGTTTTGCAATTATCAGTATTTAGGAGTGCAGTGGCTAAGAAAGTTTAATAAACTTTCTTAGCCACTGCACTCCTAAATGCATTATCTGAGCAATAACTAACATTTTACCATTTAGTCCTTTGTGCATTATGCTTCATTCGGATCTATAAAAACTAATAATTTCGGAAACTGGCTTTAATGCTGTTTTTCGTAGCAAGTGCAAATGTACATTAAAAAAATCACGATGTATTTAAATGTAAAAGTGCTACTTTTTAAAAAGTACACGATTATTTACTTCTCATAAAGTTTAATCTAAACACTATTTTAGTTTAAAATATATTAAGGAGAAATTTTAACCAAGCGAAGTACAAAGAAAGGAACGAAAGAACAGACGATAATGTAAATCCTTTAGCTCAGCTGTCCCCCGCTGGCCATGGGTAGCTCCGGGTGACGTTAAGGTAATATTGTTTCCTCGTTCATGGTTGGGCGGATGGGCAGCGGCCTGAAGTAGGTTGCCCAACAGTGCATGGTTTTCCCACATGGTGATCTAACTTTTTGAAGTTTTCCAACGTGCACTAGCTTCGAATATTATCAGTGAGAGGTCAATAATTATACAAACTGTCGAAATATATTTACCTTTTTTAAACAGAATTCGGCCCTTCCAATACCTTAAATACTTGATCTCTTGTCCGCAATTTTGCAATTTTTTTTCCTTCTTCCACCCCGTGTTGAATTAATATTCTTTGTCTTTATCTGTAGCAGTATGCGATTTAGATTCAATAATACTTTTTTTTTTACCCCTTTTGTACATTTGTTTGATTAAACATTTTAATTCGCTCTTTTCCTAACCTTGTAGCTACACAGAGACTTGTCTGTGCCTCCCCCAAATTCCTTCTATGATATCCTCTCTGCCATCCCATATTGCATTATAACAATTGTGCTTCTATCATAAAACCCGAGTTCAAAGACAGCTAATAGTTCTGCAATTCAAGAATGTGTTGTACAGTCGCTGAAAAAAATATCCGAACACTATGGTTGATTACAGAATTCAGGAAAAATATGTAGCAACGATTTTTTTAGAAGTTAGTGATCTGACAACCTTCGTGTATTGTACACGAAGGTTGCCAGATCACTAATTTCTAAATAAAATAGTTGCCAGATACTTTTCTGAATTCTGTAATCAACTATAGTGTTCGGATATTTTTTTGTGCGACTGTACTTCAACGGAAGAGATCCTAGTATGTATCCAACCCTGAGATACATTGAGGAAGTGAAAAGGCTACATTTTAATGAATGAAATATACATTTATTTCAAAATATCGTATTGTACAACACTATTACACTTAATAAGTTGTCGGTGTCGGTTCGTTGAGGTATCCGCTTGCTTCAAATGTGGAAAAACAGACGATTCACATGAAATTGAGTGTTGAAACAAATGTACGCAGGGTTAGGTCGAGAGATGGATTCAGAAATGTTGAATTATCTCTTTGGCATCAGGACACTAAAGGATCTCTTCAAAGATGTAGAAAAGACTTCCTCTGCTTTATTTTCTAGCTTCATTGCGAATTCATTGTTGCCGATGGAATAAAGGTCCAAGTCACAAGACTCCAATGCTCAAAAAAGAATATGGAAATGGAAGAATTACATTGAAATTAATTATATGCTTGTAATTTACTAAACTATGTTAGTCATTATTATGGTTATGAAAACAAAGGCTATTGAAACACTTTGCTTATTACAGTTTAAGCGTAAATCCCTGGATAGAAAAAATGAGAAAAGTTTTATGATAACAGTGGGAACGAAGAAAAGTCTATTATGTCGCGTTTGCCTCAGCTTTGGAGTATGTTGAAGCACGTTAAGTGATTTGATGTGGAAGCGTAATAGACGTTATCAATATAATTGAAAGCGAGGTTTATAGTTATAGAGAAAACTACAAACAAGGAAATTACCATTAAAAAACTTGCATAAAAGAATGAAAAGCGACAATGCATAGCTGTTATAGTACTTTTAGTGTAAAAAGAATATTTACTCTACGATAAACGACTTTTCATCGTGATATTGCTTTGTAACGGGTGGTGTCTTCAAAGACGTAAAGAGAATCCATTGTATATGGGTTTTGTTTTTGAAATATATTATTTTCGTGTTCACACATCAATAATTTCATGTTTAAATCGGAGATAACCTTTATATTCATTGCAAACATATCATCATCATCATCCTCAAGCAGCCATGGGCTACGGAGGTCCAACCAGACCACGCAGTTTAATTCTCCAAGCATATCTGTCCTGAGCTACATCTGCTGCATCCGGCCACTGAACACCAATTCTAACAAGGTCCTGTTTGACATTGTCTGCCCACCGCATCCTAGGCCTCTCCCTCCTTCTGAGGCCTCTAGGCACACTGTTCAATACCCTATTCGCCAATCTATAATTATCCATACGGGCAACATGGCAAAACCAGCGGTGTCTCTTTCTGCACAATATGCTGCTTAAAGGAGGTTGCAGACTCCTTTGCCTAACCTCATTATTAGTTACAAAGTTAAACCACCTAATACCCAAGATACTGCGTAAGCATCTAGAATCAAAAGCATCTAATTTCCTGTTATCTTGTTTACACAGCGTCCAAGTTTCACTACCATAACTAATCCTAGAAAGAACCAAACTATTATACAGTCTAATTTTAGTCTTTAGGTGTATACGCCTATTTCTCCACAATCTCCATAGATTCTTAAAAGTCCCGGCAGCAATACCTATTCGTCTGTTAATCTCATGCCGCACATCACCATTATCTGTTACATAGCTCCCAAGATAATTAAACTGTGACACCTGCTCAAGACTGCAACCATTCAGATTAACTGAATCACAACCTGCCTGACCAATTTTCATCACTTTAGTTTTCTCTCTGTTTATAACCAAACCTACTCTACTACCAGTCTCATCGACAGCTCGAATGAAAGAGTTCATCTCATCAACATCATTTGCCAAAAGGGCTAAATCATCAGCATAATCTAAATCAGAAATTTTCGTATCTCCAGCCCATTTAAGGCCAAAATCTTTCCCTCGAAGTGAATTTGGCATAACATAATCAACAACCAAACTAAAGAGAAAAGGAGACAAAATGCACCCTTGTCGAACACCAGACGTAATGCTAAACCAATTGCGACAAGACTTACCAACTCTCACACATGATTCAGTGTTATTATAGAGAGCTTTCATTATGTTAACTAACTTGTCTGGTATACCATATGATTTCACAATCAACCACAAATTATGACGATCAACAGAGTCGAAAGCCTTTTTGAAATCAACAAAGCTAGCAACCAAAGGTTTCTGAAACTCTAAACATTTCTCAAGAATCTGCCTAAGTGAAAATATCTGATCCACACATCCCCTACCACTTCTGAATCCACATTGCTCATCACGCAATTGCCTGTCAACCAGATTCTTAATTCTATTAAGCACAATCATGGAAAGAACTTTACTTGGAACAGAGAGTAGGCTGATACCCCTATAGTTATCACAAGAACAGCGATCACCTTTTTTGAAAATAGGGATAATAATAGCTCTGGTAAAATCTTTAGGAACCATGCCTTTATCATAAAAGTTATTCAAAATTTCAGTCATCCAAGTGGTAACCAAAACATTCCCATCTCTGAGCATTTCTGTAGTAATTTCATCTACCCCTGGGGATTTTTATGAAGTTTAAGTTTAGAGATAGCCAAACTAACTTCAGATTGTGTTATAGGGCCAACATTAAAGCTGCCAATGCATCTATCATCATTACAAACAATGGGAGTAGAACTAACCACATTGTTTAGAACATCACTGAAATACTCAGCCCACCTAGCCATGAGAGAATCCTCACCTTCTATAACCTTACCTTGTTTATCCTTCAATCCCTGTATGCCTGTTCGTTTTCTACCACATAAAACATTAACTATCTGGTACAGCTCTCTGCTGTTGTGCTGCCTAACTGCTTCCTCAGCTTTGTCAGCCAAGCTATCAAGCCAAAGATTTTTATCAGTAGCTAACTGATCCTTTACACGTTTATTAAGCTCTCTGTAATCTTTTCTATTAGGACTAGTAGGGTACTGATTAAGGACATTCCTGCAGTTCCTTCTTTCTGAAATAAGCTCAATTGCCTTATCACTTAAATAATTCTGCCTCCTCTGCTCCTTTTTTCCTAAAAGAGTACTGTTAGTTTCCAAAAAAGCCTGTTTAAAATGGCCCCATTCTTCCTCAACTTCAGTATTAAGCAAACCATGACCGTCATAATGACTAAGTAACCTATCATGGTAAGCTTTAGCTATAACTGGGTCATTCAGAGCTTCAGTATTAAAGGTAAATTTTTTAACTCTAGCACAACACTTTTTAAGTTTAAGTTGCAAGACACTTTTAACAAGGTAATGGTCAGATCCAATTTCAGCTCCCCTATATGCCCTGGTATTTCTAACAGAACTAGCCCATTTGCTGTTAATTAATATATAATCAATCATATTTCTATGCAGCCCATCAGGTGAAACCCATATGTATTTATGTATGTCGCGGTGTTTGTAATATGTGTTAGTTATTCTGAAACCATTGAGTTTACTTACCTGTAGGAGACGTTGCCCATTGCCATTGCAGCTACCAATACCAAAAGGGCCTATCACCCCTCCCCAAAGATCAGAGTCAGTACCAACTTTGGCATTGAAGTCACCAAGAACAAGGGTAATATCTCCTTTCTTGACAGAATTCAAAATATCCTGAAGTTGTCCGTAAAACCTATCCTTCTCATCCTCATCAGCATCCTCAGTGGGGGCATAACAGCAGATAACATTCAAGTTTTTAATGCTTGTCTGAAATTTTGCTGTAAGAAACCTTTCATTAATGCACTCATATCCTAGAAGAGCATCACTAGCATGTCTGCTGAGCAGCAGACCCACGCCTTGGTGATGCTTTCCATCCTCCCTCCCTGTAAAGAGAAATTTAAAGTTATTTTTAAGTGTCTCACCTTTACCTGTCCATCTGGTCTCTTGCAAGCCTAGAATATCTAGGTTATAGCGCTGAATTCCTGCATGAGGACATCAAGAGAATAATCTCTATGTAATGTCCTCACGTTCCACGTTCCTGCAGAGAGAAAATGATTAGTAGGATTTTTAAAGAAATTAGGTTTATTGAGATTGGTAGGGCCAACAATATCAAACAGCCCCCTGATCGCAGGCATGGGGCAAAGACCCGTTCCTCCTCCGCTAAAGGCTGAAGTCACCGATGCTGGTAGGAACTTCAGGCACCACCTTTTCAAGTGGACTTTTTCAAGAGCCGTATGGCCTGCCTGAGACGCATTACTCCAGTTTAGGCTTGACGATGCCCAACTAGCTAAGTAAGGTTCAGGTACCTGCGATGGCCTCTGATTAGGATTATCCACCAGTTCATATAAGGTATCCCATGCCTCTGTTCACTTAGAGCTGGCAACCCAGTAGCAAACAGAAAACACAGCGGCAGACTCTCCCTCAACAGAGGCCCACCAGTGCAGCAAGTCCAGGATCAATAATCAAGCTCAAATCCATAAACAAGTCCAGTCTAGTAGGTATAAATGGTCAGCACCAGGACCCTGTGAAGTTGACCACTCCTCAGCAGGGTTGAAAAAAAAGAAAAAAGTGGCCGTAGATGACCAGATCAGCAGGCCATACTGAACTGGCAGCCCTCCCCTTCCGTTCCCTTCCAAAAGAGAATATCTCTTTTGAAAGGTACTAACGGCCTGCACCACGAGAAGGCGGGGTCGGACATTAGGTGCTAGACCTGCCCGGTTCTGTGCATCATCACTAGGGATTGGTACACAGCTCTCCTTCCAGTTTACGCCTAGCTACCATTTATTATATATAATATTCTCCGAATCAAATATTTTGTTACCTCAAACTGCTGAATAATATCTCCGCAAAATTCCCCACCCTGCCAACGGTCAGCAGGGGACACTGATGGGCTTGGAAAGGCCGCCGTCCGTCGGATGGGACGTTAAGCCGTGGCCCCGTGTGTGGGAGAGCCATACCCTGTGCACGTTAAAGAACACGCTGGATAGCCTTGACGGGAGGCTACCATCTGTCTCCCAACAGCTGTTCCAGTGGGTCCCCCCCAACCTTCTCTGAGCCTTCGGGGTCCATGTGACCTGGCCATTTAGCCCATGGTGTGCAAAAAAGTGCCGCTCAGAGGTAAAACAACCCAACCCAACCCAACTGCTGAATATATATTTTTATCACCTTCACCTAAAAAGTATATAGACATTAAGAGTGTTAGTTCGAATTAACCTACCTATAGTCACATCATAGGGAAAAGGAAACGGTAACCCTCGCTAATACAGGTCCGAAACGAAACTTGTTAAACCAGATGCTGTGCTACCTAACGATTCATTATCTTTTATTTCTAAAGTGACATACACGGAGAACGACTCCCAATCAATTATTTTGTTATCTTAACAGCTGAATATATGTTTTTATCACCTTCACCTAAAAGGTATATAGACATTAAGAGTGTTAGTTCGAATTAACCTACCTATAGTCACATCATAGGGAAAAGGAAACGGTCGTCACGGCATCTGATTTTGGCCATCATTTGACTACACTAACCTACCTAAACCCTCCACTCATTTATTTTAGACAATGAGTGCCTTATCTATATCTAAGCAATGTTAATTGCAATAGCAGTTACCCATAGACCCTCGCTAATACAAGTCCGAAACGAAACTTGTTAAACCAGATGCTGTGCTACCTAATGATTCATTACGTTTTATTTCTAAAGTGACATACACGGAGAACTACTCCCAATCAATTATTTTGTTATCGCAAACAGCTGAATATATATTTTTATCACCGTCACCTAAAACGTATATAGACATTAAGATTGGTAGTTCGAATTAACCTACCTATAGTCACATCGTAGGAAAAGGAAACGGTGGTCACGGCATCTGATTTTGGCCATCATTTGACTACACTAACCTATTTAAACACTACACTCATTTATTTTAGACAATGAGTGCCTTATCTATATCTAAGCAATGTTAATTGCAATAGCAGTTACCTATAGACCCTCGCTAATACAGGTCCGAAACGAAACTTGTTAAACCAGATGCTGTGCTACTTAACGATTCATTATCTTTTATTTCTAAAGTGACAGAACGACTCCGAATGAATTATTTTGTTATCGCAAACAGCTGAATATATATTTTTATCACCTTCACCTAAAACGTATATAGACATTAAGAGTGGTAGTTCGAATTAACCTACCTATAGTCACATCATAGGAAAAAGGAAACAGTGGTCACGGCATCTGATTTTGGCCATCATTTGACTACACTAACCTACTTAAACCCTACACTCATTTATTTTAGACAATGAGTGCGTTATCTATATCTAAGCAATGTTAATTGCAATAGCAGTTACCCATAGACCCTCACTAATACAGGTCCGAAACGAAACTTGTTAAACCAGATGCTGTGCTACCTAACGATTCATTATCTTTTATTTCTAAAGTGACAGAACGACTCCGAATGAATAATTTTGTTATCGCAAACAGCTGAATATATATTTTTATCAACTTTAAGTAAAACGTATATAGACATTAAGTGTGGTAGTTCGTATTAACCTACCTATAATCACATCATAGGAAAAAGGAAACGGTAGTCACGGCATCTGATTTTGGCCATCATTTGACTACACTAACCTACTTAAAACCTACACTCATTTATTTTAGACAATGAGTGCCTTATTCTATCTAAGCAATGTTAATTGCAATAGCAGTTACCCATAGAACCTCGCTAGTACAGGTCCGAAACGAAACTTGTTAAACCAGATGCTGTGCTACCTAACGATTCATGATATTTTATTTCTAAAATGACAGAACGACTCCGAATCAATTATTTTGTTATCGCAAACAGCTGAATATATATTTTTATCAACTTTAAGTAAAACGTATATAGACATTAAGTGTGGTAGTTCGAATTAACCTACCTATAATCACATCATAGGAAAAAGGAAACGGTAGTCACGGCATCTGATTTTGGCCATCATTTGACTACACTAACCTACTTAAAACCTACACTCATTTATTTTAGACAATGAGTGCCTTATTCTATCTAAGCAATGTTAATTGCAATAGCAGTTACCCATAGAACCTCGCTAGTACAGGTCCGAAACGAAACTTGTTAAACCAGATGCTGTGCTACCTAACGATTCATGATATTTTATTTCTAAAATGACAGAACGACTCCGAATCAATTATTTTGTTATCGCAAACAGCTGAATATATATTTTTATCACCTTCACCTAAACCGTATATAGACATTGAGAGTGTTAGTTTGAATTAACCTACCTATAGTCACATCATAGGGAAAAGGAAACGGTCGTCACGGCATCTGATTTTGGCCATCATTTGACTACACTAACCTACCTAAACCCTCCACTGATTTATTTTAGACAATGAGTGCCTTATCCTATCTAAACAACGTTAATTGCAATAGCAGTTACCCATAGACCCTCGCTAATACAGGTCCGAAACGAAACTTGTTAAACCAGATGCTGTGCTACCTAACGATTCATTATCTTTTATTTCTAAAGTGACATACACGGAGACGACTCCCAATCAATTATTTTGTTATCGTAACAGCTGAATATATATTTTTGTCACCTTCGCCTAAAAAGCATATAGACATTAAGAGTGTTAGTTCGAATTAACCTACCTATAGTCACATCATAGGGAAAAGGAAAAGGTCGTCACGGCATCTGATTTTGGCCATCATTTGACTACACTAACCTACTTAAACCCTACACTCATTTATTTTAGACAATGAGTGCCTTATCCTATCTAAACAGCGTTAATTGCAATAGCAGTTACCCATAGACCCTCGCTAATACAGGTCCGAAACGAAACTTGTTAAACCAGATGCTGTGCTACCTAACGATTCATGATATTTTATTTCTAAAATGACAGAACGACTCCGAATCAATTATTTTGTTATCGCAAACAGCTGAATATATATTTTTATCACCTTCACCTAAACCGTATATAGACATTGAGAGTGTTAGTTTGAATTAACCTACCTATAGTCACATTATAGGGAAAAGGAAACGGTCGTCACGGCATCTGATTTTGGCCATCATTTGACTACACTAACCTACCTAAACCCTCCACTCATTTATTTTAGACAATGAGTGCCTTATCTATATCTAAGCAATGTTAATTGCAATAGCAGTTACCCATAGACCCTCGCTAATACAGGTCCGAAACGAAACTTGTTAAACCAGATGCTGTGCTACCTAACGATTCATTATCTTTTATTTCTAAAGTGACATACACGGAGACGACTCCCAATCAATTATTTTGTTATCGTAACAGCTGAATATATATTTTTGTCACCTTCGCCTAAAAAGCATATAGACATTAAGAGTGTTAGTTCGAATTAACCTACCTATTGTCACATCATAGGGAAAAGGAAAAGGTCGTTACGGCATCTGATTTTGGCCATCATTTGACTACAGTAACCTACTTAAACCCTGCACTCATTTATTTTAGACAATGAGTGCCTTATCCTATCTAAACAATGTTAATTGCAATAGCAGTTACCCATAGACCCTCGCTAATACAGGTCCGAAACGAAACTTGTTAAACCAGATGCTGTGCTACCAAACGATTCATGATATTTTATTTCTAAAATGACAGAACGACTCCGAATCAATTATTTTGTTATCGCAAACAGCTGAATATATATTTTTATCACCTTCACCTAAAATGTATATAGACATTAAGAGTGGTAGTTCGAATTAACCTACCTATAGTCACATCATAGGGAAAAGGAAACGGTCGTCACGGCATCTGATTTTGGCCATCATTTGACTACACTAACCTACCTAAACCCTTCACTCATTTATTTTAGACAATGAGTGCCTTATCTATATCTAAGCAATGTTAATTGCAATAGCAGTTACCCATAGACCCTCGCTAATACAGGTCCGAAACGAAACTTGTTAAACCAGATGCTGTGCTACCTAACGATTCATTATCTTTTATTTCTAAAGTGACATACACGGAGACGACTCCCAATCAATTATTTTGTTATCGTAACAGCTGAATATATATTTTTGTCACCTTCGCCTAAAAAGCATATAGACATTAAGAGTGTTAGTTCGAATTAACCTACCTATAGTCACATCATAGGGAAAAGGAAAAGGTCGTCACGGCATCTGATTTTGGCCATCATTTGACTACACTAACCTACTTAAACCCTGCACTCATTTATTTTAGACAATGAGTGCCTTATCTATATCTAAGCAATGTTAATTGCAATAGCAGTTACCCATAGACCCTCGCTAATACAGGTCCGAAACGAAACTTGTTAAACCAGATGCTGTGCTACCTAATGATTCATGATATTTTATTTCTAAAATGACAGAACGACTCCGAATCAATTATTTTGTTATCGCAAACAGCTGAATATATATTTTTATCACGTTCACCTAAAACGTATATAGACATTAAGAGTGTTAGTTCGAATTAACCTACCTATAGTCACATCATAGGGAAAAGGAAACGGTCGTCACGGCATCTGATTTTGGCCATCATTTGACTACACTAACCTACCTAAACCCTCCACTCATTTATTTTAGACAATGAGTGCCTTATCTATATCTAAGCAATGTTAATTGCAATAGCAGTTACCCATAGACCCTCGCTAATACAGGTCCGAAACGAAACTTGTTAAACCAGATGCTGTGCTACCTAACGATTCATTATCTGTTATTTCTAAAGTGACAGAACGACTCCGAATGAATAATTTTGTTATCGCAAACAGCTGAATATATATTTTTATCAACTTCACCTAAAACGTATATAGACATTAAGAGTGGTAGTTCGAATTAACCTACCTATAGTCACATCATAGGGAAAAGGAAACGGTCGTCACGGCATCTGATTTTGGCCATCATTTGACTACACTAACCTATCTAAACCCTCCACTCATTTATTTTAGACAATGAGTGCCTTATCTATATCTAAGCAATGTTAATTGCAATAGCAGTTACCCATAGACCCTCGCTAATACAGGTCCGAAACGAAACCTGTTAAACCAGATGCTGTGCTACCTAACGATTCATTATCTTTTATTTCTAAAGTGATATACACGGAGAACGACTCCGAACCGAAATGGGAAATCAGATTAATACGTATTTTAATCTGTAAACATATATCTGGGGAGTCACTGGTTGAATAAATGACTGCGTTCAGCCCTGTCGACGAACACCAATCACCCTCAACAGAAGATATAGAACGCGTGCAGCCATTATAGCGCACAGCGTAATAATTAATTTACTCTAGTAATTGGTGATTTAGTGTCTTGTTTTGTACGTAGTGGAGAAGGTTAAAACTGTTAAGCAAAGTGTGAAATCAGACAAATACGTATTTTAATCTGTTAATATGTACCTGGGGTTCACTGATGGAATAAGTGACTGCGTTCAACCCTTTGGACGAACAGCAATCACCCTCAACAGAAAATATAGAACGCGTGCAGCCATTACAGCGCACAGCGGAATAATTAATTTTTCCCTATTGATTGGCCTTTATGTGTGTTGATGTGTACCTAATGGAAAAAGTTAAAGCTGATAATCATAGTGTGAAATCAGACAAATGCGTATTTTAATCTGTTAATATGTACCTGGGGGTCACTGGTTGAATAAGTGACTGCTTTCAGCCTTTTGGAAGAACAGCAATCACCCTCAGCAGAAAATATAGAACGCGTGCAGCCATTATAGCGCACAGCGGAAAAATTAAATTATCCCAATTAATTGGCGTTTTAGTGTGTTGTTATGTACCTAGTGGAGAAGGTTAAAGCTCTTAATCAAAGTGTGAAATCAGACAAATACCTATTTTAATCTTTTAATATGTACCTGGGGGTCACTGGTTGAATAAGTGACTGCGTTCAGCCCTTTGGACGAACAGCAATCGCCCTCAACAGAATATACAGAACGCGTGCAGCCATTATAGCGCACAGCGGAATAATTAAGTTATCTATTAATTGGCGTTTTAGTGTGATGTTATGTACCTTTTGGAGAAGTTTAAAGCTGTTAATCAAAGTGTGAAATCAGACAAATACCTATTTTATTCTGTTAATGTGTTCCTGGGTTGTTGGTTGAATAAGTGACTGTGTTCAGCCTTTTGGACACACAGCAATCACCCTCAACAGAAGATATAGAACGCGTGCAGCCATTATATCTCCCAGCAGAAAAATTAATTTACTCTATTAATTGGCGTTTTATTGTGTTGTTATGTACCTAGGGGACAAGGTTAAAGCTGTCAATCAAAATGAAATCAGACAAATACGTATTCTAATCTGTTAATATGTACCTGGGGGTCATTGGTTGAAAAGGTGACTACGTTCAGTGCTTTGGACGAACAGCAATCACCCAGAACAGAAGATATAGAAAGCGTGCAGCCATTAGAGCGCACAGCGGAATAATTAATTTATCCCTATTAATTGGCGTTTCAGTGTGATGTTATGTACCTAGTGGAGAAGGTTAAAGCTGTGAATCAAAGTGTGAAATCAGATAAATATGTATTTTATTCTGTAAATATGTACCTGGGGTTACTGGTTGAATAAGTGACTGCGTTCAGCCTTTTGGACGAACAGCAACCACACTCAACAGAAGATATAGAACGCGTGCAGCCATTATATCGCACAGCGGAATAATTAAATTACTCTATTAATTGGCGTTTTAGTATGTTGTTATGTACCTAGTGGACAAGTTTAAAGCTGTTAATCAAAGTGCGAAATCCGACAAATAGTTATTTTATTCTTTAAATATGTACCTGGGGGGTCACTGGTTGAATAAGTGACTGCGTTTAGCCCTTTAGACGAAGAGCAATCACGCTCAACAGAAGATATAGAACGCGTGCAGCAATTATAAAGCACAGGGGAATAATTAAGTCATCCCTATTAATTGGTGGTTTAGTGTATTGATATGTACCTACAGGAAAAGTTTAAAGCTGTTAATGAAAGTGTGAAATCAGACAAATATATATTTTAATCTGTTAACACATATCTGGGGGTCACTGGTTGAATAAGTGACTGCGTTCAGCCCTTTGGACGAACAGCAGTTACCATCAACAGAAGATATAGAACGCGTGTAGCCATTATAACGCACAACGGAATGATTAAGTTATCCCTATTAATTGGCGGTTTAGTGTTTTGTTGTGTAACTAATAGAAAAAGTTAAAGCTGTTAATCAAAATTTTAAATCAGACAAATACGCATTTTGTTCTGTTAATATATATCTGGGGGTCACTGGTTGAATAAGTGACTGCGTTCAGCCTTTTGGACAAACAGCAGTAACCTTCAAAAGAATATATAGAACGCGTGGAGCCATTATAGCGCACAGCGGAATAATTAAGTTATCCCTATTAATTGGCGGTTTAGTGTATTGTTGTGTCCCTAGTAGAAAAGGTTAAAGCTTTTAATCAAAGTGTGAAATCAGACAAATACGTATTTTATTCTGTTAACGTATATCTGGTGGTCACTGCTTGAATAAGTGACTGAGTTCAGCTCTTTTGGACGAACAGCAATCACCCTCAACAGAAGGTATAGAACGCGTGCAGCTATTATAACGCACAGCAGAATAATTAAGTTATCCCTATTAATTGGCGTTTAAGTGTGTTGTTGTGTACCTAATGCAAAAGGTTAAAGCTGATAATCAAAGTGTGAAATCAGACAAATACGTATTTTATTCTGTTAATATGTACCTGGGGGTCACTGGTTGAAAAAGTGACTGCGTTCAGCCCTTTGGACGAACAGTAATCACCTTCAAGTGAATATATAGAACGCGTGCAGCCTTTACAGCGCACAGCGGAATAACTAAATTATCCCTATTAATTGTCGGTTTAGTGTGTTTTTATGTACCTAGTGGAGAAGGTTAAAGCTGTTAATCAATGTGTGAAATCAGACAAATACGTATTTTAATCTGTTAATATATATCTTGGGTTCAATGTTTGAATAAGTGACTGCGTTCAGCCCTTTGGACGAACAGCAATCATCTTCAACAGAATATATAGAACGCGTCCAGACATTATAGCACACAGCGGAATAATTAAATTATCCTTATTAGTTGGCGGTTTAGTCTGTTGTTGTGTACCTAGGAGAAAAGGATAAAGCTGTTAATCAAAATGTGAAATCAGAGAAATACGTATTTTAATCTCTTAACATGTATCTGGGGTCACTGGTTGAATAAGTGACTATGTTCAGCCCTTTGGACGAACAGCAATCACCCTCAACAGAAGATATAGAACGCGTTCAGCCATCATAGAGCACAGCGGAATTATTACTTTATCCCTATTCATTTGAGTTTAAGTGTTTGATGTGTACCTTGTGAAAAGGGTTAAAGCAGTTAATCAAAATGTGAAATCAGACAAATAGGTATTTTAATCTGCTAATGTGTGCCTGAGGGTCTCTGGTTGAATAAGTGACTGCGTTCAGCCTTTTGGACGAACAGCAATCACCCTCAACAGAAGATATAAGACGCGTGGAGCCATTATAGCGCATATCGGAATAATTAAGTTATCTCTATTCATTGGCGATAAAGTGTGTTGTTCTGTACCTAGTGGAAAGGGTTAAGGCTGTTAATCAAAGTGTGAAATCAGACAAATACGAATTTTAATCTGTTAATATGTGTCTGAGGGTCACTGGTTGAATAAGTGACTGCATTCAGCCCTGTGGACGAACAGCAATCACCCTCAACAGAAGATATAGAACGCGTGCAGCCATTACGCGCACAGCGGAATAATTAAGTTTTCCCTATTCTTTGGCGTTTAAGTGTGTTGTTGTGTACCTAGTGGAAAGCGTTAAAGCGGTTAATCAAAATGTGAAATCAGACAAATACGTATTTTAATCTGTCAATGTGTATCTGAGGGTCTCTGGTTGAATAAGTGACTGCGTTCAGCCCTTTGGACGAACAGCAATCTCTCTCAACAGAAGATATAGAACGCATGCAGCCATTATAGCGCACAGCGGAATAATTACGTTATCCCTATTCATTGGCGTTTAACCGTGTTGTTGTGTATCTAGTGGAAAATGTTAGATCTGTTAATCAAAGGGTGAAAACAGACAAATACATATTTTAAACTGTTAATATGTAGGTGAGGGTCACTGGTTGAATAGGTGACTGCGTTCAGCCCTTTGGGCGAACAGCAATCTCCTACCGCAAATCTTATAGAAAACGTGCAGTAATAAGAACGCACAAAGGAGTAGTTATTTTGTCCGTTTGGATTAGCGTCGGAAGGGTGTTGTTTTGCATATAGTGCAAAGTGTGAGAGGTTATTAATAGGAAAGTGAAATGAGTCAAATACCTATTTGAGACTGTGAATGGATTTGTTTTTCGAGAGACACCGGTTGAATAGTTGTCTGCATTCAGCCATTTCAGCAAATGGCAATCACTCTCATCATAAGCAATAGATCACATTCAGTCATTAGATCACAGAGCGGATTAATTACTCTGCTTCTTTCGATTACGTCATCTATTGTGTTTAGTGTGTGCAGAGTGTAGAGTGTTAAAAGTTGTGTATTTAGAAAGCTGAAACGGTCGGAATATGTACTTGAATATATTCTCCCTCCACTTCTCTAGGTTGGACCCTCAGCCGTAGTGGTGCAGTGTGATATTTGTGTCAGTGCCGAATTATTGTGTGTTATCCGTTGTATTTGAGTGTGTTTCTTGTCTCAGTGTGTAGAGCTACATCTTGGATCGCCCTATACGTCTTTTGGAGTTTTCCTGATATTTTACAATAAAATGTTGAAATTTTAATCAATCATGTTTTGAAACGTAGGCCTAAAAGGCAAAGGAATAGATTGAAATGTAAAATAGAATTAGAATTAATGAAAATTTAGAACCAATAGATCCGCTGGACGTGTTTGTAAATACACCTGGTTACGTAAATACATAATTAATTACTTTGAACTCACTATTTCAAATAATATTATCAAATATAAGTAGTAAATGTTTATTATTCCGATTTGTATAGAATTCAGAAAAAATATCTGACAACGAGTTTTTAGAAATTAGTATTCTGGCAGCCTTCGTAAACTGTACACGAAGGTTGCCAGATCACTAATTTCTAAAAAGAAACTCGTTGCAGATATTTTTTCTGAATTCTCTAATCAACCATAGTGTTCGGATACTTTTTTGAGCGACTGTACATGGTCACTTTTGTTATTGGTGATGTTTTTAATTTAGAGTAAAAAACTAATGCGCAGACATTTCACTAATATATTATGCATGCTTTAATAGGAAAATATGTGTTTAGCTAAAGATTTAATTGCAGTAATAAACTACTTAAATCTTGATTTTATAGAAGTTTTTGTTCAGTATTTAAAGAGTCTTTGAAACTGAAACGTTTAGCAAGTTATCTCGTTCTGCAAAAAAAATTCTAAATTGGAGAAAATTTAACTAATCAGTACTCGATCTACTGAAAATACAGCTACATATCTAGGTAAGGTTTCTATACCGCTTATTTCTTTCGTTTAACCTGTTTAAATTCTCTCTCCAAATGAATTATTTGCGTACAATAGCTCAAAAAAATATCCGAACACTATGGTTGATTACAGAATTCAGAAAAATATCTGGCAGCGATTTTTTTAGAATAGTGATCTGGCAACCGTCGTGTCACGGTGACACGACGGTTCCCAGATCACTATTCTAAAATAATCGCTGCCAGATATTTTTTCTGAATGCTGTAATCAACCATAGTGTTCGGATATTTTTTTGAGCGACTGTACATGGTCACTTTTATTATTGGTGATGTTTTTAGTTTAGAGTAAAAAAATAATGTGCGGACATTTCACTCCAATATTATGCATGGATCAAACCTATCAGTTCATCATACAATGCAAATCAAATAGTACAAAATTTTAACGGTTCAAAAATAAGGATACGGAACACTAAGTTTTAGGCTCGCCATTACACAAATGAAAATGAAAATCATTCCTACACACGCACAAACTCACATACTACTTTCAACTCTTGTGCTCAACGCATCGCTGACATTTCGATGCCTTTACTAGAATGAAGTGAATTTTTGTAAGTCAAGCAAAAACAGAAACCTTAAATAAATTTTAAATTCTACAGAAGTGCTTTAAAGGAAATCAATGATCAACTAAACTAAAGGCTGCATCAAAAACAGACGTATTAAAGCTATCATTTGATAGCTTTAATACGTCTGTTTTTGATGCAGCTTTTTGAGAAATGTGTAACCAGTTATTTGGCGAGATATTTTAAACATATGGATGCACAATTCAAATTCGTAATGAATAAGTAACTAATTATAACAACCTAGTCGTCATCTTGCTACCAATGATTAATCCATAAACATATATTGAATTGCTGTTGTTATTGTTTCTAATTCTCTATACTAGCCGTATTCACTATTTCTCTTCACCTCTCAAGGGAGTGCCAACGCAAATCATCGTGCATGTTACCTTTGGCACGCGTGTCATAAAATCGCCATCACTGCTATGAGGGCACCAACCTGAGTTTTGTTGTTAAAGGTATTGGGTTGGTGGTGGCTCAGTCGGTGAAGTGCCAGGCTCATAATCTTATGGTCTCAGGTTCGAGTCCTACCTGGGTCAGTGTTGAGATTTTTCTCCCCAAAACTCCCCGCCCTGCCCTCTGTCAATAGGGGGACACCGATCGGCTTGGAAAGGCCGCCGTCCGTCAAATGACATAACAAATGTTATAGACCATGTTGGATGGCCTTGACGGGAGCTACCATCTGTATCCTAACAGCTACCCGATGGTTTCCCTTCATACAACCTTCTCTGAACCTTTGCGGTCCTTATGATCTGATCACTAAGTACATTGTAGGTAAAAAAGGTACAGCTCCTAGGTAAAACAGTTTGTACTTATTTACATACCTGTAATAAGCATCGGAAGGAACTTCAGGTCAGGTCATGGTCGCACATCAGAGGACACGTCAAGGCACGGTCGCACGTCAGAGGACACGTCAAGGCACGGTCGCACGTCAGAGGACACGTCAAGGCACGGTCGCACGTCAGAGGACACGTCAAGGCACGGTCGCACGTCAGAGGACACGTCAAGGCACGGTCGCACGTCAGAGGATACGTCAAGGCACGGTCGCACGTCAGAGGACACGTCAAGCTACGGTCGCACGTCAGAGGACACGTCAAGGCACGGTCGCATGTCAGAGGATACGTCAAGGCACCGTTCCCCCAGATCCAGCCCTGGGTCTGGGGGAACGGATCATTTAGCTCATTACGTGAACTAAAGTGCCGTTGACAGGTAAAACAACCAAAGTAGACCAACGGCTCGGGTCACGTTAGAGTGGGAGGGGGGGGGCGAAGATTGCTCAGTTAACGTCTTGAATATTCTCATAGGTCATATAGGTCGGCACGATCGCTTTTCCTATTAGTGAACCAATGATCTACGAGAATTTTCGAAAGCGTCAACTGCGCAGTCTCATCTTAGGCTGAATGATTGCCGCCACTCTGAAAACGGATATTCTGATTATAATTCTTGCGTTACGACAGAGTGTGATCGCATTCTAATAATGGATCTGTTGGCTGTTACGTGACATTGTTCTACACTGATATTGTTGGTCAATTGCGTGAATTAGAATATCCGTGTTTTTGAATTATTCGGGCTTCCGTATGATTTGAAGAAATCAATTGAAATATTTAGATTAACGTTGGAATAAAAATAATAAATAAAAAAAACATTTTTTCGAAATTTTTTTCTAAAAGCTTTCAAAATGGAAACAAATTGTTAAATTATTATTATATCATTCATATCCTATTGATTTCAAAATGAAAGGTCTTAATTATTATTTTTTGGTTGGGTTGTATTAATTGTCAGCATGATTTTTTTTTTACCTTCACTGGCCAAATGAAGTCACTAGGACTTAATGGCTCAGATGTAGATACAGGAAAGGGTTGAATTGTTTTATCTCTGAGCGGCACTTTTTTTGCTCACAATGGTCCAAATGGTCAGGTCGCAAGGACTCCGAGGGTTCAGAGCAGGTTTGGAGGGAGGGGAATCATTGGACAGTTGTTACGAGACAGATGGTCGTTTCTCGTAAATTCACCTAACGTGCTCTTTAACGTGCACAGGTTATGACTCTCAGGTTCACTTGGCTACGGCTTAACGTCCCATCCGACGGACAGTTGCCTTTCTAAGCACATCAGTGTCCCCTACTGACCGAGGGAAGTGTGGGAAGTTTTGCGGACATAAGTCTCAACATTCGCCCAGCTGGGACTCCAATTTGGGAACTGCAGATTACGATCCAGGCGGGATATCCACCATCAACACCACCTCCGAGTGGCACTATTTTTTTTGGCTCACAACTGAAATTCTAGGTCCAAAAAACCAGTTTTTTAGAATTGAACAGTGGAAAAGCAGGCCCATGACGCTGTTTAGGGGACATTAAAACGGATTTTTCTTTTTGGTTTAATTAGGATCACAGGAATTTCTTTCCAAATAAGAAAAGGATCGCAGAAATTCGCTAGATTTTGCTTTATTTTCAGCGATCATTCTCGATCGGAATACTTAAATAGGATATGTTTTTTACCTATATATTTTCTTATAGACATCTATTTCGTGAATATCAGTTGACAATTAAAAATTAGCTGATTGTGAGTTAGTGCGTGACAAAGGATGACGCTAATTACGACCATCATGCAGAAGTTGTAAAGCTATGAAAATCTGCACTTAGGGGTAATTCAGATCGTAGTTCTCGGGAGAAAAAATCCGAAATTCGAACTTCGACCTGTCCTTCAAAGTCAGAGAGAGGTGAAGCAGAGATCAAAGCTTGACGTAAAAGTGCTAGAAATGTGAATATTGGTATATAGGAGTACTTCGGATCACAGATCCCAGAAGCTTTAAAAATCTCGGATTCTTTGTGTGTTGGGGCTTCGAGATCAAAAATTAAATTTTAATTTACCACTTTTAGAGAGTTAATTTGATGCCTACGGGCAAGGACGTACCTAGAATTTAGTTCGGGGCGGTCTGAGAATAAGCCTTGAGTAGGGTTTCCCAGTTACTAAAACATTCCACCGAACAGGAAAGATTAAAATGATATTCTATATGAGATTTTATAATTGTTGTTTTAATATATTTTTAGTGTCAGAATAACATATGGGGCTAAGATAAAGTTGTATAAAACTTCCAACTGTTATTGTTCAATTTCTTTTTAATATTTTTAAACTGAACGAAATAAAGACAATTGTTTTGGAGTTCAAAGCAGATAGACGAATTCGATATTTAGTAGAAGACGACAGGGTTCTCAGCGGACTTATTTTTATTGAGGGAGGGTGGGTTAATGAAAACCCAGAGATAATGAAAGAGGAAATTCTACACAATTCATTAATAATATTATTTCACAAATATTTTTGCAATTTTTTTTTTGTAGTTCGTTTTTCAAACGAACTAATGTCATCATTTTGTTTGTTTTATCTGTCTGTACACTTTCATCTTTTTAGTTTTAACAGATTAATTTAAAATTCCTGTTGAATTGGATGGGTATTGATGACACCCCGTAGGCAGGGACATACAGTCACTCAAAAAAGTATCCGAACGCTATGGTTGATTACAGAATTCAGAAAAAATATATGGCAACAATTTTTTTTAGAAATTAGTGGTCTGGCAACTTTCGTGTACGTACACGAAGGTTGCCAGATTTTTAATTTCGAAAAAAATCGTTGCCAGATATTCTTTCTAAATTCTGTAATCAAACAGAGTGTTCGGATATTTTTTGAGCGATTGTACCTCCCCTGCCTATGAGGATATTTCTTGTCGTAGATCTTAGAAAGCTTATGAAAAATTGGATCCGACGTCTCCATTTAGAGGTCATATTTCAGTCAAACTGTAATAATAATAATAACTACATCTAACAGAAACGTGGAACATCATGTACAGGGGTATTCGAGTCCTGCATCTCTGAAGAGTTGCGAAATTCTGGATACACCAATCCGTTGAAGTCGACCAGAAGTCGAATTTCGATCCACGTGGGAGTTTGAAATTCCAAATGATGTCTGCTGGTTTCTACATCTTGGAAACGGCACTGTATTTCTGATCCTTCGAATACCTCGAGTTTGTCTATTTTATCTATCTGCTAGTAAGTGAATTGGTGTGTCGAGTTATTTATGGTCATAGAACTCAGGACGGTTAAGAAATTTCCGTTACGGTTTTGTGTTCAAGGTCACATAAGGGTCGATTGGGTTGTTTTACCTATGATCGGAACTTTTGCGCGGCCTATTTAACGGCCTCTAACGATAGAAATTCAAACTTCGAAAATTCAAAAACTTTTCACAGTTCGCGGGCACTATTAACACCTTTGGAAGATTCTGAAAGGCGAATCGTATGATTTACCTATCCAATTCAAAAAGAATTTTAAATTTATCTCTTAAAACAAAAAAGTTGAATGTCTACAGACAGAGAAAACAAACAACAAAACGATGACATGCGCTCGTTTTTTAAAAGAACTACAAAAAAATTTGTGAAATATTTTTTTAAATAATATTTTTACTGAATTGTAGAATTTTCTATTTCATTATCTCAGTTTTTATTAACCCACCCTCCCCCAACAAAAATAAGTTCCCATTCTTATTGTAATAATCTAGTCCCAATTTTCTCCTTATTTCTATTATATATAATAATATATAAATACCCCCCTCAAGCAGCTGCTTGCCACAGAGGTCTGACAGGAGCCTGTCAGTTTATATGCCACAGTAGGAGATCTGAGAGGATGGCAGGACCTCAGCAGAGAAACGACACACACATCCATGCCTAATCCGGGGCTCGAACCCAGGTCCCATAGATATATTAAAATAGTAAAATAATATTATATAAAAATGTATAAAAATATATTTTAATACATATATATATATATTATTTTGGCAGGGCAGTGTATATCAAAGAATTTCCAGGTTCCAGGTTATGTCAATGGGAATCTAACTGCGAAGTTCTGTAACTTCTAAAATGTGTATTTAATGGAAAAAATGTGACTGAGAATAAAATAAAGAACATGATCAAATCTGCATATTTAAATCTCGATTTTCAACACTATTCGTTCATTACTTAAATCATCATCATCATCATCATCATCATCATCATCATCATCATCATCATCATCATCATCATCATCATCATCAAGCAGCCATGGGCTGCAGAGGTCCAACCAGACCGTGCAATTTAGTTCTCCAAGCAAGTCTATCCTGAGCTACATCTACTGCATCTGGCCACTGCACACCAATTCTAACAAGGTCCTGTTTGACATTGTCTGCCCACCGCATCCTAGGTCTCCCCTTCTTTCTCAGGCCTTTAGGCACACTGTTCATAACCCTATTCGCCAATCTATAATTATTCATACGGGCAACATGGCCAAACCAACGGAGTCTCTCTCTGCACAATATGCTGCTTAAAGGAGGTTGCAAACTCCTTTGCCTAACCTCATCATTAGTTACAAAGTTGAACCACCTAATGCCCAAGATACTGCGTAAGCATCTGGAATCAAAAGCATCTAGTTTCCTGTTATCTTGTTTACAAAGGGTCCAAGTTTCACTACCATAACTAATCCTAGAAAGAACCAAACTATTATACAGTCTAATTTTAGTCTTTAGGTGTATACGCCTATTTCTCCACACTCTCCATAGATTCTTAAAAGTCCTGGCAGCAATCCCTATTCGTCTGTTAATCTCATGCCGCACATCACCATTATCTGTTACATAGCTCCCAAGATAATTAAACTGTGACACCTGCTCAAGACTGCAACCATTCAGATTAACTGAATCACAGCCTGCCTGACCAATTTTCATCACTTTAGTTTTCTCTCTGTTTATAACCAAACCTACTCTACTACCAGTCTCATCAACAGTTCGAATGAAAGAGTTCATCTCATCAACATCATTTGCCAAAAGGGCTAAATCATCAGCATAATCTAAATCAGAAATTTTCGTATCTCCAGCCCATTTAAGGCCAAAATCTTTCCCTTGAAGTGAATTTCGCATAACATAATCAATAACCAAGCTAAAGAGAAAAGGAGACAAAATGCACCCTTGTCGAACACCAGAAGTAATGCTAAACCAATTGCTACAAGCCTTACCAACTCTCACACACGACTCAGTGTTATTATAGAGAGCTTTCATAATGTTAACTAACTTGTCTGGTATACCATATGATCTCACAATCAACCACAAATTATGACGATCAACAGAGTCGAAAGCCTTTTCGAAATCAACAAAGCTAGCAACCAAAGGTTTCTGAAACTCTAAACATTTCTCAAGAATCTGCATAAGTGAAAATATCTGATCCACACATCCCCTACCACTTCTGAATCCACATTGCTCATCACGCAATTGCCTGTCAACCAAATTCTTAATTCTATTAAGCACAATCATGGAAAGAACTTTACCTGGAACACAGAGTAGGCTGATACCCCTATAGTTATCACAAGAACTGCGATCACCTTTTTTGAAAATAGGGATAACAATAGCTCTGGTAAAATCCTTAGAAACCATGCCTTTATCATAAAAGATACTCAGAATTTCAGTCATCCAAGTGGTAACCGAAACATTCCCAGCTCTAAGCATTTCGGTAGTAATTTCATCTACCCCTGGGGATTTATGTAGTTTAAGTTTAGAAACAGCCAAAATAACTTCAGATTGTGTTATAGGGCCAACATTAAAGCCACCAATGCATCCATCATCACTGCAAACAATGGGAGCAGAACCAACTACATTGTTAAGAACATCACTGAAATGCTCAGCCCACCTAGCCATGACAGAATCCTCCCCTTCTATAACCTTACCTTGTTTATCCTTCAATCCTTGTATGCCTGTCCGTTTTCTACCACACAAAACATTAACTATCTGGTACAGCTCTCTGCTGTTGTGCTGTCTAACTGCTTCCTCGGCTTTGTCAGCCAAACCATCAAGCCAAAGATTCTTATCAGCAGCTAACTGATCTCTTACACGTTTATTAAGTTCTCTGTAATGCTTTCTATTAGGACTAGTAGGGTATTGATTAAAGACATTCTTGCAGTTCTTTCTTTCCGAAATAAGCTCAAGTGCCTTATCACTCAGATAATTCTGCCTCTTCTGCTCCTTTTTTCCTAAAAGAGTACTGTTAGTGTCCAAAAGAGCCTGTTTAAAATGATCCCATTCTTCCTCAACTTCAGTACTAAGCAAACCATGACTGTCATAATGACTAAGTAACCTATCATGGTAAGCTTTGGCTATAACTGGATCTTTCAGAGCTTCAGTATTAAAAGTAAATTTTTTAACCCTAGCACAACACTTTTTAAGTTTAAGTTGCAACACACTTTTAACAAGGTAATGGTCAGTTCCAATTTCAGCTCCCCTATATGCCCTGGTATTTCTAACAGAACTAGCCCATTTGCTATGTAATCAATCATATTCTTATGCAGAATCATATTCTTATGCTTATTTTAATATGTAATCAATCATATTCTTATGCAGCCCATCAGGTGAAACCCATGTGTACTTATGGATGTCGCGGTGTTTGTAATAAGTGTTAGTTATTCTGAATCCATTGAGTTTACTTACCTGTAGGAGACGTTGCCCATTGCCTTTGCAGCTACCAATACCAAAAGGGCCTATTACTCCTCCCCAAAGGTCAGAGTCAGTACCAACTTTGGCATTGAAGTCATCAAGAACAAGGGTAATATCTCCTTTCTTGACAGAATTCAAAATATCCTGAAGTTGTTCATAAAACCTATCCTTCTCATCCTCATCGGCATCCTCAGTGAGGGCATAACAGCAGATAACATTCAAGTCTTTAACGCTTGTCTGAAATTTTGCTGTAAGAAACCTTTCATTAATGCACTCATATCCTAGAAGAGCATCGCTAGCGTGTCTGCTGAGAAGCAGACCCACGCCTTGGTGATGCTTATTGTCGTCCCTCCCTGAAAAGAGAAATTTAAGATTATTTTTAAGAATCTGACCTTTATCTGTCCATCTGGTCTCTTGCAAGCCGAGAATATCTAAATTATAACTGTGGAATTCTTGTGTGAGGACATCAAGAGAAAAAGCTCTGTGCAGAGTCCTCACATTCCAACTACCTATGGAGAGAAAATGGTTAGTGGGATGCTTAAAGAAACTATGTTTATTGAGAGAGGGAATGACGACAATATCAAACAGCCCCCTAATCGCAGACATGGGGCAAAGACCCGTTCCCCCACTACTAAAGGCTGAAGCCATCTACACTGGAAGACTTCCTCCAATGTAGAATTTGACGATGCCAATAGAAGCAAAGAGTTCAGGTGCCTGCGATGACTTCTGCTCAGGATTATCCATCAGCTGTTAAACATATCCTGTGAATCTATTCACTTGGGGCTGTCAACCCACAAACAAACAGAAAACACAGCGGAAGATTTTCCCTCCACAGAAGCCCACCAGTGCAGGAAAATCAGGATCCATAATCAAGCTCAGAACCATATATCTGTCCAGTCCAGTAGGTTTATATGGTCAGCACCAGGACCCTGTGTGGTTGACCACTCCTCAGCAGGTTAGAAAAAAAAGAAAAGTAGCCATAGTTGTCCAGATCAGTAGGCCACACTAATGTGGCAGCCCTCCCCTTCCGTTCACTTCCACAAGAGAGTATCTCTTTTGAAAGTTACTAACGGTCCGCACCACGAGAAGGCGGGGTCGGACATTAGGTGCTAGGCCTGGCCGGTTCTGTGCATCATCACAGGGGATTGGTGCATAGCTCTCCTTCCAGTGACTACCTAGCTACCATTGAAGATGTAATATTTCAAAACAGTAATAAATAAAAACTAAACTAATAAATATTGTTCCAAAACAAGGAATAAAATAAATCTTCATTTTTAAAAGTTTGCGTAATGATTTAATTAATATTTAATTCTTTTATAGTGCAGTATAATATCCTTATTAAACTGCACCGAATTGGTTGCTTCATTTTCTCTGGACTTCCCAAATAAAAACAAACCCCTTCTTATCCTAAGACCTAGTTCCCGTTTTACCCTTACACATGTTGGCTTTCAAAAATGAAGCACTTGTGCTGCAAATGCTTTTTTGGTTTATACATATAATAATCCAAAAAACCGCAACCGTATCTTTCAACCCACTATCCTTTCAGAAGTAGATGACACCCAATAATAAGTTGGCCCTCTGGTTCACTTTCAGCTGTATTGCGTCTGGCCGTCTTCTCCATAGCTGGCCAAGTTCGGGCAGGGCAATCTCATTTCCTTTCTCGTAATAGAGACCTACGTTATTTCCGCTTCTCGCGCAATCTATTTTTAAGTCAATTCTTACCGGGATTTTTCAGTGTTCCAATGACTTGCGGCTGCAAACAAGCAGTAGAAATGGTTTAATGTAATGTTACAATAGGAGCGCAAATAAGAATGCACAAGGAAAAAAATGGATGTGAGTATTGGAAAAGTAGCAGCTGGAAAAAAATATCCACAGGCGATATGTTATCCTTCTATAGTTTTCAAAGAGAAAGCAGTTCGTAATTGTTCGATTTTAGTTTTCTTCAAAGGCGAATGGACATTCCAACTAATGTGAGGGAGGGATTGGCTCAGTGGGTAGAGAGCTGTAATCGGCAGTTCGCAGGTTCGACTCCCACCTGGGTCAGCGTTGATATTTATCTCCGCAAAATTTCCCCGCCCTGCCCAAGGTCAGTAGGGAACACCGATGGCCTTGGAAAGGAATTCAGCTATCCGTCGGGTAGGACGTTAAGCCGTGGCCCCATCTGCGGGAGATCTGTGGCTGGCCATGACTGGGGCTACCATCTGTGGCTGGGTCTACGGGGCCATCTGTGGCCATCACGGCTTAACGGCATTCACAGCATCTACCATCTGTGGCCATCATGGGGTCTACCCCATCTGTGGCTGGCCATGACGGGGGCTACCGTCTGTCTCCCAAAACAGCTGTTCCAATGGGTTCCCCCATTTAGCCCATCGCGTGCAAAAAAAAAGTGGCGCTCAGTTGTAATAAGATCAAACCAACCGTTTCTTCCAACTAGTGAGAGCTTTTAACCTCTGGGTTTTACTAACTAATATCAGAAGGGCAATGCCTGTCGCTGGAATCACGGGACTCAACTCATATTATGGAGCACCCATTTCTGATCGACACTTTTTTGCACACAATGAGCTAAACAGCCAGGTCACAAGGACCCTAAAGGCTCAGGGAAGGTTGGGGGAAGGGCGTGCACTAAGCAGCTGTTAGGAGGCAGGTGGAAGCCTCCCGTCATGACCATCCAGTGTGTTGTTTCACGTGCACAAGGTATGGATCTCCCGCATGCGATGCCATGGCTTAACGTCCCATCCGACGGACGGCTGCCTTTCTTTGACTATCGGTGTCCGCTACTGACCAGGAAAGGGAGGAGAGTTTCGAGGCTGTAAATCTCAACGCTTGACCAAGTAGAGCTCGAACCGGGAACTGACGATTAGGAGCTTGGTGCGCTACCGACTCAGCATCCCCCCCCCCAGCCCTCGTAACTAAAATAAAAGTATTCTATGCTCCAAAACGTTTTCCTGACACTTCCATATTATTATGTGAATAGAAAGTAACATTCAGAGCTCCCTAAATTTGAAAATGATTTTTTTTACGGGAAAACGTCACTCGAGATAAATTGAAGATTCCCTCAAATCTTTCTAATTCTCGATTTTCAACAATTTTCCTCAAATTTTTACAGTTATTAAGTTGGATTCGTTTAACAGCAAACTCTGCTCTGAAATTCGTTCTAAAAATTTTCTTATGAAGGTAATCATACCCTCTGCACGTTAAAGAACACGCTGGATGGCCTTGACAGGAGACTACGTCCTATCTCCGAACTATCCAGTGGGTCCCCTCCTCTAACCTTCTCGGGGCAAGGGAAGGGGATCCGCTGAATATTAATTACTGGACTGATAATTAATTAACTGCAAGAATCATTACACCAACATCTAAATTTGCATTTATTTCAGTAAGCGGCTTGTTGTAACAAATATAATTTGTGTTTTAATGGGCTTTTGGAAGTAAATTGTTATGTTCAGTGACGCTGATTTTAAATGCTTTGGGCTCCAAAACTCTTTAAATATCAAAAGAATATTGCTGAAAATTGAGCTTTAGAGAGATTTGAATGAGATCCTTAATTTATACTCAGTGACATTTTCCAGAAAAAATATTATTTTTACATTTAGGGATCTCTGAATATGACTCTCCATTCGCATAACATGCAAATGTCGGAAAACGTTTTGTAATATCGCATATATCGATTGGGAGTTATTTTAATTTCTAGATAAGTGTATGCATATACACTGCTCGACATTGAAAGTGCCCCACCCAGAAGAACATGTACAAACATGCAAATAGAAGGGTGGGTGTGAGCAGTTGAGATGTGCAAATGGTGATAATCTAGAGCCAATGACGTGTGTGGCTCAAGAGAAAAGGTGCAAGAAGAAACAGGGATGGTATTGTGTTTATGCAGGTGGAAGTTGTGCGAAAGGTTGAGATTCGGTGCTGGAACGGTTGAGATTAGAATTCTGCTTAGAAATTGTTCAGCGAAGGCCGAAAATGCCTGGTACACGCCATCATCATGTCTATTAACATTTAGATGCGTTTGAGAGAGATGAATTATAAGCCTATGTGAAGCTGGATGGACTACAGGTTGTGTCGCTGTCCATGTTCATTGGGATGCACGAACTGTTGAATGCCGTTGGCAACAGTGGCGAAAGGAAGGTTCTAGCATGTGTCACAGAGGTAGTGGTACCATCCGACAGACGTCAGCCCTGCTTGATAGGCACATTGTTCGACATGCTCGTTCGTCACCCCAGAGCATTGCAGGCGATATTCGACGGACTGTGTCAGCAACCATGGATGTCCCCACAACCAACTGAATGGTAAACCAAAGGTTACATGAGGCACACCTGTGCTCTGGGCAACCATTATGTCCACTGCCATTGACTGTAAACCATCGCAGCGCTCGTCTGGCTTGGTGTCGAAGTCGTGCGAACTGGGCCATGAATTGAACACTGTTGTGTTTAGTGAAGAATCCCATTTTTGTCTGGGAGCTGACTATCGATGGGTCCATGTATGGCAAGAGGATGGATCCAGCTTTTGTTCGTGACTGGCACACCACCCGTCAGCCAGACATAATGGCATGGGATGCTGTTGGATATGACAGCAGGTCACCTCTTATCTGCATCACGGGAACACTGACAGCTGCACGATATGTTATCACGGTTCTGCAGGCTGTTTTGTTATCATTCCTGGGAGCATGCAGCAGCCCGTTTTGTTACCGTTCTTGGGAGGCAGGCAGCAGCCCATTTTCCAGCATGACAAAGCCTGTGTACACTGTTACGATCTCCAGACAATGTTTACAACATGTTCAAGTATTACCATGGCCAACTCGATCTCCAGATATATCCCCAAGTGAAAATCTGTGGGACCACATTGGACGACGTTTGCAAACCTCTCAGCGGCTGGCGCAAAATCTCGATGAATTATGGGAGCAAGTCAACGCTGCTTGGTGTGCAATTCCTCAGGACCATATCCGTCGACTGTATGACTCCATGCCACGCCGTATTGCTGCCTGTATTGCCGTTCACGGCGTGCAACCACCTACTGAGGCAGTCACATTGTGTTGCATGATCTCATCTTCTAACCACTGTAAGTGGTTGCAAATTAGATCATGGTATGCCAATATATTGCTATGTGTGTGCTACATTTCACCCCTATTTCCTCACTCCTTCTGGTTAGGGCAATTTCAATATCGTGCAGTGTATATATGTATAAGTTCCTTACGCATTGTTTCTGTTAAATATTCCAGCATACGAAACTCTTTAAATAATAAGAGAATATTATTGAATTTTAAGAATTAGCTCCACTAAATGTAGATCTTCTTTTTTGTTTTGTTGTAGCATTTTACCATAAAGTTTGTTTCAAGTTAGAAAGCTTCAAAAGTTAGCATTCTGTTAATAAAATGTGGAAATTCTTTTATATTGTTGTCTAAACATTATATCTAGACGTAGGTACTGAACAGAAAAAACGTTTCATGTTATTTGAATATGGAGTCATATTCAGATATCAGTAACATCTTAAGTAATATTAATATGGACAAAATATGACTATAGTTATACTTGAGGTCTCTATCAAATCTCTTTAAATGTAGAATTATTCACAAATAATTGTTCAGTATCCAAATAATTTTGTAAGCTGGAAAATGTACTCAATTAAAACCTGAAAAATTATTGCAACATATTAAAATGAAAAAGAAACATTCTGTAAAAAATAATACCCCCTCAAGCAGCTGCTTGCCACAGAGGTCTGACAGGAGCCTGTCAGTTTATATGCCACAGTAGAAGATCTAATGATTGAACAGTATATGAATTTTGAATGATTTTTGGTTAACAAGGTAAGTAAATGTTAAATATTCCAGATTCTATAACTCATTAAATATTAAAAATATCAAAAGCAGGTATTTAGGCAGACCGCAGTCAGATCTTCAAATATGATTGCAAATAATTACATTTTTCTATAAAAAGCGCTTTTAAGAAATTGTAGAGTTGTGAATTTGATTCCCTCTTGATCAAACATTTAATATTTCAACTGTTTCTACTTTCTGTTGAGAAACTATTAATGCATGAATTTATTATTCAGTCCTAAGACTTTTTGATCTCCCCTTCAAATCCAAAAGAATTATTCCACGTTTCCTTTGCTTTTTGCTGAAATACAAGTTTCAAAACGGAAATAAACACACCACATTCTGCAGTCGACTCCTGTTGCCTGGAGAGTTGTCCTGTTGCCTGGTTGTCTTTAGAGTCCCCCTGTTGCCTGGAGGGATGCAGGCAGTTTGTCATTTAAACGTTAATTGCTGGTCGTTTGAACCCTCTGAGCGGGAGATGCACAAAGAGGGGAGGAGGAGTTCACCCGTTCAACCTACCTTCTCCCGGCCGACGGGCCGGTACGGTAGCGAAAGGGATTCGGCCAGTACGGCCGGAACGGTAGCGAAAGGGTTAAACAGGCTTTTCTAGAAACCAACAGTAATCTTTTCGGTAAAAGGGAACAGAGGAAACAAAATTATTTGAGTGATAAGATTATGGAACTTATTTCTGAAAGAAGAAGATGCAGAATTAATGTGAATAAACACCCTACTAATCTTAACAAAAGGCATTACAATGAACTTAATAAACATGTAAAAGATCAGTTAACAGCTGATAAGGATCTTTGGCTTGATAGCTTGGCTGACAAAGCAGAGGAAGCATTTAGACAGCACAACAGCAGGGGTTTTTACCAGATTGTTACTGTTTTATGTGGGAAAAAACAGACATGTACACAGGGATTCAGAGAGAAATATGCAAGATGGTTGAAGGTGAGGATTCTGTGATGGCTAGGTGGGCTGAGCATTTCAGAGATGTTCTAAATAATGTGATTATTTCTACTCCCATTGTTTGTATTGAGGATAGATGCATTACTGGCTTTTATGATGGCCCTATATCACATCCCGAAGTCACATTGGCTATCTCTAAATTAAAACTTCATAAATCCCCAGGGGTGGACGAAATCACCGCTGAAATGCTTACAGCTGGGAACATTTGTGTTGTCACATGACTGACTGAAATTTTGAATATTTTTTTGATAAAGGTGTTGTTCCTATGATTTTTACTAGAGCTATCATTGTGCCAATTTTTAAAAAAGGTGATCGCAGTTGTTGTGATAATTATAGGGGAATTAGTTCAGTTTCTATTCCCGGTAAAGTTCTTTGCATGATTATACTTAATGGAATTAAGAAATTGTTTGATGGACAACTGTGTGATGAACAGTGGGAAGGGGTGGTAGGGGATGTATTGATCAAATATTTTCACTTAGGCAGATTTTTGAGAAATGTTTAGAGTTTTAGAAACCTGTGGTTGCTAGCTTTATAGATTTCAAAAAGGCTTTTGACTCTGTTGATCGACATAATTTGTGATTGATTGTTAGATCATATGGAATACCTGATAAATTAGTTAGTGTAATGAAGGCTCTCTGTAATAACACTGAATCGTGTGTGAGACCCACACAACCAAAATCCCCACAAAATGTTCATAAGGTATCTTCGATAACCTATGGATATCTAATGATCATCTTTGACATTTTATGGATATTATTTGGAGTTTATGGTTGTGTGGGGAGTGGGTACGTTTTGCTGCGATTGATTTAGCATTGATAGTGGAGTTAGGCAAGGATGCATTTTTGTCTCCTTTTCTCTTTATTTTGGGGGCAGGGATGGCTCAGTCGGTAGCACGCCAGGCTCGTAATCTGTAGTTCCCAGGTTCGAGTCCCAGCTGGGTCAGCATTGAGATTTATCTCTACACAATTCGCCCTGCCCACGGTCAGTAGGGGACAGCGATGGGCTTGGAATGGCCGCCGTCCGTCGGATGGGACGTAAACCCTTGGTCCCGTATGGGAGAGTCATACCCTGTGCACGTTAAAGAACATGCTGGTGGCCTTGACGGGAGGCTACCATCTGTCTCCCAACAGCTGTTCCAGTGGGTTCCCTCCGCAATTGTCTCTGAGCATTCGGGGTCCATGTGACCTGCCATTTAGCCCATGGTGTGCAAAAAAGTGCCGCTCAGAGGTAAAACAACCCAAAACAACCCAACTCTTTAATTTGGTTATTGATTATATAATGCGAAATTCTTTACAAAAGAAAGATTTTGGCCTTAAATGGTTTAGAGATTTCAAAATTTCTGATTTAGATTATGCAGATTATTTGGCCCTGTTGGCTACTGATGTTGATGTGATGAATTCGTTCATTAAGGCTGTTGATGAGACTGGTAATAGAGTGTGTTTGGTGATAAACAGAGAAAAAACTAAAGTGATGAAAATTGATCAGGCAGATGGTGCTTCAGTTACTTTGAATGGCTGAACTATTGAGCAAGTGTCTCAGTTTAATTATATGGGAAGCTATGTAACAGATACTGGTGATGTGCGGCATGAGATAAATAGAAGAACATGAATTGCCGCTGGGATTTTTAAGAATTTATGGAGTGTGGAGAAATAGGCGTATAGACCTAAAGACTAAAATTAGGCTGTATAATAGTTTGGTTCTTTCTAAGGTTAGTTATGGTAGCGAAACATGGGACCCTTTGTTAGGAGGAAAACAAAAAACTTGATGCCTTTGATTGTAGATGCTTGCGCAGTATCTTGGGCATTAGGTGGTTTGACTTTGTAGCGCAGTATGTTTGGGCACTAGGTGGTTTGACTTGATGAGTTAGAATAAGGAGTCATCAACCTCTTTTGAGCATCATATTGTGCAGAGGGAGACTGCGTTGGTTTGGTCATGTTGCTCGTATGAATAGCTGTAGAATGGCAAAGAGGATTATGAACAGTGTTCCTAAGGGACACTGTTCATAATCCTCTTTGCGACGCAATTAACTCTTTCCATGTTCATAATCCTCTTTGCGACACAACACTCTTCACGGCACAATTAAATTAGTTCAATGGTACAGTAGTAAAATATACAAACATAAACCTTCAGCAGTCGTAGGCAACGGAGCCCGAACAGGTTATGTAATAATTTATTCCTTCAAACACATTCTGAGTTAGTCCCAGGTGCTGCAACATTAATTAGAATATTTTAAACATGAAACTAAAAGTCTCCAAGAACTCTTTCATTTGTGATAGAGTATTAAATTGTGTTTTTGTCTGTCTATATCACGCTATGCAGCTGATATAAAATAATGGGTCAGAGCACATGTTCTGTGGTGCTTACTGATAAAAAGGGGGAGACCAAGGTTGCGATGGGCAGACAATGTCAAACAGGACCTTGCTAGAATTGGCTTAGAATGGCCAAAATTATTCTGTGCTGTAGCTCTTAAGAGACACGTCTGGAGAGGAAAATTACACGGTCTGGTTGACCTCCGTAGCCGATGGGTGCATGAGAATTTTGTATGTAAGTATGTATTTATCTATATCATATTGGCAACTTTGAAAGCGCGCATCTTTTGGTTTTGTTCACAGATTGTGAGATGCAAAATATTTATTTTGTTCATGCGAGTGTTTTTTCTCCTCCTCGAAATCTATATAAATATTTCATTTTTAAAGAGAGATTGTATTTTTTTAAATAGCAGTGCTTTTTCAAATGTGGTGTTAAGCCACTGACTAAGAAAGGTAAGGACTCGAACCAAAATTTGGAAATACCCTTCAAATTCAAAACACGACACAATTAAATTAGTTCAATGATACAGTAGTAAAATATACAAACATAAACCTTCAGCAGTCGTAGGCAACGGAGCCCGAACAGGTTATGTAATAATTTATTCCTTCAAACACATTCTGAGTTAGTCCCAGGTGCTGCAACATTAATTAGAATATTTTAAACATGAAACTAAAAGTCTCTAAGAACTCTTTCATGTGTGATAGAGTATTAAATTGTGTTTTTGTCTGTCTATATCACGCTATGCAGCTGATATAAAATAATGGGTCAGAGCACATGTTCTGTGGTGATTACTGATAAAAAAATATATATGAAATTGGGTTCACCAAGCACTAGCCATATAATTATTCCATTCCTGTCATTGTTCATGAAAACAGTTAATGCCATCATAAATAATCATGTTTATCATCCCAATGATTGATATGCTGAACTTGGGAGGAGGGTAATCTCCCTCTACCACAGATTAATTATCTTGCACAAATAGATCACTTCCATATATACTCGTAGCACAAAATTAATGCCTCCGTTCCTACTGAGTGAGAACCCAATCAAAGCGGTCCAAGAATTTGTGCTGCACCTTGAGTGGTGCCACCCATCAAGCTCTGATTTTGTGTGCTACCTTATGCAAATATATTTTTTTTCCTGCATAAATTATATTTTAATGTTAAAGCTAATTTCCAGTTGAATGATGAACAGAAGTCAACAATTGAAATTACCTATTAATTGAAAGCAACCAATTACTTTTAATGATTGGATGGAACTTTAAGCTTTGGTGGAGTAACATTATTTGGTGAAGGCCATAACATTAGACTAAAATTTGGTAAATTGAGATATTAATTAATCAATATTAATATTTTGTTTAAATTCTACAGTTTATTTCTCATGAAGAATTGAATCCTTTTCCTGATAGCTGTCAAGGTAAATTGATCAGATTTTTGTTGCCATTTAATTGATGGAATATCTGACTTGAATCAAATTGTAAAAATGGAACTTTCAGAGACCTGATACTTTTAGAAATTCTACTTGCAATAATCATTATTTGCAATTCCCCAACATTTGATTAAAACTTGATTTATAATGAGCTTCCTTTGGCTGCTCACACAACTGTAGCCATCTTTTTTTGGAATTGCTGATTTTGGTTTTGTTTTGCTGTTGATATTCATAAATCTCCCGATTATTACTATAAAGTGAAACATCTAGCAACCAAATAAAGTATATTAAATCTATTTTTTGTGACCATTGCTTTGTTGAAACCAGTATATCAGAGAAACTCTTTTTTTAAGTGGACAAGTAAATTTATAAGTAGGAAGCTGTTTGTTTACATCAGGTCTTGAGTTAGGTGAAACTGAGTTAAGTGAAATATTCTAACAAAATTCTGCATCACGATGAATATTATTTCTGGGCATATCCAAAAATATGATCAAAGCAGTTCAAGTAAAAAGAAAGACAATAAAGAAAACTTGTCAGATAGAGACGGCAAGTAAGACATCCACATTCTTTGAAAGCTGGTGAAAAAATAAGAATTTTGGCTGACTACTAAAGATGCATTGCAAGTAGTGTGTTCAGTCATCTATCTGTTCTAACTAGTTAATTTGTGTGCTTTACATGCTGTCAAGATTAATCATGATATTTCTTAGTTTATTTCATTTTATCATGCTTCTAGTAGCATAGTTAATTTTTTATATATGGTTTTGAGTCCTGTGTAAGGCATAAACGTTTGTGCTATTTTTCTACCTCTACCTTCCTCACAGACCCTCCACTATGGCATATAAACTGGCAGGCTCCTGTCAGACCTCTGGCAAACAGCTGCTTGACAGTGTATTTTTTCAATAACAACCTTCTTTAGTATGAAACTCAATCTTTTGTTAATCATCTGTAAGTTGTTTTGGTGTGGGTGTGTGCAAAATGCTTGTGACCCTGACACTCTTATTATACCACTGCTTCTGATGTATGTGCTTTGTAAACTGGCCTCGTAACATATAGCAGAAACTTTTAAGCTCACTTTCAAGGAACTGGATTTAGTCAGGCTCCAGTGGTACACAAAAAAATGTATGTCCCTCCTCTCTCTGTTGAAGTTCTAAGTGTTGCTTTTTTTTTTATCATGTAGACAGTCATGAAAAAATCTTGCCATCAAGCAATGTGTTAATATATTATAAAATACATAAAACAATTTGAATTTTTCAGTGCACACAGTTGTATTTTAATCTATAAAATCAGAGGTAAAAGAAAGCTGAATTATGTATTCACATCATATGCTTTCAGAAAATTTTTTAGTAACATGTGAAGAAAGAGAAATATTTGAAATGAAATATGTACTATATGTTCATTTAGCTGTGATTTTCAAACTGCAGGTTGTGACAAATTAATGGATTGTGAAATCAATTTAGTGGGTTGCAACCAGCATTTTTCTAATGAAAGAGCCTTAACAGGCATAGTGGTTAGGCAGCTAGCGACTGTTCCAGCAAGGCAAATTTTGTGTGTTGTATTAGCTCTAACTAAGGCAGTGGTCAGCAGTGACTTTGTCTTAGTAGGGCATTTCCTTATATGAGAAGGCCGGTAAAAAGCTAGGAGTAGCTTCTAGGATTCTTCTCTGTCCTATATGTGGCAAATAATAAAATAATAAAATAGAATAGAAAATATCAGGTACTGGGTTGAGATGTAAAATGTATTACTGCGTGTCGTGGCCAAAAAAGTTTGAAAAACACAGCTTTAGCTGATAGAGTAAATAGTGAGATTATTCTTTATATGAAATAGAAACCTGCCCATATGTTTAGCTTTTCTTTGTGCTTTTGCAATTACAGCCAAATGCACATCATTAAGTTGACCTGCAATTTAATGCATCTTTCAAATACTGGATTACCACTGGATAATCATGTTGAAAAGAAATTGGTCATTTACTTCAGAAATATAAACAGACAGATTTAGTCTGCTTGGTAATAGATAAAATTTCAATAATCAGTCAGTGGGAGCTGTAAAATGGTCATTAAATTTCTATCATAAAATGCAGCTCAAAGTAAGTTTTCAGCATTGATGAAACAGGGATGTATTGGAAGTGCATGCTTTCTTGTGGAGATGGAAAGGTGAATTTTGTGGGGATGAATAGACGTCAAAGTGTTGATTTATTAGTGGATGGAAAAGTGAATTTTGTGGGATGGGAAGGTGAATTTTGTGGGGAAGGGAAGGGAAATTTTATGGGATGGGAAGTGAATATGGGGATGGGAAAGTGAATGTGGGATGGGATGTAAAGGTGAATTTTGTGGTGATGGTAAGTGATGGTAGTGCCAAAATTATAATGACGCACAGGGTGTGACCACACCCAGGCAGGATAGGAGTCCATGCATGGCCCTTGTTTTATCAGTCTCCAGTCATTTTGTGCACTTTCATGCATTGTGAAGTTTTCCATATAACTAGTAATTCTGCCATAAAAAAAATTTGCTTGTCAGTGTTGTAATAGAATTTTTATTGATAAGATACCTGAATTCCATATTTATTTTTCTTAAATTGGTTAGATGTATCTGAATTTCAATCAATAGCACCATAAGAATATTCTCAGTTGTCTCTAAAAGGAAAGGCTTCTCTCATTTCTAAGAGGAGAGTAATTTAAGTGACTTTATTTTCATTGCAGACCTCTCAATTATCCTAAATTTTTAATCATATATTTGTGTGCTATGAGTTTTTCAAAAATCAATTGTTCGAAAACTAGTTCTAAAAAATCAGTTGTCCGAAAATCAGTTTTTTGAAAGTCAATTGTTCAAATGACAAGTTTTTCAAATAGTTTTTGAAAGTCAATTTTTCGAATGATGAATTTTTTTGAAAATGGAGAAGTTTCCAAAAAATCGAGGGCTAGTCTACATATTGCGTAAGAGATGTTTTTTTCTTGTTCTTAGAGATAAATCAAAAATTATGATAGGTTATTGATGAAATATTATCCTTCACATTTTCAAAAATTCTCAATAGTTTTAATTGCACTTTCTAACAGTGGACTTTTTTTGAAAATAAAAAAATTTTAAATGAATATTATAAATAATTTACTTATATTGGAAATTTCTATGTTGCTGTTGTGTCGTACTCAAGGTATTTCATTGAGAGTAATGCTTCAGATCCTTACACGGGGGGCAGCATCACTTTTGTTTTTAGGCATAAATGAGAAATTCTTTTTCTCTCATTGCTGAATTTAGAAAAAGAAGGTGGGTTGTCAAGTAATCACAGTTGGGGGGAGGGAGGGGAGATCTGGCAAGTTCTTGCAAGGACAACTCACAGATGTAATTTTGCCATAGCAATCACTTCCACACCTTATGTGAGATATAAATAGTTTCTCTAATACACTCATATGTTATTAATATGTATACTTATTTGCAGTTAGCAATTAAAAATACTGTTTTTTATTTTGGAGTATTACAAAGTACAGAGTGAAGCATAATTTCTTTCACATGGTATATTAACTGTTAGAAGAATTGCTGGTGTTGCCAGGTCTTTGCTGACATCTTGCCATACAAATGACCATCAAGGAGCAATTTACATCATCCTTTCTCACTACTTACAAATTTCAATGCCATAACACAATTGCCACCACTTGGCCAAGGGACACAACAGGGTGTGGTTAAATGCACCAGTCTCATTCTTGAGTTCCTTTTCATGCAAATGCAGAAGTTGGTACAAATCACTTGACAAGTGTGGATCATTGGAATATGGTTTAAATAATACTAAATACTGTCTGTTTGTATTGCTCTGTTTGATATTAAAGTGTGAAAGCTTGGCATATTGAAAATCTTGTATTGGAACTACTGCCCACTACAAGATGATGTTTGAACAGCATGGCTGGATCTATCTTAAAGTGGGGAATAATACATTTTTCAAGAATTTTTTTATTAAAGACATGTAAAATTGAGTTAATGTAAAAAATTTCATTTTCATTTCTAAATTTTGTCAAATACTCATTTTGATGTGTAATATAACCTATATATGTTATTTCAAAATACGATTCTAAAGTTATTTCCTGAAAGCATATATTATTAGGCCATCAAGAGAGTTCAGTTTTAGAAACCCTGTGTTATCCTTTGTTAGACTATCTGACTATAGAAGGTGGGAAATACCGCAGAGGATGGGTAGTAAGAGGAATTTCTGGGATACTTGTGAGTGACAGGTTTAATCATTGACATTCTTGCCGGCAAGTGACACCTCAGTAGAGTTTGAGAAGGCGATGAGGGATGTTGATAATTTATTTGCTTAAGGTTTAGTAAAGGAAATAACAAGAATACTTTTGGTAGCATAGAGTACTTAAAAAGCTTTGAATTCCATGATGTGCATTTCACGCCCTTTGGGCACATTGTCAGATGGGAAGTGAGCAGCTTTAGATATTGCACGAGAGGCAGTTAGTCCCCCAGCCACTCCGAACCTCGGAGTTGAGCCACTGACAATGCAATTTATGGCATGCCATCCCTCCCATGTGCTCGGCAACCAACTGCCTCTCATGCAATATCTAAAGCTGCTTGTTTCCCACCTGACGATGCCCCCAAAGTAAGGGTGTGAGACACGTGTCATGGAACTCAAAGCTTTTTCAGCACTCTATGCTACCAAAAGTATTCTTGGTTATTTCCTTCACTAAATCTTAAGCAAATAAATTATCAGCATCTCTCATCGCCTTCTCAAACTCTACTGGGGCATCACTTGCTGGCAAGAATGTCAGTGATTAAACTTGTCACTCCAAGCATCCCAAAAGTTCCTTTTGCTACCCATCCTCTGCGGTACCCTACATAAATTTCTCCTTAACTTTTGATACTTAATAGCATAGAACATTTGTTGAAGTGCTTAAAAACATTTAGCACTGTCATAGAGTATTAAAGATTTCAATTTAATTTTATATTTTCTTGTAATCAAAAAATGTGATTTGTGTTTGTTTTTTTATATTTAAACTATCATTTTTCCTAATAAGAAATGTGTGTTTACTTTACTGATAACTACTTTTGTTTGTGCAGTTCTAAAATTTCCTTAAAATAGGCCCTGTGACTTTGTGGTGCAAAAGTTATTCTTGAGAATTTTTCTTTGTCAACCATAGAAGTGGCAGTGTTTTCCCACCTGTAGAAGTGGCAGGATACTTCTTTTTTTACTCTGCTTTTCTCTAGAAAAAAAAAACATACTTATTTGTATAAAATTTCAGATGTGTATATCAATTTTTGCTACTGACTGATATTGTACAGCTCAGAAAAGGAATGGATGTTAAAGGAATTGTTATAGCTGTAAGTGAAGTGCTCAGGTATGTAAAGTGAAGTTAAAGTTTTCAAGTTGATTTTCTCTGTATATATTATTTTTATAATTAAGACTTTTATCAACTAAATCTCATTGAAGTATCTATTTATCAAAGGAGGGCAGAAAATATAATTTTATAAATTACCTTAGAGATGATGTGTGAGGGAAATTATTGGGTAGATGTAAGCTAAATAATTTGGCATTAAGCAACACAGACATTTACACCTGATCCATGATTAAACCAGATTTTCTCACCATTCTTACCATATTCAAAAATTGTCCAGAACTTATATAAAGTTTATTCAAATTTCGTTAGTTGATAGTTACTATAATTCATCATCATCATCATCCTCAAGCAGCCATGGGCTGCAGAGGTCCAACCAGACCGTGAAATTTAGTTTTCCAAGCAAGTCTGTCGTGAGCTACATCTACTGCATCTGGCCACTGCACACCAATTCTGATAAGGTCCTGTTTGACATTGTCTACCCACCGCATCCTAGGTCTCCCCTTCTTTCTGAGGCCTTTAGGCACACTGTTCATAACCCTATTCGCCAATCTATAATTATTCATACGGGCAACATGGCCAAACCAACGGAGTCTCTCTCTGCACAATATGCTGCTTTAAGGAGCTTGCACACTCCTTTGCCTAACCTCATCATTACTTACAAAGTTGAACCACCTAATGCCCAAGATACTGCATAAGCATCTGGAATCAAAAGCATCTAGTTTCCTGTTATTTTGTTTACAAAGTCTCCAAGTTTCACTACCATAACTAACCCTAGAAAGAACCAAACTATTATACAGTCTAATTTTAGTCTTTAGATGTATATGCCTGTTTCTCCACACTCTCCATAGATTCATAAAAGTCCCGGCAGCAATCCCTATTTGTCTGTTAATCTCATGCCGCACATCACCAGTATCTGTTACATAGCTCCCAAGGTAATTAAACTGTGACACCTGCTCAAGATTGCAACCATTCAGATGAACTGAATCACAACCTGCCTGACCAATTTTCATCACTTCAGTTTTCTCTCTGTTTATAACCAAACCTACTCTATTACCTGTCTTATCAACAGCTCGAATGAAAGAGTTCATCTCATCAACATCATTTGCCAAAAGGGCTAAATCATCAGCATAATCTAAATCAGAAATTTTAGTATCTCCAGACCATTTAAGGCCAAAATCTTTCCCTTGCAGTGAATTTCGCATAACATAATCAATAACCAAGCTAAAGAGAAAAGGAGACAAAATGCACCCTTATCGAACACAAGAAGTAATGCTAAACCAATTGCTACAAGCCTTGCCAACTCACACACGACTGTGTTATTATAGAGAGCTTTCATTATGTTAACTAACTTGTCAGGTATACTGTATGATCTCACAATCAACCACAAATTATGACGATCAACAGAGTTGAAAGCCTTTTTAAAATCAACAAAGCTAGCAATCAAAGATTTCTGAAACTCTAAACATTTCTGAAGAATCTGCCTAAGTGAAAATATCTGATCCACACATCCCCTACCACTTCTGAATCCACATTGCTCATCACGCAATTGACTGTCAACCAGTTTCTTAATTCTATAAGTACAATCACGGAAAGAACTTTACCTGGAACAGAGAGTAGGCTGATACCCCTATAGTTATCACAAGAACTGCAATCACCTTTTTTGAAAATACGGATAACAATAGCTCTGGTAAAATCCTTAGGAACCATGTCTTTATCATAAAAGATATTCAAAATTTCAGTCATCCACGTGGTAACCGAAACATTCCCAGCTCTTGTGCTGTCTGTTGCGGTGTTTGTAATAAGCATTAGTTATTCTGAATCCATTGAGTTTACTTACCTGTAGGAGACGTTGCCCATTGCCTTTGCAGCTACCAATACCCAAAGGGCCTATTACTCCTCCCCAAAGGTCAGAGTCGGTACCAACTTTGGCATTGAAGTCACCTGGAACAAGGGTAATATCTCCTTTCTTGACAGAATTCAAAGTATCCTGAAGTTGTCCATAAAACCTATTCTTTTCATCCTCATCGGCATCCTCAGTGGGGGCATAACAGCAGATAACATTCAAGCCTTTAACGCTTGTCTGAAATTTTGCCTGTAAGAAACCTTTCATTAATGCACTCATATCCAAGAAGAGCATCACTAGTGTGTCTGATGAGATGCAGACTCACGCCTTGGTGATACTTATTGTCGTCCCTCCCTGAAAAGAGAAATTTAAGATTATTTTTAAGAATCTGACCTTTATCTGTTCATCTGGTCTCTTGCAAGCCAAGAATATCTAAATTATAATGGTGGAATTCTTGTGTGGAGGACATCAAGAGAAAAAGCTCTGTGCAGAGTCCTCACATTCCAACTACCTATGGAGAGAAAATGGTTAGTGGGATGTTTAAAGAAACTATGTTTATTGAGAGAGGGAATGCTGACAATATCAAACAGCCCCCTAATCGCAGACATGGGGCAAAGACCCGTTCCCCCACCACTAAAGGCTGAAGCCATCTACACTGGAAGACTTCCTCCAATGTAGAATTTGACGATGCCAATAGAAGCAAAGAGTTCAGGTGCCTGCGATGACTTCTGCTCAGGATTATCCACCAGCTGATAAACATATCCTGTGAATCTATTCACTTGGGGCTGTCAACCCACAAACAAACAGAAAACACAGCGGAAGATTTTCCCTCCACAGAAGCCCACCAGTGCAGCAAAATCAGGATCCATAATCAAGCTCAGAGCCATATATCTGTCCAGTCCAGTAGGTTTATATGGTCAGCACCAGGACCATGTGTGGTTGACCACTCCTCAGCAGGGTAGAAAAAAAAGAAAAGTAGCCATAGTTGTCCAGATCAGTAGGCCACACTAATGTGGCAGCCCTCCCCTTCCGTTCACTTCCATAAGAGAGTATCTTTTTTGAAAGGTACTAACGGTCTGCACCATGAGAAGTCAGGGTCTTACATTAGGTGCTAGGCCTGGCCGTTTCTATGCATCATCACAAGGGATTGGTGTATAGCTCTCCTTCCAGTGACTACCTAGCTACCTTTACAGACCTAATTCATAATATATTACATAATATATTCATAATAGTTACAGATAATGTTTTAACTCTGATAAAAAGTATATGAATATTTTTATCAGTATAAAATTTGGGATTTAACCTGTAATTCATTATTTGAAGTTATTTTAGTGCTTTATGTTTGCAAATGAAATACAGGAATTAATGCAAAGAATTATTTTCACATCTAGTCTATATGTATTTGCCTACCTATCAGTCAGTCTTTGATGTCTTGTCAATTCAGCAGCCTTTCTCTTTCTGATTTAGTTATTTTTGCCAATCTCCTTCACCTGCCTCAGTGATTCATACCCAAATCCCCTCCATCTTAATGAAGGGAGTTGAGCAACAGGAGTTGTCATAAAACCATTTAGTGCACTCACTTTTGCAAGCATCTGCAGTCTGTAAATGATTCATCAACATATAAGTACACATGTAGGCCATGAATGACACCTAATGAGCAATATTTCAAGACACTGCTGAGAAATACACATATAACATATATATATATAATAACAATAAATTCAAAAATAAAACGAATTTGAGGGATACAACACGTCTTTTTCATGTGCTGTAAGTGAAGGTTGTCTAGGATAATATTGTGAACATTTGATTGAGACACAGTGGCTTTGGCAACTGTTCTCTGGGTTGCAGAGTTTTGCCCACTGACCATTGTGTAGACCTTGATAACATATGGTGTGTGGCTGGCCACTCTGCTTTTTTGACATACATGCAACTGCTTGAAATGTCACCTATGTACTGCTTCACTCCATAGATACCCTTTTGAAAATTGCTAAATTGTCTGACTTTGTACATTTTTATATTTTGTAACTCAGAATTCTGGGTGTTCAAAATGACAATGATGTACCCTTCCTAAAACCTGTTGGATTGTTGGTGGCATATTGCATACAATATGCGTATAACTATTGAGCCACATACACTGTCACCACAATTTATCTGTTGTGGATTGCACATCAATGAGGTACATTTGCACATGAAATCAGCATCATGTAATCAACCTCAGTACTCTCATCAAAATGGTTCCTTGGTGTTGCAGTGGTTGTAGCCTATTCCTTGTTCTCTCCAGATGAAATATGTGATGTGTTCATCCAGTAGACATGGAAAGTTGAAACTCACCTGCGAACAGCACATTGTCCTGGGCTCCAAAGATGATATCTGCACCACATTAAACTAGCTATTCTCTTGAATGCAAGGAGGAGGGAGACAAACTATTGGCCTCAATAGATCATCTCATGCATACAGTATGTCATGAAACTGTTTTCCCTATCGTCATTGATAGCTTGCAGACAATTCCTAATTTTTGGATCCAAATGCCATCTCACTGTTAAAGATAGGTAGGATCATTCTGAGCAGTTATGGCCCTGGGATGACTTTGTCCTGGCATATGGCTCACCTCTCCTACTTCGAAATTGTCTGGTACTCATATGGAATTTACCTGCTACCATTATGTAAAACACTATCCATTCTACACAATTGCCTGTATGTTGTTTTTGTGACATGGTGAAATCAAATTTCTACCCAAGGTAATGCCAGGTTTGCTGGACTGGAAATGAGTGGAAAGTACAACCACATGCTTTTTTATGACAAACCTAATTTATATGTTGTCACATTGGTTTTATGTAATATACATACTTGTAGCTATATTAGATTTATCTAATATGCTCACACAAATCGCTAACTTACGGAAATAAATCTACAGATATGAATTTGTTTCCATATCCAAGACCTCATTTATTTTCAGAAAATGATACCAGATCAAAAAGACATTATAGGTACCTGAATTTTCTTCTACTGCATTGCAAAATTTTAATATACACTAAATTTCATGTCATTTGTTTATATACTTTTTGAGATATGACATTATTCTTTAACCCTTCCAGTATCCATCTTAAAAAGCTGGTTTCCATCCAGAGGTCAAGCTACTTTCTCCCTATGCTCAGCCAAAAAAAATAATTAACTTTAAAACCTTTTTTGCCAAATAACTAATGAAAGGAATTATGGCATGTTATATGCCAAATTAATAAGCATTTAACTCTGGCTTTTAGGGGCGGGGGTGTCTCAGTTGGTAGCATGCCAGGCTCGTAATCTGCAGTTCCCAGGTTCGAGTCCCAACTGGGTTAGTGTTGAGATTTATTTCTGCAAAACTCCCTGCCCTGCCCATGGTCAATAGGAAACACTGATGGGCTTGAAAAGGCCACCATCAGTTGAATGGGACATTAAGCCGTGGCCCCAAAGAGAACCATATGCTGTGCATGTTAAACAACACGATGGATGGCCTTGACGGGAAGCTACCATCTGTCTCCCAGCAGCCATTCCAGTGGGTCCCCTCCCCCTCGGTGTGAGCTCCTGTACCCAGTGAAGGGACCACCCTGTGAAGGTCCCACTGGCTCAGTTACCTTCACAGGGTTCTGAATGCTCGCCCGTGTGTTTACTGTGCATGAAGCCCCGTGGGAAAGGAGGATCCTGGTAGTTACTCGGTGGTCCCTGTCTTCTCTCCTCAGCTCATGACAGGCAGGTCCCCTTTGGCCGTCTTGCCATTGGGGAGCCTGTCATTGTGGGGATGGGCAGCAGATTCCGGGGTCTCTGTTATACACTTCTTTGACCTGTTCTTCCCGTAAACGGGAGCTCTTGGGTGGTCCCCCCAGGAGAAATCGGCTGGTGGGCAGGTTCTGCTAGGGTCAACTATGCAGAGTGGTGAGTAACCTTGCTCATGTCCGGGTACACATTTGCGAGTTTCCTCACAACATATTTTCCTTTTGAAATTATCCTTTCTTTGTGAGGCCAGTTTGGTCAATCACAATTTGATTATTTTTCGCTTAGTTCTCTTTGTGTAGTAAATTTTTTCCTACACATTTCTCTTTTAATTTTCTTTTTATTTATTTGTGAGGGCTTGGCTCACTGTCTGTGTGGGTATAGTGCCTGCATAGCCCTGGTGCCTGACTGGGTGTCCCATGTTGGGCTATGTGGAGGGTGGGGACAGCAGGCACTGAACCACACAAAAACAACTATGAGAGAGAGAATGACAAAATTGATACGATCAATGCCAACAAGAGGGCTCGACATGAGCCCCCATCTTCCTCATCTCTGTTATCTCGCCGTCGTCTTCTTTGTCTGTGTCTTTGTTCCCGTGATTCCTGTTCATCCACTCCACAGGTGATCAGGTACTTGAGGACATGTCCCCTTTTTTTGTGAACAAAGGTTTGAAAGGTCTTGCTGGAGAGCCGAAATCCGTCAAGTGCTTACAATCTGGCGACTTGCAGTTTGAGACTGCTTGTTCCAAACACTCGGAACTGATCCTGAATGTTGGAGAGATTGGTGGGGTGACTGTCAAGGTCACTCCCAACAAAACTTTGAATTCCTCTCATAGTGTGATTGCTGAGTGGGGTCTCCTCAAAATCACCAAGGAGGAAATCCTCTCAGAGCTCACGCCTCAAGGAGTAACAGCGGTCCATCGGGTTTCAACACACCATGATCAGAAATTGGTACCTACCCGGGTACTGATTGTAACATTTAATATGCCACGTCTGCCGTCTTCCATCAAGGTAGTTTATTTGCATTGTGAGATATGGCTGTATATTCCAAACACTCTGCGCTGCTTTCAGTGTCAGATCTATGGTCATTCCTGCACAGCTTGCTGAGGCAAACCCACCTTACTATGGCAGTAAGGATTATCTTGGTCCTGACTGCACAGCAGAAAAGTCAAGCTGTGTCAACTGTAGTGGTGAACATCTGGCATATTCCCGCGACTGTCCAAAGTGGAAGGAGGAAAAGGAGGTACAACTCTTAAAGATTATGAATAACAACTCATATGCTGAGGCAAGAAAGCTTGCTGCATTGCCCATCCCACCTGGCAAGGTATCCTATGCCAGTGCAGTCATTGGAAAGACCATCGTTCCAATAACTTCGGTGGTGGTGCAGACTGATATCAGTGTACCACCTACTGAGTCTTTCTCTCCCACAGCTAAGTACCTCCTGACGCAGGGGAAACCAAGGGTGGTGTCAACTTCAACATCAACTCCGGTTTCCATTCCTTTAACTCAACTTTCCACCTCCACTGGAAGGCCTCTTCCTTCCTGTCCTCAGATACCTAGACCTTCCAAACCAAAGGGTCTCGCCGGGGCCCCTCCCCAAAAAAAGATTACTCCTCCACAAAGAATAGTTTCATCAGACAATTTCGAGGACATGGATACCGACTGCCCCCTATTCACTAAGCTGTCCTCTGCAGATGCTTTACATCTTCTATCACCCACACGACCAGTTCTAAGGTCGTGTGGTATGAAGTCTGGAAGATGGGTGGGAACTACACGTCCCACTCGTTATCGATCCTGGAGCACAGTATATGGCAATTGCTGATCCCAAAGCAATTGCCGACACTCTGGTGGAGTCATTCTCCTCCATCTCTTCTTCTTGCTCCCCCGAGTTTCTGGCCCAGAAGAGCAGGGCTTGAATATGATTGAATGATGCCATCTAACGTTCCACTATACAGGACAGTACTACATCTTGTGGATGGCACCAAAAGCCACCTTTATATGCTGGTTTGAGGCCTATCAGAACACTGACATTGAGGCTGTGAAGCAGCAGAGAGAGTACCTATTGTCTGTCTTACTTTTATATTATCGAAATCTTCTGTTCATTCATATCTCTAATTTTGGTAATTTCGAATTTTGAGCCTTGTGTGCTGGTTGATGCCTATCAGAACGCTGACATTAAGGCTTCGGAGCAGCTGGGAGAGCACCTATTGTCTACACAGTTTAATATTATCGAAATCATTCAGTTCACATTCATATCTCTAATTATGGAACTTTCGAATTTTGAACCGTGTCGATGATTTATTGCCAATATGGTTAGGTAGCATTATGGTCTAATTTTTACTGCAACTCTGTACATGAATTGCGCTGAAAGTCTACCATTTGTAAGGGGTAAATTCGAGCTTTTTTAATTTTAAAAACATGATATTTGCTATTTAAATATCAGTTATTTGGGACAGATGTCCAAGTTCGAAGCTCTTGTCGTTTCGTGGATGGTTGGGTGAGGGGACCCACTGGACAGTTGTTGGGAAAAGGGTGTCATCTTTCTGTCAAGGTCATCCAGCATGTTCTTTAATGTGCGTGGGTGTCTCTCTTCCACACACAGGACCACGGCTTAACATCCTATCCATTGGATGGCGACCTTTTCAAGCCCAACAGTGACCCCTATTCACTGTAGGCAGGGCAGGGAGTTTGGCAGAGAAAAAATCTCTGCACTTGCCCAGTTGGAACCCAAACCTGATAATTGCAGGTTACGAGCCTGGCACGCTACCAACTGAGTCTTGAAACGCTCTCCACTGTCCTTCCACTTGAATGGCCTGGAACCTTACAACAGGCCATTCACAGTGGAGGAGCTTTGCCTTGCTCTGCACTCATCTTGTGCATCTGCTGTAGGGCCGGACAATGTCCATTATGCCATGCTCCAACATCTCTCACCATCCAGTAAGGATCAGCTGCTCCATCTTTTCAATCGCATTTTTCTCGAGGAGCAGTTTCTGGACTCCTGGTGGGAGGCCATCATCTTGGCATTCCTGAAGTCAGGAAAGGATTCCAAGATTCCCTCTAATTATTGTCCCATTGCATTGACGAGCTGCATGTGCAAGGTGTTGGAAAGAATGGTAAATGCCAGAGTCATCTGGTATTTAGAACATCACAACCTTCTTTCCAACACCCAGTGTGAAAGGCATACCAGATGGTCAACTCTTGACCATCTGGTATGCCTCGAATCGGCTATCAGATATTCATTTCTATGAAGAGAGCATCTGGTGTCAATTTTCTTCGACATCGAGAAAGCGTATGACATGGCTTGGAGATTCGGCATTCTTCGTGACCTCCATAGGTTCGGCTTGAGAGGTCACATGCTGATCTTCTTCTCCAACTTCTTATTGGCACATTCTTTTCGTGTCTGTGTCTGCAACATTCTCTTGCGGCTGTACCCCCAAGAACAGGGGATGCCACAAGGTTGCATTCTGAGTGTTACGCTTTTCGCTGTGAAGATTAATTCTATTACTAGACAGCTTCCTCCATCTGTAAGCAGTGCCTCTATGTTGACGATTTTAGCATCTTTTGCTCTTCGTCCAGCATGAGGGTCATTGAAAGACAACTTCAAATTGCCCTGAACAATCTTTTGGTTTAGGCGATAGCAAACGGATTTCAGTTCTCCCCACAGAAGGTCGCTTGTGTGCACTTTTGCCATCTGGATCTTGAGCTACGACATGGGGTAACATCATTCCAGTTGTGGCGGAGACCAAGTTTCTCAGTCTCATCTTCGATCAGAAATTGACCTTTTTACCACACATACGTCACCTCAGGTCCAAGTGCACATGGACATTGAACATCAAGGTTCTCTCCTGGAGAGCTGACCGATGTTCTCTCCACCGCCTATACCATGCACTTGTCCAGTCGAAACTGGACTATGGATTCCAAGATTCCTTTGAATTATTGTCCCATTGCATTGACAAGCTGCGTGTGCAAAGGTGTTGGAAAGAATGGTAACTCTGCCTGGGATTCTGTGGTGAAGGTGGCCTCCATCATCATGCCCTTGGAGTTTGCACGGGAGCCTTCCGCACCTCACCGGTCTAGAGTCTTTACGTTGAGACCGATGAACTATCTCTTCGTTGTCAGTAGTTGTCCCTACAATATGCATCTAAATTGCGATCCCAGCCTGGCCATCCCGCTTGGGACACCGTTTTCAGTCCAAAGTGGGAAATGCTTTACACGAATCAGCTGACTGCCAGTTGTTCCTTTTGGTTTGCGAGTCTGAGGCTATGTTAGAGACATCAACACCAGTCTTGATAGCATCGCACAGTCGACAGCGGAGCCACTTCCACCGTGGCTCACTGTTTCTCCTTCCTGTGATTTTTCCCCTATGCAGGACGGTGAAGGCCTCTACACCCGACTGTGTACCAGCAACTATTTGCCAGCCATCATGTTGAGCACCCAGACTTCTTGCCTGTCTTCTCAGATGGCTCGAAGTCCGATACATCTCTGAGATCGGCCATGGTCTGCTGTGATGTAATAATTGCATACCAGATCCCACAGCAGTGTTCCATCTTCACTGCAGAGTTGCACACTATCAGTCTTGCCTTGGACCATGTGGCAGCTAAGCCTCATTGTCGGTGTGTGCTTTATACCAACTCGCTTAGCTCGCTACAGGCTTTGATCTCGGTGAGGCATCGGCCTCACCCAGTTCTTTCTAAGATCCGCCAGCAGCTACATCATCTGACAGCCACAACCACCATCCATTTATGTTGGGTGCCCGGTCATGTTGGAATCAGGGACAATGATTTGGCAGATGCTGCTGCCAGGTCAACTACGCCCCTGTCCAACTCTCCGTTGCCGGTTCCATATCTGGATTTTTCGGCAGTATTTTACGATCTAGCTCCAGGCACAATGGCAAAGATCTTGGTCAGAACAGCTTATGAACAAGCTCTTTGAGATCAAACCTATCATCAAACCATTGCAGTCTTGTTACCGCAGGAATCGCAAGTAGGAAGTTGTACTTGCTTGGCTCAGCTTAGGTCATTCGTATCTTCTACGGGTGGACAACGAACCTAAGTATGAGTTTGTGATACCATTTTAACAATCAGACATATTTTAATTTCATGTCCATGTTTTGCCTTTGAACAACATGTGTTTTTTTAACCATCATGATTATTCATCTGAGACCCTTACACTTGGACATCTGCTATCTGATGACTGTTGTTTTACCTCTGTATTTAAATTTTTAAAGTGTACTGCATATTTTACTTGCATATAGTTTTACTCTTTGGCTTCTTATATATATATATGTTTAACCCAGGTTGCTTACACCTGGGTTACTTTCATCTATTTTTACAACATATTTCTTCATTTGTTTATTGTTATTCACTACATGCCATTTTGTTGTTTTACATTTTTCTTATTGCTTTTCTAGTTTATTTTTAAAAATTGGTTGAGGGTGACATGACTTTTATCTTTTTTTCTTTTTGGACATTCGTTTGGCGCATTATTGCCTTAGATGCTAATGCGCCATAAAAACCCTAACCAACCAACCAACCAACCAGTGGGTCCCCTCCCCCAACCTTCTCTGAGCCTTCAAGGTTCTTGTGACCTGGCCATTTAGCCCATTGTGTGCAAAAAAGTGCCACTCAGAGGTAAAACAACCAACCAACTCTGGATTTTCTGAAAATAAATTATTTAATGAAAAAGTCAACTACTTTTATTTTAATAGGACACTTTTTTAAAGTCCTGTAGTATAAAAATTTGTTTAAAAAAACTAATAGACAGAAATGATTATAATGCACATGAACAGAAAGGCTATTTATTTCTGAATAATAAAAACATAATTTTTTTTATTTCAAGTAAATATTTCTGTCATTTTGTAATTTTTTTTCTCGGTACCATACTTTGAGAAAATTCCAGGCTTTTAACCAATTGTGCTGAGTCAAATAAACAAGTCAACTTTAGAATTAAAAAAAAAATAACCAATCAACAGAAATAGGTCATGTTATATATCAAATTAAACATAATTTAATTACGAATTTTATGCAAATAAATAATATAACAAATTTACAAGCATATTGATTTTAATAAGCCTTTTTCAATGTGATATGGTGGGAAAAAAAGATCGCACTATACAATTAAGGCTTCATTTTGGAAAACCTGCTGAATAAAAATGGTTAAATTATATATTAATCGAAAAGAAATTTCCTCCCAAATGATATAATTTCTTTTAATAATTCTTTTAGTATCTTATATTTTAAACAAGGCCAGTGTTATACAAAGTAACTTGGACTTCTCACATTCATGGGATTTTCTGAACTGGCTATGAAATAGAGAAAGAAAACTTTCTTTCAATATAAACATAAAAACTTGTAATTAAAAAAAAATTGTATTCTTCTGGGGGGAGGGGGGTGAAACGTTCACATTGCATTTAGCGGAGGGGAGCCCTACCCAAAATGCCACCCACATGATGGCTGATTTCCGTGGCAACGAAGTCTATTTTGCTTCCGTATATAAGACATTAATTTTCAGAAAACTGTTCAGGCTCAAAGTTTTTTCTATTAAAAAACCATGAAATAATAAAAGAAAAATTACATATATAACCTAATGGGATGTTAAATAAAATATCTACAACAACTTTTAAGCTGGCCTCTGATATAACATAACCCTCTGATGTAGCATAACTCAGAAAGATCGATAAATCAGCCGACCGAAAATTGCTAACTTACGGAAATAAATCTACAGAAACGAATTTGCTTCCATATCCAAGACCCCATTTATTTTTAGAAAATGATACCGGATCAAAGTTTTACTGGAAAAGTAAAATAATAAAATAAAAATTATATAGCCTAATGCGAAGTTAAAATATCAACAGCAAGTTGTAGGCGGGCCATCCAATTTAGCATAACTATGAAAAATCAATACTTATCGATTGTCCAAAAAATAGTTAATTTCCAAAAATAAATATACTGAAATGAAAACTAAGGTTTAAATATAAAAAAAGTAAATACTACCTTTACAAAGGGTATCCCATGGAGGTAGGAAGATAAGGAGACGCCCTAACGCACATTCCCTGTACAAGGAAAATGATGCTTAGGCAGTAGGGTGGTAGCCATATTGTTGCATTCAAAACAAACCGTCTGCCGCTGCAATCAAGCCTACTTTTCACATGCTATACTCAGTTTTACTGTGCGTTATATACGGGAAGATTATTTTTTTTTACGACAGAGAAAGCCCATTTAAGATGTTTGGAATTTATATTGCTTTTTTTTAATGCAATGAATATTTCCATACAGAATTACTGTATAGCAGAACTATTTATGTATTTCGTTGAATACGACAATAACAAACAATTGCAAGATTTTAAAAGTTTATTTATACTACACTGATAACAGTAGAAAACATTTTATGGATAAAACATAAAAGTTATATGCAATAGCAGCATTTAAACCGCAAAAAATTACATTTGTAAAATTAAGAAAATAGCTGTTTTACTTTAAAAAAATTCTCATTCCACAAAAATAAAAAAAATTTGCTAACAAAACTAAATAAAGCCAATAGTATAAGAAGTAAAAAAAAAGAACTAAAAAAATATATATATTTATGCAAAAAAAAAACGCCCCAGATGGTGGCTCGAACCTACCAGCTCTATGTCTGTACCCTCAGCTTCACATCTCTCCCCCATCTCATGCTCATTCTCCTCCCTCAACCAGAGTTAACAATCAATACAAAATACACAATTATTACAATCTCTCAAAAAAAAAAAAAATCCCATAAGGATTGAATTACATCCTTCCTCAGCCACAAAGGAAAATTTCAAAATAATATCTGAAAAAACTATATGAAAAAAAAAGCAACTAAAAATTATACTAAGCAAAAATAATAAAAAATAAAAAAAAATAAAAAAAAAGAAATAAATATATATATCCACAGGGTGAAGGGAATATAATATCCATTTAAAAAAAAGGCAACGTTCCAGACAGTGGCTTGAACCCGACATCTCAGTGCCTGACTCCTCACTCTCTCATACCTATCTTCATGTACACCTAACCTACCCCTCAACCAAAGTAAAAATAAAATAACTACAAGCAATAAACTTGCTCTATTTGAAATCCATACAGAATTAAATAAATTCAGTATTCACCTTAAAAGGGACAATTAGAATCCTATCAGAAGAATTAACGAAAAGGAGAAGAGCATTACACTCCCCTCTTTTAACTAAAATTATTTAAACAATTTGAAAAATTTTCACCCTAACTTATGATTGCTGTCATTCACCTATGACAATTTACACCAGATACATTAAATTAATCTAAAAAGAAATTCAAAATTATAAGACTCCAATCCAAGAAAAAAAGGGGGCATTTAAACAAAACCCTTAAATGCTATCCAAATTTAAAAAAAAAGAAAGATTATATTTCTCACCTTATGAAAATATTGTAATTTACTTTTCCCTTCTTACACTGAACTTATTAAATCATGAACAGAGAGGAATTTAAACACTGAAACATTTAAAAAAATAATATCTAATACTTCCACCTAAAATAAAATAAAAAACAAAAAAGAAACTCCTTGATATTTTAATCACCTCTGTTTAAAAGTATGTAAATTCATCATCCATTAAATAGAATACACATTAATATTCAATTACAGCCAACAAAATTTTTTAACTGAGAAAGCCTGCAGAAGGAATTCTCAAATAAGTGTAACGTAAAATCAATCAATCAATCAATCAATATAAGAAGTACATCTTCACATTTATCACTGAGTACAATCCGAAGAAAATAAAAAAAAAATCTGGTGAAGAATCGAGGTTTGTAACTTGAAATAAAACAGATTTCATAGTGGCATAATTTCAACACGAAGTTGCTTGTATCATTATATAATTATTTAAACTTTTATAAAAATGACAAACTTACCGAGGAAAAGTAATTCCTGGTATCTTTTTTGGAGGGCGATTCGTGCAGCCGTAAGCTGAACAGGCTGCCATAATACAAATGTCAAAAAAAATTTAATTTTTATAGCGCAACACTTCATTACTCACCTATACTACTGATCAATGTTTTGAATAGAACAACATGGCTGCTGCTTAGTCGCCGAAGCATCATTTTCAAGTGCTTAGGGCTCCTCCTCTTATCTTCCTACCTTCATGGGGTATCCAATATGCTGGACCAAAACAATATGGGAGTCACTTATAGCACACAGAATGGAGATAGCATGTGTCAGCCATCTGCCTCTTGTTTGCCTCAGTGAGCCATAAGTAATTAAATGCAACTGCACCCAGAATTTCTAAGAAGGATGTGTTTATTTCCAGTTTTGATTTTAAGAGCAGGAAAGATGCATAGAATGCTGGGAAAAATGATAAAAATAATTTTGGGAATACTGAAATATGTATGACAGAAAAGACTGAAACAGAAAAAAAAAATGGCAGTATGTACTATGTAATTACTTCCAAAATCTATGTTTTTTTAAAATGGCAGTTTTTTTTAATTTTTAGGAGATTTTTGAAAATTTAAGGGGAAATTTTTTGATAATAGTTCAAATCAAATTTGTGAGCTTAAATTAGAAGGTTGCTTCAGCAAATAGGAACATTAACAAGTAAATCGGCAATACCATTTAGTGCTTCTAAGAAATGGCAATCAGTGGCTTTATAAAATTATTTATATTGCAGTTTAATAAAATATACATCAAATTAAAAAACATTATTTTTCAAACCTGAATTATATATATTTTTTATAAGATATATATATATAAAATTACAACAGCAATTTTTATTTTTAAAAAATCGATTTCTTTTGTTGTACTAAAAACGTATATATAAATCCTTGGCCCCTCGTTTTGTATTCTGCAAATGTATACAGATGATCTGGACACTGGAAGGGTTAATTTTGAACACCACTCTATTTAGTGATTGATAGTTATTCTGTAAGTGGCATCATGAGGTCTAAAGTCCTGTTGGAATTGGACTATAGATCAAGATATACACTTTGGCCTAGAATTCAGTGCTGAGGTTATTGGATCCCCTCTACCATCTGGCTCTCTGTCTTCCCAAATGCCTTCCTCATTTTACAGGTCCAGAGTCTTTTTCCCTTTGCAGTCAGCAGTTATTCTTAGTATGCTTGTAAATTGTTATTTCTGCAAGACTATACCATTTGGGACAGCATTTTTCTTTACAAGTGGGAAATACCAAGCACCTGACTACCATTTTTCTTTCAGTTTGTATCCAACATATGTGAGATGTAAGACATAACTTGTAAGATGCCAGCATTGGTCTCAGTAGCATCATCCAGTTGTTAGCTGAGCACTTCTACTGGGCTCACTGTTTCCTCTTGTGATTTTTGTTTTTGCAGGATATAGAAAACAATTCAGAGTTCAGATACTGAATGTAGCATCTGCACAGCAGAATTTCATGTTATCAGTCTTGCTTTGGACCACAAAGCAGCTAAGTATTGTTTGTGTTTGCACCAATTCATTTAGTTTACTACAGGCTTTGATTTCAGTGCAACCTTGGCCCCACTCTGTTCTCTCTAAGATTCATCAGCAGCTCCATCATATGCACATCACCTCTTTTATCATGCTTCCTTGAGTACATGGACATGCAGACATCCTGAGCAATGACTTGACAGATACTGTCAGTGTAGTTTGAATCTCCCCTCCCCCATCTGTCCAGTTCACCACTATTAGTGTTTCATATTTGTATTTCTGGTAGTGTTTTTCCATTGAGTTCTGGGCAACAGGCATAGTGAACTTAGTCTTAAAAACAAATTTCAAACCAAACCTGTTGATTAAACCATGTCCTATTCACAGCATTTGCAAGGTGGAAGTTATACTTGCCTGGGGATGGAGGTTAGCTCAGTTGATAGCATCTTGTGCTTGTAATCTGCAGTTCCAAGGTTTGAGTTCCACCTCTGACATTATTGAGATTTATCTCTGCTAAACCCTTATCCTGCCCTCAGTCAGTAAGGGACACTGATGGGTTTGAAAGGATCATCATTTGTTGGATGGGATATAAGGTCATAGCCCTGTGTGCAGGAGAGCTATAGCCTATGCATATTAAAGAACATGCTGGATGGCTTTGACGAGAGTCTTCTGTCTCCTAAACAGCTGTTTAATGGGTCTTCTTCCCCCAACCTTCTCTGAGCCCTCAGGGTCCTTGTGACATGGCCATTTAACCAATTGTGTGCAAAAAAGTGCCTCTCAGAGGTTGGGTTGTTTTACCTCTGAGCAGCACTTTTTTGCACACCATGGACTAAATGGCCAGGTCACATGGACCCTGAAGGCTCAGAGAAGGTTGGGGGAGGGGCCCACTGGAACAGCTGTTGGGAGACAGATGGTAGCCTCCTGTCAAGACCATCCAGTGTGTTCTTTAACATGCACAGGGAATGGCTCTCCCGCACACGGGGCCATGGCTTAATGTCCCATCCAACGGATGGCGGCCTTTACAAGCCCATTGGTGTCCCCTACTGACCGTGGGCAGGGCGAGGAGTTTTGCAGAGATAAATCTCAACTCTGACCTAGCTGGGACTCGAACCTGGGAACTGCAGATTATGAGCCTGGCACGCTACCGACTGAGCCACCCCTGCCCCCCTCTCAGAGGTAAAACATACCTAAACTTGTTGGGCTCTGCATAGATTACGGATTTCTAATGTATTCTTTTATTCCTCAGGCAGATTTTGTGATACCTTTTTAGCTCACAAATATGTTTTAATCAAATGCTCATGCTTTAATCCAGAGTGTTCTTTCTACTTTAGCTCTCTCTACTTATTGTCAAATCCCTTTAATACTTGGACATCTTTTATCTAATAAATTCTATTTAGAACTTGTTTTTTAATTTTTTTAAATTTCATGGGTATTTTAAACGAATTATGTTTTTACCAGGACTGGATGGGAGAGGGGGAATTCTACCCCCACCGAAGAATGTCAGTAAGGGTTAAACATTAAACATAAGGTAATATAATGATGGATTTATGCTGTTGCTTTTAACATGGGTCTTCTGTGCTCATTGTTGTTAACTTTTTATTTTATATTGCTTTTCTTATTGTTGCATTTATTTTTTATATCTTTTGATTTTAACTTAGTAGGTTCTTTGGCTGTTCTGTTTAAAAATCTGTTTTGATTTTATCTTGTTTGGTACAATATGCCTTAGTTGTTCTTGTGCAATAAAACCCCCAAATAACTGAACCTCCATTAACCATTAGGCTTGATACCATGATCATTCAAGTTAAATGATAACATAGAGTCATGTGCATTGGAAGTATCTCTTTTAAGTACTGTTATGTATTCTGCATGTGTCTGATATGTGGGACTGCAAAGTGCCATCAGTATAAATATTAAATGAAGGGAGTAATAATGTGATGCCATCAACTGTGTTAGGTGGTGTGTTCAACTTTGTGTGTATCACAGATGGTTTGACTGCACATAGGTACAGTGAAACTTTGACTAAAGTACATCAGATGGAACAAACTTTTTGTGTAATTCAGGCTCCCATTTGTAAGAGGTGTCAATTTCATTATTGCAAAATACAGGCAAAGAAACCTTTATTTTAAAAATGTTTGTGCAAATAACAGCTATGTGAATACTTTATACACTAGTGAAAGAATGATTTATCTAATTAATTGTATTTATAAATTATTTATCTCTCAATGAAATTCATTTTTCATGATAACAATGATATACATTTTTTGTCAAGCTTATTTCTAAAAGTAAAATGAATATACATATACACATGAATTAATAAATTTCTCAGTTTCTTCAGTTGAAAGGTCTGAAGTCACACTTAATATTTATATCAAATTTATAGGAAAAATTGTCAATAAGCCTGGTGAGATATGAATTCAAGACTTCTTAATGTTTCAGGTGCTCTGACCACTGAGCTACCTACTCCCATGACCTAATAACATGTTATCAGTAAGTCGTGGGTTCATATCCCACCTGGTTCGAGATGATGTTTCCTCTAAATTTGATATCAATGTAAGAGTGACTTCATACCTTTCAACTAAAGAAACAGGGAAATTATTAAGAACATAGAGAAATTATTAAGTAATTAAGTATGTTCATAACATACATTGTCATCTTCTTCAGGATACTGTTTGTAAGCAGAGAAGACACTGCTGTGAAGTGACAAAAATATTTTAAGTGTGTACTTCAGGGTTGAATAGTTCAAATCACTAAGAGGAGATCTTGACTGGTCCAATAGTTCAATGGTGAGAGCACCTCAAACTTTGGTTATTGATTATGTTATGTGAAATTCTTTGCAAGAGAAAGATTTTGGCCTTGAATGGTTTAGAGATTTCAAAATTTCTGATTTAGATTATATAGATGATTTGACCCTATTGGCTAATGATGTTAGTGAGATGAATTCTTTCCTTAGGGCTGTTGATGAGACTGGTAATAGAGTAGGTTTGGTGATAAACAGAGAAAAAACTAGTGATGAAAATTGGTCAGGCAGATGGTGCTTCGGTTGTTTAGAATGGCTGCACCCTTGAGTAAGTGTGTCAGTTTAATTATTTTGTAAGCTGGCCTGGCCGAGTGGTTAGCGTGCTTGACCAGTGATCTAAGGGACCTGGATTCGAGCCCCAGATAAGGCATGGATGTACGGTGTCATTTTTCTGCTGAGGTCCTGCCATCCTCTCAGACTTTCTACTATGACATATAAACTTACGGCTCCTGCCAGACTTCTGTAGCAAGCAGCTGCTTGAGAATGTATTTATTTTTTTTAGTGATGTGCAGCATGAGATAAAGAGAAGGATGGGGATTGCTGCTGGGACTTTTAATCCTTCCAGGGCTTAGGTCTAGTACACAAATTGACAGAATCCAAAATGAGAGACTAAGGATGCCTATGTCAGTTTTTACTACAAAACATAAATCTTCAATTTTAAAAAAAAATTGCCATTTGAAAATTTTCTTACATACACTGAAGAGCCAAAACATTATGACCATCACATGTTTATGCAAATCGAAGCAGCTGCAGGTAAACAACGGCAATTGAGAAGTCATGAAACATTATAAATAACACTTGATACTGAGTTTATTAATCAGTATCATTCTTGTTCTTCAGATGGGAAAGGCAGCAAACTTAAGTGAGTTTGACAAAGGCCAAATTGTAATGGCCAGACGACTGGATCAAAGTATTTCCAAGACGACAAGGCTTGTGGAGTGCTCACTGTTAACCATGGTTAGTACCTTCAAAAAGTGGTCCGAGGAGGGTAAAACCACGAACCGCTGGCAAGGTGTGGGCAGACCATGGCTCATCGATGCTAGAGGTGAGCGAAGGCTATCTTATTTGGTATGAGCTAACAGAAGGGATACTGTGGCACAACTCGTCCATAATTTCAATGTTGGTGATGGAAGTAATGTGTCACAACACACAGTACATCGAACCCTGCTGAAAATGGGGCTGCAGGCCACTCCGAGTGCCCATGATAACCTCGGTTCACCATCGAAAACACCTACAATGGGCAAGTGAGCATCAATGCTGGACTTTGAATCATTGAAAGAAGGTTGTCTGGTCCAATGAATCTCATTTCCTGTTGCATCATGTGGACATCTGAGTACATGTGTGTCATTTACTTGGGGATGTGTTGGCACCAGGATGCACCAGGGACAAAATCAAGCTGGTGGAGGAACTATAATGCTTTGGCCAATGTTTTGCTGGGAAACCCTGGGTCCAGTCATTCATATGCAAGAAACTATGATGTCTACCACCTACCTAAACATCATTGCAGACCTGATACATAGTTTCATGGCAATGGTCTGTCCTTCTAGTAGTGCCTTCTTTCAGCAGGATAATGCACCCTACCACACTGTTCAGATTGCTCGAGAATAATTTGCAGAACATGAAGAAAACTCCCAGTTATTACCCTGGCCTCCAGATTCCCCAGATGTCAATACAATTGAACATCTGTGGTTTGTGTTGAAACAGCATATCTGATCTGTGGCGGCTCAACCACGTAACTTAAAGAGTTCAAAGGTAACGTGTTGATACCAGATACCACAAGACACCTTTAGAAATCTTTTACCATCCATGCCTCACTGGGTAAGAGCTGTTTTAGCGGCATATGGAGGACCAATATCATATTAGGCAGATGGTCATAATGTTTCGGCTCTTTGGTATATATCTTATAAAAATACATTATTAATGCTTGAAAAATAATGCTTTCTTTTTCCATTTAATGCATATTTTATTAAATTATTATATAAATAATTTGTTTAAAACCATCTAATTGCCATTTTTTAGAAGCAATGTATATTAATATTGTTAATGTTACTCTATGCTCAAGAAATCCCCTGACTTAAGCTCACAAGTTTGATTGTGAACTATTAGTAACAAATTTTTCTTTGAAGTTTTGAAATCTCATGAAAATTAAACAAAAACTGCTATTTTTAAAAATGAGGATTTTGGAAATAACCATTTTTCACTATATCTCTTTAAGTCTTATTAAAATTAATATGTTTCTACATTTGTTTAAATTTTTTATTTTAATAAATTTTGGAATTCTGTTTAATTTGGTATGTAACACAACCTATTTCTGTTGAATAGTTATTTGTTAAAAATATTCTAAAGTTGACTTGTTTATTTGACTCAGCAACAAGCCTGGACTTTTCTCAAAGTTTGTTATCAAGAAAAAAAAAAGTTATTTTCTCGTTTCAAGATAAATTTTATTTTTCTGTTATTCAGGAATAGTCTTTCTATTCATATACATAATAATTATTTCTGCCTATTAGTGTTTTTTAAATAAATTTTTATTTGCATTACCAGATGCATTTTTTACTGCATGACTCTAAAAAATAAAGCTCTATTAAAATAGTAATGTTTTTGTTAAATATTTGATTTTCAAAATATTTAACCAGAAAATCCAGAATTAAAAGCTGATTAATTTTGGCATATAACATGTCATAATTCCTTTCATTTGTTATTTGAGGAAAAATATTTTTTGGTTATTTGTTAATTATTAGTTTTTTTTCATTAGTTATTTGAAAATTAAAAATTTCATCCTAAAATTCGTTTAGTGAATGATTTTAGTTTACATATTTTTTAATAGTTTAAAAAAATTAACCACTGGATACATAACTTGCATGCTTGGTTGCAGATCAAAGGGAATTGGATTTGAGCCTCCGGATCAGCATTGGATATTTCATATGTTTTCTTTCTCCTGAGGATTTACTTTCTTCATGCACCTTCTCTGTGACATACTGTCAAATACTTATGACACCCATGTCTTAATTCAGAATATGTAGCTTAGTTTTGAATAAGTTGTTTGCTGTATTAATTCTTTTCTTAAAGAGAGGCAGAAAATTTTTTCTATTGAAAATTGTCAAAACTGAAGATTTGATTAAAATTAGAAATATTTAGTTTCATTTGTGCCATGTTGTTAATTCAGTTTTATTTCTGGATGGCAGTGTAACATAAAGCAGGACAAGTTTTTTGCTTTTCTTGAAATCTGGTGCATTTAGTTTTTAATCTACTTATTAGGAAGCACACATCTGACAACTCTGGTACACAATAAAAATTTCTTTTTGCGAGGTTTTTAAAATTAAGTGCTTTTACATTCTTTGAAAACTTTATAAACATTTTTGGATATCAACTGTGTCTAGTCACTTCATACTGCCTGGTATAGAGCAACTGTTCTGTTGAGAAAATCTTCGGGATATTTTTACTTTTTTTCTCTAAAAGATGAAAAACACTGCTAAAAATATTTTTAAGGAAAAAGGACTTTAAGTTATTTCTTGAGGCTTCAAAATTCTTTGTTGATGAGCAAATAGTTTTAGCAATGGATGAGAGCCATTATAAATAATATTTGTTTGCTGAGTGTGATGAAAATATGTGTTCTTCCCAAGAAAAGCATTTTGAGGAAACCATTGCTACACAATATGCCCAAGCACAAAATGTTAAAGCACTTTTGAGATGTTCTTATACTGGAAGATTAAAAATGTTCTTTAAATGCCCATATAGCCAATTCCTGGACATGGTTAGCATACCTGACTATTAACCCAGTGGGCCATATGAGGAACCAGGACAAGCACAATTGAGCTTTTAGGTTATTTCCATTCTTTGTGTAGGGGAGTAATGTCTTCCCATTTAAACAAAAGAAGAAAGGGTATTACATGGCATCATTGCCAAGACATAATATCCCTCAGGTGGTTATTGATAATATGGGTATCCGAGTACAGTAGAACTTCAATTAATCTGTCTGTATATGGCTCAGATATGCCGAAATGTCAGATATTTGAGAGGAAATGCGAATAATTAAAAAAGGCTGGGAAAAATGAAAATACAGCTTAATTATGAATAATAAAGGAAATAGAAACAAAAATCCATGTTAATAAGGCATAATGATAAATATAACATTATATTGAGAGAATTATTCTACACAGTGAATAGCTGTCAAAGAGGATTATGATCTTAACACTGTGTAAGGAAGCTGCTACAAAAAAGAAAAAGAAAAAAGAAAACATAATATAATACAACATTTTAATCAGCTGTCCCATGGCTGAGTGGTTAGTGCACCTTGGCTACTGATCTAAGGGACCTGGGTTCGATCCCTGGGTAAGGCATGGATGTATGTGCCTTTTACTGCTGAGGTCCTGCCATCCTCTCAGACCTTCTACTATGGCATATAAACTGACAGGCTCCTGTCAGACTGCTTGATGGAGTCAGACCTCTTGATGGACCTCTGTGACAAGCAGCTGCTTGAGGGGGTATTTATTTATTTATTATTATTTAATCAAATGTTCTTTTATAAAGCAATGATTTCAACTGTAAATATTCTGAAAAAATTTTCTGGCCATGATGAAAACTTTTAAAAAACTTTTTTGGATACATTAATCACTGAAAAAGGAAGAGAGTACTATTATGAAAAAAAAATGTTAAAGTTTTACTGAAAAAATTAATGCCAAAATCAGAGCATATAGTGACCATAATCTACTTTTTTTCCTCTAAGGGTGTTATTGTGTGGTACAACTTAGTAGTAAGTAAACCACAGCTGTCATAACAACTAAGTAGCTGATTGCTTTGGCTATATCAATACCTTTTCAGAGCTAATTCTCTTAACCTTAGTACAACATTTCTTAAGCTTCAATTGCATGGCACTTTTGACCAGGTAATGCTCAGACCCAATATCGGCTCTGTATGATCTGATATTCCTAACCCAACTAGCCCATTTGCTGTTAATACATAACTGATCATATTCCTATGCAACCCATCAGGTGAAATCCATGTGTATTTATAAATGTCCTGGTGTTGTAGTATGTGCTAGTTATTCTCAAACTCTTTAAATTTACCTTCTTGTAAGAGACGTCCCGTCCCCTATTGCCATTGGAATTACCAATGTCAAACTTAAGGACTTAACACCCCTGATAAAAGATCAGAGTCAATATCAACTCGAGCATTGAAGTCACCTAGCACAAAATAAAAAAATCTCCTTTCTTGACAGAATTAAAAATATCCTGAAGTTATATATAAATAAGTCTTGAATTTTTGTTGTAAATTTAGCTGTAAGAAATCTCTCATTAATACAGTCATATCCTAGAAGAGCATCACTGGCATGTCTGCTGAGAAGCAACCCTACACCTTGGAGATGTTTTTCATCTTCTCTCCCTGAAAAGAGAAATTTAAAATTATTTTTAAGTATCTGACCTCTACCTATTTATCTGGTCTCTTGCAAACCTAGAATATCCATGTTATAATGCTGGAACTCCTGTGTGAGGATATCAAGAGAATAACCTCTATGCAACCATCTTCACGTTCCATGTACATACAGAGGGAGATTGATTAGTAGAATTTTAAAGAAACTAGGTTATTGAGGTAGATAGGGCCAACAATATCAAGCAGCCCCCTGATTGCACCACAAAGATCCATTCCCATACCGCTAAAGGCTGAAGCCATCCAAATTGGTTGGAACGCCAGCATAGTTGGCACCATCTTTTCAAGCCCACTATTTGACCATTTGAAGAACCAGAATTTAGATAGAAACTAACCTACCTGAGATGCATTACTCCAGTTTAGGATTGGCAATGCCCAACTAGCTAAAGTAAGTGTTCAGGTACTTGCGACAGTCTCTAATCAGGATTATTTGCAAGATAATATAAGGTATCCTGTGCCTCTGCTCAATTTGGGCTGGCAACCCATTGGCAAGGAGAACGTACAGCAACTAATTTTCCTTCAAGAGAGGCTCACCAGTGCAGCAAGTTCAGGATCCATAATCAAGCTCAAAGCATAAACCGTTCTAATCCAGTTGGTTTAAATGGTTAGCACCAGGACCCTGTGACACATTTATAGTTACACTCAATTAGTATCTAAATTTGAATTTTATTTCTTTTACCTCATTCAATTCCCTTTGTAATTGACCCTAATCCTTATTTTCATTACCATTCTCACCTTCTGGATGAACCAAAATGCTTACTATATAAGGATGTCTCTACTTTATAAACTTTAGGCAAACTCCCTTATCATTACATTTCAGTACATCACCCTTAAATTCCTTATTACTATTTCAATAAATAAATAAATAAATATCCCCTCAAGCAGCTGCTTTCCACACAGACCTGACAGGAGCCTGTCAGTTTAATATGCCTTAGTAGAAGGTCTGTGAGGATGGTGGGACCTCAGCAGAAATATAATACAAACATCCATGCCTTATCCAGGGCTCGAGCCCAGTTCCCTTTGATCAGTAACTAAGCATGCTAACTACTCTGCCATTGGGTTTCATTTTTACAAAATTAATATCATTATCATGCTTTACTATTACTTTTTTTAATTACTTTATTTTCATTTTGTTCCACATTTCCTTTAACTTTTAGTTATTCTTTTGTTCTCTCAGCTTCTAAAACTTACCTTAAGCCCATGACACACACACAGTTCCTGTTTTTGCACCATACAAACTCCCACTCTAATTGCCAACAGGACATGCAAAAACTAAATGTTGTGGCCACTGATTGGTATTCTAACTTTCATTTCTTTTCTCCTAAGATCTCTTTACAGCACATGCACTTAGCAACACCTGACAATGGCAACTAAACCAGGTGGCTCTGACTCAACCCTCAAACACCCATCAAGGCTATGGAAGGGGCAGGTGGGGAGCTATTTTGACAATGCTCTTTGCTGTTTGTAGTAGTCAGCTCATTACAAGCAATTATGGCAGGTTAGGAAGGTCTGGTCTGAGATACTTAAGGAATGTCACAGAAAGAATAATTGTGTGGTCCCCTTTAATTTGAAGTTTTCTGTCGAATTTTTGAGTTTCATTTTCCACATGTATTTTCCTAGTTTCACTTCCCCTTTTTAATTCTATCGTCTTTTTCATAGATTCATTTTCCATCCTTTCCTTCATGATTCAGTTCTCTTAATTTCCTTTGTAACTCACTCATTCTACTTTTCCTCTTATCACTACACATTGTGGTTCCATCTAATGTCAAGTTATACCTTGTCTCACTGTTTCAGCAGTATCACCTCCCTGACTCTTAACAGCCCTTTTCCCTTTTTAAGTTATTTTGTAATAATTATTTATCCCCATCCCTCCTACCATTATTTATTTTCCTCAAACTCATTCTGCCTGTACTTTATTGATATACGATATACCAACTAGTAAATTTCACATACCCAATATCTTTCTGTCTTGTGCACTACTTTCACTTGCTGTTGATCAATTTCCTCTGCACTTCAGGCACTTAAAAAAAAAAGCTTGCTCTTTGACTGCACTTCAGGCTGTTTCACTAACACTCAAATACACTGCACAGTTCTGGATTATCTTCCATGATTATTCTTGACTGGTTTTTTCATTGCAAAAGTGCTGAATCATTCTGTGTCCTGCCAAATGTGTCATTTATGTAACAGATTCTTCTTAATTTTGATATTACTGCACCAATTATGTAACAGATTTTTCCTTATCCTAATGATGATGCACTGAGTTTAAATGGATCTTTCCTGAGTTCTTACTGGTGCTGTACGAATTCACAATTTTCCATTTTCGTGTTAACACATGGTTCTTTATATAGAATGCTAACTCAAGTAAGTATTATAAAAAGAAGCACAGTGAATCCAAATCTTGTGCACAATTTACTGTATGGAACATACCAGTATGTCATTAATAACAATGTACAGCTGGAGGTCCTAATATATAATTCTTTTCAGGTAGCAGCTGGTAAAGAATTTTAAAATGGCAGCAATAAAAAAAAATATCACAATCTTGTTCAGAAACAAAAAAATTGTCATTTATGCAGAGGTTTAGATTAAAATGAAGTTTCATTTAAATATTGCATTAAGCTAGTAAATTCTAAAATGCTATGTTGCTAAAAAGTGGATAATTTCTTCATGGTTCTGAGATAGAAATATTAATTGAATTTTGTCTAATTATGTTACTTTTTTTCAAGGCTTGAAAATGAACACATCATATTGCTTAAGGTCTACAATAAACAAGCAGGTGTGGTTTATCATATTCTTATCCAGGTATGTACTGTAATGAATGGGACATATGCTTTAAATTACAGAGTAAAAACTTTGTTCCTTAAGGCAGTGCATGAAAAAAAAAACGAAATTGAAAATGAATCATTTAATTCGAGGACTGCTGTTGCCAACATTTACCAGCTTATTGTACCAGTTAATACATAATATGGGGCAACACAATGATTCTTCAAGGGCATGGAGCAGTGTGTGCAAATTGAAACACCCTGCAATGCAGTTTTAACAGCAGAACAGTGTGTAGTCAGTCTATTGTTTTCTCACTTTGGAAAGGTGTTGATTTATGTGCATGTGATTTATTGCAAGCAATGGCTAATCTGGAAACTGAGCAGCAGAATGTGATGCATTACTGTGTTTGGTGAGGCTTAAGTCGAGCACAGTTCCAGAAGTGACTCAGAGAACAGTGCTTGAAATGAAGTATCATTTTCAAGTTCCTCAACTTAATGTCTTATCAATAATATACATCTGTGAAGTGGCACAAACACTTCACAGATGGAGCAATTCTGTGGAGGATGATCCAAGATCTGGGCAACCAAGCACTTCCATCAACATGTAACAAATTGCCCAAGCTCAGTATATTCTTAATGAAGACTGCAGAATAAGCCCATGTGCATTAACAGCAAGGATGAGCCTTCATTATGGCAGTGTTCATTCAATAGTAAGAGAGCTCTTGGGTCATCCTCCATGGAATCACACCCATCTGTGAAGTATTTTTGCTACTTGAAAATTGTATTTTATTTCAAGCACTGTTCTCTGTATACTTGAGTATTGAGGGTGGATGGCTCATATTGTGCAGTTCCTAGGTTCAAGTCGAAGCTGGGCCAGCATTGAAATTTTTCTCTGCAAAACTCCCCACCCTACTCTTGGTCAGTAGGGCACAACGTTGGGCTTGGGAAGGACGGTGCCAGTCAGATGGGATGTTAAGCTGTTACCCCATGTGCAGGAGAGCCATACCCTGTGCACATTAAAGAACATGCTGGATGGCCTTGACAGGAGGTTACCATCTGTCTCCCAACAGCTGTCCAGTGGATTCTCTCCCCCAACCTTCTCTGAGCTCTTGGAATCCTTGTGACCTGGCTATTTAGCCCATTGTGTGCAGAAAGTGCTGCTCAGAGGTGGAACAATGCAACAGCCCACCTGAGTCATTTCTGTGACTGTGTGTGCACCACTTAAGCCTTGCTGAACACAGTAATGTATCACAAACTTTTGAGTTTCCAGATCAGCCACAATGTGCAAAAAATCATATAGTGAAAATGAACCTTTCCAAAGCAAGAATATAATGCAGCATTATAAAGACTGACTGCATATTGTTTTGCTGTTATTTGCAATCGTATTGCAACATATTTCATTTGAACACACTGCTTGTGCCCTTGAAGAGTGTTGTCACATATCATGTATTGACTCATACAAAAAGCCTCTGGTTGTTGGCAATAGCAGTCCACAAATTTAAATGATCCATCTGCACACATCTTTAACTCACCTGTCATTTAAATGCTACTAAAATTGAATTTATTTTACCTCTGAGTGGGACTTTTTTTGCATAAAGGACTAAATGGTGTGGTTATAAGAACCCCAATGGCTCAGAGTTGAATATGGGAAGGGAACACATAAGGATGCATCCTGTCAAGGCCATTCAGTTTGTTCTTTGATGTACACAAGGATGTGCACATTGATCCTGCACATGGGACTACAGCTTAATGTTTCATCATATGGACAGTGGCATTTCCAAGCCACTGAAGTACTACAGAAACCAGATTTAAATGCTTTGAAAAAGAGTAGAAGTGTCCAGGGGCTTTTAAAATCATAAAAATATTAACAAAAAATGTATGACAATTTAGTCTGTGTGACTAAACAGAGCTCATCAAATGATTTTATTGTCAACCTAGTGTGTGTCTTCAAATGTTTTAATGACGAAAATGTGTGTGACCACATAATCACTTGAATGGTTTTAAAGAATTGCTGTTTTCAAGTTGTCATTTATATTATAGTATATCTGGGAAGTTAATTTTAAAATTGCTCTATATGTACCTATAGTTTTGTGGAATATGAACTGATTTAGAAAAACAGTGTGCCTAAAGGCCTCAGAAAGAGGGGGAGACCTAGGATGTAATGAGCAATGTCAAACAGAACCTTGTTAGAATTGGTCTGTATTGACTGGATGCAGCAGATGTTGCTCAGGACAGATGTGTTTGGAGAATTAATTGTGCAGTCTGGTTGGACCTCCATAGCCCATGGCTGTTTGAGTACGATGATACTGCTAGGCTCCAGTAATACATTATTGTGCTTACCTCAGAGCTTGACCTCCAAAAACACTTCTTTCTCCTCTCAGAGCTCAGCTCTGACCATTACTAACTACTTCTCCTTATGACATTGCCTAATATGTCTTGTGTGGCACATTTGCATAATGCTGCAGCATTGATGATGCAAGCTGTTGTGACCTTGGCACTTGTACTGGGGGGTGGTCAGTATTAATCAGCTAGAGTGAGTTACATGTGCAACTCGGAGCTAATCAGAGAGGGAACAGTGCCCTAGTTAAAAAAAAAGGTAAGGCTCAAAAATAATAATTACAATGTAAATAAAAAATAAATGCTTAGGTAAATCAAAAGTGAAGCTGAAACACTGTATCTTCCCTGTCCAAAGCAGTCAAAAATGCCTAGCAAATTTTAATGATCATTTTGGAATAAGGTCATGAGCTTATGCCATTTACAAATTTCAGCAGACACAAATAAGTATTGAATATGATGTGTGAAGTTCGATCAGTTTAGACATGTGGACTAACTAACTTGAATACATTCTTATCACAACCAAAGGTAGCCCCTAACATATGCCCCCCTCCCTGCCCTCAGTCAGTAGGGGGACACTGATGGGCTTGGAAAGGTCACTGTCCGTCAAATGAAGTAAAGCCTGTTCATGTTAAAGAACATATTGGATGGATTTCACTGGACGGTTCCATCTGTCTCCTAACAGCTGCCGAGTGGGTCCCCCTCTGCCCAATGTTTTCTGAGAGTGTCTTGTTGGGTCCTTGTGACCTGGCCATTTAGCCCATTGTGTGCCAAACAGTGCTACTCAGAGGTAAAACAACCCAACCCTAACATGTAACACTATCTACTTGCCTCACTTTATTAATGGCTGCCAAAGTTTTGTACACTAGTGCTATACTAATGATCTAATTAGTATCACTGATATGTGATATAAATGTGCATAAATATTTTTTTGCAGACCAGTGTGATTTGAAAATACTGTTTGGTATGACATTCTGTAGATTGAAGAGATGTGGGTTGACCAATCAGTAATTCCTAGGGCAGTTAACTCTCTTCCTAGGAAAATCTTTGAAGGAGTAAATTTAGTGTTTTCATGCACTGCTGTGACTACGGCAAAGATGAACTATTGCAAGTACCGGTCCGAAGTGCTATGTCTATTTTGAATATAACAGCAATCATCCTTCCAATATTTCTGTTGATCCATTTGGATAAATCTAACTGGGGATGATATGATGTCATAAATATATCGGTACCCTTCCAGGGTTCTGACTGAAAAACTGGTTTACATCCAGAGACCCATCTATTTTTACACTATGATCAACCAACCAAAAAAAAATTAACTTTAGAACTTTTTTGCCAAATAACTAATGAAAGGAATTTTGGCATGTTATATGCCAAATTAATCAGCATTTAATTCTGTATTTTCTGAAAATGAAGTTTACAAAAATGGACTAGTTTTATTTTACTAGGGCTTCTATAAGAGGCATGTAGTAAAAATATGATCTGGTAATGCAAATAAAAAATTATTTGAAAAAAAAAAAAAACACTAATAGATAGAAATATCTATAATGCATCTGAATAGAAAAGCTATATATTTTTCAATAATAAATTTTTTTTTTCCTCAAATGAAAAAATTATTCTCCTTTTTGAAAATTTTTACTGTACTATACTTTGGGAAAAGTCAAATTCACCAGTGCTGTGACCAGTCAAATAAACAAATTAACTGTATAATTATTAAAAAAAAAAAACAGTGAACAGAAATAGGTCATTTATATACAAAAAGAAAGAACATTTAATTGGAGTTAAAAAATGACAAAAATTAAAGAAAGAGTGATAACTAAAATCTTAAAAGTATTTTTTTAAAGAAAATTACAAGGTTTTTACTGTATTTTTTGCATTTTAAATTAAGTAAAAATAGTTAGAAATCTTCCATGTAATGTTTACCTGAAATACTAAACCATTTCTGGGTTGAGCCCATACATTGAATTACATCTGCAAGCATTTAAATCTGCATCGGCATTTAATTCTAGATTTTCTGAAAATAAAATATTTAATAAAAAAGATAACTAGTTTTATTTTAATAGGGCTTTTATAGAGGCATGTAAGTAAAAAATGTATCTGACAATGCAAATAAAAATTTATTACATGCATACATATAAAATCCTCATGCACCCATGGGCTGCAGAGGTCCAACAAGACTGTAATTTTCCTCTCCAGATGTGTCCCTTCTGAGCTACTGCTGCTGCATTTGGCCACTCTAGGCCAATTTTAGTAAGGCCCTGTTTGACATTGTCTGCCCATTACTTCCTAGTACTTCCCCCTTTTTCTGAAACCCTTAGGCACACTGTTCATAATCCTGTTTGCTAATTTGCAGCTATGCATATGGGCAACATGGCCAAACCAATGCAGTCTCTCTCTGCACAATATGCTGCTCAAAGGAGGTTAATGACACCTTCTTCTAACCTCATCATTACTTACAGAGTCAAATCACCTAATGCCCAAGATAATGCGTAAACATCTAGAATCACAGACATCAAGTTTCTTATTATCCTGCTTACAAAGTTCCATGTTTCGCTACCATAACTAACCTTGGAAAGAACCAAATTATTATACAGCCTAATTTTAGTCTTTAGGTGTACACGCCTATTTTTCCTCCATAGATTACTCTTCATAGATTTATTCTCCATAGATTCTTAAAAGTCTTAGCAGCAATCCCTATTCATCTTTTTATCTCATGCTGCACATCACCAGTATATGTTACATAGCTCTCAAGATAATTAAACTGAGACACTTGCTCAAGAGTGCAGCCATTCAAAGCAACTGAAGTACTATCTGCCTGAGCAATTTTCATCACTTTAGTTTTTTCTCTTATTTATCACCAAACCTGCTCTACATTGAAGTGCCATTGAATTAGGGATAGCAACCTAATAACAATGTTGGACCCCCTATGGCCCTGATAACGGCTGCCACACAATGAGGCAAGGACTCCACAAGCTTGCGTAAATGTTCCACAGGTATGGTGACCCATGCATCCTCCAGAGCTGTTCACAATTCTCTTAAGGTCGTTATTGATGGAACACGGGCCTGAACACTCTGCTTGATGGTATCCCAAAGGTTTTCGATGGGATTTAAATCTGGGGTTCTACGTGGCCAATTCATTATTTCAAAGTTGCCAGAATGCTCCTGCAACCATGCAGTAGCCAACCTGGACCTATGAGATGAACAGTTGTCTTGCTGGTAGACACTATCTCTGTTGGGACGCATGATGGCCATAAATGGGTGTAAATGGTCAGCCACGAGGTCTACCTACCGGGATGCATTGAGAGTTGTCATTACACATACCAAAGGTCCCACTGACGTCCAACTGAAGACACCCCAGGCCATCACTGAGCCACCACCAGCTTGTACTGTTCTGACCTGATATGCAGGTTCCATGGCTTCATGGGGTTGGTCCTCAGTCTCTCATTGGTGTGATGCATTTGTCCCCCCAGTCTCCCCTCAGTGTGATGAAGTTTAAATCAGGATTCATCACTCCAGGCTATCTGTTGCCAATTTTCAATGGTTCAATTTCGATGTTCTTTAGCCCAGGCAAGGCGTTGAGCCTGGTGTCATGCCATTAGAAGTGGGATGCTCGTAGGTCGACGACTTCTGAAGCCGAGAAGATGAAGTGAACATTCCATGGTCTTTGCACTGACTTCCCTGCTGGAACCCGCTTTCAGATGGGAGGTGATTTCAGATAATGTCTGGCTCCTACTGGTTCATATGATGCGGGTCAGATGACGAAGCCCACGATCATTCAAGGCTGGTTGTTCTTTGCAGTTTGTCCAGGTGCTTGCTTTTTGCTGCAATTTTCACATTCCTGGAACACTCTTGAAATTGTCATAGGAGAAAATCCAAGTTGACAGTTTCGGAGATCGAGTGACTCATCCATCGGGCACCTATGATCTGTCCTCTGTCAAATGCATCTAAATCCCGTGCCTTTCCCATTGCACTTCTCACGATGAATGCTTGGGGAAGCCAAAGCTGACAGCTATATATATGACCAGAGTTTCAGCCACGCATGCATACAAAGGCAGGAGTTGTGATACTGAATTTAGATAATGTCTCCTATCCTTAATTCAATGGCACTTCAGTGTATTACCATTCTCATGAACAGCCCTAATGAAAAATTTCATCTCATCAACATCATTATCCAACAGGGCCAAATCATCTGCATAATCTAAATCAGAAATTTTGAAATCTCTAGACCATTTAAGGCCAAAATATTTCCCTTGCAAAGAATTTTGCATAACATAATCAATAACCAAACAAAATAGAAAAGGAAACAAAATGCATCCTTGTCTAACTCCACTAGCAATGCTAAACCAATCGCTGAAATACTTCCACCAGCTGATATAAGGTATCCCATGCCTCTGTTAACTTAGGGCTGGCAGGGCAGATTCTCCCTCAACAGAGGCCCACCAGTGCACAAGTCCAGGATCAAGCTCAAATCCATAAACAAGTCCCGTCTAGTAGGTATAAATGGTCAGCACCAGAATCCTGTGAAGTTGACCACTCCTCAGCTGGGTTGAAAAAAAGAAAGAAAAAGAAAAAAAAAATAAACTCAAAAATTAATAATTGTTTGAAAAATATTAACTTTTTCTAGGGATGAAGGGTAAAATGCCCTCAGTGTAGTGGCAGTGAGGGGAGGGAAGGGTTATACACCCTTGATGAAATTGTCTCCCAATCATAGGAGGACTGATTTCCATGCCAAGGAAATCCTTTTAGCTTTTGTATTCAAAAACCTTATTCATTCTCAGGAAATGATAAAAGATCAAAGTTTTTTATGGGAAAACAAGAAAATAATATATAGCCTAATGCAAAGTTTAAAAAAAATCCATGGGAACAAGTTGTAATTCAGTCATCATCTTAACTAGCAATGTAGCATAATTCCAAAAGATCGATAATGGCATAAAAATATATAGAAATAAAATCAAAATAACTAGAGAAAATGAAGTGTTAATTATAAAAATATAAATAAAATATTAACTGAATGAATGAAGATGATATGCAACATGCAATAAAATCAGGTTGATGCTGTAAACAGCTAACAATGTAAGCCACTTAATATAATTCAGTGGCTTACATTACATAATATAATTCACATGTATAAGTAATTAGTAACATCGTTGTCTTGCCAGGCTGTGACTTAGTTTATACAGCAGAATTTCAAACTTTTGGTTTTGGGACGAAGCATGAATTGAATGCTGGGATAAATGATAAAAATAATTCCAGGAATTTTGGAAAAGGTGTAAAATTAAAAAAAATAGATCTATACTCATGCTCACTGAATTATGACCACCTCCATGTTATGTCATTGGAAGCAAACATCAAAGCTCTATAAAATATTGAAAAATTATTTACATTAAATTTTCAAATATACATCTGTTGTGTTTAATGATGTGAAATAATACTTCTTATTCGAAATAAAATTTACTGAGTTAAATTCTAATTTTAGGCTTAGTATTTAATGAGTTGTGGAAGTTTGAATATTTAACAATATTGTTGTTGTTAAATATTAAAACTTCCATAACTCATTAAATACTAAGGGAATATTGTTGAAAATTGAAATTTAGATAGATTTGATTGAGATCTTTAATTTATCTTTGGTCTCATTTTCTGGTAAAATGCTTATTTTAGAAGTTATAGAGCTTTGAAGTTAGCTTCAACTGATATAATATGGAGGCCGGTGGTCATAATTCAATGAGCACTGAGTGTATTTTGTAATGGCTTCCAAAATCCACTAATTTTAAGGATAGTAGTTTTTGGTTAATTTTCGAGAGATTTTTGAAATTTTAAGGAAAAATGAGTTTGCAATAGTTCAGATCAAACTCATGAGCTTAAATCGGGAGGTTTCTTCAGCATCTGAAAAATGATGACAAGATTGCTTTAACAAATTATTTATATTGTAGCATAATAAAATATGCATCAAATGAAAAAAGTATTATTTTTCAAGCTTGAATTATGTATTTTCATAAGATAGATGTTAAAAAATTTCAAATCGCAATGGGGTGTGGGTGGTTTAGTCAATAGCACTCCAGGCTCGTAATCTGCAGTTCCTGGGTTCGAGTCCTAGCTGGGCCAGTGTTGAGATTTATCTCTATAAAATTCCTCGTCCTGCCCTCAGTCATTAGGAGATACTGATAAACTTGGAAAGGCTGCTGTCTATCAGATGGGACATTAAGCTGGCCCCATGTGTGGGAGAGTCATATCCTGTGCACGTTAAAGAACAAGCTGGATGGCCTAGATGGGAGGCTACCATCTGTCTCCCAACAGCTGTCTAGTGGGTCCCCTTCTCCCAACATTCTCTGATCCCTTGGGGTCCTTGTGGTCTGGCCATTTAGCTTATTGTGTGCACAAAAGTGCTAATCAGAGGTAAAGTAACCCAATTGAAATCGCAATTGCTATTATTTAAAACTTGAAGTTTTATATGCAATATTGGAAACAGATATAGTAATTTCTCGCCTCTCATTTTGGATTCTGTCAACATGTATAATTGAGGGTGTCCTGGAAGGGTTAACAAATGCTTTCAAATCATTGCTGCATTATTCAATATTTAGCATTCTATTCACTGAAAGGTGTTTTTTCTCTTACATAGTAGAACATAGACATTTACCAGAAAGTTTGAGATGGATTACAATAGGATGAATTGAAAGAGGACAATCATAAGTAGAATTTGTGAGATGGCTCAGTTTTAGCCTATCTGTAGTTGACATGCTGCGGTAACAATTTTGAGATGCAGCATTTGCAGAACAGCATCAAAGAGTTGCCAGAGAGCAACGGCAGCAAATGAGGACAGATATCTTGGGAGTGCAACAGTTTGGTGGACGGCAGCTTGGAGAACAACGATTCTGTGAATACATCAATTCAGAGGATACAGCAATTGGGTGGATGACAGTTGGGTGGACAGCAATTAGGTGGACGACAGTTGGGTGAGCAACAATTAGTTGGCTTTGCTAATTAGGTAGATATGGCAATTTGGAGGATACAACAACTGGTAGAAGGCAATTCAGACGGTATGACATTTCAGTGGATATAGGAAATGGTTAGACATAATTTTTGGGCATTAGGTGGTTTGACTTTGTAAGAATGATGTCATTAGACAAAGGAATCATTAGCCTCCTTTGAGCAGGATACTATGCAGAAATAGACTGCAATGGTTAGCCATGTTGCCCTTATGTATTATAGAATAGTGAGCAGGGTTATGTACACATGTGCCTAAAAGCCTCAGTAAAAAGGGAGGATCTAGGGTGCAGTGGGCAGACAGTGTCAAACAGGACCTTGTTAGAATTGGTTTACAGGGGCCAAATGCTTTAGCTCAGAGTAGCTGTATTTGGAGAAGTAAATTGCACATTCTTGTTAGAACTCCATAGCACACAGCTGCTTGAGGATTATATATATATAGCAAACAAGATCAACACTTCTCAGAAATCTGCAGTCTGGCATTCTGTAAAATAAAGTTGCTTAGAACTCAACATAGTCGATAATTACATCTATTGTCTCTAATCTGATTTGTATCTTTCTATATATATATATATACATTCTACGGGTTTGTATCTATTCTCTCTTATCTGACATTTCACTAGAATGAATTTTTCTCACTCTGTTTCTTCTAAATGAAGTAATCAAAATCCAAAAGAATGCATAACAATCTGCAAGGGACTTCCAATATTCTCAATTCAATCCTCAATAAAACAAAATTTCTAAACTTTTTCTCCTACTCAATGAAACAACCTAATGCAAAATATAAAATAATAAATACCCCCTCAAGCAGCTGCTTGCCACAGAGGTCTGACAGGAGCCTGTCAGTTTATATGCCACAGTAGGAGATCTGAGAGGATGGCAGGACCTCAGCAGAAAAACGACACACACATCCATGCCTAATCCGGGGCTCGAACCCAGGTCCCTTAGATCAGTAGCCAAGCGTGCTAACCACTCGGCCACGGGACGGCTACAATGCAAAATAAGAGTACAAGAAATCAAAACAGCTGATGTTTGGTAAATCTGTTCCCTCTAATCTGGCATTTGTTAAATTGGATTTCATATTATTATTCCTTTTCCTCCTAAAGGAAACAAGTGAAAATTGAAGTAAACCATGCCAGGGGACAAACCCTCATAAGATTATCATTATTCTTATTAATCTGACACTCAATAAAAGAATTTTTTTTATCAGAACAAAACAATAGGAAATTAACAGAACACATTGGGCAGAAGGGAACGGGGCGATATTCATATCTATACTCTCTAATCCGACATTTGTTAAACTGGATTTTTATGCCTTTCTGTTTCTACTAAAGGGAACAATAAGAATTAAAAGGAATACACTTCAGGTAACTAACCTTCACAGGGCTATCTATTCTCCCTAAACTGACACATAATAAAATGAAATTTTTATAAATTTTTTTTTGACTCAATCAAACAACAGGAAATTAATGGAACACATTAGAGGAAAGAAACGATATTTACATCTATATGTCTAATCTGACATTTGTTAAACCTGATTTTTGTATTTTTATCCCTTTCAATTCCTACTAAGTCAAACAATTGGAATTCAAAAAAATACACTCCATGGGACTACACTGCACACGACTGTCATTATTTTCATTAATCCACACTCAACAAAACAATTTTTATAATCCTTTTTTTTTTCCTTTTGAATGGAATAATAGAAAATTTACAGAACACATTAGGAAAAAAGGAAAGAGGTAATATTCACATCAATGCACAGTAATCTGACATTTGTTAAAAAAAAATAAAGTCCCCTCAAGCAGCTGCTTGCCACAGAGGTCTGACAGGAGCCTGTCAGTTGATATGCCATAGAAAGTCTGAGAGGATGGCAGGATCTGAGCAAAAAAATGACACATAACATCCATACCTTATCCGGGGCTCAAACCCAGGTCCCTTAGATTAGTAGCCAAGTCTGCTATCCACTCGGCCATGGGATGGCTAAAAAATCACTGCGATGGCTGGGAAATGAACCCGGGTATACTTCTTGAAAGACAGCTATGCTAACCATTATACCACCATCACACCATTTGTTAAACCAGAGTTTTATTAGTTGCAATTATTATTTCAGCTCTCATACCATGTGAGAATTTGTGGCCAGAACATCACACCTTAGCATTAACTAATAGTAAATTACCATAAATTCTAGGTTACTTCTGCTTGCATAATTAGCACGTGTTGCTTTCTCGTATTGCTGAGGATCCATAGCCTAGGTTATTGATGTGTGAAAAAGACAAGTTAAAGGCTGCAGTGCGCCAGGTAATAGAATGCAGGGAAGTTAGTCCTAACATAAAGTTTCTTGACATGGTTAAGTATAAAAAGACATAAAAAACTGTTAGGAAATAAAAACGTGAGGATGTATTCCTAGCAACCCCAAACTTTTGACAAAAACATGGTACATCATAATAAGTTTGCAGAAAATAAAGCATGTAAGTTTTAATAATAAGTCATTTGAATGTGTAGATTTCCTGACCATGCTAATATTTACAGGCTAGGCTGATGGCTTCAATATATCGCATATTGAGTGGAAAAAATTTTCGCCGTCATACAGGATTTGAACCCGCATCTCTCCATAAACATGCCAGAGTATTCTTCTGGTTGAACTAATGCCAGCTAATGAACCATTAGCGGAAAAAAGATGAGCTGGCATTAGTTCAACCGGAAGAATACTCTGGCAGGTTTCTGGAGAGATGCAGGTTCAAATCCCGTATGTCGGCAAAAATTTTTTCCGCTGAATATTTATTGATTTAATAACGCCAAATGAGCAACAGGTAACGCTGTGATTATTCATCTATGTTTAATACATCATACTTTTGCTAACTCCACCAATGTTTCCAATATAACAGAGTGTAAATGTAAAATAGCAAACTAATGGAGATTATAATATTCTAAGAAAACAAATAGTGCATAATGCAATACATTTTGAAAATTCATAGGTTTTTGAATTTCACATTTAGCTGAGTTATATTTAGCAACAACAACAACAACAACAACAAAAAAAAATGCATGGGTCACGTAAAATGGCTTGATATTGAATGATTATTAGATATTGGCCAGAAAGATTATGTGCCACATAATCTAAATGCCAGGCAGTGCCAGATTTACTGATAGGCACAGTAAGTATGTGCATAGGTGCCCCAAATCTGTGACATTTTGAGACTTATAACCAATTTAGTATTCATCATCATCATCAAAATCATCATCCTCAAGCAGCCATGGGCTACGGAGGTCCAACCAGACTGTGCAATTTAGTTCTCCAAGCAAGTCTATCCTGAGCTACATCTACTGCATCTGGGCACTGCACACCAATTCTAACAAGGTCCTGTTTGACATTGTCTGCCCACTGCATCCTAGGTCTCCCCTTCTTTCTGAGGCCTTTAGGCACACTGTTGATAACCCTATTCGCCAATCTATAATTATTCATACGGGCAACATGGCCAAACCAACGGAGTCTCTCTCTGCACAATATGCTGCTTAAAGGAGGTTGCAAACTCCTTTGCCTAACCTCATCATTAGTTACAAAGTTGAACCACCTAATGCCCAAGATACTGCGTAAGCATCTGGAATCAAAAGCATCTAGTTTCCTGTTATCTTGTTTACAAAGTGTCCAAGTTTCACTACCATAACTAACCCTAGAAAGAACCAAACTATTATACAGTCTAATTTTAGTCTTTAGGTGTATACGCCTATTTCTCCACAATCTCCATAGGTTCTTAAAAGTCCCGGCAGCAATCCCTATTCGTCTGTTAATCTCATGCCGCACATCACCATTATCTGTTACATAGCTCCCAAGATAATTAAACTGTGACACCTGCTCAAGACTGCAACCATTCAGATTAACTGAATCACAGCCTGCCTGACCAATTTTCATCACTTTAGTTTTCTCTCTGTTTATAACAAACCTACTCTACTACCAGTCTCATCAACAGCTCGATTGAAAGAGTTCATCTCATCAACATCATTTGCCAAAAGGGCTAAATCATCAGCATAATCTAAATCAGAAATTTTCGTATCTCCAGCCCATTTAAGGCCAAAATCTTTCCCTTGAAGTAATTTCGCATAACATAATCAATAACCAAGCTAAAGAGAAAAGGGGACAAAATGCACCCTTGTCGAACACCAGAAGTAATGCTAAACCTATTGCTACAAGCCTTACCAACTCTCACACATGACTCAGTGTTATTATAGAGAGCTTTCATAATGTTAACTAACTTGTCTGGTATACCATATGATTTCACAATCAACCACAAATTATGACATCAACAGAGTCGAAAGCCTTTTTGAAATCAACAAAGCTAGCAACCAAAGGTTTCTGAAACTCTAAACATTTCTCAAGAATCTGCCTAAGTGAAAATATCTGATCCACACATCCCCTACCACTTCTGAATCCACATTGCTCATCACGCAATTGACTGTCAACCAGATTCTTAATTCTATTAAGCACAATCATGGAAAGAACTTTACCTGGAACAGAGAGTAGGCTGATACCCCTATAGTTATCACAAGAACTGCGATCACCTTTTTTGAAAATAGGGATAACAATAGCTCTGGTAAAATCCTTAGGAACCGTGCCTTTATCATAAAAGATATTCAGAATTTCAGTCATCCAAGTGGTAACCGAAACATTCCCAGCTCTAAGCATTTCCGTAGTAATTTCATCTACCCCTGGGGATTTATGAAGTTTTAGTTTAGAAACAGCCAAAATAACTTCAGATTGTGTTATAGGGCCAACATTAAAGCCACCAATGCATTTATCATCATTGCAAACAATGGGAATAGAACTAACCGCATTGTTTAGAACATCACTGAAATGCTCAGCCCACCTAGCCATGACAGAATCCTCCCCTTCTACAACCTTACCTTGTTTATCCTTCAATCCTTGTATGCCTGTCCGTTTTCTACCACACAAAACATTAACTGTCTGGTACAGCTCTCTGCTGTTGTGCTGTCTAACTGCTTCCTCGGCTTTGTCAGCCAAACCATCAAGCCAAAGATTCTTATCAGCAGCTAACTGATCCTTTACAAGTTTATTAAGGTCTCTGTAATGCTTTCTATTAGGACTAGTAGGGTATTGATTAAGGGCATTCCTGCAGTTCTTTCTTTCCGAAATAAGCTCAAGTGCCTTATCACTCAGATAATTTTGCCTCTTCTGCTCCTTTTTTCCTAAAAGAGTACTGTTAGTATCCAAAAATCATTTTAAACAATGATCCCATTCTTCCTCAACTTCAGTAGTAAGCAAACCATGACTGTCATAATGACTAAGTAACCTATCATGGTAAGCTTTGGCTATAACTGGATCTTTCAGAGCTTCAGTATTAAAAGTAAATTTTTTAACCCTAGCACAACACTTTTTAAGTTTAAGTTGCAACACACTTTTAACAAGGTAATGGTCAGATCCAATTTCAGCTCCCCTATATGCCCTGGTATTCCTAACAGAACTAGTCCATTTGCTGTTAATTAATATGTAATCAATCATATTCTTATGCAGCCCATCAGGTGAAACCCATGTGTACTGATGTATGTTGCGGTGTTTTAATAAGTGTGAGTTATTCTGAATCCATTGAGTTTACTTACCTGTAGGAGACGTTGCCCATTGCCATTGCAGCTACCAATACCAAAAGGGCCTATTACTCCTCCCCAAAGGTCAGAGTCAGTACCAACTTTGGCATTGAAGTCACCAAGAACAAGGGTAATATCTCCTTTCTTGACAGAATTCAAAATATCCTGAAGTTGTTCATAAAACCTATCCTTCTCATCCTCATCGGCATCCTCAGTGGGGGCATAACAGCAGATAACATTGAAGTCTTTAATGCTTGTCTGAAATTTTGCTGTAAGAAACCTTTCATTAATGCACTCATATCCTAGAAGAGCATCGCTAGCGTGTCTGCTGAGATGCTGACCCACGCCTTGGTGATGTTTATTGTCGTCCCTCCCTGAAAAGAGAAATTTAAGATTATTTTTAAGAATCTGACCTTTATCTTTCCATCTGGTCTCTTGCAAGCCGAGAATATCTAAATTATAACGGTGGAATTCTTGTGTGAGGACATCAAGAGAAAAAGCTCTGTGCAGAGTCCTCACATTCCAACTACCTATGGAGAGAAAATGGTTAGTGGGATGTTTAAAGAAACTATGTTTATTGAGAGAGGGAATGCCGACAATATCAAACAGCCCCCTAATCGCAGACATGGGGCAAAGACCCGTTCCCCCACTACTAAAGGCTGAAGCCATCTACACTGGAAGACTTCCTCCAATGTAGAATTTGACGATGCCAATAGAAGCAAAGAGTTCAGGTGCCTGCGATGACTTCTGCTCAGGATTATCCACCAGCTGATAAACATATCCTGTGAATCTATTCACTTGGGGCTGTCAACCCACAAACAAACAGAAAACACAGCGGAAGATTTTCCCTCCACAGAAGCCCACCAGTGCAGCAAAATCAGGATCCATAATCAAGCTCAGAGCCATATATCTGTCCAGTCCAGTGGGTTTATATGGTCAGCACCAGGACCCTGTGTGGTTGACCACTCCTCAGCAGGGTAGAAAAAAAAAGAAAAGTAGCCATAGTTGTCCAGATCAGTAGGCCACACTAATCTGGCAGCCCTCCCCTTCTGTTCACTTCCACAAGAGAGTATCTCTTTTGAAAGTTACTAACGGTCCGCACCACGAGAAGGCGGGGTCGGACATTAGGTGCTAGGCCTGGCCGGTTCTATGCATCGTCACAGGGGATTGGTGCATAGCTCTCCTTCCAGTGACTACTTAGCTACCATTTACAGACCACATGTATAAAATTTTACCATGCAGATACTTTCCTAGAAATTCCTGTGGGCACCTAACCAACTAGTAGCATGTTTTGGGAATCACTGGTTTATGTGATGTATTGTTAATATCAGTCAACTATAAACTGAAGTTGCCTTTTAATCTAGTTTATTGATCAACCATGATACACTCGGTCATGGTTATACACAATTTCCAATATGCAATAAAAATGAAAATGAAAACATTCTATATAACCATTAACCTGCCACTGTAGGTTGAGAGTTAGGTAGTATTAACAAAAACTAAAAACAGGTAAAAATACCAGCTATTCTTATTCTTAAAAGTTGGGTTGGGTTGTTTTACTTCTGAACAGCACAATTTTTTCTCACTATGGACTAAATGGCCAGGTCATGAGGACCCTGAGGGCTCAGAGAAGGATGAGGAAAGGGACCCACTGAACAACTGTTTGGAGACAGATGGAAGCCTCTCATCTAGGCCATCCAGCATGTTCTTTACTCTGCACAGGGTATGGCTCTCCTGACATATGGGACCATGGTGTAAATGTTCCAGTTGATGGCCTTTCTGTGCTCATGGTGTATCCCCTTTCAGGGACATGGTCAGGGTGGAGGTTTAGAGGAGATAAATCTCTTGCACAGGTGGATCTCAAACCTGAGAAGTGTGCTACTGACTGAGTCAACCCCTCTTCTTACAAATTAAAATTCAGTAACTGAAATTAACAAATATCTTCCATATGTACTTTTGATGTTTGATTTAACTGGTGCTGTTCATGTGGTTCAAACACTATTCATCTGTAATGTATTTGGTTACTTTGTAAGACTTATTCTCATATGATTTAAAAAAATATTATTTTGTCATATTTGTAATTGTAATATTTTAAAACTTTTTTATATTATTATGAAGTATGAGGAAAGGTTACCAAAGTCTTCTGCCTTGGGGTTCCAAGAGAATTTTAATACACCACTGATGCTAATCATATAAGTAATATTGAGGATACATTTGAAGTTATTAGAAAGAGCTATTTGCAGCAGCAGATGCTATGAGAAGTTCTGTATATGCTTAATAGTTTTAACTTTGCATTTTTAATTTTCTTTAGATCATTCTTGTTTAAATTTGCAATTTAAAAACTATGAAGGTGACAATCTAAATTAAAATAAATAAAATAAATACCCCCCCTCCCCTTTCAAGCTTCTTGTTACCATTAGAGGTCTGACAGGAGCCTGTCAGTTTATATGCCATAGTAGAAGGTCTGTAAGGATGACAGGACCTCAGCAGAAAAACAACATGAACATCCACGCCTTAACTGGGGCTCGAACACAGATCCTTTAGATCAGTAGTCAAGCGTGCTAACCACTCGGCCACGGGACATAATGTAAAGTTTTTGATTCTTCAATTGGAAGATCACATGAAACCACTGCCTCTTGTTACATGCCATATTGCCTGATAAGAGTGTTTCAGGAGGTCATAGGTTCATATTCCACCTGACTGTTAATAATGTTGAGAGTGACTTCAAGACCATTCTAATTAAAATATTTTTGAATGTATTTGTAAAACTTATTCTTAAATGATATTTCTAATAAAACACACACACACTTATGTATAAACATCATTAAATATTTATATTTATAGGATCCGGCACAGTTTAACTGGAAAAACGAAATTACATTTAACTGTTGGTATCGGTTTTCCAATTTAAAAGCTGATACTTGGAATGAGGTAAGTTAACAAATTTGCAGTAATTTTTTGTAATTGACACCAATTATGAGAAGATTAAAATAAAAAGTTCTCTATCATTGAGCAATAAAATTTAGAAGTTTTATCCTTCAAACTATGTACATATTAAAAAGCTTTTAGGAACAAACTTGGAAGCTTTTAGTAGCGAGGACCATGCTCTGTCTTCAGTGAAGTGACACTGTGAGTTTAGGACTGTTAACCCTTCCAGTGTCCTGCCTGAAAAACAGGTTTCTATACAGGGGCCAAGCTATTTTCTGCCTATGCTCAGCCGAAAAAAAATTAACTTTAGAACTTTTTTGCCAAATAACTAATGAAAGGAATTATGGCATGTTGTATGCCAAATTAATCAGCATTTCATTCTGTATTTTCTGAAATTATGATATTTAACAAAAAAGACCATATGTTTCATTTTAATAGGACTTTTTTGGAGTCATGTAGTAAATAAAAATGCATCGGCAACATAAATAATAAAAAAAAAAACCTAATAGACAGAAATGATTACGATGCACATGAATAGAATGACTATATATTTCTGAATAACAAAAAATTACTTTTTTGGTTTTAAGTAAATATTTTTCTCGTTTTGTAATTTTTTTCTTGGTATACTTTGAGAAAATTCCTGGCTTTGAGCCAACTGTGCTGAGTCAGATCAACAAGTCAACTTTAGAATTAAAAAAAAATAACCAATCAATGGAAATAGGTCATGTTATATATGAAATTAAACAGAATTTAATTACGAATTTTATGAAAATAAATAATATAAACAAATTTGCAAGCATATTGATTTTAACGAGCCTTTTTCAATGTGATATGGTAAAAAAAATCACACTATACAATTAAGGCTTCATTTTGGAAAATCTGCTGAATAAAAAATAGTTAAATTTATATTTATCGAAAGGAAATTTCCTCCCGAATAATATAATATTCAACCTGAAATATGATTTTTATTTCTTTTAATGATTCGTTTCAGTGTCATATATTTTAAACACGGCCAGTGTTATACAACGTGACTTGGCCTTCTCACATTCACGGGATTTTCTGAAATGGTTATGAAATGGAAAAAAAATTTGTTTGGCTGCTTTTTTTTACTAAACATTATGAATTCTTTCTTTGGGTGTTGAAGTTTGGCGATCTTGGCTAAGTGGAAAGGTGTGTGCACCAAAGACCAGCCCTTCCTGAAATTGCCCTTCCAAATGATGGCTGATTTTCTTAGCAAGGAAGTCTATTTGCGTCTGTATCCAAGACATTCAATTTCAGAAAATGGTACAAGCTCAAATTTTTTTTTATTAAAAAAAAACAAGGAATAATAACTGGAAAAATTACATTTAACCTAATGGGATGTTAAATAAAATATATACAACAACTTTTAAGCCGGCCTCCGATCTAGCACAACCTGGAAAGATCGATAAAACAGCCAATTGAAGATTGCTAAATAACTGAAGTAAATATACAGAAATGAATTTGCTTTCATATCCAACACCTCATTTATTTTCAGAAAATGATACTATTATCAAAGTTTTACGGTAAAAGTAATATATCAAAAAAATAAAAATTAACATATAGCCTAATGTGATGTTAAAATATCCACAGCCACAAGTTGTAGGCTGGCCATACGATATAACATAACTATGAAAAAAATCAATACTTATAGATCGTCCAAAAGATCGCTAATTTCCGAAAATAAATCTACTGAAATGAAAATTAACTAAGGTTTAAATATAAAAAAAATACTACCTTGACACAGAGTATCCAATATGCTAAACCAAAATGAAATGAATGAATGACCTGAAATTGGATCTGACCATTACCTTGTTAAAAGTGTCTTGCAACTTAAACTTAAAAAGTGTTGTGCTAGGGTTAAAAAATTTACCTTTAATACCGAAGCTCTGAAAGACCCAGTTATAGCTAAAGCTTACCATGATAGGTTACTTAGTCATTATGACAGTCATGGTTTGCTTAATACTGAAGTTGAGGAAGAATGGGGCCATTTTAAACAGGCTTTTTTGGAAACTAACAGTACTCTTTTAGGAAAAAAGGAACAGAGGAGGCAGAATTATTTAAGTGATAAGGCACTTGAGCTTATTTCAGAAAGAAGGAACTGCAGGAATGTCCTTAATCTGTACCCTACTAGTCCTAATAGAAAGGATTACAGAGAGTTTAATAAACGTGTAAAGGATCAGTTAGCTACTGATAAGAATCTTTGGCTTGATGGTTTGGCTGACAAAGCCAAGGAAGCAGTTAGACAGCACAACAGCAGAGAGCTGTATCAGATAGTTAATGTTTAGTGTGGTAGAAAACGGACAGGTATACAAGGATTGAAGGACAAAAAAGGTAAGGTTATAGAAGGGGAGGATTCTGTCATGACTAGGTGGGCTGAGCATTTCAGTGATGTTCTAAACAATGTGGTTAGTTCTACTCCCATTGTTTGTAATGTTGATAGATGCATTGGCAGCTTTAATGTTGGCCCTATAACACAATCTGAAGTTATTTTGGCTGTATCTAAACTTAAACTTCATAAATCCCCAGGGGTAGATGAAATTACTACAGAAATGCTCAGAGCTGGGAATGTTTCGGTTACCACTTGGATGACTGAAATTTTGAATAACTTTTATGATAAAGGCATGGTTTCTAAAGATTTTACCAGAGCTATTATTATCCCTATTTTCAAAAAAGGTAATTGCAGTTCTTGTGATAACTCTAGGGGTATCAGCCTACTCTCTGTTCCAGGTAAAGTTCTTTCCATGATTGTGCTTAATAGAATTAAGAATCTGGTTGACAGGCAATTGTGTGATGAGCAACGTGGATTCAGAAGTGGTAGGGGATGTGTAGATCAGATATTTTCACTTAGGCAGATTCTTGAGAAATATTTAGAATTTCAGAAACCTTTGGTTGCTAGCTTTGTTGATTTCAAAAAGGCTTTCGACTCTGTTGATCGTCATAATTTGTGGTTGATTGTGAGATCATGTGGTATACCAGACAAGTTAGTTAACATAATGAAAGCTCTCTATAATAACACTGAGTCATGTGTGAGAGTTGGTAAGTCTTGTAGCAATTGGTTTAGCATTACGTCTGGTGTTCGACAAGGGTGCATCTTGTCTCCTTTTCTCTTTTGTTTGGTTATTGATTATGTTATGCGAAATTCACTTCAAGGGAAAGATTTCGGCCTTAAATGGGCTGGAGATACAAAAATTTCTGATTTAGATTATGCTGATGATTTAGCCCTTTTGGCAAATGATGTTGATGAGATGAACTCTTTCATTCAAGCTGTTGATGAGACTGGTAGTAGAGTAGGTTTGGTTATAAACAGAGAGAAAACTAAAGTGATGAAAATTGGTCAGGCAGGTTGTGATTCAGTTAATCTGAATGGTTGCAATCTTGAGCAGGTGTCACAGTTTAATTATCTTGGGAGCTATGTAACTGATACTGGTGATGTGCGGCATGTGATTAACAGACGAATAGGCATTGCTGCCGGGACTTTTAAGAATCTATGGAGATTGTGGAGAAATAGGCGTATACACCTAAAGACTAAAATTAGACTGTATAATAGTTTGGTTCTTTCTAGGGTTAGTTATGGTAGTGAAACTTGGACGTTATGTAAACAAGATAACAGGAAACTAGATGCTTTTGATTCTAGATGCTTACGCAGTATCTTGGGTATTAGGTGGTTTAACTTTGTAACTAATGATGAGGTTAGGCAAAGGAGTCTGCAACCTCCTTTAAGCATCATATTGTGCAGAGAGAGACTCCGCTGGTTTGGCCATGTTGCCCGTATGGATATTTATAGATTGGCGAATAAGGTTATGAACAGTGTGCCTAGAGGCAGAGAGAAGGAGGGGGAGACCTGGGATGCGATGGGCAGACAATGTCAAACAGGACCTTGTTAGAATTGGTGTGCAGTGGCCGGATGCAGCAGATGTAGCTCAGGACAGATATGCTTGGAGAATTAAACTGCACAGTCTGGTTGGACCTCTGTAGCCCATGGCTGCTTGAGGATGATGATGATGAAACCAAAACTGAAAAAAAAAAAAAGCACATGGAACAATGGCGATATCATGTGTCAGCCATCTGCATGTTATTCGCCTCAGTGAAGCATAGCTAATTAAATGCAGGTGCAACCAGAATTATTCTAAGAAGGATGTGTTTACTTTCAATTTCGATTTGAAGGTGGGAAAGATGCATGGAATGCTGGGAAAAATGATAAAACTAACTTGGGAATGCTGAAATACGTTTATGACAGAAAAGGGTGTGAAATGGAAAAAAAATGGTGATACATATTTTGTAATAACTTCCAAAATCTATGGTTTTTAAAAATATTTTTTTGTTAATTTTTAGGAGATTTTCGAAAATTTAAGGAAAAATTTGTTGATAATAGCTCAAATCAAATTTGTGAGCTTAAATCAGAAGGTTGCTTCAGCAAATAGGAACATTAACAAGCAAATCGGCAATACCGTTTAGTGCTTCTAAAAAATGGCAATCGGATGTCTTTATAAAATTATTTATATTATAGTTTAGTAAAATATGCATCAAATTAAAAAACAAAATATTATGTTTGAAGCCTGAATTATATATTTTTATAAGATATATATGTAACAAAAAATTACAATGGCAATTTTTATTTTCGATATATTTAATAAATCGATATATTTTTGTTGTACTAAATGAGTATACATTCTTCATTGGCCCCTCAATTCAGATTCTCCGTACGTATACCGACAGGTTGGACACTGGAAGGATTAAGAACTTCTTTCCAGATGTGAAGGGTGATTCCAGTGTCTTGGTTGCAAGTTGGTGATGAACGAGGCCATTATTTCAATAGTCTCGCAATCGGAGATTCCATAGTAAGTGGATACACATATTAACAGTATGGCTTGATCCCATTTTGTAGTAGCTGCTTGTTGTATTGCCAGCTTGGCAATGATAGTCATTGATTTGTTTTGATTGACATCTGTCTGATGCACTGTGAACCTTTCCTGTAGAGAACATATGGTTTTACTGATTTAATAAATAATCGACTTATCTGGCAAATGTAGGAAGAATCTGTATGTACTTGATTTTTGAAGGAGGCTAAAAAAAAAGCCAAAGGCATGTTATAATGCCAAATTAATCAGCATTTAATTCCGAATTTTCTGAAAATAAAATATTTAACAAAAAGATGACTGGTTTTATTTTAATAGGACTTTTTTAGTGTCATGTAATAAAAGATGCATCTGGCAACACAAATAAAAATTTATTTAAAAAACACTAATAGACAGAAGCCGTCCCATGGCCGAGTGGTTAGCACGCTTGGCTACTGATTTAAGGGACCTGGGTTCGAGCCCCGAGTAAGGCATGGATGTATGTGTTGCTTTTCTTTCTGAGGTCCTGCCATCCTCTCAGACCTTCTACTCTGGCATATAAACTGACAGGCTCCTGTCAGACCTCTGTGGCAAGCAGCTGCTTGAGGGGGTATTTATTTTTATTTTATTTAATAGACAGAAATGGTTATAATGTACATGAACAGAAAGGATATTTATTTCTGAATAACAAAAAAAAATTTTTTTTTCTTGTTTAAAGTAAACATTTCTACCACTTTGTAATTTTTTTTCTCCATACCATACTTTGAGAAAAGTCCAGACTTGTTGCCGAGTCCAATAAGCAACTTTAGGATATTTTTAATAAATAACTAATCAACAGAAATGGTCATGTTATATACCAAATTAAAGAGAATTTAATTCTGAATTTTATTGAAGTAAAAAATATGAACATTGTAGTAACATATTAATTTTAATATGTTAATTTTTAATTTTTACAGTGGTATATCAAAAAAAGGTACATATTTCACAATTATTTCCAAAACCTTCCATTTTTAAAAATAGCAGTTTTTTGTTCATTTTTAGGAAATTTTACAAAATTTAAGGAAAAAGTTGATAATAGTTCAAATCACACTTCTGAGCTTAAATCAGGTGATTACTTCAATATAGAGTACCATTAATAAACAAATCGGCAATACCATATAGTGCTTCTAAAATATAGCAATCAGATGGCTTTATTGAATTATGTATATTGTAGTTTAATAAAATATGCATCAAATGAAGAAAGAAAATATTATTTTTCAAGCTTGAATTGCATATTTTTATAAGATATATGTAAGAAAATTTTCTAACAGGAATTAAAAAAAAAAAATTGAAGTTTTATGTGTTGTACCTAAAACACCTATAGAAGTCCTTGACCTGGGAAGGGTTAAGCAGCTTGGAAGGGGGCCACAAAGCTCTGAAAATTTTATGTTACTAGAATGTTTGGAGAATTTTTTTTGCTATATTATGTGAGCCTATGTCTGTTTATATAATGAAAAGTGTTTTGTGACAAATATATTGTATTAAATGAATGGATAATTTTTTTTCAATATATCATATCTGTAATAATTTGATTTTATATCATAGGCCCTACATTGTGGAGGGAAGAGGGAAGGTGTTACATAATTTTTCCTATGATTCAAGAGGGTTGCTTAAATCTATTACAATTGTAGGAGTTCACAATTGAGAACCTTTGGTATAAACTATTACTGTCCAGTTCCCCTTTGTTGTTATTCATAAAATAATGAATAAAACTTAAATTACTCCTCAAGCAGCTACTTGCCACAGGTCATAGGAGCCTGTCAGCATAATATGCCATAGAGAAAGTCTATGGCGTGAGACCTCAGTAGAAAGACAACAGAGGAAAATAAACATCTGGTTTAGTTAGGCTTGACCCATGTCCCTTGGATTTCCAGCCAAGCATTGTTGCAAAAAAAAAAATGTTACATCTGGAAGTTTTAGATATATCTAATGTTTTCTGGAGCAATATGAGTGTTATGCAGTGAAAAATGAATTGCCCTGCCCATCCTGGAAAGCTGGAATGGATCCACAGACCCAACTATTTTTTCACTATGCTCAGCTAATTTTTTCCCCCAAATAACTAAAGAATAGAAATGGATGATGTTATATAGCAAATTAAATCACACTGAATTCTGAATTTTATGAAAATAAAATTTATTAACTAAAATAGAAAGCATATTTATATAAGACTTTCAGACTGATAAAGTGAAAAAAAAATGCTTTACAAAACTAATTCTATATCATTTGAAAGAAAGTGTTTCTCAATAACAAAAATTTTTCCTCCTACAACATGACTGCTATTTTCTGTGCAACTATTTTGCAATAATACATTTTAAAACATGGCCCAGAATTGCACAAGTGATTTTGCACTGTTATACTTATGGGTTTTTTCTGCCCTATTTGTGGCAGTAGAACAATACTTGGCTGCTGTTTTGTTTTTGCAATGCATAAGCACATATTTTCTGTTTGTGCACTGTGGGCATTTTTTTGGCAAAAAGCCAAAAAGCATATGAGTGTGTTAAAGCTAAAAGAAATTGGATATTCTCTGAGTAATGTGCTAAGACTTTTTGAAGATGGAATGATAAATGTTTTTTAACTCTTCAGTATAAACTTTGAATAAATGATTTCTTTATAATAAAATTTCGTCTTCCCCTTCTCAACTGCTAGGCTGAGGTTTAAATACCTCAGTTCTACATTTGAAAGGAGAAAGATTAAAATGCCCTCAAAGAAATTGCATCCTCCTATTCCTTTCTCCCTACCATGGAGGTAGACTGATTTCTGAGCGAAGGAAATTGATTATATGTTATAATTTGGAAAAAAATTAATTATGCTGCTGCATGTCCCATGGCCGAGTGGTTAGCACGCTTGGCTACTGATCCAAGGGACCTGGGTTCGAGTCCCGGGTAAGGCATGGATGTGTGTGTCGTTTTTCTGCTGAGGTCCTGCCATCCTCTCAGACCCTTCTACTCTGGCATATAAACTGACAGGCTCCTGTCAGACCTCTGTGGCAAGCAGCTGCTTGAGGGGGTATTTATTTTTTTTATGGTAGGAGTGCTAACATTGATTTTGTGTTACAGTGGGATTATATGGAAGTCATCTATTTGTGCTAGCTACTTAATCTGTGCATCAGCCAAAGCTTCTTTCAAAGCAATTCCAATTCATTCATTTTATTTTATTATTCATTAAATTTAAGTTATTATTTTGCACCCATCCCTCGATTTACATGGTAGATAGGTTCCAGGAAATCAGCATATAAATTGAAACCGTGCAAATTAAAACCAACAACTTATGGAAGAAAGGATTTTTTTTTTTGTTCCGAAAAATCCTTATTATGAATAAAACATGTTAAAAGTTTTATTTATACATATTTCTCAAATTTCAGTTCAGCAGAAATAATATGTATCATTGTAACATCATTTTGTACTTTATTTGCACTAATTCAGATATGCTTAGATTCATTTATCATAATTTCTTTTTGGTCATTAAAAATACTCATCATTATTGTGGACTATATTATTGAACTTGAAGACGAAATTTGAAAGAAGGATATTTATGAACTGAATATAAATTAGAAATTAAGCATTTGAACTAACACTCAGTGCTTTAGTTTATATATATTTAGCATTTGTATATTTTATGAAACAGTGTATTTAAGAATCAGCTATATTTAGTCTATGTAATAGTCTAGAAAGTGAAACTTGTTGCTTAAAATTAGATAAAATGCAGTTTTTACTGGTCTGAAAAATTCAGTCTAGAAAATTTCAAATCTTGCTGCTGATTCAAAACAGGCTTGATTTCATTAAGATATTCAGAGACAAATGACATTACAATGGCAAGAATATAATTTTAGTGAAAGTATATAAGTATAACATCACAGATGATGATTTTATTAATATTAATATAATAATAGAATTTACTATTTTCTATTTATTCTTGAAAATAAATTATCAGTTAAAACCATTTAGTTAATTTTTACTTTTGGGTGAGTCTAATAATCTCCCTTGACATTATACTACTGATATTTTATAATATGCATTATATTTACATAAAAAAAAAATACAAACTATCCATAGTGTATAAAATCGAGTGCATAATCATGTAAAATGAAACAAGTTGCATTTTCTTGACCATCTAAAATGGAAGCTATCACTATGTAAATTGAAACTGGTAGCATTTTTTCTGACCATGTAAAACCAAAACCTTGTAATCAAGGGATAAGTGTATTTGTTTGTTATTATTGTTTTAGTTATGTTTATTAATTAGTTCAGTTTTGTTATTAGTGACAAATGTGGCACAAAGTCTTTGTTGTTTCTTAACGACATGAAGAGATATTTGGACAATGTGTTGGAGAGATGCGACATCATTTAAGAATTTGCAAAAAGATGCTTGTTGGAACAGGCAGTTAAAAAATGCCAACATTTTTAAGAAATAAACTTTAATACATGGTAAATTTCTTTCATAATGATTGTTTTGTAGTATGTAACTATTATAGCTTTTTTTATTGCAGTTCAGTATAAGAAATATAGTTTGGTCATCCGCTTGATTTTTGTTTATATAATACAGTGTCATTTCACTGTATTATATAAACAGATAGATATTTTAGACCCCTAACCATATAAATATAATCCAGAATTTAAGCAAATTTGTTGTAGGGACTGGAATAGTCTTTTCTTTGCCATTATTGACATTCTATAAATAATTAATGAAATAGGCTCGACATATTTCAAATCAACTCATAATAAATAGGCTCTTTAGCGTCGATTTAAATTTTATTTTGACGCTAAAGTGCCTATTATGAGTTGATTTGAAATACATCGAGCCTATTTCATTAATTATTTATTATCTGCATATTTGTTGTACATGCTTCCATCTGTTGGCTAATATAAATGCTGCTTGTGGCTAAAAATATTGCCAGAATAGCGCCCATATGAAACATAAAGGAATGTTCATAGCGCTTGTTAGAGGAGATTTTGATCGGCAGCCGGTAGCTGAGTACGAACCCATGACCTCCTGATAACATGTCAGGTGGTCCAGAGCACCTGACATGTTATCAGGAGGTCGTGGGTTCATATCCCACTTGGCTCAAGACAATTTTTCCTCTAAAATTTAAATCGACGCTAAAGTGCCTATTTATTATGAGTTCTATTGACATTCTGATTCAAAGTTTGAGATTTTGCTAAAGTTGTATTGCACCAACTGAATTCATCCACATTGAAAACATGAAAACATTTGGCCACTCACTTACCTGGTCTTTTTTGTATTATTGCATTTAGTTTTTTGGATCTTATAAATCACATCAGCAAAATGTATCAGGGTGATTCATTTTAAATGGTATTTTATAAGGGTAGTTAAAAGGAGACATTTAATATAAATAATGGGTTTTTTGGTGATTACAGGATTCTTCTGGCATAGAAATCTGCTGACTCTGAAATAAAATAAGAAGTTAGTTAACCCTTTTGGGGCCTTTCCCATAGATAATTCTAGTGCAAGTGAAACAGCTGGTGATCTGATGGTGCAAGTTCTGATGAGTATGGTGGCTGTGCTTGAAACTCTCAAACTTTTTGTTTGACAACACTAAACGTACATTGTTTAGTGTTACCTTGCAGAAGAAAGATGCCCTTGTGATTGATCAGTGCCAATTGTTTATGGAGTAATGTTTGGTATAGTTAGTCCTTTTGTCTTAGAGATCAGTAGTAATTAGTTTCTGTGAAGCAATTCAAAGTTGAGTTTATATTAACCAGACACAAACATTATCTTATTTTGAGGGTAGTGCAGAATTTGCATTAGTTCTGTCACCTGATACTCACCCATGAATGAACTGATGCTCCATTTTGATGTATAGGGCCCACTTCTTATCTCCAGTCATGATTTGGTGCAAGAAAGGTTCACAATTTTAACATGAAGAGGGAGAAATACAAGTGTACCACTGTATATTGTTCTTAATCTGCCATTTGGTGAGGAACCAATTTTTCAAGTTTTAACACCTTTCTAATAGCTTTAAGTTCCCTGCAGATGTTTCTTGTAGCTTAAGTTAACTGAAAGGTGGGATTCTTCTGGCAGTCAGATTAGCTTAGTCAGTAGCACACTAGGATCATAGTATGCAATTCCTATATTGAAGGGCTAGTGTTGAGATTTGTCTTTTCAAAACTCCTCACTCTGCTTTCAGTCAGTACGTTCACAGGATCGCCAATCACTGGTAGTTTTTTGCACCATTCCAGTAAACACTTGAAAAGTTGCGCATGAAAAGCTCAGAAGGACAGCTGTTTGGGAGATGATAGAACTGACATCCTAGCACCAAGCAACCACCTATTTTAGGCTTGAATAATGGAATCTATGCCATGTTCAAAATCACTCAGATTGCTCATTTTGCCCATTTGATGCTCAATCCAACTCTGTTGCTCGAAGAGCTGGTCTGCCTGATTTATACCTCACACCTCTATCACATGGCATATTATGTACTAGAATGAACCATTTATGTGACGAGGGGTGGTGTACTTAATAAACTGGTTATATCAGTCTACTGCCAGTGATTTTTTTTTAATGATCCTAAAATTAGTCTTTTCAAACTCAGAGACATATGTAGATCTTTTGTGTCTGCTGGCAGATTAATATTCTAATAAAATTTATTGAAATTTAAACATAGGGCACCAAACAAGAAATAACATTACTCAAAACAAGTAGTTCATCAGAACTTTTTGAAATAAAGGAGGAGCTTTATGAAGTAAGTAAAACCAAAATTTATTGAACTTTCGTTTCATAATTTATTTAATTATATTTGTATTTGTTTATTATACATCTGTATATAATTGAAGCTAAAATATTTTTGTACTAAATATTTGCATTTGTGTTCATCTATAACGTAGAGAGCTTAGTCTTCCAGGCCAATCATCACCTATACAGTGTGTTAAATTTCCTCAGAATTAGAGCAAAGGCACAGATCAGCATTGCTAGCACAATAAATGAAACTTCAATTTGTTTAAAAATATTAATTCTTTTATCAATTTTTTACATATATCAAATAAAAGTATATATTTTAGGCTTGAATAATGGAATCTTTTCCATTTGATGCATATTTTATTAAGCTATAAGAAAAAAAGAATGTCTTCCAGCTATTAGATTGTTACCAACTGTCACCTAGTTACTGTTACTTCATGCTGAAGAAATCAGCTTACGAGTCTCATCTGTTTGCAATGCATATTTCCTTGAAATTTTGAAGTTCTCCAGGAAATTAACCAAATTTTTTTTAATAATAATCGATCAATCAGATGTGAATAAGAACATCAAATAATAAAAACAATAATACAACTGAGAAAAAAAATAAATAAATAAAATTAATAAAACCAAACTTAAAAATATTGTTTTTTAACATTTTGTTCAAGGGGTTTAAACCTGTCCAGGCTACAAACTTCACTTCTAAATGAAATTCAGGCAACAAATCACAGCTAGATATGACACACTGCATAGAATTATCAAATGGAGTTGATTATCCCAAAATATGCAATTTACCAAAATATGCAGCTGAATTGAATCAAAAATTAAAACAAATAAAACTTTCAAAATCATTAATATTACTAATTTATCTTTTCAATTCTCTTTTAAACAAAGAATAGCTTTTTTCAATTTCTTAGGCTATAATCTAAAGAATTAAACATTTTTGATGCTATGAAAATAAGATGATGTTGCAAAATATTTTTGTTGGCCTTTTGATCATGAAAGAAAAGTCCTTTTCTTCTAGAATTAAATTTCATTTCTTTTAGTTTAAACCAGTCAAAACAATAAGATTCTATATATAAAAAGTCCTAATGTTTAAAAATGGATTACATAGGTAGGAGTCCCAAATATCATAATTAAAAACCTTTTTAATTATTCTTTGATGAATATTATATAATGCTAGCAGAGTCTCATCCCCAACTACAGATGCCATACTGAATTCTAGAATAAATCCATGTATAGTATAATGTATGCAAACATTTTTATGGAACAATTTTTTTTATCACATATAGTCTATAGAAAAAATATTGCAATCTTTTCTGTAATAATTTAATGTGGCTTTTCAATTTTAGATTTTGATCAATTTCAACTCCCAAGTATTTAGAGCTGTAAACTCTACCAATTAAAGAACACTGACAATTATTTAAAAGAGCGAAATTTGAGAATGGCATTTAGTACTGTATTACTGTCAGTTAATTCTAGGGAAATAGACTTTTCAACATTTAATAATTATTTATTATACATTAGCAATTTATTCATAATTGCTAAATCTGATTCAATATCAGACACCAAGGATTCAACATCTTCAAAAGAATAAATCAATGCAAATCATCAACATAACTAATCATTTTCCCTTTTAGATTGTAGGAACATAAATCATTTATATAAATAAAAAACAGAATAAGTCCAAGGATATTGGAGAACAACTCTGTAGCAAACTAAAAAATCACTTTTTACTTTATCAATTTTAACTGCTTGTATTCTGTTTTCCAAATAACTCTTAAACCAATAATAAATGTTACTCTAATACCAATATCAGAAAGTTTTTTTAAATAAAATACTATGATCTACAGAGTCAAATGTGTTATGAATAGCAACGAACAAAGTTTTTTTATGTTTATCAATATTGCTATAAATATCTCCAGTAAATTGAAGTATTGTTTACTTTGTATTCCTTTTTTCTCAAAAACCATGTTGATTTTTTTGATATTATTTCCTTATTTTTCTAAGTAATTCATAAGGCGTTTTTTTCATAAGTTTTTCAAGAACTTTTGAGAATACTGAAAGAACTGAGATTGGGCAATAATTCAAGAAACAGTTTACATCTGATTTATAAATAGGTGTAACAATCGAATTTTTAGTAGCATCTATAAAATGTCCAGTTTCAAAAGAGACATTAATAATATGAATAATGAACTTCAAATGGTACTTAATAAAAATCTGCAACATTTGAGCAGTTAGGTAATCATCACCAATAGCTTTATTAGATTTTATATTTGTTATAGTGGAACTAACCTCATTTCCACAAACATTATAGAGTTCCATAGAATCTGGTTTAGGTAATAAAGAAAAATTTTGTTTAATGTTAAATCAAGATTATCTTTGGTATAACTACCACTTTTTATGAAACTTTGATTCATAGCATTTACCAGACTATTTATATCATCAGTTAATGGTCTTATATTCAGTTTCTTTTTTTTTTGCCCAAAACACTATTTTTAAAATTCCATTGTTTACTGGAATTATTATTGCATTTATTAAACTTGGTCTGATAATATTGTTCCTTAGCTTCACAAATATTTATTTTAACAAATTTATTAAGAGTTTTATATTCCTCTTTAATTTGATTATTTCCTTGATATTTCTTATATTTACAGTGAAGGTTTTCTTTTTTATCAATTAATTTTATCAGATCCTTTGATATCTGTTTTTTCTTCCCTGTCAAGATTATTTTCTTACGCTTCAAAAATATTTTACCCATAAGGAAAACTAAGCTAATTAACATGTTATGTAAATCATTGACATTCTTATTACTATACATAGTTTCATCTGTTTGACATTTTTATATAGTTTCCAGAGTTTGGATAATTAAAACTTTTTTTTTTTGCTGTTAACATGTTTACTAGAACCTATAATATTAGATAACTTTATTCGGATTAAAACTGGGTAATGGTCAGTTATTGAAAATTTACATAGTACAATATATTCATGAATGAATCGTTCCTATTTCTAATAAAAACATAATCAACACAACTACAATCATGTACATTTCTAGTAGAAATATTTATAAACTTCCGATATCCATAATTGGACATGATATTTAGATATTCATTTATAGCTTTATTATCTTTCAACAAATCTATATTTAGATCACCAGTTAAATAAACATTTTCAGTTTTAATTGCATTCAATATCTTGTTTAGTACTGCATGAAACTATACCCCCCTCAAGCAGCTGCTTGCCACAGAGGTCTGACAGGAGCCTGTCAGTTTATATGCCAGAGTAGAAGGTCTGAGAGGATGGCAGGACCTCAGCAGAAAAACAACACGAACATCCATGCTTTACCTGGGGCTCGAACCCATGTCCCGTAGATCAGTTGCCAAGCGCGCTAACCACTCGGCCACGGGACGGCTGCATGAAACTCCTTTACAGTATACAACAAAGAGCCAAAACTTTATGACCACCTGCTTAATATGATGTTGGTCCTCTACGTGCTGGGGCGGGGGTGGCTCAGTCGGTAGCGTGCCAGGCTCGTAATCTGTAGTTCCCAGGTTCGAGTCCCAGCTGGGTCAGCGTTGAGATTTATCTCCGCAAAATTCCCCGCCCTGCCCACGGTCAGTAGGGGACACCGATGGGCTTGGAAAGGCCGCCGTCCGTCGGATGGGACGTTAAGCCGTGGCCCCGTGTGCGGGAGAGCCATACCCTGTGCACGTTAAAGAACACGCTGGATGGCCTTGACGGGAGGCTACCATCTGTCTCCCAACAGCTGTTCCAGTGGGTCCCCTCCCCAACCTTCTCTGAGCCTTCGGGGTCCATGTGACCTGGCCATTTAGCCCATGGTGTGCAAAAGAGTGCCGCTCAGAGGTAAAACAACCCAACCCAACCTCTACGTGCTGCCAAAGCAGCTCTTATCTGGTGATCAACAGATGCTATAAAATTTCTAAAGGTGTCTTGTGGCATCTGGTACCAACACGTTACCAGCAGATCCTTTAACTCTTGTAAAGTTATGTGGTTGAGCTGCCACAGATCGGATATGTTGTTCCAACACAAATCATAGATGCTCAATTGGATTGATGTCTGGGGAATTTGGAGGCTAGGGTAATACCTGGAAGTTTTCCTCAAGTTCCGGGAACCTTTCTCTAACAATCCGGGCATTGTGGCATGGTGCATTTTCCTGCTGAAAGAAGGCACTACTAGAGGGAGATACAATTGCCATGAAAAGATGTACCTGGTCTGCAATGATGTTTAGGTAGGTGGTAGATGTCATAGTATCCTGCACGTGAATGACTGTACCCAGGGTTTCCCAGCAGAACATTGCCCAAAGCATTACACTTCCTCAATCAGCATGTTTTTGTCCCACAGTGCATCCTGGTGCCAACACTTCCCCAGGTAAATGATGTACATATTATACCTGGCCATCCACATGGTGCAACAGGAAATGAAATTCACTGGACCAGACGACCTTCTTCCAATCATTCAAGGTACAGTTTTGATGCTCACATACCCATTATAGGCACTTCCGACGGCGAACAGAGGTTAGGAGCGGCTTCGCAGCCCCATTTTCAGCAGGGTTCGATGAACTGTGTGTTGTGACATATTACTCCCACCACCAGTATTCAAATTACCAGCGAGTTGTGTCACAGTATACTTTCTGTTGGCTTATTCCCATATGGGAATATATTTCTGTTGGCTTCTGTATCATACGGGATAACTTTTGCTAACCTCTAGCACTGATGAGCCATGGTCGTCCCACACCTTGCCGACAATTCATGATTTGTCCCTCTTCGGACCACTTTTTGAAGGTACTAACCATGGCTGACCATGAGCATCCCACAGCCTTGCTATCTCGGAAGTGCTCTGACCCAGTTGTCTGGCCATTACAATTTGGCCTTTGTCAAACTCACTTAAGTTCGCTGCCTTTCCCATCTGAAGAACAAGAATAACATTGATTAACAGAGCTCAGTATGAGGTGTTATTTATACTGTTTCATGACCTTCACACTGTAGTCATTTACCTGCAGTTGCTTCGATTTGCATAAAGACACTCTGATCATAATATTTTGGCTCTTTGGTGTATTGCATATTATTATTCAGCAAGCACTGACTAAAGTTTGGACAAATGCTTTGTACTTCCAAGTACTGGGGCAGAACTCACCATCCCTCTAAAGATACTGACATTTATGATCCAGCAAGCTATTTTAAGTTGGATGTCATATTGCTATATACAAACAGGTTTTTCCTTCTGAGAAAATAAAAATCCTCATTGCATCCATTAAAGATTTACTTCCTAGTAAATACCAATAAAAATTTCCCATGGTAGGATATTTTAGCACTTGATTTATTTTTTAATTTTTTAATCAATAAATTTATGTTTCTTAAGTTAAAAAATTGTTCTTCAAAAAGTATAGTCAAAAAGTCATCCTAGCCATAAACTACTTTAAATGAGGTGTGTTTCTTTAGTAGTACTTGGTATCAATATAAGGGATGCAAAATTTCCTATCTATAGTCAGGAATGAAGAAGCAGCATTTAAATTAGGTTTTTACAATATACTTTGTTCTGGAAAGACTTCGATCACTATTTCCATTTTTTAAAATTATATTTAACTGTTAAATCATGCTTTAATTTTTACAAAATAGAGAGATTTCACCTGTTCAAAAGTGATTTTTAGCTAAATGAACCTAATCAAAAACAAATTCAAGTGTTCCTGCACATAATCAGGTTTGTCCACTGCACATTCATTGCACAATGAAAGTTGCAATCTAAAGAAAATGTTGTTTCTCAAACATTAAACAGTTTAACTTTTTTTTATACCAAAATATATTTTTTTGAGATTTGTCTAGTTTTAGTAATAAAGCAGCATAGGAAAATATCCTGTAGAAAAAAAAAACCCTTGAAATAATTTGCTGAAAAATTTCTTTTCAGTTAATTGTTTCAAGTGTTTCTTTTTTAAAGGACAGTTTCCTGTGATATGTTGATACTGAATTATTTATATAATGCTGTGAGCATGAGTGACAAGCTTTATTTTCATCATCCGAGGCAGCTTGGTTGCCAAATTCCTGATAATAGACACCAGGAGCGAAACAAAAATTTGCGGGAATCTCTGTCACATTGCTGAGAATTTGTCTAACTTATTTTCATATGTGTGAATTGGCAACACTGCTGCATTTCCTTCCAGAAGAGAATATCTCTTTTCAAAAGTACTAATGACATGTTAGATTTTAGGTGCTAGATCTGTCCAGTTGTGTTCACCATCATGGTTCATTTCCAGTGGATCCCCTCTGATGTAGGGATACCTGGCAATGAGCTTGCTGATCGTACCCCGAAGGAGGTGCTTGAGAATCAGAGGTTATATCTAGTTACCATCTCTCTCTCTCTCTCTCAGTGACTGCAAGAGTTTTGTCTCACAACTGATGAGCCAGTACTGTCTTGTCCAGTGGCAGAGGGATTCCAGCTGTTCCTCATTCAGGTACCTGGTTGACCCTTCTCTCACTGCTCCTAACCTCAGCCTCCCCAGATCTGAGGAGACCCTCTTTCATTGTCTCCAAGTTGGTGTCATCTACAGCAACTCTATGCTTCACACTCTCGGCAGAGCATACAGTCTGAACTGTGCCACATGCAGTAGACCTGAGACTGTATCTCACATACTGCTCAACTGCTCCTGCTACAATGCTGAAAGAGAAGCTTTGGTCTGGGAGCTTCATGCCATTGTAACCACCGACTACTCCATCACCTCCCTACTTGGTAACCACAACAATATGAAGCTGCAACGAACGTGCTTCCAACTGGTCACTGATTTCTTTCAGAACACTGTCCTCTTCTGCAAGGTCTAATCTTTTCTTTTTGTACGAGATTAGCACTCTTAATAGTCCCAAGAGATAGCTGAGAGGCAGTCTCTTCTGCCTCTGCTTTCTCGCCCTCCTGTTGTGACTGGTTTAGGGAGCCCCTCATTGGAGGCTAATTTCACCATGAACTAACAATACCTTGAACCTTGCATCATTTCAGGGGATTGGTACACAGCTCTTCTTCCAGTGTATATCTAACTACCATTTGCAGACCTTTCAAGGGGTTTCACAGAGATAAATTTCAATGCTGGCACATGTTGGAGTTGAACCTGGTAACTGTATATTGTGAAGCTGGTGCTTACCAACCTATGCCCTATATTTTTGAAAATGACATAAATTTTCTGTTGTTAAATTGCTGTGGAGCTGGTTTATAGTGAGTGGGCATTTCATAGATTAGTGTAGTAAGCTCATACATTGTGTAAGAATATCAAGAAAAGGCAGTTTTTTTTTGTTGTTTTCAGCTTCATTTCAAGTGAAATTTATGCTTTGATCCTGATTATGGATCCTGGACTTCTGCACTGGTGGTTCTCTGTTGAGGGAGAATCTGCCACTGTGTTTTTGGTTTGCTTGTGGGTTGCCAGCTCTAAGTGAACAGAGACACAGGATATCTTATATCAGCTGGTGGGTAATCCTGATCAGAGGCCATCGTGTGTACCTGAACTGTTGCTTTTGTGGGCATTGTCAATCCTAAACTGGAGTAATGTGTCTCAGTCAGGCCGTATGGTTCTTGAAAAGGTTCATTTGAAAAGGTGGTGCCTGAAGTTCTTACCAATATGAGTAGCTTCAGCCTTTAGCAGTGGGGGAATAGTTCTTTACCCCATGCCTGCAGTCAGGGGACTGTTTGATATTGTTGGCCCTACCTCTCTCAATAAACCTAGTTTCTTTAAAAATCCTACTAATCATTTTCTCTCTGCAGGTACAAGGAATGTGAGGACATTACATAGAGACTATTTTCTTGGTGTCCTCATGCAGGAATTTCAGTGTTACAACTTAGATATTCTAGGCTTGCAAGAGACCAGATGGACAGGTAAAGGTGAGATACTTAAAAAATAATTTTAGCTTTCCCTTTTCAAGGAAGGGAGGGTGAAAAGCATCCTCAAGGTTAGGTTTGCTTCTCAGCAAACATGCTAGTGATGCTCTTCTGGGATATGACTGCATTAATGAAAGATTTCTTACAGCAAAATTTAACACAAAAATTAAAGACTTGAATGTCATCTGTTGTTACAACCCCACAGAGGGCACTAATGAGAACGGGAAGGATAAGTTGTGCAAACAGCTTCAGGATATTTTGAATTCCTGAATTCTATGATTAGTTGCACAGGAATATAATAGATTATATTTTAATTAACAGCAAATGGGCTAGTTCAGTTAGGAATACTACAGTGGAGCCGAAATTGAATTGAATATAGCCGAATTGATATAGCCGAACTATATCATACAGTGGAGCTGAAATTGGGTCTGAGCATTACCTGGTCAAAAATGTCTAGCAACTGAAGCTTAAGAAATGTTGTACAAAAGTTAAGAAAATTACCTTTAACACTGAACTGAAAGATCCAGGTATAGCCATAGCATACTACTATAGGCTACTTAGTCATTATTACAGTCATGTTCCCAGCTCTAAACATTTCAGTGGTTTGCTTTACTACTGAAGTGGAGGAAGAATGGAACCATTTTAAATGGACTTTTCTTGAAATGAACAGTATTCTTTTAGGTAAAAAGGAACAGAGGAAAAAAATATTTAAGTGATAAGGCTATGGAACTTATTTCTGAAAGAAGGAAGTGCAGGATTAATATGAATCAACACCCTACTAGTCCTAACAGAAGGCATTACAGCGAGTTTAATAAACATGTAAAAGATCAGTTAACAGCTTATAAGAATCTTTGGCTTGATAAGCTTGACTAACAAAGCAGAGGAAGCAGTTAGACAGCACAACAGCAGGGGGTTGTACCAGATTGTTAATGTTTTATATGGGAAGAAACAGACAGGTACACAGAGACTGAGGGATAAACATGGCAAGGTGATGAAGGTGAGGATTCTGTGATGGCTAGGTGGGCTGAACATTTCAGAGATGTTCTAAATTATGTGATTATTTCTACTCCCATTGTTTGTAATGAGGATAAATGCATTACTGGCATTTATGATGGCCCTATATCACATTCCTAAGTCATATTGGCTATCTCTAAATTAAAACTGCATAAATCCCCAGGGGTGGACGAAATCACTACTGAAATGTTTAGAGCTGGGAACATTTGTGTTGTCACATGGCTGACTGAAATTTTGAATACTTTTTATGATAAAGGTGTTGCTAACGATTTTATTATAAGTATTATTATCCCTCTTTTTAAAAAAGATGATAGAGTTCTTGTGATAATTATAGGAGAATTAGTTTACTTCTTGTTCCAGGTAAAGTTTGCATGATTATACTTAATAAAATTAAGAATTTGGTTGATGGACAACTGCCTGTTGAACAGTGTGGATTCAGAAGTGGGAGGGGATGTATTGATGAAATATTTCAAAATAGGTAGATTCTTAAGAAAAGATAGGTTGCAGGATGTGATGAAAGAAGCAGAAGTGTTAATGAATCTGCTTAATGAGCCGTGGGAGAAAAGGGGAATGACAATAACCCCTAAATTTGCTGACAATGCTATGTCAGTTCACAAATGTATAAACTTTGAACGTAAGGTTCCATTTTTTGTTCCATCAGAAGCAAGTGATAGTCATAATCAAGTTGTGAATCCAATTATTAACTGTAGTCCTTATGTTAATTGGCCTTTACCTGAGATAAGGTTCGACGGTTTGAAACATCGGTCATCGTGGACATTTGTCAAGTCCACAGAAGAGCATTTTCGTTTACGTGAAGTGCTCGGAAATGAAAAAGTGGTTTTAGCAATATCTTGTCCAATTGGGATGTGCTTAGCAATGGTGGAATAATGTAGAATGTTGTCATGGAATAGATTTTTGGGGAGATTTTAAAAGTGAACTCTTAAACATTTATCCAGCTTATAATGATTTTACACAACTAGCTACAGAGTTGTTTTCATGAAAACAAAGGGAAGGAGATGATATAGAAAAATTTATCTGGGGTACAGTAGAGTTATACCAGCTGTATGATGCTGCTGTAATTGACATTATAGACTGCATATTGTCCCAATTAATTTTGCCCATTAGGGAATTCTTAGAAGTACGAAATGTAAATTTAATTTCAATATTAGTCAAATTGGCTTGGCAGTATACTGCAAGAAGAGAATCTGCAGAAACTGCATTAACCCTTCCAGTGTCCAGCCTGAAAAACTGGTTTACATCCAGAGGCCAAATTTAACTTTAGAACTTTTTTGCCAAATAATTAGTGAAGGAATTATGGCATGTTATATGCCAAATTAATCAAAATTTAATTCTGGATTTTCTGAAAATAAAATATTTAACAAAAAAGATCATATGTTTCATTTTAATAGGACTGTTTTAGAGTCATGTAGTAAAAAATGAATCTGGCAACACATAAAAATTTATAGAAAAAAAGCTGATAGACAGAAATGATTATAATGCACATGAATAGAAAGGCTATTTATTTCTAAATAACAAAAAAAAAAACCTTTTTCTTGTTTAAAGTAAACATTTCTTCCATTTTGAAATTTTTTTCTCCACTATACTTTGAGAAAAAGTCCAGGCTTGTTGCAGTCCAATAAACAAGTCACATTTAGAATATTTTTAATAAATAACTAATCAACAGAAATAGCTCATGTTATATACCAAATTAAAAAGAATTTAATTCTGAATTTTATTGAAGTGAAAAATTTGAACACTGTAGTAACATATTAATTTTAATAACAATTTTTACAGTGATATACCAAAAAAAAGGTATACATTTCATAATTACTTCCAAAAATCTTCCATTTTTAAAAAGTAGCAATTCTTTGATAATTATCAGGAGATTTTAAAAACTTTAAGAAAAAATTTGTTGATAATAGTTCAAATCAAGCTTCTGAGCTTAAATTAGAGGATTGCTTCAGCACAGAGTAATGTTAACAAACAAATTGGCAATACCTTATATAACTTCTAAGAAATGGCAAACAAATGGCTTTAACAAATTATTTATGTCATAGTTTAATAATAAAATATGCATCGAATAAAAAAAGGAAATATTACTTATCAAGCTTAAATTACATGTTTTTATAAAATATCTATTAAAAAATTTTAAAATGGCAATTTTTATTTTTTAAAAAATCGTTTTCTTTTATTGTACTGAAAATGGATATATACGTTCTGGACACTGGAAAGGTTAAACCAACAATGGATGTAGTCCTCACCAAAGCAGTGCTATCAGATTGAGTCTCGCAAAATGACTCCTGCATGACCAGAAGTTACATGGTCCCAACAATTTGTACCGAACGTGCCTACAGTGATGCAGAACAAACGAAACAGAGATTTTGTTCCGTGTCAAGCTTTGAATTATGACACTAGACCTAAAACTTTTGCTAAGAATAATAGAGAAACCTTCAGATGTAATTTTTGTGGTCGACTAGGCCACAAAAATATTGCTACAGAAACACAAATATAGCAATATTGCTGCAGAAGAAACAGCAATTCGGGAAACTTAAATTAGGATCTTTGAGGTGAAAGGCCAAAGTTCCCCAAGAAAAGCCCTCTCATGAATTAAGTTTTGCCACTGTTGTTTTACCTTTTTTCAAACCTTGTTACAAAGAAACTGAATTAATAGATCACAACGATACAGAAGCCGATCTTTTATGTTCAAATGAGCAGGTTTTAGACGATATTTATGACAATTGTCAATTGAAATTGCAGCTGCATTCCAGTGGACTTTTTGAGTTATCTTTAGTCCAAAGCAGAATGTTCAAGAACTATAAAATGTCCCATTAGTGTAATTAATGTAAATTTAGAGAAACAAATTGATGATGCAAAGCAAATTGATAATGAGAAATGTGTTGATATAGTTGTAGAGGAAAATAGTGCAAAGTTAGTTGAAGAAAAAGTTTCTGAAGTAGAATTTTTTTAAGGAAAATAGTACAAAATTAGTCGATGAAAAAGTTTTTGAAGTAGAAATTTTAAACGAAAACAGTGCTGAAATTGTTGATGAGAAAAGTTTTGAATTAGAAATTTTAAGGGAAAATAATGTAAATGAAGAACAATTAGCTAATGAGAAAAGCATCCCAGAAAGTGTTTTCAGTGCAAATAATCCTGATGAATCTAACAAGTTTAGAAGTTTTCAACTGTTGAAACATCATTTGGAGGCGGGCATCAATAAACCTGGAAAGCACAAAGTCAGGCTCTTCAAAGATAAGCATGTAGCGATGAGATGTCAATGAAATGACCACAGCCTGCAGAGTGACAACCGGCAACAAAGTAGTCAACATAGAATAGATGACATTACCAACGAGATCTTCAGAAGTGCATACACCTAGTGTATCGATCGACGAAGGAAGGATGTCACTGGGAAATGACTGGATGATGATTTATCGCAGCTGAGTGCTAACAATGAAAATTTAAGTATATTATAATTCTTCCACAGTGGCATTAATGATTTATAATGTTTCATTTCTTTTCTCTGGAATAGATGAAGATGGAGAAACTTGAAGTCAAATTATTGTGATTTATATACTTAGAGGTTTTTGTACTCCACACATGTTAAATAATGCGTTGTGTGGCCTTGATGGAGTGTTCCATCTGCCTCCTAACAGCTGTACAGGGAGTCCCCTTCCCACCAACCTTTTTTAAGCCCTTGGGGTCCTTGTGGCCTGGCCATTTATCCCATTGTGTGTAAAAAATGCTGCTCAGAGGTAAAACAACTGAACCCCCTTTTTTTTAGGTCTGGCCAATATGCCCATTTAGCTACAAGTCAATAATTTATTTGGTGGCTGTGTTCTGAATTCTGAACAGTGCATACTTGAAGAGTTCATCATTCATTTTGAATCTGGTGATTATTTAAAATGGAAATTCCTTACTATTTTTTATGGAAAACGTTTGCAAGTAAGTAAGAGAGAAACTGCTTATATTATGGCTTTTAAAAAATGTAGAACTTTTCAATCATCAATGAGGACGGCATATTTTTGGGTTGAGGTAGCATGTTACGTTTTTAATGCACGCTTCACAAAGCTAAAATGATAATTCTCTCTGGAAACTAGGTTGTGTTAAAAATATAGTTTTGAATTCAATAAGAATGAATTTTAGTATCATTCATGCATTTTTCACTGTACATAACACAAATCATTGTATGGATGTCTGGGACAAAATCTACCAATTGAAAAGTAACACAATTCATTGTTTAATGCAGCTTGCAGTAAATGACAGGGAAATTTGACAAGTTTTGTTGGTAGAAGTGTGCCATTACCTTAAAATAACTTAAAGTTCTCTGTTGTTGAGCAATAAATAAAACTTTAAGTTTATCCTTTTAAATTATTTGCATATTAAAAGTTTTTAGGAGCAAATCCAGTAGCTTTTTGGAGCAAGGACAGGGCTCTGTCTTCAGTGAAGTGACACTATGTGTGGGACATTAGGGCTGTTAAGAACTTCTTTCCACATGTTGTGAAGGGTGATGGCCAGTGTCTTGGTTGCAGGTGAGGTCATTATTTCAATAGTCTCTCAAACATTGGTTCCATAGTGAGTGGACGCACGTTCTAGCAGTGTGGCATGTTCCCAATCTATGGTTACCACATGTTGTATGCTAGCTAATGACTTCAGTTTGGCAGCAGCAGTCATTAGCTAATTTTGGCTGAAGTCTGATGCTTAGTGAACCTCTCCTGTAGAGAATGTATGGTTTTTCGATATGGTAGACAATGAAATTATTTGGCAAATGAATGGGAAATCTGTATACTCCTGATATTTGAAGGAGGCCTAACTTAAAAATTTTATGCTTAATGACAGAAAACTTTAAGTTATTTTAATTAATTTCTGAGAAAGAAGGTCTTTTTAATTGCGTACCACCACTGTCCTACACACTGGCTATGCGGCAGTTTTTTCAAAATGGCATCTTGTTCACAGTGCAGTACAAAGTGGAGTATTGTTATTGGCTTGCTGAATTCAAGCTTTCAGTGACATTGCAGAGGAGATTCAACCAAAAGAAAAAGAACCACTGGAGAAATAGACTTCAATAATTGTTAGAAACATCAGAAAAACATTATCGCTGACATGGCGGGAATCGAACCTTCAACTCTCTAGCTGCATGTCAGAGCGCTCTAACCATTAAACCATGCATCAGACCCTAAAATCTTCCAGAATAAGACCTATAAATCTTTCACTGAGATGTGGTGGACCTTGTGCCATCTATACTTCAGGAGAGGGAACTTTTCCAATTGTTGCTAATGATTAAATGTTAATGAGTAGGTCAGTCATGCTTAAACGTTTATTATTAAAAATCATTCATAGTAAATACACATATTACCTGCAGAAATAGACTTCAACAATTGTTAAAAACATCTGTAAAAAATATCATTGATGTGACGGGAATCGAACCTACAACTCTCTAGATCAGTGTTTTTCAACCTTTTTTTTACCTTATGGCACACTTGAACCTATAGTTAAACTTCTGTGGCACACTTAAATTATGATGATATTATGTATACCTTTATTATAACAATGATATACTCTTATAATCAATTTAAAGAGGTTTTAATTTTGATATGTATACTTATTGTGCTTTGGACTTCTTTCAAAAATAATTTAATTAACGATCTTTAAAAATTTTCACGGCACACCGTTTGAAAATCACTGCTCTATATACATGCCAGAGCACTCTAACCATTAAAACGTTTTTAACCACTGGAGAGGCACACAACAACAGCATGGGACAAAAAGTTGCTTGAAACTGGCTCACTTGTAAAGAAAATCAAGAGCAGAATCCCTATGGCAGTTAGGGGATGGCATAGTTATTCAGTATATCCAGTACATATCTCCATTTATAGTGTTCTTGATGAAAAAGGCAGACTACTCACTTTGTTCACACTGGAGCCACACCACACATTGACCTTTGGACTGTCATGTTCAAACTTCTCATTTTGTGGCGGTTTTGCAAACCCCATATTTGGCAGTTGCGATTGTTACTCTTCTGAAAATATGAAATGTTGATATGTCTGTGACTGTCACCATCTGGAGAGATGCATTGTCCTTCTTGGATGGCATAGTCAATGGAAGCTCATTGGTTTCAGCTTCTGTATGTTTGGATTTTGTAAGTGTGAATGTGACCTCTTGTGAACAACATTGTGAATGGTTGACTTTGTGATCCCTATTTCTCTGCTGGCACAGCAAATGGATTTCCTTGGACTGCACTGTAATGCTTTATGTATGTTATCAACTTGTTGGCCAGACATTTTCTTACAGCAGATCTTCTACTTTGGCATATAAACTGACAGGCTCCTGTCAGACCTCTGTGGCAAGCAGCTGCTTGAGGGGGTATTTATTTATTTATATTTATAAGCCTGTTTCAAGCAATTTTTTGTGTCATTTGTTATTGTATATCACTCTGGCAGTTCTTCTGGTGTTTTTGTTTGAATCTCCTCTTTACTGTCATTGGAAACTTGAATTTGGCAGACAAATAAAAACACTCCACTTTCTGTTGCACTTGAATGGTGCCATTTTGGAAAAATGGCTGGCATGCAGGACAGTGGTGCCTCACTTTCACCAACAAAACTTGGTGAGTTTCTCTGTCTTTTACCTCAATATGCATGTTTATTGCTGCATTAAATAGATTTTGCCCAGGACATCCTGTATTTTCATGTGACAGAGGTTGATTAAGTAATGCACAGGTTTTTAATGAATTATTTCCAGGTTAAGTTCAGGTGTGGGGTTGGCTCAATCAGCAGTGTGCCAGACTCATAATCTGTAGTTCCCAGATCGGAGTTCCACCTTTGGCAGCATTGAGATTTTTTCTCCTAAACCTCCATTCTGCTTTCAGTCATAAAAGCAACACCAAGGGTTTTGGAAAGGCTGCCATCCATCTGATGGGATATTAAACTGTGGCCCTGTATTCAGGAGAGCCATAACCTATGCACATTAATGGACACATTGGATAGCCTTGATTGGAGACTCCCATCTGACAGCAGTGGATCCTCTTTCTCAACCTTTTCTGAGTCCTTGGTATTCTTGTGACCTGTCTATTTAGTCCATTGTGTGCAAAAAATGCTCTGATTAGAGGTAAAACATTCTAACCCAGTTTTGAGTCCCAATTGAGCCAGTCTTAAGATTTATCTCTGCTAACTCCCATTCTGTATTTTGTTGGGACACTGATGGGATTGGAAAGGCTGTTGTCTGTCAGAAGGGTTATGGCCCTGTATGCAGAAGAGCCACACCTTCTATATGGTAGAGAACATTTTAGGTGGATTTGTCAGGACGATTTCCATCTGTCTTTAAATAGTTGTCCAGTGGATCTCTTTCCACAACCTCCTCTGAGCCCTTGGTTTTCTTATAACCTAGTCATTTAGCTGATTGTGTGTATAAAAGTGTGATTCATAGGTAAAACATCCCAACCCAATATATTAAGTCCCCAAAAAAGTTTTTTGTATTTGCAAAGTGCAGCTTCAAATCATTATAAAATGGGTTTAAGCCAAAAAAATTGGATTATTCCTCTTGCAAAGTCCCCTTGAGTATTAAATTGCCTCTTACACACAATGCATAACCAGTGAGAAATAAAAATGGAAATCAGAGAGTGAAATATCTGATGAGGCAAGATTTGCCAGCTGAGGCTGCTGATTTCTTCTTGGGTAACTTTATGTGGATACACATTATCTTGTAAGAAAAGAACTCCTTTTCAGTTGACTAGCGATGACTGCTTTTCCAATAACTCATTTTGAACACTCTAATTTTGCTTTGAATGCATGTCTGCTGCAATGGTTTTCCACTTTCCAACATCTCAAAGTGGATGATTCCCTCAGTTGCCCACCAAAAGGAAAACATTACTTTGTGGAAATGAAGCTCAGACTTTGAAGTGTGTTTTGCCAGATAATTTGTTACAAACCATTAGTACAAGCATTTATTATTATAGTACATAAGCCATTTCTCATCACATTAAAATTCGATACAAAAGTAGCACTTGATTATGTTGAGAAATGAGCAATGAACAGATTATGAGCTGTTGCTGTTTTTTGCCAGCAATTCATTAGGTTGCTTAGCTTCTTCACTTTTCTATTTGCATATGAGATCTTGCTATTTCTTCACTAACATTCAGTCTGTGTGAAAGCTCAAGGAAAGTTTCACTTATATTGGAATAGATTAATGCTTTCTAATCATTAATGACAGATGGTCTTCCTTTCTGGGGTTTATTTTGCATCATCTCATTGCCAGACTTGAACTTCCGAAGTCATTTTCATCCTGTATGTTCATTTACTTGTCCTCCCTTAATGTACTACAAATATTTGCCAGCCTGTGCTCCCTTTCAGCCAAGTTTAAATTTGTAAAGTCAAATGTGTGAACAACACTAGTTGTGACTGACATAGTTTTGCTGATGTAAAATGATTACAAGTATTATTTTGAATAGACAAAGTGTAGCAGCTGCTGGCTAATGTAAGAACCTTTTGAATGAAAATTATATATAAATGCAACTGCCATCTAACTCATTTTCTAAATTTACGACATCAAAGTAACAAAAGTGAAAAACAGGAAAACTTTTTGGGGAATTTGTATATATAGTGTATACTTTTGAATAAAACACTAACTACTATATGTTGCCATCACAAAACCTGTTTGAGATGATTGTTATTGTTTAAGGGGACTCATTTTGTACATTTTCTAACTAAACATAATTTTAGTTATTGTTTAATATAAGCAATTTTTGCATCTTAATTATTTGTTATTTTTATGTCACTCCATCTTCTATTCTCTACAACCTCAACATAACCATTTGGAATAATGTAAATGTTGTTATACTAATAGAAGTTTAATTAGCCTTCTCAGTGCTCACTTTTTAAGTTATAATAATGTGCTTCACTTTGGAAATTTAAAGAATGTGTCATTTTTATATTGCCCTAAAGGTCAATAAAATTTTCTGTCAAAAGCAGATTTTCTGCCTAGTTCCAAAACTGTTTAATTCATTACTTGATGATATCAGAAACCTAGACAATCAGGTTTTATTTAAGCATTAGCTATGCAAATATTTAAATGTGACAGATGATTTTAATTTTTGTTTAATTAAATTGTAATTTTTAAAAGTTTTTCTAACTATGTTACCTGTAGGTAGGTAAGTAGGTAGGTAGGTTATTTTATTATCAGGACAGGTTTGTTAGATCCCTTGGTAATATTTGATAGATACCAAAAATATTTTTTTATTGTTTGGTATTTTATTTTCTTGTAATTTCTATTCACAAAATTTGATTATAAGTAGTTTATGATATAATGTTTTATAAACGAGTATGGAAATAAAATTAGCATTATTATAATAATGAATATAAGTGGATAAGACACTTTTGCATTGATATATGATATACACTGAAAGCACAGTTTATTTTATGCACTGCACCCATCCATAAACCTGTCCTTCTTCCAAGCCGTACTGCTACTTGTAGCTACTACAAACTTGCCAGCCTATTTATAGTTCCTTTTGGGGCTATAAATAGGTCAGATACCTACCTGCAACTGTTATAATGAGTAATTATGGCGATCTGAGTGATTTTGATTGTGGGCAGATAGTCAGTGCAGGGATGGGGTGCTCCATATCTTGTTGCAGAATGCCTGTTTTTTTTTTTTTGCAAAACTGGGAAAACCTGCAGCCACAAGAAAAACGTGCCTGTAAATCCGGCTGTAGATGTTTAAGGTGAACACAGCCTCTCCCATATTTTAACATCGGAATGGATGACTACAGTGTAGATGATAATGTCACCATTTAATGACGGGGTACTACAAAAGTTTGTGCAAAGGCCATTCAATGTATGATAGCACGACTAGGCTATGGCAGCTGATTCCCACATTGAGTACCCTTGTTAACAGCACATCACTGGATTATGAGGCAGCAATGAGCGAAGGAACATTTCCAATGGACCATGGAAGACTAGAAATGAGTAGCATGGTCTGATGAATTGAGGTTTCAGCTGCAACACACTGACAGGAGATTACATATGTGGCTAGACTGCATGATGCCATGGACCCCAGCTGACAAGTTGGGGTGTTACAGGATTGGGTTGGATTGTTTTACCTCTGAGAGGCACGTTTTTGCACACAATGGGCTAAATGGCCAGGTCACAAGGACCCTGAAGGCTCAGAGAGAAGGTTGGGGGAGGGGACCAATTGGAACAGCTGTTGAGAGACAGAGGGAGCCTCGTCTCAAGGCCATCCAGTGTAATCTTTAACTTGCACAAGGTATGGCTCTCCCCCACAGGGCCAAGGCTTAACGTCCCATCTGGCAGACAGCAGCTTTCCCAAGCCCATCGGTGTCCCATACTGACCATGGGCAGGGTGGGGAGTTTTGCGGAGAAAAATCTCAATGCTGACTCAACTGGGACTCGAACCTGGGTGTTACAGGCTGGTGGAGGTGGTGTAATGTTTCGGGGCCAGATTTGACCCTATTGAACATCTGTGGGATGAAGTGAAATGTTGCATTCAAACCTGAAACTCACCACTGACAATTCTCGGTGCTTTACAGATGGCTGCCCTGGAATCATGGGCTGCAATACCACCTAAATGTTTCCAACACCTGGTAGAGTCCATGCCATGAAGGGCGAGAGATGGATCCACATGTTATTAGATGGGTGTATATAACAAATTGTCCTTTCAGTTTATAATGGTAAAGAGTTAGTGAAGTATAGTGTGTGGTGTGTGTTAAACATCACAGTTTGATACACTGAAAAGAAAATTCCATTAGAGAACACTATGCCAGTGGTGCACAACTAACAAGTGGCTCATGACTACTTATGTTGATTATTTTGATATTGTTATATTTATTGTTACAAATTTGTGTATAATATAATTTTCTAAGTTAAATATTCTGCTTATAATATGTAAAGTTATGCCTTCAGTTCCATATGTTAAAATTTTCTCACTGCAGCACACAAGCTCAGAAAATATCTCATGTATCCCACTGATAGGCAAAGGATGTGCACCACTGGTCTATGCTGAATGCAATGGGATCAGAAAAAATGCTTGGTGGGAAATAAATACACATTCATGTGATACATAGTGCTGTGGTTGGATGGACATTTCACAGCATCTAAATCATTGCAGCACTGCCAGATGCCAAAAAACCAAAACATGTTACAAGCCATAGATATCAATGTTCAATACTAATTATCATGATTTCGGTAGTTTTAATAACTCTCTCATCGGATTTAGAAAAGGTAATCAAATGCTATTGTTATAAAGTTCCAGTAAAATTAATTAATAATTAACCAATAAATTATGTTCTACTTGTGGCAGAGGGCAACATTTTTTGCGTGATATTGTAAGATATTGAAGAAAATTAAATTTCAAGATTCTCCAGAAAAACTGACTATGGACTTTTCAGCGTATCAAACTGTGACTTTTAATACACACATTATACTTCAACAAATCTTTACCATTATATATAATATACCAGTACAAAAGTGTTTTATCTACTTACATTGTTAGTATCACAGAGTCATTTTTACATATTGTTTAATATTCATTTAAAAAATGAAAGCCAATTTGATCAATGGAATTCTCTTGCAATATTTGTTTAAAATATTATTAAAGTACAGCTGCTGAAATTATTTTAGGATCTAGGATTATTGGGTGCTAGGAAATCCAGCATCATAGTCAATCGTATCATAGTCAAATCATCAGTGACTTGGCAGATACAGCTGTCAAAAGTTGGCTACATCCATGTCTGGCACTCCACTGTTGATTCTGTTTACAGACTTCTGGTAATGCTTAACTACTAAACTGGTCACAGTGGCAGAGATTCCAGTCAGAACATTACCAATAAATTGTTTCAAATCAAGCTTAGTATTTAACCTTGGCAGTCTTCATAAGAATCACAAGGAGGAAGTTGTAGTTGCTTGACTTCATAAGTCATGAGAATGCAACTCGTTAATTTCTTTGAGCAGAAAACCAACCTATCAATGGGCTTAGAAAGGCTGCTGTCCATTGGATGGGACATTAAACCATGGCCCCGTGTATGGGAGAGCCATACTCTGTGCATGTTAATGAACATGCTGGATGGCCTTGATGGGAGGCTACCATCTGTCTCCCAACAGCTGTCCAGTGTGTCCCCCTTCCCCAACCTTCTCTGAGCCTTCTGGGTCCTTGTGACCTGGCCATTTAGCCCATAGTGTGCAAATAGTACTACTCAGAGGTAAAACAACCCAACAACCAACAGTTAAGATACCCTTCATATTTCTCGGAGACCTGGGTTCAAATTGCAGTCGGGACAACCAATTTTTTTCAACTCAATTTTTGAAGCTTTTTTTTTTTTGTAAACATCTTATCAATTTTAGTTCTCATTGGTTTGTGTCTAAGCCCCTTGCACTTTGGTGTCTTTTATCAAACAATTCATTTTTATTATCTGATTTTACTGGTTTTACTTATTTCCAATTGTTTTTTATTTTTTATTATTATTGTCTTAAATCCTGATTTTCTTATATTATCTAAACATTGTTATGTTTTTTCATCTTTTTAATACATTTTCTACATATTATATTTTACCATATTTTTAATATATATTTTACATATTCTTATATTTTGCCATCATTAGTTTAATATTTGCCCAATGATGGTCTCAGGGGTTGGAGGGTTGCCCTCCCCCCCTCAATAGAAAGAGGAATCAGAAAGAACAAGAATCATTGTGCAATTCCAATGAGTTCCATTTTAAAAAAAATTGCTCGTTGCTCCCTCCCCCCATCCAAAATGTGGTTCCTTGGATTGACTCTATATCTGTCATACGTTTTTGGCCTCTGCTCTCTTAATTTTGATTGTGAATTCTGCATTTCTTATGTTTGTGTGTGAGATATCATTCCATATTGTATAGCAGAATTAGCACAGGCATAATAAAAAGCCTTAAATAATTACCATCAACTACTTTTTTTTATATAAAATAAATACTTTAAAAATTTTTTTTAAATACCCCCTCAAGCAGCTGCTTGCCACAGAGGTCTGACAGGAGCCTGTCAGTTTATATGCCACAGTAGAAGATCTGAGAGGATGGCAGGACCTCAGCAGAAAAACGATACACACATCCATGCCTTATCCGGGGCTCGAACCCAGGTCCCTTAGATCAGTAGCCAAGCGCGCTAACCACTTGGCCATGGGACGGCAAAATGAATACTAGGAGTGTTCAAAAAATTCCTGACACGCATCTGCAAAACAATAACCATTTCACTTAACGAAACTTTTACTGTCTTTCAAAGTACTCCCTTCCAGCATCTCTGCAAAGTTGCAGATGCCTACACCAATTCTGGAATGCTTTGTAGTGCTCCTGTTAGAGAATACTTCGCATCTCTGAATGAAAGCATTTTTGCAAGGTCTGGCACCCTTGAAAAATGTTCCCCAGCAATTTTTTTATTTTTAGAAACAACCAAAAATCACATGGTGTAAGATTAAATGAATATGTAGAATGGGGTAGTTTTTCCTGCTCCAGATAGGCCATAACTTGCTGGGTTTTGTGAACACGCATTGTCATGAAAACCCTTGTTGACAACAACAGGATTCTGAAGTCCCTAGACACCTGTTGTACGATGGTGCTTCTTCATCTCCTTAATCATTTTGGGCAAAACAATGTGATGTAGTATTGGTCATTTATAGTAATTTTTTAGGTAACGCATCCACAGCTACCACTCTTTGGGAATTGAAAAAAAATGTGAACCTCCTCTTCCTTGAGTCTTTCTTGAGTTCTGCTCAAAGAAATGAACGAGTTGCATTCTCATGACTTATGAAGTCAAGCAACTACAATTCTTATGAAGACTGCCAAGGTTAAATACTAAGCTTGATTTGAAACAATTTATTGGTAATGTTCTGACTGGAATCTCTGCCACTGTGACCAGTTTAGTAGTTAAGCATTACCAGAAGTCTGTAAACAGAATCAACAGTGGAGTGCCAGACATGGATGTAGCCAACTTTTGACAGCTGTATCTGCCAAGTCACTGATGATTTGACTATGATACGATTGACTATGATGCTGGATTTCCTAGCATCCAATAATCCTAGATCCTAAAATAATTTCAGCAGCTGTACTTTAATAATATTTTAAACAAATATTGCAAGAGAATTCCATTGATCAAATTGGCTTTCATTTTTTAAATGAATATTAAACAATATGTAAAAATGACTCTGTGATACTAACAATGTAAGTAGATAAAACACTTTTGTACTGGTATATTATATATAATGGTAAAGATTTGTTGAAGTATAATGTGTGTATTAAAAGTCACAGTTTGATATGCTGAAAAGTCCATAGTCAGTTTTTCTGGAGAATCTTGAAATTTAATTTTCTTCAATATCTTACAATATCACGCAAAAAATGTTGCACTCTGCCACAAGTAGAACATAATTTATTGGTTAATTATTAATTAATTTTACTGGAACTTTATAACAATAGCTTTGATTACCTTTTCTAAATCTGATGAGAGAGTTATTAAAACTATCGAAATCATGATAATTAGTATTGAACATTGATATCTATGGCTTGTAACATGCTTTGGTTTTTTGGCATCTGGCAGTGCTGCAATGATTTAGATGCTGTGAAATGTCCATCCAACCACAGCACTATGTATCACATGAATGTGTATTTATTGCCCACCAAGCATTTTTTCTGATCCCATTGCATTCAGCATAGACCAGTGGTGCACATCCTTTGCCTATCAGTGGGATACATGAGATATTTTCTGAGCTTGTGTGCTGCAGTGAGAAAATTTTAACATATGGAACTGAAGGCATAACTTTACACATAAGCAGAATACTTAACTTAAAAAATTATATTATACATAAATTTGTAGCAATAAATATAACAATATCAAAATAATCAACATAAGTAGTCATGAGCCACTTGTTAGTTGTGCACCACTGGCATAGTGTTCTCTAATGGAATTTTCTTTTCAGTGTATCAAACTGTGATGTTTAACACACACACACACTATACTTCACTAACTCTTACCATTATAAACTGAAAGGACAATTTGTTATATACATCCACCTAATAACATGTGGATCCATCTCTCGCCCTTCATGGCATGGACTCTACCAGGTGTTGGAAACATTTAGGTGGTATTGCAGCCCATGATTCCAGGACAGTCATCTGTAAAGCACCGAGAGTTGTCAGTGGTGAGTTTCAGTTTGAATGCAACACTTCACTTCATCCCAACAGATGTTCAATAGGGTCAAATCTGGCCCCGAAACATTACACCACCTCCACCAGCCTGTAACACCCTTGTAATCTGCAATACCCAGGTTCGAGTCCCAGTTGTGTCAGCATTGAGATTTTTCTCCGCAAAACTCCCCACTCTGCCCATGGTCAGTATGGGACACTGATGGGCTTGGATAAGCCATTGTCCGCCAGATGGGACATTAAGCCATGGGACAGGCATGACCATATGGGCAGGCATGATCCCCATATACTTATGATAAATCAGTATAAATTTTTCTTCTCGTCATCCCCAAGCTGCACCCTTCTGAAAATGTGAAATCTTTCCCAGTCTTTAGTAGGCTCTATAGCAACAATGCACAGATTTTACTGACCAAACATTATGTGTCAGCAGTAAAGAGAGAAATGATAGTACAGCCTTTGTTTTTATGCATAATGACAAGTTTAAACAAGTTTCAAACAAGTTGTGTAACTCATTAACTTCAGAGGAACAAGTGCAAATCTGCAGACATATGTCAAGGACTTTTTGAATGCCCTCTCTAAATCTTAATTAAAATCTAATTTTATTTACCAAATAATTAATGTGTAATTTACATTGTAAATTACCGTGAATCACAATACCATGATACATATAATTAGTCACTTCTACACTATGGTGAAGTACAGGGAGGGGTTAAAGTCATTGCATGCTATACAGTGAAATTTCACATTTAATTGTTGAATGAAGCTCCGACTTAACTGAAAATTAATCAATTTAGTTTTAGTACTGTTTAGAGTTAATTTAAACCTCCCTCCAAATAAAAATAAAAAAAAATAAAAATCTTGCCTAAGACTAGTGAAAAAAAAAAAAAAGAAAATGAAAACAGTAAGAATGTGAGAAGTTGTTTGTTGTTTTCCACTATTCTGAGGGTTTTGAGGTGTTCCACACCAAAAAAAGTTGATATTAACTTTGGAGGAACGAGCACAAATCTACAGACACATTTTGAACAAGAACTTTTTGAACATGTCCTATGAACATGGGTAATTGGAAGTTTGCTATATATAATTTGTTTGTCAATCTCAAATGGAAGAGTTGAATTGAGATGTTTTATCAGTAAGATTTTTAGATTCTCATTCTAAATGGCCAAGTTTTGAGGACCCCAAATCTCAGAAAAGAATTGGGGAATGAGGCCCATGAAAAAGTTGTTCCAAGAATATTAAGTTTACTGTCAAGAATATCAACTTTGTTTTTAACCCGAACAGGTTATGGCTGTTGTACAATTCATTTTTAAATATCATGAAAAGCACTTCATCATTTTAACACATCACAAGTAGAAGTTCAATAGCTTTGTTTATTCAGCAGTTAATTTTGATTGAATAAAATTGCATATTATTAAAATTAGATAAAATCGCATATTGTACATATTAGGCAAAATTGCACTTCATAAAATAATAATTACGGGCATGTTTAGTGTAAAAATAGTTGTAAGCCAATAGGTTAATATATCTTCAGTTACATTTGTTAATAAAAATATTACTGAAGAAGTTGCAGAGCTTTGAATATGACAAATGTCAGGAATCTGTTCATAACAATAAAGTAGCTAGTGATTGTATATATATAGCACTTCCAAAAGTCCATGGTGCAATTTATCCATGCCTTTGTGGCACATATTGGTTTGAAGGGTTGAAACATAAAAATTCATTATATACTAGTTAACAAAATTGACTATAAACAATTGACTATAAACTATAAACAAAACTGAATAATTTTCCGTATATATCCTTGCATGCTCCCAGTTTTTGCTATGGTAAATTATTTTTATTTTTAAATCAGTTTACTGCTGTTAGCTTTACTACCTGAATTTGCTTGCAGTAACATTAAAATGAAAACCAAATGGTTATAAAATGAGCTTATTAGTGAAATTAATTCAGACTGAATCTAAAAATCATACAAAGCATTTCACTACTTTGCTGAAATATGTGAAGCAAAATTATAGGTATTTCAACTACCAGATATTTTGACTTAAAAAAAAAAAGAATGCAACAAAAATGTTGTTTTTATAAAAATAAAGGTAATTCATAGTTTATTTTATTTTGGTGTTTTCCTATGTTTTTAATCAACCTTTGAAATAAATGAATACTGAGGAAAATTATATATTTTGATAATCCACATTTTTCAGTTATCAATGGGCTCACCTTTGATTCCTATGAGCATGGATAATTGGAAGTTTGCTCTATATAATTTGTTTGTCAACCTCAAATGGAAGAGTTGAATTGAGATGTTTTTCACTAAGAGTTTTAGATTGCCATTCTAAATGACCAAGTTTTGAGGCTCAGTTGAAGTTTTAAGTCTCAGAGTTGGGGAATGAGGCTTATTAAAAAGTTGTTGCACAAGAATATTAAGAGTTTCATATCAAGAATATCAACTTTGTTTTTAACCTGAACAGGTTATGACTGTCATATAATTTAACATTTCACCTGACAGACAGCTGATTTTCCAACCTCAATGGTATCTCGTTTCCAAAATCAGAGAAAATCTTAGTGCTGAAGTAGGTTAGAATTAAAGTCTGTGAACATCAGTTATGAGTTTTGCCTATGCGTGGGACTCAAACCCACATATTCCAGTTACGTGTCAGGTATTTTAACCATTAAACTAGCACCAGCTTCATCATTTATCTGCTAATATGACTTATAAATCTTCTTGACTGTGTCACTCATGGTGTCATCTGTGATTGGGAGATGCAACTTTATCCAATATTGCTCTGAATAAGATGTAAATTAGGAAGGCAAGGATAAATGATTGAGCCAGTGCTAGTTTAGTGGTTAGAATACTGGCATGTAACTGGAAGATGTGGGTTCAAGTCCCTTGCATCAGCAAAAATAGGGCGGGGGTGGCTCGTAATCTGTAGTTCCCAGGTTCAAGTCCCAGCTGGGTCAGCATTGAGATTTATCTCTGAAAAATTCCCTGATCTGCCCACCGTCAGTAGGGAACACCGATGGGCTTGTAAAGGCCGCCTTCTGTCGGATGGGACGTTAAGCCATGGCCCCGTGTGTTGGAGAGCCATACCCTGTGCACACTAAAGAACATGCTGGATCGCTTTGACGGGAGGCTACCATCTGTCTCCCAACAGCTGTTCCAGTGGGTCCCCTCCCCCAACCTTCTCTGAGCCTTCGGGGTGCATGTGACCTGGCCATTTAGCCCATGGTGTGCAAAAAGTGCCGCTCAGAGGTAAAGCAACCCAACCCAACTCGGCAAAAATAATTTTTTCTGAAAGGATTTCTTGAATTCTATGCCAATAGACGATCTGTTACCTGCTATTGATTGACTCAATTATTATCCCATTTGTTTAAAGGAAAAAAAAAAAGCATTGAATGACTTTTCCTCTTTAGCATACATAATAATATTCATTGAAGGAATTGAAATACCACAATTTCATTATTATGTAGTTACATGCTTTTTTTTTTGTCCGTAGGATGAATCGTTTGCTGATTTTGGACAGACTGCTTTAACAAAATGTGCCCCTTTGTTTTCACCAGGAAAAGCAATGCAAACATTAATTTCATATGAGGTATGTGTGAAAATTTGTAATATAAAATATTCCAAAAAATATTACAGGTTTCTTTTATCAGTTTACCTGTGCAGAGGTGCATAAGCTGTTTTTAATATTTTTTTTCATTAATTGTCAAAAATCTATACTTTATTTCGAAGCATGTTTATTATGTCATGACAGCCATTCCATGGCTAAGTTGTTAGCTTGGGTGAATATTGATTAAAGGATCCAAGGTTTGAGCCTTGGGGTAAGGCATGTATGTTTGTATTCTGTTTCTGCTGAGATCCTGCTTTCCTCACAGTCCTCTATGGTGGATAAAGCCTCCCTCCCTCCCTCCCTCCCTCCCTCCCTCCCTCCCTCCCTCCCTCCCTCCCTCCCTCCCTCCCTCCAGGTATGATTAACTTTTTCACTACCATACTGGCTGAAACTGCAGGTAGGAGATAGTGAAGAATGAACAGCATTGATCGGACAAACCCATTTAAAAACTTTTCAATTTTAGACCAGTATAGTAGTGAAAGGGTTAATCCTTTGAGTTTCTAACCCAAACTCAGTCCAGCTTTTTACATGTAAAAAATGAAAATTGGACCTCAAAGGATTAAAGTGAAAATGCCACTGACTTAGATAGATCAGGTGACATTGGTAACCAAATTTGCACTTCACTATCAGTATCTAGAAAACTGATTAAAAGAAAAATGTTAAGAATTTTTATGGGTAAAGTTTAGTACAATTTTAGTGGTTTGCAGTTTTGCACTTGGTGAAATTATATATCCTTGTGAATAGCCTACTAAATGATAATTCATCTCAAAGAAGTTAAATACCTTAACTTGTAGAATAAATGAATATGGATTGAAGAATGGATGTTGACAATATACATTGAAATCTTTATTTGGCAGGTGAACACCAACTGAATGTGAAAGTATCTTCTTTGTAATAAAAGTTACCAATTCTAGCAATTAAGTTATTAAATGCCTTTGCTGTATTGGGAAGGGCAGATATTATAGAGTCAATGAACACTAGTTGGAATGCTGGTAATCAGTCCAACAAAGTCTGTTGTTTTCAACAAAATGGAGAAGCAATAGTAATGTCATAAATGCAACTCAGAGAGTGACTTCCATGTTTTTCAACTGTGCTCACACTGGAATTGCATTGAATGCTACTGCAACTGATGACATCTGTTGCTTAGTGTAGGAGATGAAGCAACTATTACTGGAGTCTGTAATTATTAGTGTATATAGAGTTGATGGTATGTATATGCAAGTTGAAACAGTTTTTGTGCCTTTATTGATAAAATGACTAGTTAAAGTAACTTAGGCATTAAAAGTTTAAGCAGTTATGAAATTCCCCTACAAAAACACCATTCAGAACCTTTTAATATTGAAAGAGAACTCCAGAATAAAAACCTAAAAACTTTGGTGCCAGCATGTACCAGTACCATTGTTTTAAAGTTGTTTTGTAAAGCTGGCTTAAGTAGTGCATAGTTTTACCTTATTGCAGTGTTTACTGTTGATTAAAGTTTTTTTTTCTAATATCAGATAGGTACAACTTTATAATCACCATATTTAATCCAATGATAGCATACCAACACAACAAAATATGCCTCTCCTAACTTTTTGAAATTGGGATATGATCCTTATTTTTTATCAGAGTAATTTTATTCCAGATCATAGTTATAAAGTATAAGAATGTTAATAAAAAAGAGTTTGGTACAGGCTGTTTACTTTTCAAAAGAGATACTTTCTTGTGGAAGTGGATGGAAGGGGAGGGCTGCCAGATCAGTGTGGCCTACTGATCTGGACAATTATGACTACTTTTTTTTTCTACCCTGCTGAGGAGTGGTCAACCATACAGGGTCTGGTGCTGACCACATAAACCTACTGGACCGGAATAAGGCCCTGAGCTTGATTATTGATCCTGATTTTGCTGCATTGGTGGGCTTCTGTGGAGGAATATTTTTCTACTGTGTTTTCTGTTTGTGGGTTGACATCCCCAAGTGAATAGATTTACAGGATATGTTTTATCATGGATAATCCTGAGCAGAGGTCATAGTAGGCACCTTAGCTCTTGCTTCTACAAGCATTGTCAAATCCTACTGTGGAGGAAGTTTCCAATAGATGGCTTCAGCCTTTAGTAGTGGGGGTTTTGCCCCATGCCTGTGATTAGGGGGCTGCTTGATAATGTTGGCATTCCCTCTCTCAATAGTCATAATTTTGTTAACCTTTTGGAGGCGGTGCAGTTTCACAGCGAACTCCCTGCTGTAGCGGTACATTTGGCGCCAAATTCTTTCAGAGGGGTAGGAAGAGGCGAGCACCACTCCCAGTTTCCAATGACCCTCTCCATCCATTAGTTAATCCTCTTAAGTGCTCCCACCTTGGTTGCTTCTGGGCATACCGTGTTGTGAGTGCTGTTTCTTGTGCTTCCTCAATAATAAGAGCTAGTTGCATTTACAGAATATATACAGATAGTGGACAAAAAAAAATGGAAACATTTCCATGTTATCTCAATACTGTTCAGAGCTCAATAGCTTTTTCAAAATGATTTTTAATGAGAAATAGATCTAGAGTTAAATTAAAATCTCAGTTAAATCTATCCAAATCTCGATTTTGAACAATATTAGTTCAGTGTTCCAAGATTATGAAAGGTAGAATTTTTACCATGCTACGAAAAAAAAAGACCTCAAAATTCAATTGAAACATTAAAACAGGTTAAGAGATTTGAGATCAAATTTGACTCTCCTGGTGTTCTTGGAGAACTAAATTGCACAGTCTGGTTGGACCTCCATAGCCCATGGCTGCTTGAGGAGGAGGATGATGAATTTTTAATCTGTTTCAATGTTTAAATAAATTTTTTGGAGTCAATTTTTTGTAGCCTGTTATTAATTTTAGCGTTCATGCCTATTTGGATATTGAACAAATATTAATTAAATCGAGATTTAGATAGAGTTGATGATATCGTTAATTTAACTTTAGATATATTTTTCATTAAAAAGCTTATCAAAGAGTTATTGAGGTCAGAATGTGATTTATCTTTATGAAACTGTTTCTATTTCCCTGTCCTGCATTTGTATTCAGACGTGCAGAGTATTTAGTTTCCTGTGTGTGTGTGTGTGTGGGGGGGGGGGGTCTGTGAATCAGAGTAAAATATTCCATCGGACGACAGGATATTTTTGAATAATATCCTGTATGGAATAAAATTTTGTAGTTTTCTTTTTAATCTGTTTTTAGTGTCGGACTTATACTATTGGGTTAAAACAAAATATATAAAACAATTGTTTTGGATTTCAAAACTGGTGGACAAGGTTGAGGTTTCGTACATGACCGAATATTTGGGGGTCCCTCTCTGTGTTTATCACATTATTTTGGTTATGCTATCTTCGTTAATACTAGCTTTTTAGAGCATGTCACTGATATTTAAATTTGTGAATTAAAAATAATGAACTAAAACTGATGCATTGCAAAAAGAATAATAAATGTTCAGATTTTTAACTGAGAATTTTCTCTATTAAATCTTATGTGTGTATTAGTGATAAGCAGATAATTTTTCCCCATAACTTAATTTTAGGCATATGCAATAGTGAGAAATGATATATTTCCAAAGATATTTTCAATAAAGATATTTCCAAAAATAATGTATATTTTTCATTCTCATAATATTTGGTGAACATAATTCGATATACTTCATTAGGCACTCTCTTTATCTGTTCTGAGACATTTTAACTTTACCTTTCCACACCAATGTTCTGACTCATTTTAACCCATTATGCTTCCGTATTACAAAACCATGCAACTCAGATAAAAATTAAATATTTTTCCCTCTCTTGTGTACATGATAAATTGCCAAAGTGTTCAATTCTTGATGAGCATAATTATCAAATTTTATCAAACTTGCACTTAATATTGTGTTCTGGACTAGGCTGATGTGAAAATACCCTGAAGACAGAAGTTTTTCTAATTTTTTTTTCAATATTAAATATTTTTTTTATTAGTAGAGAGGAGCAAAATACAAGAAGAAACTTCACATGCCTACATTTCATATAAAATAAATAATTATCCCTCAATCAGTTGCTTGGCACAGAAAGCAGATGAGAGTCTATTAGTATAATATGTCACAAAGTGGAGTATGAGGTATGCGAGACCTAAGCAGAAAGACAAGAAACTTCCATGCCTTATCAAGGGCTCGAACCCGCGTTTCCTTTGATCAGTAGTTGACAGTGCTAACTACTAAGTCGCAGGCTTTCAAGCCTGTAGTAAATAAATGGATGAAGGATATAGTAATAAAACATACCCACTGAAGCAGCTGCTTGCCACAGAGATCTGACAGGAGCCTGTCAGTTTATATGCCATATTAGGTCTGTGAGGATGGGGAAAACTCGGCAGAAGTAGCTGATTGATCACGTAAAACGACACATACATCGATGCCTTACCCGAGGCTCGAACTCATGCCTCTTAGATCAGTAGCCAAACGTCAGTCGGTCACAGGAAGGCATAATAATAAAGGAAATATTAATAAAGAGGGTTGACCAATAAATGCTATTTGTAAGCAAATATGACTGTAAAAACTAAATTGGCATAGTAGGGTTTTATTGGGTCTAATAAGGATCCTTACTCATAATTTTAGTTATCTGTTCTGTCAGATATTGTATTCTCTTTTTCATGATGCCCAGTTAGATTTTCTTGTAATTATAAGAACAATTACCTTATAAATATTATGCAACTTTCATGCTAAAGATTACATGTGTTCTAATACAAATGATTTGCATTTTATATTTCTCTTGCAGGAAATAAATAAAATATTTTTATCTCTTAGTTTCGTTTTAAAAATAATGATAAGAAATTATTTGTTCTCTCATACTTATTTGCCATCCTGTGGCCAAGTGGTTAGTGTGCTTGGCTACTGATCTAAGGGACCTGGGTTCGAGTCCCTGGTAAGGCATGGATCCATGTATCGTTTTTCTGCTGAGATTTTCTTATCAGATCTCTGTGGCAAGCGGCGCATGAGGGATTTTTTATTTAATATTTATTCGGAAATGGTAAATATTTGCAACAAAAATGTAACATATCAAATTTCGAAGAAATTATTATTTCCCTACAGCAGTAACAGAGCTACGATAGCTCAGGCACTGAAATTGCAGAAGTAACACTTTCTTAAAATGAAATTTTCCAAGACTATATTTCAAATTAAATATTTTGATTTACATATAATAATATAAAATATATTTTTGGTATTGTGTCTGTATCAGCCATTTTGATTTTCCTAAATCATTTACAGCACTTTCAGTATACAGCTTCCTTTTATCATAACAAAGCAATATAAATGCTTGCCTTCCAATTACTTATCACACATCTGGGAAAATAATCCCTTGAAAAAAATTGAAAAATATATGAACGATTGGGGCGGGGGTGGCTCAGTTGGTAGCGCGCCAAGCTCGTAATCTGCAGTTCCCAGGTTCGAGTCCCAGCTTTGTCAGTGTTTGAGACTTATCTCCACAAAATTCCCCGACCTGCCCACAGTCAGTAGAGGACACCGATGGGCTTGGAAAGTCCGCCGTCCATCGGATGGGACGTTAAGCCATGGTCCCGTGTGCGGGAGAGCTATACCCTGTGCACGTTAAAGAACACACTGGATGGCCTTGATGGGAGGCTACCATCTGTCTCCCAACAGCTGTTCCAGTGGGTCCCCTCCCCCAACCTTCTCTGAGCCTTCGGGGTCCTTGTGACCTGGCCATTTAGCCCATGGTGTGCAAAAAAGTGCCACTTAGAGGTAAAACAACCCAACTTGAATGATTGCAAATCATGATGAGGAACAACTCAAATGAATGAAAGTTTTTGATGGGGTGGGTTATCATAGATTCTTTCAAATTATGCCCTTTGCCTCAAGAAAAAAGAAGAGAAATTACATTGGGATCGATTGTAACGAGTGGTATGTAAAATAAAAACTTGTTGCGTAAGGAATATCATTTACTACATATTTTAAACAGTTGAATAGAATTAAGGAACAAGGTAAAGTTATAGAAGATGAGGATTCTGTCATGGCTAGGTGGGCTGAGCGTTTCAGTATTATTCTAAACAATGTGATTAGTTCTACTCCCATTTTTTGCAATGAATATAGATCCATTACTGGCTTTAATGTTGGCCCTCTAACAGAGTCTGAAGTTATTTTGGCTATTTTTAAACTTAAATCTACTAAAATCCCAGGGGTAGATGAAATTACTACGGAAATGCTTAGAGCTGGGAATGTTTCGGTTACCAGATGAATGACTGAAATTTTGAATCTTTTATGATAAATGCAATGTTTCCCAAGGATTTTACCAGAGCTTTTATTATCCCTATTTTTAAAAAAGGTGATGCAGTTCTTGTGATAATTATAGGGGTATCAGCCTACTTTCTTTTCCAGATAGTAGGTTCTGTTCCTGTTTGATTGTCGTAATTTGTGATTGATTGTGAGATTGCATAGCATATGTAATGGGCAAAAGAATTAAATACTTTTAAAGGTTTTGGACCTTTTATCTGATCCAATATTTATTTAAACTCCAGAAAGCTCGGGCGCCAGGCAATTAATAATTTGCCAATTAAAGTGAAAATTAGTGTTCGAATATATTATACCAGCAGGCGTTTCTTAGCGAGTAAGAATTCAAAAATAAATGATTGTCAATATATATTATAAATACAATCAAAAATTTATCTACTACGTTGCTCAAGAGTAAAAATAGCAAAGATTCAAAAAATTTCTATAACAAACAAATTTATTTCCAAATATTCAAACTCGCCAACATCTGATGAAAATGTTGTCTACAACTTCTACATTTCTATTACTCCAACTACAACTCTGTTAGAACTTAGTTCTCTTCTACTACTAACTACTCTGTGCTTCCAACTACCACCTCTGCTACAACTTCCAACTAACTCTGTGACCACATGTCACTGCTATATCAGCATTGAGCAAAAGGCCTACATGTGTCATGTTGCACGCTGGGAAAGACTTTATCATAAACTGACGAGCGTGCAAGTTATGATGCAAGCGAGGGCGTGTCCTTGTACATGCACGCTTTAGCAGTTGACAATCGAAAGGTCGGAATTGCGCATGCGCAACTCCTATGCTCTCAGAAACGAGCGCTGTGATGCCAAAAATAAAATTAAAATCCCCAAAATGATAAATATAACATAAATTAAGCAAAACTGGTTAAGGTAAAGTAAAAGTGAATGAGGGGGCATCACACATACCAGACAAGTTAGTTAATAAAAGCTCTCTATAATAACACCGAGTCATGTGTGAGAGTTGGTAAGGCTTGTAGTAATTGGTTTAGCATTGCTTCTGATGTTTGACAAGGGTGCATTTTATCTCTTTTTCTCTTTAGTTTGATTATTGATTATGTTATTTGAAATTCAATGTAAGGGAAAGATTTTGGTCTTAAATGGACTAGAGATCTGAAAATTTCTGTTTTAGATTATGCTGATAATTTAGCTCTTTTGGCAAATGATGTTGATGAGATGAACTCTTTCATTTGAGCTGTTGATGAGACTGGTAGTAGAGTAAGTTTGGTTATAAGCAGGGAGAAAACTAAAGTGATGAAAATTGGTCAGGCAGGCTGTGATTCAGTTAACCTGAATGGCTGCAATCTTGAGCAAGTGTCACAGTTTAATTATCTTGGGAGCTATATAACAGACACTGGTAATGTGCAGTATGAGATTAACAGATGAATAGGGATTGCTGCTTTTAAGAATCTATGGAGAGTGTGGAGAAATGGGCGTAAACACCCGAAGACTTAAATTAGACTATAATAGTTTGGTTCTTTCTAGGGTAGTTATGGTAGTGAAACTTGGACACTTTGTAAACAAGATAACAGGAAACATGATGCTTTTGATTCTAGATGCTTATGCAGTATCTTGGGCATTAGGTGGGTCAACTTTGTAAATGATGATGAGGTTAAGCAAAGGAGTTGGCAACCTCCTTTAAGCAGCATATTGTGCAGAGAGAAACTGTTGGTTTGGCCATGTTGCCCGTATGGATAATTATAGATTAATGAATAGAGTTATGAACAGTGTGCCTAAAGGCCTCAGAAAGAGGGGGAGACCTAGGATGTGGTGGACAGACAATGTCAAACAGTACCTTGTTAGTATTGGTGTGCAGTGGTGAGATGTAGCTCAGGACAGATATGCTTGGAGAACTAAATTACATGGTCTGGTTGGACCTCTGTTGCCCATGGCTGCTTGAGGATGATGATGATGTACTGAAAATTAATTAAAATAAGAAGTAAAAAATGACTAAGAGCAACTGGGTTTCCTAGTTTTGTTTAAAAAAAATTTAATCGCAAAATTTAGTAGAAACTGTAAGCTCCATATTGTTTGATGTTTCTTATTATTTCTGTTCTGTAGTATTTTTCGTAGTTGTTTCTACATACATTATATTACAAAAAGTGACTAAACACTTCCATGTTATGTGAATGGAAAGCCACATTCAAAGGTCCCTAACTTAAAATAAGCTTTTTACAGAAAAATGTCACTAGAATAAATATGACATCTCACCCATATGTCTCTAAATCTCAGTTTTCAATAATATTTGTTTGTTTAATGTTTAAAGAGTTACTAAAGCAGATACTGATGCACACTCTTCCTAAACATTTCCCCCCGAATTTGATGAAAACTGAAAAAAATCATTAGACGAACTTCAAATGTTACATTTATGCTAATTAATAATTTGTTATAACAGTTGTGTTTTATTTTTTGAAGTAAATTTTTGCGAGTAGCAAAAGTTACAGCTAAATGTTTCAGCTTTCATAATTTTTAAATATTAAATGAATATTGTTGAAAATTGAGATTTAGAAAGATGTAAGTGAGATCTTTAATGTATCTCTCATAATATAGCCCTGGGTAATTTATGAATGTTTGTTGTTGTCTTTCTGCTGAGATCTCACCTGCCTCACAGATCTTCTCTATGGTGTATAAACTGACAAGTTCCTGCCAGGTCTCTGTGGCAAGCAGCTGCTTGAGTAGGTATGTATTTATTTTCTTGAAAAATTTTCATAAAAATTCGTTTTTAAGGTTAAGGAGCTTTGAATGTGACTTTCCATTCACATAACACAGAAGTGTCAGGTTACTTTTTATAATATAGTGTGTGTGCGTGTGTATAGTGTTCAGTTGTTTTTTTCCATACTTTCTCAATTTTATATTTTTATATTTATTCTGTTTGTTTGCTGATGCACATTTTCCTCTCTAAGGGTTATGTAACAAGCATAAAAGATGCATCTCTAGGGCTTTATGAGCTGGACAAGAAACTCCTATTATATACAACTTTCCTGACATTTGTTTCTAAAGTTCCTGATCTTAAGAAAGGATTTAAAATTTTTGTATGCAATGCACACTTATTCAATCAGGTAAGTTATTAAGATTATGTGTTAATTTGGTATGGTTATTCAAATGTACATTAATAACTATGGATTAAACACTCTAACATTGCCTCATTTGAGCATCAGTTATTGGGAGTATTTCAAAAGCTGATTGAGACAGTGTGATAGCTGAAAAGAAATGTCCCTCCTCTTCAAAAAGCAAGCAAGCTAACAGAACAACAAAAAAAATTCCTTTAATTATATGAAATCCTTGCTAATATTATATATAAGAGACTTTATTCCAAATTGATATCTTTCAATGTTCAAGCATTATATCCAGGCACTCCAGAAGATAAAGTTGTTGAGATTATTGAAAAAGGTTGCTCACCACTGCAGAACTTAGAAACCAAGAAACTAGAAGTATACAGTAGATTCCCATTTAGCAATGCTTTTCATAATGACACTTTGCTTCGATGCTAACTATTTACTACCATTCCCTGAAACACTAACATCTTGAGAACACATCCAAGCAGCTTTGAATCGAACCATTTTTTTCTTTAAAACAGAAATTTTAACTGGCCCCTGCAAATCCTGTTGAAGAAATCTGCCATAAGGAAGACTGAATTCAATTCCTTTAGAAACACATGTTCATTAATATGTCTGAAAATATTTTAAACTTTATAATTGTATTCAAATTTATTAAGTTGAATTATTATTAAGCAAAAGTCTTAATCATTTTATATTAAACTGTATGTGTTTTATCTTTATTTTAAAGAATGTAGGAAGAAATGAAATTTTAGAAGGCAACACATACTGTTATCACAGTAAACACTAATAAATTAAAAAAATTATACAAGGAAACTACCACATGTACTGTGAAACATGTCACACCAGCACCAATTGACTTAATGGTTTCATCTTTCGATTCTTTTAATTGTTAGTGATTGTGAATGGTACTCTTATTAGGGAACTTTACAGACACTTTTATATAGTACTGTGTATGCTAATTACAGAGCCATCACAGTATTAATTTCTGCCTAATTACACTTATCATCCTCAGTGCACACATCGATATCTTCTTGTTCCTGCTTACAAGATTTACAGAAATTCATTACTGCTCTAAGTTCTCTACTAAATGATATTCCTCATCAGTGGTGACATTCAGTTGAATTCATAACAGGCAAACCTGAGTGGTAAAGGAGTCATTTCCTGCTGTAATTTATCATTCTGATGAAAGCATCAGTGGTTTGCCATCTTCACAGAAACAGTTTTTATTGCCTCACTTGAAATCAATGCTTTTTAACTTTGTTGGATGTACACACTGTAGTACTCTGCTAATGCTGGTCAACTCTTCAAGTAACTATAATTGGAACAGTTCTTCACTCCATCAGTTCATTTTTTACCATCTGTCACAAATGGTAGATAAACCCTTAAACCTTCCCAGGTCCAGCCTAAAAAACTGATTTACATCAAGAGGTCCAGTTATTTTTTCACTCTGATCAGCCAAAAAAAAATTAGAACTTTTTTTGCCAAATAACTAATAAAAGGAATTATGTTTTTTGATCAGTGTTTTTTGCCATATAACTAATGAAAGGAATTATGGCTTGTTATATATCGGATTAATCAGCATTTAATTCTGGATGTTCTGAAAATATAATATTTAACGAAAAAGTTGACTAGTTTTATTTTAATAGGGCTTTTTTTAAAGTCATGTAGTAAAAAAATGCATCTGACAACACAAATATTTATTTTAAAAAACTAATAGACAGAAATAATTATAATGAACATGAATAGAAAGGCTATATATTTCTGAATAACAAAAAAAATAATATTTACTTGAAGCAAGAAAATTACTCGTGTTTTGTAATTTTTTTCTTGGTACCATACTTTGAGAAAATTCCAGGCTTTTAGCTAATTGTTCTGAGTCAGACAAACCAGTCAACTTTAGAATTTAAAAAAAAAATAACCAGTCAACAGATATAGATCATGTTATACATCAAATTAAACAGAATTTAATTATGAATTTTGTGAAAATAAATAATATAAACAAATTTACAAGCCTATTGATTTTAATAAGCCTTTTTCAATGTGATATGGTAAAAAAAAAAGATCACACTATATAATTAAGGCTTAATTTTAGAAAATGTGATGAATAAAAATAGTTAAGTTATATATTAATTGAAAAGAAATTTCCTCCTGAATAATATTAATATTCAACCTGAAATACGATATTTATTTCTTTTAATGATTCTTTTCAGTATTATATATTTTAAACATGGCCAGTGTTATACAAATAGACTTGGAATTCTCACGTTCATGGGATTTTTTGAACTGGTTATAAAATAGAAAAAAAAAACTTTCTTGGTTACTTTTTTTATTAAACATTATGAATTTTTTCCTTTGGGTGTTGAAGTTTGACTATCTTGGCTAAGTGCAGAAAGGTTTGTGCACTAAAGCAAAAAATAAAACAGCATTATATCATCTGTGTGGCACAACAGCCAAGATACCGGGGGGGGAGGGGGGAGTTGCTTTTAAAACCATTCAATATAAACAACATAAAAACTCGTAATTTAAAAAAATATATATTTTTCTAGGGGGGAGGGGTGAAACGTTCACAGTGAGTTTAGCGGGAGGAGGGAAGGGGGGGGGGGTAAAAAAACCTCCCAAAATTACCCTACCACATGAGGACTGATTTCTGGCCAAGGAAGTCCATTTTTTTCTTCCATTACTCAAGACTATTCATTTTCAGAAAATGGTACAAGCTCGAAGTTTTATTACTGAAAAAACAAAAAAAAAAAATAATAAAAAATACATATAACCTAATGGGATGTTAAAATATCTGCAACAATTTTTAAGCTGTCCATCCAATGTGACATAACTCAGATCGATAGAGCAGCCAATGAAAAAATTGATAATTTATGGAAATAAAGTAGATCTACAGAAATGAAAACTAAGGTTTAATTATAAAAAAAGGAAATAAAATATTAACTTTATGCAAGGAGTTTATAATCTAATTTGTTGGGAGGTAGTGTTTAACTTAAATCAGCCATGTAAACAACTTGCCGTATCAAGGAAGTCCTTTTAGCTTCCATACCTCATTCATTTTCAGGAAACGATACAAGATCAGAATTTTTTTACAAGAAAAGGAAGAAATAATAAAATAAATATTAACATATAACCTAATGTGATGTTAAATAATATCCACAACGACTTGTGAAGCCAGAACATCTGATGTAGCCTAATCCCAAAAGATCGATAGATCAGCTGATGAAAAAATCGATAATTTGCAGAAATAAAATAAATCTACAGAAATGGAAATGAAGGTTAATACTGACTTGATAGATGCATGATCACGTTATCCTATATCCAAGAACTCTTCCTGTAAACATTCGCTATAGATAACTTTACCTCACGTGTGAGCAATAATAGTTGAGTGCAGTGAGAGAATACTAATTGTAAAAGTGATATAACTTAAAATACTAGTTAATTTAAAGGGGTAACTGCTAATTACTTAAAATACAAATTAATTGTAAAGGTGCATTTCCTTTTTGGGTAAATGTTAACCCTGCACCTGCTACATGACCTATTTTAAACTGCAGGAAACTTTGGAACTGCTACTCAGCTTGCTTCCTTCTTTCTAAGAAAGCTTTTGTTAGTTACAGTTTTAATCTGAAGGACAGGAAATATGCATAGAATGCTGGGATAAATTATAAAAATAATTCTGGTAATAGTGAAATAGGTTTGTGGTAGAAAGGAGTGTGAAACAGGAAAAAAATGATGGTATGTACTTTGCAATTACTTCCAAAATCTTCCATTTTTAAAAATAGCATTTTTTAAAATATAGGAAATTATTTTGGTTAATATATAGGAGATTTTTCAAAACTTTAAAGAAAAATTTATTTATAATATATCAAATCAAACTTGTGAGCTTAAGTGATGCTTCAGCATAGAGTAACATTAACAAACAAATTGGCAATACCATATGGCCCTTCTAAGAAATGGCAACCAGATGGCTTTAGCAAATTATTTATATTATAGTTTAATAAAATGTGCATCAGATGAGAAAAGAAAATATTATTTTTCAAACTTGAATTGCGTGTCTTTAAAGATATATCTAAGAAAAATTTTAAATGCCAGTTTAAAAAACAAAGCAAAAAAAAAAAACTGAAGTTTTATGTGTTGGTACAATTTATTGATGTCCTTGACCTCTCATTTCAGATCCTGTCAATGTCTATGTTTGATGGTGACCCGGGAAGGTTTACCCAAAAAGGAAATGCACCTTTACAATTAATTTGTATTTTAAGTAATTAGCAGTTACCCCTTTAAATTAACTAGTATTTTAAGTAATATCACTTTTACAATTAGTATATTATGTTGTCTTCAATATTTCATTTCTTCTATCTTCTGGTCTGGGTTGTGAACTCTCACTAATAGAACACACAAGCTGCCACTGCTACAATGCCACATTTGATTCGAGAAATAAATTAAAAATGTTTCTGACATCTTCAAAGTGAATTACTCTATCAATAGAGTTATAAATGTTAATGACAGCATTATAATGTAATTTTATGGATAATTGTAATTTGCATTTATTAAATTATTTATGTAATTCCAAGTTATCCAAAAAAATTAATGAAAAACCAACAATGGACTGATGCTATATTAAATTGCAATATGATATATATAATTATGTAGGAATATTTGTACAATTTTCATTACCATTATGTATATTTAGCTAATTTTTGATGAAATAATATTTAGTCATTTTAAAACAAATTAATATAAGATTATTAGTTTATTTACATTTAAGAAATAAACTCTCGAGGAGTATAAACAACTGCTATTTTAGTGAATACAGCATAAATTGCCATATAGTGCAATTTACTTATTACCTCAATATTACTCTGTTAATTTGTACATATAACTTTTCCTATCAAAGGTTGCCAAGAGTAAAAAGGAATATTACTAGTCCTTGAGTTTTAATACCTTGCTTGCACAGATGACAGCTAGTCACTAGGGTTCAAGTCCCTTTTTCCGCTCTTCCAGCATACTCGTTAAGTTGACGTTGATGGTATACATCATCACAGCTGTAGTTACCAGTCCTGGTATTGTTGAAAATTGTTGATGTCATGGGTTTTCTGTCAATTATACAGATACCCATTGCTAATATGCACTGACTTCTGTGGTAGGTCCGTTTTCATGATGTTAGGCTCGTGGATGGTTGCGCAGTGTGAGCTACTTGAGTTTACTGAGCACATCCTCAAGAATTCTTAAAAATATTTAACATTATTCACTGAATTAAAGTTTCAAGACTTAAAAAAACTTTTAAAAATTCATTAAAATCAAACAATTTATTAAATCGCCACCGGGAGAGGTGGAATATTTGTGTTGCAGAGCATATGCCTATGTAAATTAATCATGATAGATTCAGCATATTGAAGCTGAAATTTAGTTTGTGGTGCTATTAAAGATTTGTATATTATTTATTTCTAATATATTATCCATTACAGATTAAATTTGAATAAACTCGACTTCTCTTGTTCACAGACCAAGGAAATACCATTCTTACGTCGATCCAATTATTTTTAGAGGAAAAAATTGTCTTGAGCTGGGTGGGATACGAACCCATGATATCCTGATAACATGTCAGATGCTCTGGACCACTGAGCTACTGGCCCCTGATCAAGATATCCTCTAATTGATGATATGAACATTTCTATCTACACTACACATTTCACTATGTCACATGTAGGCACTGTTCGGCAATCAAGCCTCAGACAACAAACATGCCATGAAGATGGAAAGTATATTCATGAGTATACAATTTATTAAATTTGAATGAATTTGACTTATCCGAGTTCACAGATGAAAAATTGTCTTGAGCTGGGTGGAATACAAACTTATGACCTCTTCATAGCATGTCAGGTGCTCTGGACCACTGAGCTACTTGCCACTGATCAAGATCTCTAATTGATGATATCAACATTTCTACCTACAGTACACATTCCACTATATCACATGTAGGCACTTCCAGCAATCAAGCTTCAGACAACAAGCACGCCATGAAGATGGAAAGTATATTCATGAGTATACAATTGATTAAATTTGAATGAATTCGACTTATCTGGGTTCACAGACCAAGGAAGTACCTCTTACGTCGATCCAATTTTTTTTTAATTGTGGGTTCTTATCCTACCCAGCTCAAGACAGTTTTTCCTCTAAAAAAATTAGATCGATGTAAGAGTGGTACTTCCTTGGTCTGTGAACCAGATAAGTTGAGTTTATTCAAATTTAATCAATTACATATTGTGAAAATACTTTCCATCTTCATGCGTGCTTGTTGTCTGAGGCTTGATTACCGGAACAGTGCCTACGTGTGACATAGTGGAATGTGTACTGTAAGTAGAAATGTTCGTAGCATCAATTAGAGGAGATCTTGATCAGTGACCAATAGCTCAGTGGTGCAGAGCATCTGACATGCTATCAGGAGGTCATGGGTTCATATCCCACCCAGCTCAAGGCAATATTTTCTCTAAAAAAAATATTGGATTGACGTAAGAATGGTACTTTTTTGGTCTGTGAACCCGGATAAGTCGAGTTCATTCAAATTTAATCAATTGTATACTCATGAATTTACTTTCCATCTTCATGGCGTGCTTGTTGTCTGAAGCTTGATTGCCAGAACAGTGCCTACATGTGATATAGTGCAATGTGTACTGTAGGTAGAAATGTTCATATCATCAATTAGAGGAGATCTTGATCAGTGGCCAGTAGCTCAGTGCTGCAGAACACCTGACATGCTATGAGGAGGTCATGAGTTAGTATCCCACCCAGCTCAAGACAATTTTTCCTCTAAAAAAAATTGGAATGATGTAAGAGTGGTACTTCTTTGGTCTGTGAACCCGGATAAGTAGAGTTCATTCAAAATTAATCAGTTGTATACTCATGAATATACTTTCCATCTTCATGGCATGCTTGTTGTCTGAAGCTTGATTGCTGGAACAGTGCCTACATGTGATATAGTGGAATGTGTACTGTAGGTAGAAATGTTTATTTCATCAATTAGAGGATATCTTGATCAGCGGCTGGTAGCTCAGTGGTCCAGATCACCTAACATGTTAGCAGGATGTCGTGGGTTCATATTCCACCCAGTTCAAGACAATTTTTCCTCTAAAAAATAATTGGATCGATGTAAGAGTGGTACTTCCTTGGTCTATCAATTATAATTTGTGCTAAAGCTATATTAGACTTTTTATTTTTAATATCTTGCTGATGTTCATACATACATTGCTCATATGTATGATAAGTTTTCCCTATATATGTATTTTTACCGTTCAATTTATTATGGGGATTAGGGATGTCTATAATATATACTCTTCCTGTTGAGGGTAGCTTATGTTGATCATTTATTAGGAGCTTTTTAATACTTTTATGTATAGTAAGTGGTAATTTAGTGTCATATTTGCTTAATATATTACTTAATGTGTTAGAAATTCCTTGTATATGTGGAAAACTCATTCTGTTCTAATAAACTCATTTTGTTCTAGTAATATATTAAGTATGACACTAAATTACCACTTACTATAAATAAAAGCATTAAAAAGCTCATAATAAATGATCAACATAAGCTACCCTCAACAGGAAGAGTATATAATATAGATATTCCTGACCCCATAATAAATTAAATGATAAAAAGACATATATAGGGAAAACTTATCGTGCGTATGAGCAATAAATGTATGAACACCAACAAGATATTAAAATAAAAAGTCTAATACAGCATTAGCACAAACCATAATTGACAAGAAATTAGAAATAAATAATTTAATTTACAAACCTTTAATAGCACCACAAACTAAATTTCAACTTCAATATGCTGAATTCATCATGATTAATTTACCTCCAGTTGGCTGGAACGTCCTGCTGCTGGGTGAGCAGACACACACCTACTGCGCGAGCAGCCATAAAGTCAGACGGAAGACTCTTATATAAACTCTGAACATCAAGTTATACGGTGCATAATGAAGCACCCAGATGAAAGCAGAGGCGAAACATGACATGTTGTAAGAGGAATTGTTTGATGTTAATGAATTTAAAAAAAAAAATTTTAAAAGTATTAAAACTAATTTTTTAGTGGATAACGTTAAATGTTTTTAAGAATTCTTAAGGATGTGCTCAGTAAAATCAATTAACTCACATTGTGCAACCATCCACGAGCCTAACATCATCAAAATGAACCTACCGGTAGAAGTCAGTGCATATTAGCAATGGGTATCTGTATAATTGACAGAAAACCCATGACATCAACAATTTTCAACAATACCAGGACTGGTAACTACAGCTGTGATGATGTATACCATCAACGTCAACTTGACGAGTATGCTGGAAGAGTGGAAAAAGGGACTTTGAACCCTAGTGACCGAGCTGTCATCTGTGCCAGCAAGGTATTAAAGCTCAAGGACTTGTAATTATTCCTTTTTTAGTCTTAGCAGTCTTTGATAGGAAAAGGTATATGTACAAGGTAACAGAGTAATATCTGAGGCAATAAGCAAATTGCACTCTATGGCAATTTAAGATATATTCACTAAATGAGCAGTTAAAGGTCTCCTCAAGAATTTATTTCTTAAATGTAAATACAGCTAAAAATTGTGTAATGTTAAATTTTTACAAACTAAAGCTGTGATTGTAGTTAATTTTAAATTATTCATTTTTCTTAAGAAGAAAATGAAAATGATGATATGCTGTGGAATATCTTCAGTGAAAATTTTAGAAAATCACAAGACATTGCAGGTACTTATAGCTATCATATTTTATTAGTAAGATATATAGGTGATTATACAAGCAGTCTTCTAACTTATGTCAGATTATGTTGCTAGAAACTGTAACTTGAGACCATTTTTACCATAGAAACAGTGTTATAATAGGAGGTTATGTTCCTGACCAAGGGTCCAATAAGCAACTTCATGCAGATATAATACAAGCAATGTGTTTAATCAATTATCAAATCACAATACTGTTATATTTTTGTATTATTGTTATGATTAGTATTTAGAGTGGTCCTTCATAATATTTAACATTCAGAAATCAAAATGGTGGATTCCTTGCACTGAAATTTTCATCCTTGGATTTATCATATTATGCTAAACAATGAAATAAACTCGACTATTCAATACTAACTAATAAATCAGCACTTTGATGTCGATTCAAATCATTCAATGCATCAAAGTGCTGATTTATTAGTTAGATCATATTATGCTGAGTTTGATTTTAAATCCACAAAATTAAAATCTTTTCATTAGAGCCACAGTCCTGCATATTGCCTCATAATAATTTTTGATTATAGTGAGACTGCACTACTAATTTCAGCATTGATTCTGATCTTTGCTTTAACAATTGTTTGAACAGTTTTACAGGCAGGATCCAATTACCTTCCAGTTTCAGATTAAACATTCTACTATCACTACATTTTACCATTTTTCCCTTCACATGTTATGTAACAGCTTATCTGCTATGCTCATTTTTGATACATCACTAAGGTTTTCCTTTTATCCTTTTTTCAGCAGTTTGTAAGAATTAAACAAAAGATGTTAAAAATCACTTAAACAGATAATTAAAAAAATTGTCATTTTAATTTTCAGTTACACTTATTTATATACTGCTGGTCATAAAAATCTGGACACAGAAGGAAAAGAGTAAGGTCCATGACTTTATGGGACGTGTTTAGCAGCTACTGCCAAAGAAGTGATGAGAGTTTCAAGGTCATCATGCAGTTGTGTTGGCTACAGGCCAGTGAAAAAATTCTGGAAAGGGTGTGACTTACCCTTCCCACAGGTTTTTAATCACAAGAACTGATAAGCTGTGTTCAGCCTATCAGTTCTTGTGCAGGTGTTATTAAGATATGCCATGCAGAATGGTGTGAGATCCATATCTCCAGGTATTGTGTGTATTGTTGGCATGAGAGAAAGCAGTCTTTCACATTGAGAAATTGGGGCTCATGTGGGATGTAGTGTATCTGTTGCGCATCAAATATGCAGAGAATGGTTCAAAGATATATGTCAGGAAGATTCTGGACCTCATCCACAGACAACCCCATGAGAAGATTGCCATCTTTGGAGGCTGGTTAGAACAGATCTCTCAGTTCCATTTATGGCCTTGGGCCAACACTGGAGATCAGTAACACATCTTCTAATGTTGGCAGTAACAGTTTGACACTGTTTATTGCAACTCATGGCCATTGCTAAGACTGCCTCTGACACCACAACAAATTCAGCCAGACAGCATTGGTGCATCGAGTGATGGCAGTGATGCAATAAATGGCACAACAATCTTTTCTGTTGTATCTCACTTCTGTCTGTTCCAATCTGATGGCAGAATCCTCATCCGTTGACATGTTAGTGAGAGACCTGAGAGTACATTCAGATGAGGCATACAGCACCACACATAGGATTATGATGTGAGGTGTGATCAGTAATGAAAGCAAATCTAGTATGGTTCAGTTCTAGTATGGATCCACACCACCATTACCAGTGCTTGTGACACCCAGGACATTTTACAGCAAATAGCTCTTCCATACTTACAGACTATCCCACATGCCATATTTCAACAGTACAATGCAAGACACCATGCAGCACTGCCACTATTGAATACCTGAGGCAAAGCAATGTGCATATCCTTACATGGCCCACTAGATCCCCTGATTTGTCACCCATTGAAAATATATGGGATGTGTATAGTCAAATGGAGGGTGTGACAATACCAGCACATCATGGCAAATATTGACTTTATAGACATGAATACATAATGCTTGGATGGCTATTTTGCAATGCAGCATCAAACATTTGACTCCATACCTTGATATGTACGAGGGATAGTCAAAAAATTTTCACACTTTATTTTGTTCAATTTATTTACACAAATGTAGGAGTTAAACAACCACATCATTTTTCCACATAGTCTCCTTCCTTTTCGATGCACTTGATCCAGTGGTCCACAAGCTTGCATATTCCCTCAAAGAAGAGGGTTTTCGATTGGTCGCCTAACCATTTATGCACCGCCTTGAATTGCAATGCCTTAATATGTACCAGTCTTGAATTCTTCTTCATTGGCGAACTTGGGTGTTTCCACTCCATACTTTGCTTTTTGGATTCTGGCTCATAGTGATGAACCCACTTTTCATCTCCTGTGACTATTCTGCTCAAAAATTCTTTGCCTTCATTGTTGTAGCAGTTGAGTAAGCTTTGGCAGATCTCAACACGTTTGCGCTTGTGATCTGCAGTAGCCAGTACCATTTCTTGAGCTTGCTGAATCTTCCCATCAGTGGCGGAGGTTGACGGGCGTCCTGCTCCTTCTTCGTGAATCACGTTTTTCTGGCCACTTTTAAACTTCTCGATCCACTCACACACTTCTACGTGGTAGAGCACTGTCCCTGTATTGTGTTGTAAGCCTCCGATGAATTTCAGCCCCTGGCACACCTTCCGACCAGAGAAATCAGATCACTGCTCTTTGTTCCTCCTTGGTGCACACTGCTAGCAGAGCAGGCATGGTTACACTGTAACAGAAACAAGAAAAATGACGTTATCAAGGTCAAGCTTCGATAACATGACCACAGTAGTATCAACTCTAAGCATGCATGTGCAGAAGGCAGTGTGACAAACCTAAAGATGTGTTATGGTGAAAGTACAGATAATTTTTGACTCACCTCTGTACTTCAGGTCATACAATCAAGGGCTGGGTAAAGTCATTAGTAAACAATTTGCTATGTAACTCTCCAATTGTCTCCATGTTGCAATAATTTATTACATAATAAAGCTACTTTGAACCCTGAAATATGATCATGTTCTGCTTGGTGTTCTGATTTTCATGAACACAAGTGTATGTTACGGTTTTAAACTTTAACCGAGTTAAAGATAGCAGTAAAAGTTGATGCTAATTGAAGTGCTACCATTGCCTTCTGTTTGGCAACTCATTCTGTGAGATATTAACACCCCTGGAGGATGAACATCCTCCATGATACTCACTCCTCATATGTAGCAATTGAAATATGGATTGGACAGTGCACTTTGGACAGTGCACTTTAAATGTGTATGTCTTACATCACACCAGTGCCTGCCTGAAGAAGTGGCAATATGTTCCCTGTGAAATGCATAGTAAGACTGGCAGCAATGTAGTAGAATTTAACATACATGATGATGCATGCTTTAAATTAAAAGTAAACACGGATATTTTACTTTAAAACTAACCTCAATTAAAATTAAAAACAATAAAATATAAATAAGCAGTAAGTTAAAAAATTGCAAATGAGGACTCATTTAACAAATATGCTGTAATGGCCCTTCATATCAAACAGTGCAGTCTTATGTGCAAATTTAGAGACAGACATATGGATGGCAACCTAGTTCCCCAAATATGTTTGTTCTGAGTGTAACGGGCCTAAGAAATTGACAAATACTTTTAAATTTGGACCCTTTTCTGATCCAAATAGTTTTATGCTCCGGATAGCTGAGACGGGCGCCAGGCAATAATTAACAAATTGCCAAAAAATAGAATAAGTTAAATTAGGGTTCAAAATACCAGCGAACGTTAATGAGTAAGAATATCAAAAATGATTGTCAAGTTAAATGTCTAAATATAATCAAAACTTAATTCACATTGCTCAAGAGAAAAAATTAGTAAAGACTCAAAAGGTTTAAATAACAAACAAATTTATTTCCAAAAATCACTCACCAAAACTTCAATGAAGATACACACTGCACTAACTGTGCTCTCAACTGAACTCTAACTCCTTCATGCTTTCACTTCTCTCTTTGTGCTACTACGCTATGCTGTGCTTCTATGCGCTATGTGCTTACTGTGCTACTGTGACTAGCATGTCACCGGTTTTAACAAGAGCCGAACGTGTCATGTTGCACGCCGGGAAAGACATTTATATAAAATGACGAGCGATGCAAGAGGGGGCGTGTTCTTGTGCACACGCTTTAGCGGGGGACAGTCGGAAGATCGGAGTTGCGCATGCGCAACTCCTAACTCTTGGAAACAAGCGCTGTGATGCCAAAAAGGAAATAAAAATCTCCCCAAAAAATATAACGTAAATTAAGTAAAACTGGTTAAGGTAAAGCAAAAGTGAACGATGGGGCATCACATGAGTTACAGCTAATACATGTGGCAGCTGTATCTAGTTATATCAAGGTCCTGTTTGGCATTGTGAACCTTTATTTCTACAGACAGGCACACTATTCTTAACCATATTTACCAATCTGCAAATATGCATATGGGCAATATGGCTGAACAAACACAGTCTCTCTGCACAATATACTACTGATCATAATGGTAATTTGTTTTTTATATGATATGATGTACTTTATCAGCATCTAAGCCAGGCATGGGCAAGCATTTTAGCTGAAGGGCCACAAAGAAAACTGAAATGGAAGGGCAGGCTTGCCAAAGAAATAAACACTGGTTTTCATAAATTAAGGAACAACCTGAAAACCCGTGGATCTCTTGCATGTGAATTGGGAGATAGGTGCGTATACACTGTGCATATGAATAACAGTTGAAATATGGAATAACACTTTTATTTTCCAAAACTATGTATGAATAGATAGCTCCCTTTCACTACTGTACTGGCCCAAAATTACCCAGATTTTAAATGGACTCACCCAACCAATGCTATTCCTTCCTCTTCACTACCTCCTACCTGCAGTTTGTGCCATTTGGGGCAGGTATGGTAGCGAAAAGATTAATCTGGAGTGTGGGCATCTCTTACTGCTATGAAGGACATGCAGCAATGTGTCATGCTGCTGATAAGACTGTTCAGCAGTGCTGTGGGTGCTAGTTAGGTAGTCACTGGAAGGAGACCTATGCACCAGTCCCCTGTGATGATGCGTAGAAACGGTCAAGCCTAGCACCTAATGTCTGGCCCAGTTCGACCAATCTCATGTCCTACATGGTGCTTTAGCAGTTGGCAAACAAAAGGTCAGAGTTGCGCATGCGCAATTCCTACAGCTCGGAAACAAGAATTGTGATCAGTCCAAAAAAAAAAAAGAAATAATCCCCATAATGATAAATATAAGGTATATAAAGTAAAACTGGTGAAGAAAAAGTAAACGTGAATGGGTAGACCATCACAATATCTGTGTATTTTCTTAGAAACTTTGAGGCAATAACATAGTACTCACATGTTGTACTTATTAATTTTCACTTGTCTATTGGTATGTCTCAATAGCAGACATTGGTTGTCTCAACTGTTTTTTGAACCATACAATATGATTTAGTTATCATTGGCATATTTGATGTGGGTTTCAAATATTTATTTGTCTTGTAATTACTATTATCAGTATATGGTATTCAGTGATATCATTTTCCTTAACAAGCTGCATGGGTTATATTTCTTGTTATTATGGAACATTTTTCAATGTTGCAATGAAATCTGTAATTGTTTTATATATCTGTGTATTTTCTTACAAACTTAGTAAGGCAATAACATAATGCTCACATGTTGTACTTTTTAAGTTTCACTTGTCTACTGGTATGTCTCAATAACAGACATTGGTTGTCGCAAAATGTTTTTTGAAGCATACAATAAGATTCAGTTATTTTTATATTTGATGTGGATTTAAAATATTTACTTTTTTGCATGTATGTGTAGTCAATATATTTAGCTGTAAATAATTCAAAGTATTTTTTGTATTAAATCTTTATGTTATCGAGTTTGTTAAAAAAAAGTCTTTTGGCATTTGCATTGGCATTTATTTCAATTATGTGATACTGATGATTTAAATCTTAGTATGAAAATAATTCTAGTCTTATTAATAAAATAATATAATGGCACTGATGATTTGATCAGCTTTGAATGAAAACTGATCTCAATAGCTTTCTTCTTAGAACATAAACTATGTGAAATTTAAGTTTTATATGAAATATAACCATACTTTTAGTGACAAGCTGTATATATGATATTTATCAATATTGTTAAACCCTCTCTGAAATTAGTATGAATATATTTTGCTAACCTGAGAATAGATATTTATCTCTTCCGATATTTTTGCAAATGTAGCTCATGTATTTCGTTTAAAATTTTTTTTGCAAAATTAAAAAAAAAATCAATAAAATTTTGCTTTAAAAATGCAGTGTATTCTGTTTTCTTAGAATACTGTTTACAATTAAATATAATTAGTAAAAAAATATGTAACTATTTCTAGATAATATATTTATTGAATATTTTTGACATCTTCTCGATGTCATTTTTTATGTCTGAAAATAAAATATTTCCTGCAATAATGAAATACTTCTGCATTTATGATAATTTGCTTTATAATTGATATTTGATTCAATTCAGTACAGGAAATGAAATTATTTAAATAATGCACATATTGAATTAGAAATGAATCAGATCTACTGACTTAAAGCTATGATGCGATGCTTAGCCCCCGCTTCTTGCGTCATTAGCTGTGTGTGTCACAGGACATCAGGCTTTGCCTTCAGAAGGCTTTGCCTCTTACCAGCTCTGAGCCCTAGGAGTCCTTGTGACCAGGACATTTACCTTATGTGTGCACAGAAATACTGTAGAGATGAAACAGACCAAACCTGGGTACATATTTTTATACTACTTTATTTGTATATTGTATTTAATTTTATTTTCAATAAGTATTTAACATACTTGAAATAATTTTTTTATGTTACTTGTATTGAATGATTTTGCAAATTAGCAGTACTTTTGCAGACATTTTTAGTGCATCCTGTGGTATTAGGTGTGAAATTATCAAGATATTCAAATTGATTTATTACCCATTGAAATTTAATAAGTATCCACAAGCTTATTTTGGTTAATTATAAATTAGTGTTTTTTAATGCTTGTCTTTCACTAGGAAAATATAAATGACAGTGATGGAATACAACTGATTCATAAACTTGCGCTTACTTTTTATGATGTTATATGGCTAGAAAGATGCTTTCAGCAGCTTTGCAAGAAGTTTTATCCCTCCATTATACCAAATAAAGATAATCCATTTTCATGGTCATCTTGTACACTGTAAGTTTTAATTTTACTCTAAACTTGTGTTTCTTAACTTTTCTGAAGTTTGCAGAGTCCATTTTTTTTCTGTTTTCCATACCACAGAACTTTTAGTATTATTTTTTATATTATGAACCCTGATCCTAAATGGAAAATTTAAATATCATATAAGTATATTAGTAACATATACAGACAAATGCATTTTTGCAAATGATATTACCTAAACAAATCGTAAGAACCCACTTATGGGGGTAAATCAGAATCAAAATTTATTGGTCAAGTGCAAGGTAATTCTCCTAGATTACTAAAAGTTTTAATTAAATAGTACTGAATGTAATCAGTAGACTTAGGATAGTTTTACATTTAAAAATCTTTATATATGCATACAAATTCATAGCCCAAATGTAAGAAATGCATCCTTCAATTTGTTCTTTCAAAACATCATTTAATTTGTTCTTTCAAAACATCATTTAATTTGTTCTTTCAAAACATCATTTCTATTAGTTAAAGGATTTTTTGAATGTAAATGAAGCATCCTATTGTAAAACAATTTTAAATTTTGCGTATTATTAATGGAATATGGGTTTGGAAATTGGGATTGGGTTGTTTTACCTCTGAGTGGCACTTTTTTGCACACCATGGGTTAAATGGCCAGGTCACAAGGACCCCCAAAGGCTCGGAGAAGGTTGGGGGAGGGGGCCCCACTGGAACAGCTGTTGGGAGACAGAGGGAAGCCTCCCATTGAGGCCATCTGGCCCATTCTTTAACGTGCACAGGGTATGGCTCTCCTGCACATGGAGCCACGGCTTTTCCAAGCCCATCAGTGTTCCCTACTGGCTATGGGCAGGGCAAGGAGTTTTGAGGCGTTAAATCTCTACGCTGACCCAGCTTGGACTCGAACCTTGTAAATTGTGGAGGCTCAATCCTAATTTGCTATGTTAATGAGTGCACATTGGTGTTTTGGTCATCAGTGACTGAAAGCTACGTTCTTTAAAATATTTTGCTCTAAAATTTTGCATAATAATTAAACTTTATCATTTTTCATAATTCTATATTTTATATTTTGGAGTGAAACACACAAAAAGTAAATTATGCCTCAGCAGCTATAACAGTATTGTATGCTTTATTTTTCAGCAAAATATATATAAAATACATAAAATTCACACTTTTCTATTTTTTAAAATTTTATGTACATTTGTAGTACTTAACATGGCATTACTTTGAATGTTTATCTTTAAAAACGTTACAGATGCAGCTGAAAAGTAAGCAAATTATCCACAGGAGCAGTGCAGTATAAAGAATCGAGAAAGATTTTTTCTACACCACCAAAGTGAACTGCATTACTGATAATGCAAAATCTTTTTGTCTATGTAGTAGGACATTCAGGTTGAACTAGATAAGTGAACACTTGAAAATACTAAAGGTTTTGTATGTAGAAATCCAAAAATATCCATGTTGGTAAGCTAAAAGAACAATGCATTACCATTCCTGAGTTTATTTGCTTATTATCAGAAAAAAAAAAGGAAAACAGAACTCAGTGAACAGGAACCTGATGATGCAGACTTGATTGCCATAACAAATTCAAATTCTGTTAACGTTATTAACCCTTCCAGTGTCCAGCATGAAAAACTGGTTTTCATCCAGAGTCCAAGCTATTTCCTCCCTATGCTCAGCCAAAAAAAACTTTAGAACTTTTTTGCCAAATAACTAATGAAAGGAATTATGGCACATTATATGCCAAATTAATGCAAAATATAAATTTAACAGAATAAACTGTTAATCAGCATTTAATTCTGGATTTTTCTGAAAATAAAATATTTAACCAAAAAGACAAATTTTATTTTAATAGGACTTTCTTTAGTCATGTAGTAAAAAAAAAATACATCTGGCAACACAAATAAAAATTTATTTAAAGAAAACTAAAAGACAGAAATATTTATAATGCACATGAATAGAAAGGCTATTTATTTCTGAATAAGGGAAAAAATTAATTTTTTTTTTTCATGTAAAGATTTCTCATATTTCTCAGTTTTTTTTCTGGGTACCATACATTGGGAAAATTCGGCTTTTAGCCAATTGTCTTGAGTCAGATAAACAAGTCAACTTTAGAATTAAAAAATAATCAATCAACAGAAATAGGTTGTATTATATACCAAATTAAACAGAATTTGATTACGAGTTTTATAAAAATAATATAAGCAAATTTACAAGCATATTGATTTTAATAAGCCTTTTTCGATATGATATGATGAAAAAAAATCACTATAAAATTAGGGCTTAGTTTTGGAAAACCTGATGAAAAAAAATAGATTATGTATTAATCAAAAGGAAATTTCCTCACGAATAATATAATATTCAACCTGAAATATGATTTTTATTTCTTTTAATGATTCTTTTCAGTGTTGTATATTTTAAATACAGCCAGTGTTACACAAAGTGACTTGGACTTCTCACATTCACGGAATTTTCTGAACTGGTTATAAAATAGGAAAAAAAAAAAACTTTCTTGGCTGCTTTTCCTTTACTAAACATTATGAATTTTTTCTTTGGGTTTTGAAGTTCGGCAATTGACTAAGTGCAGAAAGTTTTGTGCACCAAAGCAAAAAAAACAACAGCAGCATTATATCATCTGTGTGGCACAACAGCCAAGATACTGAGGGGGGGGGGGGGGGGAGAGGTTGCTTTTTAAAATCATTGAATATAAACAAAAACTCATAATTAAAAAAAATATATTTTTCTAGAGGGGAGGGGTGTGAAACATTCACAGTGAGTTTAGTGGAGGGAAAGCCTTCCTGAAATTGGCCTCCCACATGATGGCTGATTTCATTAGCAAGGAAATCTATTTTGCTTCTGTATCCAAGATATTCATTTTCAGAAAATGGTACAAGCTCAAAAGTTTTTTTCACAAAAAAAAAAAAACCATGAAACAATAAAAGAAAAATTACATATAATCTAATGGGATGTTAACTAAAATATCAACAACAACTTTTAAGATGGCCTCTGATGTAGCGTAATCTTCTGATATAGCTAGCATAACTCAGAAAGATCGATAAATCAGCTGACTGAAAATTGCTAACTTATGGGAATAAATCGACAGAAATGAATTTGCTTCCATATCCAAGACCATTTATTTTCAGAATATGATATCAGATCAAAATTTTACTGGAAAAGTAATAAATAAAAAATAAAAATTAACATATAGCCTAATGCGATGTTAAAATATCCAGCAACATGTTGTAAGCTGGCCATCCGATGTAGCATAACTATGAAAATTCAATACTTATTGATCGACAGAAAGATTGATAATTTATGAAAATAAATCTACTGAAATGAAAACTAAGGTTTAAATATGAAAAAGGAAATATTAACTTTACAACATGCTGGACCAAAGTTGTAAACAATATGGGAGCCACACTGAATGGAGATAGCATGCATCAGCCATCTGCCTCTTATTTGCTGCAGTGAACCATAACAATTAAGTGCAGCTGCATCCAGAATTTCTAAGAAGGATGTTTTTACTTCCAGTTGTCGATTTTAAGAGTGAGAAGATGCATAGAATGCTGGGAAAAATGATAAAAATAATTTAGGGAATACTGAAATAGGTTTATGATAAAAAAGAGTGTGAAATGGAAAAAAAAAGGCAGTATGTACTTTGTAATTACTTCCAAAATCTATTGTTTTTAAAAACAGAAGTTTTTTTGTTAATTTTTAGGAAATTTTATAAAATTTAAGGAAAAATTGATTGTTAATAGTTCAAATCAAACTTGTGAGCCCACAAAGTTGAAAAATCGGAAAGTTTCTTCAGCAATGAGGAATGTTAATGAGCAAATTGGCAATACCGTTTAGTATTCTAAGAAATGACATTCAGATGGCTCTATCAAATTATTTATATTGTAGTTTAATAATAAAAAAATGCATCAAATTAAAAAACAAAATATTATTTTTCAACTTAATTATATATTTTTTATAAGATATATATAAATAATCGATTTTTTTTTGTTGTACTAAAAACATACATACATCCTTGGCCTCTCATTATGGATTCTGCGAATGTATGCAGATGATTTAGATACTGGAAGGGTTAAGAGTAATGATTCCCTTTGGGGCTAGGCTCGTGGCATTGATGATTAAGTCATTGCCTTTCAACAGCACATCATGGTAGTCACAAGTGAGTGACCCGAATGAAAAAGTAGTATGGTAATGTTCTGATGACTCTCTTCCCTTTCATTCTTGTATTGTGTGGCCTTGCCCATGGTATGAAACAAGATGAAGTACCCCAAGGTTAAGAGTGTACAAGCTGTTGGAGATGTTTAGTGTTCACTAATATATATATATGGAGGATTTATAGGATGTTAAACTGGATAGCAAAATTTGAGGAAATGGCAGGATATGATAATGAAGTTTTGAAGAGATAATAGATTGATGCATATAGAGTGAAGCAAAAAACGAAGGCATAATTTGGGTGAATTGTCATAGCGGGAAAGGCAGACAGTGGGGCACCAGAATATTGTTGATGGGAGCATTAAATCATTAAAGTTCATTGGACAAACATTGAAGATGTTCTTGAGTTATAACTGATGACATACCACGCTAGAACTGGTACCACTTCACATGTGGGCACTGTGGCACTGCTGGATATGTGCTGGATCCTGCGGCAATGACACACCTTGAGGTAACCATAATCTGCACTCAAACGAGCACGACAAGTGAGAAGATGATATGGTGCTGCAGATGACATGACTGGTAATGATTAGCAGTCAGAGGCAACCTGTGCAGGGGATGTCATGCCTGTATTTCAGCTTTATTCAAACAATGTTGGATAATCCGTGTGGATAGTGGTGCATGCATTGCAGATGCCATTTTACTCTAGATTGCTGTCGATGTTGCACAAGTAGTGGACAACCAACAGTGGTCCCAAACAGCAAGTTACAATGCACAGTGCATGATGAAATGGTCAGCTGTATGACGAGTAGACCAACCAGCTTCATCAACAGCCCCCAGATCAAAGCATCCTGCCAGATGGGATGTATCCCCAACAGGGCCATGATATAGCCCTGTTTGAACAGGTCTAGCTGCTGATAACATGCTCACATTTGTTGCCTTGGCGTGACTGCAACACACATGCACTGTTTCATTTCCACTCACCTGCTGTCATCTATGGTGGCTTTTATTGGAACTGTTCTGTTTCTGGTTCCATGTGGCATCATGCTGTTATCACTGGAATGCATAGTACCTCTGGTGCTACATGTGATAATGATTTGGTGTCACTGCATTCATCTATTTTTATGAGTGTTGCAATTTTTGCGTCAATGAGTGTATTTAAAGAAAAATCTAGAGGCTGATCTGATTCTAATTTATTAACAACCTAGTCTGTAAAAGTGAAATATTTTTATTATTTTTTTAACATACAAAGGTATGAAATACATGTATGGGGGACACTCTTGGGGCCTAACCTTTTCATACTAATCAGCATTCACCTAGTTTGACATAGTTCTTGAAAGTGAAATGTGTCATGCATTTGCTTCAGCTGCTAATTGCTAATGGAAGTGATTGTTAGATATTGGCTTGTGTAGAAGGCTTTGTTCATACATAATGTAACAAATTTTTATGTCAGATTTGCGCATTGTTTCACTTTTTTTTCAGCATTTAAGAATTGCTATTGTAGAACATAATACACTTCACAATAGTGATTTATTAATGATGTTTTTTAAGCGCATAGATATATAATTGAGGGACTGGAGTGCATCTGCCATTTTGTATTCAACAAGAATTCACATACTGGTGTTTTGTGGGAATGCATCTCTCATCATAACCAAACAGTGTATTGTAGTGGTTAGACTACGGTGGGATGAGCAGGGTACCAACTCCAGCACAAAATTCTGAGGGACTGATGTATTTTAGAATTACAAATTAGCAAATTTTAATTTCATTTTTGAATTAATTTCTATTCTTTATTTGTTACAGTTTACAACATATGTTACAGCAACTCTATGTTTAATTCATAGAAATAATGTTATTTTTCTACAGAAATTTGAAAATATATATATTTTTTTCAACCTTTTGTTTATCATTGTTTCTAAAAGATTATATTTATACTTTTTGTTTTATTTCATTATATAGGTCTTTTTTTATCTTGTATATTATATTCTGCACTGTTATAATATCTTTGTGGTAAATATACATAGCATTGTGGGGTGGGGGTGGCTCAGTCGGTAGTGTGCCAGGCACACAATCTGTAGTTCCAGGTTCGAGTCCCAGCTGGGTCAGCATTGAGATTTATCTCTGCAAAATTCCCTGCCCATGGTCAGTAGGGGACACCGATGGACTTGGAAAGGCTGCTGTCCGTCAGATGGGATGTTAAGCCATGGCCCTGTGTGTGGGAAAGCCATACCCTGTGCACGATAAAGAACACACTTGATGGGAGGCTATCATCTGTCTTCCAACAGCTGTTCCAGTGAGTCTCCTCCCCCAACATTCTCTGAGCCTTTGGGGTCCATGTGACCTGGCCATTTAAACCATGGTGTGCAAAAAAGTGCCACTCAGAGGTAAAACAACCCAACCTTCATAGCATTGTACAATTTTATTAGTCAATTCACACTGACCGACTCTTGGAGAGGTTTGATTAAGAAAATTTATTCCACAATCAAGAGCCAGAATATGCAAATTAGGAATGCATTAGAAAGACACGTGAGTCTCCTCGCAGCTTGTAGCTGTTTTAGGCAACTCTTACTTTCACTTCAGTGGCACATCGAGCTAATTATGTCCCAAATACAACATATGGATGATTTTCAGTGGTGTAGAGCGATTGGAAGGATGGAAGTTTCCAGAGCATGGAATGTTCCAAAAAATGTCCTGTTATCACTCTGGAGACAGTTTCAACAGACAGCAGATGTTTGTTGTTGACTAGGGCAAGGCCTTCCCAGAACCACAACTGCTGCAGACGATCACTATATGAGTATTACTGCCATATGGAACAGAGTGATGACCACTAGGTATCTTTGGAGCTTACAGCAGCTACAGAAACGAGGATTTCAAGGCATACTGTTTACCGAAGACTTTGTGAGCAATGCTTGTATGAGACCTGTTATTTGGGTTCCTCTAACTCACTCCACCTGGCACACTTATTTAATGTGGATTTGCCAACATCACACTTAGAGTCTAAACAAGTGGGTGCATGTTATGTTCACAGATGAATCTTGATTCAGCTTAAGTATTGATTCACTGCAGTACTGACGAGTTCCTGAGCCCATATGTCAAGCCATTCCAGGGAGTCATCGGTCCAGATTTTATTCTTATGGACAATAATGCCCACCCTCATTGAGCTCATGTGGTGTACAATATTCATTCACTGAATGGAGTGGACCTCAATTCCATTGAGCATGTATGGGATGCTCTAGAGAAAAGCATTGTGAAAAGCTCTGGGAGGGAGCTCGCCAGCCCCCTCCCAGAACACTCCACGAACTCAGAATAGCATTTGTCGAAGAGTGGTCATTAATTCCTAAAGACCTCATCAATACCCTCATAAATGGTATGAGAAGTCATTGCTTGAGTTGCATGGTTGTCAGAGGTGATCATACTCCATATTAACATACTGCATGTCATATGTAACAGACTTTAAGTATTTTTCCATGGACTGCTTCTTTATGTCAATTGCATGATTATAATCTTAATGCAATGCACATGATGCGATTATGAATTTCTTTTGCTTGATTTACTTTTGTAATGTAATAATAAACCTCTTTACCAAATTTCATTGTATTCCCTTAAAATGTATTTAAAAAGTATTTTCTGCAAGTGTAGTTTAAACTACACTGGCAGAAAAGTGTAGTTTAAACTAAAAGTGTTTTTTCCGCCAGTGTAGTTTAAACTACACTGGCGGAAATTGGAAAAAGAGCACCATTAACAATTGAAGCATAAGCTACGAGATTTATTTAGTAGTTAAACAATTTGTTTGAGAAAGGACAGTGATCACATGTGTGAAGTGATTCAATGTTTATTTTACCTTTTAAGGAATATTACATTTTACAGAAGGCACATTTTAATAAGGTATTGAACCTCCTTGAGCAGCAATACAAGCTTCTAATCTGGCATGCAAATGATCATACAAATGCTGGATATTACACTAGGGGATACCATTCCATGCGCTTTCAACTTGGAGGGGCAGGGGTGGATCAGTCGGTAGCGCGCCAGACTCGTAATCTGTAGTTCCCAGGTTCGAGTCCCAGCTGGGTCAGCGTTGAGATTTATCTCCGCAAAATTCCCCGCCCTGCCCACGGTCAGTAGGGGACACCGATGGTCTTGGAAAGGCCGCCATCTGTCGGATGGGACGTTAAGCCATGGCCCATGTGCAGGAGAGTCATACCCTGTGCACGTTAAGGAACACGCTGGATGGCCTTGACGGGAAGCTACCATCTGTCTCCCAACAGCTGTTCCAGTGGGTCCCCTCCCCCAATCTTCTTTGAGCCTTCAGGGTCCATGTGACCTGGCCATTTAGCCCATGGTGTGCAAAAAAGTGCCGCTCAGAGGTAAAACAACCCAACCCAACCCAGCTTTCAACTTGGACGCATAATTCAGTGATGGTCATTTGCTTGCTGCAGTCCACAGAAATGTCTTTGTCTGATCCAGTTCCAGACAGGCTCGATTGGAGACAAGTCCGGAGAGCCTGCTGGCCAAGGGAGTTGGTGCACTGCCTGAAGAGCATGTTGAGTTGCCCAGGTGGAGTATGAGCAAACATTATCCAGCTGGAATATTGCATTTGGGATTACATTAAAATATAGCAGGATGACTGGCTGTACAATGTCGCTGATGTATGTATTGCTATTCAGTGTACCCTGTACAAACACCAGACACACATGAGAGTGATAGTTAATCGCTCCCCACACCATGATACCCGGTGTGGGCCTTGTTTGTCGCTGGCAGATGCACAATTGAAGAAGCCACTCACCTTGTTGCCTTCAGATACGTAAACGACCATCAGATGCTCCTAAGCAGAATTGGTTTCATCATTGAAAACCGCAGACTGCCATTCTTCCTTCCAATGAACTCGTTCTTGACACCAAACTTGACTGCAAATGTGCTCGACAGTGACGAGGTGACAGTCGTAACTGTGCCAGCAGCATGTATGCCCGTAGTCCTGCTCCCAAAAGACGATTGTGTATCATTGTGGTAGACACCCTTGGTATGACAGAGGATTGAATTTTTGATGCCATAGCCATCCGCTCTACCCCCCCCCCCCCCCCCGTCTGATACACTGATCCTCTCATGCATCGGTAACTCTATGTTGCCTGGAACCATGTCTATGAGTGTGCGCGAATACTCTTCTGACCATTGATGCCACCATCATCCACTGCCGATACCTCTCATCCAACGTGGTGTGCAATTTGACAAAAAGACCAACCTGCTTCCCGAAGACCCACTATACGACCTCACTCAAACTCTGCTAACTGAACAAATGTTAAGCGCCTGCATTGTCCAGGCAGGGCATTATCGTCCATGGTAGATTCTTCAAAGAGCACTGAACAACATGACACAGGATGACTAATTTCTTCTTCACGCCTAAGTCCTTAAATGTGTGCTGCATACATTTGCATGTTGTCATCCTCAGTGATGTCATTATTTCACCCAATGACTTTCAATCTTGGATCATGGTTTCTGCTACCCTTAACTATTAACATATTGTGATATGACATTCCTAATGGAATTCCATCTGGGTGTTCTTTTTTAAATTTTTGACAGTGCATGATGCACATTCAAAATAAAAATCAAGAAATAAAGGACCAAAATATTGAAGTAGCAAGAAAGTTTAAATAGTTCAATAAAAAATTCTGCCATGTTAAAATAAAATTACACAATTTTATGAAGGTTTCTCATTGAATTTTCAACAGGCATTCATCTAGTACTACTTTAATTAAATAATGTTGTAATGAAATTAAAAACCATAGTCAGAGATTGGGCCCCTCATTGACCATTGCAATGGTAAATAAATTATTATTCATTCTCATTTCTCAAAGATAGGGAACAAGTATACATAGCATATTAATGTTGAAACATTAGTTTGTATTAAGGCTACTGAAATAGCTGTTGCTTCCAATGAAATATATTTTGTGGTCCTGAAAACGCTTTTGACTCCATTGATCATCATGATTTGTGGTTGATTGTTATGGCATACTAGACAAGTTAGTTAACATAATGAAAGCTTTCTATAATAACACTGAATCGTGTGTGAGTGTTGGTAAGACTTGTAGCAATTGGTTTAGCATTACTTCTGGTGTTCAATAAGGGTGCATTTTGTCTCCTTTTCTCTTTAGCTTGGTTATTGATTATGTTATGCGAAATTCACTTCAAGGGAAAGATTTTGGCCGTAAATGGACTGGAGATACGAAAATTTCTGATTTAGATCATGCTGATGATTTAGACCTTTTGGCAAATGATGTTGATGAGATGAACTCTTTCATTCGAGCTGTTGATGAAACTGGTAGTAGAGTAGGTTTGGTTGTAAACAGAGAGAAAACTAAAGTGATGAAAATTGGTCAGGCAGACTGTGATTCAGTTAATCTGAATGGTTGCAGTCTCGAGCAGGTGTCACAGTTTAATTATCTTGGGAGCTATGTAACAGATACTGGTGATGTGCAGCATGAGATTAACAGACGAATAGGGATTGCTGCCGGGACTTTTAAGAATCTATGAAGAGTGTGGGGAAATAGGCATATACACTTAAAGACTAAAATTAGACTGTATAATAGTTTGGTTCTTTCTAGGGTTAGTTATGGAGTGAAACTTGGACCCTTTGTAAATAAGATAACTGAAAACTTGATGCTTTTGATTCCAGATATTTATGCAGCATCTTGGACATTAGGTAGTTCAACTTTGTAAGTAATGATGAGGTTAGGCAAAGGAGTCAGCAAACTCCTTTGAGTAGCATATTGTGCAGAGAGAGACTCCGTTGGTTTGGTCATGTTGCCCATAAGCATAATTATAGATTAATGAATAGGATTATGAACAGTGTGCCTAAAGGACTCAGAAAGAGGATGGAGACCTAGGATGCAGTGGGTAGACAATGCCAAATAGGACCTTGTTAGAATTGGTGTGCAGTGGCTAGATATAGCTCAGGTCAGATATGCTTGGAGAACTAAATTGCAATGTCTGGTTGGACCTGCATAGCCTATGGCTGCTTGAGGATGATGAAAAATTATGGAAAATACAAAAACAAAAGTGTATTTGTTTTCAAAAACAAATGGGTGAAAATTGTGAAACATTGAATAGATGTGATTTGATTATTAATTCAGGTTTTTGTATTCATCGTAATTCTTTTAGCTTTTAAAATATTAATTATATTATTAATTAAATAATTTAATTATTTGTAGTTAATTATTATTAAATAATTATTTGTAGTTTTAAGTTTATTGAACGTTAACAACTTAATGGTGTTTTTGCACAATAGTTTAATGTATTAAAATTAGAAGATTGAATTCAAGCTAAATTAAATGAGAACTAGATTAATTCTCTGTTCTGCTTAGTTTAAAATGATGTACAAATAGGATATGACTTTTTTGGATTTTTACCTGATTTTTCCCAATTTTACTCCTTGACCAAGAGATTTTAATATTCAGGTTAAACTTCAAAACAGGAAAAAAATATTTTCCTTCCATTTTTCCATTATTTTGGGTATGTGGAGGTGGAGGTGGGGACCTGGAAAAAACTATGCATTTTGGAATAGTTTGTTGCTTTTTCTTATAAAAAAGATAAGATTAAATTAGTATATTTGGTGATATGTGTGAATTTGTCATTTGCCAACATTATATATGGGTGCATTATATATAGGCATAGACAAAGATAAAAAATTGTTAATTTTTCTGTTATGCATGCATATTACTAATGCAAGATGCCACATTACATTAGATTAATACAGACAGTTTTTGCTATAATGAATTAATTGGTTCCAAAATACCATTCACTAAATGAAAGTCTCATAATAATGTAAAATAAAGTAATTTATTTGTTTCTGACAATACTGCATAATAGGAAAAAAAAAATCCAAGTAAGAACTTATTTATTTAATAGTAATAATTGTATTAACGTAATAATGTTTAAGCAAAATAATTTCACAGGTTTTTTCTTTAATATTTAGACAAGTTAGAAATTTTGCATTATTAAAGCTATAGGGCAATTTAAAGGTATACACCTGTATTGGTTAGATACATAGCTATAAATACCTTTAGACACTATTACGGAATATTGTCAAAATCCAGTTCTTCTGAGCAGTGTTATTTCAAGATGGCAGTTGTAGGTTCTTTGTTTCAAGGTATATCACAGCACTTTTCAATTCTTATCCTCATTTCAGTGTGTAGCTTTATTTCACTCGTTCACAAAAAGGTTCATATGTGTGATTGGATCATCCTTATGTTTTTTATTGTTTTAAATGTCAGGACACTATACAGTTTGTTATAATGCACTATGCAGTTTTTAGCTCATTTCAAAAAAAAATAAAAAAATATTGCTGATGTTTTTACTTTGTCTGTATGTCAGTCCATCTACCTGCCTACTTAACTCTGGCCCTTGAGGGGCCTTGTGACCTGGACCTTTAGACCATTGTGTGCAGAAAAGTGCCACTCAGAGGTAAAATAACCCAACTCTGGCCTAACTGTGACGAACATGGCTTTGTTGTATACCAATGTTGGATGGTGAAAAAATTTTGCATCTTTTAACAGATGTCTGTTTATAGAATTCAATTTTGGATGGAGAAATTAAATGGTACCATATTTTTTTTTAATAATAATGCATTTATTCAAATATGCACACAATGACAATTAGATGGAAAGTAGCAAGGGCTCAGTTGGTAGCATGCCAGGCTTGTAATCTGTAATTCCCAGATTTGAATCCCGTCTATACCAGCATTGTGATTTATCTCTGCTAAACCTCTCCCTTTCTTCAGTCAAAAAAGGGATGCTTGGAAAGGTCGCTCTACACATTAAAGAACATGCTTGGATGGCCAGGGAAGATATCATCTGTCTTCTAACAGCTAACCAGCAGATCTGTTTCCCCTAACCAACTCTGAGCTTGTTGTCCTTGTAACCTGGCCATTTAACCCATTATGTGTATAAAAACACCTTTGTTTTACATTGTTTTACATTTTTGTAAAGTACAACAACCTAAACAAGAATATAATTTTGGAATTATACACAATTTTTATATGTGCAATCAATGGCATAATGGGTTTTCAAAAATTTTAACATTTTTATTAATGTCAATTGATGAACAAGTAAATAAGTGAATTCCCCCTTAAGCAGCTGCTTGCCATAGAGGTGTGATAGAAGCCAGTCAGTAAGATTTGCTACAGAGGGTCAGTGAAGCAGGCAAGACCTCGGCAGGACAACACAAGAAAGAGAACATCATACCTTATCAGGAGATAAAATCCAGGTCCCTAAGATCTTTAGCCAGATATTCTAACACTTAGCCATTGGGATGATGAAAAACAAATGATTTCTTAAAAATTCTCTTTATCAATGAAGGGAGATTTCATCCTCAGTTTCCCTCTCCTTGGTTACTAGATTGCATATAATACTAATATTTCAATAAAATTTCATTTAAACAGTATAGAACTACTTGCATGCAAAGATTTGGAAACATCAAGTACTGAAATGGCAGCAACATCGAGTATCAGAATGGCATTCTGATTTAGTTCCAGTACATCTCTTGGTAATTATTTCCCTCTCAAAAGTCACTTTTTGCCACTGGAAGATTCTTGAGAAATGTTTAGAGTGTCAGTAACCTGTAATTACCATCTATATAGATTAAAAAAAGACTTTTTACTCTGTTGATTGTTAAATAATGTGGCCTACCTGACAAGTTAGCATAATGAAAACTCTCTATAATTAGTGGTGTGTGAGAGTTGGTAAGGCTCATAGCAATTAGTTTAGTATTACACAATTAAAAGGACTATCTTGCACAGTAATTAATTAAAAATAACCTAAATTCTCTGTCATTGAGCAGTAAAATTTTAAAGTTTATCCATCAAACTGTTTGCATGTTAAAAGTTTTAACATGCAGTAGTTTGAAGGATAAACTTAAAAAATTTTATTGCTCAATGGCAGAGAATTTTAGGTTATTTTTAGTTTAGCATTGCTTCTGGTATTCAACAAGGGTGCATTGTGTCTCCTTTTCTCTTAATTCGGTTATTGATTATGTTATGTGGAATTCACTGCAAGGGGAAGTTTTTTGGGCTTAAATGGCCTGGAGATTTAAATTTTCTGATTTAGATTATGCTGATGAGTTGGCTATTTTGGCAAATGATGTCAATTAGATGAATTTTTTTATTAGAGCTATTGATGAGACTGGTAATAAAGTAGGTTTTGTGATAAACAGAGAAAACTAAAGTGACGAAGATTGGTCAGGCAGATGGTGCTTCAGTTGCTTTGATGATTGCACTCTTGAACAAGTGTCGAACTTTAATTTTCTCTAGAGCTGTTTAAAGATACTGGCCATGTACAGTGTGGGATTGACAGAAAAATAAGGATTAGTGCTGGGAGTTTACAGAATCTGGAGATTGTGGAAAAGTAATGTATACTCCTGAAGACTTGAACTAGATTGTATAATAGTTTGGTCCTTCTGAAGTTTGTTATGGTAATAAAACTTGCACCTTTTGCAAGCAAGGCAACAGGATACTTGATGCTATTGATTCTATATGCCTATGTAGTATTTTGAACATTAGGTAGTTCGACTATATCATTCAGATGTAGTAGGACAAAGGAGTCATCAACCAATTTTGAGCAGCATCATATGCTGTGAAAGATTACATTGGTTTGAAAGTTACATTTTTTTTGTTTGAAAATGTTCTACATTTTTGAAAGTTTGAAGTTTGAAAATACTACATTAAGTTACGAAAAAAGTCTGCTTAGAATATTGAGCTATGGAAAGTGTGCCTTAAAGGGCTCAGAAGAAATGGAAGACCTAGCTGCAGTGTTCAGACAATGTTGAACAGGACCTTTTTAGAATTTGTCTGCAGTGACCAAATTCAGCAGCTATAGGTCAGGATAGACCCATTTGGAGGACTAAATTGCATACTTTGCTTGAGGATTATATATTTGAGGGAGGGAGTGTTTGAAGCTTCTGAAACAGTAAAACTGTTTCAGAATCTTCAAACATGCAAATGAATTTTCTGTATTAAAGGTAACCTGTAACAAGTCTATGCATTATTTGCCGACAAATTAGAAATTGAAAATTTAAAAATGCTGGTGATGTTGCTAGAAGACCAATACAAGGTTTGCCAAACATCACAAAATCTCAAGATTACTGCTATCTGACTTTAATGTTTGAATAAATAAATGATTAAAAAAGAATAAATATAAAAATAAATGATTAAAAAATGGATAAATAAATTAAAAAAAATGCCAGGTGGATAGTGTACTGGCAGCTTACCAACTTGCTTTGGAGCTTGCTTTATACACAGGAAGGAGAAATACAGGGTGGACACTTACCAGATGGCTTCAGGAGAGGGAGCTCTGTGCCAGATAATCAGTATTATGTGTCTCCTTAACTCCTTTCCACAGAAGAACTTGACTGAAATGGCCTCCCTAATATGTGCATTGATACTCAGGAATGAGGTAACTTGCATTTTTATCTATGCATAATACTTTTCATAGAATAAGGGTAAAATGCTGCCCTTTTCTGTTCCATCTTTTCTTATGCCTATCTACTTGACTTCATCGAGAAGTCATAAGTGATGTTATAAGTGCAACTTCTGAATCGGTAGCATTAAATATTCCTGCATTGTCTTTTACATTCTGCTCATGGTATGTTTGTTGATGTCTATCTTCATCCTGTAGTGCTTTATATATTTAGTACAGCATAATGGACATTGTTCTTATTGCCTGCTAATATGTAAAAAAAATCAGTTTGCAAACAAATATTTCAAAATTTTAGTAGTTTTTTTCAACTTCATGGTGTTACAGTTGATTAAATATTCAAGTCATACTTTTTCACTCCGTTGCTCTATTGTATCTTTAAGAACTTTTATGTCAAAACATTTGTCTTATATATTTAAATATAGCTTCCTATTTTTATTGAAAAAGAAAATAAGGAAGCATTTCCTTTCTTTGTTTTCATATAAGTTTTGCCACTGGTCAATTGCTGTTTAATTAAATGCACCTAATTGTCATGTTAGTACAGTCCAGTTTTCAATTCGATATAGTATCAACAAGCTCACTTCAATCGCTTAACAGATATTAAATAATGAGACAGAAGATGATTTAGAATTTGCTATGATGTTTTTAACAATGGCGAAGCATACATGGAAGCAAGGGAAGCAATGGTTCCCTTAAAATTCTCATGAATGAAAAGAAAAAAATATTTATATGTTACGTATATACGCTGCTGGCCATTAAAAGTACAACACCAGGAGAGACGAGATATCAAAGCCATGTTTAGTGAATACATAGCTTATGTTATAAGGATCAAATGATTACAAATACAACTCGGTTAGACTTGTGGAATATAAATAAATCAGTATCTTGTGTAGCCACCATGAGCAGCAAAGGATGAGATGTCGAATGTGTATTTGGGGAAGGTCAGTCCATGCAGTTTCAAATATGTACCAAAGTTCATCTGTTGTAGCAGCTGTTGGTGTCTTGTGTGCTAATCATCATGAGATCATGGACCAGACATGTTCATTTGGGGACAGATAGGGTGAACACGCAGGCCAGGCAGAGATGTCGCATGATGGCTATCCAGGAATTGTTGGACGATGCATCCACATGTGGTCGAGCATTGTCATGTTGGTAAATGGCACCAGAGAGCCCCTGAAGATAAGGTATGACCACAGACTCCAACACCTCAGTGATGTAACACTGGGGTTCTAAGTACCAGTAATGCTTACAATGCACATGGCATGAGTGGAGTCCAATGGCACCCCATACCATAACACCAGGAGCCAGACCTGTATGGTACTGCATCATGCATGTCTCACTGAACCTGTCACTGTGGTACCGCCAGATATGGATTTGTCCATCATGGTGCTGCATTCTGAAGCGGAATTTGTCTGAAAAGACAATGCGATGCCATTCACATCCATGCGTGACATTCTTGGCATCATTGCAGTTGCATATGCCTATGTTATAGAGTCAGTGGTAGCTGAAGCAATGGCCACCTAGCAAAGATGCCTTAATGATTATTCCTCCTCTACCCACTGATGCCTATTCTCATCACTGTGGCAGCATTCCATTCAACATGAGAACCAATGTCTCACAGTACGATAATCCGCCTTCCTGTAATCCCACAATTCTCTCTCGATCAAAGTCGGAAACCTGGTCGTATGGATGCCGTGTTCTTTGATGGGGCATACTTGATTCTTTAGTGCACAAGAATTGCAAGCAAACACAATTCCAGTGCTTTACACTGGCTCTTTGTAATCTCCTCTTATACCACTTCCAGGGGGTGTTACTGTCACACATGATGTGCATATGTGCTGCACTTTGAATCATTTACATGTTCTCCCATGGTCTACCCATCTTGCATATTTTGGGACAATCTGACGAGTTCTTCCAGGTGTTTCGCTTTTAATGGCCAGCAGTGTATTTTCCATATTTTCATTTAAAGAGTATTTTCTTAACTTTAGTTAATTTGCACAAAAAACTTCCATTTTAAAAATATGCTTTAAATTTCCTTGTAATGTTATTCTATATAATAAATAGAAGTGCCAATTTACCAAGCAAATCAAGCTAGGAGTGTATGAAAAATCTCCCTTCACTACTATTGCCTTTGGCATCACATCACACACTGGGTATCTAAGTTTCTAGTCTCAGCAAGCAGAAATTAATAGAGGCAAAGGCGACAGCCATCATCATCATCATCCTCAAGCAGCCATAGGCTACAGAGGTCCAACCAGACCGTGCAATTTAGTTTTCCAAGCAAGTCTATCCTGAGCTACATCTACTGCATCTGGCCACTGCACACCAATTCTAACAAGGTCCTGTTTGACATTGTCTGTCCACTGCATCCTAGGTCTCCCCTTCTTTCTGAGGCCTTTAGGCACACTGTTCATAACCCTATTCGCCAATCTATAATTATTCATACGGGCAACATGGCCAAACCAACGGAGTCTCTCTCTGCACAATATGCTGCTTAAAGGAGGTTGCAAACTCCTTTGCCTAACCTCATCATTTGTTACAAAGTTGAACCACGTAATGCCCAAGATACTGCGTAATGTTCTTGTTATCTTGTTTACAAAGTTTCCTGTTATCTTGTTTACAAAGTGTCCAAGTTTCACTACCATAACTAACCCTAGAAAGAACCAAACTATTATACAGTCTAATTTTAGTCTTTAGGTGTATTTGCCTATTTCTCCACACTCTCCATAGATTCTTAAAAGTCCCGGCAGCAATCCCTATCCATCTGTTAATCTGATGCCGCACATCACCAGTATCTGTTATATATATATATTATATATCTGTTTTTCACATTGCTCATCACGCAATTGCCTGTCAACCAGATTCTTAATTATATTAAGCACAATCATGCAAAGAACTTTCCGTGGAGCAGAGAGTAGGCTGATACCTCTATAGTTATCACAAGAACTGCATCACCTTTTTTGAAAATAGGGTACATAACCTCTGGTAAAATCCTTAGAAACCATGCCTTTATGCAGAAGTTATCAGTGGAAAAAACAGAAAATTACTAATAGTATAATTCATTAAGACTGTAAGTTGTAACTTAGTAAAATATGAAAGTTCTTATGATACATTTCACAGATTTCTTGAAAGCGAAGGCATTGTAATATCTGCCAGTAATAGAGATAAGTTAAAATATGAAAAGATTATTACTAATATCATCATCATCCTCAAGCAGCCATGGGTACGGAGGTCCAACCAGACTGCGCAGTTTATTCTCCAAGCATATCTGTCCTGATCTACATCTGCTGCATCCGGCCACTGCACACCAATTCTAACAAGGTCCTGTTTGACATTGTCTGCCCACCGCATCCTAGGTCTCCCCCTCCTTCTGAGGCCTCTAGGCACACTGTTCATAACCCTATTCACCAATCTATAATTATCCATACGGGCAACATGGCCAAACCAGCGGAGTCTCTCTCTGCACAATATGCTGCTTAAAGGAGGTTGCAGACTCCTTTGCCTAACCTCATCATTAGTTACAAAGTTAAACCACCTAATACCCAAGATACTGCGTAAGCATCTAGAATCAAAAGCATCTAGTTTACTGTTATCTTGTTTACACAGCGTCCAAGTTTCACTACCATAACTAACCCTAGAAAGAACCAAACTATTATACAGTCTAATTTTAGTCTTTAGGTGTATACGCCTATTTCTCCACAATCTCCATAGATTCTTAAAAGTCCCGGCAGCAATACCTATTTGTCTGTTAATCTCATGCCGCACATCACCAGCATCAGTTGCATAGCTCCCAAGGTAATTAAACTGTGACACCTGTTCAAGACTGCAACCATTCAGATGAACTGCATCACAACCTGCCTGACCAATTTTCATCACTTTAGTTTTCTCTCTGTTTATAACCAAACCTACTCTACTACCAGTCTCATCAACAGCTTGAATGAAAGAGTTCATCTCATCAACATCATTTGCCAAAAGGGCTAAATCATCAGCATAATCTAAATCAGAAATTTTCGTATCTCCAGCCCATTTAAGGCCGAAATCTTTCCCTTGAATTGAATTTCGCATAACATAAAATCAATAACCAAACAAAAGAGAAAAGGAGACAAAATGCACCCTTGTCGAACACCAGACGTAATGTTAAACCAATTGCTACAAGACTTACCAACTTTCACATATGACTCGGTGTTATTATAGAGAGCTTTCATTATGTTAACTAACTTGTCTGGTATACCATATGATCTCACAATCAACCACAAATTATGACGATCAACAGAGTCAAAAGCCTTTTTGAAAATCAACAAAGCTAGCAACCAAAGGTTTCTGAAACTCTAAACATTTCTCAAGAATATGCCTAAGTGAAAATATCTGATCTACACATCCCCTACCACTTCTGAATCCACATTGCTCATCACGCAATTGCCTGTCAACCAGATTCTTAATTCTATTAAGCACAATCATGGAAAGAACTTTACCTGGAACAGAGAGTAGGCTGATACCCCTATAGTTATCACAAGAACTGCGATCACCTTTTTTGAAAATAGACATAACAATAGCTCTGGTAAAATCTTTAGGAACCATGCCTTTATCATAAAAGTTATTAAAAATTTCAGTCATCCAAGTGGTAACCGAAACATTTCCAGCTCTGAGCATTTCTGTAGTAATTTCATCTACCCCTGGGGATTTATGAAATTTAAGTTTAGAGTTAGCCAAAATAACTTCAGATTGTGTTATAGGGCCAACATTAAAGCTGCCAATGCATATATCATCATTACAAACAATGGGAGTAGAACTAACCACATTGTTTAGAACATCACTGAAATGCTCAGCCCACCTAGCCATGACAGAATCCTCACCTTCTATAACCTTACCTTGTTTATCCTTCAATCCCTGTGTACCTCTTTGTTTTCTACCACATAAAACATTAACTATCTGGTACAGCTCTCTGCTGTTGTGCTGCCTAACTGCTTCCTCAGCTTTGTCAGCCAAACCATCAAGCCAAAGATTCTTATCAGTAGCCAACTGATCCTTTACACGTTTATTAAGCTGTCTGTAAAGCTTTCTGTTAGGACTAGTAGGGTACTGATTAAGGACATTCCTGCAGCTCCTTCTTTCTGAAATAAGCTCAAGTGCCTTATCACTTAGATAATTCTGCCTCCTCTGCTCCTTTTTTTCCTAAAAGAATACTGTTAGTTTCCAAAAAAGCCTGTTTAAAATGACCCCATTCTTCCTCAACTTCAGTATTAAGCAAACCATGACTGTCATAATGACTAAGTAACCTATCATGGTAAGCTTTAACTATAACTGGGTCTTTCAGAGCTTCAGTATTAAAGGTAAATTTTTTAACCCTAGCACAACACTTTTTAAGTTTAAGTTGCAAGACACTTTAAACAAGGTAATGGTCGGATCCAATTTCAGCTCCCCTATACGCCCTGGTATTTCTAACAGAACTAGCCCATTTGCTGTTAATTAATATATAATCAATCATATTCCTATGCAGCCCATCAGGTGAAACCCATGTGTATTTATGTATGTCGCGGTGTTTGTAATATGTGTTAGTTATTCTGAAACCATTGAGTTTACTTACCTGTAGGAGATGTTGCCCATTGCCATTGCAGCTACCAATACCAAAAGGGCCTATCACCCCTCCCCAAAGATTAGAGTCAGTACCAACTTTGGCATTGAAGTCACCTAGAACAAGGGTAATATCTCCTTTCTTGACAGAATTCAAAATATCCTGAAGTTGTCCGTAAAACCTATCCTTCTCATCCTCATCAGCATCCTCAGTGGGGGCATAACAGCAGATAACATTCAAGTCTTTAATGCTTGTCTGAAATTTTGCTGTAAGAAACCTTTCATTAATGCACTCATATCCTAGAAGAGCATCACTAGCATGTCTGCTGAGCAGCAGACCCACACCTTGGTGATGCTTTCCATCCTCCCTCCCTGTAAAGAGAAATTTAAAGTTATTTTTAAGTATCTCACCTTTACCTGTCCATCTGGTCTCTTGCAAGCCTAGAATATCTAGGTTATAGCGCTGGAATTCCTGCATGAGGACATCAAGAGAATAATCTCTATGTAATGTCCTCACGTTCCATGTTCCTGCAGAGAGAAAATAATTAGTAGGATTTTTAAAGAAATTAGGTTTATCGAGATTGGTAGGGCCAACAATATCAAACAGCCCCCTGATCGCAGACATGGGGCAAAGAACCTGTTCCTCCTCTGCTAAAGGCTGAAGTCACCGATGCTGGTAGGAACTTCAGGCACCACCTTTTCAAGTGGGACTTTTTCAAGAGCCACATGGCCTGCCTGAGACACATTACTGCAGTTTAGGCTTGACGATGCCCAACTAGCTAAGTAAGGTTCAGGTACCTGTGATGGCCTCTGATTAGGATTATCCACCAGCTGATATAAGGTATCCCATGCCTCTGTTCACTTAGAGCTGGCAACCCAGAAGCAAACAGAAAACACAGCGGCAGACTCTCCCTCAACAGAGGCCCACCAGTGCAGCAAGTCCAGGATCAATAATCAAGCTCAAATCCATAAACAAGTCCAGTCTAGTAAGTATAAATGGTCAGCACCAGGACCCTGTGAAGTTGACCACTCCTCAGCAGGGTTGAAAAAAAAGAAAAAAGTGGCCATAGATGACCAGATCAGTAGGCCATACTGAACTGGCAGCCCTCCCCTTCTGTTCCCTTCCAAAAGAGAATATCTCTTTTGAAAGGTACTAAAGGCCTGCAGCATGAGAAGGCGGGGTCAGACATTAGGTGCTAGACCCGGCCGGTTCTGTGCATCATCACTAGGGATTGGTGCACAGCTCTCCTTCCAGTTTACGCCTAGCTACCATTTACACTAATATATTTATGAATAATTTTTTCTTATTGCATATGATCATAAAGCAGTTTTAGTGTAATAAACTTTCTATGAAGTACAGTGGCATACCCAGAATCTTCTAATGGAAAGGGGTTGACATGTTCAATTCATTAAAGGGGGTGATGTACCTAAGTCAGATTTTCGAGGACTACCTCTGCAAACATGTTAATTGCAACTCTCAAGAGAAGATGAGATAAAATGTTAATGATTTCTAATTATTTGTTGTTTAATTTAATCCTTGCATGTCCTATATTTTGTTTCTGTTTTAAAGCACTGATGTACTTCTAATGCAAAACTAATATTAACTTTTTATGTATTTTTAACTTAAGATACGCATGTCTGATATTTAATTCATTTAATCAAGCTTAAATATTACATGGCATTAAGTTGTGCTCTTAAATACACTGGTTTCCATAACTTAAGGAGAAATGTGGGGAAAAAATCATGATAATTCGCCAAAAAAAAGTGCGATCCTCACCAAACTTTGTCACGTAACCAGTAAAGTGATGCTGAGTGAGCATATAGTATGCAACTTAATCTAGGTTACGTCAATTTGCATAATCAGGTAGCGGCATAAAAATGGATATTTTGGAGTGGATTGTTATGTTGTGTTGTAAATGTGAGTAAAGAAATTCGAATTAGCCATTTTGTAGGAATGACCTCGAGACATCATTTAACAAATGAACTGTGGTGGAGAGCTATTGGCTGACTCAAAGCAGGCCAAAGTCAGTCAGACGTGGCATGATGGCTGAATGTGAGTCCTTCTATGGTCCATAGGCTGTGGAATCAATTTCTTAGCACGGATTCTGTGTACGAGGAAGGGCTAGAGTTAGTTGTACAAGACCGATATCTGCAATTAACAGCACGAAGGAGCAGTACAGCTACTCCCTCTCAGCTGTGTCCTTCTGTTGTGGCAGCCACTGGGAGGGTTGTATCAACTTCTACTGTGCATAGAAGGCTTCATGAGGGAGACCTGTATGCTAGAATGCCAGTAATTTGTATACCCCTCATGTCATGTCACAGGAGAGAGTGGTTGTATTGAGCATGCACGCATATTAACTGGACAGAAGAGCAATGGAGATCTGTACTCTTCACAGATGAGTCCAGATATTGCCAGAGCGATTCTGGACATTGTTTGATATGGATAGAATGAGATACCCACTATCATCCCAGTAACATCCATCAAAGAGACAGTTATGGCAGAGGTAGCATATGTGTTTGGGGTGGCATTTCCTTAGGTTGATGCATAGACCTCTATGTCTTGACAAGTGGGAACTTCAATGCTCAAAGGTATATTGATGACATCCTGGACCCTTATGTACGGATTCTGGATCTTTACGCTGGTGCAATAGGTGAAACATTCATCTTACAAGATGATAATTCTCGTCCACATAGAGCTCGACCAGTGGAACAATATCTTTAAGAGGAGACCATTATGCGCATGGAGTGGCCAGCTCGATCTTCTGACCTAAATACGATTGAGCATATGTGGGATTCTCTAGAGAGATGTATTGCTGCCCTCAACCAGGCACCTGCAACAAAGGGGGAGCTTATTATTGCTTTAAAGGAACAATAGTCATTACTCCCTATTGAGCTAATTCACATAATTAACAGCATGGAATGTTACTGTCATGGCTGCATTGCCGTAAGGTTAAAGAACTTTGCCCATTGCATTCTGACACCTCATTTTTGGACAAGTTTCTGTACGGGTTATTTTTTGACAAAAAATGTTTCTAGTGTAAAATATTTTATGCCATTCTAAAGCTAAAATTGTAATTCATGTTTTCATCAAATTTCATTAAAATTATTCATATAGTTTTTTATTTATCATAATTTTTCTGAGTTTTCCTTAATTTATGGAAGCCAGTGTAGTTGAAAAGATTTTTTTTAAGTATTGAGACACAAGTTTTGGAAATGATAAGTTTTCCCGATGAAAAATAAAGATTTTTTAAATGTTTTGCATAAAGAACCAAATAAAGTTAAATGTGTTCATTCAAAAACATGCAATTGCATGTATTAAAAAAGTCTTGATGATGTTGGAGAAAATAAATTCTGGAAATTTAAAGGTCAAAAGTTATATACTGTACATATTAAAATATTCGAGAAAGAACACAGGTAGTGTTTTCACTCAAATTTGTTAACAGCAGGGTCTCTTCAATTATATCAACATTCATTTACTGTTAGATAGTTCTTGTACACAAAATGTGTCACGCGCTACCTTTGGCGAAGTCGAAACTGAATATGATTGCCAGATTGTTAAGGTTATGCGGAGACATTTGCTCTTAAGGTAACATATTTATAACGAATTGTGCATCATTCTGCTTTCTTCGGTTCTCACGAATTGCTGTTTCAAAAGTGTGCTGCAATGTGATTTAATTAAATAAAAAATAAATGTCCCCTCGAGCAGATGCTTGCCACAGAGATCTGACATGAGCATGCCAATTTATATGCCATTGTAGAAGGTCTATAAAGATGGCAGGATAACAGAAAACATAAACATGATGCCTTACTTGGGGGCTAAAACCCAGTCCCTTTGATCAGTAACTATGCATGCTAACCATTCGGCCATGGGACGGCAATATGATTTAATTACTTACATTTTATTGATGCATAAATATGATTTAGGGTCTAGAGTGCAATTCCCTTTTCTTTTGAAATGAGCCTTTGTATTTGCCAATATTTTCCAGAAACATGTTGCTGAGCATAAGTTACCTCATACTGTGTATAAACTGATAGGCCATGTCAAGACCTCTGTGACAAGCAGCTGCTTGAGGGGATATTCATTTTATTTTATCTGTTTACTCTATTGAAAATTCAACCCTGTAACTATAGTAGAACCCAGATTCGAACTTGCAACTATTGTGAATTTTAATGCAAGTTTCAAATAGCAATTGATATATGTATAGGTTCAATATATCGAATTGGCAGGGATGATTGAAGCAATTAATATATTTCAATGAGCTACATAAAATTATGACAGTAACATCTGTGAAAATTGTATATTCTCGTAAATTCAATATTTCTTTACATGCCATAACAAATGGGTGAACCTATATACAAAATACTTAGTGTATTTATCTGTGTACAAGATTTTAAGATTTATAAAATAAATTTTTCTAAAAAAAGGAAAAAAGTTATAGCCAATTTGCTTTAAACAGGTGTTACCTGTATTAATATACTACTATGAATTTGAATTGAAATTGAGCATGAGTTCAAAAATAATATTTAGCAACAATAATTCTAAAATAATGTAATTTATTACAAGAGTTTGAATAAAAACATTTATATGAACTAAATTCAACCAACACAAATCTTCATCAGTATGAAAATAAACTGTCAGAAGAACATAGCACCTTATCACTATTCCTACAAATAGTTGTTTCCTTTATAATTCTTATTATTTCCACTCAAAGCATAAAATAAATCTTTTTACAACACTTGATAAGTGGCAAATCATATTTGTGAACAAACCTCTAATCTACCAAGAGCAACCTTACCAATTCCTTGAACAAACTAAATGTAACTATAAACTAAATGACTTTCTTTTAGGATTCTACTCTCATCAAGTGCTCCAGAACTACAGCTAAATATACTGGTCTCTCAGAACTGATTCTTTTCAGACGTTGATCACCATGCATAAGATGATGAATTCTTCCTTTTTCTTACTAGTTTACTAACAAGATCCACACTAATAAACTTATTTATCCTCTGCACACACATCAAATAAAAACATTTCTTTAAACTATCATTCACAGACTAAAACAAACAATGTTTTCCTTCACACTCATTCTTCTTAATTACAACTTTTATTCTTTGTTTTTTAAAGTTAATTTTGTTTGAAGTGGTTAGTGATGTAATTCTCATGCTGAAGTAAACGCGAGCATCAAAATGATACATCATGGTTTCATTGTTGCTCATTCATCTGTCATAAGAATACCATGTGGGGCTGTTTTAGGTAAGATTAAAATTAATAACTTTTCATCAGATCCATTTAACTGTTAAAGACCATACCCAAAAGAATTGTGCTACAACTAAATAATTTTAAGTGTATCACTAAGTGGTCATTTTTGATGCTTACAGGTAAAGAAAGTTCTGTGATCAGATAAAGTTTTGCAATCTGTGAACCAGAAGTCATCAAAATGCCCTTAGTACTTCCACTTAGCAGCGATAGAAAATATCTGTTTCTTTAACATAAAGATTCTTTAGCTAGAATTTTCTGAAAGAATTGAGGATAAAATATAAAAATATGAATTTTTTTAATGAATTTTTTTTGTTCTTTTTGATAAACTAGCAGAATTGCCTGTGTCACTCCGGTATCAACATTTTGTGCACAACTTTTCGGGGTGGTCCTAATTTTCTGGGGTTTAAACCCATACAGTGCTCTAAGTTATTGCGAGATGAAGCTATAGCCAAAATTTGATCGTCTAGGAAGAGATGGCGAACAAGCAGAGAGACAAATACTCTAAAATATATATTAAACAAATAATTTGTTTGCTCATACATCATTATTTTTTATACTGCTCAAAACAAATATGCGACCTTGATTTTCAGTTTTCTTCCTTAATGTCCCAGTTTGATTATATAAAAACATGGTAAATCTATAAATACACACAGACACAGAGATAGAAATATTTGTTTTAAAAACTATAGGATTACCTAAACTTAGTGATTTAGACATATCAAGTACTGGAACAGCATTCTGTTCCAAATTCTTATTCAGAATAGTCAAAGAACTCCATTCTGGTTCAATGATTTGAAAGGGTAAGTAACATAATGGAGTTTCATTTAATTATTTTGAAACGTAAGTATTATAAAGTCTTTCCAGCTCAATGATTTGGAAACATAAATGCTAGAACTGAGTTCTGGTTTAATGATGTGGAAACATAAGTACCAGAATGGTGTTTTGTTTCAATAATTTGGAAACATAAGTACCGGAATAGCGTTCCAGTTCAATGATTTCGAAACATAAGTGCTGGAACAGCACTTATGTTCCGACTGAATATGGGCAATACTTTGAAAATTGCTTCCCTTATTCAAAAAGTCGTACTTCCCCACTGGTTTTTAATGTTTATATTGAATGCATTTTATTTTATACATATTTTATGTGCACTTTTAAATGTAAGTTTTGTTTTTTTTTTACTTTGCAGACAAACTATTCTCTACACTTTAGTCAGATGTGGAAAAGATATAAATTGTGAAGAAAATGGAAAACAAAATCGTTCTCTTATACACGAATTCGTAAGCAATCCTCATACATGTACAATTTTTCCAAAGGTACTATATGTTACATTACTTATTTGATACTAAGTGTCCATAAATAAAGTTCCACTATTTGGAGGCTCTTATTATCTGAGAAAGTTAAATTTACATTGATAACTGCATATTTGATAAGATGCAGAAATGGATAATAATGAAAAACATTCTAGAAGTCTACAACTGGGAGCTGAAAGTGGTTGTTAGTCAATTTTGGGATAGACATCTCTGGGATGCCCTTCATACACTACCTAAAGTACAGCATTTGTGTGCTGACACAGCAGCGTTTTCAAGATGTTTTTGTAAAGTAAGCAAACTTTTATGTTCACATGAATGAGTAAACTCTCTTGATGTGGAAGGGAAGTGTATTTATCCTTGGGGAGAGAGACACCCAGGAAAGGTTATGCTCATATGGCTTTGATATATACCTTTGACGGTTCCTAGATGCCAAGCTGCATATTTACTCTACCCATAAAACCTTGGAAAGAGGATACTGGGGTGGAGATCCTTTTTCATCTGTCCTTAGCAGCTGTTATTCCCTTCTACATATTTTGCATTTGTGGAAACTGCTGACCTGAGAAGTGCTAGATATGACAGCCTGCAATATACACTATGTTGAAAGAAGTCACCAGAATGTTTGACAAAATGTTGTATTTATTGAAATTTAAATAGGGTGTCAGCCCACCTTTGGCCACAATTACACTCTGCACTCTTTTGGGTATAACTTCAATCAGTTTTTGATAACTTGTGGCTGGTATTTTGCACCATTCGTCCTTCAACATGGGACTGGACATGGAAGTGGGACGTGTTGGTAAGGCTCACAACCGATGTTCGAGTTCATCCCAAAGGGCTTCTATTGGATTCAGGTTGGGGCTCTGAGCCGGCCAGGGCATGCTCTCCACATCTTAGTCATGAAACCACTCCTGAACAGACCTTGCAGTATGACATGGTGCATTATCATGTTGATAGATGTGTAGCCCTCTCCATAGTACTGGAACAGTGTTGGTAGTGCAAAATTGTCTAGAATGTTCAAGTACATCTCAGCATTCATGCTACTGGCTATAGGAACCAACAGTCCAAGTCCATGCCACTATACATAGCTCCAAACCATCACACAACCACCACCGAACTTCACAGATGAGATGATACACTGTGGCAGGTAAAGTTCAACAGGCATTCACCATACCCAGCAGTGACCATTGGATTGGAACAGCATGTAATGTGATTTGTCTCTCCATAAAATTTGTTTTCATTGGTCCAGCGACCAATTCCGACAAGTTTTTCACCAGACTAGACATTGTGCAGGACATTGTGTAGGAGTTATCAGTAGATCCCCCATATTTTATTGGAGATTCCTTTGGTAACAAGTTTTGTTGATTTAAAAAAAAAGGCTTTTGACTGTTGATCGTGAGATCATATGACATACCATACAAGTTAATTAACATAATGAAAGCTCTCTATAATAACACAGTTGTGTGTGAGAGTTGGTAAAGCTTGTAGCAATTGGTTTGAATTGCTTCTGGTGTTCGACAAGGGTGCATTTTTGTCTCCTTTCCTCTTTAGTTTGGTTATTGATATGTTATGCAAAATTCACTTCAAGGGAAAAATCTTGGCTTTAAATTGTATGGAGATCAGAAAATTTCTGATTTGGATTATGCTGATGATTTAGCCCTTTTGGCAAATGATGTTGATGAGATGAGGTGAATTCTTTCATTAGAGCTATTGATGAGACTGGTAGTAGAATAGGTTTGGTGATAAACAGAGAGAAAACTAAAGTGATGAAAATTTGTCAGTAGGGTGTGGTTCAGTTAATCTGAATAGTTTCATTCTTCAGCAGTCTTCTCAATTTAATTATCTTGGGAGCTATGTAACAGATACTGGTGACATGCAGCATGAGATTTAACAGACAAAAAGGTTTGCTGCCGGGACATTTAAGAATCTATATACAGTGTGGACAAATAGGCATATACACCTAGAGACTAAAATTAGACTGTGTAATAGTTTGATTCTCTCTGAAGTTAGTTAGGGTAGTGAAACTTGGACCCTTTGTAAGCAAGATTACAAGAAACTTGATACTTTTGATTCTAGATGCTTTCGCATTATCTTGGACATTAGGTGGTTCAACTTTGTAAATAATGATGAGGTTAAGGAAAGGAGTTGTCTACCTCCTCTGAGCAGCATATTGTAGAGACTTCATTGGTTTGGTCATGCTGCCCGTATGCATAATTATAGATTAGCAAATAGAAAAAAATATGAACAATGAAAAATTCAAATAGAATAGAATTTAATATGAACAATGCACCTAAAGACCTCATAAAGAGTGGGAGACCTAGAATGCGGTGGGTGTAATGGTCTGCTGTTACGACTGAGAATGCATGTGTACTTAATTGTAACGATGCCTGTATACACTTAATCGTAATGATCTCTTGGCGTTGTGGATTAAGTCATCACCTCTCACCAGTGCTTGTCGACTTCCCTCAGGTTCCCAAGTTCAGTCCCAGTCAGGACAACCAATATCTTTCAAATATTCCTTGTCTACAGGACTTGTGATAGTTTGTTACTGAATATGTATATGTGAGTATGAGTGACAAATATTGCTGTCAGTATGAGTGTAATATATGCTGTGAGTAATTGTGACAAATATTGCTACCATAAAATATGTGGTGGCTGATCAATATGGGGCTGAGAGGCCCAGCATAGCATAAGCCCATTAGGACAGTTCAAGGCCAATGTAGGTGAGGAATTGAATTCAAAAATGAGAGTTATCAAACCTGGAAGATGAATCTCCTCTCATCAGGAGGGGATGTAACAGTCCGCAGTTATGACCAAGAATGCATATGTACTTAATCATAATGATGCCCTTTGGGGTAGCCTCTTGGCAATGTGGATTAAGTCATCATCTCTCAGCAGTGCTTGCCGACTTCCATCAAGGTCCCAAGTTTGATCCCAGCAGTGGGAAGTCTCATCTTGGCATGATGCATTTTCTTCTCTGAGTGGAGCTGCCTAAGTTTGATTTGGCTGATAAGCAGTGATGTCAGAGATTCAGAAAAATAATTCTCTCATAAATGCTACAATTAATTAGATAAAAAAATTATTGAGTTGAATTCAGATGTTGATTCCCTGCTCTGTGCTTAGATGGCAGCATGAATCAAGAAGGCATTATCAGAACTCATTTTGTAAAAGAAGAGAAGGATAGTCACAAGCATGTGGCCTGAATAAAATTAGTACGGTTACAGGTCTTCAGATGGTTCCCTTCTACTTCACATTGTAACATGTGGCCTCACCGTTGAAAATGTTGAACCCTGAGATTTATAGAGATGATTTGAGAAGACATTTGAAGAGGATTTGTTGAGTATATTTGATGAGGTTTATTTTAGATTTAAAGGATGATATCATGTTTGTTTCTTCAGTATGTTTGGAATTTGGAGGTTGAAAAAAAAAAGGCAATAACTCACCTGGACAGACAATGCCAAACAGGATCTTGTTAGAATTGGTGTACAGTGGCCAGATGCAGCTCAGGACAGATATGCTTGGAGAACAAAATTGCATAAACCGGTTGGACCTCCATAGCCAGTGGTTACTTGAGGATGATCATGATGATTTTTAAAACACTGGCCAGTGTTATATAAGGTGATTTGGATTGTTCACACATTAATGGGATTTTCTGTCCTGTTTATGAAATAATGAAAAACTTCTTGGCTGTTTTTTTTTATTAAAAATTATGAAAATTTTTTCTTTGGGTGTTGAATTTTAGGGATTTTTGGCTAAATGCTGAAAAGTTAGTGCACCAAAGCAAAAAAAAAAAAAAAATAATGAAACATTATATCATCAGAGTGGATAAGATACTGATGGAGGGGGGGGGGGAGGTGATGCTTTTAAAATAATTCATTATAAACATAGAAATTAGTAATTAAAAAGTAAAGTTTTGCTAGTGGGGAGTAAAGCTTCATAGTGAGGGGGGGGGGGTTAAGACCATTCCTGAAATTGCCCTATCAAAAGAAGACTGGTTCTGTGCCAACGAAGCCATTTTTTTCTTTTGTATCTAAGATATTCATTTTCAGGAAGTGATACAAGATCAAAGTCTTTTTATTGTAAAACAAAGAAATAGTTAAAAAAACATATCATAATATGATGTCAAATAATTTATCCACAACAAAATGTTCTAAGTCAGCCATCCGATGTAGCATAACTCTGAAAAATCGATAATTATCAATGGATGGAAGGATCGTTAATTTACAGAAATAAAGTAAATGCACAGAAATGAAAACTAAGGTTTAATTATAAAAGGAAATGAAATAATAAGTGGGGAAGAGAAAACGTTCCCAAAATTGCCCTCCCACATGAATACTCAATTCCATACGAGGGAAGTACTTGTAACTTTCGTATCCAAGACCTCATTTATTTTCAGAAAATGATACAAGATCAAAGTTTTTTTTATTGGAAAGTGAAGAAATGGTAAAAAAAAAAACCTTTAACCTAATGTGATGTAAATAAAATATCCACAGCAACAAGTTCTAAGCCAGTCATCTGATGTAACATAACTGTGAAAAAACGATAATTATTGATTTGTCAATAAATCAATAATTTACGGAAATAAAGTAAATCCATCAAAAGAAAAATTAAGGTTTAATTATAAAAAGAAATGGAATACTACTGATTTTATGTGGTTAAGGGAGTGTATTTCCTACTTGAGTTATAAAATCCATGTAAACAACTTGTTATGCAACCACTTAGCAGATGGCCCACTGTTGCAAGCGAGTTGTGTCAGTGAGCAATTTGAACATCTGCAACTTCCTCCTTCTACCAGACTCTGTATGTTAGTAGCTTTGACTAATGGAGACTTTTCTTTAGTACAGTTTTGATCTGAAAAGCTGGGAAAATGCATAGAATGCTGGGATAAATGATACAAATGACAAAAATAATTCTAAGAATACTAAAATAAGTTTAAGGCAGAAAAAAAGGTAAAACGGGGGGAAAAACAGAGGTACATACTTTGCAGTTACTTCCAAAATCTCCCGTTTTTAAAAATAGAAATGTTTTGTTAATTTACAGGAGATTTTCAAAACTTTAAGGAAAAATTTGTGAATAATAGTTCAAATTTGTGAGCTTAAATCAGGTGATTGCTTCAGTATAGAGTAATGTTAACAAACAAATCAGCAATACCATATACTGCTTCTAAGAAAAGGCAATCAGATGGCTTTATGAAACTATTTATATTGTAGTTTAATAAAATGTGCATCAAATGGAAAAAAAATGTGATTTTTTTAAGCTTGAATTGTATATTTTTATGAGATATGTAATGAATGTGTAAAAGAAGAGAAGGATAGTCACAAGCATGTGGCCTGAATAAAATTAGTAAGGTTACAGGTCTTTAGATGGTTCCCTTCTACTTCACATTGTAACATGTGGTCTCACCGTTGAAAATGTTGAACCCTGAGATTTGTAGAGATGATTTGATCAGATGAGATGATAATGGGTCAGGTATTACAATTGTAAGGAAATTTTCAAACGGCAATTCCTATTTTTAAAACATGGATTTTTTTATGTTAAAAACAAACAGACGTCTTGGGCTTCTCATTTTGGATTCTGTCAATGTGTATGATTGTCGGGGACTTACTGCTATTGTTTAGATGGTAATTTACATTTAGACCTCTCTCACCATAAAAATTTTATTGCTGAGTCCCTTGCGTTGATGGCTGGTACACTTGTAATATTCTGGCGTTATGTTGCTTTCAATGTCGACATGGAGCTTATTAGACATTGCATTGTATATGACTTGTTAGCTGGTAATCAGTCACTAAAGTTGTACTATTTCTCAAGAAGCCAGCCAGTGTCCAAGTTTCCCTGTTATGTGATGTCTGCAGGATGACTTGGGTGAGTTTCTGTAAGTGTAACTTTCATTCAGTTGTTGTACATCCAAGCAGTAAAACACATTTTAGATGACTTTGACTTCATACATCACACTCTGAGACTATCAGCTTTTTCTCTGGACAATTCAAAAATTAAAGTCTAAAGTTAAAAACATTTACCCATGTTGTGTTTCTTCCATCAACCAATAGTTTCATCAACATGTAAGTATAGATGGTAAAAGTTTTGTATTTAATGTGGTAGTCCTCTGTCAGTATTATGGAGACTTATTGCTCTGTGACATCGTATGGGATTTCATGTTGGCAGTAGGAGTATGAAATATATGTTGCATAGTATATGTTGTTGGAGGTTAATAAGAATGTTTCCTTCATAAATTTTAATTGATAATTTGTTGGTGGTGCTGCTGCTGCTATAATTTTGGGTTACAGTTGGGTTATGGGTAAATGATATTTGATATTGTTTGAGTTCGGCCAGTATTACTAATTTTTTCTGGCCTTCATCTGAGTAATGCATGAAGTCAAGTTCATACTATTTTAGCCATTCTTAAAGCTGTCTCTGGGTTTTACCTGTATAATTGTTCTTGTCCTCCAATTTATTTTCAGGATCAGGTATTTCAACGTGCTATATTCCACTTGTAGAGGAAATTTGATTGCAATCATTGAATGTACAATTTTACATTATTATTTATAATGTGTAACAATTTTACATTGTTATTTATAGTGTGACAACTCTCTCCACACATATTCTTCTCTCAATTCTATAATCATCATCTTTCAAAATCTCTCAAATTTAATAATCTTGCTATACCAACTATAGGGCCTCTACAGGTCAAGCAACACAAATTTTATAGACTCTCAACCCTTCCAAGTTCCCCAACGAACATGGACATTGACAGAATCTGAAATAAAAGACCGAAGATGAACATAGACATCTTTTATACAACAAAAAATTTTATTAAAAAAAATAGAAATTGCTGTTTCAAAATTTTCTTACATATATTTTTTAAAAATAAGTAATTCCAGCTTGAAAAATAATTTACTGAGTATCTATTCACTATCAAGCTGTTTTAGGTAATAGGATGAAGATGGGTGTAGAGAAAAAATTGTCTTGAGCAGGGCAGGATCTGTTGAAAAATAATATTTTCTTTTTTCATTTGAAGCATATTTTATTAAACTACAATGTAAATAATTCGATAAAGTCATCTGATTACCATATTTTAGAAGTGCTATATGGTATTGCTGATTTGTTTGTTAACATTACTCTGTATTGAAGCAACCATCTGATTTAAGCTCGCAAGTTTGATTTGAACTATTATCAACAATTTTTTTTCTTTAAAGTTCGAAAATCTTCAGAAAATTAACAAAAAACTGCTATTTTTAAAAGCAAAGATTTTTGAAAGTAATTACGAAGTACATACTTCTGTTTCCCCCCTCCATTTTACACCTTTTTCTGCCATAAACATATTTCAGTATTACTAGAATTATTTTTATCATTTATATCATTTATTCCTAGCATTCTATGCATTTTCCCTGCTCTTCAAATCAAAACTATAAGTAAAACTAAAAAAGCAAAATAAATGCATTACCCGGATGAAGGCCAGAACTATTATTGTTAGAGCCTTAATTATTGTGAAACTTCCGGGATATGGAAGAGCCAGGTGTTGTGACCTAGTTATTTGCTTGCACGTATGACAGTCAAGTGACTATAAAGTGTATTGTTTACAGCACAAGCATTGTTCTCACACTTTGGATAAATTCACCATACATATAGTTAGTATTTATATTTTTATATTTAACTTTCATTTCGGTACATTTGTTTTTGTAAATTACTATCTTTCAGTCGATCAATTATCATCGATTTTTCACACTTATGCTACATTGGATGGCTTACAACTTTTTGCTGTGGCTATTTGATTTAACTTCACATTAAGTTATATATTAATATTTTTTATGTTTCTTCATTTTCCAGTAAAAGAACTTTGATTTTATATTGTTTCCTGAAAATGAATGAGGTCTTGGATGTGAAAGTAAAAAAGATCTTCCTTGTCATGGAAATCAGTCCTCCTGTGGGAGGGCAATTTTGACAAGGCCCCACCCCTCTCTTTACCCACCAGAATTAAATTTTTTTTAATTATAAGTTTTTTAAGTTTATATTTAGCTGTTTTAAAAGATTTTACTTCCTCCCACTCTCAATATATTGGTTGTACCACTCTGATGATATAGACATTTGTTTTTTACCCTTGGTGCACAAACCTTTCTGCTCTCAATGAAGTTCGCCAAACTTCAACACCCAGAGAAAAAAAATTCACAATGTTTAGTAAAAAAAGCAGGAAAAAAAGTGTTTTTTCCATTTCATAAACAGGACAGAAAATCCAATTAATGCGAACAATCCAAGTCATCTTGTATAATGCTGGCCGATATTTTAAAAATTACCACACTGAAAAGAATCAATAAAAGAAATAAATATTTGTTTCAAGTAAATATTATATTATTTAGGAAGAAATTTACTTTCGATTAATATATAATTTAACTGTTTTTATTCATCATGTTTTCCAACATTAAGCCTTAATTGCATAGCCTGATCTATTTTTTTTTACTATATTAATGTGAAAATGTCGTATTAAAATTAACATGTTTCCAAATTTGTTTAAATTTTTTTATTTCCATAAAATTCAAAATTAAATTCTGTTTCATTTGGTATTTAACATGACCTGTTTCTGTCGATTGATTATTTTTTTTCTTTAAATTGTGAAGTTGACTTGTTTATTTGACTCAGCATAGTTGACAAAAATCTGACCTTTTCTGAACATATGGTACTGAGAAAAAAATTGCAAAACGAGAGTAATTTTCTTGTTTCAAGTAAAAATTATTTTTTTTATTATTCAGAAATGGCCTTTCTATTCATGTGCATTATAATCATTTCTGTCTATTAGTTTTTCTTAAATAAAATTCATTTGCATTGATAGATGCATTTTTTTACTGCATGCTTCTTTAAAAACCCTATTAAAATAAAACTAGTTGCTTTTTTGCTAAATATTTTATTTTCAGAAATCCAGAATTAAATGCTGATTAATTTGGCATATAAACATGCCATAATTTTTTTCATTACTTATATATCAAAAAATTTCTAAAGTTAATTTTTTTTGGCTGATCATAGTGTTAAATTAGCTGGTCCTCTGGATGTAAATCAGTTTTTCAGGTGGGATCCTGGAAGGGTTAATTTCTAGGTACTGTATCATCATGGTTAAGGCCACACGATAGAATCATGAAGTGGAAGGGAGCCAAAAGAGACCATAACCATACTACTTTTTCCATTTCAGTCACATGTTTGAGACTACCAACTTCTTTCATCTCAACGGTGAGATAATTTACTTCTGCTGCCATCTATTGGCCTAATTTAACTATCCTCTTCATTTTCTTTATCATCTTGATTTATATTCCTATCTAGGTGCAGAGCAGGGAACCAACATCTGAATTTGACACATTAATTTGTAAATTAATTTTGGCTGTATGAGAGAATCCATCCAAATCTTTGAACATCACTGCTTATCAACCAAAAAACTTAGGTGGCTCTTCTCAGAGAGGAGAACACATTCATGCTGAGATGAGACTTCCTGGGATAGAACTGAGGACCCCAAGGGAAGTTGGCAATTGATCCTGAAAGGCAATACATTATCCACAATGCTAAGAGATTAGCTCCATAGGGCATTGTTACAATTAAGTGCATGCATTTCCTATCGTAATGGTAGACTGTTAGAAGTCATAGGGATGTTTACATTGAATTTCTGCAAAATAAGGGATGGGAGTGATTCACTTGGTAGTGCACCAGGCTCATAATAAGCAGTTCACAGGTTTGAGTCCCACCTGGGCCAGCATCGAGATTTATCTCCACAAAACTTTCTGCCTAATCCTCAGTCAGTAGGGGACACCAATGGGCTTGGGTAGGATGTCATCCGTCAGATGGGACATTAAGCAATGGCCCATGTGTAGGAAAGCCATACCCTGTGCACTTTAAAGAACATGCTTGATGGGAGGCTACCATCTGTCTCCCAACAGCTGTGCAGTGTATTCCCTCCTCTCAACTTTCTCGGGGTCCTTGTGACTTGGCTATTGAGCCCATTGTGTGCAAAAAAGTGCTGCTCAGAGGTAACCCAATCTGCAAAACAGATCTTATGTGGGGACACCGATGGGTTTGGAAAGATTACCGTCCGTCAGATGGGACATTAAGCCTTTTCCCTGTGTGTGGGAGAACTATATCTTGGGCACATTAAAGAACATGCTGGATGGCCTTGACAATGGGAATCTTCCGTCTATCTCCTAACAGCTGTCCAGTGGATTCCCTTCACCCAAACTTCTCTGAGCCTTTGGGGTCTTTGTGACCTGGTCATTTAGCTCATTGTGTGCGAAAAAAAGTGCTGCTCAGAGGTAACAAACAATCCAAACCTCTTAAATAAAATAAAACAAATACCCCCTCAAGCAGCTGCTTGCCACAGAGGTTTGACAAGAGCCTGTCAGTTTATATGCCATAGTAGAGGGTCTGTGAAGATGGCAGGACCTCAGCAGAAAAACAACACACACAGCCATGCCTTACATGGGGCTCGAACCCAGGTCTCTTAGATCAGTAGCCAAGCATGCTAACCACTCGGCCATGGGACGGCTGATCCAAACCTCTTGCCATTTCTTTTTAATAGGATGTCAGAAAATGGGAGAGTTCCATAAATTAAAATTTATGAGTGAAATTAATTCTCCATTAAACATGTCTCCATTAAAAATATTTAATAAATTATGGAGTTCATTGAGGTTGTAGTCCCAAAAAAGTAACACATCGTTGATGAACCTCAGATATAGAGAAAATTTAAATTTGACTCATTTCAGTCTGTGGTCTCAACTTGGCCAAGACGACAGCACTTAACACAACATGTTGAGATCACAAACAATGAAAATTCAAACCTTCTCTCTATCTGAGGTTCTTCAATAATAAGTTACCTTTATGGGACCACAACTTCTACTAAATCTGGAATTATTCGAAATTTTTAATGTGGTCATGACTGAAATTAATTTCACTCATGAATTTGAAATTGCCAGAACTCTTCCATATCATGACATTCTATTAAAAAGAAATGGCAAGAGGTGTGAGACTACCATGTATTGAAAACCAGCATGTACATCTAACATTATATCTTTCAATTCCACCTACCCAGCCCTGTAAGAAATCAGCCTGTAACACATATTTTATGAGGGCCTTTAGATTGCTGAAAGAAACTTTATAATTAGAAGAATGGAATATCCTGTTCAATGAACACACTCTGGAGAATATGGTAATCTTGTTTTCAAAGAGAATTGTTTTTTGTTTACCCACTTTTCACTTCTTAAAAGTTTTAATTTGAACAAATGGATGATAGGGAAAAATTCAAACAGTAGTAATTTATTAGTACATATGCAACAGAAATTTATCTTTTATCCTTCAATTTGAAAAATTGCTTTTTTCATATTCCTTTGAGAAGTGGGGGGGGGGGGATTGTTGCTGTCAGTTGAATATCTCTTGACACCTTTCCACTGAAATTTGAAATTTCTACAATTAACAGATCACTTGCAACATTCATGAAAAGTTCTGCAATTTCAGTATTTAGTGACCTATAATGATGTAAATTAAAACTACTTAAGGATTTAAAATATGTGAATTATATTTCATTACTACCAATCCAACTAAAAAATAGTTTTCCAATTATCTCTGAAACCAAAACACTTGCATTTTTTACACATCTGGGCATAAGGAGTCAACTCGTTGTCTCCAATGGAATTTTCTTGACTGTCGCATTCCACTACCAAAATTTCAAATTTTTAGCATAAATACATTGTTTGCAATATTCATTTGAATTTTTTGAATATTCAAAATTTTCCACCATTAGAGGGCACAGTTATAGTTTTTAGGAGACTGGGAAAGTGTGAATAGTAATATTTCATCAATACTTATCCAACCGAAAAAAATTTTTAATTTGTTTCTAAAAACCAAAAAGTTGGATGTCTACTGACGGACAGACAGGCAGATGATAAAGTGAACACACTACCTTTTTTTTTTTGAAAATGAGATAGAAAGAGATTCAACATATATTCACAAATGGGCAATAGGCAGGTTATAAGACAGAATATATAGATAAAATTTATAAAACAATTAAAATATAAATTCCCAACCAAAATTCCCAACCAGAACTGGGAAAACAAAATCGGTTGGAAATAGAGCACACCACTTCCATATTATGGTTCAGTAACTGACACATTAAGATCTATTTTGCAAAAATTCAATGTAAACATCCCTATCACTATAAATAATAATGTAAAATTGTTAAGTCAATGACATTGATAAAATTCTCTTAGGTGGAATATACCAAGTTGAAATTACTGATCCTGAAATTAAATTGGTGAACAAGAAAAATTATATAATTAAAACCTACAGGCAGCTAGAAGAATGGCAGAAAGAGCATGAACCTGACCTCAGAAACCAGTTAGGTAATACTATCATAATCAGACAATATTAATAGACATATTAATACATTGCCAAAACCATAAATTTTATATAGGGGTCTATTGCAAAAACCTATGGCACCACTGGTATTAAAACCATACAACTGAAGCCAGCCTATGAATCACAAAAAATAAGCCATGAAAACAGCTTTCTTGTGAAATGAAAAATACTGTACCACCAATAGACTCTATAAAAAAAAGGCAAACAGAAATATTTATGAAGCAGCCCTCAATGCAGGATATCCTAAGAATCTGATAAATAATATTGAAAAATTAGCTACAAGAACAGCAGAAAAAAACCACCCAATCTACCCCGGCACAAAACGAGGATAAAAGTGAAGTAAAATACGCTAAAAGCATCCCCAATATACCCTGACTGACTAATACTATGTGAATTATAATTAAGCCATATAGATATAAAGTACCTGTCACCAGCAGCAATACATCCTAAAGCAAATTAAAACTGACAGAGATTCAAAAATCAAAACAGGCGGTGTTTACAAAATTCCAATGACGACTAATAATGTAGAGCAAAATAAACCCTACTTCAGCAAGACAAAATGAACAGCAAAAATATGACTCAAAAAACACATGATATAAGAAAGGGAAAACAAAGTACTGATTTAGCCTGTTTCGTATACAATAGAGAGCAATCACCTGACTTTAATGAAGAAAAAATTATCATAGCACCACCAACATATTATCATGTGAACATTGCGGAGCAGCTTATATCAAAACAGAGATCAATGCTGCAATAATGAAGTAGATCCATCTCCCTTGTCATGGAAGCATCTACTTCACCAGCAGGCAGTGAAATGTAAAATACCCCAAAATCTAGCAACAGACAAGCAGTTAAAATTCTTCTCTTCAAAATATATTAACACCAATAAACAACAAATAGATGGCAGCCCCACACCACCACAAAGTACTGAAATCTCCTCAAATAGCATAGATGTGACAGCAGAAGAAGGAGGAAGAAGTACACACTTATGCATGGTGCACACCCAGTGATATATAGTTCCCTACAACTGTCAACAATCAGTGCTCGTGACAATGACCACACAGATGGTTGAAACTGGTAAGCACACTTGGGAATATTGTAGAAAAAAAAGCCAGTTAAGAAGAGCTACTGTGAACTCCAACAGTAAACATTAATCTAAAACTTAATAGTAAAAATTGTATTCATGGCTGTCTTAGAATAGGTAGCTTAATATAGTTAGCAACTTAAAGCAAATATATTCACTTTTGAGTAAATATCTTATTTCAACACCTTACTGGGATCATCGTCCGAGGAGGTTGCAGCTTTGTTGAAACTTTTTTTCTTTTCTAGAAGTGGTTGCCAGATCAGGGGTAACAAAATTCCTTGTACATCGTTCATGGTGCCATCTGTTGACTATATCAGTAATCCTTCTTCAGCTTTTCTTATGAATGCAATTTTTTCATCTTTAATTATCGTTGTTGTGTTGCAATCTATTTTATGATTAGTTTTTTTTTCTATGTATCTGTCCAGCCCTGTCTTATTTTGTTTGTTTTTTTTATTGCAGCTTCATGTTCTTTTATTCTTGTTTCTAATGTTCTCCCTATTTCTCAATGTATGGTTTTTTTACATTCACATGTTACTTTATAAATTAATTCACTTTCTCTGTATATATTTTTTTCTAGTTTGATGTTTGGGGTGTATTTTTTTATTTTCTTGTCTAGGTCTGCTGCTGTTCTTATATTTAATTTGTTGCTCACTCTTTGGATTTTTTTAAAAAAGACTTTATAGTAATGCAGTATTTTAGTAAGGTATGGCTTTTCTTTTGCTTCATTTAATTTATCTACTTTTTTATTTTTATCTTTTGGACAAAATTAGCTGGATAATGGTTTTCAGCAAGGTTTCTTTCCAGTTTTTTATTTTGTGCTATTATTTGTTCTTTCTCTATGTTTTGTAATTGAATTTTCTTTATTTCTTATATATGTTGAGTGGTTAGAGTGATAGTCTAATATTTTTCCTGTATTGGTTGGTTTTTTATAAATAGTAATTGAGATTTTTTCATCTCTTATTTTTAGTATCATATCTAAGAAGTTGATGATATTTTCTTTTCCTATTTCTATTGCAAATTTAAGTCTTTTTCCAATGCATTGATTCTGAAAGGTTTCTGTCGATTGTGCTGAAGATGCAGAGAATGTCATCCATGTATCTTTTGTAGAATTTTGTTTCTGGCCGAGCAATGAAATTTTTCCCCCAATGATAGAGGTAAAGATTTATGAGATATGGAGCTAATGATGATCCAATTGCTAGTCCATGATTTTGTTTGTAGAATTTATCTTGAAATTGGAAAAAATTGTTATCCAGTGTAAATTTTAATAAGTTCAAAATTACCTCTATTTCTAAAATTAATATTTTCCCATCATTTACTTTTTCTGAGTAGAAACATCAAACAAGAAAAAATATATCTACAGAGAAAGTGGAATAATTTATAAAGTAACATGTGAATGTAAAAAAACACATTGGAACAACAGGGAGAACACTACAGACGATAATAAAATAACACAAAGCTCAAGGTTCAAGGTGTTGTAAGTTAATGGTGAAAGCTGCAATAAAAAACAAAATAAGACAGGACTGGACAGAAGCATAGAAAAAACTAATCAAAATAGACTAGAACACAACAATAATAATTAAAAAAGAAAAAATTGCATTCATAAGAAAAGCAGAAGAAGGATTACTGATACAGTCAACAGATGGTGCCATGAACAATGTACAAGGAATTTTGTTACCCCTGATCTGTCGAGCACTTCTACAAAGGAAAAAAGTTCCAACAAAGCTGCAACATCCTCAGATGATGACCCCAGTAAGGGGTCGAAATATTAGGATATTTACTCACAAGTAAGTGAATATATTTGTCTTAAGTTGTTTACTATATTAATCTTAATAGTAAACGTAAAGAACCTGTTGATATTTCAAAAAACTGCACAGTGCAAAGCAAAACATCATAGTTCTTGGACATTTAATAGCAAATAATAAAAATGGATGCTCCAATCATACAACTGGACTATGTGAAACAGTGAACTTATAATAAATGTGAATCAAAGAACAAAAAGTGCTGTGATAAACCTGGTGTCTAAAGTAAGTAAGGTATTTATAACTTTGTCTGAGTAGTTAGCACCCTTGGCTACTGATGTAAGTGACCTGGGTTCGAGCCCCAGGTAAGGCATGGATGTGTGTGTGTGTTTTTTTTGCTGAGGTCCTACCATCCTCACAGACCTTCTACTGTGGCATATAGACTGACAGGTTCCTGTCAGACCTCTGTGGCAAGCAGCTGCTTGAGGGGGTATTTATTTTTAATATTTGTTATCTAACCAATGCAGGTATATACCTTTAAACTGCTGTACAGCTTTAATAGTGAATTATCACAAAACTTGCATAAATATTACCCATACTCAATTGAAACCCAAAATTATAGCAGCATCGCCACCAACAAATTATCAATTAAATTTTATAGAAAACGGTTCTTATTATATATTCTCCAGCAGCATACACTATGCAAAACATATTTCACACTCTGCCATCAGCATGAAATCTAATATTCAGACAGCAATGAGTTTCTCTGACACCAACAGAAGGCTACCACATTAAATACAAAACTTTTACCATTTACACTTACTTGCTGATGAAGCCATTGAAGAAACGCATGCTGGCAAATATTTTAACTTTTGTATTGTTCAGAGATAAGTCAAAATTTTAGTGTGAAGTTGATATTCTCAGAGCGTGATGGATGAAGTCAAATTCATATATAAGGAACTTTATTGCTTGAACTTTACAACAATTATGGAAGGCTCACTCAAGTCAACTGCACCATCATCATCTAACAACATGAAAATATAGATGAAAATACAGCAAAACTTGGACATTGACTGATTTCTTGAGAAATAGTACAACTTTAGTGACTGATTACCAGCTAACATGTCATGCAGCAGAATGTGCAATAAGCTACATATTGACATTGGTAGCAACAATTCCAGACTATTGTGAATACTAACCATCAATGTAAGGAACTTACTACAAAAAATTGCTATGGTGAGAAAAGTGTCAGTGTAAATTACCATCTAAATAATAACAGTAACCTTAAGGTTAATGTTGTTGTAACTTAGAGTAAAAAGTTCAGTTGTTTTGCTTAGTATAAATTACCTAACTGATGCTAAGTAATACTTTGTAACCTGAGAATTTTGTATGTTAATAACAGTAAATTTTTATGAAATTCAACTTGATTGTTTTCCAGCACCAGATTTTATTTTTCAATGATTTCTTGATTATTTTACTCATCTTTAATATTTTACCCTAGCATCTTATATTTTACACTTGTTATTGATTTTGGTTTTGGGGTCCTTTATACCAGTACTTTTTAAAGTGATGGTCTGCAGACTGGTGCTGGTTCATGAGTCATCAGTCGCTTGTCTGTAGGGAGTTGTCAGGAAAGAAAGAAATACGTTTTCAGAAACTTAACATTGATATGCCATAGCACCACAGTTCATATGTTCCAACTCTCCAGATGATAGGCAGGAGTGGCTCAGTCGGTAGTGTGCCAGGCTCGTAAATCTGCAGTTTGCAGGTTTGAGCCCCACCTGGGTCAGCATTGAGATTTTATCTCTGCAAAATCCCCTGCCCTCAGTCAGTAGGAAACACTGATGTGCTTGGAAAGGGCACCATCCATCAGATGGGATGTTAGCTGTGGCTCTTTGTGCAGGAAAGCTTATACCCTGTACATGTTAAAGAACATGCTGGATGGCCTTGATGGAAGGTATCATCTGTCTTCTAACTGTTGTCCAGTGAGTTCCCTCCCTCAACCTTCACTGAACCCTTGGAGTCCTTGTGACCTGGCCATTTTCCCCATAATGTGCAAAATGTGCCACTCAGAGGTAAAATAACCCAACCCAACTCCAGATGATATCATATTGTGCAGGATGAGGAAAGTATCATGCACATAGACATACCTTGTTTCTTTAGTCAACACTTGGCCAGAAGCTCCTGGCACATGTGTGGCCACACTACACCAGTTCCTGGTACACTGGAAACAAATACCAGTCAGTTATGTCTGTTCATGAGTCATCAGTCATTACACACTGGTTGGGAATCCTCCATAGTTTGAGAAGCACTGCTTTACACCCATTGTTGTCTTTTGCAATGGTTTTACACCCTTTGCTTTTGTTTTTCTGTTGTTCCTGGTTTTTAGTTCTGCCTGTTTGTTTTAACTTTGGTTGTGGTGCCTTTGGCTTTTATCCTCCTTTTATCTCATTTGTTGCATTATAACCTCGTTTGCTACTGCACTATAACACCTTAAAATAGCCATTACTACCCATAGACTTATCATGTGTGATTTATTCAATAACATGAATTTGACTTTAGTAAATGGGTTGTCTTACTTCATAGAGACACTTTTTTTGGCATAAAATGGGTTAAATGGCCAGGTCACAATGATTGCAAGGGTTCAGAGAAGGATTGGGAAGGAGACCCACTCAATAATGATTAGGAGACAAATGGAAGCTTTCCATTATGACCATCTAGCATGTTTTTTAATGTGTACAGGGTGTGACTCTCCTGCAAATGAAGCCACGGCTTTACATCCCATCTTATGGATGTAGCCTTTCTAATCCCACTGGTGTCTCATTTCTGAACAAGGGCACAATGGGATTTCAGCAGAGATACTTTAATAAAGAAAGTTAATATAAAGTTAATAAAGAAAGATAATATATGTATAAATACTTATTCAATTAACATCTTTTTTTTTTATAGATGGAATGTTTTGGCCCTGAACTTCCTCCCATTTCTGATATATTGTCTAATGCTAAAGGTCAGATTTCTTGGTTATCTTGTAATGCTTCTTGGAAGTGCTGTGCAATTATTAATGACAACTCAGCAGTAAGTATTAATTATGCTTATTTACTGATTACATATGTGCCCCAAAATTAAGGAACAGATATAAAATTACTGCTGGTTTTTAAATAACTGAATAGAGTTTATTAGGGTAAAGGCAAGGTTTTACATGACTATCTGTAAAATGCATTGAAATAATAATAATAATATTGCTTGTTTTAATAAGTATGAGTGTGAAATTATATGCAACTTTAAAGATTGGCATCTGATAGCAGATAAAAATTTTATGAAATTGACCTTAACTACCTTGCATCGTGACTAAAATATTGAACCTTGTGAAAGAGATCAACTTTGATTTTTGTTCAAGAGTTTATGTAAGGTCCTGTAAATCCTTTAAGGAGTAAAATTTTTTAATTTAGGAAAATTGATTGCATCACAGGCATGCTCTGTGGAGTAGTATTTATCAGTGTGGGTCTTCAGAAAAAAACTGGCAATATTTTTAAATGGGTAGCCCTATATATTGAAATGTTTTCAGGAGGGATTCTGCAATAAAAAGGTAGAGTACCACAGGTTTGTGATATTCTCAAGAAATTATGTGCTTTGTACCTTCAGTTTGGAAGTATTAACCAACAGGAGTCCCAGTTGGATTAATTAATTCACGAAGCATTTCAATGAGCTTCATTTTCTATTAACCTTACTATGCCAGGCCTATAAAATTGAATTATACCCTGTGGCCAGGCTTTTTTTGTAACTATGTGCTCAGGCCAAAAAATATGTAAACTTTAGAACTTTTATGCCAAATTAATCAGCATTTAATTCTGGATTTTCTGAAAATAAAATATTTAACAAAAAAGATGACTAATTTCGTTTTAATAGCTTTTATAGAGGCATGTATTAAAAAAATGCATCTAACATGCAAATAAAATTTATTAAAAAAAATAATAGACAGAAATAATTATAATGCATATAAATAGAAAGGCTAGTTATTTTTGAATAATGAAAAAATAAATTTTTACTTTTACCCTTATCATGCCACGACCTATAAAATCAGGTTCATGAAGCCTGCATATATGGCCATGAACCATAAAATCATTAAAATTTTGGCTCAACAGAATCAAAAAGTTTTTTTGAAATCTGCATTTGTCTATACAGCCTTACCACCTCTTAATACCTACTCTTCTTCATGAAGTTATCCAGCAATCATATGTTTTATTCTATTAAACAATAATGGATAGAACTTTATCTGGAACAGAGAGTAGACTGGTGCCCTTATAATTATCACAAGAATTGTGATCACCTTTCTTCAATATTGGATTAATAATACCTCTAGTAAAATCCTTAGGAACAACTGTTTTATCAAAGAAAATATTAGACATAGACATTTATTCCCATTGTATCATATAAAGTATTTTACGTAACATATTTTCTAAAATTATACATTTAACTTTAGGAATATGAAAACATACACGGGAGTTCAAGTAACTCACATGTGGGTTTATATAATTTGGTAAAACACATTTGAAAAGGCAACAAATGTAATACAAAAATCTATAGATGTGATATCATTTGTATTCATTTCGTAATATATATATATTCTAATTCCAAAACAATGAAAGACAGAAGTTCAAAAACTTATGATATATACCTACTATAACAATGATTAATAACTTTTTTAAAAGAAGTTTTTCGATATCATTTAATTCAGATATCCGTATTTTCAATCTCCCTTTAAAAGAGTGAAAGTTTGTTTCATCTTTAAGATTTCCCGGCAAAGTATTAAATATTTTGGGTGCTAAATATATACAGGATGATTCAAAACTTATCGTTCAAATTTCGTGGGGAGGTAGGGAATACGTCAGGAAACCAATTTCACATAGGAAAGTATGTCCGCAAACGTCATCTACATGAACAAAATGGACAAGTAAAGTGAACACAAGGAAAAGTACAGTTAAGTGGTAACAAATGTGACTTTTATTCCAACAAGGTAAAGTACAGGTTCACAGTAGGTGCTCAAAATTGCGACCATTTACTCGGACACAGGATTCACAGCACCGTTGCATTGACCGCCGAACATTTTCAAAAACGCCTGGCATATCACGGACAGTGCCTGCGGCGGCCACTATTCATGCAACAAGGTCCATTTCACTGTCGACGGGGGTCTCGTACACATGGTATTTCATGGCCCCCCACAAAAAGAAATCCATGGGCGATAAATCAGGTGACCTGGGTGGCCAAGCGATCGGTCCACCTCTACCGATCCATCGAGCTCTGAATGTTCGGTTCAGGTAATCACGCGCAACAATTGTGCTATGGGCTGGAGCCCCATCGTGTTGATACCACATATCTCGGTGGATATATGCAGGAACAGTGCCCAGAAAAGTCGGTAACACTGTCTCGAGAAATATTAGGTATTTCCGGCCATCCAATCAGGGCGGTAGCAAGTAAGGTCCCAACAAACAGTCACCAATGATTCCAGCCCACACATTTACGGCAAAACGATGTTGCGCAGCGTGACTTCTCATACCATGCAGGTTGTCGTAAGCCCACACATGTGAATTGTGTGTATTGAACACACCTTCATGAGTGAATGAAGCTTCATCTGTAAAAAGGACAGAAGCTGGAAAACTGGGGTCCACGGCACCTTTCTGCATGAACCATTGTGCAAATTCCACACGCTTCGGATAATCGTCAGGATGCAGTAACTGCACCCTTTGCAGATGGTAAGGATGCACACGTTCCTCGTGCAGTATCCGCCACACTGTTGACTGAGAGACCCCAAGCTGCTGAGCAATAGCTCGTGTACTGGTATTCGGATTATCTTCGATGGACTGTAGGACTTGTTCTGCGACGTTGACAGTCCGCATCAGTCGTCTTCTCCCCGTATCCTGCATGTTGCTGCACAGTGAACCACGTTCGCGCAGATTGCGATGCACACGTGCAAACATTTGATGCTGCGGTATTCTTCTGTTGGGGTATCGGTCTTCGTAAACTTGCCTAGCTCGGCGGCCGCTTTCGCCAGCTGCCCCATATTCGAGATGCATATCCGCTAGCTCTTGATGCGTAAAACGATTCATCTTATCACTAGTAAGTCAGCTCGTACACTGATGACAGCAGGAGTGGTCGGGCGAGCTGTACACTGGTTGGGTACACACAGCGCCCTCTACATACGCATGCGTACATTTGCGGGCATTCTTTCCTATGTGAAATCGGTTTCCTGACGTATTCCCTACCTCCCCAAGAAATTTGAACGATAAGTTTTGAATCACCCTGTATAATATTTTTGTACAATGGTTTTTTTAGGAATAGGTAAAAGAAGATTTACATGTTTAGCAATTCTTGTATTATAGTTTATGTCTAATATCACTATCAATCCAGTGCTTTTAAGATATATAATGATATTGTATATGTATAATTTTCTTAAAGGTAATATATGTAATTCACTATAAAAGTGTCTAACACTATCATAACTGCTTTTCTTTAAAATGCATCTAATTGTTCTATTTAATGGTTTAATGTTGCTGTAATATACTCCACCCCAAGAAATTAATCCATATGTTAAATGAAATTTAATCCATGCATTATAAATTAGTTTTAACCCTTCCAGTGTCTAGGTTGGCTGGATACATTTGGAGAATCTGAATTGAGAGGCCAAGGATGTATACATACGTTTTTAGTACAAAAAAAAAATCGATTTTTTTAAAATAAAAATTGCCATTGTAAATTTTTTTATATATATCTTATAAAAATATATAATTCAGGCTTTAAAAGTAATATTTTGTTTTTTAATTTGATGCATATTTTATTAAACTACAATGTAAATAATTTTATAAAGCCATCTGATTGCCCTTTCTTAGAAGCACTAAACGGTATTGCCGATTTGCATGTTAACGTCAATATTTGCTGAAGCAACCTCGTGATTTAAGCTCACAAGTTTGATTTTAGCTATTATCAACAAATTTTTCCTTAAATTTTCGAAAATCTAAAAATTAACAAAAAAACTGCTATTTTTAAAAACCATAGATTTTGGAAGTAATTACAGAATACATACCACAGTTTTTTTTCCTGTTTCACACTCTTTTCTGTCATAAACCTATTTCAATATTCCCAAGTTATTTTTATAATTTTTTCCCAGCATTCTATGCATCTTTCCCACCTTCAAAATCGAAACTGAAAGTAAACATATCCTTCTTAGAAATTCTGGTTGCAGCTGCATTTAATTAGTTATGCTTCACCGAGTCAACAAGACACAGATGGCTGACATATGATATCTCCATTGTTCGGTGTGCTGTGTTTTTTTCAGTTTAGGTTTATCATATTGGATACTCTTTGTCAAGTTAGCATTTTTTTATATTTAAACCTTAGTTAGTTTTCATTTCAGTAGATTTATTTTTGGAAATTAGCCATCTTTTGGCCGATTGATAAGTATTGATTTTTTCATAGTTATGTTATATTGTATGGCCAGCCTACAATTTGTGGCTGTGGATATTTTAACATCACATTAGGCTATATGTTAATTTTTCTTTTATTATATATTACTTTTACAGTAAAACTTTGATAATAGTATCATTTTCTGAAAATAAATGAGGTCTTGGATATGAAAGCAAATTCATTTCTGTATATTTACTTCAGTTATTTAGCAATCTTCAATCGGCTGTTTTATTGATCTTTCCAGGTTGTGCTAGATCGGAGGCCGGCTTAAAAGTTGTTATATATATTTTATTTAACATCCCATTAGGTTATATGTAATTTTTCCAGTATTATTCCTTGTTTTTTTTTAATAAAAAAAATTTGAGCTTGTACCATTTTCTGAAATTGAATGTCTTGGATACAGAAGCAAATAGACTTCCTTGCTAAGAAAATCGGCCATCATTTGGGAGGGCAATTTCAGGAAGGGCTAGTTCTTGGTGCCAAACCTTTGTGCACTTAGCCAAGATTGCCAAACTTCAACATCCAAAGAAAAAATTCATAATGTTTAGTAAAAAAAAAGCATCCAAACAAATTTTTTTTTTCTTTTTCATAATTATTTCAGAAAATCCTGTGAATGTGAGAAGGCCAAGTCACGTTGTATAACACTGGCCGTGTTTAAAATATATGACACTGAAACGAATTGTTAAAAGAAATAAAAATCACATTTCAGGTTGAATATTATATTATTCGGGAGGAAATTTCCTTTCGATAAATATATAATTTAACTATTTTTATTCAGCAGGTTTTCCAAAATGAAGCCTTAATTGTATAGTGTGATCTTTTTTTACCATATCACATTGAAAAAGGCTTGTTAAAATCAACATGCTTGCAAATTTCTTTATATTATTTATTTTCATAAAATTCATAATTAAATTCTGTTTAATTTCATATATAACATGACCTATTTCCGTTGATTGGTTATTTTTTTTTAATTCTAAAGTTGACTTGTTGATCTGACTCATCACAGTTGGCTCAAAGCCTGGAATTTTCTCAAAGTATACCAAGAAAAAAATTACAAAATGAAAAAAATATTTACTTTAAACCAAAAAAGTAATTTTTTGTTATTCAGAAATATATAGTCATTCGATTCATGTGCATTGTAATCATTTCTGTCTATTAGGTTTTTTTTTATTATTTATGTTGCCGATGCATTTTTTTTTACTACGACTCCAAAAAAGTCCTATTAAAATGAAACATATGGTCTTTTTCGTTAAATATTATAATTACAGAAAATCCAGAATGAAATGCTGATTAATTTGGCATACAACATGCCTTCCTTTCATTAGTTATTTGGCAAAAAAAGTTCTAAAGTTAAAGTTTTTTTGGCTGAGCATATGCAGAAAATAGCATGGCCCCTAGATGGAAACCTGTTTTTCAGCCTGGAAACTGGAAGGGTTAAAAGTGTAATATTTACAAAATTTCTGATATAAAATAATTGTGGTATTATTGTATTAAGTTTATTTATTAAAGAATCAATGTATTTTTTACAAGTTAGTTTACTATCAATATATACTTCTTCTAGTGACTTGCATGAGCAAACCATTACCGATGCATTTAAGTGTATGATAAAATAATTTCGTTTTCAAGTTATCTCTTTGGTTTTGTCTCAATCGGAAATATACATATTTCGTTTTCTCCTCATTTAAAAACAACTAATTTTTTATAAACCAATTTCTGATATTCCATAAATCTTCATTTATTTTTTCAAACAAAATATTTTCAGTATTTGCTGTATATATTAGAGCAGTATCATCAGCAAATGCTATTAATTCTCCTTTTAGTTCCAGGTTACAAAGATCATTTATAAAAATATTAAATAATATTGGACCTAATAATAATAATAAGTCGAAAAATGGTGCTCATGTGTTATTGTTTGAATTTAGCTCTAATAATGTTAGTAAATTTATTCACTGTAACTGCTCATGAAATAGATTTGTTCACTTTTATTGTGTTGGTATGAAGCAAGTCAACTTTAAGATGTCCTTAGAGAAGAAAAAAGACTGGGTATGTTCAAAATGCAATAGTTTTCCTAGTAATTCCATTAAGCCTAAATCTATTAAACAACAAAAGCCAAAACAACAAAGAAACATCCAGTAATAAATAGACACTTTTTGACATCGATTTCAATTTTAGAGGAAAAATTGTCTGAGCCGGGTGGGATATGAATCCACGACCTCCTGATAACATGTCAGGTGCTCTGGACCACTGAGCTACCGGCCGCCGATCAAGATTTCCTCTAATTAAAGCTATGAACCCTTTATGTCACATATAGGTGTTGTTTTAGGCAATTTTTAGCCCTAGCGGCTCTTTATTTGCCAATAGATGGAAAGCATGCCTTACAAGTATGCTAATGATAATAAATATTGAGATAAACTCAGATAAACTCGATAGTTCAACATCCAGTAATAAATAGACACTTTTTGATGTCGATTTCAATTTTAGAGGAAAAATTGTCTGAGCCGGGTGGGATACGAACTCACGATCTCCTGATAACATGTCAGGTACTCTGGACCACTGAGTGGCGGCCGCTGCTCAGTGGTTCAGAGCATTGATTATTACTGGATGTTGAACTGTCGAGTTTATCTGAGTTTATCTCAATATTTATTGACAAAGAAACAGTATTTCATCACGAGATCCCACAGTGGTTGATATGGAAACCCAAAGTTTGACATCAATTTAGTCTTTAGAACTCCCAAATAATGTTATGGTTAAATAGAACGTAGCAACTAACAGGAATAAAGAATTGCAGAATATAAATATTGAAATGCCATATGAAAAACATATTACACAAATAATAAGGGAGGAAATGCAAATATTAAAGATTGAAGTAACAGAAACCTTTAACACAAAAATAGAAATGTTCTAAAAATGTAATCCATAAATGTACTCAAAGTGCTGAATTTAACTCAAATAAAATTGATGAATTTATTAAACTTATGGTTGAACTACTAAACAACTGAAAGCATTAAAAGAACATAATGAAAAATTAGAAGCAAGTGGTTGGCTGCAAGAAAAAGAAATAGAAAATTTAAAAAAAAGTAAGAGATCTACAGCAATATAGTGATGTGATGAGCAAAAAAATTATAATATTATTAATCCACTAGCGAGTTAAACTCTTGTGGTGAGTTGACTTAAATATGTACTGCTAAATGTTTAATTTGAATAAATTGTTGTCGCCGTTGTCACCGTCGCCGCCGCCGTCGTCGTCTCCTCCTCCTCTTGTGGAACACCATATTTAATTTTCTTTTCATCACTGTAATAATTCCATATTTTAACTTTTTGAGTTCTATTTTTTAAATAGGTGTGAAACCATAATAAAATTGCCTCTCAAACTCCTGCTCTCTCAAGTGTGTATAATAATATGTGTGAAATTGAGTCAAATGCCTTCTTTATGTCCAAAAATATTACCGCTGTTTTTAAATTTTTATTTATTGCATGTAGATTGAAGATGTTAATTTTAATATAGCATCCTCTGTTCCATTGTCTTTCCTAAACACAAACTGATTATTTATGTCTAGAAAATTTAGAAGGCTAATCTTAATTAGCTTTTCAAATATTTTTGGAAACACTGATAATAAAGCTATTGGCCTGTAATTATTAATATCTAGATGTTTACTATCTTTGTAAACAGGTACTGTAGTTGAATTTGTAAGAATTGTTGGGAAATATCCAGAATGCAAAGATAAATTTTAGAGATAACCTAAAATAGCTGAAATGTTACTTTTTATTTCTTTAATTATCTCTACAGATATACAATCTGCTCCTGGGGCGGGGGTGGCTCAGTCGGTAGCGCGCCAGGCTCGTAATCTGTAGTTCTCAGGTCCGAGTCCCAGCTGGGTCAGCGTTGAGATTTATCTCCGCAAAATTCCCCGCCCTGCCCACGGTCAGTAGGGGACACCGATGGGCTTGGAAAGGCCGCCGTCCGTCGGATGGGACATTAAGCCGTGGCCCCGTGTGCAGGAGAGCCATACCCTGTGCACATTAAAGAACACGCTGGATGGCCTTGACGGGAGGCTACCATCTGTCTCCCAACAGCTGTTCCAGTGGGTCCCCTCCCCCAACCTTCTCTGAGTCTTCGGGGTCCTTGTGACCTGGCCATTTAGCCCATGGTGTGCAAAAAAGTGCCGCTCAGAGGTAAAACAACCCAACCCAACCCATACAATCTGCTCCCATCACTTTTCTTATTTGCAAAGAAGAAATTACTTCATTAATTTTGTATTCTGTTAAGTAATCTATGAAAATCGAATTCATTGATATGGATATCTTATCCTTTCTCTGTTCAGTGTATTCTGGAATTTCGGTTACAAATTTTTTAATTCTGTAAAATAATTATTAAAATTTTCAGCTAATAGAATCAGATTATCATTAGAAGAATGCATATTATTATTTACTTCTATTTATATTGGAATCATTTGTATATGTTACTTCTTTCAATATACAGGGTGATTGTAAACTTTCAACAAAAAAAAGGGGTCATAGTACACATCAGACAACCAATTTTTGCAATGGAACCTAGGGTCGCATTCCACTCCTTCTGCCAGAAAAGAGTACTTTCGAAAATCGCCACGCATGCACAAGTATTTACAACCGGTGCATGAAAATCACACTACGATGATTCGGAAATCTCTCACGGTACAATCTTTGTGCTTCACGTCCATTACTACCTGCTTGACCGTACATCAGATGCCTATCCGCCAATTCCTCGTAAGTGTAATCTTCCATGTCCTTCACGAATACATCACTTATCATGTGACGTTATCATGGTAATGTCGATGAACGGGTTCGGCTGCATTTTAAATGTTTGTTCTTAATCTTCTACGCACTTGCTCAGCACACCTGATTTGCGTCTTGTGATTTTCATGCACCGGTTGTAAATACTTGTGCATGCGTGCCGTTTTGCGAAAGTACTCTTTTCTGGCGGAAGGAGTGAAATGCAACCCTAGGTAGGTTCCATTGCAAAAATTGGTCGTCTTGATGTGTACTATCACCCCTTTTTTTTGTTGAAAGAGTTTACAATCACCCTGTATATGTATAAAATATTCAACACAGTCTACGCTATCTGATGAATCATTCCCAGCTCTTAGCATTTCAACTGTGATTTCATCTACCTCTGCATAGTTTAATTAAGAGATAGGAAAGATCTTGAAATGTGACCATTATTAAAGACAGTAAGTTATTTGTCATCACTCCAAATAATGTAGATAAGAACTAATAACATTTCATGACATCTCTGAAATGCTCAGTCCATTTTCCTATGACAGAAACTTCATTTTCAATAAGTGTTCCATCTTTATCCCTTAATCCCCATATACCATTCTGTTTTCTTCTACACTTTGTGATTATAATTTCAAAATTTCTATGTCACTAAACTCTTTTCCAATCACTTAATATATATATTAATAAGATGCTGTGATCCTATTGTGGCTGGTAATTTTTCATATTTTAATTGCTTGACAATTTCGAAAATTTCTTTTTTTTTTCTGCTTTTGATAGACAGGGTGAAACTGAGATGTTAATTAGACAAATATATTAGTAATATATAGCAACAGAATGGGAATATTTTGTTTGTGTTAGCAAATCCTTTCATTTAGAACCATACAGCCATATTTATTCACACATTATAAAGCCCAAAATAACCAGCCAAGTTGATAAATCTCTTTTTCTTGGGGGAGAGGGGGGTAACAGATCTCTACTGTACAGTGGAAGGGCACGTGGTCTTAATTCTACAAGTGTTTAGTGTTGTCTAAATTTTTGATCTTATTGACGAAGTTTGCAAAAAATACCAGAAAAGTTGACTGTTGGTCAGTCTTCTGCTGGCAATGACATATATAAACAATATATATGTGTATAAGATGAAATTTATGGTAATAGCATATATAATTAGATAAATATCATCAATTACATTGATACAAACAAGTGTATTTAAAAAAAATTGTAGATTTCAGATGTTAATACAAATCCTGGAGGAATGAAAATATTAACATATGTACATACAAAATCCTCATGCAGCCATGGGCTATGGAGGTCCAACCAGACTATAATTTTCCTCTCCAGACATGTCTCTTCTGAGCTACAGCTGCTGCATTTGGCCACTCTAGGCCAATTCTACCAAGGTCCTGTTTGACATTGTCTGCCCATCGCATCCTAGGTCTCCCCCTTTTTATGAAACCCTTAGGCACATTGTTCTTAATCCTGTTTGTCAATTTGCAGCTATGCATATGGGCAACATGGCCAAACCAATGCAGTCACTCTCTGCACAATTTGCTGCTCAAAACAGGTTGATGACTCCTTTTAACCTCATCATTACTTACAAAGCCAAACCACCTAATTCCCAAGATACTGCATAAGCATCTAGAATCAAAGGTATCAAATTTCTTGTTATCCTGCTTACAAACGATCCATGTTTCACTATCATAACTAACCTTAGAAAAAACCAAACTATTATACAGCCTAATTTTAGTCTTTAGGTGTAAAAGCCGATTTTTCCACACACTCCATAGTTTCTTAAAAGTCCCAGTGGCAATCCCTGTTCTTCCTATATATAGTATTGTATTATAATATTGTAATGCTCCAAAAGTATGTTAAACTTCTTTACTTTAAGCCTTTTGACTGATCCAAATTAAAACTCTGGATAACATATTGGGCGCCAATCAATATTAACTTGCCAAATAAAGTTAAATGAGGGTTTATTAGGTATATGAGCATTACTTATTGAATAAGAAATTAAAAGATTAAAATTATTAAAGTCAAATCTTAATAAAAATCAATTATCTTTGCTGAAGAGAAAATAATAGCAAAGTCAAAATATTCATATAACAAAGTTTATTTCATGAACTTTTTTCAAAATTTTTTAAACTTTTTTAAAAAAAGTCATGAACTCACCATATAAATTGATGAAACAAAATAGTTTGAACAAATAAAAGCTCATTTAAACATTTCCAAAGCTGACAAACTTCTCAGCTAACATTGTTCTCATTTTTATCTCATACTGACCATCTACTGTGGCATATAAACTGACAGGCTCCTGTCAGACCTCTGTGGCAAGCAGCTGCTTGAGGGGGTATTTATTTTTTATTACTGACCATCTCCATTATCATTACTTTATTATCATTACTGACTCTTATCATTCCTATCTCTTAGCCTTATAACTTCATGACCTGATGTCACTTAGTATACATGTGGTGTACAACTGATGTGTGTGTTTCATGCTGGGAAAAACATTTGCATAATCTGATGATCATGCACCTCACGCTTGCTATGATGCAAGAGAGTGTGTGTCCTAAACATGTGCATTAGTGCGCATGTTTAGGACACATCTCACTGTCAATCAAAAGTCGGAGTTGCACATGCGCCACTCCTTTAGCAGATTGGAAGAGAGAAAAGTGATTAGGTGTAACTGAAATATTCCCCAAAATGATAAAAATAATGTAAATAAGTAAAACTGGTTAAGGAAAAGTAAAAGTGAAGGGTGGACCATCACAATATGTGCAAAGTCACTAAATCAGAGTGAATCATAGTAAAGTGTTCGATATATTTCAGTATTACGATGGTTAAACACTGTTCATCCAGATAAATGGTTCCCAACCTTTTCGGCTTACCCTCCCTCCTTCATCTTTTGCCAAGTAAATGATAATTAAATACAGTTCATGGAGCAAAAATGGATAGTACTTCATGAAAATAAAACAATTTCTTCCCTATAAAACTAATTGAAAAATATTTTCCACATATAGAAATTTATGAAAACATTCCCACAAATTTCTAAAACTCCCCCTAGGGGGCAGTAACTCCCCAATTGGGAACCACTGATGTAGATGGAGCAAAAATGCATAATACTCAGTAATTTATGAAACATGCATGAACCCACAATAAGGTAACGTTGAGAAACATGCAAAAATTAAATGCAACTAACTTTATAATTTATACAATATGTGCATGTTTACTTTGAGTTGTATTGTTTTACCTCTGAGCAGCACTTTTTTGCACACAATGGAATAAATGGCCAGGTCACAAGAACCCTGAAGGCTCAGAGAAGGTTGGGGGGAAGGGAATCCACTGGACATATGAGACAGATGGTAGTCTCTTATCAAGGCCATCTAGCATGTTCTTTAACATGCAAAGGGTTTAGTTCTCCCATATATGAGGCCACAGCTTAATGTCTCATCCAACAGATGACAGCCTCTTCAAGCCCATCAGTGTCCCCTACTGATTTTTTTCTTTGATTTTGCATGTTTATAGATGTTATTGTGAATTTTTTTGCATTTCCTAAAGTTACCTAATATTATAAATTTTTGCTCCCTATATATATATTATAAGTGTTTAACCTTTAATGGTACTAAAATAAAGGGAACTTGACTATTATTTACTCTAATTTAATGACTTTGCACATATTTTCACATGTTCACATGTGAAATCTTTATTGCTCCAGGATTTGCCTTATCAATTTAAATCTACACATTTTTGTAAATATGCTTGTGTGTAAGTGTTATTGATGATGTTTCTCTAATTATTATTTATACACTGATATTATTTCCTTTATTAGCATACTTTTTGTGAAATCTTACTTTTGTGGTATTTTGAACCTGGCATACACTTAAAGCTGGTATTTGTTTAGTTAATGTAAATAAGAAAATGGAGACCTTTTAAATCGTTTGATTAAGGTACCATTCTCCAGCAGTAATTGCCAACTTTTTGAGCTCACTGATTAGAATAGTAGAATCCTCATCTAGGCAAAATGTTTTTTTTTCTGGATTAGGTTCCCAATTCTGGTTTAGTATCAGCTATGATGCCTGGATTTTTCAGTTAAAATTTGTTTGAGAAATATTAATTAGATGTATTGAAAATTTGATTAGGTATGAGTATTTCTTATCCATATTATCCTTAGATGACTACTCCTTTTAAGGACCATTTGGTATGAGCTCCTGTTCATGGTGAGAGATCACCCTGTGAAGGTTTTTCAGGCACCATCATGGTGTCCTTAATTTTGCCTGCATGTTCGCTGTCTGCTGTCTCTGGAAAGGAGGATCCTGATAGTTGCTCAGGGGTCTCTTCAGCTATTTTCAGCTCATGACTATTGAATGCCCCTTGGCCTGTCTTGCCATTGGGAAGCTGTTTGTCACAGTGCTGGGCAGCCTTTAGAGGGCTGCTGCTACACACTGCTTTGGCCTCTGCTTTATGTGAGTGTGAATTTTGAACCCCCCCCCCCCCCCCAGAATCAACTAGCTGGACCTGCTAAGGGCAGTTATGTTGTACCTTGTCAATGTCTGTCAATACCTTACCAATGTCTGTGTACAAGATTGCAAGTTTCCTCACACTTTTATTTTTATTTTTTGAGGACCCTTCTCTCTGGCTATATTGGTATGGTGCCCATGCAGTTCTGGCACCTGATCAGGCATTCCCTTTCTGGGTTCTTTGGTGGGTAGGGACCACAGGCACTGAATCATTCCAAAAAAAGTTAGTTTCTTCTAAAATTTCATCAGCCTGGTTGTCAAAACGAGCCTATCACGAGGGTCCATCTTCATCTTCTTTGACTTCATCATCTTTGTCATTCTCTTTCTTATCTGTTTCTTCTCTTTTCCCACAATTCGTTTTCATCCACTCAATGGGTGACATTTGATTGGGAGCAAGTCACTGTTCTTGATCCAAAAGGGTATGGAAGGTTGTGTGAGACCTCCAAAATCGTCTGAGATCTGGCAATCTGCAGGTTAAGACTGCATACTCCAAGCATTAGGAGCTACTCATGAATGTAACAGAGATTGGTTCGATATCTGTTTTGGTGTTGCTTCATCAGTCTACGAACTTCTTGTGGAGTGGCCTTTAAAATGGGATATTCTCAATGTTTTTGAGAAGGAACTCTGTTTCGAGTTGGTCCCTCATTGCAGTCAGACAGATTTTGGTGCATCATGATGGCAAATTGGTATCCACTTGAGTACTGATTGACTTTAAACTCACCTTACCTGTCTATTCCATCAAGGCAAGATATTAGCCTTAGGTTAACAACCCTTTGCATTGCTTTCAACGTCTGAGGTATGGTCATGCATGCACAGCTTGCCAAAGTAAACCTAGTTGTTCTCACTGTGGTAGTCAGGATCACTATGCAGACTGCACAGCTGAGAGTGCAAGCTGTATGAATTATTCAGCATTCTCCTACAACAGTCTGAAGTGTAAGGAAGAAAGAGAGGTTCAACACCTCAAAGTGGTAAATAACATTCTTACCCTGAAGTGAGAAAGCTCGTTGCACCTCCCACCCTGCCTGGCAGATTTTCCAATGCCAGTTCAGTCATTGGGAAGACCACCATTCCAACATCATCAGTGAGGGTGCAGATAGTAGTAAGTGTACCACCTTCTGAATCTTTCTTTCCTGTGAGATACCTCTTGGAACATGTGAAACCCAAGTTGGTATCTGCATTGACATCATTTTCAGCTGCTTCCATTTCCTCCCATGGAAGTCCTCCTTCTTGACCTCTGACAGCCAGACCTAAACCATCTCAACAGAAGAAACAGACAACCCAAGCTCTTTGTATGACCCAGATCCATGTCCTTCAAAATGAGACACAAGACTGCCTCAATTTTCATGAACTTTCCTCTGCATAGATGATTTTAAATTGGAAATCGCAGGCCATCAACAGTACCATGATCTGGCACTTTTGTCCAGTGAGACAGGGATGAAGATGTTTGGGTAAATCCTCATGATCCACCACTCTCCATTCCAGTCCATTACCTTCACCACTGTTCTTGAGATAGTAGTCATCCACCTCTTTGTGATATTCTAATTGACTGTCTCATTTCCTATCTTCCACCTGGCAACATTATCCACCACTCAGACCTTGATGATCTTGTTGTGCAACTGCCAGCTGCCTCTTTTTTTTAACATGGTTGATTTTAATGGACATAGTTTGCTTTGGGGCAGTAATGAAACAAATGGAAGAGTTAGGAGTCCTCAAGCAGTGTGTTACAAATTCCTCACTCTTCTTGTTGAACACTGGTGTCAGTACATATTTTCCCTCCTCAACCCCCACATTAACTGCTATTGATCTTTCCATATGCTCCTCATTGATTCTTCCATTCTTCATAGGAATCAAACGATATTTGCTTAAAAAAAGAAATTCAAAACATTCAATCCACTGCTGCATACAATGGCTTCCAACCAACAATAATAGAAAAGCTAATCAATCAATATAGAAACAGCAGCAGAAGAGATTCAGCTCTCCTCTCAATCACCAGTTCTGAACAGGCAACCTTTGCCAGATCTTATTCTTATGTTCCTGTCCTATTTGAATCAGTCAGCAAATTACTTAGAGCCCAAAATATCAAAATTGTTTTCAGCCTAGCTCCAAATCTGAAAAAAGCTATAAAAAGGGACAGAGTCTTATTTAGCATCCTTCAAAAATCAGGCGTATACAGATTTCCCCTATATTTGCTGGATAATTTTGTTGTCTACTATATCGGAAAAATCATACATTCTCTACAGAGGAGATTCATGAGCATCAGAGAGATGTCAACCAAAACAAGCTAACAACTGCTACTGCAGAGCTAGCAATACAACACAAGCAACCATAGACTGGGAGTAAGCCACACTGCTAACATGTGCATCCACTTACTACAGAATCATAGTCCATAAGTTTATTGAAATAATGATCTCGCCCATCCCCACCTACAACAGAGACACTGGAATCACCCTTCATGATATGTGGAAAGAAGCTCTTAACAGCCTTAAAGTCACCACATAGTGTCACTTCACTGAAGAAGGTGCATTGTCCTTGCTCCAAAAAGCTTCTTAGTTTTCTCCTAAAAACTTTTAACATGAAAATAGTTTGAAAGATAAACTTAAAAATTTTGCTCCATTTGCTCAGTGACAGAAAATTGTAATTTAATTAATTTCTGAACCTTTAGAATTTTTTTTGAAATAAAGGTTCAGAAATTAATTAAAATAAATTAAAATTCTTTGACATTGAGCAAACTGAGAAAATTTTTTGAGTTTATCTTTCAAACTATTTGAATTTCTTTTAAAATAATAAAGAGAAAAATGAAATTTGGGAAATAAAACAGTTACTATATCCGCAGAAAATATAGTAATTATAGTGGGCTGAGAAGAAAATGTTTTCACCAAAGTAAAATCCTATTTAAGCAAATCCATATTTAGAACTCAGATATGTGGCACACATTTCTCACAACAGTGCACACACAGCATTAAATTCTTTGTCAGTAGATGTAGGACTGGTATCAAAAATATTTGAGTGCTTTCATATATATAGTATGCAAAATACGGGGTCACGTGCATCACCAGGTGATCTAGGCAACTATTTGAGATTGTTGCTCATCAGTAATCGTCAGTAGTGAATCACAATGGGAAAAACAAAAGATCTTTCAGGGTTCGATAAAGGGCTTATTGTGGGTGCCCATCTGGCTGGAGTGATGATTTTAAAAACAGCAGAGTCGACTGGTTTCTCAAAAGGTGAGATATCTTGAGTTTTTAATCAGGGGAAAAATAACCCACATTACTTGTCTAAAAGGCGTAAGTGTGGTGCGACAACAATCTGTCAGGAACGAGATCACCATTGTCTGAGACAGCTTGTATGGAGAAACAGGACTTTCTGTATGCAGCAATTGACCAAAGCATTCAATGAAGGCTTATCTCAGTAACCCATATCTTAGTGAACTATGTGCAGAGAATTGAAGAGGATCATTATTAGCAGTCACATGCATATATGGAAACATTGATTTTTGTGAAGAACTGGAAACTTCGTCTGCAGTGGTATCAGGAACACCATGACTGGACACTGGGAGACTGGAAAAAACCATGTGGTCTGATGAGTCGCAGTACACCTTGTTCTGTATTGATAGTAGGCAGAGAGTTTGGCAGGAGCCCAATGAAGCAATGGACCCAGCTTGCCTTGTAAATACAACTCGAGGTTCTGGAGGTGGTGTCATGGTGTTGGGTACATTCTGTTGGTACAGAACAGATAAAGTAGGATGTTCTCCAAGGATTATCTGAACATTGTTGCTGATCAAGTCCATCCTGCAATGTTGACTTTTTATCCAGCAGGTGTCGGCCGTTTCATGGATGACAATGCTACTGTCCATTGCACAAGATGTGTTCAGCAATAGTTCATCGAGCATGACAGTGACTTTCATCTTCCCTGGCCATTACAAAGCCCGGATCTGAACCCCATTGAGAATGTATGAGACATGTTAGAAAAACAGATCCAGGAGCAAAGTCCTCTTCCATCAAATCTGAGCCAGTTAAAGGACTGTCTGGTGAATGGCTGGTATGCTGGAGATGTAAAGGCACTCCAACACCTTGTGGAATCTATGCCAAACCACATACATGCTGTAATTCAGGCTAAAGGAGGTCCTACTCAGTATTGAATAAAGGTTTCTAATTCAGTGGCCGGTGTATGTATATCTTATATTTCAGTATTTTTTTTGTGTTTTTAAACTTTATATTCATAGTTTTTTTGTCCGTAATATACTATGGAGTACTTTACATGTTCATTCATACAAATGTACATGATCCAAAGGGAAAAACTGTCAAAATATGCTGACAACATATTAACATTAGTAAGATCTGTGGTCATTTTCATTGTCCAACGTTTTAACATACTACCACAACAAAATGCATTGTTCAAATCATGAAATTTCTTTATATAGGGAGAATATTCAAACTAGTTAGACAAGCAGACACATTCAGATCCGATGAATTAATTTGTGGGAATCTAAAAATACACATGTATTGAGGAAAAAATAGAGTTAAGATTGACAAAGTAATGATTTAAGTAAGTTAAAAACAGATGATATTTCTCATAGCTACAAAGCATCACTACACAAAGGATTACATTATTAAGTCCTCTTTTACATGTAGTTGCCTTTTTTTATTGTCATCATTTGAGAGGTGTGTGTATGAAAAATTTGTTTTTCTCTAGTTTGCAACATATTGTATAGATCTGGGCTGTAAACGATTAATTATAACTTCAATTAAGGTGGATTGGTAAGAAAAAAAGTAGTTATTTAAGTGTAAGCATATTTTATAATATTATCATCATCATCCTTAAGCAGCCATGGGCTACGGTGGTCCAGCCAGACTGCAATTTAGTTCTCCAAGAAAGTCATCCTGAGCTACATCTACTGCATCTGGCCACTGCACACCAATTTTAACAAGGTCCTGTTTGACATTGTCTTCCCACTGCATCCTAGGTCTCCCCTTCTTTCTGAGGCCTTTAGGCACACTGTTCATAACCCTATTCGCCAATCTATAATTATTCATATGGGCAACATGGCCAAACCAACGGAGTCTCTCTCTGCACAATATGCTGCTTAAAGGAGGTTGCAAACTCCTTTGCCTAATCTCATCATTAGTTACAAAGTTAAACCACCTAATGCCCAAGATACTGCATAAGCATCTGGAATCAAAAGCATCTAGTTTCCTGTTATCTGGTTTACAAAGTGTCCAAGTTTCACTACCATAACTAATCCTAGAAAGAATCAAATTATTATACAGTCTAATTTTAGTCTTTACGTGTAAGTGCCTATTTCTCCACACTCCATAGATTTTTAAAAGTTCCAGCAGCAATCCCTATTCGTCTGTTAATCTCATGCCGCACATCACCATTATATGTTGCATAGCTCCCAAGGTAATTAAACTGTGACACCTGCTCAAGATTGCCAACATTCAGATTAACTGAATCACAGCCTGCCTGACCAATTTTCATCACTTTAGTTTTCTCTCTGTTTATAACCAAACCTACTCTACTACCAGTTTCATCAACAGCTCGAATGAAAGAGTTCACCTTATCAACATCATCTGCCAAAAGGGCTAAATCATCAGCATAATCTAAATCAGAAATTTTCGTATCTCCAGTCCATTTAAGGCCAAAATCTTTCCCTTGAAGAGAATTTCGCATAACATAATCAATAACCAAGCTAAAGAGAAAAGGAGACAAAATGCACCCTTGTCAAACACCAGAAGTAATGCTAAACCAATTCCTACAAGCCTTACCAACTCTCACACATGACTCAGTGTTATTATAGAGAGCTTTCATTATGTTAACTAACTTGTCAGGTATACCATATGATTTCACAATCAACCACAAATTATGACGATCAACAGAGTTAAAAGCCTTTTTGAAATCAACAAAGCTAGCAACCAAAGGTTTCTGAAACTCTCAACATTTCTCAAGAATCTGCGTAAGTGAAAATATCTGATCCACACATCCCCTACCACTTCTGAATCCACTTTGCTCATCACACAATTGACTGTCAACCAGATTCTTAATTCTATTAAGCGTTATAATGGAAAGAACTTTACCTGGAACAGAGAGTAGGCTGACACCCCTATAGTTATCACAAGAACTGCGATCACCTTTTTTGAAAATAGGGAAAACAATAGCTCTTGTAAAATCCTTAGGAACCATGCCTTTATCATAAAAGATATTCAGAATTTCAGTCATCCAAGTGGTAACGGAAACATTCCCAGCTCTAAGCATTTCCGTAGTAATTTCATCTACCCCTGGGGATTTATGTAGTTTTAGTTTAGAAACAGCCAAAATAATTTCAGATTGTGTTATAGGGCCAATGTTAAAGCCACCAATGCATCTATCATCATTGCAAACAATGGGAATAGAACTAACCACATTGTTTAGAATATCGCTGAAATGCTCAGCCCTCCTAGCCATGACAGAATCCTCCCCTTCTATAACCTTACCTTGTTTATCCTTCAATCCCTGTATACCTGTCCGTTTTCTACCACACAAAACATTAACTATCTGGTATAGCTCTCTGCTTTTGTGCTGTCTAACTGCTTCCTTGGTTTTGTCAGCCAAACCATCAAGCCAAAGATTCTTATCAACAGCTAACTGATCTTTTAGATGTTTATTAAGTTCTCTGTAATGCTTTCTATTAGGACTTGTAGGGTATTGTTTAAGATATTCCTGCAGTTCTTTCTTTCCGAAATAAGCCCAAGTGCCTTATGACTCAAATAATTCTGCCTCTTCTGTGCCTTTTTTCCTAAAAGAGTGTTGTTAGAGTCCAAAAAAGCCTGTTTAAAATGATCCCATTCTTCCTCAACTTCAGTAGTAAGCATACCATGACTGTCATAATGACTAAGTAACCTCTCATGGTAAGCTTTGGCTGTAACTGGGTCTTTCAGAGCTTCAGTATTAAAAGTAAATATTTTAACCCTAGCACAACACTTTTTAAGTTTAAGTTGCAAGACACTTTTTGGGGGCGGGGGTGGCACAGTTGGTAGAGCGCCAGGCTCATAATCTGCAGTTCCCAGGTTTGAGTCCCAGCTGGGTCAGCGTTGAGATTTATCTCCGCAAAATTCCCCATCCTGCCCACGGTCAGTAAGGGACACCGATGGGCTTGAAAAGGCTGCCATCCGTTGGATGGGACTTTAAGCTGTGGTCCCGTGTGTGGGAGATCCATACCCTGTGCACGTTAAAGAACACACTGGATGGCCTTGACGGGAGGCTACCATCTGTCTCCCAACAGCTGTTCCAGTGGGTCCCCTCCACCAACCTTCTCTGAGCCTTCGGGGTCCTTGTGACCTGGCCATTTAGCCCATTGTGGGCAAAAAAGTGCCGTTCAGAGGTAAAACAACAACAAACAACAAGTAAGACACTTTTAACAAGGATTTTCAAGGACACTTTTAACAAGGTTCAGATCCAATTTCAGCTCCCCTATATGACCTGGTATTCCTAACAGAACTAGCCCATTTGCTGTTAATTAATATATAATCAATCATATTCTTATGCAGCCCATTAGGTGAAACCCATGTGTACTTATGTATGTCACGGTGTTTGTAATGAGTGTTGGTTATTCTGAAACCATTGAGTTTACTTACCTGTAGGAAACGTTGCCCATTGCCATTGCAGCTACCAATACCAAAAGGGCCTATCACCCCTCCCCAAAGGTCAGAGTCAATACCAATTTTGGCATTGAAGTCACCAAGAACAAGGGTAATATCTTCTTTCTTGACAGAATTCAAAATATCCTGAAGTTGTTCATAAAACTTATCCTTCTCATCTTCATCGGCATCCTCAGTGGGGGCATAACAGCAGATAACATCAAATCTTTAACGCTTGTCTGAAATTTTGCTGCTGAGAAGCAGACCCACGCCTTGGTGATGCTTATTGTCGTCCCTCCCTGAAAAGAGAAATTTAAGATTATTTTTAAGAATCTGACCTTTATCTGTCCATCTGGTCTCTTGCAAGCCAAGAATATCTAAATTATAATGGTGGAATTTTTGTGCGAGGACACCAAGAGAAAAAGCTCTGTGCAGAGTCCTCACATTCCAACTACCTATGGAGAGAAAATGGTTAGTGGGATGTTTAAAGAAACTATGTTTATTGAGAGAGGGAATGCTGACAATATCAAACAGCCCCCTAATTGCAGACATGGGGCAAAGACCCGTTCCCCCACCACTAAAGGCTGAAACCATCTACACTGGAAGACTTCCTCCAATGTAGAATTTGCCGATGCCAATAGAAGCAAAGAGTTCAGGTGCCTGCGATGACCTCTGGTCAGGATTATCCACCAGCTGATAAACATATCCTGTGATTCTATTCATTGGGGCTGTCAACCCACAAACAAACAGAACACACAGCAGAAGTTTTTCCCTCCACAGAAGTCCACCAGTGCAGCAAAATCAGCATCCATAATCAAGCTCAGATCCATATTTCAGTCCAGTAGGTTTATATGGTCAGCACCAGAACGCTCTGTGGTTGACCACTCCTCAGCAGGATAGAAAAAAAAGAAAAGTAGCCATAGTTGTCTGGATCATTAGGCCACAATAATCTGGCTGCCCTCGCCTTCCATACCCTTCCACAAGAGAATGTCTCTTGCACTAATGGCCTGCACCACGAGAAGGCGGGGTCGGACATTAGGGGCTAGTTCCTGGTGCATAGCTCTCCTTCCAGTGACTACCTAGCTACCATTTACAGACCATATATATACTAATAAACAAGAATATTATATGTACTAATAAATCAAGCTCAGAGCCTTATTTCACTCCAGTCCAGTCAGTTTATATGGTCAGCACCAGGATTCTGTGTGGTTGAGCAGGGTAGAAAAAAGGAAAAGTAGCCGTAGTTGTCCAGATCAGTAGGCCATGCTAATCTGGCAGCCCTCCCTTACCGTTCACTTCCATAAGAGAGTATCTCTTTTGAAGGGTACTAATGGCCTGCACCACGAGAATGTGGGGTTGGACATTAGGTGCTAGGCCCGGCCGGTTCTATGCATCATCACAGGGGATTGGTGCATAGCTCTCCTTCCAGTGACTACCTAGCTACCATTTACATTTTCACTTAGGCAGATTCTTGAGAAATGTTTAGAGTTTCAGAAACCTTTGGTTGCTAGCTTTGTTGATTTCAAAAAGGCTTTCGACTCTGTTGATTGTCATAATTTGTGGTTGATTGTGAGATCATATGGTAAGTTAGTTAACATAATGAAAGCTCTCTATAATAACACTGAGTCGTGTGTGAGAGTTGGTAAGGCTTGTAGCAATTGGTTTAGCATTACTTCTGGTGTTTGACAAGGGTGCATTTTGTCTCCTTTTCTCGTTAGGTTGGTTATTGATTATGTTATGCGAAATTCTCTTCAAGGGAAAGATTTTGGCCTTAAATGGACTGGAGATACGAAAATTTCTGATTTAGATTATGCTGATGATTTAGCCCTTTTGGCAAATGATGTTGATGAGATGAACTCTTTCATTCGAGCTGTTGATGAAACTGGTAGTAGAGTAGGTTTGGTTATAAACAGAGAGAAAACTAAAGTGATGAAAATTGGTCAAGCAGGCTGTGATTCAGTTAATCTGAATGGTTGCAGTCTTGAGCAGGTGTCACAGTTTAATTACCTTGGGAGCTATGCAACATATAATGGTGATGTGCGGCATGAGATTAACAGACGAATAGGGATTGCTGCCGGAACTTTTAAAAATCTATGGAATGTGGAGAAATAGGCGCTTACACGTAAAGACTAAAAGTAGACTGTATAATAGTTTGGTTCTTTCTAGGCTTAGTTATGGTAGTGAAACATGGACACTTTGTAAACAAGATAACAGGAAACTAGATGCTTTTGATTCTAGATGCTTATGCAGCATCTTGGGCATTAGGTGGTCCAACTTTTTAACTAATGATGAGGTTAGGCAAAGGAGTTTACAACCTCCTTTAAGCAGCATATTGTGCAGAGAGAGACTCCATTGGTTTGGCCATGTTGCCCATATGAATAATTATAGATTGGCGAATAAGGTAATGAACAGTGTGCCTAAAGGGCTCAGAAAGAAGGGGAGACCTAGGATGCAGTGGGCAGACAATGTCAAACAGGACCTTGTTGGAATTGGTGTGCAGTGGCCAGATGCAGAAGATGTAGCTCAGGACAGATACGTTTCGAGAACTAAATTGCATGGCCTGGTTGGACCTCCATAGCCCATGGCTGCTTGAGGATGATGATGCTAATTATATACACAGTCATATCGGAATAATATAACCACCTACCATAATATATGTGTGGTAGGTGGTCATATTATTCTGATATGACTGTGTAATCAATAATAATGTAAATAATGAGTTTTGAACAAGATATAATAATACTCAGTAAATGCATTTTGAAACTGACATTTTTGTTAAATTTCACAAGTTAAATTGCTCTATTTTCTTTTCAGCTTCTTGTTGGGCTGCTTCATTTAGCTGAAGATGGGAATTTTTATATTCTGGATGAATCTGAATCAGTTCTCTGTGTATTTACTACCTACACAGTTGGTAAAGAATTTAATTTTGCTAAAGTGACATGTCATCAAGAATATGACATGCCATCTGAAATATGGCAAGAATCTCTAATTGGAAGCATCATTATTTTGAAAAACTTTCAGATTGTATTTGAAGTGATTTTGGATCAAAATGCTGTTGGCAGAGAATATATTTATATTTGTTCAAATATATCTTCCATTATTCCATTTTATAAAAATATTAATATTGAGAGGCCATCTGATTTAATTTGTAAACATTTAACAGATCTGGATGTTTCAGGGGGAAAATTGAGTCAGTACAAAACCACAAATTATAGCCAATATAGCGGATTAAGCAGTTCTAAATATGACATTGTAAATAGCAATCACTTCATGAAAGATGAAGCTTCCTGTAAAAAACAACTAGATTGTTCAGATTTTATTTCAAAATTTAAGAGGCAACTTTCACTTGAAAATGAAGTATTAGAAGATGAACATAAGATTAGGAAAATGTCTAGCACTAGAGTTAGTTTATGTCAGCAAATTTTGGTTATTGGGAAAACTTTGCCCATAACCAAAAATTCAGTAGTGTATCAGCAAGCAATGGTGCTTCTGCAGAGAAAAGCATTTGTGGAAATATCAGAAAATTGTTTTGGAGGTTTAGCACAAGAATTTTCTAATTTGATTGATCTTGAGGACAAATATTCTACTTCTTCCATCAGTAATAACCCCAGTTTTTCTGGAAATAGTTCAAGTAATTCAAAATTTACAAGTGGGATAAGTGAAGTGGAATCCAAGTTACTAATACTTAAATTTGAAGGATCTTCAGTGGTGAATTGTGCTGCATTTATCCCAGAACACAACTATTTGATGATAACACCCAATGAAGTTAGCACAGGTTTTTCTTTTCTAAATCAACACTCAGAACAAAGTACTAAACCTAGGAAGAGAACAGTAAAAGATTATGAGGAAATTGCAATATTACCAGAGACAGTATTCTTGCATTTACCAGTATCTTCTAATAAGGTAGGAATTTAGAAATATTGTCCTAATAATTTGATATTTTAAGATATTGATAATTTAAAGGACTAACTATTTAAGGAAAATATTTGCTAGAAGAAAGTTTATGTGTCTGTCCATTTATGCACTTGGTTACCAGAGGAGTAGGGGCACCAAACTTGACACGAACATTCATTTTGCCTAGGGGAAGAATATAGGGGTCAACCAAATATTGGGTGGGTTTGAATTTCTTAAAATCCCCATAGACTTAACATTAGCAGTTAAACATTGGTGTCTCTCATAGACTTAACTAGTAGTAGTTATTCAAAATTATGTGGGAGTGACATCTACTATATACTTTAGAGAGTTTCAGACATACCCTAAAAGACCTACCCTATACATGGGATAAAAAGAATACCTGGGATAAAAGGAACCCAGTGAATGAAATGATCCTAATGAGTTTATGCCAAACGAATGTTTCCAGTGTGGGGGATTGCCATCTACTACATAATTTAAAGATTTTCAGATCTCTTAAAGAGGAGGATAAAATTTGTACCTTGGGGGGGGGGGGGATGAAATTATCAATCAGTTTTAGGCCAAATGAAAGCTTGTGACATGGGGAATGTTATCTATATACAGAGAGTTTCAAACCTCTCCTAGAAGAGGGGGCTAAAATTTTTAACATAGATGAAATAGTCATAATCAGTTTATGTCAAGTAAAAGCTTGTGACGTGGGAAATGCCATCTACTATATACTTTAGAGAATTGCCAAAGGAGTATAGCAGGGGGGACAAAGTGATCATGATGAATTTTATGCCAGTGAAAGCTTGCAATGTGGTTAATGCCATCTACTATATGCTTTAAAGAGTTTCAGACCCAAACAACACCAGGTAATCTGCTAGCAGTTGATATTATTTAATGCCATCTGATATTAATTGCATATTATCATTAAGATTGAACTGCCTAGTCATATATATTAGGCATAATTCCAGACGGGTGAACACATATGACATCATCAGTGGCAGAAATTGGCAATATCCCTGTGGTTCCATAGCTACTTGAGTGATCAATCCCAAATTTCGTGGGTTGATCCCACTTAGTTCTGAACCTGTTGGTGTGATGGATGGGGTTCCTAGTTGTAATGGGTCAGGAATGATCCCTTGAAAGGCATCCGAGATTTCTGGAGTATTGCTGTCACCTATCTAGTGAATGGAGTTGTGAGCTGAGAATGAAGTTATTGATTGACATATGCTTAGCGCCAAACTTTTTGTGGGAGTTGTGACTGGAGTGGTGGAAAGCTGTAATGAACTTATCAAAGAGTTTTGTGCCAAACTTTTGGCATAAGTATTACTAGTTATTGTAAATAACTGTTGCTTAGCTCGCTATAGGCTTTGATCTTAGTAAGACTTTGGCCTCTCCACGTTCTATCCAAGATCCACTAGCAGTTCCATCATCTGGCAGCATCTCTACTATCTTATTCTGTTGGGTATGTCATTATCAGGTGTAATGACTTTGTAGAAGCTGCGAAGTGATTTTGGATCAAAATGCTGTTGGGCTGTCTGGCTGTCCACTTTCATTTCCTTATCTGAACTTTCAGCCTTGTTTTTCTATTGAGCTCCAGTTACAGTGGAAGAAATGTTCTTGGTACAGTGACAGGTACAGTGGCAGATAATGTGTTCTTGGTCAGAACAGATTATGAATCAGCTTTTTGAAATCAAATGTGTTGTAAAACCATGACAGTTGCCTTTTTGCAGGAAATCACAATGAGGAAGTTATACTTTTTGCCTGTGCATAGGGCATTCTTTTATTACACATTCATTTCTTCTACAGGTGGGCAATGAACCTATGTGTAAGTTTTGTGGCACCATTTTGACTATCAAACATATTTAATTGAGTGTCCAGCTTTTAATTGTGAGCATCATATTTATTTTAGTTCTTATCACCCAAGCCCCTTACATTTGGACACACTTTATCTGATGACTCACTTTTAACACCACTTTTCAGATTTTTACCTCTTACTGTTTTTTTTTTAATATATATTTAATGTTTTGCATTTTTGAAATTTTGATTTGCATTTTTTTATGGGTCTTATACACCCATTGTTCATTTTTGAATTTTACATTTGCTTCTCTTTTTACATGGGTCTTTTATGTCCTTTGTTGTTGTTCTACTGTTTGCTCATATGATTTATTGCTTTTGCCCTATGATTTTAACTTTGGTTGTAGATTTCCATGACTTTTATATCTTCACCTTTGTATTATAAACCTTGTTTGGTACTCATAGCCTTAGTTGCCATTGTGCCATAAAACTTCAAACAACTAAACCAAACCCAATAATCAGTGTACCCTCAAAAGTGAAATTAAAACCTCTATTGTACACATCTTGGGACCAAGAAGAGATGATGCAACTGTGATCAGTGTTCAGTGTGTGGTGTGACCTATTTACAGGGGTGGGAGTGGCTCAGTGGTAGTGCACTAGGTTTGTAATCTGTAGTTCACAGGTTTGAATTCCAGCTGGGCCAATGTTGGTATTTATGTCCACAAAACTCCCCACTCTACCCTCGGTCAGTTGGGGATACCTATGGGTTTGGAAATGTCACTGTCTGTCAGATGGGACATTAAGCTGTAGGCCTGTGTGTGGGAGAGCCATTAACCTGTCCACATTAAAGAACATGCTGGATGGCCTTGATGGGAGGCTACCACCTGTTTCCTAACAATTGTCCAGTGGGTACTCTACCCTAACCTTCTCTGAGCCCTTTCAGCCCTTGTGATCTGACCATTTAGTCAATTGTGCACAAAAAAAAGAGGTAAAACAACCCAAACTATTTATACACATGTACATATGGCCATCCAGTGCTGCTTGGTTTTCTTGTCATAAACATTGGTGGAAGATTTGCACAATCTTGGTTAACATTTATATTTTTTTATTAAACTTCTGTTTTTATATGCATAATCTTGATTTTATTTCCATAGAATTTTAAAGTTATTAGTTTAAGTTATTAGTTAAAGTTTTAAGTATTATTGACCTTTTGGAGTTATGATACATCTTACCATTCTTTATGACGGAGAAGTCTTCTATATGCTTCAGAGAGTTTCAAACCTCTCCTAGAAGAGATAAAAAAATAATTAACCTAAAGCAATTAGAAGAATACCTGCAACAACTTTTGTTGCAGATATTCTTCTAATTGCTTTAGGTTTTTTAGTAGTTCCAATTTATAATATTTGCTACCTCAGTAAAAAAAAAACTGATCTTTCCTCGTTTCCTGAGGATGAATGAGGTTGGGTTATTTTTCTTCTGAATGGCCCTTTTTTGTACACAATAAGCTAAATGGCCAGTCACAAGGACGTTGAAAGCTCAGAGAAGATTGGGGGGAGGGAACCCATTGGACAGCTGTTAGAAGACAAATGAAAGCCTTTGTCAAGGCCATCCTTGTGTTCCATGTGTTCTTTAATGTGCACAGGGTATGGCTCTTCCACACACGAAGCCATGGCTTTACGTTCCATCTGAAGAGCAGCTGCCTTTACAAACTCACTGGTATCCCCTACTGACCAAGGGCAGGGTGGGGTTTTTTGCAAAGATAAATCTAATGCTGGCCCAGGTGGGACTTGAAGCTGGGAGTTGCAGATTATGATCCTGGCACGCTGCTGACTGAACCACCCCTGCCTGATTAGTGAATGAAGTCTTGAATACACAAGAAAATTGGCTTTCCTTAGCATGACCAATCAGGCCTGCCTCCTGCAGCTAGGAGACAACATAATTTTGGCAATGACTCTGCCCCTCCCTCTACAACTTTTTTTTTTAATTTTGAGTTTTTAAGTTTATATTGCATAGCTTTAAAGGACTTAATTCCCCCCTCCCCTCCTCAATATCTTGGCTTGTATGTCTCTGAGGAGGGGCAGGGGTGGCTCAGTCGGTAGCACACCAGGCTCGTAATCTGTAGTTCCCAGGTTCGAGTCCCAGCTGGGTTAGCGTTGAGATTTATCTCCGCAAAACTCCCCGCCCTGCCCATGGTCAGTAGGGGATACCAATGAACTTGGAAAGGTTGCTGCCCGCTGGATGGGACGTTAAGCCGTGGCCCCGGGTGCAGGAGAGCCATACCCTGTGCACATTAAAGAACACACTGGATGGCCTTGACAGGAGGCTACCGTCTGTCTCCCAACAGCTGTTCCAATGGGTCCCCTCTCCCAAACTTCTCTGAGCCTTCGGAGTCCTTGTAACCTGGCCATTTAGCCCATGGTGTACAAAAAAGTGCCGCTCAGAGGTAAAACAACCCAACCTGTCTCTGAGGAAATTGACGTTTTTTTTAGCCTTGGTAGCTAACGTTTTAGCACTTAGCCACTATCCTGAAAATTCAACACCCAAAGAAATAATGTTCAGTAAAAAAAAATGTGATCAGTATAAGACACATTATGGAACTTTGACCTATGTTTTAAAATGTCATCATTCTCAAGCAGCCATGGGCTATGGAGGTCCAACTAGATTGTGCAATTTAGTTCTCCAAACATATCTGCCCTGAGTTACATCTGCTGCATCTGGCCACTATACACTAATTCTAACGAGGTCTTGTTTGACATTTTCTGCCCACCACATCCTAAGTCTCCCACTCTTTCTGAGGCCTTTAAGCACACTGTTCATAATCCTATTTTCTATTCTATAATTATGCATGCAGGCAACGTAGCCAAACCAACAAAGTCTCTCTCTGCACAATATGCTGCTCAAAGGAGGTTGCCAACTCCTTTCCTTAATCTCATCATTACTTACAAAGTTGAATCACCTAGTGCCGAAGATACCAGATAAACATCTAGAATCAAAAGCGTTAAATTTCTTGTTATCTTGTTTACAAAGGGTCTAAGTTTCACTACTATAAGTAACTGCAGAAAGAACCAAACTATTATAGCCTAATTTTTAACCTTTAGGTGTATACGCCTATTTCTACACACTCTTCATAGATTCTTAAAACTCCTGTAGGCCATCCCTATTCGTTTTTTGATCTCATACTGCACATCACCAATATCTTTTACATAAGCTCCCTAGATAATTAAAATGAGACACCTGATAAAGAGTAGAACTATTTAGATAAACTGAACCACAGCCTGCCTCACCAATTTTCATCACCTTAGTTTTCTCTCTGTTTATTACTAAACCTATTCTATTAACAGTCTCATGAAAATGAAAGGTTAATCTCATCAATTTTATTTTCCAAAAGGGGTAAATCATCAGTGTAATCTAAATCAGAAATTTTCAGATCTTCAGACAATTTAAGGCCAAAATCTTTCCCTTGAAGTGAATTTCGCATAACATAATCAATAACCAAACTGAAGAGAAAAGGAGACAAAATGCATCCTTGTTGAACACCAGAACCAATAATGTTAAACCAATTGCTACAAGACTTACCAACTCTCACACACGACTCAGTGTTATTATAGAGAGCTTTCATTATGTTAACTAACTTGTCTGGTATGCCATACGATCTCACAATCAACCACAAATTATGATGATCAACAAAATCAAAAGCCTTTTTGAAATAAACAAAGCTAGTAACCAAAGGTTCTGAAGCTCTAAACATTTCTCAAGAATCTGCCTGAATGAAAATATCTGATCTACACATCCCTTACCACTTCTGAATCCACATTGCTCATCATGCAATTGCCCATCAACCAGAGTCTTAATTCTATTAACTCCTTAACAGTTTTGCCCGAACACCGCTCAGGTGCTGCGAAAGGTCACTTTTCTGATTTGCCCGTACGCCGCTCGGGCATCTTATTTTTTTACGCCAATCCTATGATTTGCCCAGCTTTTGAACTTTTTTTTTTGTTTGCAATATTTCTAATAGAGGCTCTAGTAGTCCAGTAAAGATTGGAATGCAAAACAAGTGTACACCGGTTTTATATCAGGTTTTACTGCTTTTTGTTTACAAGGGAGAAGGAGTGAATTTTGTTTTCACTTGTGTAGTGAATCACACGTTGCGAATACTATTTCTTTTGAATTTTGTGCTAAAATAAAAGGGGAATGAGTGACAGTGAGCGGCTCATAGCAGAATATAATTCTGATATTGGACCAGATAATGAATTGGAAATTTCTCTAAATGATTCTGGAAGTTGTGAAAGTTTGTTATTGGACTTCTCTAGTGATGAGAAAACGGAAAGTTCCGATGATCTAACTCAGGTGCGAAACTTTTGTGAAATTGATACTAGTAATCCTCCTCCAGCACCACCGCAATTTCCTTTCACAGCGAATCCTGCTGTTCATTTGGATATTGATGTAAGTAATGGAACTTTACAGTTTCTTGATATTTTCTTTGATTGTAAACTCCTTGAAATAATAGTTTCTGAAGTTTCTTGTTCGGAAAAGCCAACTTTAAGTAAAAATGCAAATTTTTCGCTATAATTAAAAATTATCATAAATTATGCAATTCAATATTTGTAACAGTTTTGACTGCTGATTTGAATTTATATGATCGATTTGAATACAAAATTGTTTATCAAAAATGTGCTTATTTTTGGACACAATATGGCAGAAAAAAGAAACTGTTAAGGGGTTAAGCACAATCATGCAAAGAGCATTACCTGGAACAGAGAGTAGGCTGATATATCATTATAGTTATCACAAGAACTTTGATCACCTTTTTTTAAAAATAGGGATAATAATAGCTCTGGTAAAATCTCTCTAGTTATCACAAGAACTTTGATCACCTTTTTTAAAAATAGGGATAATAATAGCTCTGGTAAAATCCTTAGGAACAATGCCTTTATCATAAAAGATATTCAAAATTTCAGTCATCCATGTGGTAACTGAAACATTCCCAGCTCTAAGCATTTCCATAGTAATTTCATCAGTTTAAGTTTAGAAATAGCCAAAATAACTTCAGACCTTGTTATAGATCAACATTAAAGCTAGTAATTCATCTATCATCATTATAAACAATCATCATTACAAACAATGGGAGTAGAACTAACCACATTTTATGACAGTTTAGAACATCACTGAAATGCTCAACCCACCTAGCCATGACAGAATCATCACCTTCTATAACCTTACCTTGTTTATCGTTCAATCCTTGTATACCTATCCGTTTTCTACCACACAAAACATTAACTATCTGGTATAAGTGTTCCTCGGTTTTGTCAGCCAAGCCATCAAGTTAAAGGTTCTTATCAGCAGCTAACTGAACCTTTACACGTTTATTAAGCTCTCTGTAATGCTTCATATTAGGACTAGTAGAGTTTGATTAAGGATATTCCTGCAGTTCTTTCTTTTTGAAATAAGCCCCAGTGTCTTATCACTCAATTTTGCCTCTTCTGCTCTTTACCTAAAAGAGTACTATTAGTTTCAAGAAAAGCCTGTTTGAAATGGCCCCATTCTTCCTCAACTTCAGTAGTAAGCAAACCAGGACTGTCATAATGACTGAGTAACCTACCATGGTAAGCTTTAGCTACAACTGGGTCTTTAAGAATTTCAGTGTTAAAAGTAATTTTTTTAACCTTAACACAACACTTTTTAAGTTTAAGTTGCAAGACACTTTTAACAAGGTAGTGGTCAGATTCAATTTCAGCTCTCCTATGTGACCTGGTATTCCTAACAGAACTAGCCCTTTTGCTGTTAATTAATATATAATTAATTTCATTCTTATGCAGACCATCTGGTGAAACCCATGTGTACTTATGTACGTCGCATTGTTTGTAATAATTGTTAGTTATTCTTAAATCAGTAACTTACTTGTAGGAGACATTGCCCATTGCATCTACCAACAGTAAAGGGACCCATCACCCACTTCCCAAAGGTCAGAGTCAGTAACAATTTTAGCACTGAAGTCATCTAGAACAAGGGTAATATCTCCTTTCTTGACATAATTCCAATTATCCTGAAGTGACCGTAAAATCTATCTTTATCATCCTCATCAGAATCCTCAGTGTCAACCACACAGAGTCTTGGTGCTGACCATATATACCAACATGAACTGAATAATGGCTCTGACCTTGATTATGGATTCCGAATTTGCTGCACTGGTGGGCTTCTGTTGAGGGAAAATCTTCCGCTGTATTTTCTGTGTGTGTGTGGGTTGACAGCTCCAAGCGAATAGTTTCACAGGATATGTTTTATCAACTTGGTGGATAATCCTGAGCAGAGGTCATCGCAGGCACCTGAACTTTTTGCTTCTATTGGCATCATCAAATTCTACATTGGAGGAAGTCTTCTAGTGTAGATGGCTTAAGCTTTTAGTGGTGGGGGAACGGGTCTTTGCCCCATATCTGCGATTAGGGGGCTGTTTGATATTGTTGGCATTCCCTTTCTCAATAAACATAGTTTCTTTAAACATCCCACTAATCATTTTCTCTCCATAGGTAGTTGGAATGTTAGGACTCTGCACAGAGCTTTTTCTCTTGATGTCCTCACACAAGAATTCCACGGTTATAATTTAGATATTTTCGGCTTGCAAGAGAACAGATGGAAAGATAAAGGTCAGATTCTTAAAAATAATCTTAAATTTCTCTTTTCAGGGAGGGAAGACAATAAGCATCACCAAGTCGTGGGTCTGCTTCTCAGCAGACACGCTAGTGATGCTCTTCTAGGATATGACTGCATTAATGAAAGATTTCTTACAGCAAAATTTCAGAGAAGTGTTAAAGATTTGAATGTTATCTTCTGTTATGCCACCACTGAGGATGCCGATGAAGACGAGAAGGATAGATTTTATGGACAACTTTAGGATATTTAGGATTCTGTCAAGAAAAGAGATATTACCCTTGTTCTCGGTGATTTCAATGCCAAAGTTGTTACTGACTCTGACCTTTGGGGAGGGGTGATAGGTCCTTTTGGTATTGGTAGCTGCAATGGCAATGGGCAACGTCTCCTACACTTAAGTAAACTCAATGATTTCAGAATAATTAACACTTATTACAAACACCGCAACATACATAAGTACACATGGGTTTCACCTGATGGGCTGCATAAGAATATGATTGATTATATATTAATTAACAGCAAATGGGCTAGTTCTGTTAGGAATACCAGGTCATATATAGGGGAGCTGAAATTGGATCTGACCATTATCTTGTTAAAAGTGTCTTGCACTTAAACTTAAAAACTGTTGTGCTAGGGTTAAAAAATTTACTTTTAATACTGATGCTCTGAAAGACCCAGTTATAGCCAAAGCTTACCATGATAATTTACTTAGTCATTATGACAGTCATGGTATGCTTACTACTGAAGTTGAGGAAGAATGGAATCATTTTAAACAGGCTTTTTTGGACACTAACTTTTACTTTTGGACTTAACTTTTAGAAAAAAGGAGCAGAAGAGACAGAATTATCTGAGTGATTAGGCACTTGGGCTTATTTCAGAAAGAAAGAACTGCAGGATGTCCTTAATCAATACCCTACTAGTCCTAATAGAAATCGTTACAGAGAACTTAATAAACGTGTAAAAGATCAGTTAGCTGCTGATAAGAATCTTTGGCTTGATGGTTTGGCTGACAAAGCTGAGGAAGCAGTTAGACAGCACAACAGCAGAGAGCTGTATCAGATAGTTAGTTTTGTGTGGTAGAAAACAAACAGGTATACAGGGATTGAAGGATAAACAAGGTAAGGTTATAGAAGGTGAGGATTCTGTCATGGCTAGGTGGGCTGAGCATTTCAGTGATGTTCTAAACAATGTAGTTAGTTCTACTCCCATTGTTTGCAATGATGATAGATGCATTGGTGGCTTTAACGTTGGCCCTAAAACACAATCTGAAGTTATTTTGGCTATTTCTAAACTTAAACTTCATAAATCCCCAGGGATAGATGAAATTACTACTGAATTGCTTAGAGCTGGGAATGTTTCAGTTACCACATGGATGACTAAAATTTTGAATATCTTTTATGATAAAGGCATTGTTCCCAACGATTTTACCAGAGCTATTATTATCCCTATTTTTAAAAAAGGTGATCGCAGTTCTTGTGATAACTATAGGGGTATATCAGCCTACTTTCTGTTCCAGGTAACTCTTTGCATGATTGTGCTTAATAGAATTAAGACTCTGGTTGATGGGCAATTGCATGATGAGCAATGTGGATTCAGAAGTGGTAAGGGATGTGTAGATCAGATATTTTCATTCAGGCAGATTCTTAAGAAATGTTTAGAGCTTCAGAAACCTTTGGTTACCAGCTTTGTTGATTTCAAAAAGGCTTTTGATTTTGTTGATCATCATAATTTGTGGTTGATTGCGAGATCGTATGGTATACCTGACAAGTTAGTTAACATAATGAAAGCTCTCTATAATAACACTGAGTCGTGGTGAGAGTTGGTAAGGCTTGTAGCAATTGGTTTAGCATTACTTCTGGTGTTCGACAAGGGTGCATTTTGTGTCGTTTTCTCTTTAGCTTGGTTATTGATTATGTTATGCGAAATTCTCTTCAAGGGAAAGATTTTGGCCTTAAATGGACTGGAGATATGAAAATTTCTGATTTAGATTATGCTGATGATTTAGCCCTTTTGGCAAATGATGTTGATGAGATGAACTCTTTCATTCGAGCTGTTGATGAGACTGGTAGTAGAGTAGGTTTGGTTATAAACAGAGAGAAAACTAAAGTGATGAAAATTGGTCAGGCAGACTGTGATTCAGTTAATCTGAATGGTTGCTGTCTTGAGCAGGTGTCACACTTTAATTACCTTGGGAGCTATGTAACAGATACTGGTGATGTGCGGCATGAGATTAACAGACGAATAGGGATTGCTGCCGGGACTTTTAAGAATCTATGGAGAGTGTGGGGAAATAAGCGTATGCACATAAAGACTAAAATTAGACTGTATAATAATTTGGTTCTTTCTAGGGTTAGTTATGGTAGTGAAACATGGACACTTTGTAAACAAGATAACAGGAAACTAGATGCTTTTGATTCTAGTTGCTTATGCAGTGTCTTGGGCATTAGGTGGTTCAACTTTGTAACCAATGATGAGGTTAGGCAAAGGAGTCGGCAACCTCCTTTAAGCAGCATATTGTGCAGAGAGAGAGAGACCGTTGTTTTGGCCATGTTGCCCATATGGATAATTATAGATTGGCAAATACGGTTATGAACAGTGAGCCTAAAAGCCTCAGAAAAAGGAGGAACATAAAGAATTTAAAATGTTCAAACATAAAATAATACTTCAAAGAAACTATAAGTGAAATAAAAAAAAAAAATCATTATATTATAACATAATGTTTAGAATTTTTATAATGATTAAAGATTTTCCCTTGCTTAATCTGCATCTCTGTTAATAGAGAGTCTGCTGTACTCAAAATATAGACATTTCTTAGCATAAATTCCCTGAAAAAGGCACAAATTCAACTATTAATGGAGACTAATAATGTAAAATGACTTAAAGATTTCTGTTGTAGTTCTCATGTACATTTAGGATGGTCTCAGCATAATCAGGGTTAAAGTAAAAAAGGATTAGTGATTTAAGTTTTATAGCTTAGTTTTAATCATTCTATCATATAACAGGGTTCTGTAAATATAACTTTATAATACCCCAAACCGTGGGATAATTAGGTAATTTTCCTCCCTGGGTGAATGAGTGTTAATGTCATCCTCTTACTCCCACCTGCTAATTATTATTTTCACCTGCACACACATTTTGCTGGAGAATAAGATTTATTTAATATTTCAGTTATTCAAGACTGATTCACAGAACTAATAATGTAATCAGAATCAATTCTTGCCAACAAATGACTGCAATCAAAATTCACCTCTTCTTGATTTACCAGCTGCAAAATCTTTAATAACTTCACTGAAATCAATGGAAGAGCAACTTGATGTTCAGTTGACAGTATAGCAAGATATATGAGCCTTTCTTGAGACATTGCAAATTGCAGGTATATCGTAATTAGCTTTATTTAGAGCTAAAAGAGCATTCATATGATGCAACTGAAACTGGCAAGGTCAACAGAGTTTGAAATGTTGTGGCTAATTTGAATATAGGCATCCAATCCCATTCTTGAAATGTATATAGGCAGCCCCTATGGAGAATTGAACTGTAGCATGCTAGGGCTACAGCACTAGTTAGCTGCAGTTAGTAGTGCTGGGGCTACAGCCCTAGCACTACTTACCTAACTACCATCATGCATCATATCAGATATATATCATTGGTAAAGTTGTATTTATTTTTTATTATGCCAGAAATGTTATTTGCATCAGTTTTGCTGCCCTCTTAATTGAGGGCAGCAAATGAAAAACAAAACAAAAAACCCCACAAAATCTCTAAAATGGACAAAATGAAAAAAATTTCCAATATTTTGTTTCTTTTAAATTAAAAATGTTTTGTTAGGCTATTTGCCACCCTATGGATTATGATGCTCAGACTGATCATTCCAATTACCCTCACCCTGTAATGCTCCAAATGTACATTAATCTTCACTTTGGACCTTGTAACTGATCCATATTAAACTAATTTTCTGGATAGCTTCAGGCACCAGGCAATTAATCTTGCCAAATAAAGTTAAATAAGGGTTCGTTAAGTATATTATGCATTACTTAGTTAATATGAAAAGAATCCAAAAGATTGTCAAATTATTAAAGTTAAAATATAATCAAAATCAATTTATCCTGCTCAAGAGAAAAAAAAAATAGAAAAGTCAAAATATTTCATAAAACAAACACAGTTTATTTCCAAAGAATCAAGACTCACCAAATAGACTTCTATATACAAAATGTTCTGAGCAACTAAAGCTCACTCCAAACAACATCTCCAAAACTGACAAATTTCTCAACTAACATCATCTCAACTACCTTCATTCTCAAATTACAACTCAAAAACTAACATTCCAACAACTAGCATTTCAACTACCTTCTACTCAACTTCAAAGACTATTAACTCCGAAACCTAATATTACTTGCGTGTGGTGTACAACTGACACGTGTATGTTGCATGCTGGGAAAGAACATTTGCATAAGCTTATGATCCCATGCTTGTGCTAGCTATGATACAGGAGGATAATTTTTCTGTGCGCATTAGCAACTATCAATCAAAAGTTGGAGTTGTGCACGCACAACACCTTTAGCAGACTTGGGTGAGGAGAAATGATGATGCCAACTGAAAATAAAAGTCTTCAAAATAATAAATATAATAAAAATAAAGTAAAAACTGGTTAAGTAAAAGTGAATGGGTGGACCATCACAACCCACCTACCCCATTATGCCACTGCCCCAAGCAAACTTTTCTGACACCCTATGTGAGACAAGAATAAAGCAACATATATTAGAAATAAAAATATACAATAGTATGAGTAGTTTCTTGTTAAAATACTAAAATGAAGAGTGACATTTATAGTAAACTTTTAGGTGTGCTCCTTTAGTGACATAACTGATATCTAGATGATATTCAATCTCTCCAAACATTGTTCAGCATCTGTGGAGTTACAGCTACTTTCTAGTGTGAGGAGGGTGGAGGAGGCTCAGTGGGTAGTGCACCAGGCTTGTAATCTGCAGTTCCCAGGTTCGAGTCTCAGCTGGGTCAGCATTGAGACTTATCTCCGCAAAACTCCCTGCCCTGCCCACGGTCAGTAGGGGACACTGATGGGCTTGGAAAGTTCGCCGTCTGTCAGATGGGATGTTAAGCTGTGGCCCCGTGTGCTGGAGAGCCCATATCCTGTGAACGGTAAAGAACCCACTGGATGGTCTTGACGGGAGACTACCATCTGTCTCCCAACAGCTGTTCCAGTGGGTCCCCTCCCCAAACCTTCTCTGAACCTCTGGGGTCCATGCAACCTGGCCATTTAGCCCATGGTGTGCAAAAAAGTGCCACTCAGAGGTAAAACAACCCAACGCAAATCTAGTGTGAGGACATCATATACCTATTTACAGGGGTTTATCAAATAAACCAATGGCAACTGGAATCAGGCAATGCGCTGTATGCATATCACAGGGACGATGTCACCTGTGATGTGAGGTATATAAAGTGGGGAAGTAAGATGTTGCTATCATGTAGCAATGCCACAGGTGAAACAGCTGTTGTGGTGTAATTGTCAACGATATCAGATCTCAGTGACTTCCAAAAAGGCATGATCATTTGTGCGCGTCTTGCAGGAGCTTCAGTAACCAGAATGGTGGAAATAGTAGGCATAACACAAGGAACTGTATCGAAGATTATGTCCTATCAAATAGGACAGGGAGTTGCTTCCAACATGAAAATTGTGGATGCGATACGAAGTTGTCAGATAGGGATAGACAAATGTTGGCACTGATTGTACAATAGAAGCACAAGATCGTGGTGCCACAAATAGCAACAGAGTTGAACACTAGTCGGAATGATCCCATTTCTGTCAACAATTTGTTGCGAACTTCATCATGCCTGTATTTATGGCCATGCTGCAATTCACAAACCTTTACCAACATCAATGCAACAAAACGTTTAAGATGGTGCAAAGCACATAAAAACTGGGATGCTAAAGACTGGCAATGTGTCATCTAGTCTGATGAATCATGCTACACAATGTTTTCCACCATTGGTAGAGTGTACGTCTGGTGAAAACCTGCAGAAGCGTATCACCCCAACTATTTGGTTCCGACTATGAAGCAAGCAGTGGATCCTTGATGCTGTGGAGTGCCTTATCATGGCATTCAACAGCATCAGGGATCCACCTCCATTAGCTATTCTGCAGGGTCGTGTCACATCTCTAACATACAAATCCATTCTCGGGGACTACTTGCACCCAATGTTGTGGGCATTGTTCTCTAATGACCGTCCCTGGTTTCAAGTGGATAATGCACCTGTGCATTGTGCGAAATGTGTCAAGTTGCACTTTGCAGAGAATGAGAATGAGGTACAACAGCTACCCTGGCCACCTTAATCTCCAGACCTCAATATTAAACATTTGTGGGAATATCTGGAGTGGAAGGACAGATCATACTTTCCACCTCCAGCATCACTGGCACAGTTGGGCCATATTTTACAGGAAGAATGGTCCCACATTCATTACCATATGTGCATGATTTGTATAAGTCTATTCCACATCGAATTGTGTCTGTTCCAAATGCTCGAGGTGGGCCTACAGCTTATTAATAAAATGTTCTCCAAAACAGTACATGTTTCCATTATTTTGGTAAACCCCTGTAGTTTAGTCAGATACAGTACTTTTTGTGTAACCACACTGAAAGAAAGGTTGACAGGGATCAAGTCGAATGATCCAGGATTTGGTGAATCACAGCAGGCACTGTTCTTTTCACTTATGATTTCTATTGCATTGAGGTTGCCTATCATGTATACAAACTTCCTTGCTGTGCTGCATAACAGTAGGTGCTCAGACATCATTCACAAATAGAAACATTATTATAAAATATATAAAATAGTAACATCATTCACAAATAAAAACTTTCACACACTCATTCCAATATGTAAATTGTTCTCTATATATATAGATTCTTAAAACCTGAATAAGCTTTTTAAACAACTTGCATTAGGTTGTTGCATATCAAATGGTCGATTTCATGGATCCATGAAGTTTTCAATGTTTTGAGGAGAAAATGTTACTAATGGTGCTTGTGATAACTTATATTAAATCATAAAACATGCTTATGATAACACAGTAGGCATTTTAACCAGTAGATTTGTGGTAAGTGGATTGCAAGAGCTTAAAGTTAACAATGAATCAGAGACAAATTCGTGTTCTCTTATACAGGTTTAAACTGCAACAACACTTGCAGACCCCTCGGTGCCAGCTCCTGAATGTGGTGAGAGGACCATCCTGTGAAGGTTCTGCTGGCTCAGTTACCTTCACAGGATCCTGACACTCGCCCACGTGTTTGCCATGTGCGGAGACCCATGTCCCGGGAAAGGAGTGTGATGCCCCCTCATTCACTTTTACTTTACCTTAACCAGTTTTGCTTAATTTATGTTGTATTTATCATTTTGGGGATTTTTTATTTCATTTTTGGCATCACAGCGCTCGTTCCAAGAGTTAGGAATTGCGCATGCACAACTCCGAACTTTTGATTGTCACCCGCTAAAGTGCGTGTACAAGGACACGCCCACTCTTGCGTCATAGCTTGCGCCACTCATCAATTTATGCAAATGTCTTTCCCGGTGTGCAACATGACACGTGCGGGCTTTATACCTCTTGTTATAACCTGGTGACATGTCACAGTAGCACAGAAGATAGTAGAGAGAGTAGTAGGGCACAGCACAGTTTAGAGATCAGTTTTAGTTTGGAGTTTGTTGAAAATGTTTGTAGTAAGAAATGATGTAGTATCTTCTTCATTGAAGTTTTGGTGAGTTTTTTGGAAATAAATTGTTTGTTATTTAAACTTTTTTGAATATTTACTAATTTTTTCTCTTGAGCAATGTTAATTGTTTTGATTAGAACTAGTATTTAAATTTTGACAATCATTTAATATTTTTGAATTCTTACTCATTAATGCTCGCTGGTATTTCGAACCCTAATTAAACTTTATTTTTTGGCAATTTGTTAATTATTGCCTGGTGCCCGACTCAGCTATCCAGAGCATAAAAATAATTGGATCTAAAGGTCCAAACTTTAAAAATATTTCATTTCTTTGGAGCATTACAGAGGTGTTTTAAAAGAAGTGGCGCTCGAACAGGGACGTGCCAGTAGTAAAAGATAGTGGTGCAAGAATAGGGACTGTATATTTATGTATAAATTTGTATGTTATTTAACGTGATTGTCAAAGATAGTAATTTTTGACCTCATTAGTTGTATATACTATTTATAGATTTAATGGCAGCTTAAGCCGAAAATTTTTGTTGAGCAAGAAGCTTAACTTTTTTGTGTATTAGTCAAAGGTACTGAAGTTTCAGTGCAGTCATTGCTGATTGTTGATATTTATTGTATATATGTAAAGATTAGAAGTGTCTGGACACATGCACGATAAATAAAATTTTTGATAAGCAAATTTATATTTTTGCAAGCTTAGTGTAGCTTTAGTATTGTATTGTTGTATAGCAGTACCTTTGAGCACTGCTCAAGATTAAAAAAGTTTCAAAATTTCCAAAATTCAAAATTTTGGCAGACCGCTAAACATGGCTGCTAGTAATATGGTCGATTCTGCCATAATGACTCCTAACTTAGAAAAAGTAAAAGATAGATTGCACGGTGTAATGAAGAAAGCAGAAGTGTTAATGAATCTGTTTAATGAGCCTCGGGAGAAAAGGGGAACGACAACAACCCCTAAATTTGCTGACAATTCTACGTCAGTTCACCAAAGTAGAAACTTTGAACATAAGGTTCCATTTTCTGCTCCATCAGAAGCAAGTGATAGAACAGAGTATATTCAACTGCCACAACAATGAGTTGCCAATCCATTTATTAATTATAGTCCTTATGTTAATTGGTCTTTACCTGAGATAAGGTTCGAAACTTCCGTCATTGTGGACATCTGTCAAGTCCATGGAAGAGCATTTCCATTTACATGAAGTGCCCGGCAACAAAAAGGTGGTTTTAGCAGTATGTTGTCTAATTGGATGTGCTAAGCAATGGTGGAATAACGTAGGATGTTGTCATGGAATTGAATATTGGGAAGAGTTTAAAAATGAAATCATGGACACATATCCGGCTTATGATGATTTTACAGAACTAGCTACAGAGTTGTTTTTACGAAGACAAAGGGAAAGAGATGACATAGAAAAATTTATCTGTGGTACATTAGAGTTATACCAGCTGTACGATGCTGATGCCACTGAAATTGATATTGTAAATTGCATATTGTCTCAATTGCTTTAACCCATTAGAGAATTCCTAGAAGTACGAAACGTGAACTCAATTTCAGATTTAGTCAAATTGGCTCGGCAATATACTGCAAGAAGAGAATCTGCCTCAACTGCATTAAACCAACAATGGATGCAATCCCCGCCAAAGCAGCGCTGTCAGGTTGAGTCTCATAGAATGACTCCTGCACGACTGGAAGTTACACGGTCCCGACAATTTGCGGCGAATGCGCCTAGAACTATAGAGAACGAACAAAGCAGAGAATTTGTTCCACGTCAAGCTTCGAACAATGACACTAGACCTAAAACTTTTTTTAAGAACAATAGAGAAACTTTCAGATGTGATTTTTGTGGCCAACTGGGACACACGGAACAATATTGTTATTGAAGGAATAAAAATTATGGAAACTTGAATTAGGATCTTTGAAGCGAGAGTCCAAAGTTCCTCGAGAAAAGTCTTCTCATGAGTTAAGTCTTGTTACTGTGGGTATACATAATGTCCTACATTTACCTTTTGTGAAGCTTTATCACGATAAGACCAAATTCATAGCTTGTGTTGATACAGGAGCTGATATTACATGTCTACATAAGAAAGTATGGGATAAAATTCAGAAAAGTTGTAAACTGAAATTGCAGCCGTGGTCCGGTGGACCTTTGAACTTAGCTTAAGCTTTATTTAGCTTGTGCTTCCAAGCAGTGTTTTCCGCAAGGAACTGTTGAGTTACCTATCAGTTTAAATATTGTGGAGATAAGACTTGAATTCTTAGTAATAAGTGAATTATTATATGACTCTTTAATAGGAATAGATGCGATACGAAAACACTTGATTGAATTTGAATTTGCTAGTAATATACTATTTCACTGGAAGCAACAATGGAAGAAAAACTTGATATCGATCAGATAAAATCAGATGTTAGAAAACATGCTGACAGCGCTCATTTGGATAATAGTGAGAGAGTTAAGTTAGAAGCTCTGCTCAATGCTAATTACGAACTTTTTAACAACAAGCCTGGCTGATGTCAGATTTTGGAGCATCATATTGACACAGGCAATAGTAGACCTGTTTATAGCAAACCATATAATTATCCTCCCAGTAAAGAAGAAATAGTTTCAACGCAAATTAAAGAAATGTTAAAGGATGGAATAATAGAACCAAGTTTTAGCCCTTGGGCTTCACCGGTCGTTCTTGTTAAAAAGAAAACTGGTGATTTGAGATTTTGCGTGGACTATCGAAAACTAAATGCTGTTACAGTCCCCAATAAATATCCACTACCTATTGTTCAGAATCTACTAACACAATGGCTGGCAAGAAATTTATTAGCACACTAGATTTGTCTTCAGGATATTGGCAGGTGTCCATATATCCAACAGATCGGCTCAAAAGAGCTTTCCTCACAAAAGATGAATTATTCCAATTTCGTTGCTTACCATTTGGCTTATCAGGAGCACCCGCCATGTTTCAACATCTTATGTCTGTGTTCTGGGTGATCTAAAAGGAAAAATTTGTGAAGTATACTTAGACAACATAGTTATTTTTTTCTACTAATTTTTCAGAGCATCTACGTGATTTAAATTTGATATTTGCAAGGTTAAGAGAAGCCAGACTCACCATAAAATTGTCTAAATGCACATTTCTCTGAGAAGACGTTCAATACCTCGGTTTCAATGTTAATACAGATGGAGTAAGAACATTACCTAATGAGGTCAAAGCCATAGAACGATTTCCCACACTGCGCAATTCGAAACAACTTAGTAGATTTCTAGGAATGTGTGGTTGGTACCGACAATTTGTTCCTAATTTTGCTAATTTGACCGAACCTTTATGTGAATTATGCCGAAGGCGAAAACAGTTCCACTGGACACTTGTTTGCAACACAGCATTTCAGACCTTATAAGATGCATTGTGTCATGCTCCCGTGTTGGCCTTGCTGCAGTTAGGCAAACCTTTTAACATCTACACTGATGCTTCCAATGCCAGTCTCGGTGACGTGCTGAGCCAAGTACAGAATGACAATTGTGAACACGTTATCATGTATGCCAGTCGCAGTTTGAGTCACACTGAAAGAAACTATACAGTGACTGAAAAAGAATGTCTAAGCGTAATATGGGCTGTAGAAAATTTTAAAGTACAATTAGACACGTCCGATATCACTATTTTTACTGACCATGCTGCTTTACAATGGTTACAGACATCCACCAATCTAACAGGTCATCTAATGCGCTGGGCATTATGTCTACAAGAATTCAATTTCAAGGTCGAGCACCGAAAGGGAGGTGCACATCAGCTACCAGATGCATTATCCCATGCTCCCGTGTGGCCGGCAGAAGTTACGCCAGAGCTCGAAGATAAGCCTTTTGCTCCCTCACTCGCCACAATAGTTCCCATCGAATACAAGTAACACTTAATTAAGGAACAACAAAGAGATTTAGAATATGGAAATGTGTACCATTATTTGAAAACTGATGAATTACCTCTAGATCCTAGTATAGCTTCAAGTATTGTTGGAAGAACCAGACATTTCAGATTAATTAATGATATTTTGTACTACTGCAGATGACCGTGTCAAACAGACAGTTATCGCCCATTTATTCCCAAGAATTTAAGAGAGTACGTACTCCGAGAATTACATGATGTACTTTCAGCCGGACATTTAGGTACACGAAAAACATATCAGAAAGTGACCAAAAGGTCATATTGGTCAGCTTTAAAAAAAGACGTAAAAAACTATGTAGAAACATGCTTAATTTGTTAAACCACAAAATTCGATCAGAACCGTCCTTGTGCTCTTATGAAAAGCACAATCTCCACTGAACCTATGGAATTAGTTGGCATGGATTTAATGGGACCGTATCCACAAACACGAGCGAGGTCACAATATATTCTAGTGTCCTTTTTGGAACTGTCCCCAAATGGCCAAGTCTGGTGACCGAGTTGTTACCAGTGTAACTCCTTTGAGAGGGGGACATTAAGCTCTGAAAGGGGAGGTAATTAATAAATTATTTTATTTCAGCTAACTCGTGATTGCTGTGTATAGGTGAAGAATTAGCGGATGATTACAATCCCGCTTGTTTGTAAAAATTTGAATTTTCTTAGCTTTGCGTGTTTGATGTAATTAGGAGATAATGGTGTTCGAATACCCGTTTTTTTTATGTGATTTAGGAGAAGAATTTAGCTTTCACATATTTTTTGACCCTGCTTGCAACTTATGTAATTGAATATATATATTTTTTTGTTTTCTTGTCTTTAACCTTTCTAGAAGTTAAGCAGTATAGGAGTGCATTAACTCGTTTTTTCTGTACAGTTCAAGTTATGCCAATTTCGAGTTTGTATCAAAATGTGATACTAGGTAGGCTGATAATGCTAGTATACAGTTAACTGCCACAGCCATTGGTATATATTTACACTAGGTTAGCTGCAACACACTTTTGTTAGGAGATTTGGGAGGAGGTACCTTTGGTTGTGATGGAAAATTGTGTCAACATGAGAATAGATCGTCTTATCAAAATTTGCATAAGCATACTTTTACTTATTTATGTTCAGCCATATGTAAATGACGCGAGATGTGTCCTTTTATTCAAAATTTGCTCGTCAAAATCTGTTAGGTCAAATCTTTTGACTCCCTTTGGAAGGGGGAGTTGTAATGCCCCCTCTTTCACTTTTACTTTACCTTAATCAGTTTTGCTTAATTTACGTTATATTTATCATTTTGGAGATTTTTTATTTCATTTTTGGCATCACAACGCTTGTTTCCAAGTTGATCACAATTTTATTATTTTTTGCTTAGTTCCTTTTGTGTAGAAAGTTTATTTCTATACATTTCTCTTTTATTTATTTATGAGGGCTTGGCTCACTGTGTGGGTATAGTGCCTGCATAACCCTTGTGCCTGATTGGGTGTCCCTTCATTGGGTTCCAGGAAGGGTGGAGACAGCGGGCACTGAACCACACAAAACCAAATATGAAAGTTGATGAAGAAATTGATACGATCAATGCCAATCGACATGAGCCCCCCATCTTCCTCGTCACTATTATCTCTGCCGTCGTTGTCTTTGTCTGTCTTCGTTCCCTAGATTCCTGATCATCCACTCCACGGGTAAGCAGGTACTTGGGGACATGTCCCCATTTTTTGTGAACGAAAGTTTGAAAGGTCTTGCAGGAGAGCCAAAATCCATCAAGCACTTACGATCTGGCAACTTACAGGTTGAGACTGCAAGTTGCCAGATTGTAAACTTGTTCCAAACACTCAGAACTGCTCCTGAAAGTCAGAGAGATTGGTGGGTTGGCTGTAGGGGTCACTTCCCACAAAACTTTGAATTCCTCTCGGGGTCTGATCACTGAGTGGGGCCTCCTCAGAATCACAGAGGAGGAAAACCTCTCAGAGCTCACACCTCAAGGAGTAACAGTGGTCCATCGGGTTTCGACACACCGTGATGAGAAATTGGTACCCACCTGGGTACTGATTGCGACATTTAACACACCATGCATGCCTTCTTCCATCAAGGCAGGTTATTTGCATTGTGAGATACGGCCTTATATTCTGAACCCTCTGCGCTGCTCTCAGTGCCAAATACATGGTCATGCCCGCACAGCTTTCCGGGGCAAACCCACCTGTGCTTCCTGTGACAGTAAGGATCACCTTGATCCTGACTGCACAGCAGAAAAGGCAAGCTGTGTGAACTGTAATGGTGAGCATCTGGCTTACTCCCATGACTGCCCTAAGTGGAAGGAGGTTCAATGCTGGAAAGTAATGAACAGCATCTCTTACGCTGAGATGAGAAAGCTCGCTGCACTGCTGGTCCCACCTGTCAAGTCATGCTATGCCAGTGGTCATTGGAAAGCCCATTGTCCCAATGACTTCAGTGGCAGTGCAGACTGACATCAGTGTACCACCTACTGAGTCTTTGTCGCCCACAGCTAAGTACCTCCTGACACAGGCGAAACCGAGGTTGGTGTCGACTTCAACAACAACCCCGATTTCCATTCCTACAACTCAGCCTTCCACCTCCACCGGAAGGCCTCCTCCTTCCCATTCTCAGACAGCAAGACTTTCCAAACCGAAGGGGCCCCCACTGGGGCCAAAAATGAAAATTATCACTCCTCTGCAAAGGGCGGTCACCGATTCATGTCCCTCAGATGATTACGAGGACGTGGATACAGACCGACCCCTATTCACTAAACCGTCCTCTGTGGTGGCTAAGTTGAATAGTAATTTGTCGTCTGCCCACTCTTCTAAGTCCTGAGATGGCCACACTCCTACAATGAAATTGTCATAGATTCCAGAGGAATCTTGATGACATCAAGGTCCTCTTTCAGGCACACCAGCCCATCTGTGTGTGCCTGCAGGAGAGCATATTTGCAGCCAGTCACAGATCCCACAATCCGGCACTATTCACTAGTTCGCCAAGACCGGGATGGAGATGGTCCAGCTTGTGGGGGTGTCGCCATCCTCTTGAGCAACCATTCTCCATTCCAGGTCGTACCCCTCACCACCTAGAGGCAGTAGCCATCCGCCTCTTCGTGGGGTTCTTGCTGCCTGTCTGCTCAGTATATCTGCCACCTGGGAGCATCATCTTCCAGGAAGACCTTGATGATCTTGTCTTGCAGCTGCCGTCCCCCTTTCTCATAATGGTGGACTTCAGCAAACACAGTCCACTTTGGGACAGTGCTTACACCAATGGAAGGGGTGGGGTCCTGGAGCAGTGGCTCCTGGATCCTTCTCCCTGTTGAATACCGGTGTCAGTACTTATTTTCACTCCCCAACCCGCACATTCACTGCAATTGACCTCACCATCTGCTCCCCCTCAATCCTTCCACTCTGTACATGGGAGGTCGAGGACAACCTTTACAGAAGCGATCACCTCCACATGGTGTATACCATCTCCCGTGGAGGGTCTTGCCCATCATGAGTCTCATGGTGGAGGCTTGATCAGGCTGACTGGAGTGGTTTCGAGCTCCTTTCCTGAGCTCGATGACCACTGTCAGCCAGGAGCTTATCAATGTGGCAGTAGCGGATATCACGGACTGTATTGTAGATGCAAATGCATCCACAATTCCACAAACTTTGACATGGTTTCTTTGTTTTCCGAAACTGTAGTGGAATCCAGATTGCACCTCAGTTTCTGATCTCCAAACAATTGCCAACACTCTGGGGGAGTCATTCTCCTCCATCTCTTCTTCATCTTCTTACTCCCCCAAGTTTCTGGCCCAGAAGAGCAGGGCGGAATGCTCTCTGCTGTCCTTCAACTTGAGTGGCCTGGAACCTTACAAACAGGGCATTCACAGCGGAGGAGCTTTGCTTTGCTCACCTCATGCATCTGCTGCTGGGCCAGACAAGTCCATTATGCCATACTCCAACATCTCTCACCATCGAGTAAGGATCGGCTGCTCCATCTTTTCAATTGCATTTTTCTCGAGGAGCAATTTCCGGATTCCTGGTGGGAGGCCATCTTCTTGGCCTTCCCCGAAGCCAGGAAAGGATTCCAAGATTCCTTCTAATTATTGTCCCATTGTGTTGATGAGCTGCATGTGCACGGTGTTGGAAAGAATGGTGAATGCCAGACTCGTCTGGTATTTAGAACACCACAACCTTCTTTCCAACATTCAGTGTGGCTTTCACAGGCAATAGTCAACTCTTGACCATCTGATACACTTCGAATTGGCTATCAGAAATTCATTTTTATGTAGAGAGCACCTGTCAATTTTCTTCAAGATCGAAAAAACATGCAACACGTCATGGAGATTCAGCATTCTTTGTGATCTCCATAGCCTCGGTTTGAGAGGTCACATTCCAATCTTCATCTCCAACTTCTTATCAGCACGTTCTTTTCATGTCTGTGTCGGCAACACTCTGTCACAGCTGTACTCCCAAGAGCAGGGGGTACCACAAGGTTGCGTTTTGAGTGTTATGCTCTTCGCTGCCAAAACTGATTCTATTACTAGGCAACTTCTAATTTGCAGAGTTGTAACATGTGAAATTGAAATTGTTTAATTCTATTACTAGGCAACTTCCTCCATCTGTTGGCAATGCCCTCTATGTTGACGATTTCAGCATCTTTTGCTCTTCGTCCAGAATGAGGATCATTGAAAGACAACTGCAAATTGCCCTGAACAATCTTTTGGTTTGGGCAATGGCAAATGGGTTTCAGTTCTCCCCACAGAAGACCACTTGCATGCACTTTTGCCACAAGCATAATAGTCACCTGGATCCTGAGCTATGGCTTGGGGGTAACATCATTCCAGTTGTGGTGGAGACTAAGTTTCTCGGTTGCATCGTCGATCGGAAATTGACTTTTTTATCACACAAACATCTCAGATCCAAGTGCACGCGGGCATTGAACATTGTTAAGGCCCTCTTATCTCTCTCCTGGGGAGCTGACCAATGTTCCCTGCTTCGTCTTTACTGTATGCTTGTCCAGTTGAAACTGGACTACAGATACCAGATATACTACTCTGCCCGGGATTCAGCGGTGAAGGTGCTGGACCCCCTCCATCATCAGGCCCTCCATGTTTGCACGAGGGCCTTCTTCACCTCAGCAGCCCAGAGTCTTTATGTTGAGACCAACGAACCATCTTTATCTCTTCGCGATAGCAGTTGTCCCTACAATATGCATGTAAATTGTTATCCCTGCCTGGCCATCCCACTTGGGACTGTGTTTTCAGTCCAAAGTGGGAAATGCTTTTCAACAAATCAACCCACTGCCATTTGTCCTTTTGGTTTGCGAGTTCGAGGCTCCTTCAGAGAGATCAGCACCAGTCTCATTACCATCTTACAGTCGACAGCTGAGCCACTTCCACCATGGCTTGCTGTTTCCCCTTCCTGTGATTTTTCCCTGTGCAGGACAGAGAAGGCCTTTACACCTGATTGTGTGTATCGGCATCTCTTTGCCAGCCATCGTGCCGAGTACCCGGACTTCTTGCCTGTCTTTACAGATGGCTTGAAGTCCGGCAGATCAGTGGGATCAGCCATGGTCTGCTGTGATGTAATCAATGCAGACCAGATCCCACTGCAGAGTTGCGTGCTATCAGTCTCACCTTGGACCACGTGGCGGCTAAGATTCATCATTGGTGTGTGCTTTACACTGACTTGCTTAGCTCACTACAGGTTTTGATCTCGGTGAGGCATCGGCCTCACCCAGTTATTTCTAAGATCCACCAACAGCTCCATCGTCTGGTGGCCACAACCACCATCCATTTCTGTTGGGTGCCCGGTCACGGTATCAGGCGCAATGACTTGGCAGATGCTGCTGCTGCCATGTCCCTGTCCAGCTCTCCATTGCTGGTTCCATATCTAGATTTCAGGCAGCATTTTACCGCCAAGCTCCAGGCACAGTGGCAGAGATCTTGGTCAGAACAGCTTATGAGCAAGCTGTTTGAGATCAAACCGATCATCAAACCTTGGCAGTCTTGTTACTGCAAGAATGGCAAAGAGAAAGTTATACTTGTTCCACTCAGGTCATTTATTTATTTCTCATTTGTTTCTTCTATGGGTGGACGACAAACCTAAGTATGCATTTTGTGACACCATTTTAACTATTAAACATATTTTAATTGAATATCCATGTTTTAATATCGAACGTCGTTTGTATTTTAGCTTTCATAATTTTATGTCTGAGCCTTTTACACTCTGATCATTGCATTTTAGTGCCTGTTTTTTCCTTTTAAAACATTATGGTTATTTTAATAGACTCTGATTTTACCCTATCTTTGTGCATCATATAACCCTGGTCTCTTACACCTGGGATTATTTTACTTTGTATTTATCTTGTTATTTATACACTTGTCTTTGTTGGTTTACTATTTTACTGTGTAGTGTTAATATTTTAACCTTGGTTGCAGGTTTGTATGTCTTTTATATTGTCTTTTGTTTGGCCCATTATGGCCTAATCACTCATGCGGCATAAAACCCAAAACAACCAACCAACAACACTGTGGAGACAATGTGCAACATCAATTCAGCATTTGGGGAAGACACAGCTAGTGAATGGACAACACAGTGTTGGTTAGAAAATTTTCAATTGGGTCACATCAGCCTTCAAAATAAGCCAAGTCATTGACTTGAAGAAGTGATTGATAATGATCAATTAAAAGCTTTAATTGAATCTGACACACACCAAACTGTATGAGACATTGCAGGCAAATTATGTGTGCATTATTCAATTGTTTCCTGTCACCTGTAAGCCATTGGGAAAGTGAAGAAGTTGGATACTTGGGTTTCACATGAATTAACACACACTCATAAGACATGTCGACTTGGGGTACACTTCCCTTTTCACACGAAACCAAAGGGATCTTTTTTTGCAGAGTTGTAACATGTGATGAAAAATGTATCCTATATGACAACTGTTGACGTTCTGCTCAAAGGCTGGAAGTTGCAGAAGTACCTAAACAATGCCCAAGTCTAATCTTCACCCGAAGAAGGTTCTGGTGAGTGTTTGGTGGTCTGCAGCTGGTGTTATCCATTATTCATTCCTAAAACCTGGTGAAACAATAAATGCAGAGAAATATTGTGCAGAACTCCAAAAAATTCCTGACAAGTTATGAGAGAAGCAGCCTACATTGGTCAATAGACATGGCATCTTATTGATCCATGATAATGCTCAACCTCATATCTCACAAATAACAGTCTGGAAACTCCATCAGTTACAGTAAAAGACTCTTGCTCACCCAGCATATTCATGAGAGCTATTGCCAACTGACTACCACCTTTTCAAGCATCTAGACCATTCAGTGAAAAAATCATTCTTCAGTGAGATAGCAGTTAAAAACACCTTCGAAGAATTCATTGCTTCCAGGAACTCAGATTTTTTAACCAATGGCATAAATGCACTTGTTTTGTGGTGGCAGAAGTGTATTGAATTTGTTGGTGCATATTTTGATTAAGTAAATTTATTTTTAACCAAGTTATAGCTGTTGAATGTTTCACTAACAGTTGGCTATTTCGTTTTCAACAACCTAATATGAAAATAGAATATGTTCCACCTTTGAATTTTTGGTATGCTAGATGAGTTCCAGAGTGATAATCTCGGTTTATGCAATTCATTTTAATATTTGGTATAAACTTTTGTCAATTTATTGATGAACTATGACACCATTGTAACTAATTCTATTTATCTTCAGGTGACATCAACTTATGAAAATATACCAAATATATTATCATTAAAAAAGTACAGCATTCAACAGCTTCTTGCAAACAGGTGAATATTATCATTTTATGTCTTACAAAAAAGATGTAATTATATTGATTTTTGTGCTAATACTGTTGCCATTGCTGTCTCAAGTTAAACAGTTTTATAAAATATTCAAAGTCAAATTTTATTGCACTAAGTTTAAGAAATATAACTTGTTTTCTCTTATTGCAAAAATATTTTCTTATGGCCCATCTTAATCATCTTCAAAATGGCATAAACTCAACTCTCTATCTTGATCAGGGACTGAAATATGTACATTTAAATTTTGGTTAAAAACAAACTTAACCATTTGGATGATTTTCAAAGTGTGATACATTTAGCCCACTTGATAAAGGTAGCTGCAATTTGGCACATATGCATAAGTCTTCATTCCTAATTATGGAGACATTTCCTGTACTACTCAAGTGCAAAGCTTGTCTCCTTAATGAGTTTCAAGAAAATCAAATAGGGTCTAGTTGTGTTGGTTCTCAGAGAAATGAGTCGATACTTTTTTTACATCAAGAGCACCATGTGTTAGTTTTTTTCTTCATCAAAGAATCATATTGCATGTCTTGGAGTTCAACATTCTTCATGGCCTATAGCCTTTGGTTTGAGAGGTCACATGTCGATTTCATCTCCAACTTCTTACCATCATGTTCTTTTTGTCTGTGTTGGCAGCACTTGTCACAGCCTTTCTCCCAGGAACATACCATATCATGCACCACAAGATAGCATCCTGAGCATTATGCAAGACTGTCAAGATTAATTCTATTACTAGACAAGTATCTATGGCTATAGGCAATGCTCACTATGTTGATGGTTTTAGAATTTTTTTTTTTGTTCATCTAGCATGAAGATCATTGAAAAAGATGGCTGCAAACAGCCCTGAATAATCTCTCAGTTTTAGTGATGACCAGTAAATTTTGACCCCCCATGCCCCCACACACAGAAAACCACTTGTTTACTTTTGCCTAATCATCATCTGGAGTATGAGTTGTAGCTTGGTATTCCATCATTCCAGTTGTGGCAGAGACCAATGTCTTGGTTTGTTCTATGATTGGAAATTTATATTTTTACCACACATACACTGTCTCAGGTCCAATTGCATGTGGGCATTGAACTTCATTAGAGTTCTCTCTCTTTTGGGGAGTGGGTTCTTTACTCCTCCTGTACCTTTACTCCTCCTGTACCAAGGTTCTTTACTCCTCCTGTACCATGCACTTTCCTGGTTGAAACATGACTAGGCATCCAAAGTATGCGATTCTACTCAGGATTTGGTGGGGAAAGTGTTGGACCCTTTCTATAATCAGGCCCTTGTAACACTCCAAAGATTATTAACTTTTAAAGTTAAACCTTTTGTCTGATCCAAATTTATTCAAATTCCAGATAGTTATCAGGTGCCAGGCAATAATGTAAGTTGAAATAGAGTTTATTATGTATTTATCAAGCGTTACTTATCGAGTAAGAATTCAAAAAGGATTGTCAAGTTTAAATCTAATAAAAAAAAATCAATTTACGTTGCTCAAGAAAAAAAAATAGCAAAAATTCAAAAGTTTCTAAAACAAAGTTTATTTCCAAAAAAATTCAAAGTCTTGCCCAATTCAATACAAAAGTTGCAGTACTAACAACTCACATCTATCTAAACAACACATACTACTCACAATACTTCTGACACCTACATCTCTACTAACTCTGACTACTGACTCACAATGATGGACTCTACTGTCTCACAAAACTCTGTGACCCAACATCACCACTCTATTTCTCTCTTTCTAACTCTGACCTAACATCAAACCTAGTCAAGTGACCTAGCATATAAGTTCGGCACTTGTCTATTGCACGTCCGGAAAGACATTTGCATGATGTGACGATCACGCTAGCTATGACCCAAGAGGGGTTGTGTCCTACATGCGCTTTAGCGGTTGACAATCGAAAGGTCGGAGTTGCATGCGCAACTCCTACAGCTCAAAAATGAGGATTGCGATCAGTCCAAAAAAAAAAATGAAATAATCTCCAAAATGATAAATATAACGTAAATAAAGCAAAACTGGTTAAGGAAAAGTAAAAGTGAATGGGTGGACCATCACACCCTCTGTGTTTGCATGGGGGCTTTCTATACCTCACAGATAAGTCTTTATCTTGAGACTGACAAACTATACTTTTGTGTTTGGCATCAGCAGTTGTCTGTACAATATGCATCGAAATTGTGATCCCTGCTAGGCCATCCCACTTTGGATGCATATTTAGGATTAGTGAGAAATGCGTTACCCTAATTATTTTGCCATTTGTGTTTTTGATTTGTGTATCTGAGACTTTATGTCTGTCTTCACAGATGACTTGAAATCTGACACTTCATTGAGATCACTGATCGGCATGGTCTGCTGTGATGTCATCAGTGCAGACCAGATCTCACTGCAGCTTTCTATTTTTTCTGCAGAGTTACATGCTATCATCCATGCCTTGAACCACTTAGCAGCATAAGCATCTTGGTATGTGTTTTTTTTATACCCACTCAGCTGGCTACTTGATCTTGGTGAGACCTCAGAATCACCCTGTTCTCTTCAAGATCTGCCAGCTGCTCTATTGTCTGGTGGCCATTTCGACCATTCTTTTCTCTTGGGTGCCCAGTTACATCAACATCAATGACTTGGTTGATGCTGCAACCAAGTCACATGCTGCTGTCCGGCTCTCCACTAGATGTTCCATACTTGACCTTCTGGCAGTGTTTGTGTTTCTTCATTGAGCTCCAGGCACTGGCAGAGATCTCCAGGCAGAATTGGAAAGATCTCCAGTCACAGTATTCAGACAACCTTAAATTAGTAACAAACTCTTTGAGATTAAGCCTGTTGTCAAACCATATTTTTGCAAGAAGGAAGTTTCACTTGTTCAATTCTGTGTTTGTTGTGAATTTATTACACATTTTTGTATGTGTGGATGACCAATCTAAGTGTGAGTTTTGTGACACATTTTAACTGTGAAACATATTTTAATTGAATGACCTAGTTTTAGCCTAGAATGTCATATTCATATTAAATTTCATGCTTTTACATCCGAGCATCTTACATTTGGGCATCTTTTATCTGATTATTCTCTTTGTCATTTGTTTTATGTCTTTTTACAAGTATACTGTATATTTGACTACTTAAATTTTGCATCGCCATTGTTTTTTATTCTATATATTTAACCCGAGTCATTTGTTCCTGGGTTGCTTTAATATTTATATTTCTATGTGTGTTGTTTTTACATGCTATTTATAAAAAATAAAAATAAATACCCCCTCAAGCAGCTGCTTGCCACAGAGGTCTGACAGGAGGCTGTCAGTTTATATGCCATAGTAGAAGGTCTGAGAGGATGGCAGGACCTCAGCAGAAAAACGACACAAACAGCCATGCCTTACCCGGGGCTAGAACCCAGGTCCCTTAGATCAGTAGCCAAGCGTGCTAACCACTTATACATTTGATCTTTGTTCTTTAAAAAAAATACATTTTTTGTTTTTACAATTTGAGTGTTTTTATATTTTTTTAAAAAATGTTTTGTATTTTAAATTTTAATTATCATTTTTATTGGCTTTTATAATTTATTTACTTTATTTTTTTGGAGACCTTATAGCCTGAATTGAATATGCTATAAAATCCCAATCAACTAACTAGAAGGGACCATGGGTAGTGAATTATTAATTATTTAAACTTGCATTCTCAAAATACTAATTCTTTAGCCTATCAGCTAAACTGGCATGCCATGAAGGCAACAAATTTGTAGGGAGTGGGGATGGCTCAGTTGGTAATGTGACCAGACTCATAATCTGCAGTTACCAAGTTCAAGTCTGACCTGTGTCAGCATTGAGATTTATATCTGCAAAATTTCCACCCTTCCCTCAGTCAGTAGGAGACACCCAAGGTGAATGAAAGAAGGGTTGGTGCCACTTTGTCAGGAAGCGATTCTTGACAGTCATTGGCTAGGCATTTCGATGTCACAGTGGGGAGACAATGATAAACCAAGCTTATAAGAAGCATACAGTAAGACAGATTTCTGTTGACAGAAAAAGTGTAAAATTGCAATTTCAGTTTTTTTTTTAACTGTTTGAGGTCTAACTAGCTATCAAGGAAATATTTATTGGTAGGGAGAGCAACACCACCATAATTTGTAATAGAAATGTGATGACAATTGTGAAAAAAAGCAGTCATGTGTCATCCTCCTATTTTGTTTTTGGTCTTGGATTATTCTGAAGTTTTATTTCATCGTTTATTATCCCATAACTCATCATGAACAAGATAATTGTGTGAATCTTCTGGGATTTATTTTCTAGGAATATATATTTTGCTTATCTTAAACCATCGAATCTTAACCATGATTGTCATGCCTCTCTAATGTTTTTATTTTTATTGTTGCATTTTTATTGTATTTTTGTTGTTGTAAATATTTATATGTATTAAGTGTGTTTTGGAAGTGTTGTTGTTGGGATGTGACTCGTGCTGCTGTTCTTGGGTCTGAGCTGGCTGGCTGCACATGCTGACAAGTTGAAAAACCTTTTACAACCATTTACAACTAGCCTTGGTGGGGGCAGAGCGTTGGACACGAGCCGGGCAATAATAAACAGTCTTGAGTGTCAAAAGGACGGATGTTTGAACACTCGTCAAGGGACGCCACTCTTACTCAAACAAAACCCTTAAGAAGAGGGTTCAGTTCTTAGTGAACCAACTACAGTTCTGTGTGAACTGAGGTGAGTTCTGTGTGAACCTGATAGTAGGTGAGGATTAAATATCCTTTCACCAAGTTTGAGGTTGGTAAAGCGAGAATCTGTGAAGGGCAGATCTCCATCTCGTTTCAGGATTGTTGGCAGTAGCAAAGGCCTACAGAGTCGGGCGCATCTCCAGCACATGATTGTATATAAATGTGAATAAACTGTGTCATCCCTATATAACTCTCATGCGTGAATTGTTGGACGTATCTCTATACATCACTTGGCTCAGCAAGTCTGAGGCATACGTCAGTATGGGTGTAACAACCTGCGAACCTGTTATTTCATCTAAACAATGGTGAATCTAATTAAGGGGCTAAGGAATCTCCTCTGCTAAAGAGCGATATCTGTGTCATTGGAGTTGTAACACCACATGTGGTGCAGTTCAGTTCAGCAGCTAACTAATCATACTTGATTATATTGATTAGAAGAAGAAAGTGCATGGTAATTGTGAAATCTGTCAAATGCCTAAGATCTGGCAACTTGTTTGTTGAGATTGCTTGTTCAAAACACTCCAAACTGCCCATTAAGGTTACAGAAATTTGAGGTCGGTTGTTACTGTGACACCCCACAAATTATTGAATACCTCATGTGATGTGATATCTGAGTGGGAACTTCTCAAGGTCATTGAGGAGGAAATCCTCTTAAAGTATTCCACCCAAAAAGGTAACCATAATCCATTGGGTTTTAATGCATCATGATGGAAAATTAATGACCAGGTGGGTTTAATATTCACTTTAACACACCACATCCACTTTCTTCCATCAAAGCAGGATATTTTCATTACGAGGTACAGATGTACATGCTCAACACTTTATGCTGTTTTCAGTGTCAGGTCATGCTTGTGCAACTTGCTGGGATAAGTCTATCCTATTTTTGCTGTGGAAGTGTGGATCATGTTGATCCATATTGCATGGCTGAGCATCCAGCTCTGTAAATTGTAATGGCACCCATCTGGGATACTCCTGTTGCTGTCCAGAGTGAAAGGAAGAAAAAGATCTCCAGCATGTCAAAAGGATATGGAACATCTTGTATCCAGAATTGAGAAAGATTTGTTCCACTGTGCACCTCCACCTGAAAAACTCTTCATGTGCCATTGTGGCTTTTGGAACAGCTATTTTTTCAACAGCATCAGTGATAGTGCAAACTATCATCAGTATTCCACTCCTGAGTTTCTCTCACCAGCCACTTGGTACCTCTAGTAGCAAATGTAACCTAGTTGGTTTCTATCTCGACATCAACTCCAGTTTCTATTCCTGCTTGCCTTCCTCTTCCACCTCTAGAAGGTCTTAACCTTCTCAAGTTCAGACAGCCAGACTTTCCAAACCAACGAGACCCCCACTAGGGCACAAGAAAAAGACATTAATACCTCCTTGTTTGGCAGTCGTGGATAATTCCAAGGGATTGCACATCAAACACCCTCATTTACAGAAACCATTGTCTTCAACAGTAAAACTAAATAGTAATTTATCATCCATCCATTTCTCTAGATCTGAGTTGACCACACTCCTGCAATGGAATTGTCATGGATTCCATAGAAATCTAGATGTGATGCCATCAAGGCTCTCTTTCAAGCACACAAATCCTTCTGTATGTGCCTGCAGGAGACATACTTGCAGACAGCTGCTGATCCCACAATCCTGCACTTTTCACTCATTCAATGTGATGATGATGTCACCAGCCTCATGAGAAACCATTCTCCATTCCAAGTCATACCCTTCCCATCACTCTAGAATGGTCACTATATTTCTCTTTGTAGGATTTTCATTGACTGTCTGCTCTATATTCAAGTAGACCAGTTGCCATCCCCTTTTATCATGGGGGACTTCAATGGGTATAATCCTCTTTGTGATAGTGCTGACACCAATGAGAGTGGTGGGGTCCTTGAACAAAGGCTTGAACCCTCACTCTCTCTATTAAAACCTGTGTCAATACATATTTTTATTTCTCTACCTACAGATTCATTGCCATTAATATTTCCATGTGTTCCTCCTTAATACTTGTACTCATTTCATATGAGGTTGAGGACAACCTGTATGGAAGCAATCACTTCTTGGGTTGGGTTGTTTTACCTCTGAGAGGCAATTTTTTTGGGCAAACAGTGGGCTTAAATGGCCAGGTCACAGAGACCTTGAGGGCTCAGAGAAGGTTGGGGGAGGGGACTCACTGGACAGCTGTTAGGGGACAGATAGTAACCTCCCATCAAGGCCATCCAGCATGTTCTTTACCATGTGCAAGGTATGGCTCCCTTCTCTTGGTATGCACTCTCCTGAGGGGTGCCTTATAACCCTTCATTTGTGTCATAGTGGAAGATCATTCATCAGGCTGATTGGCATGGTTTTGAACTCTGTGAGTTCAGCTAACACCCAGTCAGCAAGGAGCCAATCAATTTTGTAGTAATGGAGATGATGTATTGTATAGTCCAAACAGCTGACTCTACCATTTTTAACATTAAATTAGCAGCACAAAAAATAACAATTTTAGTAGACTAACTCTACTGAAACACACCAGGAAAATAAGAATTATACTTTGTTTTAATTGATCAATCAATCATATCAATTAAAACAAAGATTTTTCAAATAGGAATTGTAATTTTATTAAAATCTCTCTATAACGCTGTATATCATTAAAATGCAGCGGGATACCATCACACAGACTTCAACGTGGTTTCCTTACTTCCTGAAAACAGTGGAATACCAATTTCTCTTCAGCTTGCATGACTCACAAAAAGGCTTGGGGGATGTTTCTGATATATCCAACATCCTCTAACCTTGAAGCCTTCAAGCACACATAGTGAAATCTTGTTCCAGAGGCAGATCCAGAAGGAATCTTGGATCTGCTACAGTTATGCTTATAACTATATGGAGCATGAGATAAAGTTCAGAAGATGAATGGAAACTATATCAATCCTGGAGCACAATGGATAGGGAATTGTTGAATCACAGGTAATTGTTGTTTATATATCTTATCATTTGCTCTACACCTTTATGGCTTTTGTTGTTTATTTTGTTGTTTTTAAATTTTGCTTGAGGGTCCTTCATCTTTTGGCTTTTTTCCTTTTGTTTGGTGCATTATAGCCACAGCTGCAAATGTGCCGTAAAACCCTAAACAACATACCAACTAAACTTTTTTATTCCACATATGTTATGAGATATCCAATTACTTGTGGGTATTCAGCATAATCGGTCTTTTCTACATCTTGTGAACTGTGGAATGGTGCTTTCTATCCTACCTATACTGTGCTTTTATCTTGTCAAAACTGGACCATGGATCCAAAGTGTATGCTAGAATGCAATATTGTGCTCAAGTCTGTATGTACATCACTATCAGAGCCTTTCTCCCAGAAATAAGGGTCTTCATGACTGTGTTTTGAGTGTAATGCCTTTTGCTGTTGAGATCAATTTTATTACTAAACAACTTTCTATGACTAGTGAGTGACTTCTATGCTGTTGATTTTAGAATTTTTGTTTTTCCATTTTGAGGGTCATTGAATGAGAAATGCAAACAGCCCTGAACTATTTGAGTGACAGTGGTCAGGGGTTGGTTCTTGCCATAGAAGACTGCTTCCACAAAATTTTGTTGCAAGCATGTCTTAATCTGGATCTCAAGCTTTAGTTTGGGGACTCCATCATTTCAGTTATGTTAGAGACTGAGTTTTTTTATTATCTCATCTTTGATTGGAGCTTCAACCTTTTTTTATAGCATAGTTATAATTTCAGGTCCAAGGTTATGCAGACACTGAATACATGTATCATGATAATATAATATATCATGTTATAGCACTATACAAATCACTAAGAATGGATGTGAATTTTTTTCAGTTGAATTTCTAAAATTGGTAAGAAAACACAACAAACGATCAGAATCAGATTTTAATAGGTGATTTCAATATTGACATAATAAACATTGAAAAAGCATGGCACAGAAAGTTATATCACACTATTGACAGAGATGAATTTTGAAAGATTAATTAGTGATACTACAAGAGTGAAATAGTGAAATATGTAATTACTAAAGCATGTATAGACAATATTAATGTAAAATTAATGAAAAACATGTTGATAGATTCAATAATTCAAATATATAAAATAGCAGATAGTTATATGATTTTAGCATTAATTAGCAGCACAAAAAATAACAATTTTAGTAGAAGTAACTCTACTGAAACAGACCAGGAAGATACGAATAAATTTTTTGCCCATATTAATAAAAACGAAGATTTCTCAAATAGGAATTGTAACTTCATTAAAATCTCTATAACACTGTATATCATTAAAACATAGCAGGATAAACCAGTAGAATCCGACAGAAATAGTAACATTTAAGTGTCGACTCTTAAGTTGACATGCCAATGTAGCATGGATGCCTATGTAACTTAAGTTTTACAAATTCTTCTTATGAGTAGAATATTGTCTTAAGTATCTATATTACTGATTTTGTTATATCTCTATAAATTATGATTACTTGTAGAAGACAATTCAACATTTAATGCATGTAGTAGGTAAGGATTTGCCATGCAAGGCAAAAGGTTACATTTACATTATTTTATATCTGTACTTCAAAGAGCAATTACCAAAGTATTATATATTGAAACATCATTAGGTAACTTTAAGTGAAAGGCAATTTTGCCATGCAAGGTGAATTGTGATATATATAAAGTTACATGACAGTTCAAAAGTTATTTGGAAGCAAGGTCATCACTAACCAATGAGGTTGGTAGCATTATTGTTAATGCCCAAATATATTAACTATTTAAGTGATCTGGTCTACACTACCTGACCAATTACCTTACCGAGGTTGATATACACAACCAATATTAATTATTGTTTAAACAAACGATGTGTTTAGGCAGAATGATTTCACAGCTTTTTACTTAATATTTTAGGCAAGTTTTGCACTAATGCACTATTAAAGCTGTAGGGCAGTTTAAAGGTATATCCCTACATTGGTTAGATACAAGATTATAAATACTTTTAGGCATTGTTTTTGGATATTGCCAAAATCCAGTTCTTCAGAGCAGAGTTATTTCCAAATGTGAAGTTGGGGGTTGTTTGTTTTTGGTTTGTTTTCCAGATTTTTTGATTCACATATATTATACATTCACTTTTTTCATAGATAATACGGTTGTGTGATTGGCACTTCCATTTTTTATTATTTGCTAATAAATGTCCAAGGACTATGATGTTTTGCTATGCACCATGCAATTTTTGAAGTATTGGCAGTTTTTTCTTTATTTACTATTGTTTTAAGTTCTTAAATTGATGTTTAATGTTGGAGTTCATAGTAGCTTTTCTTAACTGTTTTTTTTTTTGCAATATTCACAAGTGTATTACCAGTTTCAAACCATCTGTGTGGTCATTGTCATGAGCACTTGCTGTTCATAGTTGTAGGGGACTATATCATATGGGTGCATACCACACATGCACTTTTATTTCTTCTACTGCTTTGTTGATGCTATTCAGGGTGGTTTCATTGCTTTGTGGTGGGGTGAGGCTGTCATCTGTTTGTTGTTTATACTTCGAAGCAGAGAAGTTTTGGGGGTATTTTATATTTTTTTGCATGTTGGTCAAGTAGAAGCTTCCATGGCAAAGTGTGTGTGTGTGTGTGTGTGTGTGTGGGGGGGGGGGGGGGGGGGCGTTGATATACTTCATCATTGCAGCATTGATCTCTATTTTGGTATATTATAAGTTGTTCTGCGATGTTTAGCTGATAATTTGTTGGTGGTGCTATGATGATTTTGGCTTTATCAAAGTCAGGTGTTTTTTCTCTATTGTATACAGAATGGGCTAAAGCAGTACTTTGTTTTCCTGTTCTTATATCTCTCATGTGTTCTATTAGCCATACTTTTGCTGTTCATTGTGTCATGTCAAAATAATGTTTATTTTGTTCTGCATCATTGTTCTTCATTGGAATTTTGTAAACACCATCTATTTTGATTTTTGTATTTCTGTTTCAATTTGCCTTAAGATGGTATTGCTGCTGGTGACAGGTACTTTATATCTGTATGGCTAAATATTTGAAACCGTTTTATGAATCCACAGAATATACCATCAATTCGGTTGAAGATGTGCTACAACATATAAAAAAGTATGAAAATACAACCAAATTACAGAATCGCATTGCTAGACGTATTAGCATTATTTCCAAACACGCCAGTCAGCGAAGTTATCAAGCCTGTGCAAAACAGGATTGAAGCTTAAAATGGGGATTCAAACCCTGAAACACGTGGAGTAATAAAAGTGCTCCATTACATAACATCAAATAATTTTTTTCCAAATGAACAAATATATATATATATATACAAAAATACTGTGTACCAAATGGGCTCCCCCTATCAGCACTTTTGGCAAATATAGCTATTAGGTACATCAAGGAAAAAACCTTCTCTAACTCATTGTATAATATCAAATATTGGGGACGATATGTCAATGACATTCTCCTCATTCAAGATGCACAGAATGACTTCATAATGCATTTGCAAAGGGACCTAAATCAGATCTACCCAACAATAAAATTTACACAGAAAACAAGAAAGAACAAAAACTACCATTCCTGGACATGCTAATACATTGCTGGAAGCATAAATTTGATATAGCAATGTATCACAAACCTACAGCACCATCGTTATTAATACCATACGACTCAAGCCAGTGTATGAATGACAAAACACAAGCCATAAAAACAGCTTTCTTACAAAATAAAAAATATGCCACCACTAATAGATGCTATAGAAAAGAAAAAAAGAAATATTTGCAAAATGGCTCTCAATGCAGGTTATCCTAAGATGCTCGTAAATAATATAGAAAAATCAGCTGCAAGAACAGCAAACAAACCCACCCAATCTGCTCTGGTGCAAAACGAGGATAAAAATGAAAGCAAATATACCAACAGCATCCCCAACATACCATCTTTGACTAATACACTGTGAAGTATAATGAAGCCATACAGATATAAAGTACCTGTCGCCAGCAGCAATACCATCCTAAGGCAAATCAAAACTGACAGAGATCCAAAAATCAAAATATGCAGTGTTTGCAAAATTTCAATAAAGAACAATAATACAGAACAAAATAAATCCTATTTCGGCAAGACAAAATGAACAGCACAAATGCAGCTAAAAGAACACATGAGAGATATAAGAACAGGAAAATAAAGTACTGCTTTAGCCTGTTCCATAATACAATAGAGAACAAACACCTGACTTTGATAAAGCCAAAATTATCATAGCACTACTAACAAATTATCAGCTAAACATCGTGGAACAGTTTATAATATTCCAAAATAGAGATCAATGCTGCAATGATGAAGTATATCAACTCCCTCCCTCCCTTGTCATGGGAGCTTCTACTTGACCAGCAAGCAGCAAAATATAAAATACCCCAAAAACTAGCAACAAACCAGCAGTTAAAATTCTCTGCTTCAAAGTATAAAGAACAAACAGATGACAGCCTCACCCCACCACAAAGCAATGAAACCTCCCCAAAATAGCATCAACAAGGCAGCAGAAGAAATACACACACGTGCATGGCACGCACCCATACGATATAATCCCCTAGAACTGTCAACAGTCAGTGCTCGTGTTGATGACCACACAGATGGTTGAAACCGGTAAGTATGCTTGTAGATATTGTAAAAACCCAGTTAAGAAGAGCTACTGTGAACTCCAACATTAAACATCAATTTAAAAAAAAAATAGTAAATAAAGAAAAAACTGCATGGTGCATAACGAAACATCACAGTCCTCAGACATTTATTAGCAAATAATATAAAACAGAAGTGTCAATCCCTCAGCCGGACTATCTATGAAAAAAGTGAATGTATAATACACGTGGTCTGTAAATGGTAGCTAGGTAGTCACTGGAAGGAGAGCTATGCACCAATCCCCTGTGATGATACATAGAACCTGCCAGACCTAGCACCTAATGTCCAACCTAGCCTTCTCATGGTGCAGACCGTCAGTACCTTTCAAAAGAGATACTCTCTTGTGGAAGTGAATGGAAGGGGAGGGCTGCCAGATTAGTGTGGCCTACGGATCTGGACAACTATGGCTACTTTTCTTTTTTTTCTACCCTGCTGAGGAGTGGTCAACCACACAGGGTCCTGGTACTGACCATGTAAACCCACTGGACAGATATGTGGCTCTGAGCTTGATTATGGATCCTGATTTTGCAGCACTGGTGGGCTTCTGTGGAGGGAAAATCTTCCGCTGTGTTTTCTGTTTGTTTGTGGGTTGACAGCCCCAAGTGAATAGATTCACAGGATATGCTTATCAGCTGGTGGATAATCCTGAGCAGAGGTCATCGCAGGCACCTGAACTCTTTGCTTCTATTGGCATCGGCAAATTCTACATTGGAGGAAGTCTTCCAGTGTAGATGGCTTCAGCCTTTAGTGGTGGGGGAACGGGTCTTTGCCCCATGTCTGCGATTAGGGGGCTGTTTGATATTGTCGGCATTCCCTCTCTCAATAAACATAGTTTCTTTAAACATCCCACTAACCATTTTCTCTCCATAGGTAGTTGGAATGTGAGGACTCTGCACAGAGCTTTTTCTCTTGATGTCCTCACACAAGAATTCCACCATTGTAATTTAGATATTCTCGGCTTGCAAGAGACCAGATGGACAGATAAAGGTCAGATTCTTAAAAATAATCTTAAATTTCTCTTTTCAGGGAGGGACGACAATAAACATCACCAAGGCGTGGGTCTGATTCTTAGCAGACACGCTAGCGATGCTCTTCTAGGATAGGAGTGCATTAATGAAAGGTTTCATACAGCAAAATTTCAGACAAGCGTTAAAGACTTGAATTTTATCTGCTGTTATGCCCCCACTGAGGATGCCAATGAGGATGAGAAGGATAGGTTTTATGAACAACTTCAGGATATTTTGAATGCTGTCAAGAAAGGAGATATTACTGTTGTTCTAGGGTACTTCAATGCCAAAGTTGGTACTGACTCTGACCTTTGGGGAGAAGTAATAGGCCCTTTTGGTATTGGTTGCTGCAATGGGCAACATCTCCTACAGGTAAGTAAACTCAATGGATTCAGAATGACTAACACTTATTACAAACACCGCAACATACATAAGTACACATGGGTTTCACCTAATGGGCTGCATAAGAATATGATTGATTACATATTAATTAACAGCAAATGGGCTAGTTCTGTTAGGAATACCAGGTCATATAGGAGAGCTGAAATTGGATCTGACCATTACCTTGTTAAAAGTGTGTTGCAACTTAAACTTAAAAAGTGTTGTGCTAGGGTTAAAAAATTTACTTTTAATACTGAAGCTCTGAAAGATCCAGTTATAGCCAAGGCTTACCATGATAGGTTACTTAGTCATTATGACAGTCATGGTTTGCTTACTACTGAAGTTGAGGAAGAATGGGATCATTTTAAACAGGCTTTTTTCGACACTAACAGTACTCTTTTAGGAAAAAAGGAGCAGAAGAGACAGAATTGTCTGAGTGATAAGGCACTTGAGCTTATTTCGGAAAGAAAGAACTGCAGGATGTCCTTAATCAATACTCTACTAGTCCTAATAGAAATCATTACAGAGAACTTAATAATCATGTAAAAGATCAGTTAGCTGCTGATAAGAATCTTTGGTTTGATGGCTGACAAAGCCAAGGAAGCAGTTAGACAGCGCAACAGCAGAGAGCTGTACCAGATAGTTAACGTTTTATGTGGTAGAAAACGGACTGGCATACAAGGATTGCAGGATAAACAAGGTAAGGTTATAGAAGGTGAGGATTCTGTCATGGCTAGGTGGGCTGAGCATTTCAGTGATGTTCTAAACAGTGTGGTTAGTTCTACTCCCATTGTTTGTAATGATGATAGATGCATTTGTGGCTTTAATGTTGGCCCTATAACACAATCTGAAGTTATTTTGGTTATTTCTAAACTTAAACTTCATAAATCCCAATAGGGTAGATGAAATTACTACTGAAATGCTTAGAGCTGGGAATGTTTCAGTTACCACTTGGATGACTGAAATTCTGAAAATCTTTTATGATAAAGGCATGGTTCCTAAGGATTTTACCAGAGCTATTATTATCCCTGTTTTCAAAAGAGGTGATCGCAGTTCTTGTTATAATTATAGGGATATCAGCCTACTCTGTGTTCCAGGTAAAGTTCTTTCCATGATTGTGCTTAATAGAATTAAGAATCTGGTTCACAGTCAATTACGTGATGAGCAATGTGGATTCAGATCTGCCTAAGTGAAAATATCTGATGTGTGGATCAGATATTTTCACTTAGGCAGATTCTTGAGAAATGTTTAGAGTTTCAGAAACCTTTGGTTGCTAGCTTTGTTGATTTCAAAAAGGCTTTCGACTCTGTTGATTGTCATAATTTGTGGTTGATTGTGGAATCATATGGTACACCAGACAAGTTAGTTAACATAATGAAAGCTCTCTATAATAACACTGAGTTGTGTGTGAGGGTTGGTAAGGCTTGTAGGAATTGGTTTAGCATTACTTCTGGTGTTTGACAAGGGTGCATTTTGTCTCCTTTTCTCTTTAGCTTGGTTATTGATTATGTTATGCGAAATTCACTTCAAGGGAAAGATTTTGGCCTTAAATGGACTGGAGATATGAAAATTTCTGATTTAGATTATGCTGATGATCTAGCCCTTTTGGCAAATGATGTTGATGAGATGAACTCTTTCATTCGAGCTGTTGATGAAACTGGTAGTAGAGTAGGTTTGGTTATAAACAGAGAGAAAACTAAAGTGATGAAAATTGGTCAGGCAGGCTGTGATTCAGTTGATCTGAATGGTTGCAGTCTTGAGCAGGTTTAATTACCTTGGGAGCTATGCAACATATAATGGTGATGTGCGGCATGAGATTAACAGACGAATAGGGATTGCTGCCGGAACTTTTAAAAATCTATGGAATGTGGAGAAATAGGCGCTTACACATAAAGACTAAAATTAGACTGTATAATAATTTGATTCTTTCTAGGTTTAGTTATGGTAGTGAAACTTGGACACATTGTAAAAAGATAACAGGAAAGTAGATGCTTTTGATTCCAGATGCTTGCACAGTATCTTGGGCATTAGGTGGTTCAACTTTGTAACTAATGATGAGGTGTTAGGCAAAGGAGTTTGCAACCTCCTGTAAGCAGCATATTGTGCAGAGAGAGACTCCGTTGATTTGGCCATGTTGCCCATATGGATAATTATAGATTGGCTAATAGGGTTATGAACAGTGTGCCTAAAGGCCTCAGAAAGAGGGGGAGACCTAGGATGCAGTAGGCAGACAATGTCAAACAGGACCTTGTTAGAATTGGTGTGCAGTGGCCAGATGCAGTAGATGTAGCTCAGGATAGACTTATTTGGAGAACTAAATTGCACGGTCTGGTTGCACCTTGAGGATGATGATGATGATGGCAAAATCTAGAGTAGTTGGCAAAATACGAATGCACTTGGTAAAATATAGGCGAGTTGTGAATATTGAGATTTGTTTTGTGAAATAAAGGAGTGTTGGATAAATTTAGGGCAGTTGGCAAAATTCGAATCCACTTGGAAAATACGGGTGAGTTGTGATAATTGGGATTTGGTTTGTGAAATTCAGAATAGTTGACTAATATCTCTTCAAACTTTCAAACTTCCCAAGATTTTACCAAGTGGATTCGAATTTTGCCAACTGCCCTAGATTTTGCCATCTCGCCACAATTTTACAGAAAAAAATCCCAATTTTATATCACACCTGATTTTTGTAAAGACACTGAATTTTGCCAACTCCCCCAAGATTTTCCAACTCTTCTAGATATTGCGAAGCTGCCTCGATTTTGCCAACACGCCATAATTTTACAGAAAAAAAGATTGCAATTTTTACATCTCACCAGAATTTTGTCAACTCTCCACATTTTTTGCCAAGTCACTCCGAATTTTGCCAACTTCCCCTAGTTTTTGCCAACTCCTACGATTTTGCCAACTGTCCCTAGATTTTTTCAACTCCCTAAGTTTCCAACTTGCCATAGTTTTACAGAAAAAATCCTGAATTTTACATCTCACCTGACATTTACCAGTCCCCCACGATTTTGCCAAGTCACTCCGAATTTTGTCAACTCCCCAAGATTTTTTTAAGTCACTCCGAATTTTGCCAACTCCCCAAGATTTTACCAAGTCACTCCGAATTTTGCCAATTCCCCAAGATTTTACCAAGTCACTCCGAATTTTGCCAATTCCCCAAGATTTTGTCAAGTTGTCCCGATTTTGTCAACTCCCCAAGATTTTACCAAGTCATTCTGAATTTTGCCAACTCACCTGTTTTTACTAAGTGGCTTCGAATTTTGCGAACTGCTCTAAATTTTGCCATCTCTCCATTTTCCAAACTGCCTTAGATTTGCCAAGTTGCCTCGATTTTGACAACTCCCCTTAAATTTCCAAAAAAAAAAAACATTATAAATTTTCACAACTCACTTAGATTTTACGAAGTTGCTTCCAATTTTGCCAACTCCGAGTTACTTTGGGGGGTGCCTCCCTCCCATCCCCCCAATTGCTACGCCCCTGGATGGATGGCAATCCTCCTTCAGTTGTCTTGATAATGTGACCAAACTCTTGGGTCATGAAACGCGTCAGCCCATAGCGGATCAGCAACATTCAGTGAGAACGGTAATGCTTACCCTCCTTTTAAATTAAGTCTTATGTCGATAGGCTCTTTTGGCCAAATGGTTTGTTAGTATTTAACAATTAATATGGCAAGTAAAGAATATTGGTAAGGTAAGGTAATGTGTCAGGTATGCAGACTTTTGCAACAATATTAGTTGTGTATATCAACCTCGGTAGCGTAATTGGTCAGGTAGTGTAGACCAGACTACTTAAGTAGTTCACATATTTGGACATTAATATTAATACTACCGACTTCATTGGTTAGCGATGAACTTGCTTCCAAATGATTTTTGAACTGTCATGTAACTTTATATACACCAAAGAGCCAAAACATTATGACCACCTACCTAATATGATGTTGGTCCTCCATGTGCTGCCAAAACAGCTCTTTCCCAGCACGGCATGGATGTTACAAGATTTCTAAAGGTCTCTTGTGGTATCTTGTACCAACACATTACCAGCAGTTCCTTTAACTCTTGTAAGTTACGTGGTTGAGCCACCGCAGATCGGATATGCTATCCCAACACAAACCACAGATGCTCGAATGGATTGATGTTTGGGGAATTTGGAGGCCAGGGCAATACCTGGAAGTCTTCCTCATGTTCTGTGAATCATTCTTGAATAACCTGGGCAGTGTGGCATGGTGCATTATCCTGCTGAAAGACCTGGTCTGCAGTGATGTTTTTATAGGTGGTAGATGTCATAGCTTCCTGCACATGAATGACTGGACCCAGGGATTCCCAGCAGAACATTGCCCAAAGCATTACACTTCCTCTAACGGCTTGCTTTCATCCCACTGTGCATCATGGTACCAACACTTCACCAGGTAAATGACGCACACATACCCAGTTGTCCACATGGTGCAACAGGAAATGAGATTCATCGGACCAGATGACCTTTTTTCAATCATTCAAGGTCCAGTTTTTATGCTCCCATACCCATTGTAGGCACTTTTGATGGTGAACCGAGGTTAGCATGGGCACTCAGAGCGGCCTGTTTTTTTTTTATGCAGCCCCATTTTCAGCAGGGTCTGATGTATTTGTGTGTTGTGATACATTACTCTTGTCATCAGCATTCAAATTGTGAGTTGTGCCACAGTATTTTTCTGTTGGTACCATACAGGATAACCTTCGCTCACCTCTAGCATTAATGAGCCGTGGTCGGCCCACATCTTGCCAGCAGTTCATGGTTTTTCCCTTCTCAGACCACTTTTTGAAGGTACTAACCACAGTTGACCATGAGCACTCCAGAATCCTTGCCATCTCAGAAATGCTCTGACCTTGTTGTCTGGCCATTGCAATTTGGCCTTTGTCAAACTCACTGTCCACTGCCTTTCCCATCTGAGGAACAGAATAACACTGATTAACAGAGTTCAGTAACAGGTGTTATTTATACTGTTTCATGACTTTTGCACATGCCGTCGTTTGCCTGCAGTTCCTTCGATTTGCATAAAGATGTGCTGGTCATAATGTTTTGTTTCTTTGGTGTATAATGCAATATAGTTTCGTTTCCTGTAGTTTCAAAATAATTATTTTTCATTTTAACATAGTATATATCTGAAGAGCAATAATAAATAATTCTAGAAGCATCAAAGGGGAAAATTTTTTTTTGAATCAAAAGTCTACTAAAATATTGGCCAAAAGCAACGTATATAGTTACTGAAGGTTGCATCTTCTGCTGATAATAAAAATCCGTATATTCTGTTACAAGTTTTTGAAGCATCATAACTGTGTTAGATGTAAAATGACATCAAGAGTTGTGGAAACAAAAACAGTCAATAATCTACATATGGAATGGCAGAGTAAAAATGTAAATATATGCATTGGGAGTTGATGTGGTTTACAGTGACTCAAGCATGTGAGAGCAATTAAAAAAACATAAAGGGAATAATTTTCTCATCTATTGGCATTTTTTTCAAGTAGAATATCAATAAGTAAAAAAAAAATTTTATATATATAGTTTTGAATGGGAATTTGTATGATTCGTTATAAAAGTTGATAAAATTTATCAATTTCTGTTCAGGAAAAGAAATATAACCTTATTCTTTGGAACTGATATCATTTCCAGGTCACTAGAATTCGAAAAGTAAAAATAAGATCTTGTGTTCTGATGATCAGAGTGTTTTAAATATGGTAAATAGCTGTTTTGAAGTAAAAGCATGATAACCCTGTATTTAAATGTATGCTATTTAAATATGAAATTGATACACTTTTAGTAATCTTATTTGAATATACAGTGAATCTGACATAACATAATGTGTAAGTTTTTTGACAGGTCTTTTATGAAATATAACATTATTAGAGGTATGGTTGTAGACAAATGGTTTGATATCATTTCAAATGGTGATAACTGCAGTAAAGGTAGGATTTTTTTTAAATCTTTAAAAATATTGTATTTGTAATGTATGTTTCAATGTAAAATTTTAATGTAATTTATAATGTAATTTATAATGTGAAAGGTATCTTGGTATTATTTCTATAGAAAGGAAATATAAAGAATATTTTATAAGATGCTGAAACTGAAAATCAGTGAAGCAAAAGAGGATTATCATAAAATAAAATTTACAACTGTTATAAAAATAGTAAAAAGCAATGGAATTATATAAATAGGAAAACACAAGAAACTCCCTGTAATACCAAAATTTGGAATTATGGAAGAAATATATTCCACATAATGGAATTTGTAGAATATATTAATTAAAATTTCAATGGCCGAGTGGTTAGCTCACTTGGCTACTGATCTAAGGGACCTGGGTTCGAGCTCCAGGTAAGGCATGGTTGTGTGTGTTGTTTTTCTGCTGAGGTCCTGCCATACTCACAGACCTTTCTACTTTGGCATATAAACTGACAGGCTCCTGTCAGACCTCTGTGGCAAGCAGCTGCTTGAGGGGATATTTTTTATTTTTTTTTTATTTTATTGTAACAACCTCTGGTACACATAATATTGATGAAACAATTTGTTCACACTTGCCAAAGGATTTAATCTGCTTCCAAAATTCCATGTATTTAGAAAGTTCAAATGAGACTGAAGTAGGTAGAATTATTCAGATTCTGGAAAATAATAAAACCCCAGGTTTTAAGGGAATTACAGGCGAAATGTTAAAGATCTTTGCTAAACATCATCTTCCTAGTCTCACAAGGATCATTAATATTTTATTGAACATTGAATATTTTACGATAAGTTAAAATTTTCTACTGTTTCACATATTTATAAATCAGTTGATGGGAATTTGATTAGTAACTACAGACCTATTTCCATTTTGTTGTCTTCCTGAAGTTATTGAAAAAATTTATGAAGCATAGACTTTTAAGTTTCTTAAATGAAACAAATTTTTTTCTAATAATTGCTTATTAGAAGCAGTTTTGATTCTTAGAAGATGAAAACACTGAACAGTGTATATTAAAATTAACATACAAAATTTACAAAAGTATTGATGCCAGTAAAAAACTGCAGTAATATTTTTAAATATAGAAAAGCATTTGACACTGTTAATATTACTTTATTATTATATAAACTATCATTATGGAATCAGAGGTCATGCACTTAACAATCTTTGTTTTGAACATATCTTTTTAAGATTATTGAACATCAAAGTAATTTCTTGGAGGTAAAAGTAGTCCCTCAGAATCAGTTTTGGGTCCAATTTTATTTTTTAATTTTTATTAATGATCTTTGTGAGATAAAATTTAAATGGCTCATTTCTATGTTATGCTAATGACATTCATTTGCATATTCTAAAGATAACATATCTGACCTAAAAGCTTCAATGGAGAATGATCTGTTTAAAATACATGAATGGTTAAATTTTACAATTTAACTTTAAACACACAAAAGCAAATTCATGTTCTTTGAGCTAAGAAATACTCAAACAAATTTTAGTATAAAGTCACAGTTCAAATTGTACTATAATTGGATGTTCGTGCTCTGAAATTGAACTAGTGAATGCATTTAATTACCTTGATGTTTATATTAATTCTAACATTGAATGGAACATTCGTGCAGAGAAACTAACTTTGAGACATATTAATTTTATACAAGTTATATTAAAATTGTAGTCCCTAAAAGATACTTAAAAGATTTATACTATGCTTGGGTATATTTTAGTTTACAATATGGAATCACTAGTTTGGCAGGAAATTATTTACATAATTTACATAACTTATTTGAAATGCACAAAAAATTTTAAATTACTGTTTCATTTTACACTAAACCATTTCCATAATTTAAAGCAAATTTATATATTTAAAATTACATTCCTCTTGCAACCACAACAACAGTGATTGCCCCAGAAATTAGCTCATGGTGAAACAAGACAAATGGGTTTGTTATTTGAAGTGCATCTAGCCAAAAAAAACCTCTTGCAAAGATATTTTATATATATTGCACCTAAATTGTTTAATATGTTAAGTTTTGAAATGAGAACTGAAAAAAAATCCAGCAACTTTCAAAAACATATTTGCATAATATTGTTCTAAATATGTCAGATTTTGAAAACATTCTCAGATAATGTGTATAAAAAAATTATGCTATACATTTAGAAATTCCCAATGTTGCCAAATTTTATGTATTAGTTACTAATAGAGAATCTGGATGAGCTGACATGCTCCTTGATTCTAAACGAGAAACATTTTATTTTTGTCGATTTTGAGTTTTTTTTCTTTTGAAATATTGTATAAATCAGCCATGGAGAACCCTTGACCTGTAGGCTACATGTGGCCTGCAGACCCATTTCAAGTGGCCCGCAAATATTGCCATACAAATTGTTGAATTTTTGATCTCTTATTCTTCAAGTATTTTGTGGAATGCCAGTTTCTCTTTCTTTCCCAATTTACCTTTACATTGTTTTTGAAAGTGTTCTTTAGTTGCCTAAATTGAATTTACATTGACATTGACCCATGTGACAGACTTTGGTCAGAGGGATAGATCGGGTTCTCTCAATATCCTGTTCAGTTTCCAACTAAGCAGCTCAGCTGTCGCTCAATCAGTAAATATTCTAATTATAAAAGTTATCAAGGCCAACATAAAAAAAAAACATTTGGGAAATTTATGGCTGCATTAAACACAAAAAATTATTTATCCAAAGGTCTCAAGACTCCAATGCTATTGTCCACGAAGGTTTTGGTATTAGTGAGAAAATTGCAAAATATTACAAATATTATTATGATGTTGAGTTTATAAAGAAGTGCCAGCAAACAATTTTTGGTATGTTTTATTCAGAGAGAAGAAATGATGAAAACATAAGTTTATCCTACAGAATTGTGATCATGTGGATCAATGAACTTGTTACCAATATAGAAAATACCTTATAGAGCAGGCATCAAAATTTCAATATTTTTCTTTGGCTTTTGACGAAAGTACCGATGTTTCTAAAGCAGCTTAATTAGTGATATTTTTATGTGGAGTCCATGTTAATTTCTGTTAAAATGCATTTCATTTTTATCCAATTATGTTTACTTGCAATTTCTTGGGTTTTTTTTTTATCCCAATTTTAATTGAAAATAATAATTTTCATTCAAATTAAAAAAGTACATGTTTCTTTTTGAAATAAATAGGCACATTTGAAAATTTAATTGTTTATACACATTGTCTAAACAGGGCATTGTATGTGGGTTGGGGGGGGGGGGGGGTGTTATATTTAGAATGTTTAATGCAGTAAGTAAGGATTTGGCCCAAGACACTCTCAAAAATTCCTATGTGACTCACTAATGAGGAAAGGTTTCCCAGTTTAAATGTATTTTATTTAAATAATCACTTGTAATGATACTTATATGTGAGTAAATTATTACTATTATTTTACATTTCTCTTACAATATTTAGAAATGGGTTTTTAATTGCATGCTGAATTCTGATAGTTCAACAGTCCCAGTGTGTAAATGTAGATTACAAGAATTAAGCCTTTTAGTGTCTGAAGAACTGGTTTCCATCCAGAGGCTAAGCTATTTTCTCCCTACTCAACCAAAAAAATTAACTTTAAAACTTTTTTGCCAAATAACTAATGAAAGGAATTATGGCATATTATATGCCAAATTAATCAGCATTTATCTCTCGATTTTCTGAAAATAAAGTATTTAACAAAAAAAGATAAAGTTTTATTTTAATAGGAATATTTTAGTCTGTAGTAAAAAAATGCATCTGGCAACCAAATAAAAATTTATTTAAAAAAAAAAACTATTAGACAGAAATGATTATAATGCACATGAATAGAAAGGCTTTTTATTTCTGAATAACGAAAAAATAATTTTTTTGGTTTCAAGTAAATATTTCGTTTTGTAATTTTTTTCTCGGTACCATACTATGAAAAAAATTCCAGGCTTTTAGCCAATTTTGCTGAGTCAAAAATAAATAATCAATCAAGTGAAATAGGTCATGTTATATACTAAATTAAACAGAATTTAATTACAAATTTTATGAAAATAAATAATATAGACAAGTTTACAAGCATATTGATTTTAATAAGCCTATTTCAATGTGATATGGTGAAATAAAAGGTCGCACTATAAAATTAAGGCTTTATTTTGGAAAACCTGATGAATAAAAATAGTTAAAATATTTATCGAAAGGAAATTTCCTCCCGAATAATATAATATTCAACCTGAAATATGAATTTTATTTTTTTAATGATTCTTTTTAGTATTGTATATTTTAAACACTGCCAGTGTTATGCAAAGTGACTTGGACTTCTCACATTCACGGGATTTTCTTAACTGGTTATGAAATAGAAAAAACTTCTGGCTGCCTTTTTTGCTAAACATTATGTATTTTTTCTTTGGGTGTTGAAGTTTGGTGATCTTTGCTAAGTGCAGAAAAGTTTGTGCATGAAAGCAAAAAACTAAAAATGGCGTTATATGTGAGTAAATTATTACAATTATTTTTTGGAAATGGAATCGTCTGTGGCACAGCCACAGACGATATAACTTCCATGAGTTTAGCCAAGGTACTGAGGGGGGGAGGGGGGTGCTTTAAAATCATTCAATATAAACATAAAAACTCGTAGTTTTATAAAATATATATTTTTGTAGGGGGGGGGGGGGAACTTAAACCATGAGTTTAGCGGATGGGACCCCTTCCCAAAATTGCCCTCCCACATGATTACTAATTTCTGTACCAAGGAAGTCTATTTTGCTTCTGTATCCAAAACAATTCATTTTCAGAAAATGGTACAAGCTCAAAGTTTTTTTTAGTAAAAACAAGAAATAATAAAGGAAAAATCATATATAACCTAATGGGATGTTAAATGAAATATCCGCAACAACTTTTAAATTGACCTCTGATCTAGCATAACTCGGATCAGCCAATCGAAAGATCACTAACTAATGGAAATAAATCTGCAGAAATTGATTTGCTTCCATATCCAAGACCTCATTTATTTTCAGAAAATGATGCAGATCAAAGTTTTACTGGAAAAGTAATAAATAATTAAATAAAAATTAACATATAGCCTAATGCGATGTTAAAATATCCATAGCAACAAGTTGTAGGCCAGCCATCCGATGTAGCATAACTAAGAAAAATCAATACTTATCGATTGGCCAAAAGATTGCTAATTTATGAAACTAAATCTGCTGAAATGAAAACTAAGGCTTAAATTTAAATATAAAAAAGGAAATACTAACTTTACAATATGCTGGACCAACGCTGTAAACAATATGGAAGCCACACCGAATAGAGATAGCATGCGTCCGCCATCTACCTCTTATATGCTGCAGTGAACCATAACATTGTGCAGCTGCACCCAGTGCACAATGTTATTGAACAAGTGCAGTGCACCCAGAATTTCTAAGAACGGTGTTTTTAATTCGAATTTAAGAGTGGGAAAGATGCATAGAATGCTGGGAAAAATGATAAAAATAATTTGGGGAATACTGAAATAGGTTTGTGATAGAAAAGAGTGTGAAACGGAAAAAAAATTTGTATCATTCTATCGTTTTTAAATCTATCATCACCAAAATCTATCGTTTTTAAAAATAGAAGTTTTTTTGTTAATTTTTAGGAGATTTTTATAAAATTTAAGGAAAATCTTATTGTTAATAGTTCAAATCAAACTTGTGATCAGAAAGTTTCTTCAGCAAAGAGGAACATTAATGAGCAAATCGGCAATAACGTTTAGTGTTCTAAGAAATGACATCCAGATGGCTCTATCAAATTATTTATATTCTAATTTAATAAAATATGCATCAAATTAAAAAACAAAATATTATTTTTCAAGCTTGAATTATATATTTTTTAATATATATATATAAATGCAGCAGCAATTTTTATTTTTTAAAATATCAATTTTTTTGTTGTACTAAAAATGTGTACATATGTCCTTGGCCACCCATTTTGGATTCTGCAAACATATACAGATGATGTGGACACTGAAAGGGTTAAATCACCTTAAAACGTGGGTATAGAATAATTATTAATCTTGTTATTAGAAATGCACAGATGAGCCAAGATGAAGACAATTCATCAAAGTCCAATTTAATGTAGTAGTAGATAATTCCCAAAATGCTTCAGAGTTCAAGTAATCTATGTACAGCAACATAATAAGAAATTGTCAAAGCATATCATATAACATAGTAGAAACCTTTTCGATGGTAAAACTAGCATCTGGATTTCGAAGCATACAATACGTTCTTCATCAGCAAAATGGTGATAGGTTCTATATTAAATTCCGTTGTGAGAAGATATATTTGGAAAAACATGTAAGAGTAATAATATATTATTACTGAGATGCGTGTGCATGAGGTATCATTATAGTATCATCATCCTCAAGCAGCCATGGTCTACGGAGGTCCAACCAGACTGCGCAGTTTAATTCTCCAAGCGTATCTGTCCTGAGCTACATCTGCTGCATCCGGCCACTGCACACCAATTCTAACAAGGTCCTGTTTGACATTGTCTGTCCACCGCATCTTAGGTCTCCCCCTCCTTCTGAGGCCTCTAGGCACACTGTTCATAACCCTATTCGCCAATCTATAATTATCCATACGGGCAACATGGCCAAACCAGTGGAGTCTCTCTCTGCACAATATGCTGCTTAAAGGAGGTTGCAGACTCCTTTGCCTAACCTCATCATTAGTTACAAAGTTAAACCACCTAATACCCAAGATACTGCGTAAGCATCTAGAATCAAAAGCATCTAGTTTCCTGTTATCTTGTTTACACAGCATCCAAGTTTCACTACCATAACTAACCCTAGAAAGAACCAAACTATTATACAGTCTAATTTTAGTCTTTAGGTGTATATGCCTATTTCTCCACAATCTCCATAGATTCTTAAAAGTCCCGGCAGCAATCCCTATTCGTCTGTTAATCTCATGCCACACATCACCAGTATCGGTTACATAGCTCCCTAGGTAATTAAAGTGTGACACCTGCTCAAGACTGCAACCATTCAGATTAACTGAATCACAACCTGCCTGACCAATTTTCATCACTTTAATTTTCTCTCTGTTTATAACCAAACCTACTCTACTACCAGTCTCATCAACAGCTCGAATGAAAGAGTTCATCTCATCAACATCATTTGCCAAAAGGGCTAAATCATCAGCATAATCTAAATCAGAAATTTTCATATCTCTAGTCCATTTCAGGCCAAAATCTTTCCCTTGAAGTGAATTTCACATAACATAATCAACAACCAAACTAAAGAGAAAAGGGGACAAAATGCACCCTTGTCGAACCCCAGACGTAATGCTAAACCAATTGCTACAAGACTTACTAACTCTCACACACGACTCATTGTTATTATAGAGAGCTTTCATTATGTTAACTAAGTTGTCAGGTACACCATATGATCTCACAATCAACCACAAATTATGACGATCAACAGAGTCGAAAGCCTTTTTGAAATCAACAAAGCTAGCAACCAAAGGTTTCTGAAACTCTAAACATTTCTCAAGAATCTGCCTAAGGGAAAATATCTGATCCACACATCCCCTACCACTTCTGAATCCACATTGCTCATCACGCAATTGCCTGTCAAGCAGATTCTTAATTCTATTAAGCACAATCATGGAAAGAACTTTACCTGGAACAGAGAGTAGGCTGATACCCCTATAGTTATTACAAGAACTGTGATCACCTTTTTTGAAAATAGGGATAATAATAGCTCTGGTAAAATCGTTAGGAACAATGCCTTTATCATAAAAGATATTCAAAATTTCAGTCATCCAAGTGGTAACCGAAACATTCCCAGCTCTAAGCATTTCTGTAGTAATTTCATCTACCCCTGGGGATTTATGAAGTTTAAGTTTAGAAACAGCCAAAATAACTTCAGATTGTGTTATAGGGTCAACATTAAAACCATCAATGCATCTATCATCATTGCAAACAATGGGAGTAGAACTAACCACATTGTTTAGAACATCACTGAAATGCTCAGCCCACCTAGCCATGACAGAATCCTCACCTTCTATAACCTTACCTTGTTTATCCTTCAATCCTTGTATGCCTGTCCGTTTTCTACCACACAAAACATTAACTATCTGGTACAGCTCTCTGCTGTTGTGCTGTCTAACTGCTTCCTCGGCTTTGTCAGCCAAACTATCAAGCCAAAGATTTTTATCAGCAGCTAACTGATCTTTTACATGTTTATTAAGTTCTCTGTAATGCTTTCCATTAGATGTAATAGTAGGGTATTGATTAAGGACATTCCTGCAATTCTTTCTTTCCGAAATAAGCTCAAGTGCCTTGTCACTCAGATAATTCTACCTCCTCTGCCCCTTTTTTCCTAAAAGAGTACTGTTAGTGTCCAAAAAAGCCTGTTTAAAATGATCCCATTCTTCCTCAACTTCAGTAGTAAGCATACCATGACAGTCATAATGAGTAAGTAACCTATCATGGTAAGCTTTGGCTATAACTGGGTCTTTCAGAACTTCAGTATTAAAAGTAAATTTTTTAATCCTAGCACAACACTTTTTAAGTTTAAGTTGATAAATATTGAGATAAACTCGGATAAACTCGACAGTTCAACATCCAGTAATAAATAGACACTTTTTGACGTCGATGTCAAAAAGTGTCTATTGCTAAGTTTAAGTTGCAAGACACTTTTAACAAGGTAATGGTCAGATCCAGTTTCAGCTCCCCTATATGACCTGGTATTCCTAACAGAACTATCCCATTTGCTGTTAATTAATATAGAATCAATCATATTCTTATGCAGCCCATTGGGTGAAACCCATCTGTACTTATGTATGTCGCGGTGTTGTACTAAGTGTTAGTTATTCTCAAACCATTGAGTTTACTTACCTGTAGGAGACGTTGCCCATTGCCATTGCAGCTACCAATACCAAAAGGGCCTATTATTCCTCCCCAAAGGTCAGAGTCAGTACCAACTTTGGCATTGAAGTCACCTAGAACAAGGGTAATATCTCTTTTCTTGACAGAATCCAAAATATCCTAAAGTTGTCCGTAAAACCTATCCATTTGAATATTTACTAATTTTTTCTCTTGAGCAACGTTAATTGTTTTGATTAGAACTAGTATTTAAATTTTGACAATCATTTAATATTTTTGAATTCTTACTCATTAACGCTCGCTGGTATTTCGAACCGTAATTAAACTTTATTTTTTGGCAATTTGTTAATTATTGCCTGGCACCCGACTCAGCTATCTGGAGCATGAAAATAATTGGATCAGACAAAGGGTCCAAACTTTAAAACTATTTCATTTCTTTGGAGCATTACAACTAAAAGTTTCAAAAGAAAACCAGATGTGTTTGCCAATTGATATCATTCTCCTATGACATTGCCACTCAATATCTTGCTCCAATTATGTTGTCAATCACATGATCAAAGAAATATTGATATTTCTTTTCTATTCCTTTCATAAAATGTGTTCTAATAGATAAAAATAATTTAGAAACACTAAAATAACATTTAATCACAAAATATATTAAAATGAAGCAAAAACATATATAACTGTATTTTCATGCATATCACTGAAATCCTCCAATAAAAAAATGTTCCCTTGGTATCTGACTTTTATTTATTACGAACACATATGATTGGATCTTTAGTAAACTCAACTTGCTGGAGCTCTCTGTCAGCTAGCTAGTTGGGGAGTGGTAGGAGTGTAAACGTAGCCAGTAATTCTTCAATGTGTTAATGGTAGATTGAGCAAGAGAAAGGCTTTTTATTTTCTGATACATCAAGTTGAGAAATAAAATGAAAACACTGGAAAAATTTAGGATCTCTGAAATGTCTATTTTAAATAAATATATATATATATAAATAAAAAAGTTAGTTCAAAATTTAATATTTTTAAAAACTTGTAATATTGTTATGGTTCAATACATACATGCAAAATTCTCATGCAGTCATGGGCAATGGGGATCCTACTAGACTATATTTTTTCTCTCCACACCTGCCTGTCCTGAGCTACAGCTGCTCCATTTGGCCACTACAGGCCAATTTCAGCAAGTTACTGTTTGGCATTGTCTGCCCATAACATCCTAGGTCTGTCTCTTTTCCTGAAGCCTTTGGGCACACTGCTCATCTTATTTGCCGATCTGCAGCTATGCATACAGGGAACGTGTCCAAACCAACACACTCTCTCTACACAAAATGCTGCTCAAAGGAGGTTGCCGACTCCTTTTAATCTCGCTATTACTTACAAAGTCTAACCACCTAATGCCCAAGTCCTGGAAAAGCATCTAGAATCAAAGGCATCACATTTCCTGTTATCTTGTTTACAAAGGGTCCATGTTTTGCTACCATACCTAACCTTAGAAAGAATCGAACTATTATACAGCCTAAATTTAGTCTTTAGGTGTACAAACCTATTTTTTCCATACACTCTGTAGATTCTTAAAAGTCTCAGTGGCAATCCCTAGTTTTCTATTTATCTCATGCTGCATATCACTAGTTTCTGTTACATAGCTCCCAAGATATTTAAACTGAGACACTTGTTCAAAAATACAGCAATTCAAAGCAAGTGAAGCACCATCTGCCTGATCAATTTTAATCATTTTAGTTTTTTCTCTGTTTATCACCAAACCTACTCTATTACCAGTCTCATCTAGAGCCCTAATGAAAGAATTCATCTTATTAAACATCATTAGCTAACAGGGCCAAATCATCTGCATAATCCAAATCAGAAATTTTGAAATCTGCAATCCATTTAAATCCAAAATCTTTCCCTTGCAAAGAATTTCACATAAAATAATCAGTAACCAAACTAAAGAGAAAAGGGGACAAAAATGCATCCTAGTCTACTCCATGAGCAAGGTTAAACCAATTGCTACAAGACATACCAACTCTCACACACGACCCAGTATTATTATAGAGAGCTTTCATTACACTAACTAATTTGTCAGGTATTCCATATGATCTAACAATCAACCACAAATTATGTCAATCAACAGAATCAAAAGCCTTTTTGAAATCTACAGAGCTAGTAACAATAGGTTTCTGAAACTCTAAGCATTTCTTAGAATCTTCCTAAGTGAAAATATTTGATCTATACATCTCCTACCACTTCTGAAGGGGGCGGGAGTGGCTCAGTCGGTAGCGCGCCAGGCTCGTAATCTGCAGTTCCCAGGTTCGAGTCCCAGCTGGGTCAGCGTTGAGATTTATCTCCGCAAAATTCCCCGCCCTGTCCACGGTCAGTAGGGGACACCGATGGGCTTGGAAAGGCCGCCGTCCGTTGGATGGGATGTTAAGCCGTGGCCCCGTGTGCGGGAGAGCCATACTCTGTGCACGTTAAAGAATACGCTGGATGGCCTTGACGGGAGGCTACCATCTGTCTCCCAACAGCTGTTCCAGTGGGTCCCCTCCCCCAACCTTCTCTGAGCATTCAGGGTCCATGTGACCTGGCCATTTAGCCCATGGTGTGCAAAAAAGTGCCGCTCAGAGGTAAAACAACCCAACCACTTTTGAATCCATACTGTTCATCATGCAATTGTCCATCAACCAAATTCTTAATTCTATTAAGTATAATCATGCAAAGAACTTTACCTGGAACATAAAGTAAACTAATTCCCACAAGAAGTAAGACCACAATGTGATGCCCTGTCATTCACTTTTACTTTACCTTAAACAGTTTTGCTTAATTTACGTTATATTTATCATTTTGGGGATTTTTATTTCCTTTTTGGCATCACAGCGCTCATTTCCAAGAGTTAGGAGTTGCGCTTGCACAACTCCGAACTTTCGATTGTCGCCCACTAAAGCGTGTGTACAAGGACACACCCACTCTTGCATCATAGCTTGTGCCGCTCATCAATTTATGCAAATGTCTTTCCTGGCGTGCAACATGACACATGTGGGCTTTGTACCTCTTGTTATAACCTGGTGACATGTCACAGTAGCACAGAAGATAGTAGAGTAGAGAGAGTAGTAGAGCATAGCACAGTTTAGAGATCAGTTTTAGTTTGGAGTTTGTTGAAGTTGTTTGTAGTAAGAAATGATGTAGTATCTTCTTCATTGAAGTTTTGGTGAGTTTTTTGGAAATAAATTGTTTGTTATTTAAACTTTTTTGAATGTTTACTAATTTTTTCTCTTGAGCAATGTTAATTGTTTTGATTAGAACTAGTATTTAAATTTTGACAATCATTTAACATTTTTGAATTCTTGCTCATTAATGCTCGCTGGTATTTTGAACCCTAATTAAATTTTATTTTTTGGCAATTTGTTAATTATTACCTGGTGCCTGACTCAGCTATCCGGAGCATGAAAATAATTGGATCAGACAAAGGGTCCAAACTTTAAAAGTATTTCATTTCTTTGGAGCATTACAACAGGAATGTAATTATCACAAGAAGTAGGATCACTTTTTATAGGGATAATAATAGCTCTGGGAAAATCCTTAAGAACAACAACTTTATAATGAAAAATTTTCAAAATTTTAGTCAACCATGTGACAACACAAGTGTTCCCAGCTCTAAATATTTCAATTGTGATTTTTTCTGCCCCTGGGGATTTATGCAGTTTTAAATTAGAGACAGCCAAAGTAATTTCAGAATGTGATTGATATGGGCCAATATTAAAGCCAGTAATGCATCTATCCTCATTACAAACAATGGGAGTAAAAATAATCACATTGTTTAGAACATCTATGAAATGCTCAGCCCACCTAGCTATTACAGAATCCTCACCTTCAATAACCTTACCATATTTATCTCCAAGTCCCTGTATACCTATCTGTTTCTTCTTATACAAACTTTAACTATCTGGTACAGTTCTCTGCTGTTGTGCTGTCTAACTGCTTCATCTGCTTTGTCAGCCAAGCTATCAAGCCAAAGATTCTTATCAACTATTAACTGGTCCTTTACTCATTGTGTAATGATTTAAAAGATTGTTAAACTTCTTCTCTTTGGATCTTTTGACTGATCCAAATTAAATTAAAACTCCGGATAGGATATTGGGCACCAGGCAATATTAACTTGCCAAATAAAGTTAAATGAGGGTTCGTTAGGTATATGGGCATTACTTATTGAGTAAGAAATGAAAAGATTGTCAGTTTTTAAACATATCTTAATCAAAATCAATTATCTTTGCTCAAGAGAAAAATTAGCAAAATCTAAATATTCATATAACATACAAAGTTTATTTCCAAAAAAAAAAAATCACCACTCACCATATAAACTGATGAATGCAAAAGTATCCTAAGCAAATAAAAACTCATTTAAACATCTCCAAAACTGACAAACTTCTCAGTTAACATCGTTCACATTCTCCACTATCATTACTATCATCACTACCTTCCTACTAACATTACTGTCTGACACTCTACTCCCTCCGTGACCTAACATCACTTAGTATTGCATGTGGTGTACCAGTGACGTGCATTGCATGCTGGGTAAAACATTTGCATAATTGTACAATTGTGCTCTCTATGATGCAAGAGGGGGCGTGTTCTTAATACACACATTAGCGGCTGTCGATCAAAAGTTGGAGTTGCACATGTGCAATTCCTTTAGCGGATCGGTATAATATATACTCAATAAGTAATGACCATATACCTAATGAACTTTTGAGGAAAAATGATGGCAAACTAAAAATAATCCCCAAAATGATAAATATAATGTAAATAAAGTAAGACTGGTTAAGGAAAAGTAAAAGAGAATTAATGGGTGGATCATCACAGTTGTAATGCCATCTGTTAGGACTAGTAGGGTCTTGATTCATGTTATTCCTGCACTTCCTCTTTTCAGAAATAAGTTCCATAGCCTTATCTCTCGTAATTTTGTTTGCTCTGTTCCTTTTTAACCAAAAGAGTACTGTTGGTCTAAATAAAAGCCTGCTTAAACTTATCCCATTCTTTCTCAACTTCAGCAAGTAAGCAAACCCAAATTGCCATAATGACTAATTAGCTTATCATGGTATGCTTTGGCTACATCTGGATCTTTCAAAGTTTCAGTATTAAAAGTAATTCTCTTAACCTTGGCACAACTTTTCTTAAGCTTTAATTGCAAGACACTTTTGACCAAGTAATGGTCAGACCCAATTTTTGCTCTCTTATATGATCTGGTATTCCAAACTGAATTAGCCCATTTACTGTTAAATTTAAATATAATCTATCATATTCCTGTGCAACCTATTAGATGGACCCATGTGTATTTATAAATGTTCCGGTGTTTGTAGTAGTGCTAGTTATTCACAAACCATTAAGTTTACTTACCTGTAGGAGATGTTCCCCATTACCATTGGAACTACCAGATCCAAAGGGACCTAAAACTCTTGCCCAAAAGTCAGTCAGTACCAACTTTAACATTGAAGTCATCTAGCACAAGAGAAATATTTTCTTTCTTAACAGAATTCAAAATATCCTGAAGTTTTCTGTAAAACATCCTTCTCATTCTCATCAGAGTCCTCTATGTGCACATAATAACAGATGACATTCAAGTCTTTAATTTTTGTTTTAAATTTTGATGTAAGAAATATTTCATTAATGCAGTCAATCCTAGAAGAGCTCCCTGGCATGTCTGCTGAGAAAGAAGCCTAAAACTTGGAGATGTTTCCATCCTCCCTCCCTGAAAAAGAGAAATTTAAAGTTAATTTTGAATATCTGACCTTTACCTGTCCATCTGTTCTCTTGTAAGCCTAGAAAATCTAGGTTATAATGCTGGAATTCCTGTGTGAGGACATCGAGAATAATCTCTATGTGATGTCCTCACATTCCACGTACCTGCAGAGAGAAAATAATTAGTAGAATTTTTTAAAGAAACTAGGTTTATTGATAGAGTTAGGGCCAACAATATCAAACAGCCCCCTGATCACAGGTATGGGGCAAAGACCTGTTCCCCCACTGCTAAAGGCTGACGCCACCCATGCTGGTAGGAACTTTAGGCACTACCTTTTCAAGTGGACCTTTTCAAGAGCCATATGATCTGTCTGAAACACATTATTACAGTTTAGAATTGGTGATGCCCAAATAGCTAAATGAGAGTTCAGGTTACTTGCGATGGCCTCTGATCAGGATTATCCACCAACCGATATAAGGTATTTCATGCCTCTGTTCACTTAGGGCTCGCAACCCACAAGTAAGCAGAAAACACAGTGGCAGATTTGCTCTTAACAGAAGCCCACCAGTGTAGCAAGTCCAGAATCCATAATCGAGCTCAAAGCCATAAATCAGCCCAGTCTAGTAGATATAAATGGTCAGCACCAGGATCCTGAGAAGTTCACTACTACTCAGCAGGGCAGAAAGAAAAAAGTGGCTGTAGATGACTAGTTCAGTAAGGCCACACTGATCTGGTAGCTTTTCCCCTTCTGATCCCTTCCAAAACAGAATATCTCTTTTGAAAGGTACTAATGGCCTGCACCATGAGAAGGTAGGGTTGGACATTAGGTTTATCATTCATGACAGTATATGGGCTTTGTGAACTAGATTTTTAAAGTTGTGGCAGCATAAGGGTTAAAATTTCATGGAGAACAAATAGGTAAAAAAGTCACCATTAAACACCTGTACTGTGCATAATGTAGATCAATAATCATTTTTATATATGAGCAATAGCATAAATAGACTCTATAATGGAAAAAAATACCCCCCTCAAGCAGCTGCTTGCCACAGAGGTCTGGCAGAAGCCTGTCAGTTTATATGCCACAGTAGAAGGTCTGAGAGGATGGCAGGACCTCAGCAGAAAATCAACACACACATCCATGCCTTACCTGGGGCTTGAACCCAGGTCCCTTAGATCAAGTAGCCAAGCGTGCTAACCACTCGACCACGGGACGGCATTGTGGCAAAGTTCCAATTTAATTCCATAATACCATGTAAGGCACTTCAATTTGGATATGTAGTGCACTAACAGATAAACAATTGTTAATTAATTCTTAAATTTGCCAAATTTCACATCTAAAGCTGTTTATCTGGTTATAATGTCTTGATGAACTTGTACAAAATTACTAGGTGTTTTACCATTATTACGCTATTGAATTATAATGATGTCAGTGGGTACAGAGCAAAAACTGTCTTGAACTGGGTGGGATTAGAACTCATGATCTTCTGATCACATGTCAGGTGCTCTGATCCCTGAGTTACCTATTGCTGATCACTCTCCTCTGTTGTAGATGTTAATCTGTATGTAATAATGAAGGGTTAATTTAAGAATTTTTCCAAATTCAAGGCTTATAAATTACACCAAATTCGATATCAAAAGCATAAAAGTGTTATAGTGAAGTTTTTATTCAGAATTGCATAACATAATTCAGTATTTGCTTGCTGAAGCATAGAAAAATGTTCAAATTCTCTTGTTTATTTGCCATTTATATTTTTATTATTAAAGAATTAATCCTTTAGAATGATATATGTAGGTCTTATGCAACTTTGCTGGTACATAAGTACATGGACTGAAAATACTGCTAAGTGTATTATGTATCTCATGAATTTAATAATTGATCGTTGAGTTTGATTATGGATTCTTCATTAAATATCAGAGTTTAATAATATTTATTAATGCTCTTTGGTGTTATTTTACTATGCCCCATGGTCTGAATTTTATGTCTAAGATAACATTTAGTTGGTGGAAAAACTTTTCAATGTGTGAAATTTTGTATACTGAAGTATTTTTTACAAGCCTTGCCCATACACATTTTATTGATATGTTTTAAGTTATATACATAATTTTTAAACTTAATTTTATACATTTAATTTTTTTTTCATATTTTTTAAATAATATAATTAAAAGAAGGGAAAACATTTAGTGTATTCCTGTTTTTTGATAAGTTATTATAGCTACACCTACCCCGAAGCAACATGATATAAGAGAGCAAGTTTTAATTAGCAAAATCAAATATTTTCTATGATTTCTATGATCTATAATAATGAAGTAGGAACAGTGGCATGGAAATTGTTGAAAGAAGTAACTGTGAAGAAATTCTACAAGCCAGGATGAAGAAGACTTCGAAGCTTTGTTGGCTTTTACCCCAAAAGAATGCAACTTTGACAGCTTTATACTAAGACTTGATGGCTTGATTGATTGACTATTTCATAAATACTAACACATAGTTTATGCCATATATACGGTACAGTACAACTTTAATTCAGTTGAATAATGTTGTAAAACAAAAAAACTGGTGATAAGTAAGACAAGGACATTGTAAATGCCAACATTGAAGAATATTTACAAGTAAATAAACTCTCACAATAACAATACATTTAAAGCACAGAAATGTAATTCAAATGTAATTCAAACTGATTCATCTCACTGAATTGTAAAGAAATATAAATTATATTTGAGTTGGAAAGATTTTTAATGGTTGATTAAAGTTACAGTCAGGGCCGGCACGAGGTGGGTTCAGCACATTCCCTGGAACCCTGCAGCATGGTCCACGAAAAGCTTCTCGTAAAAAATGAAATTTCAGTCGAAATTGACTGAAATAGTGAAATCGGTTAATTTTGATGACGTTATTTATTTTATTATTTTTTTTATAATTAAAGGTTTTTCCACGAAAAAGGCGAGAAAAATTATGTAATATTTATAATATAGATTTTGGAACCTGGCTCCGCAAAAGTTCACGTCGGCCCTGGATACAGTATTTGACAAGCTTGTCAATAATATAACACCTAAAGAGCTCAGGGATTTGTGGTTCTTAAACTAGGGTAATCTCAGTTAATTTCCAGGTCATATATTGGAGTTATTTATGGATCAATGAATCATTCATATATGGAGCAGCAGTCTCTGAACTTTTTTTTTTATCTGTGGGCCATTTTGGCAATTACCTAGTCTTGTAGGCCCAAATATCTATTTATGGAATATTTTTCCTTTAAAGACTTAAATATGGCTTTTACCAAGGGATTTTCATGGTTATAGGAAAAGGGTATATGCAGCAGTAAAAGGCCTTCTCTTAAACCTTATCTGCCACTGCTCTTTAATCAACTACTTGGAATGCTTTTGCCTTGGGCCCATTTACAACCCTTTTACAACTTTAGGAGAAAAGCAGCCACACTATCAGTTACTGCCTCAGGTACCATCAAACCCCCATATTACCCATGTCCCAGAGACCCCTTTACAGTTAAGGTACCCAGTACAATTAAGGATTTGGGAATCCAAGATCTTTTCTGATATTCCACGGCAGGAAAATTAGAATTTGCCTAATACCAATATATTGGCCTTAGGGAATTCTTTCAATAAAATGTTTTAAGCAGCAAGCAGAGTAGGTATTTCAATTGTTGCAACAGAAATGTTGATTATTGTGAAAGATTGTTTTTTTTTCAGTATAAGAGAGTTTCAATCAGAAATAATGGTAATTTCCTCAAAAATTGGTATTGGATTATGGTCAATTACTGTATTAAATAATGCAGTTGCTGGTATCTTCTTTCTAATGTTATACTTTTGTTTGTTGATTCTTTTCATAAACTACTTGAAATAATACCTATATAATTAAATGGCAAATCATTATTGGTAATTATTTTGTTGTTTCAAAGGAAGTAGATATACCCCTCTTTTTGGAATGTCGATATCTCTGTCTTTTAAAATAGAATGTGGTAAATTTTTAGATTTGATAAGTACTTTGTAATTGAGTTTTTCATGATATTTTTTATTGTATTATTTAGTGTTTGAAGATACTTAATGGAGGTAGTATATTTATAGATATTTTCAGTTTTTTTTCAATGGTAACTTGTTGATTCATTTTTTTAATAGGATTGGAATGACATTTTATATATTATATATTTTATATGCTGGATACACCAATTTCATAAGGAAGAAGCATTCAAATACTATTGAAAAATTAACAGCATATTACCACTGAAATAAACTAAAAATATTTATAAACATACTACCTTTATTACACATCTTCCAGCAAAAGTAATATAATTAAAAATATCATGAAAAACTATTACAAAGTACCTATCAAATCTTCTAAAAATTTAGCATGTTCTTTTTAAAAGACAGATATATCAGCATTCAATAAGAGGAGTATATCTACTTCCTTTGAAACAAAATAATTAAATAACAACAAAAAAAAAAAAATCCTCTACCAATTATATGACTTACCATTTGGATATTTAGGCATGGTTTCAAATAGTTTACAAAAAAGTATCAACAAACAAAAATATAACATCAGAAAGAAGATACCAGCAATTGCCTTATCTAATACAGTAATCAACCATAATGCAGTACCATTTTTTTGAAGAAACTATCATTATTTCTGATTGAAACTCTCTTATACTGAAAAAACAATTAATTCACATTGATCAACATTTCTGTTGCAATGATGAAATATTACATACTTTGCTTGCTGCTTAAACATTTCATTGAAAGAATTCCCTAATGCCAATATATTGGTCAACCACAAAAAATCTGTTATTAATTCATGCAACACACTCCAACAGCAGAAATGTTATATTTCATTTCATCATCACAATAATGATATATCAACTGCACATAACAGCATACTGATACATAAAATTTCACATATAACATAACTTCAAATTTATCTTCTATTTCAATTTCATTTTTTCAGCTAACTGCCATATTGCTGATGAAGAATATGTAATATATTTGAAATCTAGATTCTGTGATATGTACTTGTGTTATATTTTGTGTTAACTACTCTTCCAATAATTTTGTGCAAATATATCTAGACATTACAACAAGCTAAACAGTTTTTGATGTGAAATTCCAGAAAGAAGTGAACAACTGTTTATGCACTATATATACAAACTGTAAGTGCCTTCTACTATATTTTGAAATTAAATTGGAACTTTACCACAATTTTATCTTCTGTTTATTGACTCTAAATGTGTTATAGCTCATATATCAACATGATTATTGATCAACATTATGCATGATATGTTAGTGTTTATGGTGACTTTTGTATATTTTATTGTATGTACACTGAGAATTGTTTAAATTTAATTTCTTGGATATTTTAATTGCATTTGTCTCTCATTTTTTAATTTATAATTATGGTTTTTGCTCTATGTGTGGGCTCTATACACCCATTATTATTATTATTATTATTATCTTTTATAAATATGCACTGCTGCAATGTTTGCCTTTTGATTTTTAACTTTGGTTATGGGTTGAGTGAACTAAATAATAAAATAAAATCGAAATATAGTAGAAAATGATACCCTATCTCATCATTTTCTACTCTATTTGATGCAAAGTAGCGATAGTTGCTTACACAATCATGATTTTAATTGATAAGATTTTACCATCATAGAAAATTTGTGAATTACTTGTTTTTAGCGGTTGAAGCATAGGGTTTGTAGCGTTGAATTGCTATTTTTTTTCTTCTTTGAAATGAGATTTGTTTTTGGAATTATTCAATGGAAAAAGAATTTCTTTAAGAAACACCCCTTAACATCCATTTGAAAACAACATCATGGCAAAAAAAATGCTACAAATTTCTTGAACTTGAAATTGCTGATTAAAAAGATATGGCACTTGGAATCCGACCTAGTAAAATAAAAAGTGTAACAGTTCTGAATCTCGCCATCTTAAATTTATTACAAATTTTACTTTTATAATTTTTTATTTCTCATTTTACAGGTACTCAGAAAAAAGCATTATGTTTAGTGCTTAAGGACTGTGTAACTCCATGTAGTATAAGAGTTTATATACATGATTATCCTGATTTTGTTTGTGGATTGCTCCCAGATACAGTGTTAGAGATGTTTGGCTTATCTTTCTGTCAGTCAGAAAAGGGAAATGCTTATCTTAAATCATGTGGTCTTCTTGGGTTACAGATAATTAAAACTGGTGGTAGCTCAGCTTATGGATGTGAAAGGTAGGTTGATATTTAAATTATTTACAGAGTAGAAAATATTTTTTTTAAGTAAAAAAGTATCTTAAGGGAGATATCACTGAATTAATTAATATCGATCAATTTTAGAGGAAAAATTTGTCTTGAGCCAGGTGGTATACAAACCCATGACCTTCTTATAACGTGATCTCCTGATAACATGTCCGGTGTTCTGGACCACTGAGCTATCGACTACCAATAAAGATCTCCTCTAATTGATGCTATGAACTTTCTACCAACGGTACACAATTATCCGTGTCTCATGAAGGTAATGTCCCAGTTCCTATCAGTCTCAAGAAACAATTAAAGCATGTCACAAAGATGGCAATTATATTCTGAGTATACAATTGTTTAGATTGAAGAGACTTTTTTCGACATATTTATTCATATATTAAGGAAGATATCACTCTGTATTTAACGTAAATCAATTTTAGAGACAAAATTGTCGAGCCAGGTGGAATATGCACCCACGATCTCTGATAACGTCAGGTGCTCTGGACCACTGAGATATCGGCTGCCAATCAAAATTTCTTCTAATTGATGCTATGAACTTTTTACCAACAGTACACAATTCTTCGTGTCTCATGAGGTATTGTCCTAGCTGCTCTCAGCCACAAGAATCCTTCATGAGACATGGAGAATTGTGTACTGTTGATAGAAAGTTTATAGCATCAATTAGAAGAGCTCTTGATTGGTGGCCGGCAGCTCAGTGGTCCAGAGCACCTGACAAGTTATCAGAAGGTCATGGTTTTGTATCCCACCCGTCTCAAAACAATTTTTCCTCTAAAATTGATCGATGTTAAATTCAAAGTGATATCTCCCTTAATATATGAATAAATACGTCGAAAAAGTCTCTTCAATCTAAAAAAAGTATCTATATATGTCGGAAAAAAGGAAAAAAATTATAATACCAAGGATAGTATTACAATGGATGTACTCAACATTTATTAAATTCATATTAACTTCAAAAGAAGATAGAGTGCCAACAGCTTTTAATAAATATATGAATATTTGCTTTTTTTTAACATTGGTGTCATTGATTCAAGAGTTTGTACACTATAATATTCTTTAAAAGCACACAAGCAGAAAAGTCATAACATCCTTTAAAATAGTTGTACAACAAGAATGTATTCACTGATGCACTATACTTTTTTTGAAGTTTAATTCTGGAAAACTTAAGGAATTAAAATAGTTCAGTAATAAATTATCACAGGAAAACGCTGTAGACAAAAAACACTTGAAATTATGAGTTGAAAAAAAATTGATTATCCTGACTGGGGTTCAAACCCAGGTCTCCCAGAAGCATGCTGGGCATCGTATCTGCTAGACTACCAAGGCCAGCATGCTTCTGGGAGACCTGGGTTCAAATCTCAGTCAGGACAACCATTTTTTTCCCCCCAACTCATTATTTCAGATGAAAATAGTGATGCACTCATGGGCCAAATCATTACTCTCCACTAGTGGACGTCTCCACTAGTGGACGCATCTCTCCACTAGTGTCTCCACTAGTGGACGCATCTCACAACATGTAGCAGTGGTGTTGCTGACTGGCATAGATATATATAAACAGCATGGGAAGAGCATGTCAGTATAAACCCCATGCTATGAGGAAAGGGAAGGCCTTTTTAGAGTTTGAATGAAGAATGATTATCAGCATGAAGAAGTCAGGAGCCAGCATCTCAGCAACAGCAGGCATTGTTGGCTGTTCGAGGGCTGCTATAGTGAGGGTGTGGTAGGAATGGTTTAAAGAGGGACACAATCTATACAATGTGCTGGAAAGGAGAGAATCTCTTGTTCATAGTCAAGGTGAACTCTGGTTGGCATGTGTTGATCCGGACACAGATGGCTCTCAAAATCTCAGTTAATGGCAAATTACAACCAAGGCACTGGAGAAACATTTCCCAACACACAATCTGATGGATGCTCTTGCAGATGAGCCTGTGGAGTTGGTGATGCTTTCATGTACCCATGTTGAACAACTATTATCCACAACTCTGCCTGCAGTGGCCACAGAAGCATGACTGGAAAAGAGTAACCTGGTCTGATGAGTTCAGGCTCTACCATGCTGATGGACAGGTCTGTATTAGTCACTGTGTAGATGAACAGTTGCAACCAGACTGTATGGTTGGATGGATGTAACAAATATTGTTGGAAATCGAGATTTAGATAGATTTGAATGAGATTTAATTTATCTAATCTTATTTTCCTATAGTTCTAACAAACTTCTCTAACAACTAGCTCTGTGACCTAAAGCCAGTTACATTTTATGTGGTTGAACTGACACATGTGTTGCACACTGGGAAAGTCACACTTGCATAATTTTATGAATGTGTGCTTGCACTAGCTATGACACAAGAGGGGGCATGTCATTCTATGTGTCTTAGCAGGCTGTCAATCAAAAATTGGAGTTGTACATGTGCAACTCCTTGTGGATGGGTGAAAAAAAAAACGATGATTCAACTGAAATGTAATGCCTCAAAATAATAATTATAACGTAAATGAAGTAAAACTGGTTAAGGAAAAGTTAAAGTGAATGGGCGAATCATTACACCAAGAGCACACCATAACGTCAATGTGGCATCAAAAAATGTGAAGATCTGTGTTGAAAAGCTTCAAAACTTCAAATAGAGAATCTTAACCGAGTTCATCAGCAACTTTCGGACTATTGTAAAACTGGACTTATACAGGTAAAAGCTTCTCTCATTTACAGCAGTTATAACTTTAGTGGTTAAAGTTATATTCAATAAAAAAAATTCAAAAAAAATTATATTATCTAAATAGAATAACAATATGTCAACAACCTTATATTGTAATAAGGTTAAAGCTTGACAAATGAAGTAAATTTGGCCCACTTGCCAACTTTGTTCAGTAAAACAGTGATTATGTGAAAAATGAATCTTTATTAGTATCCTTTCACTATGCTTAAATTATTTTAATTATTGTATGTTTATGATTAAAGATGAATTTGGATGTGAAGTAATAAAGTAACCTCTAAATTCAAAATTAAAAATATAAACTTTACATAATTTTTTGATTTTTCACGTTACATTTACACTCAAGTGCAAAATTTAAGTTATGCATTAGTTTGCCTTAATATTTTGAAAAATATTTGAAAATATTTTGAAAAATATATCTTTACTGACCAAGTTAGATCCAAACTGGTTTGCATATTCACTTTTTAAATGTCTGGAGAAAATGCATGCAATGGCAATGGTAAAACAAATAGAGTTCTTAAAATTTTTACTGAATGATACTGCTTTATTAATTTCATTTTTGTATTATGCTTGATACGATTTCCCTGTCTAATAAAGAATATTATTTTCAGCATCCAGAAAATATTTATTTTTGTTACCTTACACTTGAACTTACTGTAATCTTACACTATAATTTGATTTTGCTATTTTAATTTATCTTTTTAGTTAAGTAATCTCAGTTTATAAGTACTATTATTTTAACTAACCTCACAACAATTAAAGTTTTCATTTCACTTGGTTACTGAAGTTTTCCAGAAATGTAGAAATATCTAAATTTTTGTGGCTTTCTTTTGAAGGCTTACTAAACATAAATTTGCTTGTCTTAGCAATTCAAACCTATACCAGCATTGTGCCCTTTTTGCAAATCCTTTCATTCTCTATTCTGAGGTCTGTGTTTTTATAGTTGTAGAAAGACTCCAACCACAGAAATGATGGAATCAAACACTGCAGATATTTATATTTAGATATTTTCGGTTCTTTTTTGTATGTTAGCAGATTTATGCTTTTACTGATAGAGAATTTTATAAAAAAAATAAGAAATGGACTAAAACTTCAAAACTTAGAGGAGACTAAAGAAATATATGGTGGGCTCCTCTGCCAATTTTGGTTACAAGTCTGTTACCTGTATATAAATTTTCCTTAAAATCTGCAGACATTTTAAGCAAATTGGCATTAATGTGCTTACTTATAACTTTTGCACTTGAGTGTAGTTTTTAATGTAAATTCACTGTCATAACCACTTGTCAATCAACATTGTAAATGCAAAGTTACTGCCACTTAATAAAATTATATGTTTTTCGAACTTAACGTATTAAAGGGAAAGAATGTGTAGGAAAGAGAGTAGGTGTTCGAGAGGTGAGTTATGTTTAAATCTTTCCCTTGCATTGGCACTGCACAGAGTCTAAGAATTCCATAATTACAAATCTGCTCATATGACGATTTTCATTTATGACCAATGCCCATTTATACGATGCTGCATTCACTCGTATGACTATTTTAGCGACATTACATTGCCATGAATCAACCAGAGCTCTAGAAGTAGGCCAAATAGAATTAAAGAATTCTGGAAAGGCTTCACAATCTTGGATGGCATCTAGACTATCACAGATGCATGGAATGAAGTAAGAGTCTACACTTAAAGGTGTATGGAAACAGTTGTCTCCAATTTATTGATGCATTTGAAAATCCTGTTGAGGAAGTTAATGCAAATATTGTTGACATGGAAAGGAAGCTAGAATTATAAGTGGAGCCTGAAGATGTTACTGACCTGCTTGAATCTCATTCCCAGCCCCTAACTAACAAAGTTCTTCTTGAAGAGCATAGGAAGAATGAAGAGGAGTCCCATTCTGAAGATATATTGAGCACTGTGCTAAAGAAATAGCTTGCAAAGAACTTACATAGCCTTCAGTTGTTTAGAAATTGACAAGTCCATTTTTGAAAAGGTGAATCCCCATTTTTAAAGAAGCTCCAAATTCTGGCATTTTAGATCAATATGCCTGTTATATAGAAATGTGCAGAGAAAAGAAATGACAATCTCCCATTCAAACTTCATTAGATACATATTCTATAAAAGACCAACATCCTTTCAAATGCTATCTTAACCTTCAACATTCACTCAAAGCTCTACTTAATCATCAACTACTGCAAGAAGTCCATCCAAATCTCCATTAAGAAAGCGTTTAGCATTTGATGAAGATCTGGATGATCCAGAAGTTCTGCCATCCATCCCTCCATCCTTCCATCAATAACACTGTTCTACAAGGGAAAATTTTCTTTGGTTAACTGATGTGTTCCTAAAGTATTTTGGTGTGGGAAATTGAAATCTGAGATCAGAATTGGCCTCTCATTGCTAGTTTTAGAGTTATGGAGATATAACACATCAATTTCATACATATTGCTTGGGGAATGAAAAATCAGGAAATGTTACATCACATAAGTTGGCAACACTGACTTGTTTGCAATAGTTTATGCTCACACGTTGGCAACAATGTTATTCTATTCATAGTTTAGATAGCTACTAGTCTGCCTCTGTAAAGTTTATTTTAAAAACGTATAAGTCACAAGATATTTGTTGAATTAACACCAGTTTTTTCAAACTGTATTCTAGGGTATGTAAAGATATTTTATGACAATATTTGTGTAGTTAACATGACAGGTTTGTGAATACTTCTTTTATTTTTTTTCTTTTGTATTCTATTCTAGCCCCACCAAAAATGTCAAAATAAGACAGACAACTTCTGTTATATTTGCAGAGAGTTCACCTTTTCAAGATACAAGAAAAACATATCACCTATAATAGAGAGAGCATACAAACATTACTTTGGATGTAAAATAGATCAGAATAAACAGTGGGTCCCTCATATATGTTGTGCAACTTGCTATGTGAAATTAATAAACTGGTGGAAGGGTAAAAGTAGCGCCATGTTATGTGTTGCACCCATGATATGGAGGGAACCAAAAGACCATTCCACAGATTGCTACTTCTGTATGACTAGTATCCAGGGCTTTACCAGCAGAAAATCGAAGAGACATATTGATTATCCCAACTTATCTTCTGCAATACGACCAGTACCACATTCTAAAACTTTGCCAGTCCACTACAAGTTAGGAAACAGATGAAGAAAGTACTGGTGAAGAGAGTAAGGCACATGAATCACCCCCAGAAAGAAGTGATTCTTTCTATGAGGCTACCATGGATTTAACTCCACATTTTTTAATTCAGGCAGATCTGAATAATTTGGTTTGTGATCTAGGGCTAAGTAAACAAAATGCTGAACTGCTGGGCTCTAGGTTGAAAGAATGAAATCTTCTCCAACCTAGTACAAGTAAAACTTTTTAGAAGAAGATGTAGAAATAGAGAACGGAATTTTGTTGCATTCTTCTCATATGATGACTGATGATTAACTTTCTGTAATGATATTGCTGGCTTAATGACAGCTTCAGGCTTCTTCATGACCCACAAAATTGGAGTCTCTTTATAGCTGCATCCAAAACTGTCTTGGTCTGTAAATGGTAGCTAGGCATAAACTGGAAGGAGAGTTGTGTAACAATCCCCAGTGATGATGCATAGAACTGGCCAAGTCTAACACCTAATATCCAAAGCCGCCTTCTTGTGATGCAGGCCATTAGTACCTTTCAAAAGAGATATTCTCTTTTGGAAGGGAACGGAAGGGGAGGGCTGCCAGTTCAGTATAGCCTATTGATCTGGTCATATATGGCCACTTTTTTTTAATTTTTTTCCAAACCTGCTGAGGAGTGCTCAACTTTACAGGGTCCTGGTGCTGACCATTTATACCTACTACATTGGACTTGTTTATGGATTTGAGCTTGATTATGGATCCTGGACTTGCTGCACTGGTGGGCCTCTGTTGAGGGAGAATCTGCCACTGTGTTTCCTGTTTGCTTCTGGGTTGCCAGCCCTAAGTGAACAGAGGCATGGAATATCTTATATCAGCTGGTGGATAATACTAATCAGAGGCCATCGCAGGTACCTGAACCTTACTTAGCTAGTTGAGCATCGTCAAGCCTAAACTGGAGTAATGTGTCTCAGGCAGGCCATATGACTCTGGAAAAAGTCCACTTGAAAAGGTGGTGCCTGAAGTTCCTACCAGCATCAGTGACTTCAGCCTTTAGCAGACGAGAAACCGGTCTTTGCCCCATGCTTGCAATCAGGGGGCTGTTTGATATTGTTGGCCCTACCTATCTCAATAAACCTGGTTTCTTTAAAAATCCTATTAATCATTTTCTCTCTGCAGGAACGTGAGGACATCATATAGAGATTATTCTCTTGATGTCCTCATGCAGGATTTCCAGTGTTATAACATAGATATTCTAGGCTTCAAGAGACCAGATGGTCAGGTAAAGGTGAGATACTTAAAAATAACTTTAACCCATTTCTTCCCAGTGTTGCATACAAACAACACTTGGGAAGAAATGGGTTAAATTTTTCTTTACAGGGAGGGAGGATGGAAAGAATCACCAAGGCGTGGGTCTGCTTCTCAGCAGACATGCTAATGATACTCTTTTAGGATATGAATGCATTAATGAAAGGTTTCTTAGAACTAAATTTCAGACAAGCATTAAAGACTTCAATGTTATCTGCTGTTATGCCCCCACAGAGGATGCCGATGAGGATGAGAAGAATAGGTTTTACAGACAACTTCAGGATATTTTGAATTATGTCAAGAAAGAGATATTACCCTTGTTCTAGGTGACTTCAATGCCAAAGTTGGTATTGACTCTGACCTTTGGGGAGGAGTAATAGTCCCTTTTGGTATTGGTAGCTGCAATGGCAATGGGCAATGTTTCCTACAGGTAAGTAAACTCAATGGATTCAGAATAACTAACACTTATTACAAACACCGCGACATACATAAGTACACATGGGTTTCACCTGATGGGCTGCATAAGAATATGATTAATTACATATTAATTAACAGCAAATGGGCTAGTTCTGTTAGGAATACCAGGTCATATAGGAGAGCTGAAATTGGATCTGACCATTACCTTGTTAAAAGTGTCTTGCAACTTAAACTTAAAAAGTGTTGTGCTAGGGTTAAAAAATTTACTTTTAATACTGAAGCTCTGAAAGATCCAGTTATAGCCAAAGCTTACCATGATAGGTTACTTAGTCATTATGACAGTCATGGTTTGCTTACTACTGAAGTTGAGTTCATTTTAAACAGGCTTTTTTGGACACTAATAGTACCCTTTTAGGAAAAAAAGGAGCAGAGGAGACAGAATTATTTGAGTGATAAGGCACTTGAGCTTATTTCAGAAAGAAGGAACTGAAGGAATGTCCTTAATCAGTACCCTACTAGTCCTAATAGAAAGTATTACAGAGAGCTTAATAAACCTGTGAAGTATCAGTTAGCTGCTGATAAGAATCTTTGGCTTGATGGCTTGGCTGACAAAGCCGAGGAAGCAGTTGGACAGCACAACAGCAGAGAGCTGTACCAGATAGTTAACGTTTTATGTGGTAGAAAACGGACTGGCATACAAGGATTGCAGGATAAACAAGGTAAGGTTATAGAAGGTGAGGATTCTCTCATGGCTAGGTGGGCTGAGCATTTCAGTGATGTTCTAAACAATGTGGTTAGTTCTACTCCCATTGTTTGTAATGATGATAGATGCATTGACAGCTTTAATGTTGGCCCTATAACAGAATCTGAAGTTATTTTGGATATTTCTAAACTTAAACTTCATAAATCCCCAGGAATAGATGAAATTACTACTGAAATGGTTAGAGTTGGAAATGTTTCAGTTACCACTTGGATGACTAAAATTTTGAATACCTTTTATGATAAAGGCATGGTTTCTAAGGATTTTACCAGAGCTATTGTTATCCATGTTTTCAAAAAAGGTGATCGCAGTTCTTGTGATAACTATAGGGGTATCAGCCTACTCTCTGTTCCACGGAAAGTTCTTTGCATGATTGTGCTTAATAGAATTAAGAATCTGGTTGACAGTCAATTACATGATGAGCAATGTGGATTCAGAAGTGGTAGGGAATGTGTGGATCAGATATTTTCACTTAGGCAGATTCTTGAGAAATGTTTAGAGTTTCAGAAACCTTTGGTTACTAGCTTTGTTGATTTCAAAAAGGTTTTCGACTCTGTTGATTGTCATAATTTGTGGTTGATTGTGAGATCATATGGTGTACCAGACAAGTTAGTTAACATAATGAAAGCTCTCTATAATAACACTGTGTCGTGTGTAAGAGTTGATAAGCCTTGTAGAAATTGGTTTAGCATTACTTCTGGTGTTCGACAAGGGTGCATTTTGTCTCCTTTTCTCTTCAGTTTGGTTATTGATTATGTTATGCTAAATTCACTTCAAGGGAAAGATTTTGGCCTTAAATGGGCTGGAGATATGAAAATTTCTGATTTAGATTATGCTGATGATTTAGCCCTTTTGGCAAATGATGTTGATGAGATGAACTCTTTCATTCGAGCTGTTGACGAAACTGGTAGTAGAGTAGGTTTGGTTATAAACAGAGAGAAAACTAAAGTGATGAAAATTGGTCAGGCAGGCTGTGATTCAGTTAATCTGAATGGTTGCAGTCTTGAGCAGGTGTCACAATTTAATTATCTTGGGAACTATATAACAGATAATTGTGATGTGCAGCATGAGATTAACAGACGAATAGGGATTGCTGCTGTGACTTTTAGGAATCTATGGAGAGTGTGGAGAAATAAGCATATACACCTAAAGACTAAAATTAGACTGTATAATAATTTGGTTCTTTCTAGGGTTATTTATGGTAGTGAAACTTGGACACTTTGTAAACAAGATAACAGGAAACTAGATGCTTTTGATTCCAGATGCTTACACAGTATCTTGGGCATTAGGTGGTTCAACTTTGTAACTAATGATGAGGTTAGGCAAAGGAGTTTGCAACCTCCTTTAAGCAGCATATTGTGCAGAGAGGGACTCTGTTGGTTTGGCCATGTTGCCCGTATGAATAATTATAGATTGGCGAATAGGGTTATGAACAGTGTGCCTAAAGGCCTCAGAAAGAGGGGGGAGACCTAGGATGCGGTGGGCAGACAATGTCAAACAGTACGTTGTTAGAATTGGTGTGCAGTGGCCAGATGCAGTAGATGTAGCTCAGGATACACTTGCTTAAAGAACTAAATTGCACAGTCTGGTTGGACCTCTGTAGCCCATGGCTGCTTGAGGTTGGTGATGATGATGATGATGATGATGTTGATGAGACGTAGTCGAGTAAGTTTGGTTATAAACAGAGAGAAAACTAAAGTGATGAAAATTGATCAGGAAAGCTGTGATTCAGTTAATCTGAATGGTTGCAGGTGTCACAATTTAATTACCTTGGGAGCTATGTAACAGATACTGGTGATGTGCGGCATGAGATTAACAGACAAATAGGGATTGCTGCTGGGACTTTTAAGAATCTGTGGAGATTGTGGTGAAATAGGTATATGCACCTAATGTAAAATTAGATTGTATAATAGTTTGGTTCTTTCTAGGGTTATGGTAGTGAAACTTGGACGCTGTGTAAACAAGATAACAGGAAATTAGATGCTTATGTACTATCTTGCGTATCAGGTGGTTTAACTTTTTAACTAATGATGAGGTTAGGCAAAGGAGTCTGCAACCACCTTTAAAGGTAAATTTTTGAACTTTAGCACAAAACTTTTTAAGCTCAAGTTGCAAGACGCTTTTAACAAGGTAATGGTCAGATCCAATTTCCTGAATATTTCATGAAGTTTGAGTCTCACCTTTGTCAATATTGAAATTTATCTCTGTTAAACACCCACCCTTCCCTCAGTCAGGGGACACCAATGGGTTTGGATAGGTTGCCATCCATTAGATGAGACTTTAAGAAGTAGCATCATGTACTGGAGAGCCCTACCCTGTGCACGTTAAAGAACATTCTGGATCACCTGGATGGGAAGCTATATTTCCTAACATCTGTTCCATAGGCTCACTTGCCTCAACCTTCTCTGAGCCCTTGGGGTCCTTTGACGTGGCCATTTAGCCCATTGTGTTAAAAAAAAGTACTGCTTAGAGATAAAACAATCCAACAAGCTTCACTATAGATATTGCCTTTTCTAGTTCACTTTTTAAACTTAGTTCCATTTCAGCTTCAGTATCCATGTTTACTGTAGTCTCTGTATTTTATTCTTCCACTGGATTGCTGGATTCTTTAAATATCCTTTCCATAATTGATTTTGCCAATTTTATCATTTCAGTTTTAGTTGATATATGAAAGAAATCATTATTTTGTTTCTTTTGTAAGAAATTCCGATTACTCAAACCCTCTCTCTACCATACCAGCCAAAACTTCAGGTATTAGGTAGTGAAGAGGAAGGAATACCATTGATTGGGCGAGACCATTTAAAATTTCGGCCATTTTGGACAGTATGGTACTGAAAAGGTTAAAGGTTTATGAGCAAAACTAGTAGTTTGCATTTTCAGTTGAATATATATTCTTTGATTTCTACCAAAATTATTACCTAAAATTTATTACTTAAAATAGAGCACTACTACTTTTGCAAATCATTAAATAAAAAATAAAAAATTCCTTTAGTAGTCGAAAGGTTTTCTTCCTTTTGCTCAGAGACATTGCAGTGCTCTCCCTGACTGTGCTTGTAGTCTAGAACCTGAAACACATTAAATTAAGGGCATTTATAAGTGTTGACATATGATATTTAAAAAAAAATTATTATAGTAAAATAAAAATTACAGTTGGGGAAAATGAATTTTGCTGATGAGTGGAATTCGAATCTATTACTCCCACTTTCATGGCAGGTGTTTTAGATTGCTAAACTATCACTGGATCATTCATTTCTCCACTAATTGTGACTTTAAATCTCCCAACTTTCCTGACTCATGTCAACCAGTGGCACCATCCATAATCAACTGAATGTATATTCTGATCATGGAATTTAGGATTTTTTTAAAATCTTGGTTATTGTTATGATGTTTCAACATAATGGTGAGTTGTGATTGAAAATCAAAGCATGTTATACTTTTTGACTCTTTTTAATTACTTTTTACAATCCAAGTCAAGAAAAGCCAAATTCTTGTATACTACTAATTGCTGAAGATCAAGTGAACAAAGTAATACTTCTACTTTCTTCAAGGATGAGATTTGAACTAAATTCCAACATCTCTTCAAATTATATTTATCTGTAGTGTAATATACTGCATTTTTTTTTAATTGTTCAACTTGGCTATTATGGACTATTTATCAGTGTGAAAATATTTTCTTGACATTTTGATATTATTATTGAATAACTATAAATTCTTCAATTACACTAATGCAGAACTTGGAAAAGTATTATATTTTTTACCCTAATATATGAGCTAAAATATTTTTTTTCTAATTGCACAAGGTTCTCAGGAAGATTAATTGTTTCCAGCTATAAGGTTGGGTTGGGTTGTTTTATCTCTGAGTGGCACTTTTTTGCACACAATGGGCTAAATGGCCAGGTCACAAGGACCCTGAAGTACCAGAAAAGGTTGGGGGAAGGGGACCCACTGGACAGATGTTAGGAGAAAGATAGTAGCTTCCTGTCAAGGCCATCTGCATGCTCTTTAACATGCACAGGGTATGACTCTCCTGCACACAGGACCATGGCTTAATGCCCCATCTGATAGACTGTGACCTTTCCAAGCTCATTGGTGTCCCATAGTGCCTGTGAGCAGGGCAGGGAGTTTTGAGGAGATAAGCCATCTTTAAGTGACAACACAAAGTGAGTGGTAGAATATGTTGGGTAAAAGAAGTTCTTGAGTTGTGAAGCCAAAAACTGCTCTATAGAAATATAACAAAGGAATAAAAATTAAAAATATAAATATAGTATAATATATATTTATGTGTATCATGGTGAGTAATTATACCTCCTTGGTAGATATTGCATCATATCAACAATGTGACATTTTTTTTCATTACTGTAAACTTTGAAAAAATTATCTCCCAGTTTTGTAGATCAGTTTTTTTTTTCATCTTTTTCTTTTCATAAGTTGTAGTTATATTTCCTGGGTGTAATAAACATCTAGCATGCCAAAAAACATTAAAATAAATTAAAATTGAGGCCTTGATTTTAAAATATGGTATAATTATTTTTGTACATGTTTTTCATTGCATGAAGTCATGTATATTTGCTTTTTTAAATTTTTTACAGTTTTTTTTATGAGCATTTCATTTTAACTGCCTGAATAATTCTATATTCATTTAATAACTATTTTTAACTTATTCTTTTTGAAATTATTTTGTTAAATATTTGTAATACAAACAATCAATATAAATTTATCTTTCAGCATAAAGATTCCCCAGAGAGATTTAGTGTCATGGAATTTCTTCTTCAAAGTAAATAAAAACTGCCTGTTTAAGAACCTATGTTTTGTACTCAGAATTCTACATATAGAAATGTTTCCTGTATGTTCAAGTTGCCCTGAGAATGTTCTAAAATGCTGCAGTTGTTCCTCTAATATAGTTATTAAAACTAAGGCTAAGTATGTTTTTTTAGTGATTAATTTGATCAATCATAAGAATTTTTTCTACAAAAGTATATTTACCTGAATTTACTAAAAAAATATGATTTATAGTGTCATGTAGAATAAGTAGCTTAATAACTGTATTAATTTTAGAAGGCCAATATAAGTATTTTCTTATTGCAAAAGTACAGTATAGCTATCAGTCAAGTTAAACGAATTGCTTGCTTAACCTTCATAAACCATATTAATTCTAAAGAATTTTTGCCATAATTTCTGGTAGATTTTTTAAATTCTCAATTTTTTTTTTACATAATGGATGGAATAGACACATAATTTAACATGGAGTTCTGAAAAGGGTGGCATAATATAATTAACTTTTTTTAAACTGGAATGAAAAATAAGAAAATATAATTTTTATTTAAATTGAATATTTACTTTAAACATTGATTCATGTGTGTTGTGCTCAACATCATTGGAATCACAAGTTCTACCCAAACTTTAACTCTGTATCAGATGGTTTGTTGATGACCCTTGCTCTATTTTATCAGTCACGGAATATTTCATTAATCAGGAAACATAATTTACTTTGGTCAAATTTTACTAGCAATGTAAGTGAAATTCGCTTTGAACATTTGAACACTGCCTGGCAAAGTATTATGAACACCTACATATACTTCATTTTATGTATCGTGGTACAGTTTCGAAATTTCAAAATTTTCATTTCTCTGTGCATAGTTCTCAATGAAATGGTTTTAAAGTACTACTAGCCGTATATCTCAGGTCTCAGCTGAAAGAACTGTAGCAGCTCTGTTTTGCCATATAGTTCATGCCAACAAACGTTTGTCTCTGTCAGGGGCTTTTTTTTCCTGCTGCATTTGTCATGTATGGCTGACAATTTTTAGAATGTTGCCATTCTCCATACACTTGGGATTTTGTACTCTGTGATTTTCCACTGAATTCCATCACCTCTATTATGGATGGTCCTGCCTATCATTATTCAATAATGAGCCCCTTTTTGAAGTCAGTCAGATCAGTCTTTTTACCCATGTTTAACAGATTTTCATTTCCACCATGCCTTTACATCTTTCATAGGCTTTTATAGTGGCATAGAATACTTATATTAGTAAGACATTTCGCATACATTGACATGTTTCACATTACTTTGCACACTATACAGCATAATTTGGTTATGTAGTTTCAATGTTGTTGATTCTATTTCTTTTTGGAGACCATTATAATTTTCTCCTCTAAAAATGTTCTATACCCATAAAGATGTATAAATTTAATTCAATAAATTTTTTTTATTGGGAATCAAAAAATTACATTGCTGTTTCATTAATGTTTCCAAAAATATTAGAATTTAATTTATCATGATTAATTGCTGTACATTAACAGTAGAAAATATTAAGTCTAGAGGAGTGCTCTACATATCTGATTAGCAAAGTTCGTCATAGTAGCTACTTAACTATGATCGATGTGCTCCTGACATTGTACCCTCCATTGGTACTATCTGTAAGCTCTCCTTTATCTTGTAAAGGGGCTCAAGAGAAAAGGAACAATATTTACCTGTTATTGGTGAAGAATTTGTTTGGAAGTCTGCTGGTACAGGTTGCAATTAAATTTCTTCAGTTGTTCTTTGAAGAATGGCCAGGTTGATATGGGCTTGTTATCACCACTGCTAGTTGTATTCTTGTGATGCACTACCCTTTCTTACCTGATATTTGGTAATCTTAATTTGACACTTGGTACAATTGTACCTGTCACTGCAATTGCTGTATGCCAGTCCTTATGAGATTTACTGTTTTCATTTGCTTTAACAGCCACTAGATGTATAGCCGTCCCATGGCCGAGTGGTTAGCACGCTTGGCCACTGATCTACAGGGACCTGGGTTTGAGCCCCAGGTAAGGCATAGTTGTGTGTGTTGTTTTTCTGCTGAGGTCCTGCCATCCTCACAGACCTTTCTACTATGGCATATAAACTGACAGGCTCCTGTCAGACCTCTGTGGCAAGCAGCTGCTTGAGGGGGTATTTATTATTATTTTTTTTATTTATTTAAACATTATAATTCTTGTATAAGTTCATCACTTTGCCTCTTGACCCCTTTATAAGATAAAGGAGACTTACAGATAGTACCAATGTAGGGTACAACGTCAGGAGCACATCAATCATAGTTAAGTAGCTACCATGACAAACTTTAGCTAATCAGATATCTAGAACACTCCTCTTGACTTAATATTTTCTTCTGTTAATGTACAGCAATCATTCATGATAAATTCTATCAAATTAGCTGTGAATTGTAATTTATAGTATCTAAAAATATTTTCACCAAATAGTGCAATATGTTTTTTCTTTCTTTATTCTCTTCTTATTTTTAAGAAAACAGTCTCAGAATTGTGCACTATAAGAGTACTGTTATTATTAAAAAAGAAATTAATTTTTTTATTGAAAAATGCAGAGTGAATAAAATTTTTGTAAACATTTTTCTTGAAGAAATTGATTTCTTTTTTACCCTCTGTTTAATCAAGGAATAAAAACTCTTCCACTTTAAAATGTTGACTCTGATTCTGAATAATTTTTATTCCTAGTTTTTTGATTCAATGATTAAGTTAGATGTACTATCACCTACCTTCCATCCCTTAATGTGGTAGTGCACTGAAAATTATTCTGATGTCTTGGCAGTCCAATTTGTGCTTGCTTTTGTGAGTTTGTAACATTATATGACATTGAAAATTTTTATCTCTATTTTAATTTAGCAATAACGAATCTTTTATTAAGTGCAATCATATTCTAAGTGAGCATCACTGGTACCCTGATAAATAGTAATCCTGAAATCTGCCCCCTAGGTGTCCTGAAACCTGCCCACTGGTTTGGGTACCATCACAGGTCCTAATTTCTTGCCTGTGTGTTTGCCATGTGTAGTGTGACCTGTGTCCCTGGAAAGGAGGATCATGGTAGTTGCTCAGGAGTCCTCGTCTGCTCTCCTTGGCTCATGACTAGCAGAGTCCCCTTTGACTTGTCTTGCCAATGGGGCACCTGTTCATTGTAGGGCTGGGCAGTGATTCTGAGGACCCATTGCTACATACTGCTTTGGCCTCTGCTTCAGGTAAACAGGAGGTCTTGTGGAGGAGGGAGCTCCTCAGGATCAACAGCTGGTGGGCTAGACCTGCAAAGTCTACTATGCAGTAGACCTTGCAGGTCTAGTGCATAGTAAAACTATGCTACCAACTATGCAGTACAGTGAGTGTCTAACCCATCCTTTATTTAACCCGTCTTTGCACAGATTAACAAGTTTCCCCACACATTGTTTTCCTTTTGCAGTTCTCTTTATTTTGTGAAGCCCGTTGTTCCTTGCACTAATGAAAGTTACTTCAGCTTTGCAGTCTCAACTTGCAAGTCACCAGATTGCAGGCACTTGGGTCCTAAACTCTCCAGCTTGGGTCCTAAACTCTCCTGCGTGATTGCAGATGTGTCCTCGCACATTTCTTATATTTTTCTGCTTATTTCATTCTTTGAGGACTCTGATGAGTTCCTTGCATTCCTTTTATTTATTTGTGAGGGCTTAGCTCACTGTCTGTGTAGGTATAGTGCCCTTTCAGCCCTGGCACCCAACTGCCCCCCCCCTCCCCCTTGTTGGGCTCCCTGGAGGGTGTGGACCATGGGCACTGAACCATACAAAAATAAACATGAGATCGATTAATTCAATTGATTCGATTAATGGCAACATGAGGCTCAACATGAGCATCCATCTTCTTCATTGTCTTTGTTGTCTACAATGTTGTAATCTTCGTTTGTGCCTTCATCCCCAAGATTCCTGATCATCCATTCCACGGGCAATCAGGTAATTGGTGACATGCCCCCATTTTTTTATTAATAAAGGTTTGGGAGATCTTGCAGGTTTGCTGAAATCTGTCAAGTGCCTGTGATCTGGTGACTTTCAAGTTGAGACTGCAAAGCTGAAGAAACTTTCATTAGTGCAATCATATCCTAAGTGAATAAGTAACTAATGTACAAGCACACTGAAGCGTTACTTCAGTGTGCTTGTTCAAAACATTTGGAACTACTCCTTAAGGTTACATAGATTGGTGGGGTGGCCATCATAGTCACCATCTGAGTGGGGACTTCTCAAAGTTACTGAGAAGGAAATCTCAGAACTCACCCCCCAAGGAGTAACAGCATTCCATTGGGTCTCCATGCATCATGATGGGAAATTGATAACCACCCAGGTACTGATTCTAACCTTCAACACATTGCAGCAGTTTTCATGCCTGCCTTCTTCCATCAATGTAGGTTATTTGCATTGTGAGGTACAGCCATATATACCTAACCCTCTGTTCTGTTTTCAGTGCCAGAGATATGGTCATACCCTCACAGCATGCCAGGACAAACCCACATGTGCTTGCTGTGGCAGTCAGAATCATCTTGATCCTGACTGCACAGTAGAGAATTCAGGCTGTGTGAACTAGTGGCAACCATCTGGTCTATTCCCACAACTGTCCAAAATAGAAGGAAGAAAAAGGAGGTACAACACTTCGAAACGATTAATAATATCTTTTATCCCAGGTGAGCCAGCTCACTGCACCACCTGCCTCACCTGGCAAGGTTTCTTATGCCGTGCAGTCATTGGAAAGTCCACTGTTCCACTGACTGGTAAATAGTAATCTTAAAATCTGCCCCTTCAGTGCGATCTCCTGTCTGTGGTGAGAGAATCACCCTGTGAAGGTTCCACTAGTTTGGGTAAATTCACTGGGTCCTAAACTCTCTCCTGTGTGTTTGCTGTGTATAATGATCTGTGTCCCTGGAAAGGAGGATCCTTACCTGCTTCCATACCAGGTTTCCATACCTGCTAAATTGCCTTCCACCACTGGAAGGCCTCCTTCCCATCCTCAGACAGCTAGATCTTCCAAACCAAAGGGGACCCCCACCAGAGCCAAAAAAGAAAATTTTACCACCTTCATAAAAAAGGTGGTCAGAAACTGCCCCTATTCATCAAACCATTCACTGCGGCAGTTAAGTGGAATAGGAATTCATCATCCCCCCCCCCCCTCTCTTCTAAGTCAGATGGCCACACTCCTACAATGGAATTGTCTTGGATTCCAGAGGAATCTTGACATCAAGGTCCTCCTTCAGAAACACCAGCTCATCTGTGTATACCTGCAGGAGACATACTTGCAGTCAGTCAAAGATCCCACAATCTGACACTTTTCACTAGTTTGCCAGGATTGGGATGGAGATGGTCCAGCTCACAGGGGTATCACCATCTTTGTGACCACTCTAGGATTCCCTAACCACCACTCTAGGATTCGCAACAAAGAGACAGTAGCCATCTACCTTTTCGTTGGGTTTTTGCTGACCTATTATTATTACAATTCACAGCTAATTTGATAATTCTATCAAATTAGCTGTGAATTGTAATTTATAGTATCTAAAAATAAGGCTTGGTATACTTCCACTTGGTAAATAAAGGCTTGGTATACTTCCACTTGGAAGCATCATCTTGCAGGAAGACCTTGATGATCTTATCTCACAGCTGCCATCCCCCTTCCTCATTGTGGGGGACTTCAATGGACACAGTCTATTTTGGCACAGTACTGACAAATGGAAAGGTGGGGTCCTTGAGTAGTGGCTCCTGGATCTTTTACTCTTCCTGTTGAACACAGGTGTTCAACAGGGGATTTTCACTCCCCAACCTTCACGTTTACTGCCATTGACATAACCATCTGTTCCTCTTTGATCCATCCACTTTTTACATGGGAGGTTGAGAATAACCCATATGGAAGCAATCATCTCCTGTGGTATATACCATCTCCCATGGAGGACTTTGTGACGTTTCACGCATATCATGGTGGAGTCTTGATCAGGCTGACTGGAATGGGTTTAAACTCCTATGTGAGTTTGACAACCACTCTGTCAGCCAGGTGCCAATCAGTATAGCAGTGGTGGAAATGACAGAATGTATTGTCCATGCAGCTGCCTGAAACATTTCTCAAACTTTAACATAGTTTCTATGTTTTTTTAAGCCATGGTGAAATCCAAACTGCACTGCAGCTCATAAAGCTTAAGGCTCGGAACAAGACTTGGTGGGGCTGGGGATTGGAGATATCTGATGTCCTCCAACTTTGAAGCATTCAAATGCGCCAGGGAAAAAGCCCATTTCATCTGGTGCCAGAGCCAGAAGGAATCTTGGATCAATTACATGTCTTCTGTCACCCACATGACCAGTTCTAAGGTCATGCAGATGATGGTGGAACTACACATCCCAGTCATTATTGATCCTGGAACACAGTGGACAGGCAATTGCAGACACTCTGGAGGAAACATTTCATCCATCTCATCTTCTTCATACATACTCTCCAGAGTTTCTGGCCCTGAAGAGCAAGGCTGAATGCTCTCTGCTGTCCTTCCATTTGAATGGTGTGGAGTCTTACAACATGCCATTCACAGCAGAGGAGCTTTGCCTTGCTCTGCACACTTCTTGTGCATCGGGCCAGACAATGTCCATTATGTCATGTTTCAACATCTCCCACCATAAAATAAAGATTGACTGCTTCGACTTTTCATCCATATTTTTCTTGAGGAACAGTTTCCAGACTCCTAGCAAGAGGCCATCTTCTTGGTCTTCCCGAAGCCAGGAAACAATCCCAAGATTTCTTTCAATTATCATCCCATCACATTGACAAGCTGTGTGTGTGTGCAAGGTGTTGGAAAGAATCTTAAATGCTGACTCGTCTGGTATTTGGAACACCATAACTTTTTTCTCCAACACCTATTGTGACTTTTGAAGGCAATGGTCTACCTTAGACTACTTATCCACCTTGAATAGGTGATCAGGAATTCTTTTTTACATAGAGAGTATCTGGTGTCCATATTCTTTGACATTGAGAAAGCATACAACACAGAATGGAGATTTGGCATTCTTTGTGAGCTCCATGCCTTCAGCTTGAAAGGTCATATTCCAGTCTTCATTTCCAACTTTTTATCTTCTTGTTTCTTTCATGTCCATGTCAGCAACACTCTATCACAGTCTTTCCCCCACTCAGGATCCAACCACAAGGTTGCATCCTGAGTGTTATGCTTTTTGCTGTCAAGATAAATTCCATTATACAACTTCCTGCAACAGTAGGCAATGCCCTCTATGTTGGCAATTTTATTATCTTTGGCTCATTGGTCCAGCATGAGGGTCATTGAATGACAACTGCAAACTGTCCTGAACAATCTCTTGTATTCAATCAAGTATCTCAACGTATTCAATCAAGTAACAAATCAGCACTTTTAGCGTTGATTTAAATCTTAGAGGAAAAATTGTCTTGAGCTGGGTGGGATATGAACCCACTACCTCCTGATAACATGTCAGGTGCTCTGGACCTTGCTGTGCTGATTTGTTACTTGATTGAATACGTCGAGCTTATTTCATTATTTATTATCTGCATACTTGTAATACATGCTTCCATCTATTGGCAAATATAAATGCCGCTTGTGGCTAAAATTGCCTGAATAGCACCTATATGAAACATAAAAGGAATGTTCATAGTGCTAATTAGAGGAGATCTTGATCGGCGGCCAGTAGCTCAGTGGTCCAGAGCACCTGACATGTTATCAGGAGGTCATGGGTTCGTATCCCACCCGGCTCAAGACAATTTTTCCTCTAAGATTTAAATCAACGCTAAAAGTGCTGATTTGTTACTCAATCTCTTGGTTTCGGCGACGGCCAATGAGTTTTAGTTCTCCCCACAGAAGACCACTTGTGTGCACTTTTGCCACAAGTGTAATCTTCATCTGGACCCTGAGCTCTGGCTCGAGGGAACCATCTTCCTAGTTGTGGAAGAGACCAAATTTCTTGGTCTCATCTTTGACCAGAAATTGACTATTTTAACACACATACATCATCTCAGGTCCAAGTGCATGCCAGTATGCACTTGGACAACCTCAAGGTCCTTTCTGACAAGGCCTGGACATCCTCAAAGTCCTTTCTTCCTTCTCTTGGGAAGAGGAACAGTGTTCTCTGCTCTGCCTTTACAGTGCAGTTGTCTAGTTGAAACTCAGTGCAGTTGTCTAGTTGAAACTGCACTATGGATCCCAGGTGTACAATTCCACCTGGGATTCTCTGGTAAGATGCTGGACCCTCTCCACCATCAGGCCCTCTATACATTCCATGTTTGCATGGAGAGCCTTCCCCACCTCATTGGTCCATAATCTTTACATTGAGATCGATGAACTATCTTTATCTATTTGCTGTCAGCAGTTGTCCCTATGTTCAGTATGCCTCAAAGTTGCGATTCCTGCTGGACCATTCCATTTGGGACTGCATTTTTAATCTTCAGTGGAAAATGCTTGACCAAAATCATCTGACTGCCATTTGTCCCTTCAGTTTAGATTTTTAGTAGGCTACCTCAGAGGCATCAACATCAGTCTCCATAGCATTGGCCAGTCAACAGCTGAGCCACTTCCACCATGGCTCACTGTTTCCCTTTCCCGTGACTCTTCTTTCTGCAGGACAGGGAAGGCCTTTACAATTGACTACATTTACTGGCAACTCTTTGCCAGCCATCATGCTTAGCACCTGGGCTCCTTGCCTATCTTCACAGATTGCTCAAAGTCTAGCACATCAGTAGGATCAACCATGGTCTGTTGTAATATTATCATTGCAGACCAGATCCCCCAGCAGTATTCCATCTTCACTGCAGAGTTGCATGCTATCAACCTCGCCTTGGACCACATAGCAGCTAAGTATCACTTTTAGTGTGTCCTCTACACCGACTCACTTAGCTCACTATAGGCTTTTGATATCAATGAGGCATAGTCCCCTCACCCTGTTCTTTCCTAGATCTGCCTGCAGCTCCGTTGTCTGACAGCCTCTACCACCATTTTCTGTTGGGTGTCCAGTCATGTCGGGATCAGGGGCAATAATTTGGCAGACATTGCTACCAAGTCTGCTGCACCCCTGTCTGACGTTTCACTGCTGGTTCTGTATGTGGACTTCTGGCAGTGTTTTCCACAGAGCTGTCATGGTTTGACAACCCTATTGTCAACCATGACAGTCATATTTTCACAGGAATTGCAAGGAGGAAGTTGTACTTGATGAGCTCCTCTTAAGTTCATTTGTTTATTATGTATTCATTTCTTCTATGGGCAGATGACAAACCTAAATGTGTGAGTTTTGTGACACCATTTTAACTATTAACCATATTTTAATCATATGTGTGGTTTTTAACTGTGAACATCATATTTATTTTAGCTCTTATCATTTACCATCTGAGCCCCTTACACTCAGATACCTTTTATCTGATAATTCGATTTTATCATCTGTTTTTGACTTTTTATGTTTTACTGTTATTTTACACATAATTAACATTTTTTTTTTTACCTTTTAGATCTTTAGAATTGTTTCATTTTATTCTATAGGTACTATACACCTGTTGTTGATTCTGTTTTATACATGTGTTGATCTTTTTATACATGGGTTTTACCTATATCAGTTTTGCTTTGCAGTGTTGTTGTCTTTGATTCAGTGTCTTGTCCTCTTATCTATTTTATTTTTAACTTTGGTTGTGGGGTACATATCTTTTATCTCTTTATCGAAATCTTGTTTTGTGCAACATGGCTTTTGTTGCCCTTGCATCATAAAACCCCAAACAACCAAATCTAAAATCTGCCCATGCTTGTCATCATACAGCTTAAAAGGAGATATTTAAGTTTGTTTTTTTTTGCTTTCCAACTTTTACTTGTACATTTATTTGTTCAAAACCCAAAATATCTAGTTTACACTGCTAGAATTCTTGTGCTAGGTCATCAACAATCTCTTGATTTAAATGTCCTCACATTCCAGGAATATATGTAGAGAAAACATTTAGGTTTTTCTAGAAAATGCTAATTGAAAAGTGGGTTTCATCATATCAAACTCTAATCAGAGGCATGAACACAAAGCAGCTGAGAGAGTGCTTAAGGAAACTTCTCTCAGCTTCCTTAAGCACTCTCTCAGCTTCCTTAAGCACATTTCTCTGATAAGAATGTTTGAATTAAATTCATTCAGAAAACTGGAAAGCTGATCACTTTTCAACACATTTCAGTTTGCTATTGTGATTCTTCAGAACCAGAAAAGTTCTAGGTTCAAATACCCCTTGGTGTGAGCTCTTGTCCATGCTACAGAGACCACCTTATGAAGGTTCCGCTGGTTCCAGTGCCTTCACAGGGTCTTGCTTGCATATTTGCCGTGAGCAGTGACCCATGTCCTTGGGATGGAGGATCCTGATAGTTGCTCAGATGTCCTCTTCTGTCCTCCTTAGCTCCTGATTATAGGGTCCTCTTTGGTCTTTCCATTAGAGAGCCTGTTCATTGTTGGGTAATAGTGCTTCAGAAGACCATTGCTACACACTGCTCTACCTCTGCTTCAGGTAAGCAGGAGCTCCTGGGTACCTACAGTACCAATCAACTTCTGGGCTGGACTTTCTAGGATCAAGTGTGCAGTAAATACCTTATTCAGGTAAAGGTTTACAAGTTTCTTTGCACTTTTACTATATTATTTTGTGAGAACTCATGCTCACTGGCTGGACATCCCCTTGTTGGGTTTCGTAGTGGGTGACCATGGGCACTGAATCTTTAAATATTATGGTGATGCCTTGTGCACTAAGTAGGTATGTCATCCTCAACTTCATCTTCTCCTTCATCATCATTGCTTCTTCTGTCCCTTAGTTCCTTATTATCCATTCCATGGGTGACCAGATTATTGGGAACATGCCCCATTTTTCATTAAAAAATGTGCATGTTTCAAAGTAAAGGTTTGAAAGGTCTTATGTGGTAGTTCTGAAATCATCAAGCACCTAAGATTCAGTGATTTGCTATTGGAGATTGCTTGCTCAAAAATTCACCTATTAAGGAAATCTTAAAGTCACAGAACCACTAACCATCATTGCCATATATACTCAACCACCTTAAGTTAAGATCTAACTTAAACCATGTGATGCAAGCATATCCTACTATCAATGCAAAAAGAAGTAATTGCTGTTGGTTGTATTTTGTGATTCATTATTCAGGTAAAGGTTTACAAGTTTCTTTGCACTTTTACTATATTATTTTGTGAGGACTCATGCTCACTGGCTGGACATCCCCTTGTTGGGTTTCATAGTGGGTGACCATGGGCACTGAATCTTTAAATTTTATGGTGATGCCTTGTGCACTAAGTAGGTATGTCATCCTCAACTTCATCTTCTCCTTCATCATCATTGCTTCTTCTGTCCCTTAGTTCCTTATTATCCATTCCATGGGTGACCAGATTATTGGGAACATGCCCCATTTTTCATTAAAAAATGTGCATGTTTCAAAGTAAAGGTTTGAAAGGTCTTATGTGGTAGTTCTGAAATCATCAAGTACCTAAGATTCAGTGATTTGCTATTGGAGATTGCTTGCTCAAAAATTCACCTATTAAGGAAATCTTAAAGTCACAGAACCACTAACCATCATTGCCATATATACTCAACCACCTTAAGTTAAGATCTAACTTAAACCATGTGATGCAAGCATTTCCTACTATCAATGCAAAAAGAAGTAATTGCTGTTGGTTGTATTTTGTGACTTCATTTTTAAGCACATACCAAGCATGTGGATATAAAATGCAGTACCAAAGATGTACAACCCAGTATCTCCAATCCTAAGTAAGCACCAGTGCATAATTATGTAAACATTTATGAAAAAATATGAAGTAATAAAAATATTATCGTTGAAACATTTGAACGAATTTAGCTTTAAAATGAAAATGTATTTCAGTCCACGATTGGCTGGAAATCGCTAGTTTTATACATTGCCTATGGTATCATCGCTACTTCTGCTTTGTAAGTCAGCAAGCATGTTTTCAAAAATTTGTTGTTCATTTATTACATTGACTGCCACACTTTAGAAACTGTGTGGCCTGAATTTACTTAAGTTTCATCTAAATGGTAAATTTTTCTTTTTCTTTAATGATACACTTTAATTTGCTGTAAATAATTTTGTCTCCATATTATTATATCATCTTGTCAGTTAATACAGCTTTGCATTTGTGAGAGGAAAATCTAAAGCCATATCTTTATAAAGTTAAACTGATATTAAACAAATTGGAATCTGAGTTTATTGATATTTAAAAAAAATAAATAAATACCCCCTCAAGCAGCTGCTTGCCACACTTTTCAAATGAAGAATTTTTGAACTTTTTTCTGATAGCTGTCAAAGTAAATTGATCGCATTTTTGTAACCACTTAATTTCTTGCTGTTGCTTACCAGGAGTATAGAATTTCTGATCCAGTCCCCATATGATATTGCTATCATGGATATTCTCTATTTAGCTATGAAACCCTGCCAGCTTCACTAGAGTGCAAAGCATTAATTAAATTGCTTAATAAATTTCTTGATGTTTCTTCAGTTGAAAGGTATGGAATCAGTCTTAACATCGATATATCAGCTTTAGAGGGAAAATGGTCTTGAGCCAGGTATGATATGAACCCATGTTATCATGAGGTTGGGAGTTCATATCCCATCTGGCTCAAGACAATTTTCCCTCTAAATTTGATATTGATACTAAGGGTGATTTCATATCTTTCATGCATTGTTTACATTAGATTTATCCATCTGTGTTTTTCAGTCAAATGAAATTGGGCACCAGTCATTGCCATCTATACTTGACCACCTTAAGTTGAGATCTAACGTAAACCATAATGAAGTTGGACACCAAGAACATTTTTTTTAATTGGAGTAGTTCAAGGATTTGTATAAAAGTGTAGTACAGCCTTGTTTTTTTCTTCATTTTTGTATTTTTTTTGCATTTAAGCTTGGTTTAATGTTTCGAAATTATTTTTTATCTATTATCAAATATATTTTACAAAATGAATACAAAGGTGAAAATTTTTTTTTCAATACTTGATCAGCAACATGATTGTTACTTAGCTGCAGTGTTGGCAAACGAAATGAAAAATGTTTTTCGTTACAGTCAAAAGCTTTAGTATCGTTATTTGTTGCATTTTTCATTGTAGCAAAATATAAATTTTTATGTTAACATTATTTCAAAATATTTTAGTACAAATGCAAACTAAGGAAATATATGATATTGCTATTATATATGTATGCAATAACATCATCATCCAGCGGTTTGTATCAGTTCAATCCACTTGTTAAAAAACAAATAAAAAATTGGAAAAAGGAAACTTGTCAATATATATATAACAATTATTAATAACAAAAGAAATACATATACACAGTCATATCAGAATAATATGACCACTTACCATTTGTATTATTAGATAGGTGATCATATTATTCTGATACGACTGTGTATGTAAATAAAATTGTTGCAGTTACTCTTTCTGCTATTGATTCTTCAAAATTGTGGTTTAAAAATAATAATGAAATAAGAATTGCAATTAGGAGACCTAGTTATGAATAAATAGGATGACACTACTGTATGTATTCTAATAATGTATGTAAGCCTTACAATCAAAACTACTGAAGACAGCCATGTACCAGGATTTAGTTTCAGGGCAAGAGTGTCCGTGAATTTAGCATCAGGGAGGATTCACAAATTTAGTTTCGAGGAGGTCCAAAAATTTATTTTTTGATGGGTGGGGGGGGGGGGGGGGGGCAGATAAGAATTTAGTTTGGTGGAGTGAGTCTGAGAATAAGACTTCAGCAGGGTGTCCTAATTATTAAAATATTCCACCTGACAGGAAAGGTTAACATGATATTCTATGATATATGGAATAAAAGTTTTTAGTTATTTTCTTTATATATATTTTTAGTGTCGGGCATAAAATATGAGGCTAAAATAAAAATTATACAAAGACCTCTTTTTTGGATTTCAAACAGGTAGACAAGTTTGAGATTTCACATAAAATGACTGGATTTTCTGGGGCAGGGTGAACTCTCCACCCCCCTGGATATGTCCCTGACTGAAGAAATTACACCAAATTTCTAGGAATTGTTCAGAATAAAATGAAACATTATTAATAAAAGTGTCTAAGCATAAGTATGCAATCGTAATTCTTAATACTATAATGATTTTTGTGCACAGATTAATATTTTAAAAACAAATTGCTAAAATGACTTGAGGAAATTAAGAAAAAAGTGAAATTCTCTTCAGAAATATTAACATTATAACACAGAGTGGACAAAAGTTTGAAAAAATAAAAATGAAATTCATTAAAAAATGTTGATATTATAATGCAATTAATGTTATTCTACAATTTATTCATCATTATAAGCAAAATGTCTTCTTAAATTTTTTAATATAAATTATTTCTTTTGTCAGAAAGAATCCATTTAAACATAGGAAAAACTTTCCCTGTAGATACCTGAGTAATACTGGAATTTGCAATGCTTTGTTTTGATTATTCTAGTAGTGGAAAATATTTTCCTTTGTGAAAATTCTGTTTGCTCTCTCAATTCATTTATGAAATTGAAATTTCATTTTCTTTCACCTCCAGTTTTTTGGTTTCATCAAAGTAGATTTCCAGCAAATCATTTGTTGAGTCATTTGATGACACTGAACTATTTTTATTAATGCTTTCCTGCAAAATAATTAAACAAGTTTTCTCTGAAGTGAATAAAAATTCTAAATAGAATAAAAAATTATAAGTAAAGAAATTGAAAACATTATCTGTTTATCTTTGCGCAGTCTTTTCTTAAAGGAGCTGCAGAGAAATAAGAGATATGCTTCATCACTGCTTGACTGAAATATGAGAATTACCTCCTTTATTTTTCTTAACATATGACAAGGTGAGGTTTATTGTTAACCAATTTGCAAATATACACAATGAAAATGTTTTGAGGGGGGAAGAGGGAAGTCAAAGGTTTGGTGGGAAGATCAAAACTGAAAATTTTGACTATTGTTGATAAATTAATGGTCCCTTTCGTCCAATTCTCTATCCTATATCCAAATCATCCCACCTACATAGTTCCTTTTCTAAATGTCTAAGCCAATTATAGGGAATTGTAATATACTGACATTTTCGCCCTATTGTAATTGCCCTGTTTTCCTTCTGCATAAATTGAGCCTCACCTTTTCTTTTCCACTGCAGCTTTTATCTGGCTATCACAAAGCACTTTCTCTGAGCATCAATGTGATGAAGGTGGCTAAGATAGCTGCTTCCCAAATTCTTTTAGAATGTGCCAATGAAAGGCTTTGTTCATTACTCATAAAAGTAAATTGTGCATCTGTTTCACACAGTTTCTAAGTATATCTTATAAAGGAAAAAATCTGAAATGTATCAAAACGCAAAATAGTGAAAATAATAAAATAACGAAATAATTTTTTCCATTATTGGTTATGTTTTTATCATTAAAAATATTTTGAAATTCCATTGAAGTTATTCAAAAATCATTTCGTTATTCCATTATTTTATTATGTTACAATAACGTTTTCCAACACTGCTTAGCGAACATCTGGTTTTGGTTTAAACTTTTAGTGCATATGGTAATCTGAAGGATATGTCTTCACATAGTGTTTGCAATTATTAAAGCTAATTTTCACATTTTTTTACTAATTTCTTATTTATCTTTTAAAAACTATAATTAATTTGTGTTAATGAAATCTTCTGGTGGATGTTTTGGATGAAGTAGATTGGGAAAAAAATCGTGATTTTTTTTTTTTTCTTTTTTTTTTTGGAAATATATTGTTGATTTTGATAGACAAATTTTTAGGCTTCCCTGATTCAGAGGTGTGATATCAATTCCAAGTGATTATAATATTACTGATGTAAGTATTTTTTACTTTTCTAATTCTGGAATTGTTTATATTGTTTTTCAAGTATATGCTGCAATTAGAAAGAATAATTAATTTGAAACAAATTATTAATTTGAAAAAAAATTAAAACGTTAGGTATATGCAGGGCCAGATTAAGGCCAACTGATGCCCTAAGCACAGCCCAACAATGGTGCCTCTCTCGGCCCTTCCACTGCTTTACTGACAAGACATTAAGACCCAAGAAGTGCCAAAGATACTGATGAAACTTAGTCACTCACCATACCAATGAAAGCGTTTTTTTAACAACTCAGATTAAAGTTGAACACGGCAGATAAAAGACAATTATAAAAAATTCGACTAAAGTCAAGTTAAAGAAAGAATTGAGAGTTAAGGGCATGATAGCTAGGAGGAAAAATTTTGTGGTTCTCCCCTTCCCTTGGTGCCCTAAGCACGTGCTTATTTTGCTTAATGGTTAATCCAGCGCTGGGTATATGTAACCTCAAATGACAGTTACTTTAGTAGGCATCTAATTAAGGCATTGTAATGAAAAGTTCAGTATTAAAAGCTAGGACTTAGTACTATTTTTAATTAAATTGAAGTAATTTAATTTCATAATTAGAATTAAGAAATTGATTTTCATAATTAGAATTAAGAAATTGATTTTCAAATGAAATTTTGTTGTTACTTTGAAATTTAACCTTCCCATAGTTGTACTTGATGTAAATTGATGTGGAAATGATTGTCTCAATTTCATTTGTTGAATTAAGCTTTATATGCTTTGAAATATTTTGTTTCATTTGTTTCATAGCTCATTTTTTACCTCATTTTAGTTTAATGTTTTTTAATTTTTATTTAAATTACCTTGTTTTTAAAGCAAAATAAATTTTTATGTCTTAGAAAGACTAAAGATTTTTATGTTTTAGAAAACTAAATGAGATTGAGTAATTATAGAAATAATGAATTATTTATATTAAAATAATGAAATACTTTTGAAAAGATGGCAAATTTTTAAAAACTTTTACAGAAGTTAAAATTAAAAATACACTGAAGTGACATTGAATTAGGGATAGCAACCTAGTAACGTGTTGGATCCCCTCTGGCCCTGATAACGGTTGCCACAAAATGAGGCAAGGACTCTACAAGCTTGTGTAAATGTTCCACAGGTATGGCAACCCATGCATCCTCCAAAGCTGTCCACAATTCTCTCAAGGTCATCACTGATGAGGCATGGGCCTGAACACTGCTCGATGGTATCCCAAAGATTTTTGATGGGATTTATATCTGGGCTTTTAGGTGGCCAATTCATTATTTCAAAGTCAGCAGAATGCTCCTGCAACTATGTAGTAGCCAACCTTGACCTGTGAGATGAACAGTTGTCTTGCTGGTAGATGCCATCTCCATTGGGATGCATGATGGCCATAAATGGATGTAAATGGTCAGCCATGAGTTCTGCGTACTGGGATGCATTCAGAGTCTTTGGTACATGTACCAAAAGTCCCACAGATGTCCAACTGAAGACACATCCATCACTGAGCCGCCACCAGCATGTACTGTTTCGACCTGACATGCAGGATTTATGGGGTTGGTGCCATACCCTCAGTATCCCATTGGCATTATAAAAAAACATAATAAATACCCCCTCAAGCAGCTGCTTGCCACAGAGGTCTGACAGGAGCCTGTCAGTTTATATGCCATAGTAGAAGGTCTGAGAGGATGGCAGGCCCTCAGCAGAAAAACGACACAAACAGCCATGCCTTACCCGGGGCTCGAACCCAGGTCCCTTAGATCAGTAGCCAAGCGTGCTAACCACTCGGCCATGGGATTTACGAAGTTTAAATTGGGATTCATCACTCCAGGCTATCCATTGCCAATTTTCGATGGTCCAGTTTTGATGTTCTTTAGCCCAGGCAAGGCATTAAGCCCCATGTTGTGCCGTTAGCAGTGGGACTCTCGTAGGTCAACGGCTCCTGAAGCTGAGATGATGAAGTTAGTGTTGCATGGTCCATGCACTGACTTCCCAGCTGGAACCCGCATTCAGATGGGAGGTGATTTCAGATAATGTCTGTCCTGTATTGGTCCATACAATGTGGGCCAGACAGCGAAGCCCACGATCATTAAAGGCTAGTTGTCCTTTGCAGTTTGTCCGGGTACTTGTTTTTTTGCCGGAATTTTCATATTCCTGGAACACTTTAAACTGTTATGTGAGAAAAACCAAGTTTGTTGACAATTTCAGAGATTGGGTGTCCCATCCATCGGGTACCTACGATCTGTCCTCTGTCAAATGCATCTAAATCCCGTGCCTTTCCCATTACGCTTCTCACGATGAATGCTTGGGGAAGCCAAAGCTGACAGCTATATATGACCAGAGTTTCAGCCACGCATGCACGCAAATGCAGGACTTGTGGTACTGAATTTGGATAATGTATCCTATCCCTAATTCAGTGACACTGTGTATACATTAAAACTTCACAAATTAAAAAAAATTGCTTATAAACTTTTACTTATTTTTCTTTTTTTTTGAATTTTTGCTATTTTATTAACCACAGTTAAATTTTCTTTCTTTGATATATAGCATGACCTATTTCTGTTGATTGGTTACTTGGGAAAAAAATTCTGAACTTAACTCATCTGTTTGACTGAGCACAGTTGGAAAAAAAAGTCGTAACATTTCTCAAAATATATTGCTGAGAAAATAAGTTAGGGAAAAATAATTATCTTGTTTCAAGTGAAAAGTTACTTTTCTATTATTTTATTTTGGTCCATTAGTTTTTTATTTTTCAATGAATTTTTATTTGCATTGTCTGATACTTTTTTTCCTATATCACTCTGGAAAACGTTTTATTAAAATTGATATACTTCTTGCTTTTGCTAACCATTTTACTTACATAACATCAATAATTAAATGCTGCTTAATGTAGTATGTAACATGTGTTATTCCCTTTCATTAGTTATTTGCTGAAAAAGTTCTTAAATTTTCTTTTTTTTGACAGTGCACAGTTGGAAAAGTTTGGCCATCTGGTACAATTTAGTTTTTCAGGCTGGGCACTATAATGTTTTTTGAGTTCAATAATATGGTGTGAAGATATAACAAAATAAAGAAATGATTTTTTAGTAATGAAATAAATAACACTATCAGAATTTAAAAATACAGCAATAAAATGTAAGAAATAAAGGGAAGAATTTTATTATTCCATTATTGTCATAGTTTGTGTTAATAACATTTTGCTTTTGCTTTTTGTGTTGATAACATTTTTTTTTAACATTTAAATATTTTTTTTGTAACTTATTCTTAAAAACTTAAACTTCAGCCAACTTTGACATATGTTAAAATAAAATTGAAATTGTACAACACCCTCCTGCTCAATGACACATTCCCAAGAAATTTGACTGGAAGCAGCTCTCCTAACCACTCTCCTTATAATTAGTATGCAGAGAAAGGGGGATAGCCAGAGATAATAGCAGCAATGGTAAAAAAAGGATTGGATCATGCAAAAGTGATAGCACAACTTACAATAAGACAAAAATGCCAGGTGTTTTGCAATAGCCTGTGATCCTTTTAAATACTTGGAGAAGGAACTATATAGGTGGAGTGATTTTGGTATGGGATAGAGAATTGGAGGAAAGGGCCATAACCTTGATGATAGATGTAATTTTTGGTTTTGATTTTCATATTTTAAGTTTTTCTAATTTAATTTTACACATTACACATTTTGTTTCCATTTTCTTATCCACCCACATCTCTTTGTGGTCCACTATATGGTTTGTTGACAAATTAGTAACTGTCAGGCTTACCTTTTTAACAATGCATTGTGAGAAAGATAAATAGATAGTTCTCATATTTCAGTTCAGCAGTGATGTTAAGAATAGTCTGCATAAAATTAAATGGATAACACTACTCCAATTTCTTCACTTATATTTATTTACTGGATTTATTTTTATGCTATTTGAAGTCTCTTTTCTAAAATAAAGGGTGAATTTTATTTTTCACGTGACAACTCTGTCATTCTAATTTAGGTCATAATAACAGAGGTTTTTTGCATCCTTTATTAACCCTTCTAGGGTCACCATCGAAAATAGATGTTGACAGAATCCACAATGAAAGTTCAAAAACGTCAATAGATGTCTTTTGTACAACACATGAAACATCGATTTTTTAAAAATAGGAAGATCTTATTTGCAAATTTTTAATATATATACACTGAAAACGTATATTTTAGAGGTGTTTAAAATAATACCTTTTAATTTACGATGAGATTCTATCCAAAGTGACGTAAAATATCTTTGGAATGCTTCAAGTTACCATTCAGATAGGTCAAATCACGGTATTACACATTTACTCTTCTTGTTGCAACAAAGCCTTCCTACTGCTAAATTTGCAGGTTAGGTTATAGTTTAAATTGTTACCAATTACATTTTCTTTAAAAGTTTGAAAAACTTCCAAAAATAAACCATATTCTTTTAGAGCAATTTGATAGTGTTTACCATCATGCACTTTTACTCTTGGTTTTTATTTTAATCTCTTTTCTTACTTTAAATTTATCCTATATTTTCTTTATTATTTACTGAAATATATTACAGTGTAGAAAAATCGATATTTTTTGTGTAATCGTAATTGTCAAAATTTCTGTGGCAAGCAATTCAAAATGGTTTTAGTTAGGGAATCATTCTTGCTAGCTGCACATAGGATAATCATTGAGTACTTTTTAAAAATTTCGTATATAACATTACTATTTCAGTTGATTAGTTATTTAAAAAAAATCTAAAGTTGACTTGTTGATATGACTCATTGCAGTTGGCAAAAAGCCTTGAACCTTTCTCAAAATGTGGTATGTGAAAAAAATTATGAAACGAGATTAATTTTCATGCTTCAAGTAAATATTTTTTTTGTTTTTCAGAAATAAATAGCCTTTCTGTTCATATGCATAATAATTAGTTCTGTCTATTAGTTTTTTTAAATAAATTTTTATTTGCATTGCCAGATGCATTCCTTTACTATACAACTCTAAAAAAGCCCTATTAAAATAAAACTAGCTGTCTTTTTTGTAAAATATTATATTTTTAGAAAATCCAGAATTAAATGCTTATTAATTATAGCATGCCATAATTCCTTTCATTAGTTATTTGACAAAAAAAAAAAGTTTTAAAGTTAAATTTTTTTTGGCTGATCATAGTGAAAAAATAGCTGGATCTCTCGATGTAAATCAATTTTTCAGGCGGGATCCTGGAAAGGCTAAGGATTGCCTTTGTTTTGTAACATTGTTCATAAACAATAGAAATTTATTCCAAACATACACATCTATCAGAGACTAGATTTTTTATGTTGTGTCATTCAAGAATATTTTGCCAAATTTTTAATAAATTGATCACTATGCCATTTTTATTCACTTTTTTTGTGTTTGCTTTGTGTAAATGAATGCCAGAATTCTTAGAAGTGATAAGGAAAAACAATAGCAACAAAAAAAATGGCTTAGAAGTCACTCCACTAGCCATTAATTATAATAAAAACATATCACTCCTGAGCAAAAATTATTCAAGATGTTAAAAGTCAAAATTATTTTAATGAGCAGCTGTTTTAATTTGTGATGATCAGACCCACAAAGCTAGTAGCTTATTCTGCAGGTTATAACAGAATAGATGACCATGCCATCCCTGGACTCAAACCAGTTGTTGCAGTGTCACCATGAGCCAACATGATACCACTGGGGAGAGGGGGGGTTAGGAAGTTTGTAGTGCACTAGGCTTGTAATCTGCAGTTCACAGGTTCGAGTCCCAGCTGGTCAGCATTGAGATTTATCTCTGCCAACTCCCCACCCTACCCATAGTCAGTAGGACACCGATAGGATTGGAAAGGTCACCATCCGTTGGGTGGGATGTTGTGTCCTTGTGTGTCGGGGAGCCTTACCCTGGGCACTTGAAAGAACATGTTGAATGGCCTCGATGAGGTGCTACCATCTATCTCCCAACAGCTTTTCCAGTAAGTCCCCTCCCCCAGCCTTCTCTGAGCCTTCGAGGTCCTTGTAACCTGGCCATTTATGCAAAAAAAGTGCTGCTCAAAGGTAAAACAACCCAATGCACCACTGAGGTGGCAAGGAAAAGCTTATTTAGGTATGTAAACCAGTGGGGAAGGTCTAGCTCCTTCCTCCTTGAAAATGTAGAATAATAAAATAAATAATCAAGACCCAAGAATGAATTTTATATGTATTGGCAGTAGTGTGCAGTCCAAAATTCTAGTGTGCAGAATGTATACAGACATTTTGCCAGTGATGTCACAGCTTCCAACCCAATGTGCATATGATGATCAAACCAGAAATTAGCTAGATTTTTTTTCTGATATTCAATTGGAGCTAAGATGGAATAATGAAATAGTTTTCTTATAGGTATCACTTGCAAAGTTAAAATTAAATTCCAAATTTGTGGGTGGGCAAAATAATAATTTGAAATTTAAACATTTTTCTTTGCTTTTTTTTTGCTCTGGCAATGAACAAATCACACGAAATTATCAAAAATATTGGGAAGGTTCTATGTTATGTGAATGGAAATATGCACAGTTGTATCAGAATAATATTACCACCCACAGAATCAGAGTGTACTCGCCCAGATGTGGTCCCTGAATGCACATGACAAGGTCGACCACACAGATAATAAGCGGCCGGCCAGGACAGATGAGCCATAGTGCGTAATGTGAGCACAATGGGCAGGAGTACAGATTTGACGGACGTTCAAAAGAGAACGATCATCGGCTACCACATCAAGGGGAAGCATCTTGGGTGGAAGGGTGGTTATTCCCATTATTAGGTAGGTGGTCATATTACTCCGATATGTCCTAACTTTCAATTGAGCATTTTGTAGAAAAATACCACAAGAAATGGAAAATCTAAAACATCACCCAAATCCAGAGTTTTTGAGCAATATTTACTTAGTATTTGAAGAGTTTTGGAAACAATATTTAACATCAGTGTTGCTACTCATTTGAATTTACCTTAAAATTTAAATAAAGTGTTTACTGAAATAAATGTAATTTTAGAATTTTAGGCAATATTTGCCACTTGCCATCAATTTTAAAACAATGTTTAGAACAAGCATAATAACATCTGCTGTCAAATATTTCAGCTTCAATAACTCTAAATATTAAATGAATATTTCTAAATTTGAAATTTTGATAAATGTGTTGCTAAAATTTATTTTCTGCAACATTTTCTGTAAAAAGCTTATTTTTAGGTTAGGAGTTTGAATGTGATTTTCCATTCACATGACATGGAAGAATCCAAATTTTGTTTTTAAAATATTGTGTAGCTTCAAATCCATATTCTTTTAAAAGTTTAATTTCGATTTTCAGGAGAGAGGGTACTTTGAAAAGAGAGTAATCACTCTTTCACCATGTATTCTTGCAATAGGTTTTTATTCCTTCAAAGAATTAAAAAGAATATAATTTTGTTGTTATTTAAATAAGCAAATTGTTGCATTTAAATGATGGCACACTAGCCTAGTGCCTAACGTGCCTAATGGGAAATCGGGCCTGCCCCCCAAACTATTTTGCAATTTTAGGACACTGAAAATTTTAAATTTAAGAAGTTAATTTTTTTATGTGTTTTAACTTATTTTAACCCTTTTGTTATTAGTTTGCATACATATGCAGAAAAAAAATTACCCCTCAAGCAGCAGAGGTCTGACGGGAGCCTATCAGTTTATATGCCACAGTTAGATGGTCTGTGAGGATGGCAAGATCTCAGCATGAAAACAACACAAACATCCATGCCTTACCTGGGGCTCAAACCCAGGTCCCTTAGATCAGTAGCCAAGTGTTTCACTGCCAGTATAAGAGGCCATAAAGAAGATGTGTGAGGAAGACAAGACCTATACATAAACTTATTAGTAGTAAATGAACTTAATTGGTATATTTATTTTTTCATCACATTCATTTCACTTTGGCACCCTTCTTCTTCTTCTCCTCCTCCTCCCTGCCGCCGCCGCCGAAAATCAGATCAGAAATTGAATTTTCCAAATGTTTTCCAATTCTGTAACTCTATGGATTCTAACCACAAACTAAATAAATAAGCTAAGGGGAATGTGAGATTAAGGTAAATAAAGAAAACTTTCTTCTCAGTTTTTGAAGTAAAACTTTCAAAGCAAAATGTGAATCTGAAAATATATTTTCTTCAATTGTTTTTCTCAGTGTTATTAACCTCTGCCCTTGAAGCTGATCTAAAGATCTAAACTATGCTAACTGCAACTGAAATAGGGCAATGGGGATTGAACCAGAGAAATTTTAATATTTCTGCTTTTAATATAATCATAAAGCAGCTATGAACTACGGAGTTCCAACGAGTGTGTAATTTAGTTCTCTACATATATCTATTCTTGCACTCGGCCACTACAATTCTAATTAAGTCCTGTTTGTCATTTTCCATCCATTGCATTTTTGGTTGATCTCTTTTTTCTGAAGTTCTTACTTAGTCTAAGGGAAATTAAAGGAAATTATGTGCCGCTCTACAATTATCTCACAATCTGTAAATTTAGTAACCAAATTCTTTATGGCCAATTTAAACATGAATAATTAAATTGGTAATTTGCCTCCCTTACCTATTTTTCCCTAGAGGGTTGTGAACCTTAAAAGTGCTTCTGATTATAACACAGTTCATTACTTTTGAATTATTTAATAGTCTCATTTTAATGACATTAATAAATAAATAATGAGGCTACATAATATTATTTAAATGTAACATATTGGCTGAATATGTAATGAAATTTCTAGGGTTTGACATTTCAATGAAAAGTTGAGTGCATGAGCAAGTCACAAAGATTCCAGGCTCGTGCTATGATAAGGGATTAACCTCCTCTTAGGGAAATTGTATTTTATTTAAATTGTTAGTTCATTAGCTTATACAAGCAAAAATATTGCCAAGAATTTTTTTCTCTCCTCCCCTTTCAATTCAAAATTCTAACTATAGCCACTGTGTTATATACTTGTATTTGCTTTTATAAATAAGTAAGATTAAAACATAAATAATGCAATACACAAAAGAATTTTTTCACCTGTAATATTGCTTATTGTAGTCTTATGTTTTGCTTTCTCTTTCTTTACCTAAAACATTATTTACCTACATTATCTTTTTCCTTTTTAGGCTTTTAGTGGATGATGGTAGTTATCAGGTTGTGGTGCATTGTGGTGAAACCAGCATAAGATACTTGTTCGATTTTACTGATAATGAATGGAATGCACTGATTACTCATATTTCTGATTCAAGGGAACCTTTAATTTACAGTTATGTAAGTATAAATATTGCATTTAGAATTGTGTTCATAGTTGTCTTCATTCACCAGGAAAGATTTTTAATTTTAAAACTCAAAAGTAAATTTTCATATTGGAATTTCGTTGAATTTTATATTCCCTTTGTGGCAATTCTTAAACCTTCCAAGATCCAGGCTGAAAAAACTGGTTTACATCTAGAGCCCAAGCTACACTGGTGGAAATTAAAAAAACAAACAAAAAAAAAAAACATTAACAATTAATTGAAGCATAAGTTATGAGATTTATTTAGTAGAAACAACTTGTTGAGAAAGGACAGTGATCACACATGTGAAGTGATTCATTGTTTATTTTACCTTTTAATGAGTATTACATTTTACAGAAGACACATTTTAATAAGGTGTTGAACCTCCTCAAGCAGCAATACAAGCTTCCAATCTGACATGCAATCGGTCATACAAATGCTAGATATTCATTGGGGGATACCATTCCATTCGCTTTCAACTTGGATGTGTAATTCAGGGATGGTCGATGCCTGCCGTGGTCCGCAGAACAGTTTTTCCAATCTAGTCCTAAACATGTTCGATTGGAGACAAGTCTGGAGAGCCTGCTGGCCAAGGGAGTTGGTGCACTGCCTGATGAGCATGTTGAGTTGCCCAGGTGGAGTATGAGCAGACATTATCCTGCTGGCATATTGCATTTGGGATTACATTAAAATATGGCAGGACGACTGGCTGTACAATGTTGCTGATGTATGTATTGCTGCTCAATGTACCCTGTTCAAACACCAGACACGTACGAGAGTGATAGCTAATCGCTCCCCACACCATGATGCCTTATGTGTCTCTGGCGGATGCCTGATGGAAGAAGCCACTCACCTTGTCACCTTCAGATGCATAAACACTATCAGATGCTCTTAAGCAGAATTGGCTTTCATCACTGAAGACCACAGACTGTCATTCTCCCTCCAATGAATCATTCTTGACACCACTGCAAACGTATGAGAGTGATAGCTAATTGCTCTCCACACCATGATGCCCTGTGTGGGTGCTGTGTGTTGCTGGCGAATGCATGATGGAAGAAGATGCTTATCTTGTTGCCTTTGGATGCATAAACTACCATCAGATGCTCCTAAGCAGAATTGGCTTTCATCACTGAAGACCACAGACTGCCATTCTTTCCTCCAATGAACTCGTTCTTGACACCATTACAAACATGCTCAACAGTGATGAGGTAACAATAGTAACTGTGCCAGCATCACACTGCCCATAGTTCTGCTTCCAAAAGACAATTGCATATCATTCTTGTAGACACCCTTGGTACAACAGAGGATTAAATTTGTGACACCATAGCCATTCGCTCTGCCGATCCTCTCGTGCATCAACTCTGTGTTGCCCGGAACCACATCTGTGAGTGTGCTAATACTCTTCTGACCATCGAAGCCACCATTGTACCACTGCTGATACCTCTCATCCAACACGGTGTGCAATTTGACAAAAAGGCCAACCTGCTTCCCAAAGACCATATGACTCACACAAACTCTGCTAGCTGAAGAAATGTTGCGAGCCTGCATTGTCCAGGCATGGTAACTTCTTCAAAGAACACTGAACAACATGACACAAGACAAATAAATTCTTTCTTCATGCCCTAGTCCTGAAATACGTGCTGCGTACATTTACATGTTGTCGTCCTCAGTGACGTCATTATTTCTTCCAATGACTTTCAATTGTGGATCACGGTTTCTGCTGCCCTTAATTATTGACATATAATATGACATTCCTAACAGAATTCCTTCTGGGTGTTATTTTTTCAATATCTGCCATTGTATTTTTTTCATTGTGCTCAGCCAAAAAAATTAGCTTAGAACTTTTTTACCCAATAACTAATGAAATGAATTGTGGCATGTTATATGCCAAAGAAATGCCCATTTAATATTCTCTTTTGAAAGGAAATGGATGAGGAGGACTGCTAGATCAGTGTGACCTACTGATCTGGACAACTATAGTGACTTTTTTTTTTTCTACCCTGCTCAGGAGTGGTTACTACACAGGGTCCTGGTGCTATACCAATCTGAACAAAATTATGACTCTGAGCTTGATTATGGATCTCGATTTTACTGCATTCATGGGGTTCTGTGGAGGGAAAATCTGCAGTGTTTTCTGTTTGTTTGTGGGTTGACAGCACCAAGTGAATAGATTGACAGGATATATTTTATCATCTGGGGGATAATCCTGAGCAGAGATCATCACAGGCATCAAGAACTCTTGCTTCTATGGGCATTGTCAAATTCTACATTGGAAGAAGTCTTCCAGTGTAGATGGCTTCAGCCTATAATAGTAGGGGAACAGGCCTTTGCCCCATGCTGGCAATTAGGGGGCTGTTTGATATTGTCAGCATTCCCTCTCTCAATAATCATGATCTTTAAATATTCCACTAACCATTTTCTCTCCATCAGTAGTTGGAATGTGAGGATACTGCACAGAGATTATTCTCTTGTCCTCACACAAGAATTCCACCGTTATAACCTTGATATTCTCGGGTTACAATAGATCAGATGGACAGATAAAGGTCATATTCTTAAAAATAATCTTAAATTTCTCTTTTCAGGGAGGGAAGATAATAAGCATCGCCAAGGTGTAGGTCTGCTTCTCAGCAGACACATTAGAGATGCTCTTCTAGGATATGAGTGAATTAATAAAAGGTTTCTTATATCAAAATTTCACACAAGCATTAAAGATTTGAATGTTATCTGCTGTTATGCCCCCACTGAGAATGCCAATGAGGTGAGAAGAAAAGGTTTTGCAGACAACTTCAGGATATTTTAAAATCTGTCAAGAAAGGAGATATTACCCTTGTTTTAGGTGACTTCAATGCCAAAGTTGGTACTTATTCTGACCTTTGGGGTGGGGTGATAGGCCCTTTTGGTATTGGTAGCTGCAATGGCAATGAGCAGCGTCTCCTACAGGTAAGTAAACTCAATGGTTTCAGAATAACTAACACTTATTACAAACATCGCAACATACACATGGGTTTCACCTGATGGGCTGCATAAGAATATGATTGATTATTTATTAATTAACAGCAAATGGGTTAGTTCTGTTAGGAATATCAGGGCATATAGGGGAGCTGAAATTGGATCTGACCATTACCTTGTTGAAAGTGTCTTACAACTTAAATTTAAAAAGTGTTGTGCTAGGGTTAAAAAATTTAGCTTTAATACTGAAGCTCTGAAAGACCCAGTTATAGCTAAAGCTTACCAGGATAGGTTACTTAGTCATTATGACAGTCATGGTTTGCTTACTACTGAAGTTTAGGAAGAATGGGGCCATTTTAAACAGGCTTTTTTGGAAACTAATAGTACTGTTTTAGGAAAAAAAAGAGCAGAGGAGCCAGAATTATTTGAGTGATAAGGCACTTGAGCTTATTTCAGAAAGAAAGAACTGCAGGAATGTCCTTAATCAATACCCTACTAGTCCTAATAGAAAACATTACAGAGAGCTTAATAAATGTGTAAAGGATCAGTTAGCTGCTGATAAGAATCTTTGGCGTGATGGCTTGGCTGACAAAGCTGAGGAAGCAGTTAGATAGCACAACAGCAGAGAGCTGTACCAGATAGTTAATGTTTTGTGTGGTAGAAAATGAACAGTATACAGTGATTGAAGGTTAAACAAGGTAAAGTTACAGAAGGTGAGGATTCTGTCATAGCTAGGTGGGCTGAGCATTTCAGTGATGTTCTAAACAATGTAGATAGTTCTTCCATTGTTTGTAATGATAATAGATGCATTACTGGCTTTATTATTAGCCCTATAACACAGTCTGAAGTTATTTTGGTTATTTCTAAACTTAAATTACATAAATCCCAGGGGTAGATGAAATTACTATGAAATGCTTAGAGCTGGAAATGTTTTGGTTACCACTTGGATGACTGAAAATTTGAATATCTTTTATGATAAACACATGGTTCCTAAGGATTTTATCAGAGCTAGTATTATTATTCCATTTTTAAAAAAAGGTGACAGCAGTTCTTATGATAACTATAGGAGTATTAGCCTACTCTCTGTTCCAGGTAAAGTTTTTTTGCATGATTGTGCTTAAGAGAATTAATAATCTGGTTGATGGGCAATTGTGTGATGAGCAGTGTGGATTCAGAAGTGATAGGAATGTGTAGATCAGATATTTTCACTTAGGCAAATTCTTGAGAAATGTTTAGAGTTTCAGAAACCTTTTGTTACTAGCTTTTGATTCTGTTGATCGTCATAATTTGTGGTTGATCGTGAGATCGTATGGCATACCAGACTTAACAGACTACACGGACAGACAAAGATAGTTAGTTAACGTAATGAAAGTTCTCTATAATGACACTGAGTCATGTGTTAGAGTTAGTAAGGCTTGTTCTGGTTAGCATTGCTTCTGGTGTTCGACAAGGGTGCATTTTGTCTCCTTTTCTCTTTAGTTTGGTTATTGATTATGTTTTGTGAAATTCACTGCAAGGGAAAGATTTTGGCCTTAAATGATCTGGAGATCAGAAATTTCTGATTTTGATTATGCTGATGATTGGACCTTTTGCCAAATGATGTTGATGAGATGAACTTTTTCATTCTAGCTGTAGATGGGACTGGTAGTGGACAAGGTTTAGTGATAAACAGAGAAATCTAAAGTGATAAAATTTGGTCAGGTAGGTTGTGGTTCAGTTAATATGAATATTTCCACTCTTGAGCAGGTATTTCAGTTTAATTACCTTGGGAGCTATGTAACCGACACTGGTGATGTTCAGCATTATATTAACAGATAAATAGGGATTGCTGTTGGGACTTTTAAGAATCTATGGACTGTGGACATCTATCATCTATGGATATCAATCTATGGACTGTAAGAATCTGTGGAGAGTGTGGAGGTCTCCACACTCTCCACAGATTCTTAAAACTCTCTCATCTATGGACCTAAAGACTGAAATTAGACTGTATAGTAGTTTGGTTCTTTCTAGGGATAGTTATGGAGTGAAACTTGGACCCTTTGTAAATAAGATAACTGGAAACTTGATGCTTTTGATTCCAGATGTTTATGCAGCATCTTGGACATTAAGTAGTTCAACTTTGTAAGTAATGATGAGGTAGGCAAATGAGTCAGCAACCTCCTTTGAGTAGCATATTGTGCAGAGAGACAGACTGTTGGTTTGGCCATGTTGCCCGTAAGCATAATTATAGATTTATGAATAGGGTTATGAACAGTGTGCCTAAAGGCCTCAGAAAGAGGGAGAGATCTAGGATGCGGTGGGGGCAGACAATGTCAAACAGGACCTAGTTAGAATTGGTGTGCAGTAGATGTAGCTCAGGATAGACTTGTTTGGAGAACTAAATTGCACGGTCTGGTTGGACCTCTGTAGCCCATGGCTGCTTGAGGATGATGATGATTATGATTATTGCAGTTCTTGTGATAACTAAGGGGTATCAGCCTACTTTCTGTTCCAGATAAAGTTCTTTGCATGATTGTGCTTAAAAGAATTAAGAATCTGGTTGACAGTCAGTTGCATGATGAGCAATGTGGATTCAAAAGTGGTATTGGATGTGTAGATCAGATATTTTCACTCAGGCAGATTCTTGAGTAATGTTTGGAGTTTCATGAAAATTGGTCAGGCAGGCTGTGATTCAGTTAATCTGAATGGCTGAAATCTTGGAGAATTTGTCTCAGTTTAATTATGTAACAGATACTGGTGATGTGTGGCATGAGATTAATAGGGATTGCTGCGGGTCTTTTAAGAATTATGGAGAGTGTGGAGAAATAGTCGTATACACCTAAAGATTAAAATTGAAGGTTATTACAGTTTGGTTCTCTGTAGTTAGTTATGGTAGTGAAACTTGGATGCTTTGTAAACAAGATAACAGAAAACTAAATGCTTAGGCAGTATCTTGGGTATTAGATGGTTCAACTCTGTAAGTAATGATGAGGTTAGACAAAGAAGTTGGCAACCTCCTTTAAGCAGTATATTGTGCAAAGAGAGACTCTGTTGGATTGGTCATATTGCCCGTATGGATAATTATAGATTAGCGAATATGGTTATGAACAGTGTGCCTAAAGCCTCAGAAAGAAGGGGAGACCTAGGATGTGGTTAGCAGACAATGTCAAACAGGACCTTGCTAGAATTAGTATGCAGTGCCAGATGCAGAAGATATAGCTCAGGACAGATCTGGTTGGAGAACTAAATTGTGACTCCATATTCCATGTGTGTTTGAGGATGATGATGATGATATACCAAAAGAAAAAGCATTTAATACTGAACCAAAAATATAAAATTCAAAGGGAAAGAAAATGATTAGGTAAGCATGAAACACGTTGCAAGTTCATTTATAGTGATTTTTAAAAACTGATTAATAAGCTTCCGACACTGAAGGGTTTTAAAGATAAATTAAAAATTATTTTGGGATTGGAAAGGTTTTGATGAATTATTACAATTCCTATTTTCCGAATCTCCCAATAGACTTAGTAGCACCCTCTAATGACAGAAAAATTTATAAAATGCCAAAACATAAAACATATATTGCAAACAATATATTTATGGCAAGGTGAATGAAGGAAAGGTGGTACCAATCTGCAAGGAAGCATTTCTTGATGGTCATTGGCTATGCATTTCAATGTCACAGTGGGGAGATGACAGTAAACAAGTTCAGTTGGCAGAAAAAGTGTAAAATTATAATTTCAGTTTTTTTTTTTAACTCTCTGAGGTCTTTCTAGATATCAGGGAAATATTTATTGTTATAGATACACACTCAGCAGCCATTTTATTAGGCACAGTTTTGTGTTATGTCACTAGTAACTGAGATAAAGAACTATGGAACATTTTTGAAAAAGTGTGACTGAAGAGAATTTAAAGATCTGAAATCTGTTTCAACCTAGATTTTTAACAATATTCGTTCTCCAATTAGAATTAAGGAAATTGGAATATTTAGCAGCAGTAATTCCAATTTAAGTAACTTCTCTCAAAAGTTATTAAAACAAGTTAAAACTAAAGCAGTAACTGTTATGCTAAACTTTACTAATGAAGTCTAAGAGTATTTTCAGCAGTTTACGTGAAAATTAGGTTAATTTTTGCTAATTCTGAATGATATTTTAAAGAAAGAGCTAACTTGCTAAGTGTGAGTTATGGAAGCTGTTTCAGCTTCCATAACTACATTTCCATAACTCTTGAAATACTGAATGCATTTTATTATTTGAAATCAAGTTTTAAATATATATAATTATGTTCCTAAAATTATTTCGTTATATATTTTCGTAAAAATATTATTTTATGAGTTAATAAGCCCTACACTGAATGCACATAATCTGGAACTGTACCTATTAAAATTGTCCTTTGAATATATGTTTATTATGAATATTATATTTACATCATTTTTAATTTATATCGAATTACTATGGAATTTATATTAGATGATTCTAAGAAATTATTCTGATCTTATGCTTAAGATTAAATTTGATCGAATTAAAACAACAGATCTTTATTTCAACCTATCTTTTTACCAACTTTGTTAATAATAATGAAAATAATAAAAATATAATTTTTTTTGCCACCGTGAGTAGTGGTTTAAATTTTATCCCTTCCAAAAAACCGTGTATGTGACCTGGGGTAAATATAGTTATCAATTTACAAAAAAAAATTCCTGGAGTTATCCAATTAAAAGTCTGATTTTTTTTTTCTTGTTTTGATTAATTCTGGAATTTTTATTCTGCTACATCAATTTTTATTTATGTTTATTCCACAGCTTTTGCTTTAATCTTGTTTGCAATGCAGAGATTTCCCCCTCTGGTTCCTTTATCTTTTAATAGCAATTTGAAACTGCTAATGTAATTTTCTAATGCATAGACTATGATGCACTGACATAAGTTTTTATTCCCATGAATCAGTACAGTATCAGCCAAGGTATTTAAATGATCAATTTCCTGAGATAATGCTACTTTTTTATTGGGTACACTGTCGTAGTTTTCAGAATGATCAGTTTCTTATTCCAACAATCATTTTGTTGTTTACCAAGATAACAGTTGTTTGTTCGGAATAGAATTGATCATTGTAACAACACTGAATTTTTTTATGTGACAGTTTTTTTTAAAAATCTGGAATGCCATCATTATTTAGTTTACGTTTAATAGATAGAAAAAAATAAATATAAATAAAAGAAAAGAATTTGCTTCATAAATCTTACAAGTGATCGATCTTAACAGGCATCAGAAAAATGTTTACCACATATCTTAGCATGTGTGCATTGAATTTATTTTCAAGGATTACTTACTCATGTAGTTTTGCTGTACAGTTCAGCATGATAAAAAGAAATTACCTGAAAGACTTCACACACAGAGAGAGAGATTCACCAAGTGGAGAACAAAGAAAGACACGAAAGAATATATGATTATGTAAATTCTTTAGCTGTTCTCTCCCTGCTGTGATGTCGTGGGGTCACAGCAGAGACTCAGATGACCTTAGTAAAAATAACCTTTTGGCACCACCTTATATATACTCACCTTGTATTTATGCTAGAAGTAAGAAAATTTTTGTAGTCGAGAGTTGCAGTCAACAAGTTTGCATTGAGAGCAATGATTTGCCCCCTTACCCTCCAGAAGGGAAGGGGGGAATTTTAACTTCTTTTGTTTTTAGAGAAATTCTCTTCGAGTTGGATAGGTATTTAAAAAATATTACAATTTGCATTTTACAAATCACCCAATAACATTAAAAGCTATCTCAACCTACATTTTTAGTGGGAAAATATGCCAAATGGCAAAACTTTAAATAAATATTGCAAATGGTGTATTTAACTAGAAATTGAAAAGTTTATAATAAGAGTTTGGAGGAAAAAAAATAGAAAGTTTTGTGAATTTTAATGATTTTTTACACTTGAAAGCTCAATAAATCCAATTCTTAATATAATGATATATACAGTTTTTGTTTGATTTTATATATTTTTTACTTTCAGTCTACTAGTTTTTCAGTTTTCTTTACTTCAAGGAGATTGAGTTAACAAATAAATTTGTCTTCTAGACGATGCTGATGGATCAGTTGGTTTATAAAATGAAAATCTCACAAAGCCTTACTTCAAGAGTTTTCTATAATTTATGTTCGAGCTCAGTGATGAGAAGGCCAGTAGTTATGGATTGTCGCTCCTATTTAGTTACAGGTATTTAATTTCATATATATGTATGCTATTAAAAGTGAGGAATTAAGTATCCCTGTGGAAAGATTATTGTTGATTATCCATGATATTTCATGGTTCAAAAACAGCCATCCAGGCATCTGGAATGGGTTCTTCCCACCACAGCTATATGATCCTGTAGTGGTACTGATGTGGCAGCCCTGCCACACAACTGATCTTTACTATGATGCTTACAAAGTAGAGAGAGAGAGAGAGATAAATGTGTAATGTCAGGAAGTTTAATAACTTAAAATATTAATAAAAAATAAATACTCCCTCAAACATCTGCTTGCCACAGAGATCTGATAGGAACCTGTCAGTTTATATACCATAGTAGGTGGTCTGTGAGGATGGCAGGACCTCAGCAGAAAAATGACATGAATATCCAGGCTTTATCCAGCAGGCATCGAACCCAGATCCTTAGATCAGTAGCAAAATGATGAAAAATAACTAGTACATCAATCAAATTCTATAGTAAAAGATGTCTGTGGCAGTCGTAACTTATTGAGAAATCATGGTAAACACTTCAAAATCTGACAGTTTTTGGTTGTCATCCAAGCTGCATTGGCTAGCTTCAAGTAGAAATATTTGTTTGCATCTAACTCAGTGGATAAGAAATATGAAAAGTTTATTTTTAAAGTGCATGGGTTATTTATTGATAGTTTAAATTATTGTTGACAGGTAGTTAATGATTTGTATTAAAAAATGGTGCTTTTTTAATGAAATTTTTGCCATTATTATGAAATGAACTTTTTTTTCTGTATCAGTACTACAACTTTATCTGGAAATGTTTGTCTCAGTTTTATTGCTTCAGTTTAACTATATATACACTTTTTAAAAAAAAACTTTTGTACAGTTCTTTAGTTATTGTTAGAAATATTTTTCAGTTCCTATTTAAATTCTGTTTTTAAAACATAAATATTGTATGGCACCTCTTTATTAATCTTACACATTGCCAGTCACCAAAGATCTAAGCAAATACATTAAGCCTTATTTGCTTGTATTGTTGAAATAATTTAAAAAACTAAATGAAAGATTTAAGTAATAATAAAAATGTTATGAACTGTTTATATTGAAATATTTAAATTTTGATGATAAATTGTTGTAATGTAAAATGATGGAAAAATTAATCTTTTAAAAATTTATTAAATTGAAATAAAATATACTATTAATTTCACCATTTTAAAAATACATAAAAATTTTACTACATTTATTTTTCTTCAAACTTTAGCTGCTTTGATTAATAAACAGTCCACAAAGATACCTGGTGACTTTGAAGTCAATAAATCAGTAGATAATTTTGTGGATAAAGGTTTTGCCAACGTGTGGGATTTTTAATGGGAAAATTTGCCAAATGTCAAAACTTTAAATAAATATTGCAAATGGTGTATTTAACTAGGTATTGAAAAGTTTGTAATAAGAGTTTGAGGGGGGGGGGGAATAGAAAGTTTTGTGAATTTTAATGATTTTTCACACTTGAAAGCTCAATAGATCCAATTCTTGATATAATGATATATACAGTTTTTAACTAGAAATTTAAAAGTAGAAATACTTATATCTGTCCTGAGCTGCATCTGCTGCATCTGGCCACTGCACACCAATTCTAACAAGGTCATGTTTGACATTGTCAAACAACACAGCAAAGTTTTGTGAATTTTAATGATTTTTCACACTGGAAAGCTCAATAGATCCAATTCTTGATATAATGATATATACAGTTTTTAACTAGAAATTGAAAAGTAGAAATACGTATAAAAAAAAATCTGTCCTGAGCTACATCTGCTGCATCTGGCCACTAACAAGGTCATGTTTGACATTGTCTGCACACTGCATCCTAGGTCTCCCCCTCTTTCTGAGGCCTTTAAGCACTCTGTTCATAATTCTATTCGCTAATCTATAATTATCCACATGGGCAATATGACCAAACCAACTGAGTCTGTCTTTGCCTAACCTCGTCATTACTTACAAATTTGAACCACCTAATGCCCAAGATAATGCATAAGCATCTGGAATCTAAGGCATCAAGTTTCTTGTTATTCTGCTTACAAAGCATCCCAGTTTCACTGCCATAATTAACCCTAGAAAGAACCAAACTATTATACAATTTAATTTTAGTCTTTAGGTGTATATGCCTATTTCTCCATACTCACCATAGATTCTTAAAAGTCCTAGCAGCAATCCCTATTTGTCTGTTAATCTCATGTCACACACCACCAGTATCTGTTACATTGTAATGCTCCAAAGGTTATTAAATTTTCAAGTTGGACCTTTCATCTGATCCAAATTTATTCGAAATTCCGGATAGCTTTGTCGGGAAAATAAAGTTGAAATAGAGTTCATTAGGTATATAGCATTACTTATCGAGTAGAATTCAAAAAAGGATTGTCAAGTTTAATTAAAGTTTAAATTTAATCAAAAATCAATTAACATTGCTCAAGAGAAAAATTGCAAAAATTCAAAAGTTTCTAAATCAAACAAAGTTTATTTCCAGAAAATTTAGACTTACCAAATTCAGTGGAAGAATACAAAAGTTGGAGTACTAGCAACTCGCATCTATCTACACAACACATACTTCTCACAATACTTCTGACTCCTACATCTCTACTAACAATACTGTCAATTCTACTATTCACAATCTCATTCTAACTGACTCTGTGACCTAACGTCACTTAGTATACATGCTGCTCACTTAGTATACATGCTGCGTACAAATCCGGCACGTAGATGTTGCACGCCAGGAAAACATTTGAATAATCTGACAATCGTGCTAGCTATGACACAAGAGGGGTCATGTCCTACACACACACACACATTAGCGGCTGACAATCAAAAGGTTGGAGTTGTATATGTGCAACTCCTATGACTCAGAAACAAAAATTGCAATATAAAAAAAAAATCCCGAAAATGATAAATATAACATAAATAAAGTAAAACTGGTTAAGGGAAAGTAAAAGTGAATGGATGGAACATCACAACTCCCCCTCCCAAGGGGAGTCAAAATTTGACTTAACAGATTTTGATGAACAAATTTAGAATAATAGGACACTTCTCACGTCATTTACACATAGTTGAACATAAAATAAAGTAAAAGTATTCTTGCGCAAATTTTGATAAGATGGTCTACTCTCATTTCGACACAATTTTCCATTACAACCAAAGGTACCTCCTCCCATTCCACCTATCAAGAGTGTACAGCTACCTAGTGTAATTATATACCAGTGGCTATGACAGTTAACTGCATGCTAGCATTATACCATCAAGCACAGTGTTCTGGCCCATGTCCCATCAGCAATGACCTTGAGAAAACTGTGGACAGCTCTGGAGGATACATGGATTGTCATACCTGTGGAACATTTACGCGAGCTTGTGGAGTCCTTGATTCATTGTGTGGTGGCTGTTATCAGAGCCAGAGGAGGTCCAACACATTACTAGGTTGCTATTCCTAATTCAATGGCATTTCAGGGTATATATTGCGATCTGTAACGCACTTTACACAATCCTGTCTCTCTCAACTTCTATAGTTGCTAAACTGCACATAGTTTGTTATTTTTTAAAGTAAAAACTCTCCTATTATGAGTACTTTTATGACTTTTTGAAATCCATTAGTTATTTTATTTATCTATTCGTTTTTCATTTGTACATATTTATAACTTCATGTCCCATCTACTGCTAACAAAAATTTTCTTCTTAACTTATACTCAACTCTCAGATATATCTCTTCCCCAAGATCACTGTTGATTAAACCTTTGTAATCGCAGTATCCGTTCTCTTAAATCTTAACACTCCTATCTGCTGAGTTCTGACATTTCTAAATTTGATGTAATTGCTCTTACAGAGACATGGCTCAATATCTCCCTTCCACATGATCTTTTTGAACTCGAAGGATATAAACTCTTCCACATCAACAGATCTAGTGGGACAGGTGGAGGACTTGCATTATGTGTGAGAGAAACGTTCAATGTTGAAGTAATGCCTATTCCTTCTTACTCTTGTTTCGAAGGTCTCTGGGTCAAAATCTCCCCTATCAATAAACAAAACCCTACTCTTATTATTGGCACACTTTACTGTCCTCCGAACAACAATATTGAAGGTTTTATTAATTCATTGTACTCAGTCTTTGAAAACTTCCCTTGTAACATCACTTCCATTCTTATGGAAGATTTTAATATCGATGCCCTAAAACATAATTCTGCATATTCCAAGCTTGAAATCTGCCTAAAAACATTCGGACATATATGTTTAAATAAATTGCCCACTCACATTACTAATGACAGTGAATCTCTCATTGATATAATTTTCTCCAATAGACCTTCACTTCACAAGCATACACTTACTCTCTTCGAAGACATTAGTGATCATTTTATTATTAGCACATCTGTATTGTATTATTCACCTCATGCACGTAAAGTGCACAAGGCGAGTCAGCTCTTTCCTGGTTTAAAAATTATCTCAACGACCGTTTATCTGAACTAAATTAAGTACTAATGAGATCTCTACACCTCTTAAAATCAGTCGAAGAGTACTTGAAAGAACCATTCTTTAGCCCATTTCTCTTCAACCTTTTTGTTAACGATCTTCTAGAATCCTCCACCAACTACAATATTTTTATATATGCTAACGATTTCTTCTTTCTTTTCCCTCAAGTTTTTCCACTTCTCTAAAACAAGAAATAGAAAATAATATTCCTGATGTGCTTCACTGATATACTAAAAATGGATTCACTGTCAATATCAAGAAAACCAATATTGTTTTTCTTTCAACTTCAAATTCTCCCCTGCCTGACAAACATTGAAATTAGTGACACCCATATTATAGTTTCCACTTCCATGAAGTACTTAGGTATGACGATATATCAAAATCTTGACTTTGGAATTCACATTAATAAAACCATCACTTCAGCTTCTAAAAGAACTTATATATTGAGATACACTCGAAATTATACATATATCCTCCTATGCCCAATGTTCTACAAAATTTGCATCCATCCAAAACTTGAATACTGTGCTTTCACTCTTTTTGTTATTAATAAAAAGAACTTATAAATTAGGAAAAGTTGAAAATGAAGCTCTCAAAATCATCAGCAAAATCTATTTTAACAAACGAGAATCTCTAACACTTACACTGATATTTGTTACAACTACCAAATTCCCACTCTTGAATCTAGAAGAAAGCTGCAGTTTATTACCCTTATTCACGACACTATTTATAACAAGTCTCATCCCTTTCATTTGATTACACCCTATATTCAATTATGACATCGCAACATCCTTCGCTGTGATAATAAAATGTTTTCTACTCCCAAGATTTTCAAAGCTAAGTATGACGAAATTTCCTTTGCCTTTCAAGCAACCTCAACTTGGAACTCTCTACTGAGTGATATCACTTCTTTAAATTCTAAAACAAAATTCAAAAACTATATTACTCCACTCCTATTAGAATATTGAAACGTTTATCAACAACATCTCCTCACCCCTATTCCCACTCCCCATCTTTGCCTTTTGTGTGGATTATCCACAATCCTTTTCCCCCCCTGTTCATTCCTTTAATATAACTCTGTTGTTTTAAACCTTCCTTTTCTTCCCCCTAAGTTTACTATATTTCTTTTATCATATTTCATATTATATGTTTGTCTTCGTCTGTGCAATTTGTTATTTTGTTTACATGTATCAAATAATTATGCGATTCCTGTAAATATGTTTGTATTTTTGTACTATCATCAATATTTCTTTTTAATTTCTCAAATGTACTGGAGCATCAAACCACTTGAACGTTTAAATTAATGTCCAAAATTACCCGTACCTTGGCTTTACTGTAACCCCCTGCATGAAATAAATTATTATTATTATAGTCATAGAATACCATGATAGACTACTTAGTCATTATGACAATCATGGTTTGCTTAATACTGAAGTTGAGAAAGAATGGGATTGATTTCAACAGGATTTTTCTAAAGCTAACAGCACTCTTTTGGGTAAAAAGGAGCAGAGGATACAAAGCCATTTGAGTGAGTTGGTTTGTTTTACCTCAGAGCAACACTTTTTTTGCATGCAATAGACTATGGCCAGGTCACAAGGACCCCAAAGACTCAGAGAAGGTTGGGGAAGGGCACCCACTGAAACAGCTGTTGGGAGACAGATGGTAGCCTCCCATCAAAGCCATCCAGCATGTTTTTTAACATGTACAAGGTATGACTCTCCAGTACACGAGGTCACAGCTTTACATCCCATTTGACAGATGGCAGCCTTTCCAAGGCCATTGGTGTTCCCTACTAACTGTGGGCATGGTGGGGAGTTTTTTGGAGATAAATCACAATGCTGACCCATCTGGGACTCAAACCTGGGAACTGCAGATTATGAGCCTGGCACACTACTGACATTGTCATTTGTCATCCTGTCATTTGAGTGATAAGTCTATCAAACTTATTTCTAAATGATGAACTTGCAGGAATAACCTTATCCAACACCATACTAGTCAAGTCAGACAGCATTATAAAGAGTTTAATAGATGTGTAAATGATCAGTTGAAGGCTGATAAAAATCTTTTTCTTGATAGTTTGGCTAACAAAGCAGTGGTAGCAACTAGACAGAAAAACAGCCAAGAGTTGTGCCAGATAGTTGATATTTTGTGTGGGAAGAAACAAACAGGTACACAGGGATTGAGGGATAAACATGTAAGGTGGTTGAAGGTGAGGATTCTGTGATGGCTAGGTGGGCTGAGCATTTGAGAGATGTTCTAAACGATATGGTTAGTTCTATTCCCATTGTTTATAATGATGTAAATGCATTACTGGTTTTAATGTTGGCCGGTATCACAGTCTGAAGTTATTTTGGCTATTTCTAAACTTAAACTACATAAATTTCCAGGGGCAGATGAAATTGCTGCCGAAATGCTTAGAGCTGGGAATTTTTCAGTTACCACATGAATGACAGAAATTTTGAATATCTTTTATGATAAAAGGCATTGTTCCTAAGGATTTTACCAGAGCTATTATTATGACTACTTTTAACCCTTCCAGTGTCCAGCCTTTAAAACTGGTTTCCATCCAGAGGCCAAAGCTATTTTCTCCCTCTGCTCAGCCCAAAAAATTTAACTTTAAAATATTTTTGCCAAATAACTAATGAAAGGAATTATGGCATGTTATATGCCACATTAATCAGCATTTAATTCTGGATTTTATGAAAATAAAATATTTTAACAAAAAAAACGATGTTTTATTTTAATAGGACTTTTTCAGAGTTGTGTAGTAAAAAAAATTTATGGCAACAGAAATAAAAATTTATTTAAAAAAAAAACTGATAGAATAAAATAATAATAATGCACATAAAAAGGCTATTTATTTCTGAATAAGGGAAAAAAAATTTGGTTTCAAGTAAGTATTTCTCTCGTTTTTTTAATTTTTTCTCGGTACCGTACTTTGAGAAAATTTCAGGCTTTTAGCCTATTGTTCTGAGTCAGATAAACAAGTCAAATTTTAGAATTTAAAAAAATAATAACCAATCAATGGAAATAGGTCATGTTATATACCAAATTAAACAGAATTTAATTACGAATTTTATGAAAATAAATAATATAAACAAATTTACAAACATATTGATTTTAATAAGCTTTTTTTCAATGTGATATGGTGGGAAAAAAGGTCTCACTATATAATTAAGGCTTAGTTTTGGAAAACCTGATGAATAAAAATAGTTAAATTATATATTATTTGAAAGGAAATTTCCTCCCGGATAATATAATATTCAACCTGAAATATGATTTTTATTTCTTTTAATGATTCTTTTTAGTATTATATATTATAAACATGGCCAATGTTATACAAAGTGATTTGGACTTATTACATTCATAGGATTTTCTGAACTGGTTATGAAATTTTTTTTATTTTTTTTTTATTTGCGACATATAGGACAGAGAAGAATCCTAGAAGCTAATCCTAGCTTTTACAGGCCTTCTCATACAAGGACATGCCCTACTACGACCGAAGTCACTGCTGACCACTGCCTTAGTTAGAGCTAATACAACACACTAAGTATAGAAAACTCCTTTGGCAGCTTTTTTTACTAAACATTATGATTTTTTTTCTCTAGGATTTGAAGTTTGGTGGTCTTGGTTAAGTGCAGAAAGGTTTGTGCACTAAAGCAAAAAAAAAAAAATCAGTGTTACGTCGTTGCCATCCCACAGATTAAGGCATGGATGTTCGTGTTGTTTTTCTGCTGGGGTTCAGCTGGGGTCTGCTGGGTTAGTTAACATTATGAAAGCTCTCTATAATAGCACTGAGTCATGTGTGAAAGTTGGTAAGGCTTGTAGCAATTGGTTTAACATTACTTCTGGTTTTCGACAAAGGTGCATTTTGTCTCCTTTTCTCTTTAGTTTGGTTATTGATTACGTTATGCAAAATTCACTTCAAGGGAAAGATTTTGGCCTTAAATTGTCTGAAGGTCTGAAAATTTCTGATTTAGATTATTGCTGATGATTTTGCCCTTTTGGAAAATGAAGTTGATCAGATGAACTCTTTCATTCGAGCTGTTGATGAAACTGGTAGTAGAGTAGGTTTGGTTATAAACAGAGAGAAAACTAAAGTGATGAAAATTGGTCAGGCAGGCTGTGGTTCAGTTAATCTGAATAGTTCAACTCTTAAGCAGGTGTCTCAGTTTAATTATCTTGGGAGCTACGTAACAGATACTGGTGGTGTGTGGCATGAGATTAACAGACAAATTGGTGCTTGGACTTTTAAGAATCTATGGATAGTGTGGAGAAATAGGCATATGTGCCTAAAGATTTGGTTCTCTCTAGAGTTAGTTATGGTAATGAAACTTGGACCCTTTGTAAGCAAGATAACAAGAAATTTGATGCTTTTGATTCTAAATGCTTATGCAATATCTTGGGCATTAGGTGGTTTTTGTAAGTAATGAAGAGGTTAGGCAAAGGAGTCAGCAACCTTCATTGAGCAGCATGTTGTGCAGAGAGAGAGACTGTTGATTTGGCCATGTTGCCCATATGCATAACTATAGATTAGCGAATAGGGTTTTGAACAGTGTGCCTAAAGGCCTCAGAAAGAGGGGCAGATGTATGTGGCAGTTGGCAGACAATGTCAAACTGAACCTTGTTGGAATTGGTCTACAGTGGTGAGATGCAGCAGATGTAGCTCAGAAGAGATGTGTTTGGAGAACTGAATTGCATAATCTGATTGGACCTCCATAGCCCATGACTGCTTGAGGATGATGGAGTTAAGGGGCAAATCATCCAGTGTATATAAAATAAAATAATTTTTAATTATTACTATATTGAAATATTATTCAAAATTTTAAAATTAAGTTTTAGATTTATGAAAGTAAGGTGCAACCAGTTGAACTTTAACCAACTGTAATTTAATTAAAACTCATATGACTATCAATTATTCGGCACTTCTATCACCAAAATTTCTAATTTATAATGCGCATCCATTATATAGGGAAAACTAAGGTGATGAAAATTGGTCATATAGAGTATGTCTCTGAAGATTCATGCTTTCCTTTTCTATGTTTAGTATCCACATATAACAATAAAACATCCATTATACAAAGGGTCCAAGTTTCATATATCAACACATTCTATCACCAAAATTTCTAATTTCTAGCATAAATATATTTGCAATATTACTTCAAGCTTTCCTTTTCTACATTTAGTATCCACAACAATGGTAAATGAAGACCTGTAAAAAAAAATTTTTTTTTCGTGTCATTGATATATGTAAGAAGATGAAACTTAAGCTCTATTTTAAATGATGATGTTTATATAGGCGGCTTGTGATTGGGCAATTTAACATGGCTACATATCTTCAGAGACATACTCTATATGATCAAAGTATCCAGACACTCATTCATCCACAATATCCTTGTAATAGGAAAGACATTTATATTGGTTTGGTCCATCCTTTTCTGCTATCTCAGCCTCCACTTTGTAGGAAAGTCTTTCCACTAGATTTTGATACATTGCTGTGGGAATTGCCTGCCATTCTGCCACAAGAGCATTAGTGAGGCTGGTCACTGATGTTGGGTGGATTGACCTGGCTGGCAGTCTGCATTCCAATTCATTCCAAAAGTGTTTCATGGTGTTGAGATTGGGCTCTGTGCAGACCAGTCAAATTCTTCTGCGCCCATCTCATCAAACGATTCCTGCATTGTCCTTGCTTTGTGGACGTGGGCATTTTCATGCTGGTACAAGAAAGGGTATTCCCTGAACTGTTGCCATAAAGTTGGGAGCACAGAAATGTCAAGAATTTCATTATAGGCCACGGCATTCAGAGTGCCATTCACTGGAACTACGGGGTCCAGCCTGAACCATGAAAAACAGCCCCAGAACATGATGCCTCCTCTACCAAACTTCACAGTTGGCATAACACAATCAGGCAGGTAACATTCACCTGGCATCTGGCATTCTGACAGACAAGTCCATCAGACTACAAGATGATGAAGTGTGATTCATCACTCCAGAGAAAGCAGTTCCACTGCTCAAGAGTCCAGTGGTGCCATGCTTTACATTATTCCAACTGATGCTTGGCATTGATCTTGTTGATATTAGGTTTATGTGTGCTGCTAGCCCATGGAAACCCATTTTCTGCAGCTTGCATGGAAGTGATCCCTCAAAAAGTGTTCAAAATTTCTGAGGGTGCTTCCATCACCTACCTTATGAATGGAGTAATAAGTTACTGATGGTAGTTGTGAATAGAGTAATATTTTGCAGATGACAGTTCTGAATGGACTTGCCGATTACAGTTGTGAATAGAGTAATATACTATTAACAACAGTTGTGAGTGGAGTAGTATGTTAACAGTGGAAAGCTGTGAATGAAGTTATCAATGGGAAGAGTGCCTGTATGTATGAACTTTTTGGTTGAAACATATGTTTCGTGCCAAATTTTTGGTGTGGGTGTAACTAGTGGGTATAGTATTGGATTTACAAAAGCTCAGGGGGGAACATTCAGCTTTGATTATCATTTATAAAAGTCATTCTCTGTTTACATTAAAGAACTGCTGGATGTCTAGGTATGAAGCTGTATGGTCATTTAACCTAATGTGTTGTAAAAAGATGCTGATGAGATGGATAAGGTTCCCAGCTGTGATGGGTCAGGAGTGATTCCTCAGAAAGTGTCTGAAAATTCTAATACCATTGCTGCAAATGAATGATAATGCAGGGTTGAATATAAGGTGGAAAAAAATTGTTATCATTAGCTGCTATATAGCTATCCAAATAATAATCATTAAATGTACAGTGCAGAACTCAAAATAATAAGTGTGTACTAAAAATTTTAGTTGGTATTTTCAGGATTTTTTTTTAACAAGTTTGCAAATTCTTTGCTATAGCTAAGTAGATGTTTATTGACATCATGATAAATATTTAATAGCATTATACTTTTTTTCATATTTTAATAAAATTATTACTATTGCTGATATAGGCACTATTTTTATGATATTTTGTTGACTACAGCACAAATTTTGTCTTTTAAGGAAATGTGAAACAAAAGTTCATATGTGTGTATGAATAAGAATATCCATATATTGTTATAATTTTATCACATAGGTTGGAAAAAAATATTCATTTATGTTCCATATCTTTCTTCATTTCAGATCAACCAATGATGAAAGGTAATTCTACTAGCAGAAAATCTATGCAGCAGTTTCGTTATTTTTGTGTTAAGTTGTCTGGACCTACGAGAGATGTATCATTAGAATTCCTTAATCACATGAAGAAACGCTTAATGTAGTTACCTAATTTCACTGATTTTTTTTTTCCAAATTGCATATTTCTTTAATATGTACAAAATATCAAAAGTGTATTTAATTAAGTAATAAATTATCAGAGGAAAACGTCCTGTAGACAAGAACCACTTGAAATAATTAGTTGAAGAAAATTGGTTGTCCTGACTGGGATTCAAACCCTGGTCCCCCAGAAGCATGCAGGTGTCTTAATTGCTGGTCCAGCAGTTAAGATGCCTGGCAATCTGGGAGACACTTGGGTTCAAATCCCAATTGGACAACCAATTTTTTCAACTAATTATTTCAAGTGTATTTAGCATAACACTGTAAAATTTTTGAAACTTGTCACAAATATCGAGGGATAAATTGGAAAACTAAAATGCAAATAATTTGAATATTTCCTTTATCCAGATAATATAAATATTTAATTATTAATATATTATTCTGATTTGGAAAATATATGTGTTACAAAAATGTTAACTTATGCAAAATGTTTTTTATGTGGCAGATAGTCCTGTCAGTACCTGTCAAGTACTACATTCTACATTTGACATATAATTTGTGTAAATTTATATAAATTCTATAGTAAAAATTATTTCTATGTAACAAATAAAGGTTTCGAAAAAAAAAAAGTGGAACATTCCCAGTTGTCCTTCTACACATTTCATCATTGCCACAAACCAAAAGAAATGCAAATTAGATAAAGCAGCGTGTCATCTAATGGAACTAATCAAGTTTTACTTAAAAAAAATCACTGCCATTTTGACTATGCACTTGCAAAAAATATTTACTTCTGAAAAGCATTAATTATATTAAAGCATAGCAAGTTTTCTCTCATATCTAGATGACTTGAAAGCATTATTTCAACAAATATTTATCACTCATTTCATTCTCAAGACTGGCATAAGAAGTGAATATTTTTAGTAAAGGTATACTGTCTGAATTATTTGCTAGCATGCATAATTTAACAATATGAAGAAGAATTTAAATGATAAATATGCAATCAATTAAAAAAGGGTAATTTTTAAAACTGACAAAACTTCGAAATTTCAGTTTTGGTGAGCAACTTTCCATTGTTTATGAATGCAATTTCTTATGTTGTCCACAAGTGTGCTGATTGCAAAATGATGAATTAACTTGTCATCTGTCATCAAATGTTACTATTCCTTTATTAAGAAGGTACATTGCACAAAGAACCTGGGCTGAAAAAAAAAGGTTCATTATTAAATGCAAATGATATAAAAATAAACTAACCACTAATTCTTTATTTTTTATGGACTGTAATGAAAATGAAACAGCAATATATAAATGGATGTTACTCATCCATAAAAATTAAAAGAGTAACATCTAAAATAAATTGGATATAATGACTCAGAATGGCTTGGTTCGTAATCCCAAGGAAAAAAATGCATTGCTTTAAAATTGTTATAAAATTAGGTCATTGTGAAATTGAAGTTGTTTCTACAACCTGGATTGGCACCTTTTGTACACTACTAGCCCAGAAAAATCTGAGTCTCAATATTTTAGTTTTACTCCACACTCTAAAAGTACCTGAATAAGGAAGCAGTTGTGATGCATTGTAAAAAGAATCTTTGCATACTTTAACCACAAACATATTTTTCATAATGTTCAAAATTGATTCTTTAAATATCTATTAGTGATTAAAAGTTCTTCATTTCCATTTTCGTAAAGCTAACTTCGAAGTTCCAGTCGTTAGAATAATTTAGAATCTGCTTTTGAGTAGGGAACATAGTGGGGGGGAATAGTATTCTGATAAAAGCTAAAAATTTTATTACAAAGAAAATCGGAATGTATCTGAAGACTGCCCTAGTCTAATCTCCTGGTCAAAAAGAATCAGTTCTGGCATGGCAAACCTGTTCCAAAATATACAGATTATAGGATTTCAATTCTTTTTTTGCAGTCTTTGTTTAATGCCCTTATTAGCCTTCACCAGGGGCATAGCCAGAAAAGTTTCTTCGGGGGAGGGGGGAGCACAAGTTTTTGACGAATAGTGTGACCTTGATTGACCGAATCATCAGATGTATGATAATCGGCATCAGATCAGATGTATATTAATTGACCGAATCATATAATCTGATCATCGTTTTAACACTAGTCTGTTGAGCATCGAATTTTGTACAGGTATAAAACTACGTTTCATAGCTCTACACACACACTCCTTAAAGAATGTGTTAAAAACTTCTTACAGGAAAAAAAGGTAGATTATAGTCACTAAATGTTCCAGTTTTAGGATGGTTTTTCAGAAAATTTTTAAATAACGTATTTGCCTTTCGTGCTCTCCTATTTTTTTTCCTGATGTACCCAAAAATGTTTTTTAAAAGCTTTCATCAAGACGGGAAAAATTTTCAGAATATTTATATCGGAAATCATTATTTTAAAAAAGGAGAACATTTGATTGAAATAAGGCGTATTATACGTCCTTGTAACAGCTTTTTTACAGTATTAACATGATTTAACGCTCTCTGACAGCTATTCACTGTGTTTATTAATCTCAATATAATTTTATATTTATCATTATGCCTTATTAACATGTTTTTTCTTTCCATTTACTTTATTTTTCATAATTAAGCTGTATTTTTTCTCCAGCCTTAATTTTTCGCATTTCCCTTCAGATATACGATATTTCGGCATATCTGAATCGTATACAGGCAGATTAATAGAAGTTCTACTTGACTCGAATATCATATCAATAACTACCTGAGAGATATTATGGCTCTGGCAATGACACCAAGTAATAACCCTTTTTGCTTTAAAGGGGGAAAAAGTTACTCCCCTACACAAAGAACAGAATTAGCCTAAAAGCTCTATTGGGCTTGTCCTGGTTCTGACAGTATTAACGTTCTCTGACAGCTATTCACTGTGTGGATTAATCTCAGTATAATTTTATATTTATCATTATGCCTTTTAACATGTTTTTTTTTCTTTCCATTTCCTTTATTTTTCATAATTAAGCTGTATTTTTTCTCCAGCCTTAATATTTCACATTTCCCTTCAGATATACGATATTTCGGCATATCTGAATCGTATACAGGCAGATTAATCGAAGTTCTACTTTACTCGAATATCATATCAATAACTACCTGAGAGATATTATGGCTCTGGCAATGACACCAAGTAATAACCCTTTTTGCTTTAAAGGGGGGAAAAAGTTACTCCCCTACACAAAGGACAGAATTAGCCTAAAAGCTCTATTGGGCTTGTCCTGGTTTCTCATATAACATACACAGAGATGCGCCCGCTGGTTTAATAGTCAGATATGCCAACCATTAAATGGGTATTTAGTGAAGAAATTTATAACACTTAGGTATAAGAACATTTCAAAACTAGCTTTAACATTTTTCCTTAGGCATATTGTGTAACATCGGTTTCCCCTAAATATTTTCTTAGGAAGAACACAATTTCATCATACTTATGACAAATATTATTTACAAAGGCTGATAATATCCATTGCTGATAATATTTGCTCATCAGCAAGACATTTTGAAGCCTCTAGAAATCACTCAAAGTAAGCCCTTTTTCAATGAGAATATTTTTAGCAAACAGCGTTTTTCAATTTTTAGAGAAAATAATGTAAAAATGTCCTAAGATTTTCGCACCAGAGAAGTTATTCTGTTCCAGAAAATCTGAAGTGACCACACAGTTGATATAGAAAAATATAAGTTTTGAAGGAATGTAAAAACAATTATATTTAAAAACCTCGCAACAAAGAATTTTTTTCATTGTGTAACAGTTGTAGATGTGTGCTTCATTTTCATAATAATAAATTAAGAACTAAATGCATCAGATATCAGGAATGACTATTTTATGCTACATTGCCATTCAGAAATAAAAACGCGTTAACAGTATGGCGTAAAATGAAGCTAAATCTTTATAAATTTAATCAAATCCTCAGTTTTGATTTTTCAATCAAAAATGTTTATCTCTCTTTAATGAAAAGAATTAATACAGCAAATAACTTGTTTGGAAACGAAGCTGCATATTCTGAATAAAGCCGTAGGTGTCATAAGTATCTGTCAGTATAATATATGTCACAGAGAAGGTCTGTGAAGAAAGCAAAACCTCGGTAAAAAGAGAACGCATGAAAAGAAACAACCATTACTTATCCTTGAACTCGAATCCAAGTCTCTTATCCTCAACCAAGTATGTCACTCTCACTAGGCCAATGGTTAATTTTTTAAAATATGGACAAAAATATGTAACTTTAAATTATCCACTAAAGGAAATTTAGAAGGAAGATGAAGCTCAGACTTTTATATTCCTAAGCCTGTAAAGATGGCCACTGTAAACAGGGGTGTAGCCATGGGGAGGAGGCTCCCCTCAAAGTAACTCAGAGTTCGCAAAATTCGAAGCTACTTCGTAAAATCTAGATGAGTTTTGAAAATTTTGTTATCTTTTTTTTGCAAAATTAAGGGGAGTTGTGAAAATCGAGGCAACTTGGCAAATCAAGGGCAGTTTGTAAAATGGAGAGACGCCAAAATTCAGAGTAGTTGGCAAAATTCGAAGCCACTTAGTAAAATACAGGTGACAAAATTGGGACAACTTGGCAAAATTCAGGTGAGATGTAAAAATTTGGATTTTTTCTGTAAAATTATGGCGAGTTGGCAAAATCTAGGGGAAGTTGGCAAAATCATGGGGAGTTGGCAAAATTCAGGTGAGATGTAAAAATTGGGATTTTTTTCTGTAAAATTTTGGCGAGTTGGAAAATTCAGGTGAGATGCAAAAATTGGAATCTTTTCTGTAAAATTATGGCGAGTTGGCAAAATCGAGACAATTTCGCAATATTTAGGAGAGTTTGCAAATCTTGGGGGAGCTGGCTAAATTCAGAGTGACTTTGCAAAAATCTGGTGAGATGTAAAAATTTGGATTTTTTTTTCTGTAAAATTGTGGTGAGATGGCAAAATCTAGGACAGTTGACAAAATTCGAATCCATTTGGTAAAATACGGGCGAGTTGTGAAAATTGGGATTGTTTTTGTGAAATTAAGGAGAAATGATAAAATCGAGGAAACTTGGCAAAAAATTTGGGGAGTTTGAAAAATTTGAAGTGACTTGAAAAATTCAGGAGAGATGTAAAAATTGGGTTTGTTTTGCAAAATTAAGGAGAGGTGGTAAAATCGAGGCAACTTGGCAAAACTGGAAACCACTTGGTAAAGTACAGGTGAGTTGCAAAAATTGGGATTAGTTTTGTAAAATTAAGGAGAGTTGGAAAAACCGAGAACTGGGCAGAATTCGAATCTACTTGGTAAAACATAGGCGATGTGTGAAATTAAGGAGTGTTGGACAAATCGAGGAAACAACAAAGTGTAGGGCAGTTGGCAAAATACAGGGGAGTTGTGAAAATTGTGCCTTGTGCAATTAACGAGAGTTAATAAAATTCGAAGTGACTTGGCAAATTCAGGGAAGATGCAAGAATTGTGATATTTTCTGTAAAATTATGGCGATTTGGCAAAATTCGAATTCACTGGGTAAAATATAGGCGAGTTGGCAAAATTCGAATCCATCTGGTGAAATATAGGGGAGGTGTGATAATTGAGATTGGATTTGTGAAATTAAGGAGAGTTGACGAAATGGAGAAAACTTCGCAAAATACTGTGGAGTTTGAAAATTTCGAAGTGACGACAAATAAGGAGAGATGTAAAGATTGGATCGGGATTGGTTTTGTGAAAGTAAGGAGAATTGGCCAAATCAAGGGAGAATTCACACTTGCTACAATTCAGACAAGATGTAAATATTGGGATAATACTGTGAAATTATGGCTAGTTGGTAAAATTGTTGGAAGTCTAATTGCAAAATGCAAGATAGTCGTGAAAATTGGCTTAATCCCCCCCCCCCCCCACACACACACGGGAGCGAAAATCTAGACATTATTTGCTCAGTGTTGGCAAAATTTGGCTTTCGAGTTGGAAATTTTTTGATATCCCCCCACAACCATAGTCCTAGTCCTTCGCTACGCCCCTGACTGTAAAGTCCACTTGCTACAGAAGAATACCACTACTTGTAGATCTACAAGGGCGTCTTAGTTACTTCTCTGTCGCTTTCTTACTGCTTTTTTACTCCCAAATCTTTCCAAATTTAGTTTGTGGTTTCAAAAAGTTTTCATTCTGTTTGCAGAATCGTTAATTTTCGTTAAGTCCTCTCGCAGGTACAGAGAGGCCTGGGACACTTCCAAATTTTGAAGCCCCAATGGTTTTTATTAACAGGGCTATTTATTAATAGCTCTGTCATTGTATAATAGTTTATAGTTATTGTATAATAGTTAAAGTTATTGTATAATAGTTAATTACCATGTAGCCTACCTGCTGTAAACGATTGCAGAGATTCATTGACAGCATTTATTTTGCTTAACATTTTATTCCAAGTATTGAAAAAAAAAACTGAAATTCATCTATTCTTTTATATGATCCTGCTGTTTCTACTCTAGTACTGGCTTCTCCGTGTGATTTGATGAGAGTAGAATATAGTAGGACCCCATTTTCCGTACAGTCTCTTGATTTTCCATTTCCGGGACAGTCACTGGATTAAAGGCTCTGCCCCGAGAATTAAATGTCCCCGGAATTCGGTTTTAGATATTTTTTTAAATATTAATGTAAAACACTATTGATCGTGAAACAAGTGATTGAAAATTGAGGCTAAAATCATCATCATAATGATAGCAGAATCCATGCAGACATGAGTAGAGAATGCGTGTCTTCTACTTGCTGATACCATCGCGTGCTTTGTTGCGGATGGCTTAATCATTATCCCAGTTCAGTTCTATCTCTGTACCTTCCTCTAGGGCTCTCTCTGTACCTTCTTCTAGGGCTTCCTGCAGTTCCCCAGGTATTTGATCGACAGGTCCCAAATTTGTAACACAGATCCCCCATGTGTAAACATACGTTGCGTTAAAAACTTGAGTCTCAATCTGTAATGGGACTGGCAACGGTACGGCATCTGCTGTACGGCATCTGCTCTGCCACGACTTTCTCAGCTTATGAACGAAGAAATCAGTGAAGGAAATTGCCGGAGGAGAATTTTCCTCTCCATCCATTTGAAAGAATTTTTTAAATTATGAATTTAATATGGACGGATGAGAAATCACATGTGAAAGTGGACAATGTGAAGTTGCAAGAAAAGACAAAGTTTCGTGTCTTGCGAAATCTTTAATTGTCTAGTAATGGCAACACTTATAAAAAATTTCGGTCACAATGCAGGTTACTGAAAATTTAAGGCTAGAAACATTATCATAATAGTGGTACCGTGCGGACACCATTTCTTCTACCTGCTGATACCATTGCATAACTTATGGTGGCTGATGGCTTAAATACGCCGCAAGTTGTTAAATTTTATCTCAGTTTTAACCGATGTCGGTGCCCTGTAGTTCCCCAGATACTTGACTTCCAGGTCCCAAATTTGGAACTCGGGTTCCCAATTTGGATGTTATATATTGGTTGTTATGTTGGGTTAAAGAAACCGAGTCTCACCTTGTAATGGACTTTGCTTGTGAACGAAGAAATCTGTGAAGAAAATTTCCGGAGGATAATTTCCCTTTCCATCCAATTGAAAGAATGTTTTCAATACGAATTTAATATGGAGGGATGAGAAATCACATGTAAAAGTGGACAACGTGAAGACTTTGCTGCAAGAGAAAACAAATTTTCGTGTCTCTTGTGAAATCTTTAGTGAAAGAACTTGTTAAAATGGAAATATACTGCTCACAAAAATTAGGGGATATTTCTTCGCTTCATATTCATTTTTAAATATCCCCTAAATTTTGTGAGCAGTATATTTTACAGAAAATCCATACGTATGAAACATGCATAAAATAACAGTTAACTTTTATTAATTAACCATGTTCTAAATGAAAGAGATTGTGTTACTTTTCAATGTAATAATTTCATCTAAAGTCAGTCCTTCAGGTTAAATTTTCAGACTTCCCTGGATCTTGTTCTTTAAATATAATCACCCTAGATGATACAGTAGTAACTTTAAAGTTTTTCTAATCTCATTGCAATTTTCGTTTAATGCATTTACCGCATAAGGGCATGCATACCACCTAGTATTTGATACTGATTTTATCGTAAAATTTGTGTTCTAGTGTTAATAAAATAAATATAATACCCCCTCAAGCAGCCGCTTGCCACAGAGGTCTGATAGGAGCCTGTCAGTTTATATGCCACAGTAGAAGATCTGAGAGGATGGCAGTACCTCAGCAGAAAAACGATGCATACATCTATGCCTTACCCGGGGCTCGAACTCAGGTCCCTTAAATCAGCAGCCAAGCGCGCTAACCACTCAGTCACAGGATAGCTTTTCTACTATTAACTTTCCAAAATGTACTACCGATGAGTTGATCTATCAAAAAAAAAAACGAAGCTCTTGAATCACATTCAAGGAGCTTATGCAAACCATTCCCTAAATTTAGTTGCAAATGCAGTTGCCTAAATATGTATAGAAGTGATAAAAAATAAATTCTGTCGACGTTAGCACGTGGACGGCATACGTGAATATACATATTTTTTCAATCACCAGCCTTGCAGCCAAAATACGGCATTGCCTTCATAAACGATGCAAACTTTCATGAAAAAATTGACTTCTTGTCGTAACTTTGACTCCTACATATTTTATATGTATTTTGAAGATATTCCAGTATAACTGTATTAAAAATTTTCAAGATATGCGAAGTTATAAGCAGAATGCAGGGGACGATGAACTGACGATGGAAGTGCTGCGAAAGTGTTACTCGCCATCATACGATCTCCGAAGAAGTCTACGGCAATGTTCACGTGAGAGTGGTGTCTGTAAAACCAATGTTCATCGCATTTTGCGGCATTTGAAGAGGAAACCACATATACTCATACAAGGACCAAGACTTATAGTTCAAGCAATAAAAGTGTGTATAGGTGATATGTGGTCCAACGAGCTCTCATGTTTCGATAGTTTGTTTAAAATATTTTCCCATCACTGGTCCTTTGAGTCAATTTTTCAGGGAAAATAATTTATATGTATAGCAATAGGCGTTCTTGTTAGTTGTGGTATATACCAACCATTCTAGTCGCAACTTCGCTGCGTGTTCATTAATTCTTGTGAACGCTGTTAGATTTACAGATCTATTTATTGTTCTTGACCCTTGAATTCTATTTTTGAGGATTCAAGAATTACGAAAAACGACTTGAGTCTATTTTTAAGGAAAAAAAAGTTGGATTGCTGAAATTATTGTTTTAGGGGTTTAAGGCAATATTTTTTGAAAATGAATCGTTAGTTTCATTGAATTTGCATTTTTGAGATAAGACACTGGACTATTGAGATTGAATATTTTCTTTAAATGGATCTGTGGTTTAGATTTGAGTTTGAGAAACGTCTTCAGATATTTCAAGGATGTGTTTTGATTGAATGTTCCAGTAGAACTGCCGTAGGCCAATGGTTTATATTGTGAGATTTCTTTGTCAGGTTGTAGTGAAATATGTCCTGGAATTTTTTTTTTTTTGTTAAATCGAAACTTAAATATATTTTTTATTTCTTTCCTAAAAGTCTAGTTTCTAATTTCTTTTTCATTTCCATTAAAGTGCTTATAAAATGCCTACTTTAATATGGTCACAGAAATAAAAGTGGGTATATTAGGCATTTTATATACCTACATTTTTATGTATGCAGCGATAGTGTTAACGGTATTGAAAAAAATTTCCGGTGTTTCTCAAATGTTGGGGAAATGGAAATAATTGATAAAGATAAAATAGGTTTGAATAGATAGTCGGTTTGTATTATGATGTACCATATGAAATGACAATGTCAATTAACGTTTTGGGAAACATTGTAGCCCCCATCCTTCAGGAGGAGTGTGGCCAGTACATCAAATCAATGAACATTCATATTTTAATACGCATAACAATCCAAAAACTGACTTACAGATGGAAACAATATTTCCTTTGCTTATTTTCCTTAATAAATAAATACCCCCTCAAGCAGCTGCTTGCCATAGAGGTCCGACAAGGAGCCTGTCAGTTTATATGCCATAGTAGGTCTATGAGGATGGCAGGACCTCAGCAGAAAGACAACATGAATATCCATGCCTTACCTGGGGCTCGAACCCAGATCCCTTAGATCAGTATGGGAGTATTGATTAATTATTAAAATTATTATAAAATTAAGAGTACGTATCTTTTCAGTTAGGTTGAAATTAAAAAATATTTTTACTGAGAAAATGAAGTCGATGCTTTTCCATTATCCCTCCCCCCCACACTGGTATTTTTGAAATGTCATTGAGGAAGTTGTTATGCCAGGTCAAAGTTCTAATCTAACGAACCTATATTTCTGGGGCAGAAAAGTTTCTTAAGTGTCAAACGTACCGATCCATGATTGTTTACGAGTGGGTGGACTAGGAAAGGGGGTATAACGAAAAATATCCGAAAATGCCTGAAAATCTAACCCGAAGATCAGGATTTTTACTGGATTGGTGAAATTGTTTAATGTTCGTTAATTTGCAGTGTCACCAATGAGACCAGCTGACCTCTAAAGCGAAACGCAGAATACTGTAATAAAGTATCACAGGAAATGTCCTGTTGACAAGAAACACGTGAAATAATTTACTGAAAATAATTTGGTTATTCCTGAGTGGGATTCGAATCCACGTTCTTTTGGGATACATGGGTTCAAATCCCACTCAGGACAAAACCAATTTTTTTTCCAGGAAATTTCAAATATACAGAATAGTTGCAACTAATTTGATAGAATTTAACTGGGGGTGGGGGAGTGACAGAATACGACGATTTTGAACCCACTTCTCACATATGTACGAAAAGCGACCATAGGAAAAATTACAGTTGATAAAATCAAGTGGAAAGATTTGATTAAAAAATGATTTTGAGAACGTCATGTTACACCGCCTAAAGAACAGTAGAGTTGTAAGTCACAAAAGTATTAGGATTCATAAGCGATGTCGAGCAAAGATACGAGATTGTCAGCTCCAGAACGCAGTATACCAGTTTTTTCTTAGCTACTACAGTACACTAGTGTTTAAAGAGTACAGAGAGACATAACTATATTACATGTTAAAAGATTGGGACAGATTCGGTTCTTGAATGTGCATTTTTAAGTATAGTCCCAAATCTACTTTTCACAAAATAATATAATCTATTACTATTCATCGAGGTGTTCTGAGCAAATTCCGGACCCTCAGATTTACGTGAGTACGCGAAGACGCGGCCCTGCTGCCAACATCCTTGGAGATTGTTGAGTTTCAGGGTCAGCAATAGCGTCAATAAATTGTAATTGCTCTAAGTTTTCTTGAATTTCTGGTGGAGAGTTACTATAAACCAATCTAGCTAGGCGCTCAATATCAGCAGCAAGTTCTTGCAAAGTTTCATCACTCTTCTGCATACGATATTTAAATTGATATAGTATTGTTTTAAATAACTATCACCAAACCTGAGTTTTAATGCAGATATCAGATTTTGATAATCAAATCGTTTCTCTTCTGGAGCAGACTAAAACTTCTGCAGCAGAATTTCTTAAGGAAGTTGGAAGAAAACTGGCTTTATGAAATTCATTCCACTCATTATCTCTAGCGATCACTTCAAACTGTGATTTGAATACTCTCCAAGATGATTAACCATTATATGTAGAAGGTTTAGTTGTATTTCTAGCGATATGTGTAAAAACGTTGTCACTAAAAGTACCATTATCACAAGAAGAAAGTAACACTTCACTTCTTAAAATCTGAAACTGGCGTTCACAATCAGTTTTAACGGTATCATCAAGTTCGGTGTTAAAATCACAAGTAATTTCATTTATATTGCACTTTAGACTAACGATATTATTTTTTACACCATCAATTCAACCTTTAAACTATCACACTGTCTGTTCAGTTCGGTCTTGATATCTTTATACTGGTCAGTTTTTTCACGTCTTTCAGCTGCGATTTCAGCTTTCAAGTCATTATTTTGTGTAGCCATTTCGGCTTTAAAATCATTATTTTGTCTAGCAAGTTCACCTCTTATATCAGTGATCAGTTTTACTAACTCATCCATACTTCTAGTGAAAAGCATTCAATAAATAATATCTACACTCCTGGCATCAAATGTTACAAACTGAACGTGAGTTCAATTAAATAGTATGTCACAATGACAATTCTAGAGCAATGTAATTTATTCCAAAAGCATAGATGAAATCATTTTAATAGACTACATTCAACGAATGCAAATTATATGTTAATAAACTTGCAATATATGGAAGGTAAATAAACCTCCATATATTTCAACCTTACCAAATCTTAGAAACGAACTAAATAAAACTATATACCAATTGATAAACCTTTCTTACAGAAAAAGTAAGTCCAGCTCTGTCTGCTCAACTAACTTACTACCTCTTAATTTTTATTGCCATGTCTCTTGTATAACTTTCACTTCAGCGTAAACAATCCTTTGTCTTTTTTTTACTAATTTTATACTAATCAACTGTTTTTAACCTCCCGCGTACACTCACCACATAAAACATCTCTTCTTTGAAATATTCTATTGTGTAATTACTAACTGCGATTCCTTTGGCACTCTAACTGTACTTCATAATACAAATTTATTCCTTTTTCTTTCTAATCAAGCTGGTGACGTAATTCTCATGCTGTAGCATAAGCGAGCGTTCATGACGCATTTATGATAAATTCATTGTGGCACGTTCATCTGTCATAACGCTGCCTCCTCCTTAGGTCTTGTTAGTCCCGAATGATTCTGGATTCCAAAGCTTCTTCATTTTTGATTAAATGGTGCCAAATGATCCACATGAAGCACCTTCCATCTTGTAGTTGGGTGTTGACGAATGCGATATATCACGTCGTTAATCCTATTAATAACTATACGGACCTTCCCAAGGTTTCTGAAGTTTTGGAGAAAGTCTCATCTTTCTATGTTGATTGTACAACCAGACAAGATCTCTTTGATTGAAAACAGTTCCATTTGTTTTACTGTCGTATCTTGTTAAAGTTGACGTAATGTCTGACGGAGTGATGGATTTCTTCTAGTCGTTGTAATTATTGTACATGCATATTGTGGAGTATATACAGGCATTGCTTCGCGCCGACCATATAAGGTCACAGGGAAGACGCAACTCTCTTCGAAAAAGAGCATCATGAAAGGTATCTGTCGAGTTGTCTCGTGCACTGCTGTTCTGTATACGAACAAAGAGAGTGGTATATCGCTATCCATGTCACGTTGATGGTCGTCGACAAACAATGCCAGATGTTGTGCAATTGTCCGGTTAAATCTCTCAAACATACCATCCGACTCAGGGTGTAGGGGAGTTGTTCTGGTTTTCCGAATGCCTAAGAGTTGACAGATGCCTTTAAACACATTGAATTCAAAATTTCGTCCTTGGTCTGAGTGGAGTCGTAAAGATACTCCATATCTACTACTCAGTCCTAGGAAACGGACCGATTATATCAATGGCTATTCTCTCAAAAGGGGCACCAACGTTATATGTCTGCAGTTTACACCGATTCCTAGTCTTAGGACCTTTCGTTGCTGCACAGGCCTCACATTGCTTACACCATCTTTCAAAGTGTGCCCTACTTTTCAGCCAACGAAATAGTTCCCCGACGTATCCTCCAGTGGCACTATCATCCACATCTTTCATCACTAGTTCCACTCGGCAGCGAGGAAGGATTACCTGCCAACAGATCAGTTGTCCAGTGGGATTCTCCCATCCTCTGTATAATACACCGTCTTTCACTTCTAAGGAGTCCCACTGTGCCCAGTAACTTTTTGTAGTTTGACTATACCTCGAGATTTGATTCCAATGAGGTCTTATATCAGATTTTTCAATGAAATCTATTTTTGGCGTTATATCTTCGTCTAGTTGGAGTTGCAAAACTTTAATATTTCGTCCGAACTCGAGTTATGTAAATAATTTGTATAAAAATCCAAATAGATCATTGTTTGATCTCAGTTGTTCAAATCTATTTTGTAAGCTATTTATAGCTGTATCAGTTAAGACGTTAAAAACATTAACTTCGAAACGTTTTTCTGGGGTCGCTTGCAGCATATCATGGCTCTCATAGGAAAAAAAAAAAATTTTTTTTCTTATTATTCTTACATGAGGAAATTTCAGTGGTACATCAAGTTTTTCTGCAATTTCAGCTGCAGTTGTTTTCATTTGTTGAAATCCGTTTTTCCTATAGTCGGTTAAAAATTTCAGGATGGTGTCAAACTGCTCTAAAGCATGGCCAATATTTAAATTTACACTTTGCAACATTTTACTCACTGGGTTTATTAATGATAAAATATCATACCAAATAATTATTCTGCAACTAAATTTAAATGAAGTGATTTTTTCAACAAGGGCATGAGCAGTGCATTTTGTTTCATTTCCGGTTGAACCTGACAACTGAGGATTTTCGTATATTTCCACGAGTTCATCATAAATTTCGCAGAATTGAAATCGAATTGGTTTAATTGCTGCAATTCGAGTTTCCCATCGAGTATCAGACAACTTTTATTGTCATGTTTGGTAGGTGTTTCAAAAGAATCTCCCACATATTCGTCGATCCAGAAAAAAAGTTGAATAGTTGTCGAATTATTCCAAAAAATGATACAACGTCAACTGTACTTTTAGCTGCATCATCAACAACAAGATTGATAGAATAAGCACTACATGGGACATAAAATGCGCGGGGATTTATATTTAAAATGCGAGTTTTATACACCTTTCTCTTGTCCCATCATGTTAGCGCCATTATCATAACTCTGTCCACGCATGTCTTCTATATTGATATTCAATTGTTCTAATTCTTTTATAATTTTATGAGTCAACCCAAGTCCAGTTTTTTCATGAATTTTTCACATATTTTTCCCTGTTTCTGAGCAAACGTATCTGATTATAAGAGTCATTTGTTCGGTATGACGCATCTGGTGTGCAGTCTAGAATAATGGAATAGTATTTGGTTTTTTCAATATCACTTATTATTTTACTTCTTATTTTCTCTCTCATAATTTGAATTAATTGATTTTGTATTTCAGGACCCAAATAATGAACTTCACAACGTTTTAGTTTGTTTCTGGTTATAGTATCAAGATGTTTCTGGTTATAGTATCAAGATGTTATAGTATCATTGTTTCATACTTCATCGAACAATGCAAAAAGTTTTCCAATTTTTAAAAAATTTCCGTTGTTAGGAATATAAATTTTAGAGGCCGATCCCCAAAGAGCAAGATTTTGTACTGTTGTGTAAGGGATTAATGCGAATAATCGTATTAAAACTGCTTTCCAGCTTTCTGTTTCATTGTCCAAAATTCTTTGTTGTTCTACATCAATCGTCAGTTTCAAATTTAACCGGATTGCAATTTCTTCCACTCGGAAAAACAACGAATATGGGAATGTTAAGTTTGATACATTTGAAGTTTTCTGTTGATATTTTTCCACTCATCGAAACCGCTTCTCGACGTAAGCCTTTTTGCTCTGAAGAAACAGGTTTAAAAATTTTGCAGCAGAAACAGTAAACAGCATCATTTTTCCTAGAATATAGAAACCATGATCGTTTGATATTTTCAGAATTTTTATGTATTCGTTGATAAAAGTTATTCGAAAATTTTCTGCCTTGATCATTCAAAGGATATTTATTTAATTTTACTCGAATAGGGCCTTTTTTAATAAGTTCAATTCTAGTTTTGTCATCAAATTTCTCTGGCCAGTAGTATAGATCAGTTTCAATAAAATAATCTTTTTTTTAATTGGATCATTTGTTCGTAATTCCTGTTTGTCGTTATCATCTTTTACCTCTTCATTTTTGGAATCATCAATTGTTATGGAATCATCAAAAATGTTTGTTACGTCAGTATCAATGGCTGATGCGAGGGAATCGTTGGTATTGGTGGATGAGGGATGTAGAACCTGCTCCAACGGCTGGTGCTGAAATTTTTGAAACTTTTCGTGTTGGTTGTGTTGAAAACTCATTCTCTTTGGTGTCCTTCGTTAAAATTCCAAATCTCCTTATATCGCTTGTTGCTTTCTTTACTTGTTCTTCCTTTTCTCTTTTCCTTTTGAGAAAAGCAGCACCCAATAACTTTTTCTCTTTCAAATTACTCATCTAAATGACAATAAATTTCGTATTAATAAATTATTCTTTTTTTCCCTATTAATTCTAATATATGTCACATTCGCGACGGCCCTGCTCCTAACATCTGGGGTCCAATAGAAATCAGAAAGGCCCAACTAGACGAAGATATAAGGCCAAAAATAGATTTCATTGAAAAATCTGATATAAGACCTCATTGGAATCAAATCTCGAGGTATAGTCAAACTACAAAAAGTTACTGGGCACAGTGGGACTCTTTAGAAGTGAAAGACGGTGTATTATACAGAGGATGGGAGAATCCCACTGGACAACTGATCTGTTGGCAGGTAATCTTTCCTCGCTGCCGAGTGGAACTAGTGATGAAAGATGTGGATGATAATGCCACTGGAGCACACGTCGGTGTTAGTAAGACATTAGCGAAAGCCAGGGAACTCTTTCGTTGGCTGAAAAGTAGGGCACACTTTGAAAGATGGTGTAAGCAATGTGAGACCTGTGCAGCAACGAAAGGTCCTAAGACTAGGAATCGGTGTAAACTGCAGACATATAATGTTGGTGCCCCTTTTGAGAGAATAGCCATTGATATAATCAGTCCGTTTCCTAAGACTGATGATGAAAATCGCTATTTATTAGTGGTAATGGATTATTTCCCATCCAAGATCAGGAAGCAACAACAGTTGCAGAGATGGTAGTTAATAATTTGAGTAGTAGATATGGAGTATCTTTACGACTCCACTCAGACCAAGGACGGTATTTTGAATTCAATGTGTTTAAAGGCATCTGTCAACTCTTAGGCATTCGGAAAACCAGAACAACTCCCCTACACCCTGAGTCGGATGGCATGTTTGAGAGATTTAACCGGACAATTGCACAACATCTGGCATTGTTTGTCGACGACCATCAACGTGACATGGATAGCGATATACCACTCTCTTTGTTCGTATACAGAACAGCAGTGCACGAGACAACTCGACAGATACCTTTCATGATGCTCTTTTTCGAAGAGAGTTGCGTCTTCCCTGTGACCTTATATGGTCGGCGCGAAGCAATGCCTGTATATACTCCACAATATGCATGTACAATAATTACAACGACTAGAAGAAATCCATCACTCCGTCAGACATTACGTCAACTTTAACGAGATACGACAGTAAAACAAATGGAACTGTTTTCAATCAAAGAGATCTTGTCTGGTTGTACAATCAACATAGAAAGATGAGACTTTCTCCAAAACTTCAGAAACCTTGGGAAGGTCCGTATAGTTATTAATAGGATTAACGACGTGATATATCGCATTCGTCAACACCCAACTACAAGATGGAAGGTGCTTCATGTGGATCATTTGGCACCATTTAATCAAAAATGAAGAAGCTTTGGAATCCAGAATCATTCGGGACTAACAAGACCTAAGGAGGAGGCAGCGTTATGACAGATGAACGTGCCACAATGAATTTATCATAAATGCGTCATGAACGCTCGCTTATGCTACAGCATGAGAATTACGTCACCAGCTTGATTAGAAAGAAAAAGGAATAAATTTGTATTATGAAGTACAGTTAGAGTGCCAAAGGAATCGCAGTTAGTAATTACACAATAGAATATTTCAAAGAAGAGATGTTTTATGTGGTGAGTGTACGCGGGAGGTTAAAAACAGTTGATTAGTATAAAATTAGTAAAAAAAAGACAAAGGATTGTTTACGCTGAAGTGAAAGTTATACAAGAGACATGGCAATAAAAATTAAGAGGTAGTAAGTTAGTTGAGCAGACAGAGCTGGACTTACTTTTTCTGTAAGAAAGGTTTATCAATTGTTATATAGTTTTATTTAGTTCGTTTCTAAGATTTGGTAAGGTTGAAATATATGGAGGTTTATTTACCTTCCATGTGGCCGAGTGGTTAGCGCGCTTGGCTACTGATCTAAAGGACCTGGGTTCAAACCCCGGATAAGGCATGGATGTATGTGTCGTTTTCTGCTGAGGTCCTGCCATCCTCTCAGACCTTCTACTTTGGCATATAAACTGACAGGCTCCTGTCAGACCTCTGTGGCAAGCAGCTGCTTGAGGGGGTATTTATTTTTTTATTTTTATATTGCAAGTTTATTAACATATAATTTGCATTCGTTGAATGTAGTCTGTATAAATGATTTCATTTATGCTTTTGGAATAAATTACATTGCTCTAGAATTGTCATTGTGACATACTATTTAATTGAACTCACGTTCAGTTTGTAACATTTGATGCCAGGAGTGTAGATATTATTTATTGAATGCTTTTCACTAGAAGTATGGATGAGTTAGTAAAACTGATCACTGATATAAGAGGTGAACTTGCTAGACAAAATAATGATTTTAAAGCCGAAATGGCTACACAAAATAATGACTTGAAAGCTGAAATCGCAGCTGAAAGACGTGAAAAAACTGACCAGTATAAAGATATCAAGACCGAACTGAACAGACAGTGTGATAGTTTAAAGGTTGAATTGATGGTGTAAAAAATAATATCGTTAGTCTAAAGTGCAATATAAATGAAATTACTTGTGATTTTAACACCGAACTTGATGATACCGTTAAAACTGATTGTGAACGCCAGTTTCAGATTTTAAGAAGTGAAGTGTTACTTTCTTCTTGTGATAATGGTACTTTTAGTGACAACGTTTTTACACATATCGCTAGAAATACAACTAAACCTTCTACATATAATGGTCAATCATCTTGGATAGTATCAATTTTTGGTACTTAGTTATATTTTGTAGAAATAGATTCATATCTGTGGTGGGGGATCTATAAATTCCTGGCACCTTATAGGCCAATTCTTCCTTTTTAGCAATCTTTAAATGCAAAGTTTCTGCTGGTTTCATTTCTGTGTCTAAATTTTGTTACTACTGTTGTATTTCGAGAGTCTATCAAAATTCTTCGTCTACTTTTTTTATTTTCATCATAAATTTACTCAAAGTTGTACATTTTGTGCAAATGTCTTTCAGTGTTCAAGATATTAGTTTCGGTTAGTATGATTATGACCACGTGTTTTATGTATTCTAACATAATTATATTGTATATTTTCGAAGGAAGTAGCATTCATCATCATTTAAGTTGTAAGAGAAATAAACTGTAAAGTATTAAAATCAGTATACATATTAATATTGTTACGAATTAAAATACTAATACTAATATCATTTAATGTAACTAAATAACCATGTACTAAATGACTTCCTTCTAAGATTTTAGTCTTGAGGACTAAAGACATCAAGACCGAACTGAACAGACAAGTGTGATAGTTTAAAGGTGGAATTGACGGTGTAAAAAATAATATTGTTAGTCTAAAGTGTAATAGAAATGAAATTTTGGAGTACTTGAGGTACTCCAAAACTGCAGCTCCGTATACTGGTTTCTCAGATCCAATTCTTTTCAGACATTGATCACCATGTACAAGATTATAAATTTTTGTTTTCCTTTACTAATTTACTAACACGATCCACACTAATAAACTAATTAACCTCCAGCGCACTCACCACATAAAATACTTCTTTTTATTGAATTATCGTGTACAGACTGAGTCTATGTCTTCTTTTACATAACCACAACTCCAACATAACCATTCTATCTTTATTATTTTGCAGTTGAGTTATTCCTTCCAATTCATTGGTTACATAATTCTCACGCAGAAGAATACGCGAGCATTCATGATACGTTTATCATAAATTCTCTGTAGCACGTTCATCTGTCGTAACACTGCCCCCTCCTTAGTCTTGTTCGTCCCGAACAATTCTGAATTCCGAAACTTCTTCAGTTCTTTGATGAAACGGGCCAAACAATCTACATGAAACACCTTGCACTAGTTGGATGCTGACGAATGCGATACACCACGTCGTTAACCCTGTTAACTACTGTATACGAACCTTCCCAAGTTTTGGAGAAATTCTCTTCTCTCTCTGTGGATTGTACCGCCAGACAAGATCTTTTTTTCTGTTTGAAAGTTTGAAGTTTGCTTCTGGGTTTTCAGCCCTAAGTGAACAGAAGCATAGGATGCCTTATATCAGCTGGTGGATAATCCTAATCAGAGGCCATCGCAGGTATCTGAACCTCACTTAGCTAGTTGGGCATCTTCAAGCCTAAACTGGAGTAATGTTTCTCAGGCAGGCCATAGGCTCTTAAAAAAGTCCACTTGAAAAGGTGGTGCCTGAAGTTCCTACGAGCATCAGTGACTTCAGCCTTTAGCGGAGAAGGTACCTATCTCAATAAACCTAGTTTCTTTAAAAATCCTACTAATCATTTTCTCTCTGCAGGAACGTGAGGACATTACATAAAATTTTTCCTTTTTGGCCCTCATTCAGGAATTCCAGCGCTATAACCTAAATATTCTAGGCTTGCAAAAGACCAGATGGACAGGTAAAAGTAAGATACTTAAAATTAACTCTAAATTGCTCTTTACAGGGAGGGAGGATGGAAAGCATCACCAAGGCGTAGGTCTGCTTCTCAGCAGACATGCCAGTGATGCTCTTCTAGGATACAAATGCATTAATGAAAAGTTTCTTAGAGTAAAATTTCAGACAAGCATTAAAGACTTGAATGTTATCTGCTGTTATGCCCCCACTGAGGACGCCGATGAGGATGAGAAGGATAGATTTTATGAACAACTTCAGGATATTTTGAATTCTGTCAAGAAAGGAGATATTACCCTTGTTCTTGGTGACTTCAATGACAAAGTTGGTACTGACTCTGACCTTTGGGGAGGAGTAATAGGCCCTTTTGGTATTGGTAGCTGCAATGGCAATGGGCAACGTCTCCTACAGGTAAGTAAACTCAATGGATTCAGAATAACTAACACTTATTACAAACACTGCCACACACATAAGTACACATGGGTTTCTCCTGATGGGCTGCATAAGAATATGATTGATTATATATTAATTAACAGCAAATGGGCTAGTTCTGTTAGGAATACCAGGTCATCAGCTTTAATATTTACAGTTTATCGACAGCTTTAATAAAAGAATTCATCTCATCAACATCCTTTGTTAAAAGGATCAAATCATTAGCATAATCTAAATCAGAATTTTTCAGATTTCTAGACCATTTAGAAATCTCCAGACCTCTCTTTAGAGATCTCTAGACTTTCCATAGAATTTCGCAATAGCATAATTAATAACCAAACTAAAGGGTAAAGGCAACAAAATGCAACCTTGTCGAACAGATTACCGACAAGAGTTATTCCTTCCAATTCATTGGTTACGTAATTCATTGGTAGAAATAAAAAAATAAAAGAAAAACTCCCCTTGCAATTGCAAGGGGAGTTTTTCTTTTATTTTTTTATTTCGAGAAACGAACGAGAAGAACGGATAATGAAAAATACCAACCGGATTTCATCTGCAGATGAAATCCGGTTGGCAAGGGGAGTTTTTCTTTTATTTTTTTATTTCGAGAAACGAACGAGAAGAATGGATAATGAAAAATACCAACCGGATTTCATCTGCAGATGCGGATTTGAGATGTTATTGAGTTATCGTTATATTTAAACGAAAACTTAACTGCAATAAATATAGAGCTTTATTGGAAAGCGAGAAAAACAGCAAAAGCCAAAAATTATAAATATGTTTGGTACAAAAACGGTAAAATTATGCTTCGTAAAGCTGATGGCGATAATATTATCAATATTGTTACAACAGATGAACGTGCACAGTGAATTTATGATCAACGTGTCATAACGCTCGCGTATGCTTCTGCGTGAGATTTACTAACCAAAGAATTGGAACGAATAACCCAACTGCAAAATAAGAAAGATAGAATGGTTATGTTGGAGTTGTGGATATGTGAAAGAAGACATAGACTGTCTGTACACGATAAGTGTATAAAAAGAAGTATATTATATGGTGAGTGCGCGGGAGGTTAATTAGTTTATTAATGAGGATCGTGTTAGTAAAGAAAAAGGAATTTATCGTCTTATGCATGATGATCAACATCTGAAAAGAATTGGATCTGAGAAACCAGTACATGGAGCTGCAGTTTTGGAGTACTTGAGGACTAAAACCTTAGAAGGAAGTTATTTTGTGTATAGTTATTTAGTTTGTTTACGAATTGGTAAGGATATTATCGATAGATTGAATATTTATTTACCAACATGATTTTGTTATTCATTGAATGATATTAGCCTTGTTTTATGATTTGGGTGTGAATAGAAATAAGATAATGGATTCTTCTGAAAGTTTATCTTTATATTGATATAGATTTTCGTTCCGGTTGATTTAAGTTGTATAAATAATTTCATCCATGCTTTTGAAATAAATTGCATTGTCATATAAACTGAGAAGTTCTTGTCAAATCTTTGTGGCAAGCAGCTGCTTGAGAGGGTATTTTTTTATATTTTATATAATTTTATATATATTTTATTTTAAAATATTTACTTGAACTCACGCTCAGTGATCATACATCTTTATTCGTAACAAATTAGTGCCAGAAGTGTAGATAATTTATTGACTGACTTTTACTAGAAGAATAGATGAGTTAGTAAAGCTGATGAATGATTGTTTAATAGTGTAGTTAATAGTGAATGTGCCCCCCCCCCCTTAGCTTTAATTACTTCTTCCACCCACTCAACCATTGATGCCACTAGCTTTCCACACATCTTCACTTCAGGGTCATGGTACCACACTTTCATGACACTTTCTATCATTTTGGTTTTCGTCGTGCAATCCATCTTAGATATGCGCGCTTTAATAATGGCTCACAAACTTTCAATGGGGTTTAGATCAGGTGAATTTCCTGGCCACTCCAATACCTTCAAATGTTGCTGGGTAAAGAAGCTCTTAGCAAGCTTAGAATTGTGGCATGGAGCTAGATCCTGTTGAAATACCCCATCGCCGTTAGGAAACAGCTTCTGCAGTGTTGGGACCATTTTCGCCTCCAGAACGCCTATGTACTTTTTTTGCTGTCCATCATTCCTTCAATGGGGTGAAGTGTCTGTGGCCCGGAAGTTGTGAAACATCCCCAAAACATGACCTTGGGTGGGTGTTTAGGGGATTGCTGGATGTGGCCGGATCGAAGAGGTTCTCCAGGCGAGTGGCGGACGAAATTTGACCTGTAACCATGCACCTCAAAGTGGGTTTCGTCGGAAAATATCACATTTTTCCAATTCTCCACAGTCCAGTCTCGATCTTTCTTTGCCCAGGATAGTCTTTTTTTGCTTCATAGCGGGTTTCAAAAGCTGCTTTTTGGAGGGGCGTCGAGCCCGGCGGCCACACTCCAGAAGGCGACGACGTACAGTGGAAGCATCTATATTAACCCCATGAGACTCAATCTCCCTTTTGATGTCTCCACTGGTCTTCTTCGGGTCTATGATACTAATTCTTCGAATTAGAGTATCATCTCTAGGGGTGGTTTTTCTTTTTCTTCCACAATGTCTTTTAGAGGACGTGTCCACGAACCCTGTCTCCTTATGCAGCTTCACGATCCGTGAAATGCTGGATTTTCCGACGCCAACTGCTTTTGCTATATGCCTAACAGTAAATGAAGTGTTTTCGCCTAAATCGATTATTTTAGCTTGTTTATGAGACGTGAGATCCATGATGTATTTAATAAAAAAGTTTCCAATGAAAATTGTGAACTACTTATATAATCAGGTCCTCAGCCTATGAAATATCAATTCCGACTGAAGTGGAAGTGTAAATAATAGCAGAGTAATACAACATACAATTCTAGACTTGCAGCAGAAGGTTACGAACAAGTTTAGACTCTGCAGCGGAAGGGACTTAGCGTTCCTTTGCTTGTCCCAACTAATTCGTACAGTACTGTAGTTACTCTCAAACCATTAAGTTTACTTACCTGTAGGAGACGTTGCCCAATTTAGTTAGCAATACGAAAAGGGCCTATCACCCCTCCCCAAAGGTCAGAGTCAATACCAACTTTGGCATTGAAGTCACCTAAAACGAGGGTAATATCTCCTTTTTTAACAGAATTCAAAATATCCTGAAGTGGTCCGTAAAAAACCTGTCTTCTCCTCTTAATCGGCATCCGCAGTGGGGGCATAACAGCAGATAACATTTAAGTCTTTAAAGCTTGTTTTAAATTTTGCTGTGAGAAACCTTTCATTAATGCACTCATATCTTAGAAGAGCATCCCTGGAGTGTCTGCTGAGAGGTAAACCTACGCAATGGTGATGCTTTTTATCTTATCTCCCTGAAAAGAGAAATTTAAGATTATTTTTAAGTATCTGACCTTTATTTTTCCATCTAGTCTCTTCCAAGCCGGGAATATCTAGGTAATATGTGAGAATTGGTCCCGACGATGTGTGTGTGTGTGTGTGTGTGGGGGGGGGGGGGGGGGGGGGGGGGGTTCAGGGGGGAGGCTATGCCCCCTCCTTAAAAAGTTTTATTACATATGTAACAAACAAAATATGTCTGGTATCCTGTTATATTATGTGAACCCCCCCCCCCCCTTCCCCTCCCCTGAGAATTTAAAAACTCGGCGCCAGTGTATGTGAGGGCATCAAGAGAATAATCTTTTGCAGAATCCGGACATTCCAAGAATCTGGTTAGTGGGATGTTTAATGAACCTATGTGTAGTGAGAGAGGAAGCGCCGACAATGTGAAACAGTACTCTAATCAGAGGCATGGGGAAAAGACCCTTTTCCTCACTACTAAAGGATGAAGCCATCTTCGGCTTCAGCCTTTAGTACTCCCGAAGGTCAGGCAGGCCTTCGGGGTCAGGTAGGAGAATCCGCCTATACAATTTGGGACCATTCCCTCAAGCAAATCGGGAACAACAGAGTACCAAAATTTGTCGTAATTAAAAATAAAAACCTCTATAGTTTGCAACGCAGCCACGGGCTATGAGAGCGCTAGTTGACACAGTGGCGGAACTATGCCGGGGCAGTGCCCCAGGGACTGGTGCGAGGGCCTTGATTGATTTTAAAGAAACATTTTTTTAACGGAAATTATTAGTTAAATATAAGTCGAACTGGAATATAAGTTGAAGTGCATTTTGCATAACGTGATCAATAACCAAATTAAAGAGAAAAGGTGACAAAATGCACCCTTGTCAAACTTCAGAAGTAAGGCTAAACCAATTGCTACAAGCCTTGCCAACTCTCACACACGACTCTGTTACTATAGAGAGCTTTCATTATGTTAACTAAGTTGTCAGGTACACCATATGATCTCACAATCAACCACAAATTATGACGATCAACAGAGTCGAAAGCCTTTTTGAAATCAACAAAGCTAGCAACCAAAGGTTTCTGAAACTCTAAACATTTCTCAAGAATCTGCGTAAGGGAAAATATCTGATCCACACATCCCCTACCACTTCTGAATCCACATTGCTCATCACGCAATTGCCTGTCAACCAGATTCTTAATTCTATTAAGCACAATCATGGAAAGAACTTTACCTGGAACAGAGAGTAGGCTGATACCCCTATAGTTATCACAAGAACTGCGATCACCTTTTTTGAAAATAAGGATAATAATAGCTCTGGTAAAATCTTTAGGAACCATGCCTTTATCATAAAAGATATTGAAAATTTCAGTCATCCAAGTGGTAACCGAAACATTCCCAGCTCTGAGCATTTCTGTAGTAATTTCATCTACCCCTGGGGATTTATGAAGTTTTAGTTTAGAGATAGCCAAAATAACTTCAGATTGTGTTATAGGGCCAACATTAAAGTTGCCAATGCATCCATCATCATTACAAACAATGGGAATAGAACTAACCACATTGTTTAGAACATCACTGAAATGCTCAGCCCACCTAGCCATGAGAGAATCCTCACCTTCTATAACCTTACCTTGTTTATCCTGCAATCCTTGTATGCCAGTACGTTTTCTACCACATAAAACGTTAACTATCTGGTACAGCTCTCTGCTGTTGTGCTGCCTAACTGCTTCCTCAGCTTTGTCAGCCAAACCATCAAGCCAAAGATTCTTATCAGCAGCTAACTGATCCTTTACACGTTTATTAAGCTCTCTCTAATCCTTTGTATTAGGACTAGTAGGGTACTGACATTATTATTATTATTATTATTATTATTATTATTATTATTATTATTATTATTATTATTATTATTATTATTATTATTATTATTATTATTATTATTATCATCATCATCATCATCATCATCATCATCATCATCATCATCATCATCATCATCATCATCATCATCATCATTATTATTATTATTATTATTATTATTATTATTATTATTATTATTATTATTATTATTATTATTATTATTATTTATTATCATTATTTTTATTATTTATTATTTACATTCCTGCAGTTCCTACTTTCTGAAATGAGCTCAAGTGCCTTATCACTCAGATAATTCTGTCTCTTCTGCTCCTTTTTCCTAAAAGAGTACTGTTAGTTTCCAAAAAAGCCTGTTTAAAATGGTCCCATTCTTCCTCAACTTCAGTAGTAAACAAACCATGACTGTCATAATGACTAAGTAACCTATCACGGTAAGCTTTATCTATAACTGGGTGTTTGAGCACCCTAGCACAACACTTTTTAAGTTTAAGTTGCAAGACATATTTTTTGACCATCTAAATCGAGTACCGAGTAAATCAAGGGACAGGTCACACACAGACACTCACGATTTACACGGAAATAAGTTCCAGAGAAACCACGGTGTAAATCGAAACGACAACAAAAGGGGAAAAAGTGGGATAGGTTCCAAATCAAATTTGTTATTGATAAAATGTAAATTAAAAATTTCATTGATACATATTTTTCTGAAATTTCAGTTTAGCAGTAATAATAAGCATTAATGTAACATATTTTGATAACGAAATGCTGCCGAAACGAAATTCCTCATGTATTTCTTTCGGTAACAAAAATTAGTGTACTCAATTTTTCGAACCCGGTTTGCGGGAAGATTTTTTTTGACGTATAGCATATACAGATATGAATGTTACTATTTATATATTTTATTCTTGTGTTACTATAATCGAGCAATTTTAATAGAAGCTAAAATTTGGTGGTTAATATAACCGAAAGGAGCCATTCATTTACTGAAGATAGGATAGACAAAGGACAACTAATATCTTTCATATACAGTCTACTGCAAAAAGTGTCCGGACACTTTCATGTTAAGTGAAATGAATAGCCGCATTCAAATCTACCTAACTTCAAAAATAAGCTTCTTACGGAAAAAAGTCACTAGATATAAATTGAAGATCTCGGTCAGAGCTATCTAAAATCTCTATTTTCTATAATATTAATCGAATATTTAAAGGGTTATGGAAACTGAAACATTTAAGTGAAACTTTTTCTAGTTTTGAAATTTACTTCAAAAAGCTAAATCACAACTGTTAATAAACAAGTTGTTCGCAATATAATGCGATATTTGAATTTTGTGTAAGGATTTTTGAAGTGTTCATTAATTTGGAGTGTAAATGTTTTGGGAATGAGGTGGTGTGATAACATCTGTTGTTAAATATTATAGCTTCCACAACTCTTTAAATATTAGATTAATATTATAGAAAATAGAAATTTGGAGAGCTCTGACAGAGATCTTCAATTTATGTCTAGTGACTTTTTTTCCGTAAAAAGCTTATTTTCAATGTTAGGTAGATTTGAATGTGGCTATTCATTCGCTTGACATCAAAGTATCCGGACACTTTTTGCAATATAGTGGTACATGTCCGAAATATAGTAAGTTCTTTCCTGGCTTCAACTCCAGAAAAACAGCCTGCCCATGACATTTCTTAATGGCAATGCCTTCTTTTCAATAAAATCAACTATCTGTTTCTTTAAGCATCAGGAAGAGTTTTAATCGATTCCAATTGATAAGAATTTTCATTAGGTGAGGATGAAACGTTTACATAGCGGAAATTAAAACTTGTTTTAATTCTATTTGAAACATGTTATGCTCTGTTAAAAATGATGCTGTGTTAAAAACGCTAAAAACTGATCACTGTAGAAATCATAACAAGGGGGCTCGGAGATCAAGTACTAGAAATATACCTTTCTTGTCTTTAATAACCAAATTATTGCTATTAATAATTAATAACAATAATTTGGTTATTGATCACGTTATGCGAAATTCACTTCAACTTATATTCTAGTTCGACTTATATTTAACTAATAATTTCCGTTAAAAAAATGTTTCTTGAAAATCAATCAAGGCCCTCGCACCAGTCCCTGGGACACTGCCCCGGCATAGTTCCGCCACTGTGTCAATTAGCGCCCTCATAGCCCGTGGCTGCGTTGCAAACTACAGAGGTTTTTATTTTTAATTACGACAAATTTTGGTACTCTGTTGTTCCCGATTTGCTTGAAGGAATGGCCCCAAATTGTATAGGCGGATTCTCCTACCTGACCCCGAAGGCCTGCCTGACCTTCGGGAGTATTAAAGGCTGAAGCCGAAGATGGCTTCATCCTTTAGTAGTGAGGAAAAGGGTCTAATGTTAGTTAATAATAAAGTCTTCTATTAGTTAATAATAAGTCGAATATTATAGTTCAACTTATATTTAACTAATAATATATATGTAATTAAATATATATAGAGTATGGATAATTATAGATTGGCGAATAGGGTTATGAACAGTGTGCCTAAAGGCCTCAGATAGAGGGGGAGACCTAAGATGCGGTGGGCAGACAATATCAAACAGGAACTTGTTAGAATTGGTGTGCAGTGGCCGGATGCAGCAGATGTAATTCAGAACAGTATGCTTGGAGAATTAAACTGCACAGTCTGGTTGGATCTCCGTAGTCCATGGCTGCTTGAGGATGATGATGATGCTGTGCAATTCTCCTTTTAAATCTCTCAACCATACCATCCGACTGAGGATGTAGGGGAGTTGTTGTATTTTTCTGAATGCCTAATAGTTGACAGATGACATTGGATTCAAAATTATGTCTTTGGTCATAGTGGAGTTGCAACGGTACTCCATACTTACTAATCAAGTTATTTACTATCATCTCTGCAACTGCAATGCTATTGTTGCATTCTGGTCTTGGATGGGATAGACTTCAGGCCATTTCGTGAAATAATACTAATAATAAATACTAATATATAGCGATTTCCATCATCAGCCCTAGGAAATGGACCCATTACATCAATGGCTATTCTTTTAAAAGGGGCACCAACGTTATACGTCTGCAGCTTACCCCGACTCCCAGTCTTAGGGCATTTCTCTGCTGCAAAGGCCTCACATTGCCTACACCATCTTTCAACGTCTGCTCTACTTTTCAGCCAATGAAATCGTCCCCTTGCTTTAGTTAATGTCTTATTAACACCAAAGTGACCTCCAGTGGCACTATCATGCACATCTTTCATCACTAGTTCTACTCGGGAGCGAGGAAGGATTATCTGCCAACGGATCAACCGTCCAGTGGGATTCTCCCATCTTCCGTGTTTCACTGTGTTTTACATCTAAGGAGTCGCACTGTGCCCAGTAACGTTTGGTAGTTGGGCTATACCTCGAGTAATCTTACTAATTTGAGAAACCACTTCAGTTCTCAACTCATTATTTTGTGCAGTCATTTCGGCTTTCAAGTCATCTTTTGAGAGCTGTCTCAGCTCTTATGCCACCAATTTCACCTCTTACAGTACTGTGCGAATTAGTTGGGACAAGCGAAAGAACGTTAAGTACCTTCCGCTGCAGAGTCTAAACTGCTGCAAGTCTAAACTTGTTCGTAATCTTCTGCTGCAAGTCTAAACTTACCTGCTATGGACATGCGCAAGTGTAGACTTGCAGCAGAGCGATATCTGCAAGTCTAGAATTGTATGTTGTATTACTCTGCTATTATTTACACTTCCACTTCAGTCGGAATTGATATTTCATAGGCTGAGGACCTGATTATATAAGTAGTTCACAATTTTCATTGGAAACTTTTTTATTAAATACATCATGGATCTCACGTCTCATAAACAAGCTAAAATAATCGATTTAGGCGAAAACACTTCATTTACTGTTAGGCATGTAGCAAAAGCAGTTGGCGTCGGGAAATCCAGCATTTCACGGATCGTGAAGCTGCATAAGGAGACAGGGTCCGTGGACACGTCCTGTAAAAGACATTGTGGAAGAAAAAGAAAAACCACCTCTAGAGATGATAGTCTAATTCGAAGAATTATTATCATAGACCCGAAGAAGACCAGTGGAGACATCAAAAGGGAGATTGAGTGTCATGGGGTTAATATAGATGCTTCCACTGTACGTCGTCGCCTTCTGGAGTGTGGCCGCCGGGCTCGACGCCCCTCCAAAAAGCAGCTTTTGACACACGCTATGAAACAAAAAAGACTATCCTGGGCAAAGAAAGATCGAGACTGGACTGTGGAGAATTGGAAAAAAAGTGATATTTTCCGACGAAACCCACTTTGAGGTGCATGGCTACAGGTCAAATTTCGTCCGCCGCTCGCCCGGAGAACCTCTTCGATCTGGCCACATCCAGCAATCCCCCAAATACCCACCCAAGGTCATGTTTTGGGGATGTTTCACAGCTTCCTGGCCACAGACACTTTACCCCATTGAAGGAATGATGGACAGCAAAAAGTACACAGGCGTTCTGGAGGCGAAAATGGTCCTAACACTGCAGAAGCTGTTTCGTAACGGCGATGGGGTATTTCAACAGGATCTGGCTCCATGCCACAATTCTAAGCTTGCTAAGAGCTTCTTTACCCAGAAACATTTGAAGATTTTGGAGTGGCCAGGAAATTTACCTGATCTAAACCTTATTGAAAATTTGTGAGCCATTATGTAAGCGCACATATCAAAGATGGATTGCACGACGAAAACCAAAATGATAGAAAGTGTCATAAAAGTGTGGTACCACGAGTCATGGTACCACACTTTTCCATTGATGCCACTAGCTTTCCACACATCTTCACTTCAGGGTCGTGGTCCACGACCCTGAAGTGAAGATATGTGGAAAGCTAGTGGCATCAATGGTTGAGAGGGTGAAAGAAGCAATTAAAGCTAAGAGGGGTCACATTCAGTATTAACTATGTACACTATTAAATAAATATTTTATTTGTGTCTTTGTTACTGCATTTTCCTATTGTCCCAACTAATTTGCACAGTACTGTAACACTTATTACAAACTTCGCGACATACATAAGTACACATGGGTTTCACCTGATGGGCTGCATAAGAATTTAGTTCTATTTGGAATACCAGGCCATATAGGGGAGCTGAAATTGAATCTGATCATTACCTTGTCAAAAGTGTCTTCCAACTTAAATTTAAGAAGTGTGCTAAGGTTCAAAAAGTTATCTTTAATACTGAAGCTCTGAAACACGGAATTACAGCCATGGTGAATGAAGGTAGGATGGGGCCACTAAGCGACAGAACGTTTTTGATGTTTGTTAGCTAGGAGTTTTGACGTTACAGCGGGGAGACCCAGGGGAGACAGATGGGAAACAAAGCTTAGAAGAAGCGGACATAGCATAATTTTCCGTTGAAAGAAAAAGTGGAAAATTGCTATTTGAATTTTATTTAAATGTTTGAGGTCTATGTAGTTTTGAGGAAAGTATTCCTTTTTAAGGATGTACACTCAGAGGCCACTTTATTTGATACAGTTCCGTGTTATATCAATAGTAACGTTTATAAAAAAACTTCTTAAATAAGCTTTTTACTGTATGAAAAATGTGGCTGAAGATAATTTAAAGATTACAGTGAAATATATTTTAATCTTAATTTTCAATAATAGCGTTCGCTATTTCGAGAGTTAAGAAAAATTCGAGTGACAATTAGGCAAATTTTCGCCAATTTCGAATTATGTGTTGAAGAACTAGCTAACTTGCTAATTATTTACGTTCCTAACGTTTTAAATACTGAAAAGATAGAGTTGGATGTAGGGATTTAAATAGACGTGAGCCTTTAAATTATCTTCGATCACATTTTTTCACAGAAAGCTTATTTAAGAAGTTATTGAATTCTGTAAATGAGTTACTATCGACGTAACAGGGAACTACTAAAAAAAGTGTTCGTTCGAGTGTATATTGATATTGCTCAATGTTTTCCGAATTCCTACAGAATTTGTATTAAATAATTATGAACAATTAATATTACTCTTAAAATTAAATGCGATAGAATTAAAACCCAGATCTCAATTTAAGATAGATAAAAGTATTTTTTAATACATACTGAAAAATACATTTACATAGACTCAAATTTTGAGTCATTATCAGATTCAATATCCCACTCGTCTCTGTGATAATAACACGAACATTTTAATAGTTAAAGTGTCTGCATTCAAGAATGAAAATGTACGTTATAAGTAGAGTCGTGTTAAGTTTTAAACATTAATAATTATCTCAGAAAAACATAGAAGTATTTTAATAGTCTTACACTTTAAAATCATAAATGATCCAATTTCTTAAAGCAACAGAATACTGTTTAACATTATGCATAAACTTAAGATAATTTGGCAACATGTTATACAGTATGTAAACCAAGAAAGCATAATAATGTTTAGTAAAAATATTTTTCTTAACCTGTACTTCAGTTAACAACATGTTTTCAGATAATCTCGTATAAACAGGAAAATTTCTAATTCTGCCGATATCCCAATTTTTATTTAAATGTATTAAATAATTTAATGAATATGATTTTCGTAATTCTAAAACACAAAGATATCTGTAATTCTCACTAACACTTTCCCTTCTTTTTTGCTTCAAAATACATTTTAAAACATGATTTTTGAACAATTTCAATAATCTTTAAATATTTGTTAAATGTACCTCCCCAAGGTAATAATAGCCCATATGACAAACATGATTTAATCTATGAGTTATAAATTATTTTAGCAAAGAAATATCAATAAAATTTCTGATATAATATATTTTTTGGGATAATGGTATTAATTCTTTTACAGACACTTTGTTTATGATCTTTCCATGTCATTTTCCTGTCTAACATGATTCCTACTTATTTATAGCCTTCAACATTCTCAAGTTCCTCACAGTTGCCCATAATAAAATTACAATCTCTTTCATGATACAGTAATTTTCATGTAAAATAGTCTTCTTCATTACCCTTTAGTCTAATATACATATATTTCTTTTTTGACATTTAATATTAATTTATTTTGAACAAACTAATTTCTAACAATCCCTAAACTATTTTGACTTTGTCTGTTAGTGATTTGTTTTAACCTTTAAAAAAACAATTTATTGTTTTTGCTGTATCATCATTTGCTGTATCATCATTTGCTGTATCATCATTTGCTGTATCATCAGCAAAATGTAATAATTTTTCCGTTCAGTTTTAAATTGCAAAGATTGTTTATGTAAATTGAAAATTAAATTGGAACTAAAAAACCGAATCTTGATGAACTTTATAATTTAATTCTCTTTTATCACTGATCCATTTATCTATTTAACTCTTTGTAAACCTCGTAAATAACTTTCAAACCTTTTCTTAACCGTTCCCCTAAAACCAGCCTTTTCAATTTTGTCTAAAAGCATTTTGTGCGATACTGTAACTCTAACGGTTTGTTACAATTTATCTTATTTCAAACTGTTCATAATCATAATGGAAATCTGAAAAAAAAAACTAAATTCTTAAAATAAGTATATTTCAAATGTTTCACCTTCAATGAGACTTTTAATCTGATCTGTGGTAAACAGAAGTTTTTATTTACTAAGAAACGTTTCCATGAGTTATCCAATGAAACAGCTGTTTTTTTCATATTTTTTGCCTTTTCCCTTAAATTTCAATGTTGTTATTTTGGCTTTAAAAATTTTATCTATTTAAATTCCACTGTGTTTTGCTTCGATCTTAATCTTGCTTGCAAAATGAGATTTTACCTGCGACTTCACGTCGTTTCAAATGCTGCGCTAATTGTTTAATGCGTCATATTTTCTGACTTCGACTCACTAAAAATAAGTTTTTATTCTCTTGATCAATGGTACACTGAAGGCTGAGGTATTTAAATTGTCAATTGCCTGTGATAACGCTACTTTTTTATTGGCACATTGTCATAATTTTCAGGGTCATCCATTTATTTTTCCAACAATATTTTCCATTTTCACCCCGAACAACAATCGTTTGGTCTGAGTAGAAGCGATCGTCGTAACCAAGACTGAATTTTCGTGTGGCAGGTTTATGTCTAGAATAGTTTTATCCTTTAAGTTTACCTTTAAGGGATTCCTAAAAGTTCGCTTCAAAGATCACGATCGGAACAGGAATCTCAAAAAATGTTTAATACATATCTTAGCATACTGCACATCGAATTTGTATTGTCGCCGACATTGTATCACCCAATTCTTAAGAATTTGTCTTCTGATGAGAATGAATGGAAACATTGCTTTTCGCATTCTTCGAAATATAATTGATGAATTTTGCTACTGCACAGTGTGTCATGATCAGAGAAAATGAAATGCTTTGGAGAAGGAAATATCTATTTGGTCAAGAACAAATATAGGCACGAAAGAACGGACGATTATTTAAATCCTTTATCTCAGCTATCTCCTTTGTGATGTAACGGGGAGCGTCCTCTAAAACACAAGAATGACCTTGGCAAAAACAGAGCCTTTTGGCGCCACCCTGTATTACTCACTCTGGTTACAGCCAAAGATTACCGTGATAGGTTACTTAGTTATTGTGATAGTCATGGTTTGTTTAACTGAAGTTGAGGAGGAATAGGACCGTTTTAAACAGGCATTTCTTGAAACTAACAGTACTCTTTTACGTAAAAAGAAGCAGAGGAGGCAAAATTATTTGACTGATAAGGAAATGGAGGTTATTTTTTGAAGAAAGAATTGTAGGAATATCCTTAATCAATATCTTACTAGTCTTAATAGGATGTGTTACAAAGAGTTTAACAAACCTGTAAAGTATCAGTGAACGGCTGATAATAATCTTTGGCTAGATAGCTTGGCTGAGAAAGCAGTAGAAGCAGCAAGACAGCATAACAGCAAAGAATTGTACCAGATAGTTAATGTTTCAAGTGGGAAGAAATGGACAGGTATAAAAAGATTGAAGAATAAACAAAGTAATGTTAGAGAAGGTGAGGATTCTCTCATGGCTAGCATTTAAGTGGTGTTCTAAACAATGTGGTTAATTCTACTCCCATTGTTTGTAATGATGATAAATGCATTAATGGTTTTAATGTTGTCCCTATAAGAGTACGAAGTTATTTTGGCTATTTCTAAACTTGAATTACATACATCCTCAGGGGTAGATGAAATTACTACTGAAATGCTTAGAGTTGGGAATGTGCTTAGAGCTGTGAATTGATCTTGCTCTTAACCTTAAATGCGATAGAATCAAAACACCAGATCTCAATTTATTCAAATTTATGTTACCTCATAGATGACCTCATGGATGACTGAAATTTTGATAATATCTTTTACGATAAAAGCATTGTTCCTAAGGATTTTACCAGAGCTGTTATTATGCCCATTTTTAAAAGAAGTGATCGGAATTCTTATGATAACTAAAGGGATATCAGTCTGATTTTTGCTCCAGTGAAAGTTCTTTGCATGATTGTGCTTAATAGAATTAAGAATCTGTTTGACAGACAATTGCGTGATGAGCAGTGTGAATTCAGAAGTGGTAGGGAATGTGTAGATCAGATTTTTACACTTAGGGAGATTCTTGAGAAATGTTTCGAGTTTAAGAAACCCATGGTAACTAGTTTTGTTGATTTCAAAAAGGCTTTTGACTCTGTTAATCGTCAAATTTTGTGGTTGATCGTGAGTTCGTATGGATAATAACAGTCAGGTTAGTTAACGTAATGAAAACTCTCTAAAATAACACTGAGTTTTGTTTGAGAGTTTGTAGAGCTTGTAGCAATTGGTTCGATAAGTGTGTATTTTGTATCATTTTCTCTTTAGTTTGGCTATTGATTATGTTATTCGAAATTCACTGCAAGGGTGAGCCTTACATTTTGGCTATAAATGGTTTAGAGATATGAAAATTTCTGATTTAGATTATGTTAATGATATGGTCCTTTTGACAAAAAATGTTGATGGAATGAACTCTTTCATTAGAAGAATTGATGAAACTGGTAGTAATGTAGGTTTGGAGATAAACAGAGAGAAAATTAAAGTGATGAAATTTGGTCAAGTAGACTGTAATTCAGTTATTCTGAATAGTTCTACTCTTGAGCAGGTATCTCAGTTTAATTTTCTTGGGAACTATGCAACAGATACTGGTGACGTGCGGCATGAGACAACGAATAGTGATGCTGTCGGGACTTTTAAGAATCTATGGAGGGTGTGGAGAAATAGGCATATGCACCTAAAGACTAAAATTAGACTGTATAATACTTTGGTTCTTTCTACAGTTAGTCATGGTAGAGAAACGTGGATCCTCTGTAAACATAACAGGAAACTTGATACTTTTGATTCTTACGCAGTGTCTTGGATATTATGTGGTTGAACTTTGTGAGTAATGATGAGTGCAAAGGAGTCAGCAACTTCCTTTGAGCAGCATATTGTGCAGAGAGAGACTCCATTGGTTTGCCTATGTTGCTCGTATGCATAATTACAGATTAGCGAATAAGGTGATGAACAGTGTGCCTAAAGGCGTCAGAAAGAGGGGGAGATCTAGGATGCGGTGAACAGACAATGTTAAACAGGACCTTGTTAGAATTGGTGTGCAGTGGCCAGATGCAGTAGATGTAGCTCAGGACAGAGGTGTTTGGAGAATTAAATTGCACAATCTGGTTGTACCTCCGTAGCCCGTGGCTGATTGAGGATGATGATGATGATGAATATGCCCCCTTTTTGGATTTCAACTTGAAATCTGAAACTGCAATCCGGACCGCAACCCAAATCATTGTGTAAAAATTTCAATCTTTTATGATTTTCCGATGAGTTATGGCTGGCACAGACACACATCTTCTATTCTTATAGATATTACAGTGTCGGCCTGTAATGAGGTTCATATGTCCACTACAAATCCAAAAATTGAAAAATATGCTTTTTTGCCTCTCTTTGGACAAATAAATAGTGCATATTTTTTCCAAATATTCTTAAACGTTTCCGCATTTCACTGAAGGTAAATAAGTAAAAATGAAATGGAATCATCTTTAATAATTTCAGTATTGCTTTAAATAAAATAGTGGAAGTCCATTCATATAATTACAAATGCAGAATAAAAAAGAAAGCTTTAATAAAAATCTTATTACTATGTGGAGACAGTTGATTATTTATTAAATTGTCGCTAAATAAGCGGTCAATCAGCATGTTAATTAAAAGAAAATAATTAATATCTTCACATCTTTTTGGAAGAACGTTTTATTATTCTCAACCTTTTCTGTCATATGTGTTATCACTGTCATCATCAGAAATTGACTCGGCTATTTTGCGTTGCTGCACTTGCCAATGAATTGCCTTTTTTGGCGATTGTTTCTAAGACGAAACAGAAAATGAGCCGGGCACAGTTATGACAGAGCTCACACGTACACGCATGCTAATATGAAGATCTGTTCTCAATTGATCTAATTGAAAGAGCAACCTTTTCCCACGAGATTATCCTTTTAGAACTGCGAAATAGTTAGAATTCTTTTTATAATTTCGGCTGTATCGGGCATTTCTCAGAACCTCTGTAGCAAGTAGCTGTTTGAGGGATTATTTTTCACTTTAACTGGAAAAAGATTCAAGAAACATTATCAACTTTCTCCCATCGTGCTTTACTGTTTTTGTGTTATTATCTTTGAAAGCCATCATATGCTTTAAAACCATTCATACGCTACTATATTCTTCCATAAAAATAAACTTAAACATCTATTTCAGTAGTATCTTTTTCTGTTTACATTAAAAAGGAATATATGTAATTAACTGTTCTATAGCTCTAATTCGAAATATGGGAATTTTTAGTTATCACCTCTCTCCAGCAAGTTCTTCAATTATCAGCGGAACAGTGGGTTTGCTCCAACTATTTCGAATTTAGGTAAGATGTTGATCTTCTAAGCATAAAAAAGTTTCTCAACGAGTAGTAAATCCCAAATGGACAGAATGCCTGCGTCACTCGCAGTCAGAACTGACGATTACTTTTACCCTTGGAAGATGGAGAGGCTTTGAAAGGAGAATGATGGGAATGAGAAATCTCCGAATCTGTTTCCAGGGATCTCATGAACACGAAATCTCCTTCGCTGAAGAAATCCGTTGACTTCCGTGACTGACGCACCAATTGGTGCTTGTTAGCGCCACCTGCCTTAGCTGAGTACCAAGTTGCGTTAACAAGCCTAATACCTCTCGTTAGGTGCTGCTTATAAGGAGGGAAAGTGACCATTTGTAGCCTCTTTTCGCCGCTGAAAGCGTTGGCATTAACTAGACATTAAAGAGCTGAGTAGCCTCAAGCAATGCCACCAACGCAACCCTCCTAGTAATGATTCTCCTTGAACAAAGAGACAGTGATGAAGATTGGAGGTAAGGATGGAAAATAATTGAAAGTCGGAGATAAGTTGGAAACGTCTTACTGAAAATTATTATGGAATTATCTGGGTATCTCTTCAGCAGGTGTCACAGTTTAATTATCTTGGGAGCTAGGTGACAGATATTGATGACGTGCGGCATAAGATTAACAGACGAATAGGATTGCTGCGGGACTTTTAAGAATCCATGGAGATTGTGGAGACTAGGCGAATACACCTAAAGACTAAAACTAGACTGTATAATAGTTTGGTTCTTTCTAGGGTTAGTTATGGTAGTGAAACTTGGACACTTTGTAAACAAGATAACAGGAAACTAGATGCTTTTGATTCCAGATGCTTACGCAGTATCTTGGGCATTAGGTGGTTCAACTTTGTAACTAATGATGAGGTTAGGGAAAGGAGTTTGCAACCTCCTTTAAGCAGCATATTGTGCAAAGAGAGATTCCGTTGTTTTGGCCATGTTGCCCGTATGGATAATTACAGATTGGCGAATAGGGTTAAGAACAGCGTGCCTAAAGACCTCAGAAAGAGTGGGAGACCTAGGATGCGGTAGGTAGACAATGTCAAACAGGGTCTCGTTAGAATTGGTCTACAGTGGCCAGATTCAGCAAATGTAGCTCGGAACAGAATTGTTTGGAGAAATAAATTGCACAGTCTGGTTGGACCTCCATATCCCATGGCTACTTAAGGATGATGATGATGATAATGATGTACCTAAACAAAATTTAATTGGACTCTACTACTCCTGGGTTTATTTTGCTATTCAGTATGGAATCTGCAGATAGGGAGTGTCATATCCTCTCATATAAGTTAGTAACCCTCATTAAAATTACGGAACTGTGACTACAGATTCTTTAAAACAATGCCCTACGAAAATAGAGAATTCCCATGTTATGTCAATGGGAATCTCACTTCGAAACTTTACAATTTCTATAATATGCATTTAATGGAAAATTGCGACTTATGATAAATTAAAGATCACAATCAAATCTATATATGCATAACTCGATTTTCAACACTATTCGTTCAGTATTTAAAGAGCTATGACAGCTGGAATTGTTTTCATTATTTTGAGTTACACAAAGGACGGAGATAACCTAGAAGCTCAATTAGGTTTGTTTCTAGTTTCTCATAGAAAATGCAAAGATATACGAATACACAACCATGCCATCCCGGAAACTCGAACCCAATCATTAACCCTGTCATAATTCATAATTTTCCATTCATAATTGTCTAATATTAAAATAATCATTACACAAACTTTTAAAACGTATATTTTATCAAATGGTTTGAAATAATGCTTTCATTATGTAAGCTTTAATTAATTTCTGAGGTAAATTCTTATGACGCATTATTATGATGAAATATTCCAGCTTCCATAGAGCGTTCGTAAATCCATAATTCATAAAAAAAGTTCATTCTCTAAATACTAAACGTATATTGTAGAAAATTGGGATTTATCTTCAGTAACATTTTTCCCTTTAAATGCATATTTTAGAGCTATAGAGCATAGTTAAATTCCCATTGACATAGCATGGGAATTCTGTAATGTTTCGATAGTACAATGCATAGAGCATATTCCCACATCGTAAATATTCATTTCACATAAGCTCTTTATATTTCATTGCAGAAATTTCTTTTTTTCATTTTCCGAGAGTAGCGAGAGTAGAAAGAAGGGCAGGTAATTTGAGACGGCGCGGCGTTCGAAGCTGTCAGCTCAGATATAAATTGTGACAATCTGCAATCCTTTATGCATTTCGATGTGGTTGGGGTTTTTTTTGAGAGGGGGAGGGGGAAGATATAAATTTGGAGGTTCAAGCTCTTATGTATAGTGAAGATGAGACTTAGATGCATATGGAATTCGATGGTCTCAAAACTCACCGTTTACGAGTTCTTCCCCATTTTTCTGAGGGGAAAAACTGGGGTTTAAATTTGTGCTTTGATAAAGGGGAGCTGCAGACCAAATTTGATGATCGTTCGCTTGCTTGCAGCGAACATTTTGGCAAATGATTTTTTGCTATCAACGGCATCATTATAGTACTTGGAATGTTAGAGACAAATGTCGGCATTTTTTCATTTTCAGTTTTCAAAGGATTTGATATTTCATGTTGGGACTTAACTTTGCACTTGTATCAACTATCACACCTTTTTATTTTCGATGCAATTCTCTCCGTAGTTCTGTATTTGAAACGCTGTTTCACTCTCCATCACCGTACAGGAGGTTGAGACTCGCATTTTGCTTTTTCTCCGCTGTTTTCTTTTACCCAAGGATCAGAAAAGTTCAAAGGAACTATTGAAGGACCTGTTGATCAACTGCAGGGCAGAATTTTCTTCTCGCCCTGCTCTCTGTTGGGACTTAACGTCGCGCGCAGATGTTCGTAATTATTTTTGCTGTTCCTGAGACTCCGATTACGTTCTTCAAGTCTTTTTTTCTCAAACAACTAATCAGGGCAGCCTGAATTGCAGAGAGTATTTTCACCGATGACGGTGCACGCTTCGAAAGAAGAGCTTTAAAAATTCTCCCCATGTAACGTGTTTATGAAACTCTTTAGATGAAAAAAATGCTACGATAAAGAGAGCAGAGACGAGCTAATGAAAGCACACGAACGTGATGAAGTTGTCACACTTGAAGCATCCTTCTCATCCTGCTTTAGCCTTAAGAGGCTAATAGGATTTTTTTCTGCCTTGGGACTGCAGCATTCAAACTCAGAACCATTGAATGTAGATTTTCCATACGCTCAACTCAGATTACAATAGCGATGTTGGTTTCCGGTCGCCTAGTGCAAAGACAAAATTTCCATTCCGGTTCATCAGGAGCAAGATCTTTCTTCCCCCAACAACCCTCAGGTGCTAACAAGTTCTATGGAGTTTTTTTTTTAAACTCTGGGTATTTGAATTCATACCAATGAATTTTAATTAACTGCTAACGATTCTGAATTCCTACCCTTTCTTAATATATTCTTATCCTGACTTCGTAAGCTCAAGGATAAGAAACTCTTGTTCGTAGACATTATTAGAAAGGACGGAAGTTCAATGACAACTACAACAACAAAAGAGCAGAATTATTTTCAAGTTTCTCAGTTTGTTCGCCTTTTAACATTTGTATAAACTCATAAAAGGATGAGGCGAGGTTGACTTGGTAACGCGTCAAACTCGTAATCTAGAGTTTCCAGGTTCGAGTCCAAACAGTGTCAGCGTTGAGATTTATCACGGCCAACTTCTATCCTTCTCTAGGTCAGAAAAGAAACACCAACAGCCTTGGAAGGACCATAGTCCGTTGGATGGGACGTTAAGTCCCATCCAACGGACTATGGTCCTTCCCGTGTGCAGGAGAGCTGAGGGGGGGGGGAGAGCTTCCGTGTGCAGGAGAGCTTCCCGTGTGCAGGAGAGCAGCGGCAGGATGCGGGAGAGCTTCCCGTGTGCAGGAGAGCTTCCCGTGTGCAGGAGAGCTGTACTTTTCTGCATGCTAAAAAACTCCCTAGGTAGACTTGACGGGTCCTTCCACCTGTCTCCTTAGAGCTGTCCACTGATGAATCCCTTTATTCAATCTTCTCTGAGCCTTTGTGACCTCTGGACTGAAAAGTGCCACTCAGAGGCAAAGAAACCAAACGCAGCAGACAAAGATGTTATCAAGTAGTAATTAAATAAATTTTCGTTCTCAGTAATATTCTACGTTTACATATTCAGAACTGTCAGCAAAACTGGAACAAATACACTGCTGTTCCTAATTCAAGGGAATTGAACAAAAATGCAAATAGTTGAAGAAATACTTTATAGAATTTAACTAAGTTTTCGGACGATATTTAATATCACATACATTAATATTTATATTTGAAATAAAGAATATATCAAAATACTAGTCCAAATATAAATTAAATTTCCCGTGAAACACTATATGGGAAAATTTTTCCAATTATAAAAAATTACAGATCACTACAGATATTGAAGTTAATGTTAATTAGTAAGGAGTATGATTATGCCTAAAAACAATACAGCTTCCACAACGAACTCTCCTGCTTCTAATAAGATTTTCCAACAATGCAGAGGAGAGCAAATCCCACTCCTCTATGAGAGCATTTCTCAGCTCAAGAAGGATCCTTGGAGTGGGTTGATGACTTGCAATTCTTCTTTCAAAGCATCCCATGCATGTTCAACGGGATTAGGTCTGGGGACCTCGCTGGCTAATCCATTCTCTGGATATCTTCACTCTCAGGGTATTCCGCCACTATTTGAGCTCTATGTGGGCTAGCGTTGTAATCCATAAAAACAAATTCTGACCTAATTGCACGTCTCAAAAGTCCACAAAAAGCTCTAGAATCATTTCTGTATCATACGGCAGTAAGTGTCTCTCCTGAGAAAACATGGCCAGTGCGGCCATCGATAGTGATACCTCCGCAGACCAACAAACCACCCCAACCAAAACGGTCCTTTTCCATGATGTACCGAAGGTGATAACACGTCTCACACTTTCTCTCTAGACGCATTGCCGCCGAGAATCACTATTTATGCTCTATCATGATTCATCCAAAAAGAGAACCTGTTACCAGTGATCATTGGTCCAATGGAGGTGCTGCCTACCTGATACCAGTCGTGGCCTCCCGTGAGCTGAGGTAAGTGGTATGGACACTATAGGTCTTCTAGCATACAACCCTCTTTCATGAAGTCGTCGGAACACAGTTACTCTGGATACTTTCTTTCCTGTGGCATTGATAGTTCCTTATGAAAGTTGGCACACTGACACCATTATATTTCGCCTTGAAGTTAGGGACAAGAAAAGATCAACTTGAACTGTTGATACTGTGGCCCACCCTAGCTCGTTCTTCTAGAGCAGTGGTTCTCAATCCGGGCCATATAACCTCCTCCAGGAGATCATGCCGTACTTCTAGGGGGCCACATGAAAAAAATACAATAGTTGGTGAGAGTAAGATTCTGAGGGGAGGGGGCGGACAACCACCTTAACTACCATAATAAAATATTGCAAATGAGATGTAAAAATCATATATATTATTTTTATGACAAACGTATTTTATAACTTTTAATAAGGCTCCCTGGAACATTGAGTTAATATTTTAGTACATGTAACAATAAATAATGAACAGCTTGCACGTTTGCATTCGCCACAAGGATCACACTGAAGAAAGTTTCAATTATCAGAATAGTTTTTGTTAGCAGAACTTATGCTGCTACCATACATTTTAGGTCATTATGAATTTTCTTTGCAACTTAGAAATAGAGTGCCGATTTTTGGAATATATGTACGATACAAAATTTATACATAAGTAAACAGTACAGATGTTAAAGTCAATTTTTTCCAACTAAGCGGCTATGAGGGACAAAACAGAAATAAATGCAGCTATTATAGAGCATGTTCCACTGTCGGGTTGGGTTGTTTTACCTCTGAGCGGCACTTTTTTGCACACCATGGGCTAAATGGCCAGGTCACATGGACCCCGAAGGCTCAGAGAAGGTTGGGGGAGGGGACCCACTGGAACAGCTGTTGGGAGACAGTTGGTAGCCTCCCGTCAAGGCCATCCAGCGAGTTCTTTAACGTGCACAGGGTATGGCTCTCCCACACACGGGGCCACGGCTTAACGTCCATCCGACGACGGCGGCCTTTCCAAGCCCATCGGTGTCCCCTACTGACCGTGGGCAGGGCGGGGAATTTTGCGGAGATAAATCTCAACGCTGACCCAGCTGGGACTCGAACCTGGCGCGCTACCGACTGAGCCACCCCCGCCCCGCGTTCCAGTGTCTTGAAAACATCTTCGGAATCTGGAAATTACATTGTCCGACACATTCACGAATCTGGCAGGCTCTTTGTGATTGTTGGCGTTTGCATTTCAGGAAAATTATAATCCGCAAACGCTCGATAAAGTCACTCCTAATCCGAAATGAGAAACGCTTGTTACTAGAGCTATTTTTATCACCAGCTCAATTTGCATATCGCAGTCTTTCGCATTGAGAAATGAATAATTAATAACTGATAAATGTGAGTTATTTCACGATAAATATTCCCTGAAACTTTCGTTGAAGTCCAAAAAGATTGATTGAGATATTTGCAATTTTGCTTAACTTCCTTCATTTATGAGCAGCTGTGTATAAGCAGCACTACGCTCTCTGCTATACAGCAATGCCTTGATTAACGATGAAATTTATTGCATTATTTGTAACCAAGAAAAAGGTTTATATAGCGTATATGAACATGTTGCAGCAAAAGAAAAACTCGGTTTTACTAAAGAAGCAATTTTTTTAGAGTATTTTACATAATTTAAATAAAGTTTATCGTAAGGTAAACGTTACCGTAATTCCTTGTAAATATTTCTTAAATAAAGATGTAATTAAAAAAATACATAGAAAAGATGCTAAATATTACAATTATCTTTTATCTGAGTCTGCGCTATTATCCAACGCTAAATTGCTCCGCCTGCTTATTTTCATCTAACTTGGAATTAATGGGAATCAAGGGTTGAGAAACTATTCACAGGGATCATCTCACCCACAGAAGATTTCCTAAGCTGTTGATCAACATCCTTTACAGCTATAAAGGAATATTGTTGCGAATTTAAATATGGATAAGCACTGAGCGTGAGTTTCAAATGATGTATTTTCAAACAAATTACAATGGTATGGATGAAATAACTTATAAACAAACTAACTACTATTATACATAAATCAATAACACTTTTTCTACAGAGCATATAAGACCAGTCTGTCTGTTCTACTAACTACTACCTCTTCACTGTCTGTCGTATCTCTTAAATTCCTTCACTTCCGGCGTAAACAATCCTTCATCTTGTGATAGATCACTAAGTTTATCTTACTAACAACACAAAATAATCACCCGCGCACACACCTTAATAAAAATACTTCTTCTTGTTTTCACTTAACGCGCACTGACTCAAACTATCTGCCCTTGCCTCCTACATACACTTCACTGCCCTTGCCTCCTACATACACTTCACTGCCCTTGCCTCCTACATACACTCCACTGGCAGACTTATTTAACCCTTTCTTTCTGCTGACCATGCTTCAAAAAATTTTTTTATTGGTTTTTTCTAATCTCTCTCTCACTGCTATAAAAGATCTATATGGACAATTTAAAAGATCCAGAAGCCAAAAGGATTCAAAGGGACAAAAAAATCCATTATGGGACACAAAAGATGCTTTTTGGACACATTTTATAATGTACCACTCTTATGTACAAAATCCATTATGGGACACAAAAGATGCTTTTTGGACACATTTTATAATGTACCACTCTTATGTACATTTTATTTTCAAAAAAAAAAAAAAAAAATCATACATAGAAAATCTTATATCTTTCTGGTTTTTACCCAAACAAAATCAGGTATTCCCACTTCCATAATCTTCCTGATTTGTCTACCACGCAATTTCTTCACAAATGATATCTAAATTCTCCTTCCATGGAGCATAAACCTACTCTTCGTTGGCTTTTTTGGCCTGTGTGTACCTTTTTCACCCTATATCACCTCAAATAGCCACACATACCTGTGCACACTTCCCTTTGTTTAAACACAACCTCACACACACAGTAATTTTTCTTTGAATTTCCACTGGACTCAGTATAATGCTATATTTATATGCACACACACCCTACATATTGAGGGGAATAATTCACATATGGATCCCGCCCCCCCCTTCAAACACTTTTCAACTATATTTTAATTTTTTTAAATAAAAACCATGTGCTTGGCACTTCACAAATATCCCCTATCTGATGTTTCACTGCATCACTCACTTTTGCCCCATGTATTCCTATGAATACACATTTTGGCTCCCCCCAACCCAAATCTTAATCATATTCTTAGCTTTTTCACACAAAGCTACCTCACCCTCCTACCTTCCTTCTTACCAAATTTCACCTTCCTAGACTAATTTCTCTTGAGGGGGGAAGCAACTTAAGAAAAAAATTATTTTCTTGTTCCTCCCTCAAGGGAATTATATTTAGAGACCCCCTTTCTTGACCATCTTATTCCTCCTATCTTATCCTCACTGTTGGCCATTTTACGTGGAACTCACGTGACCACCCTGAGAGAAAGAGCAAAGAAAAGACTGTTCCTGTGTCCTTCTGCTTGAGAGTGTGCTGCAGGTCGGAGGTCAGGCTTCGACCAGGATAAGAATTTAGCTTGGGGGCATTCCAGCCGATGCCAGTGTTTTCCGCCAAGGATTTTGTTTGCGGCTAGGCAAGATAGGTAGCTGCAGTTTACTGTCAAGTTAGTTAAAGGCCGGTCTTTATTATTGCAAATACTAGTGTTAATAAATGTGTTGTACATATTGTAGTCTGTTGATGTGATCACCCAGCTCGCCAAATATCCTGACAAGATTTAATAGAACATATTAGGTACCTTTAAGATAACGCTCGGGACCCATGCGATTCCTAAAGATTTTTGATCCCACGAAAATATCTCGTGACAAATTTATTAAAAAAAATAAAAATAAAAATAAGACAAAATGCAAAATGCAAAAAATATCGTTAAATATACAATATTTAACATCGTTATATATTTTATTTAAGATAATATTTTGAATGTATTTTTAGTTTATTATAGCTGTTAACATTTATAATATCTCTTGGGATTAAATAAAAAGTGTGTGGTATTTTATAATCACTGATATATCTTCCATAATTGTTTTTAAATTTAGGTAGTGTGAAATAATTTTTTGCTTCTAATCTTGTATTTTTACTACGATCTATTTCCTTTTTAAACGTATTATCAAAATAATGTTTTAAAATTATATTATAAATATATAAGTTTCTGTATGATAATAAGTTCAAATAATGTAATGTATCTCTTAATGTCGTATAATTTGTTCAAAGTTTTATAGGTATTATTATTTTTGCTATTATAAATTGAAGATTTTTCAATATTCTTTATATTTGGTAGATTTGTTGTACCATGAATGGCTACACCATAAGATATAACTGATTCACATACAGATTTATACAATAAAATGTAAGTTTTAGTATTAAATATATATCTTAATTTTTGAATTTTAAAATCAGATAATCTGAGATATTCACATATTTTAGAGATGTACATATTCCATCTAAATGGTTTTTCAATATATATATATACCTAGATATTTTATGTAATTTCCATGTTCAAGTTTATAACAATTATAACCAGAGTCATTAGTAAATTTTTTTTTCAGGACAATTTATTTTACGAGTTTTAATGAAAAAATTATTATCTGATTCATTGGAGAATGTATTATCATCCGTTTAGGTTTTTTATTATTTAAATAGATTTTATTATGATTTAACCATCTTATAATATCATTATAATCCAATTGGATTTCTTCAATACTTTTATTTAAATGTTTGTTGCTGTTCGTTATTAAAATATCATCTGAATTTAAGAAATTATCGCTTTTAAAATTTAAAAGTGGAAGATCATTTATATATATTGTATTATAAAAAGTAAAGGACCCAGAATAGAGCCTTGAGGAATTCCGAAATGAAACTAATTTTTTTGAGCTGTAAGAATTGCCTATTTTAGTGATGATATATCTGTTTACTAAATAATTCTTAAATAATTCTAAATAATTAATTTTAAATAACTGTTTTATTTTAAAAATTAAATTAAAAAATTCTTAAACTTTAAGCTCTATTGGTAAATAGCCTCACAGGCAGTTTGTAATGAACTATATTCTTCTTCATTGTTGGATGTACAAAAGAAATTACCGTCATTTGCATAAGCCGTACATTGGATAGGACGAAGACTACTAGAAATTTCAAATTGAAAATTATAAAAAAAATATTCCTGGTACGAACCTTGAATGACTCCACTTTCGGTGGTTTTATTCGACCATCGAAATTTGCAATTAGGTGTGTTCGGTGATTAATGAGGTTGGTGAGAACTCTCACAATCAGACTAGGTATGCTAAGGCTGAGTAATTTTTGAATTAAATAGGGTCGTTTTAATTTATCGCAGGTCTGATCTAAGGGACCTGGGTTCGAGCCCCGGATAAGGCATGGCTGTTTGTGTCGTTTTTCTGCTGAGGTTCTACCATCCTCTCAGACCTTCTACTATGGCATATAAACTGGCAGGCTCCTGTCAGTCCTCTGTGGCAAGCAGCTGCTTGAGGGGGTATTTATTTTATATTACTTTTCAAAAACCAGGAAAATGACATCTGATGAAATGACAATTGATTTTTGTTAAAGAAAATAAGGAAAATAAAAACATAAAACAATGTAAAAAATATTAAATGTCATGTCAGCAGTCATGATTTTGAAAGATCGATAATAGCTCCTAAAACGCCTTTCTCTCCCTTTGTCGCCGTTAATAACTCGAAATATGTCCGCTGTTTCATTGCAGCAGCGCACGCGACACATAATCACCAGCAAGTAGCCAAAAGCTGGCAATACATGCACACGCGCACAGGGAGCTTTTCCCTTAACCGGACATCGCTACAGAAGACGTACTCGGCCACTTGATTAGTCGTGCATTAATTAGATTGGCGGCCTCAGCCATTCAGTGAATGGAATGAAACTCTCCTTGCCAGCGAAGGAACTTCTGCTTCAGCAACTATGACCTCGAGCGCCATCCGCTGGCAGGCAAAGGAGAGCGCCAGCCGCCGACAAGTCGTGTTCCGATCGAACTCCGATGCGTCGTCGACCTATCAATTAAACCAACAGTCGACAACGGCCACTGGCTCACTCAAAAGAAACGGAAAACGAGCGAAAGTCACGAGGAAGAAGCAAACGATTACGTGGTCAACACTGAAATCTTTTGACGACATCAGATACTTCTCTCTTTTCACTATCTAATATTTTGACACCCCTGCTCTTCAATTCAATGCTAATCGTCAAACCTAAACTTCCTTTTCTAGTCTTTTGACGTTGAAACCTTTCATTTTTAAAATTAATGATGTGTTGCGTATCTAGTCCTAGAAGTATTTTCGAGGGCTGATGGAAATTAAAGGTTCGTTTTCAAATGATTAACGTTTTTTCGAAAATCCTCAAATAATCAGTCTACGGAGGTTCAGGCAGACTTTAATTTTGCTCTTCAAATATATGTAGCATAGAAAATCGATTCGCATTAGATTATTGAAAGTCAATTCTGTTCCTGTGACGTTCCACATTGTCATTCCACCTCATTATTGTCTGCATTCAGAAGAGTCTCCAAGAGCACAGTTCAAAGGTGGAAGTGGACCAGGCTCTTGCTTTGTTCTAAATGGATCTCAGTCGACTTTTAGTCTACTTTAGCCATATTATTGTAAGTGCATGACCTTCGTTCGCCTTTGCCTTATCCAGTCATTGAAAAAAACCTATATTCCAAATGGTCACGCGCAAGAAATGTTTTCATTATGATGTCACATTTCATTTTTCCAGTTGTCGCCGTTTAATCATCCTTTCTTTTGTGTTCTCAAATTTTCTTACGTAAGATAAAGAGGATTAGTAGAAATATATGGCAACAGAAGGAATGAAAAAGGTGTGAAACATGACGATGAATCACGAAATATTGCACTGACTCTGACCTTTGGGCAGGAGTGTTAGGTCCCTTTGGCATTGGTAGTTCCAATAGCACTGGGCAAAGTCTCCTACAGGTAAATAAACTTAATGGTTTGCTAATAACGAACACATATTGCAAACTGTGGAACACTTATAAATACACGTGGGTTTCACTTGATGGGTTACACAGGAATGTGATAGATTACTGGCGGAAATTGAAAAAAGAACACCCAGAAGGAATTCTTTTAGGAACGTCAACGGAAACCGTGATCGAAGATTGAAAGTCATTGGATGAAATAATGACGTCACTGAGGCACCGACAACATGCAAATGTACGTAGCGCGTATTTAAGGACTAGGGTGGATCCAAAAAAAGAAGTTATTCACTTGTGTCGTGTTGTTCAGTGCTCTTTGAAGAAACTACCATGTCTGAATGACACAGGCGCATAACATTTGTTCAGTTGGCGGAGTTTAAGCGAGGTTGTATAGTGGATCTTAGGGAAGCAGGTTGGTCTTTTCATCAAATTGCACACCGCACTGAACGAGAGGTATCGGCAATGGTACAATAACTGCGTCGATGGTCAGAAGGGCATTCGCACACTCGCAGATGTGGTTCCGGCACACGTGTGTCTGGTGTTTGTACAGGGTACACTGAAACGCAGAGTTACGGATGCACGAGAGGATCGGCGTATCAGGAGGGCGGCAGTGGCAAAGCGGACGGCTACAGCATCACAAATTCGATCCTCTCTCATACCAAGGGTGTTTACAAGAACAATAAGCAATCGTCTTTTGGAAGCAGGACTACGGCACGCATGCCGCTGACATGGTTACCACTGTCACCAGGTCACTGTCAAGCACGTTTGCAGTCAAGTTTGGTGTCAAGAACGAGTTCATTGGAAGGAAGAATGGCAGTCTGCGGTTTTCAGTGATGAAAGCCGATTCTGCTTAGGAGTATCAGATGGTCGTATATGCGTCCGAAGGCGACAAGGTGAGTGGCTTCTTCCATCATGCATCCACCTGCGACGCACAGGGCCCTCACCGGGCATCATGTTGTGGGGAGCGATTAGCTATCACTAACGTACATGTCTGGTGTTTGTACAGGGTACACTGAATGGCAAATACGTATGTCAGCAACATCGTACAACTGGTTGTCCTGCCATATTTGAGTGTAATCCCAAATGCGATATTCCAGCAGGATAACAGTCGTCCACATTCCACCCGGGCAACTCAACATGCTCTTCAGGCAGTGCACCAACTCCCTTGGCCAGCACGCTCTCCGGACTTGTCTCCAATCGAGCATGTCTGGTACTGGATCGGACAAAGACTCTTCCGCGGATTGCGGCAGGCAACGATCATCGCTGAATTACACGTTCAAGTTGAAAGCTCATGGAGTGGTATCCCCCAGCGCGATATCCAGCATTTGTACGACCGATTGCATGCCAGATTGGAAGCTTGTATTGATGCTCGAGGGAGGTTCAACATCTTACTAATATATGCCTTCTGTAAAATGTAATCCTCATTAAAAGGTAAAATGAACATTGACTCACTTCACACGTGTATTCACTGTCCTTTCTCAACAAGTTGTTTCTACTAAAAAAATCTTATAGATTATGCATCAATTGTTAATGATGTTCTTTTTCCAATTTCCGCCAGTGTATTTTAATTAATAGCAAATGGATTAGTTCTGTTAGGATTACCAGATCATACAGAGGAACCGAATTTGGAACTGACCATTACCTGATCAAACGTGTCTTGCAACTGAAGCTTAAAGAATGTTGTGCCCAGATTAAGGGAATTACCTTTAACACTAAAGGTCTTAAAGATCCAGATATAGTCAAAGCATACCATGATAAGATACTTATTACGACAATCGTGGTTTGCTCACTGCTGAAGTTGAGAAAGAATTGAATCAGTTTAAACAGGCTTTTCTTGAAACCAACAGTACTCATTTGGATAAAAGGGAACAGAGGAACTAAAATTATTTGAGTGATAAGGCTATGGAACTTATTTTTTAAAGAAGGAAGTGCAGGAATAATATGAATCAATACCATATTAGTCCTAATAGAAGGCATTACAATGAGCATAATAAACCTCTAAAGGATCAGCCAACCGCTGATAAGAATCTTCGGCTTGATAGCTTAACTGAAAGAGCAGAGGAAGTAGTTAGTCAGCTCAACAGCATGGGGGTTGTACCATACAGTTAATTTACTTATGGGAAGAAACAGATAGGTACACAGGAATGAGGGATAAACATGGTAAGGTGGTTGAAGGTTAGAATCTTGTGATGGTTAGGTGGGTTGAACATTTGAGAGATGTTATAAACAATGTGATTATTTCTGTTTCTAATGAGGATAGATGTATTACTAGCTTTAATGTTGACCCTATATCACACTCTGAAGTCGGTTCGGCTATCTCTAAATTAAAACTGCATAAATCCCCAGGGGTGGACAAAATCATTACTGAAATGCTTAGAGCTGGGAACATTTGTGTTGTCACATGGCTGACTGAAATTTTGAATATTTTTAAGATAAAGGTGTTGTGCCTAAGGATTTTACCAGAGCTATTATTATCCCAATTTTTAAAAAAGGTGATCACAGTTCTTGTGATAATTATAGGGGAATTAGTTTACTTTCTGTTCCAGGTAAAGTTAATTGGATGATTATACTTAATGGAATTAAGAATTTGGTTGCTGTACAACTGCGTGATGTACAGTGTGGATTCAGAGGTGGTAGGGGATGTATTGATCAAATATTTTCACTTAGGCAGATTCTTGAGAAATATTTTGAGTTTCAGAAACCTGTGGTTACTATTTTATAGATTTCAAAAAGGCTTTTGATTCTATTGATCGACATAATTGTGGTTGATTGTTAGATGATATGGAATACCTGATAAGATAGTTAGTGTAATGAAAGCTCTCTATAATAACACTGAGTCGTGTGTGACAGTTGGTACGGTACGTCTTGCAGCGATTAGTTTAGCATTGCTAGTGGAGTTAGACAAGGATGCGTTTTGTCTCCTTTTCGGTTTCGTTTGGTTATTGATTATGTTATGAGGAATTCTATGCAATGGGAAGATTTTGTCCTTTAATGGTCTAGAGATTTCAAAATTTCTGATTTAATTATGCAGATGAGTTGTCTCTGTTGGCTAATGATATTGATGAGATGAATTCTTTCATTAGGGCTGTTGATGAGGCTGGTAACAGAGCAGGTTTGGCAATAAACAGAGATAAAACTAAAGTGATGAAAATTAATCATCAGACGGTATTTCAGTTGCTTTGAATGGCTGCACTCTTGAGCATGTATCTGTCAGTATCTGGCAACCTAGCCCTGCTTCAGGGCTGCAATCTGTGGTAAACAACAACACGAAACATATGGCAAATCTGTCTGTGGGTCGTGCATGGCCCAGAGTGAATGTTATATGGCCATGACACCTCACAGAAGTATTCTGCTGTGTATAAGGGTTCAGTGTAGCCAGTGGAGGGCTGTTGACCTTGGTAAACGAAAGCGCAGGTGACCTCAACCGAAGGTGAAACGTTTACCGGGGCAGTGGGAAAAAAGGGGTAATGAAGGAGATTGACGACTCACTCGTGTAAAGGCGGATTTAGTTCCGAGTGAAGGGGAGTAGACAATTTTCAGTGGGAATAGCCCTGTGATTTTCTGTGGGATGTATGCGCTGTGATTTATCTGTGAACTGAATTGTCCTGTGCGTTTAAATTGGTGCTACATAAGGTATAATATATATAATAATATACCTGAGATGGAAATAAGATCTACGGTGCTGACGGTTGTTTAAAATAAGTTCGCTACTGCCCATTGGCTACCTCCCATTAACTTGTCATAATAAATAAATGTTGTTGTTTAAGATATCTGGCTGTTGAGCATTAATCGACGTGGCAGATATTGAATATATATATAGCAAGAATAGATTTAATAAAGCAAGGGAGCGCGTAACAAGCATTATAAAATCTAGCAATATCCCAGTTCAATTATCTTGGGAGTTATGTAACAGATACTGGTGATGTGCGGCATTACATAAAAAAAGAATAGGAATTGCTGCTGAGACTTTTAGGAGTCTGTGGAGAGTGTGAAAAATAGGCGTGTACACCTAAAGACTAAAATTTGGCTGTATAATAGCTTGGTTCTTTCTAGGATTAGTTATGGTAGTGAAACTTGGACGCTTTGTAAACAAGATAACAGCAAACGTGATGCTTTCGATTCTAAATGTTTACGCAGTATCTTGGGCATTTGGTGGTTCGACTATGTCAGTAATGATGAGGTTAGAAGAAGGAGTCATTAACCTCCTCTGAGCAAAATATTGTGCAAAGAGATGCTGCATTGGTTCGGCCATGTTGCCCGTATGCATCACTATAAATTAGCAAATAAAGTTATGAACAGTGTGCCTAAAGGCTTCAGGGGAAGGGGGAGACCTAGGATGCGATGGGTAGACAATGTCAAACACGACCTTGCTAGAATTGGCCTAATGCAGCAGCTGCAGCTCAGAACAGACACGTCTGGAGAGGAACATTACACAGTCTGGTAGGACCTCCATAGCCCATGGCTACACGAGGATGCTCATAAATGAAACGTATTATGTCTGTGTACATTTTGAATTCTGGGTAAGTTTTATAGAAGAAGATTTACAAAATTCAAAATTTTGATGCGTTTAAAATGTTTTTATTAATCTAAATTTTAAAATCTGTGAAACATGGTTGTCAGTTTACTCCAAAACGCGAAAATTATTCTCTCAGGACCCTGTGGGGTTGTGAGGACTTTGTGTTCTGTGCATGCCTTTGATAGGTAGACTATTGCAAATCCTATTTTCTAATCTGTCGTTGTGTATTCCCACAAATGTTGAAACCAACGTAATCTCTCCCTACATGAAGTACTACCTAAATGACCACTCTTTCCTCTAAACCATTGTTCTTCAACCCTTTTCTGCATTGTCCGAGTGGTTAGCACCTTTGGCTACTGATCACAAGGACCTGAGTACATGATATAGATAAGACATGGATATTTCTTTTCAGTGCTGTTTTTCTGCTCAGGTTTCGCCTTCCGCACAGCATTCGCCGTATGACGCATTTAATTGAGAGTCTCCTATAGACCTCCGTGGCAAGAGCTGCTTGAGGCGCAATTTTTGTTTTATTTTTACCGCAAAAATGAGAAATCAAATTCGTAATTAACATATTTCCTCTTATTAATGGGAAATATACAACTAGAGAATAGCATAAGGCCTATGATGAATATGAGTTATTGTTACTTATTTATTTTATCTCATGACCAACATTTTTCTGCTGCATCCGGAACTTCGGAGTGAAATACTTCCATGAAATCAATATTTCGAAACCGTACAAGAGCAAAGTTGGTCAGGTATCGGAAAACACTCAACATAATTTCATGATGGTAGCGGCCAATTGCAGCTAGGCATGCATTGGAAGGAGAGCTATACACCAATCCCCTGTGATGATGCACAGAACCGGCAAGGCCTATCACCGAATGTTTTACCCCGCCTTGTTGTGGTGCAGGCCGCTAGTACCTTTCAAATGTTGTGGAAGGGAACGGAAGAGGAGGGTTTTCATTTCAGTGTGGCCTACTGATCTAGACAACTATGGCTACTTTTCTTTTTTTTTTCTACCCTGATGAGGAGTGGTTAACTGGTGCTGACCATATAGTATACTAATCTGAATGGAATAATGGCTCTGAACTTGATTATGGAATTGCTGCATTGACGGACTTTTGTTGAGGGAAAACCTTCCGCTCTATTTTCTATTTATTTGTGGTTTGATAGTCCCAAGTGAATAGATTCACAGGATACGTTTTATCAGCTAGTAGATAATCCAGATCAGAGGCCATCTCAGGTACCTAAACTCTTGTTTCTATGAACATTATTAAAGTTTACGTTGGAGGAAGTCTTCCAGTGTAGATGGCTTCAGCCTTTAGTATGGGGGAAATGATTGTAATTAGGAGATTGTTTGATATTGTCGGCACTTCCTCCCTAAAAAAAAATAGTTTCTTTAAACATCAAACTAACTGTTTTCTCTCCATATGTAGTTGGAATGAGAGGACCCTGCACAGAGCTTATTCTCTTGATGTCCTCACCCTAGGATTCCACCGTTACAACTTAGATATTTTCGGCTTGCAAGAAACCTGATAGACAGATAAATGTCAGATACTTAAAAAATCTTAAATTTCTCTTTTCAGGGAGGGAAGATAAAAAGCATTTCCAAGGTGTAGGTTTGCTTCTCAGCAGACACGCTAGTGATGCTTTCAAACAAGCATTAAAGACTTAAATGTTATCTGTTGTTATGATCACACTGAGGACGTAACAATCCAATGAGGAGAGAAAGATGGGTTTTATGGTCAACATCAAGGTAGTTTGAATTCCGTCAAGAAAGAAGATATTACCCTAGTTTTAGGCGACTTGAGTACAAAGTTGGTACTGTGACCTTTGGGGAGAGGGGTAGGTCCCTTTGGTATTGGTAGGTGCAATGGCAATAGGGAACGTTTCCTACAGTTAAGTAAATTTAATGGAGTGAGAATAATTAACACTAGTTGCATAAGAATAGTATTGATTATATATTAATTAACAGAAAATGAGCTAATTCTGTTAGGAATACCAGGCCATATAGGGGAGCTGAAATTGAATCTGATCATTACCTTATTAAAAGTGTTTTGTAACTTAAACTTAAGAAGTGTTGTTCTAAAAGGTTTACCTATAAAACTGAAGCTCTGAAAGACTCAGTTATAGACAAAGCTTAGCATGATAGGTTTATTTAGCATTATTGTTCTTATCATCTTCTTTGCTGACAAAGCAGAGGAAGCAGTTAGAGAGCACAGCAGCAGAGAGCTATACCAATAGTTAACGTTTTGTGTGGTAGAAAACGGACAGGTATACAGGGATTGAAAGATAAATAAGGTAAGGGTATGCACTGAAGTGCCATTGAATTGAATAGTTGTTAGGCTGCCATCATTGAATTGATAGCAACCTAGTAATGTGTTGGACCTCCTCTGGCCCTGATAACCGCCGTCACACGACGAGGCATGGACTCCACAAGCTTGCGTAAATATTTCACAGATATGGCGACTCATGCATCTTTCAGAGCTGTCCACAATTCTCTCCAGGTCATTGGCTGATGGGACACGGGCCCGAACACTCTGCTCGACGTTATCCCAAAGATTTTCAATGGGATTTAAATCTGGACTTCTAAGTGGCCAATTCATTATTTCAAAGCCAACAGAATGCGCCTGCAACCACGTAGTAGCCAACCCGAACCTGTGAGATGAATAGTTATCTTGCTGGTAAACGCTATCTCCTTTGGGATGCATGATGGCCATAAATGGGTGTAAATGGTCAGCCATGAGTTCTACGTACCGGGATGCATTGAGAGTCGTCAGTACAAGTACCAAAGGTCCCACAGACGTCCAACTGAAGACACCCCAGGCCATCACTGAGCCACCACCAGCTTGTACTGTTCCGACCTGAAATGCAGGATCCGTGGCTTCATGGGTTGTCGCCATACCCTCAGTATCCCATTGGCATGATCAAATTTAAATCGGGATTCATCACTCCAGGCTATCCGCTGCCAATTTTCAATGGTCTAGTTTCGAGGTTCTTTAGCCCAGGCAAGGCTTTGAGCCCGATGTGCCATTAGGAGTGGGAATCTCGTAGGTCGGCGACTCCCGCAGCCGAGACAATGAAGTGAGTGTTGCATGGTCCATGCACTGACTTTCCGGCTGGAACCTGCGTTCATATGAGAGGTGATTTCAGATAATATCTGGCTCCTATCGATCCGTACGATGCAGGCGAAGGTCACGATCATTCAAGGCTGGTTGTCCTTTGCAGTTTGTCTGGGTGCTTGTTCTTTCGTCGGAATTTTCATATTCCCAGAACACTCTTGAAACTGTCGTACGAGAAAATCCAAGTTCGTTGACAATTTCGGAGATCGAGTGTTCCATCCGTGGGGCACCTACAATCTGCCCTCTGTCAAATGCATCTAAATCCTGTGCCTTTCCCATTATGCTTCTCATAACGAATGCTTGGGGAAGCCAAAGTTGACAGTTATATATGACCAGAGTTTGACCAGAGTACTTGCAGTACTGAATTTGGATAATGTCTCCTATCCCTAATTCAATGGCACTTCAGTGTAGAAGGTGGGGATTCTGTCACAGCTAGGTGGGCTCAGCATTTCAGTGATGTTCTAAACCAGTGGGTCTCAACTTTTTATGCTTCACGTAACCCCTGGAAATGTGTATGTAACTGGCGTATCCCTTGTATAGATAGATAAAACTATAGTTATAGTATAACAATGGGAATAAAATAAAACATCTATATATATATATACATTAAATTTTATATTCATAAATTACATATATCGATAAACACAAAAATGACCTAAACAATTATAATCAGTAGCAGTGTTGCCAACTTAGCGATTTTGTTACTAGATCTAGCGACTTTTGAACTCTCACGGCGTACCCCAAAAAATTTTACCGCGTACCCCACGTTGAGAACTCCTATTCCAGATTCTTGAGAAATGTTTAGAGTTTCAGAAACCTTTGGTTACTAACTTTGTAGATTTCAAAAAGGTTTTTGGCTCTGTTGATCGTCATAATTTGTGGGTTGATCGTGAGATCGTATGGCATACCAAACAAGTTAGTGTTATTATAGAGAGCATTCATTATGTTAACTGAGTCGAGTGTGAAAGTGGTAAGGCTTATAGCAACTGGTTTAGCATTACTTCTGGTGTTCGACAAGGGTGCATTTTGTTCCTTTTCTCTTTAGTTTGGTTATTGATTATGTTAAGTGAAATTCTGTTGAAGAGGAAGATTTTGACTTTAGGTAGTTTAGATGTTCAAAAATTTATGATTTAGATTATACCGATATCTAGGTTATAACGCTGGAGTTCGTATGTGAGGACGTCAAGAGAATAATCTCTTGGTATAGTTAGCCCATTTCAAGTGTTTGTGGAAAGAAAATGATTGGAGGTTTATTAAGGAAACTAGGCTTGTTGAGAATGGTAGGGCAAACACTATCAAACAACCCGTCCTTAATCTCAGGCATATGGAAAAGACCCGTTTACCCAACGCTAAATGCTTAGGTACAAATGTTGGTAGGAATTTTAGACACTATCTTTTATAAGTGGTCCTTCTGAAGTAGAAAAATCAAAAGGGAAACTGACCTGATCGAGATACATAGATGCAAAGATGCGAATAAAAAGTTATCTATCAATTGATATAAAGTATCCTATAACTTTAGGACTGACAATCCGTAAACCTCCTTTTCAGAATCATCGACTATCTTAGAATCAAGCGCACACTGCCCCTGTAACCCAAGCGCACATTGCAGACCAGATGCCTGCCGAGAGGCAGTGCCAATCCAAGGGTAGATGTCACCCCAGCTTCAACTTACTTTTCGAAATCAGCCGGTATTTTCAATTCTGAGAAACCACAATGCAGTGAAATCCTGTGACTCAAACTCATACTATGAGACCTGTCTAAAAGTTTAGCCCACTTTTCCAATAAATTACCATCTTAGAATCCAACCAACCCACTTTATCAAGCAGCCCTCTATAAAAGGCAACCCCAACCCACATCTCTGAGTACCCTCGTGTACAAGAGCAACTCAAATCTACGGTTTTGGCTGTTCCGCTAAAAACCAACCACTATTTTGGATTCTGAAAAGTGTTTTAAATATCATTGCTTACGGAAAAGATTGATCCTCGAAAAACGTCTACTACAATTGAAACAATTAAAAAATTTACATTCTCTATTTCCTGGTCCTCATTGTGCAGATAGAAAAATCTCTTTCAAAAGCCGAGTGACTTAAATTTTAAGTTACTTTTCCTCATAAGGATCTTTTCACGGAATAATCCTCTGAATCATCCAGGATTCTTTCATTCTAAAAGCATGAGATTGCACCAATGTTTCTCAATCAGGGGCTGCGACACGACACTGACCGGGGCGCGAGAACTGATGGCGAAACATAATTAATCAAAGAAATAAAGAGAATATTTTACTTAATTCTAAAAATCAAAATTTCATGAAAAATGTGCGGAGTATTTTTTTCACCTACTTCCGAGTCCTTAAACACTTATATTAAAAAAGAGCACCGAGGAAAAGAAGAAAAAAATAGGTTCGCCTAAAGTTCGGGCCGCAAGACCAGCCCTGGTAGACAATGGGTTAGACGGTCTAGAACAAGAGTGAGCAAAATACAGATAAATATTGCTGTCGCAACACTCAAAATTCCTAAAAATCTAATAAGTCCGGAACAATCTTTGGGTGTCAACACTGGTAAAAAAATCCTTTAAAAACTCCTATAAACATTCAACATTGAATGTCTCAATTCAAGAACTGACTTTTAAGAAACTACTAGTCCAAACTTGAAACATATGCATAAATGCAACCCCTACTTCAAAATCAACATATAAAACCCTACTCCAAAATCATACACCATTTTGTAATCTGTGAAGTCCACAATGCGGTGAATTCCCCTGTAACTCAGATGGAAGTTGCGGAGCAGTCCCTTACAATGGACTGCACATACTCGTAGTATATCTTTCCCCAATAAGGTTTTAGCCGCACCTCCGTAAAAATTATAAGTAACACTTCAGTGTTTAGGTCACTTTTCAACTAGAAATTGAACTATTCTTATCTTCTAGACCATTGATTGGTCCAAAGTTTCATTTTTCTCCAATCCCTGGGATAAGGAGGCAAATCGAAGTTATCAGTGTGTTCGTCTCTTGACCTTCATACTCTATAACCAAAATTTCAAATTTCTCGCATAAATAGATCGCTTGCAATGTTCTTTTAAAATTTCCCATTTTCCACATTTAGCGCCTCTAAACAATGCGGATTGAAAAGGTTCTGGGGGATTTGAAAAATATCAATCTTAACACTTCATTACCACTGACGGAACTCAAAAAAAAAAAATATTATTTATTACAGGAAACAAAAATTTTGTGTCCCCTCCCCCGAGGGGGACAAAGGACCAATTATTGCTCTCTATACAAATTTCATGATCATCACACGTCACCACACAAATTGAAAACATTTTCATAAAATAGATCGTTTGCAATATTAATTTAAAAAAAATAAATTAAAACAATTAAAAGAAAGTAATTAAAAGCAATTAAAACTTTTGGGGACTTTGAAAAGGGCGAATCGTAACATTTCATCAATTTCCATTTAACCCAAAAAGAATTTTTATCTTTAAAAACAAAAGAAAGTTTTAATGTCTACAGACTGACAGACTAACCACATAGTTAAAATATTAGATCTTTTTTTGTAAACGAGTTAAATAGAAATTCAAAACTTCCTGAATGCAAATGCAACATACCCGCATTTCTTTGTTATCAAATGCTGTCTCTGTAGTTGAAGATCCGATTTGGACAACACATATCGCCTCTGAGGAATGTGGGATGCTCGCCTTTTGATACCATCTCTATCAAATGCAACATAACGCATGTCTCTGCAATAAGTATTTTTAATTCAGTCTTCAAATTGTCTATTGCCTACTGTGGCAGCGTTTGAAAACGTTGGCCCAGCCAACGATTTCAACGCTGCCACAGTAGTGATTCATTCTTGAGAACGAATCACTAAAGTGATTCGTTCTCACTTGGCCTGCTCAATTTTGGGCGTTTTTTATAATTCGGACCACTGATTCATGTTGACAGAGGAATGACCCTGGTTTCAACTTTACTCTCGGACAATAGAAATAGTCTTTTTTTTCTTTTTGTTGCATTTCTGGGTTGAATGCATTTTTTGTTGTTTTTGGTCGCTTTTCAGAATCTGGAAACAGCTATATTCCCGTTCCCAGTTCAGCGTCTGTGAACAAAAACTAATTAAGATTGAAAAAGTGCCGGATATAGAGAAATCGCTCCGTCGGTTGCTACAGCTCAAAGTTTGGGTACCCGTCAGGGATTTAGAAAATGTTCATGTAAAACGCAGTGTGTCAACAAAAAATGTATTTGTTTTAGAAATAATGTTCTATGCAATTGCAAATGCCATTTTAGTAATCCCTGTTGTAACAAATGATTTTATTGTGTCTTTATATAAATAACATTTTGTATGTTGTATAATTCAGTCAGATTGTTTATTTTACACTTTAACTGTCTATCATTAGTTATTTCATAGAATAACTAGTTAAAGTGTGGAATTATTAATTTATTACACGCTTTAACTGACTTGATCAGTTATTTCATGAAATAACTAGGTATTCTATGAAATAACTGAATTATACACTTTAACGTTAACACATATATATATAATAGAGTGCACTCCGTACGACGGAAGTTTTCACTTGGCATAAAACTCTTTACAATTTATTCGTCCTACACCCTGTATAATTTTCTCCTCCTCCCGAGTGGTTAGCACGCTTGGCTACTGATCTAAGGGACCTGGGTTCGAGCCCCGGATTAGGCATGGATGTGTGTGTCGTTTTTCTGCTGAGGTCCTGCCATCCTCTCAGATCTCCTACTATGGCATATAAACTGACAGGCTCCTGTCAGACCTCTGTGGCAAGCAGCTGCTTGAGGGGGTATTTATTTATTTATTTATTATTTAGGAGAAGTTTGAATGCAACTCTTTCAAGTGGTAACAGATGGCATTCCCCATGTCATTTTGAATAACTGCCAATGCTAAGTCTATGAGAGACACAGGTTTTTGCTGCTAATGTTAAATCTGAGGAGATTTAGAGAAATTAAAAACCGCCCACCCCAGTTTTGTTGATTAACCTCATCGGGTTCACATACAGCCAATAACCTTCCCATGAGTGAAGGGAATGTTCATGCAAAGTTTGATGCCCCTAGCATTTCTGAGGGACAAGGGCACAAGCATGTAGACACACAGGTAGACAAACTTTCTTCTTTAAATATTAAATATATTTTCGTCTCTGTTCGGTTACTAGCATTTCGAGAGTGATGTGCTCCCCCCCCCCCACTGATCCGACCCTGGATGGAATGATTGCGTTTTTTATAAATCTTGGCAAAAGACGCAGAAAACAGGAAGAAAAAAAGAGGAAAGGAGCAGAGTTTTGACTGTTTAACCTCTGAGAGGCATTTTTTTACCAAAATGGGCTAAATGGCCAGATCACAAGGATCCCGAGAGCTCAGAGAAGGTTGGGGGAGGAAACCCACTGGACAGCTGTTGGGAGACAGATGACAGCCTCCCGTCAAGGCCATCCAGCGTGTTCTTTAACGTGCACACTGTATGTCTCTCCCACACACGGGGCTACGGCTTAACGTCCCATCCGACCAACGGCGTCCTTTCCAAGCCCATCGGTGTCCCCTACTGACCGATGCAAACCAAAATACTTGTGTACAGCAACCAAAAATTTGGTTGCTGTACGCCGGGCGGGGAGCTTCGCGGAGAAAAATCTCAACGCTGACCCAGGAGCGAATCGAATGGGAACTGCAGATTACGAGCCTCGCTCACGAGATCTTCTTTGTTCACCGCCATTTTGTCAGTACTTAAATAAACAGTCTTTAAGAGACTCTCAACTTCAGTTTTTCAACAAGCATTTGCTTGTGGATCATCGCCTAAAGAATACTTTCCGATTTCTACATTCTGGTGTGGATATTAGAGAACTTCTCTCTGAAATTTACCTTATTTTGGGAGAGGAAGATTCAGTGGAAGTGGCGCAAAATCTGTGTCAATCATCACTATGGTTTCGGCTGTCGCTAGCGATAAAATTAGCATGTGGAAAACCTCTACAGTGAATAATGTGGAAATAGATTTTCAATACTTTCGATTTACCATTAAGAGAAATTAATTATCTCGAAATTGCCATTTTATATTTCCAACTAAGAAATATCAAATGAAATGGCGACCTGTGGCATAGTGCACGAAATAAAAAGTGAAAAGTATCGTGAAGAAAAATTAAAAAAAAAATACTTACTGGAAACAGAATTATGAAATTAAAATGGAAATTGCAGTGCCAAACTACATACTGGTCTCTGGATTTACAGCAACTATATCGTATTCTGGAATGGTTAAACTGTGTCGAAGATGTAAACTTCTTGGGCACTTTGCAGAAAATTACCCCAACGTTACAAAAAATCGTAAAACCTTTTCAGTCATTGCTTCAACGTACAAAGGACAGCCTGAACGTGAACGAACAGAAGAAAATCTAGTGTAAAAGAAGACCTATGAAGAGTTGCAATATGAAAAGGAGGTGGGTCAAGTCTCGGCCGCAACTCAGACCTCTCCCGACCCTCCACAGAATGCTCCGGAAATTCCTAAAGGAACTGATAAACGGCAAGAATATAAAGTATTAACCCCTGCCCAGCCAACAGCTTCTGCTGAGAAAATGAATGAAAGACAAACAACCACTCTAAAGCAAAAAGAAGCTACGTCTGAAAAATCCCAAGAGGACCATCAGCCAAATATGTGTCTGAATCGCAAGTTATATCGCAAATAAGATTTTTTATTATTCCTAGCAGACAGCGATGGAAGCATTTAGAAGGTATACCAAACAGTGTGAGGAACTTTAAAAGTACTCTCACAGCTCAACGGAAAGTTAAGCCAGAGTTCCAGAAGTTTTATACTACTTGCTCTTAATGAACATTACGCTCATCTTCAGCCCAGTTACATAAATGAACAATGTACATCTTTATTACTGCTGTTCCACGAAGGAGGAATGGACTCAGTTGAACGAACCCTGCTTGATTATGCTGAAGGAGATGATGAGTAAACTGGTGGTGTTTTTGGTTTTTAGCTTCTGCTTTGCCCTTTCTTTCCTCTTTACTTTTCTTCTTTCACTTTCTCTTCATTTTCCTGTTTTCTTTTCATTCCCTTCTCTAACCATGTAGTTTACTGAGACGTCCGATGTCTCTTTCTAAATACCTCCTGAAGCAGCTGCTTGCCACAGAGGTCTGACAGGAGCCTGTCAGTTTAATACGCCACATTAGAAGATCTGTGAGGATGGCGGGTCCCCAGCAGACTTTTTGCCAACTAGTACGCTATGTTTCCATGTGGTCACCCTCCCAGGTACTGACCGCGCCCAAAGCTGCTTAACTTCGTTGATCGGATGAGAACCGGTGTTTTCAGCTTGGTACTGCCGTTGGCTGATGTCTCTTTCTTATTTAATTTTGTCGCTACTATTTCTTCCAAAATTTCCTTTTATTTTTCCTTTTATTTACTATTTATCCCTTTGGCCTCCGGCATTGTGCAGTTTATTTAATATTTTATCATTTCTTTTTAGATTAATTCATGTGAAGGAGGTTATGGTCCTATGGCCTGCTACTCCGTAAGTCAGATATGATCTTTGATCTTTGGGAAGATTTATAAGAAGAGGAGGAGCAAGCACCATTTCAGGTGCTAGGTTTCAGCACTCGCGCCAAAAGGAATGTGCTGTACTTGATTGCGTGATTGAGGCGTCAGAACTGATGCTTAAATTAATGCCTGATTAGGATGATACAATTGATCATTGTGACCGTTGTTTTGCCTAAAGAATATTTTTCTACACTGCAACTTCGAAATTTCCTATTCCAATTTCTCCGTTACGCGAAAAAAAAAAATAGAATATTGACCTCATATTGATTCGTTTGGCTATCTGCTTAAATGATTCGTCGTTAAACAGCTACGTCGCAGTTGGAGCTGTTTTGCAGGGAAATTAAATTTTCGCAGCCGACTGTAGCAAGTGACGTCGCCGCTGCCTTCGCTCGCAGCGCATAACATTGTCGCATTTTTTGAAAAAGGTCATCGCAGTTCTTGTGATAATTATAGGGGAATTAGTTTACTTTCTGTTCCAGGTAAAGTTATTTGCATGATTATACTTAATGGAATTAAGAATTTGGTTGCTGTGCAACTGCGTGATGTACAGTGTGGATTCAGAGGTGGTAGGGGATGTATTGATCAAATATTTTCACTTAGGCAGATTCTTGAGAAATATTTTGAGTGTCAGAAACCTGTGATTACTAGCTTTATAGATTTCAAAAAAGCCTTTGATTCTGTTGGTAAACATAAATTGTGGTTGATTGTTAGATCATATGGAATACTTGATAAGTTAGAGTAATGAAAGCTCTCTATAATAACACTGAGTCGTGTGTGAGATTTGGTACGTCTTGTAGCGATTGGTTTAGCATTGCTAGTGGAGTTAGACAAGGGTGCATTTTGTCTCCTTTTTTGTTTGGTTATTGACTATGTTATACTAAATTATTTGCAACTTAAAAATTTTGGCATTAAATGATCTAGAGATTTCAAAATTTCTGATTTAGATTATGCAGATGACTTGGTTCTGTTGGCTACTGATGTTGATGAGATGAATTCGTTCATTAGGGCTGTTGATGAGATTCGTAATAGAGTAGGTTTGGTGATAAACAGAGAAAATCTAGTGACGGAAATTGGTCAGGCAGATGGTGCTTCAGTTGCTTTGAATGGCTGCACTCTTAAGCAAATGCCTCAGTTTAATTTCTTTGGAGCTATGTAACAGATACTGGTTATGTGAGACATGAGATTAACAGATGAATAGGGATTGCCACTAAGACTTTTAAGAATCTATGGAGAGAGTGGAAAAATTGGCATATACACCTGAAGATAAAAATTAGGCTGTGTAATAGTTTGGTTCTTTTTAAGGTTTGTTATGGTAGCGAAACATGGACCGTTTGTAAGCAGGATAACAAGAAACTTGATGTCTTTGATTCTAGATGCTTACGCAGAATCTTGGCCACTAGGAGGTTCAACTTTGTAAGTAATGATGAGGTTAGAACAAGGAGTCGTCAACCTCTTTTAAGCAGCATATTGTGCAGGGAGAGACTGCTGTGGTTTGGCCATGTTGCCCGTTTGCATAGCTGCAGATTGGCAAATAGGATTATGAATAGTGTGCCTAAGGATTTGAGAAAAAGGCGGACACCTACGATGCGATGGACAGACAATGTCAAACAGGACCTTGCTAGAATTGGCCTAGAGTGTCCAAATGCAGTAACTGTAGGCTCAGAAAAGACACGTCTGGAGAAGAAAATTACACAGTCTGATTGGACCTCCATAGCCCATGGCTGCATGAGAATTTTGTAATATATGTATGTATACTTTACGTATTTTGGAAGAATATTTTTTTAAAATATCGCCGAAGCAGACAAAAACTATATACCTGAACGACATTTCGTTCAGTTCAATCACGTGCTTTCACCTGAATATTTTTCTCAATTCTTACCTGGTATGGACCTGGTTGATCTGCTTATTAAACAAGAATTCGATTTGGAAATAAAATATGATAAAATTAACGTAACTGAACAAAAGCTGGGACTAAAAAATTGAAGTCTTGATGAGAAAATATATGCGGTGCCGGAAAAGGAAGTTTTCTTCTTTTTACAACAATAACAACAAAAGAAAACTCAGGAATTGGCGGTTTTGATGACTTTAACATGGATTGCGTGAATATGTAAAAAAAGGAAACTTTTCCATATGAATAAAAACAACAGCTTCATAAAATTAATAACAAAATTCATATCTTCAAAGAGCTTTCTAGAATAGCATGAATTGCTCTACGAAATTTAAAACTTTTGTTTACTGCATACAGTACTTTATGACCTCTGGGGAAATTGTGAAAAAATAGCATCGTTTCCTAAAGGAATTCCATCAGTGAGTTTAGTTGATGTGGTGGTTTATGTGACCCTTTCTTATAGATTCCTTTCTGAGAGTTTGTGTATTTTATTGAATGCAAAGTTACTTCCGATGTTGTATATTACGTCCTTGATTTTACATATCTGAAAGTGTGGAGTTCTATCTTTTGAAACTCATGACGTAAAAGTATAATGATTGCTACCTCGGGTGAACAATGCGTTTTTTCAATATCGTGTCCTTCTTTATCGCTCTATGGAAGCAAATAACTTTTTAGGGATGGTTGTCACCTTACAACAGTTTATAGTGGTACACAGCTGCCACCATAAATTAGTATAAGGTAACACCGCTTTTTTTGACAGTGAGTAAAAAAACATGAAATCATTCCTCGTTCAGCAGGCAGTCTCCACCAGAAAGTGCTGGATGGTTGAATTGGCAACGCCATCGGATATCGATAAACTTAACACACGTCAAAATTATAACTGCGGACAGATGGGTCTGCTACATTATAGAAAAATGCGACGCAAAAAGTGTACCTTTAGCGGAAGTGACGTTTGTCCATCAAAGCGAGGCCATCAAATCGGTGCATGATGGGAGTAAATGTTGTTTACTTCTTTTATAAAATGAACTTTGTTTACTGCTCTATATTATGATGTAAAGTTTGTCTACTTTACATTTGGAAATTATAAACTTCTCATCTAAATTTTGACCATTCTAATACTTAATTACTTTCGTACTATTCCATAAAACAGGCGAGAATAGCATTTCATTTTAAAGTTTCAGTCCATTGTAATATAATCCATACATAAATAACAATATTTTTAATTACTTTTAAAAATTATTGAGTGTTTTTGCAGTTGAAAAGTTTTAGAGGATTCTGTATGTATCTCGCAAAATTTTCAGCAATTCATAAAAAACAATTGATATTTTTCTACAGTGGGATTTTTTTTACACTACACAATGGTGACCACTGCTGCACTAATGAAGTATATATTTCTTCAATTATGTTTTATAATTTGCTGCTTTAACGAAACAGTTGGAAATCTTTTTCTGGTGTAAAATAGACCATAGATTGTATTCAGTACCTGATTAAGGCAGAAGCCATCTAGGCTTTGGCGTATTGCCCCAAATACACAGAGAACTCTGAAAAGAGAATTAATTTCACGTTTTTGTAGAATATGCAAGTTGTGCAAAGAGTGCTAGCTGATTAGCAATTACTAACGTTCGACCACCGAAGCGAGGCCATCAACTCGGTGCATGCTCGGAGTATTTGGTTAACGTAATTGAGACCAGAATTGAGTGACTACGAGGTAAGCATGTTTTGGAAAAAATTAATAGTAAATGATAAAACTGAATTTTTTTTATTTGTTATGTTAGTAATTTCTCATATTGATTGTTGCTTATTACTGTACGTATATTTTTGTAAATATTCTCATATTGTAATGGTAAAAGCAATTTAAAAATGAAATATGCTACATCTTTAATAACATTAAAATGAAGACATAAATTGTGAACTGAATATATAAAGATGTGAAATAAAAATTATGAACAAGATTAAAATTAAGAATTAATGATTTTGATCGTAAGGAGACATTTAATGCAGACTTGCAGTTTGCGTTGCTTATGCGCCATTTCTTTTAAGCAAAGCAGAAATGCGTTCATATGTAATAATATATAAATAATCATATCTTTTAGTGAGCTGAGCGATTTAAATTGCAGATGTACTGCATTGAATAGTTTCGTTTTTGCTATTTTCACAGAGTATTAATTTTTTCCCCAATTAATATCAAGCATTCTGTATCTAGTAGTAATTTTTGTTTTCATTTCTACCAAATATTCTGTATCAGAGACTTTTAATTGAAATGCTAATGTAAAATTGTTTTACCTATTCTTTAATGAATGTGTTTCTAAACATTTGTAGTTATGCATGGTTCATTATGTGTTGCAACACCTGTAAATTAAATTTCTGTTCTCTTTTTTTATAATTAGGGTGTTTTCACATAGGAAGAGTAGTCAACACTGGCATCTACTTTGCAAATTACATTTTCACTGGGATTAACAATGGTAACTCCAAAATTTCACAATCGCATTTACGGGAAGAAGTGTATTTCTCCTTAATAATTCTGATGGAAGAATAATGTAACCTTTTATTGGACACTAACCAAATTTATCAGTAAAGATGCACTGAAATGTATGATTACATTGAATACTTTATAGACTATTATTTAAGTAGTTTTTCTATCTGGGCTATGTCAGATAGGCATTTCACCCATGCAAATGCAGGTACTAACATGTACTGTGACGCTTTTCACAATAAATTGAAATATTATTTTGAGCAGAGGTTTAATTTCCAGACAGAAAGCCTGTTGACACAACTTTGCAAGTGGAAATTTATTTATATACTATAGGTATAAAATTTTGACAAATGTCTCAAAATCAATTACCTTCTTTTCAACACGCTGCTTCACTTCGTATAACAGAGGGTTAAACATTTCTGACGTCTCTAACATAAGTTCAGACAACTGGTATGTTAAATCTCAGGCACGGTAGTCCAAAATACCGTTGTACTTGTATATTATTGCAAATGTGAGACTGACATATTAATTATGAGAAGAATCAGAATATCTTTCATTGTTTCTTTACAATTATGAGTGAAAAGGTTCACTGTATGTAATACAGTGTTTCTGATTTATTTCCTACAAATAAACCCATTATTTTCAAAACAAAAAAAGTCAACAAATCTTCAGTTAACAGTGTAACAAAAAAAAAAAATAAAAAAACATAAACCTTGTATGTAAATATTTCTTATTCCTTTTGGTAAAGTTCTTTTTCTTCATACGTAGGGGTGGAGGTGATTCAATTGGCAGCTCATCAGGCTCATAATCTGCAGTTCCCAGGTTAGAGTCTGATCATTGAGATTTATCTCTGCAAAACCCCCACCCTACCTTCCGTTAGGCACACCGATGGGTTTGGAAAGGTCGTCATCCATTGGATGGAACACAAAGCAGTAGACCAAGGTGCAGGAGAGCCATCATACCCTGTGCATATTAAAGAAGAGACTGAATCGCCTTCATGCGAGCTCCATCTGTCTAGTGGGTGGCCTGGCCATTTACCTCATTGTATGCAAAAACATGCTCAAAGGTAGCACAATGCAGCCTTCATTATATCCTTTGGGATTTTTATGATATACCGGCGAACAGATTAAATTTAGGTTTTGACCGATGGATGAACCTTCCTTTTATAGGATTGTTCGCCATAGGTAGCCGTGGATGACCTGTGTCCTTGTGGCACTGTCTTGTCCCGGCGTACTTAGTGGAGATTAAGGCATTTTCCCCATAGTTGGTGTGCAACCATATGTTGTGGTACAACTGGGACTTGCCATTACTTAATGTATAATACAGGTTACATTAAATGTTTTTCTTTTCCCTTTTGGTATATATAAATATGTAAAAAGCTTGACAAATTATAACATATATCAAAAGTACCAATATGAATATTGCAAACTACATAATTATAATAATAAAATCCCCTCAAGCAGTTGCTTTACACAGAGGTCTGACAGGAGCTTATCAGTTTATATGCCATAGTAGAAGGTCTGTGAGGATGGCACGACATCAGCAGAAAAACAGCATGAACAATCCATGAATAAACCTGTGGGTTCAAACCCAGGTTACTAAACAAAAAAAAAATACACCCCTCAAGTAGCTGCTAGCCACACAGGTCTGACAGGTGCCTGTCACTTTAATATGCGATAAAGAATTTCTGTGAAAATTGTAAATTGAAAGTCAATAATAGATCATTATTGAACTTTTTGACATGAAAAAAAAATGGATAGGTGTGCAATATTATTCTACAGTAATATACATATTGAATGTCATAGTATCCTGCCAAAAATATACAGGAATGTATGAGAAATGCTTCAATATTATAAATATTCTGCATATATATTTATAATAATAACCTTAGATCAACAAGGTTAGATCATCACCTAATGGAAACTAATGCACCTGAATAATATTGCTTTAAAGAGATACCCTTCTGTCTGCATTATGTAAAGTGTAGGTTGGTTTGTATATAAACATCTATTCCGAAAATTTATTTATTTATATAACTACAACTTATCTAAGATTCAATATATTAGTCATTGTGTTTATATCATTTCTACTTATGTAGAGATGACAGTAAGCAAATAATACATGAATTTGTTGTAAATATTTCAAAAGTTTGCTGGACCATAATAACATTTTCAATGAATGGAAAGACTACAAAAAAATGGGGTTTTCTGCAATGGGAACTTAATTTAAAAATGTTATTTTTTTATTTTCTAAAGTTTATTTAACCCTAGTATCACAAAGTGATTTACTCATTATTTGTATCACAAGATGGGTTCATATGTGACTCCTCATATTCATATAACAAATTGGCCTATTATAAAATAAAACTTTACTTGAAATATTACACCAAGAAAATGTTATGGGAAAATCAAAATTATATTTGGATTTTATACTTTAGAAATAAAAAAAATAACATTTTAAAATTAAGTTTACATTGCAGAAAATCCCAATTTTTTTCTAGTCTTTACATTCATTGCAAATGTTATTATGGCCCAGCAAACGTTTGAAACATTTACAAGAAATTCAATGTATTATTTGCTTACTGTCATCTCTACATAAGTAGAAATGATATAAACACAATAACTACCATAATTGGAGCTTAGATATGTCGTAGTCATATAAATAAATAAAATTTTAGAATAGATGTTTGTATACAAACCAACCTACCCTTTATATAACGCAGTCAGAAGGGTACCTCTCTAAAGCAATATTATTCAGCTGCATTTGTCTTCATTAGGTGAAAATTTAACCTTGTTGATCTAGGGTGCAGAATTTATAATATTGCAGCACTTCTCATACATTCCTGTATATTTTTGGCAGGATACTATGACATGCAATATGCATATTACTGTAGAGTAATATTATACAGCTATCTATTTTTTTCATATTAAAAATTTCAATAATGGTCCATCACTGACTTTCAATTTTCACAGAACTTCTCTATCGCATTTTATTAAAGTGACAGGTACCTGTCAGACCTGTGTGGCAAGTAGCTGCTTGAGAGGTGTATATTTTTTTTCATTTAGTAACCTGGGTTTGAACCCATGGGTAACAAGGTTACTAAATGAACATGTTTTTCTGTTGATGTCCTGCTATCTTCACAGACCTTCTACCATGGCATATAAATCGACAGGCTCCTGTCAAACCTCTGTGGGGAAGCAGCTGCTGGAAGATATTTTATTTATTATAATTTATTTATTATTATATATATTATATTATTATATATTATATTTTTTATATTTTATTTATTATAGTTTACAATATGGATATTGGTATTTTTTATATATATTTATACCCCCTCAAGCAGCTGTTTGCCACAGAGGTCTGACATGAGCCTGTCACCTTATATGCCACAGTAGAAGATCTGAGAGGATGGCAGGACCTCAGCAACCATGCCTTACCCGGGTCCCTTAGATATTAGCCAAGTACGCTAACCATTCGACCAAGGGACAGCTACCAAAATAAAAACATTTAATGTAACCTATACATATATATATATCACAAAAATTCCAAAGGATATAATAAAGGCTGCATTGTTGTACCTTTGAACATGTTTTTACACACGAGCTAAATGGCCAGGCCATCCACTCAACAGATTGGTAGCCTCCCATGAAGGCCACCCAGCGTATGATTTAGCATGCACAGAGCATGGCTCTCCTGCACATTGGGCTACTGCTTTGTGTTCCATTGAATGGATGACCTTTCCAAACCCATCGGTGTATCTAACGGAAGGTAGGGTGGGGGTTTTGCAGAGATAAATCTCAATGATCAGACTCTAACCTGGGAACTGCAGATTATGAGCCTGATGAGCTGCCAATTGAATCACCTCCACCCCTACGTATGAAGAAAAAGAACTTTACCAAAAGGAATAAGACATATTTACATACAAGGTTTATGTTTTTTATTTTTTTTGTTACACTGTTAACTGAAGATTTGTTGACTTTTTTTGTTTTGAAAATAATGGGTTTATTTGTAGGAAATAAATCAGAAACACTGTATTACATACAGTGAACCTATTCACTCATAATTGTAAAAAAACAATGAAAGATATTCTGATTCTTCTCATAATTAGTATGTCAGTCTCACACTTGCAATAATATACAAGTACAACGGTATTTTGGACTACCGTGCTTGAGATTTAACATACCAGTTGTCTAAATTTATGTTAGAGAATCAGAAATTCTTAATCCCTAATGTACGAAGCGAAGCGTGTTGAAGAGGAGGTAATTGATATTGAGACATTTGTCAAAATTTTATACCTGTAGTATATAAATAAATTTCCACTTGCAAAGTTGTGTCAACAGATTTTCTATCTGGAAATTAAACCTCTGCTCAAAATAATATTTCAATTTATTGTGAAAAGACTCACAGTACATATTTGTACCTGTATTTGCATGGGGGTCTATGAACATGCCACTTGCAAAGTAGGTGCCAGTGTTGACTACTCTTCTAATGTGAAAACACCCTAATTATAAAAAAAGAGAAGAGAAATTTAATTTAAAGGTGTTGCAACACATAATGAACCATGCATAACTACAAATGTTTAGAAACACATTCATTAAAGAATAGGTAAACCAATTTTACATTAGCATTTCAATTAAAAGTCTCTGATACAGAATATTTGGTAGAAATGAAAACAAAAATTACTACTAGATACAGAATGCTTGATATTAATTGGGGAAAAAATTAATACTCTGTGAAAATAGCAAAAACGAAACTATTCAATGCAGTACATCTGCAATTTAAATCGCTCAGCTCACTAAAAGGTATGATTATTTATATATTATTACATATGAACGCATTACTGCTTTGCTTAAAAGAAATGGCGCATAAGCAACGCAAACTGCAAGTCTGCATTAAATGTCTCCTTACGATCAAAATCATTAATTCTTAATTTTAATCTTGTTCATAATTTTTATTTCACATCTTTATATATTCAGTTCACAATTTATGTCTTCATTTTAATGTTATTAAAGATGTAGCATATTTCATTTTTAAATTGCTTTTACCATTACAATATGAGAATATTTACAAAAATATACGTACAGTAGTAAGCAACAATCAATATGAGAAATTACTAACATAACAAATAAAAAAAATTCAGTTTTATCATTTACTATTAATTTTTTCCAAAAAATTCTTACCTCGTAGTCATTAATTCTGGTCTCCATTACGTTAACCAAATACTCCGAGCATGCACCGATTTGATGGCCTCGCTTTGGTGGTCGAACGTGACTTCCACTAACCGTACACATTTTTTGTTGCATTTTCCTATAATGTGTAGAAACCCTGACAGATGGTCGGTTCGCCAAATAACAGTGATCATTAACATGGCTGTAAGAAGAAGAAGAATAATCTCCAGATTGTTCTGGTGTGGAGAAGGCCTCAAATTCATCATCCTGCAAAGGGGCAACATTTTTAGAAGGACTGAGACACAGCCCCGGATTAAGAATTCTCTCTGACTTAGGCTGAAATATCTAATCACTTCCTACTATAATCTTTATTGTACGCATTTTTAACCGATTCCTTTTGGGATAAAAATGTATGATTTATCAAATCTAGCATTGCCATTTTTTACATTTTAAAATTTTACACAATGGAGCGATTGATGGCCTTTTTCTCTACAGGAAAAAATCTTACTTCAGGGTTGGGTGACTCGATCGTCTTCCCGACTTTCATGCCATTCCTTTGAGAGATGACTTGCCAATCCTCATCTGAATCTTTTTTCTTTGAATCAACTTTCATTTCTTCTCTTTCAAGAAAAGCAGAAATCCCTCAACGCTCTGTTTTTCGCTATCAAGACTAATCCAATCATATGGCAATTTCTCCCGATTTTAGTCCATGCCTTCAATGTTAATGATTTTGGTATTTTTTATTTTTGCTTTAGAACGAGATCATTGTGCGATGATCTCAGAAAGTCCTTAACAATATCCCTATTTCGGTAACGAAGAATAAGTTCAAGTTTTTTTCTATGGAAGACTTTCTGCATGTTCTTTGGCCACAAGCACAATTCTCATCTGCATATGGATTCATCGCCTTGCCTAGATGGGAATGGGGCCCTTTTGCAGCCATGGCGTCCAGTCGCACATCTCCCTTTTGGGCTCTATGGTCGTTAGGGATTACGGCATTTGATATATATATATGCGCATTTTTCCGTTATAGAATTGCAGTCTCTTGGAATAAAAGGCCCCAACATGCTAATGCATACATACATATCACATCAACAATTGAATATTACTTCAAGGACAACTCTCGTTTCCCCGACGACTCATTCAGGCACTTTTGAGAGTTTTCATTTCTTTTTTTTTATATTAATATTTATACTAATTTTTTAAATTTTTATAAGGAATTTAAACAGTCTATGTTCTTTAGAAAATTAATTAGTAGATTATAGTATATAGGTTTAAGTGCTTTTTCTTTTGGTTCAAGGATTGATTGAAAGTTAAATTGATTAGTTTTATGTTTTCTGAGTTTTTGGAAGTATTCATTTCTTTCGTCTGTAAATTCTTTACATTTAACAATTATGTGTTCTATTGTTTGTGGTTCATTACACTTTAGACAATTTGGTGAAATTATTTTATTCATTTTAAATAGCATGGTTTTTGTTAATGCTAGGTTGGCTTTGATTCTTAATATTATGCTAATTTCCTTTTTTTGTAATCCATAATGGTTGAATTTATTAATTTTATGTGAAATTAAGTATCTGTGTGTGTGACTTGCATATGTGGAATACCAATTTTGAAGTGTACTGTTCATCTGTTTTTTATTTAAGTTTTCATGCAGGAGAAAAATGATATGTGGAATTCATAGAATGGTTCAGGTTTTTTGCATTTTTTGCTAAAGTGTCTGCAATGTCATTGCATTTTAGATTAATGTGTGAGGGTATCCATTGTATATGCAATATGTTGTGTTGTTGTATATGGTTGTATATTAATGTGTAAGTGTCATTTATGAAAATATTATAATTACTTTTAAATGGATTATCTTGTAAAATGTCTAAAGAAGTCTTGCTATCAGTCAAGATTACAATATTTTTGTTGGAGAATTGGAGAGCCCAGTTTATTCTAGTTGAGGATCCTATTCCTGTCCTCATTGCTGAATTGACAGCAATGAGGTCAGGAATAGGACAATCAAATTTAAACTGATATTCAAAGCTGTTTTTTGGACAGTAAAATGCCCCAGATGTTATTGATTTTTCAAAATTCTGAGATCCATCAGTATAAATTAGTATGTAGTTTTTGTAGTTATGTTCTATGTGGGTTTTTGATAGTATTTTAAGAGTTGATTTATCTGAGGAATTTTTTGAATGAATTCCTGGAATATTCTTAGATAATATTGGAAGGGTTGATATCCATATTGGAAAGTAGGTTAAAAAGTCTCCACTGGTATTTTTGTTCATTATTTCTGTTACTTTTTGTTTCTCTTGGAAGTTATTTAATGTGATATCTGGGAAGTTGTATATTATTTTGTCTTTAATTGGATGAGCAGTTTTGGAATATATTCTTGTTGTACATCGCGTGTTTCCTTGTTCCTGTTTTTGATTCCGGTGTTAAACAAGAGATTGGAAGCATTTCACCTTCATGTTCATAACGGTTTAGATGCTTTTGCAGGCGCTTGAAAATTATGAGGCTTTTGTGATGTGGCGATCTCTTTGTTCAGTGTCTCTCCTCTTCTCGTGAGATCATCTCCAAGTGAAGTCTCCGGAAATTCTGAGAAGGACATCCTCCCGAAGTTGACTGCAGATTGTTGATTGTTGTCCGTCCGATCCCAGTCTATAAGGATGGGAACGTCTTTCCTCTCGAAGCCTTATCCTCACGCTTAACAGGCCACGCCTGACAGCTGACACCAAGGCAGGCTATTTATCTATGCAGCTCGACCGTATATGCCGAAACCACTTCGGTGTTTTCAATGCCAATGATGCGGCCATTTTAAAACAGATTTCCTGGTTCTCCCATCTGTAACCGTTGTGGGAGAAAATAGCAATTTGTCCCAACCTGTGTACAATGGTAGCAGGTTGTGTTAATTGCCGTCAGTGAGGTGACAAGGGCAGAGGGAAACTACGACGGGTTAATCAAATAACAAGCACCGTAATTTTTTTGTTTTTCATTTCACTTTAGAATAATAAGCGTAGTTGTACAGCACTCGTATCTGAAACTTGCAAAATATATGAATATATAAAATCATAATTCTCTTGATCAAAAGGCCCGAGCCTTTTTTTCCGTTAAATGATTGTTGATTAACTTCTTTTTATTTATGACTGAAAGTTTTTTATTAACAACACAATTTTTTGAAAATATTTATTTTTTCACAATGATAATTATTTTGTTAAAACCAACTAAATTCAAAGTTGCGCATATGTTATTTTTTTCCATTCATTCAATTCAAAGAGGTAACGGGTTGCCAAATAATTTTCTTGCCCAGGGAGCCAAAAGAGCTTGGAATGGTGGCATCCATTCTGGGTTTTGGCATAAGTGCCATAGGTGTAAGGTAGAGAAAGAGATGCAACGCATCTAGACAGTTCGAAGCATCTCATACCCAGAGACGAGGAAGATTGCTACATCTCCCACCACCCTTGGCAGGCTCTCATTATGCCACTGTAGTGAATGGGAAAACAGCGATAGGGGAGAGAGTAGGGGACACCGATGCGCTTGGAAAGGTCGTTAGCCATCAGATGGGGCGTAAAGCTGTGGTGCCTTGTCCGGGAGAGCTATACCCTGTGCACGTTAAAGAATACGATGGGTGGCCTTCATGGGAGGCTACCATCTGTCTCCTAACAGCTGTTCAGTTGGTCCATTCCCCCAAATTTCTCTAAGTTCTCGGGTCCTTGTGACCTGACCGTTTATCCAAGGGGTGTCAAACTCAATTTTTCTTTCACAGTATATCACGATTAAAGTGCCAATTTTTCTTTCACAGTATATCAGCGGGCCGGGATTCAATTAAACACGAATTTTTTATAAAAAAACCTTTTATTAAGAATTTAAAGTATACATCAAAATTAAAATGGCATTAAGTTATAACGGTTAAAAAACAGCGCATTATTTCGAAGATCCAGATACTTGACATCTTTTCAGCTTCTATTCTGTAATCTGTACCTATGTTTTCAATGTATAGAAAAACTATTCATGAAATTCGAGTATTATTAATTGAGGTCGTGGGCCGCATCTAAATGCCCCGCGGGCCGTATCTTTGACATGCCTGATTTAGACCATTGTGTGCAAAATAGTGCTACTCAGAGGTGCAACAACCCAACTATCGAGACATGGTATAGCCACACTTTTATAATAGAATTCTCATATTGAATCTAGACGACACAGCTTCAGATACATATTCACATTTATCTTTTGACATTTCTGTATATACTTTATAGCTGGTTGGTTGGTTGTTTTACCTCTGAGCGGCACTTTATGCACACCATGGGCTAAACGGCCAGGTCACATGGACCCCGAAGGCTCAGAGAAGGTTGGGGGAGGTGACCCACTGGAACAGCTGTTGGGAGACAGATGGTAGCCCCCCGTCAAGGCCATCCAGCGTGTTCTTTAACGTGCACAGGGTATGTCTCTCCCGCACAGGAGGCCACGGCTTAACGTCCCATCCGACGGACGGCGGCCTTTCCAAGCCCATCGGTGTCCCCTACTGACCGTGGGCAGGGCGGGGAATTTTGCGGAGATAAATCTAAACGCTGACCCAGCTGGGACTCGAACCTGGGAACTACAGAGTACGAGCCTGGCGCGTTACCGACTGAGTCACCCTCGCCCCATACTTTATAGCACATAAATATTTTTGTCTGTTAGATATTATTACTTTGGGCTTTATTAGTATTAGACATTTTTCTATAGACATCATTGCATTGGTCATTAACCCCTCTAGAATTTATAGCACATAGACATTTCCACCCAATGGACATTATTGCATTAAGACCTATTGTTGTTTTCATTTCTGAGCAATCGTTTCGAAAAAACCCGAAACGGAAAAACGAAAATCTAGTTTGCTTGAATAATTAATTGAATTCATTATGTTTAGTCTTGTTTAAGGCGTTATTGGCGGTTAAGAGTGATCAAATGCCCTTAACAGTTGAAACAAATGAGCATGTGTTTTGGGATTAACGTTTTTTTTATTGGGTTTAAATAAATTCCTTAATTATGATATTGCCTTTATTTAAATTCATTTTGGCTTCTTCAGTGTATGGGTCAAATGTGATGCCTCACAAGAGACGAATTTACTAAACTTCAATTAGCGAGATGTGGATTCTTTTCTGCCCCGAGATTCAAAAGGACTGGTTTTTCATTTGCGCACTGAATCGAAAGCTATAAAAGAAGACTTCTTTCTAAATTTTCACGAAATGTTTCATTTCATTGATCATCTTCTTAATAGAGAAAAAGGGAAGCCCTGGGCAATGAAAACACAACTAGCTTTGCAATGAAACTTTCTCCGATGATTAATTCGAAAAGAAACCCAACATAAACGAATCTTTGGGAAAGGAGAAAAATCGATTGCTGCGGAATGGGGTGTACAGGTAGAGGATAAGCCAATCAATGAGAAAGCATATAACATATACATTTGAAACGAATATTAAAAACAAAACTTACATGGAAACAAGTGGCTAGAAAATTGAAAACAAAATCTCTTTTTGTCTCGTAGGACATAAAAAAAACCAACAGAGCAACGATGTGTACTCTTTGGACCACAGAAGCTCCGTTAAGAAGCCATATTCTTTGTTATTAATTGGTGGACCCCCTGAGCGGATGCAGATAGCATTAACCCTTTATCCTTTCTGTTTTGTAACACTGATGGGCGCACTGGGTCTGGGAGATCCATGGTATATTTCTTAACGTTAAACACTTCTATGGTCGTTATTGTTTTATGAAACTTTTTCCTTAGTAGGTGGGGCGGGGTGGCTCAGTCGATAGCGCGCCAGGTTCTTATACTGTTGTTCCCAGGTTCAAGTCCCAGGTGGGTCAGCGTTGAGATTTTTCCCCGCCCTGCTCACGGTCAGTAGGGGACACCTATGGGCTTGGAAAGGCCGCCGTCCGTCGGGTGGAACGTTAAGCCGTGACTCCCTGTGCGGGAGAGCCATACCCTGTGCACGTTAAAGAACACTCTCGATGGCCTTGACGGGAGGTTACAATCTGTCTACCAACAGCTGTTCCAGTGTGTCTCCCTATCCCAACCTTCTCTCAGCCATCGGGGTCCATGTGTCCTGGCTATTTAGCCCATGGTGTGCAAAAAAGTGCCGCTCAGAGGTAAAATAACCCAACTCTTACTAAGTTGAAACATAATTGTTATCATTGATGTACAAATTAATCTGCGAGTCTTTTACGCCATAAATAATACTCCTAATTTTTTTTCCTTTTAATAACCAAAGTTTCAAAATTTTATACTTGTGAAATAAAAACCAGAATACCAGACCTAATACCAGAGAAGAAAAGATTCTGCTATATGTCCGATAGGGTTTGCTTCTGGTCTATTTCTTGTTTTTTCTGTTTCTCTGTTTTCAGGACCCCCTCAATATTTCTTCCCTCCCTGGAAAGAATGTCGGCCCTTTTAAAAAGTGATAGGAACTGCTTATAAATAATAAGTACTAGAACCGCCAAACTCAGTATACTCATCTAGTCGTAGCTTAGACCAATGTAAGGATTTCGACCCCCGAAATCCACCGCCCCCGTTTAAAAAATGGTAGAAACTAGTATGAAATGGTGAAGGCTAGAACCGCCGAATTCCCTTTACTGCTTCTTCTAATCGTAACTTAGATCAATGTATGAGATCGGGCCCTCAGAATATTTCTTCCCCCCCAAAAAAATCAGTTGCCTCCTTGAAAAAGAGTTAGGAACTGCATCTAAATAGTAAGAATTAGAACCGCCAAATTCAGTATACAGCTTCCTCTAACCGTAACGTAGCCATAATGTACGGGTTAAAAATTTTCCTTCCCTGCAAAATCCTTCCTCTAAAAACGTGATAAGAACTACTTCTAAATAGTAAGAACTTTTACCACCCAATTCAGTATACAGATTTCTCAAACGGCAACATAAAGAAGTGAAAGAGTTTGGCACTCAATATTTTCCTCTCCCTCCTATTTCAAAAAATGGCTCCCTGGAAATTTTTTAGATTTTTTTCTTTAAAAGGAAAAATTGGGAGGTAGAGTATGGTAAGAGTTCTGATTACTGATTTCGATAACCACTTCCCCTCATAATATATTAAAGAAAGGTAAGGATTTGACCGTCACATAAATGTAAAAATTATTACACATAAATGTAAAAATGGGGAATTTATCCTAACGATAAAACTTAGGATCCCCGGATTTAGTATACACCCTCTACAGAAAAAGTAGAGAAAATAATTTTTCCTGCACAATAAGAGCTATGATCACCGAATTTGACATGCAACTTCTTCTCATCATAGATCCGAACAATGTAAGGGTCTCCCCCCCACCCACCTCAGAGAAACAAGGAGATTTAGGTAAACTATCGATCCTAGCGAATGAAAGCCTATACAACACAAATACAATTTTTCTTCATCTCTTAAAGCAAAAGGTTCCATTTCTCTTCCTCTCCTAGTAGTAAGTGAGGACATCATTGCTGCCGTTATAAACATCTTCACCATCGCATTATACCACTAAAGTTTTGAATTTGTAGCGTGAATGGATCGTTTTCAGTGCTCCTTTAAAATTTTGGCTTTTTACAACTTCCACCTTCGAGGGCGTTAATGAAGTTTTTATTTTTGGCCTTTAGCATTCTCTGCCAGTGAAACCTCCAGCAAGTGGATGGTTGGAGAAAAGCAAATAGTAATATTTTACTATTACCTATGTAGCACAGAACCAATTTTTCATTTCTCGCTTAAAACGAAAAGTTGCGTTTTAGCCACCCCTCTTGGGGTAACAGGAAGGAAAATTTTCGCTTCAAATTTACGATTTTCCTTTACAAATCTACACTGCCGGCCATTAAAAAATTAACACAAGGAAGAACTCATCAGATTGTCCTGAAATATGCAAGATGGGAGAACATGCAAATGATTCAAAGCGCAGCACATACGCACATCATGTGTGACACTAACGCCCCCTGGAAGTGGTATAAGAGGAAATTACAAAGAGCCGGTGTAAAGCACTGGAATTGTGTTTGCTCGCAGTTCTTGCTCACTAAAGGATCAAGTATGCTCTGGCGAAGAACACAGCATCCATACGACCAGGTTTCCGACTTTGATCGACGGAGAATTGTGGGATTACGGGAAGGCGGATTATCGTACCGAGACAATCAGTGCTCGTATTGAACGGAATGCTGCCACAGTGATGAGAATATGGCGTCAGTGGGTAGAGGAGGATCGAACTCACCGACGTGAGGGATCGCAACGGCCCTGTCACACAAACAAACGAGAGGATAGACATCTTGTGCGCGTGGCATTGAATGATCGTACAACCACATCAAACGTCTTAGCTCAACTGTTAGGGTGTGTTGCACATCAAACAAGTGTCTGCAAGTACGGTTCGATGTCGTCTGCAGCATTGGGGCATCTTTGCTAGACGGCCATTGCTTCGGCTACCATTGACTCTATAACACAGGCATATGCGACTGCAATGGTGCCAAGAACATCGCGGTATAATGGCATCTCATCATCTTTTCAGACGAATCCTGCTTCAGTATGCAGTACCATAATGGACGAATCCGTATCTGGCGGTACCTCGATGACAGGCTCAGTGAGACATGCATGATGCAGTGCCATACAGATCCGGCCCCTGGTGTTATGGTATGGGGTGCCACTGGACTCCACTCATGCACGTTCCTCATACGCATTACCGGTACTTTGAACAGACAGCGTTACATCACTGAGGTTTTAGAGCCAATGGTCGTACCTTATCTTCAGGAGCTCTCTGGTGCCATTTACCAACAGGACAATGCCCGACCACATGCATCTTCCAACAATTCCTGGACAGCCACCAGGTGACACTTCTGCCTTGGCACCGGATCTGTTCCTAACTGAACATATCTGGTCCTGATCTCACGACGACTAGCACACCAGACACCAGCAGCTGCTACAACAGATGAACTTTGACTTCGTAATAGAAAATGCATGGACTGACATTCCCCAAACACACATCCGACATCTCATTCTCTCCATGCCAGACCGTGAAGCAGCGGTTATTGTCGCTTATGGTGGCTACACAAGATGCTGATATCTTTGTATTCCACAAGTCTAACCGAGTTGTATTTGTAATTATTTGACCCTTGTAACATAAGCTATGTATTCACTAAATATGGTTTGATGTCTGTTGTCTTTCCTGGTGTTGCACTTTTAATGTCCAGCAGTGTATTTGTGCAAGAAAATTTGCAATATTTGTTTTAAACTATTGGCATTTTGCACTTTTTTCCACCATGAGAGGGCGCTATTAAGTTGTTGTGAGATTCAAAAGATGGAAAAAAGATAATATTACATCAATTCTTATCCAAACAGCTAAATAATGTTTGTCTCCAAAAGCAAATATGTTGATACTAGGTGTCGGTTAAATGAGTATTGGATGAATGAGATTCTTCTTTAAGTCTATTATTGCATTTGATTCATCAAATCTAAATATATTTCATCTTTTTTTACTTAACAAATAGATTTATTTTTGTAATAATAATCAAAAACGGAAGCTATTGGAATATATCTGTTATCCCAAAATAGATTCACGGATGGTCATGCTGGATCTGTGAGACCTATTCGTTACAATTATGTGTCCTATTAAGTAACTAATGGGCGGATCTAAGCGAAATTGCACCTAGGTATAGTATAAGAGCGTGCTAAAAGGAACTGAGAAGGAATGGGTCCTGGCTAGGGTCGTTTAACAAATATTCAAGATACAAATAATTAATTAATACTTCGACGGTTATTAAGTAACGCATATAATCTCATATTGGTATAGTTATGCGTATAGAACTTTTGCTATCCGTGCAGGGCTCCAGTTATAACATCGAATTCAAAGAGTACATCTTTGGAAATCGTATTGTGAAGTAAGTTTATTTTATTTCTTCAAATAAAATTTCGCCTTCTTCTTCTTTTCCTTAGACTTCCATATTTTCAGTTTTATTCCTCCAAATATTAGCATCCTAAGGCAGACGGTTCTTCATTAAATATCATTGTTAAAGAGGGAATTAAATCATCGGTTGATTTTGACATTGTTTTTTGTGAGAAATAAAATTTCGTATTTTAAAAGAAAATCTGTGAAGCTCTTCTCGCAAGATATTTCTAAACGGTTTGACTTCCAGCCCATCCTAAACCGTCCTCCAGAGAATCTCTTTCTCAAATATTTATTGTTCATTTGTTTGTCGTCTGATTTCTTCCTCCTCTATCGAAATACGAGAGAAGATGGATAAGCCACTAGAGGTGATGCTCTGCGTAGTGAAGCTCGGGCGATGTTCCGGATGGACGGTGGTTGCAGAACGCAATTATCTGGAAACCTCACTTCGCAACATCCCCTGTCGAGATGATTGCTGGTGATTGATGATCCTTTGCCCATCCTCCCCTCGTGCCCTTTCTCTGTCCTCTTTGCCATTCACCTGCGTCCACCCATCTCGTGGAACATTCCCCAAAGCAGTGGCTGTGTCCACTCTATCGGATGTCGTCAGTCCATGTAACAGTTTCCATCTTCTTCAGCTGTTTTATCTACGATTTTGCCTTAATCAAATATCATTCCGGTTTTTTTCTATGGAAGTCTTAAAAAGGAATTTCTTTTTCGGTTATAGTGCCAAGTGTCGAAAACATCTCGCAACCACCCACATTCAAAATGAGCTTTTAATTGGAAATATCAATGTTCGTTATTGCTTTGGGATATTTTTATATCAACAAATAAGGAATTCCTTCCTAACTCTGCCTAGTTCAGAACTTCGTGAAAAAAATCTTATCAAAGCGATTTGCGACGCAAAAACCGAAGAGAAACTTTTTGTCCTTTTTTTTAGCACATTTCATAGACCGAGTTCGACTACTGATCTAAGGGACCTGGGTTCGAGTCCCGGAGAAGACACAGACCTTTCTTTTCTGTGTTGTGTTCTTGCAGAGGTCTCGTCCTCTTCACTGACCTACTTCTTTAGGGGGGGGGGGGATTCAATCGATAGCCTGCCAGGCTCGTAATCTGTAGTTCCCAGGTTCGAGTCCCCCCAGGTTGAGATTTATCTCCGTAAAATTCACCCCCTATCCTCGCTCGGTAGGGAACACCGATAGGCCTGGAAAGGCCGCCGCTCGTCGGATGGGACGTTAACCCGTGGCTCCGGGTGCCGGAAAGCCATACCCTATGCATGTTAAAGAACACGTTGGATGGCCTTGACGGGAGGCTACCATCTGTCTCCCAACAGCTGTTACAGTGGAGCCCCTTCCCCAACCTTCTCTGAGCCATCGGGATCCTTGTGACCTCGCCATTTAGCCCATGATGTGCAAAAAAAAAGTGCTGCTCAGAGGTAAAATAACCCAATCCAACTTCTCTATGTCATATTATACTAACAGTCTCCTGTGAGACCTCTGTATCAAGCAGCAGCTAGAGGGATCATTTATTTATTTTACATATGCAGTAATTGTAGCTTGTAGATGAAATTTTTTAAATATCTCTAAAATAGAGGGGAAAATGTTATGGTGTAACGGAATACCGGTTTCTTCCTTTTTTTTATATCTTTTTTCGTCTCGATCGAGTCATATGTCCCCTCCCTCACCCCCTTTACTTTTCTCAGGTCCGAGCCTGCTTGTGTAACGTTTTTATTCGGAGGAGGAAAATTAAAAGCAAAACACTCTTGGTTCTCTTCTTTAATTTAGCTTTTACTCAGATCATGTTTTTACGGTGAAATGTGAATAGTTACTGTAGAAATGCATTTTGAGTCTGGAGCCACACAGTCTTTGTAGCAAAAGGTTTTTTCATTTGTAAGAACGACGACTGAATCCGTCGGTTCTCACTGAATCGGCATCGTTCCTAAATTACTCGTTTCGAGGTGTTTCTAGTCACGTGATCCTTTCGTCGTGACGTGTGTTGTGAACGACCACGTGAATGACGAAGGAATTGACGTCATCGGTCAAGTGCAGCAGGGTTTGGAAAAGGAGGCGTGACTGCGATGCTATTAGAAATCTCCAACGCGAAGCACGTTGTGAGGGGAGTGTGACAAAATATTTCTGGAGGGCGCTTGAGTGTTTTATTTTGTTGTTCAATATATGAGTAAGAGCAGAAGAGGCCCCTTCTAATTCGGCGGAAGTTCATTCAAGTGTTTGCGAAAAGCCTCGAAGTCGAAATCTCAGGAGCGAAGAATGTGAATGCAATGCGAATGGTTGAAGGGAATTGGAGGCAGATGTCGCCGTGACTTATTCATGGGGAATGATACTGGCGGAGGCGGAAATTTATCGTGTTTTGGCCTGCAAGCAAGCAGCAGTTCAAGATGACTATAATCGTAAAATATTTATTGTCGTTTAAGATGTTACCTCTATGTCACCTAAGCGCATGAGAGCGTTTGCCTTGTATAATTGATTAATGGGACAGTATTGGGCACTTTAATAAATGACAGAAATACCGTGGCTGTACCATCGGATCTTGTCTCAGCCATTTGGGCGATAAGCGATGCTAGGAATCGCCATAGATGCGGTCCAATATCATCAAAATATATCTTTATTTGCAGCAGAAAATTCGCAGTTTCAGATTTAAAGTGAAATATATACGGATTATAATATCTGTGGCTTCGGAAAAGCTGACTGGAAAGTGTGCTGATAGCGCTCTTACTGCGGAAGGAAGGAGAATAAATTAAAGGAAGATTTGTTGTCGAAAGGCAAATAGAGGCAACACATTAGAAAGATCTTCAAATAACTTTTTTCGTACATTCATGGTCTGCATTTCGATTGTTGATTACTGTCCTTTTAAAATGAAACTCATTTTGCATATATTTATGGTTCTAAATTTCAAGAGAACCTGCTCATTTTATGCTGGCCACCAATCTTTGCATCTTAATGGCTAAGGGTTTTCACACCGCGCCGCGTTACCTCATGTACAGCTGCGTGCAGAGAGAAAGAGTTCGCATTCTTCGCTCGGTCGTGACCCGTTACGCTTTTGTTATTTATCTGCAACTCATGCAATTCTCTACTTTTTTGGCAATTACGCATCAAATTAGATGAAATGTTGAAAAAAAGGTTTGGAGAATTCTCTTCAGTTTGGGTGTTATAGTTGACACTGAAGATGTCTGCTGAACTTGCTATAAGCCATGTCTCATTGCGAGAGACGAATCTAGGCGACGTCTAGTGTTTAGGTTGAATTCATAACCGAAAGCGCCGTTTCATTAAGACAAGGCAGATCTGTTGCTATCCTATAACCGCCAATAATGTCGAAGGTGCTCGTTTTATCCTAAAACAGCAGCTCTTAAAATGGGGTTTACGGAGAACTGAGGGGTCCCCAAAACTTATCTAGAAGATCGTGATTTCACCTTAGATATTGTAACCTTTTTCAATTTAAACACGACTTTTAAGAGTTACTCATGAATAGAATGACAGTTGGAAAATACTTCCCACGAGCTGTTTCTCTGGATCCGGCCTCCTTAATATTTGTCCAAGAGAGCAGCCGATCTTTTTCGTTGAGTATATGTTATTGGTGTCGTTTTCACATCCGATTTGCCGTTTACTATTCCGCGAACGTTCGAGAAATTTTTGTTCCGTTTTCGATGTTAGAGCTTACGCAAGGAATACTTGAATATTTTTTTCAAGGAACTTGCTTCCTTTGCAAGTTAGAATGTTATTAAAAGTTAATAATGTCATTCATGATCAAAATTCTTCTTTTCTGCGTTTCCGAACTATCCGGTGTCGTCTTAATAGATTCAGAAAGAAAGAAGAAGCCCATCGCATATCGTTTTCCTCTAAATGGCAAGGACGAAGCTCATAAAGAAAGTCGCTGTTAGTCTTCCAGCAACATTTCCGTTACTTTGATATCCCTGACTTCAGCGATATTTATCTTCAGCCATTCGAAGAGGAAAAAGGAGGATTTTTTAAATCTTAGAATTAAAGTAACACAAGATGGGCGAAAAGTTCCTAGGTAATAAGGGAAGGGGCTGGCTAAGTCGGTAGCGCGGCAGGCTCGTAATCTGCAGTTCTCAGGTTCGAGTCCCCAGGTCTGTGCCAGCGTTGATCTTTATCTCCATAAACCTTCCCGTCATGCCTCGATCAGTAGGAGACATGAATGGACTTGGAATTTGAAAGGAAACGAATGGGCTTGGAATGGAAACTGTGTCCCTCTTTGATGACCCAGGAGGAGACGTGGCAGGGAGAAATAATCAACCAGTGTAAAACGTAAGGGAGAGCCTTTCGTCGGATGGTTCGTTAAGCCGTGGCCCCTTTTGCGGGAGAGCCCATACCCTGTACACGTTAAAAAAATTTGCTGGATGGCCTTGAAGGGAGGCTGCCATCTGTCTCCCTACAGCTGTTCAGTTACAACATTCTCTTACTCCTAGGGGCCTTTGTGACCCGGTCATTTAACCCGTTGTGTGAAAAACAAGTGTCGCTCAGAGACAAAGCACTCCAACCCTAGACAATTTGAAAACTGAATTAAAACAGAAACTACTTATTGCAGAAACTTGCATAATGCTGAATTTGTAAGTCCAACTCAAGATGTGTTTGTTGCAATCCTAAAGATAAGCGAATGCTGTGCAAACGACTCAGATTTGAAAATGGCGAGTTTGGGATAAAAAGCTGTTTGTGTAGATTGATTTGTTGAAAATAAATCGTATAGTGAAGTGTAGAGAAATTTCGTCACGTAGTCCAACAAAGACTTAAAATTCCATAGATATATCAGAGCATGGCACAAGAAATTCCTGGAAAGTGATAGCGTTTTTGATTTAAAAAGAGCAGACATATAATGCATGACTGACATGGCATGAGTATGAACTTTAATAGATGTGCTCCGGAACACAAAGTGTGCTTATATTGAAGGGTCTTAACTTTGAGGAAAAAGATCTTTTCAGTTGGATTATTAAGTGCAGCATACCTCGTGACTGTGCTGTACGTAGTTAAGCTGAATTTTTCAATTGTCTGTCCTGGATAACCTTCTGGAATATAGATTATGGAATATAAATATTTATTATATGAAAATGAGAACCCCATACAGCGTGGAAAATTCATTTGCTTGACAACTTTTCTCAAAAGTATAATTATTTTGGAAGCTTAGATCATCTAAAAAAACCGTAATAGAGACCGATGAGAAATATAAGGTAGAAGATAGATAGAGATTCTGAAGAGGAACAGAAAAACAAATAAAAACATAATTCACCGATCACAAAAGTGGTGAAAAAATGCCAACAGGTCAGAAGCGCGATACAGAAAATGACGAACTGGTGAAGAACGTAATAGAGAGAATGATGAACCAATCAAAAATCTCATAGAATGGTGACCCAATGAGAAACGTAATAACGAAAATGCCGACCGGTGAGAATGACGAACAAGTGAGAAACGTAATAGAGAGATTCGTTGGTCAGTAAGAAACGCGATAGGGAGAAATAATCAACCAATGGGAAACGTAATAGAGAATGATGAGCCAGTGAGAAACGTGATATGGTGAAATAATCAAAGAATGAGAAACGTCATAGGGAGAAAAAAATCAACTACTGGGAGACGTGATAGAGAGAATTATGAGCTAGTGAGAACCATAATAGGGAGAAATCATCAACCAGTGAGAAACATAATACAAAGAATGATGAGCCAGTGAGAAACGTGATAGGGAGAAATAATTAACAGTAGGAAACGTGATAGGGAGAAATAATTAACAGTGGGAAACGTGATAGGGAGAAATAATTAACAGTGGGAAACGTGATAGGGAGAAATAATTAACAGTAGGAAACGTGATAGGGAGAAATAATTAACAGTAGGAAACGTGATAGGGAGAAATAATTAACAGTAGGAAACGTGATAGGGAGAAACAATCAACTAGTGAGAAATGTGATTGGCAGAAATAATCAACCACTGGGAAACGCAATAGAGAGAATGATGTGCCAGTGAGATCCATGATCGAAAAAAAATCACTAATCAGTGGAAAACAGAATAGAAAGAATGATGAGCAGTGTGAAACGTGGCAGGGAGAAATAATCGACCAGTGGGAAACGTAATAGAGAGAACGACGCGCTAGTGAGAAACATGATAGCGAGAAATAATCAACCAGTGGGAAACGTGATAGGGAGAAATAATCAATCAGCGAAAAACGTGACAGGAAGAAATAATCAACCAGTGAGAAACATGATGGGGAGAAATAATTAAAGAGTGGGGAAAATGAAGGAAGAAATAATTAAAGAGTAGGGAAAATGAAGGGAGAAATAATTAAAGAGTGGGGAAAATGAAGGGAGAAATAATTAAACAGTGGGAAACGTAATACAGTAAATGATCAGCCAGTGAGAAACGAGATAAAGAGTAAAAATCAAGCAATGAGAAAAAAGATTAGGAGAAATTATCAATCAATTGGAAACACAATAGGTAGAATGATGAGCCAGTGAGAAACGTAACAGGGAGAAATAATCAACCAGTGAGAAACGCAACAGGGAGAAATAATCAACCAGTGGTAAAGGTAATAGAGCGAATGATGAGCCAGTAGGAAACATGACAGGTAGAAATAATCAACCAGTGCGAAAGATAACAGAGAGTGATGATGACTCAGTAGGAAACGTGGCAGGGAAAAATAATCAACCAGTGGGAAAGATAATAGAGAGAATGATAACCCAGTAGGAATCATGGCAGGGAGAAATAATCAACCAATGCAAAACATAATATAAAGAGTTATGAATCAGTGAGAAACATGATAAGGAGAAATAATTAATCAGCGGAAAGCGTAATAGAGTAAATGTGAAGGAGTGACAAACGTGAAAATGAGAAATAATTTAACAGTGGAAAATGTGATACGGGGAAAAAATTAATTGGTGGGAACATAATAGAGAGAATGGTGAAAAAGTGGGAAACGTAATAAATTGAACGATGAGCTAGTGAGAAACGTGATAGGGAGAAATATAGTTAATCATTGGGAAAAGTAATAAAGAGAATGATGAGCCAGCGAGAACCATGATAGAGAGAAAAAATTAATCAATGGAAAACATAATAAAGAGAAAGATGAACTAGTGAGAAATCTGATAGGGAGAAATAATTAAAGAGTGGGAAACGTAATAGATTCAATGAGGAGTCAGTGAGAAACGTGATAGAGAGAAATAATTAACCAGTGGAATGGGGAATAGAGAGAGAATGATGAACCAATGAGAAAAATGATAGTGAGAAATATTTAACCACTAGGAAACATAATAAAGTGAATAATGAACCAGTGAGAAACGTTATATGGAGAAATATTTAAACTGTGTGAAACGTGATAGTGAGAAATAATTAACCAGTGTCAAAGGTAATAGAGTAAAGACGAGCAAGTCAGAAAAGTGATAGGGAGAAATAATGAATTAGTGGGATACGTAATAGAGAGAAATAATGAATTAGTGGGATACGTAATAGAGTGAAAGGTGAACCAGTGGGAAACGTAATACAGAATAGTAAGGCAGTAGGAAATGTGATAAAGAGAAATAATTAACCAGTGGAAAAAGTAATAGAATGAATGATGAAACATTGAGAAATATGATAAGGAGAAGTAATTAATAAGTGGAAAACGTAAAAGGGAGCACGACGAATCAATGAAAATCGTGATAGGCAGAAATCATCAACCAGTGCAAAAATAATATAAAGAATGATCAGCCAGTGAGAAACTTAATAGGAAGAACGATAAACTAGTGAGGACGTGATAGGGAGAATTTACCACCCAGTGGAAATCGTAATAGAGGGAATGGTGAGCCAGTGGGAAATGTGACTGGAAAAAAACGCATGGGAAACGTAATTGAGGGAATGATGAACTTTTCAAAAATGTTATAGGGAAAAATAATTAAACTGTGAGAAACGTGATGGGGAGAAATAATTAATGAGTGGAAAACGTAATATAGAGAATGATTAACCAGTGAGAAATCTAAGGAGGGAGAAATAATTAACTGTCGGGAAACGTAATGGAGCGAATGATGAAACAGTGAGAATCATGATAGGGAGAGATAATCAAGCAGTGCAAAACATAATATAAAGAATGTCCAGGGAGAAAAAAACAACTAGTGGGAAACGTAATAGAGTGAATGATGAGCCAGTGAGAACATGATAGAGAGTCAGTGGAAAACTTAAAAGAATGAATGATGAAACAGTGAGAAACGTGATAGGGAGAAATAGTTAAAGAGTGCGAAACGTGACAAGGAGAAATAATTAATCATTGGGAATAGTAATAGATATAATAATGAGCCAGTATTAAACGCAATAGATATAATGATGAGCCAGTAGGAAACGCAATAGAGAGAACGTTGAGTCAATGGGAAACGTTAGAGAGAGAAATATTTAACCAGTGGGAAACGTAATAGAGTGATGAACCAGGGAGGAATGGGAAGAGAGTGGGAAACGAGATAGAGAGAAATAATTAACCTGTGGATAAAGTAATAGTGAGAATGATGAAATAGTGTGAAATGTGATAAATAGAAATAATTAACCAGTGGGAAACGTAATGGAGAGAATAATGAGCCAATGAGAAACGTTATAGGGAGAAATAATTAAACAGTGAAAACGTTGTAGGGAGCAATAATTAACCAGTGGAAAACGTAATAGCAAAAATTATGAGCCAGTGAGAAACGTTATAGAGATAAACAGTTAAACGATGCGAACATTAAAGGCAGAAATAATTAACCTGTGTGAAAGGTAATAGCGAGAATGATTAACCAATGAGAAATGTGATAGGGAGAAATAATTAACGGGTGGGAAACGTAATAGAGAAAATAATGAACCAGTGAAAAAACCTTATAGGGAGAAATAATTAAACTGTTAGAAACGTGACAGGAAGAAATAATTAATCAGAGGGAAACGAAATAGAGAGAATGATTAACCACTGAGAAAAATTGACAGGTGGGAAACGTATTAGAGAGAATCTGAACCAGGGAAAAATGTGATAGGGAGAAATCAGCAAAAGTGGAAAACATAATAAAGAGAATGATGAGCCAGTGAGAAAGATTATAGGAAGAAATAACTAGAGAGTGAGAACGTGATAGGGAGAAATAATTAATCAGTGGAAAACGTAATAGCGAAAATGAATAACCAATAAGAAATATAACAGGGAAAATTAATTAACAGGTTGGTAAATGTAATAGAGAGAACGATGAACCAACGAAAAACGTTATAGAAAGAGATAATTGAACAGTGAGAAACGTGATATGGAGAAATAAATAATGATTGGGAAACGTAAGAGAGAGAATCATGAACCATTAGAAATGTGACAGAGAAAATTAATTAACTAGTTGAAAACGCAATAGATTGAATGACGAAGCGGTGAGAAACGTTATAAAGAGAAATAAATGAGCAATGAGAAACGTTATAGGGAGAAATAAATGAGCAGTGAGAAAGGCGATAGGGGGAAATAATTAATCAGTGGGGAACTAATAGAGAGAAAGGTGATCCAGTGAGAAATGTGACAGAGAGAAATAATTAACCACTGCAAAAGAGAGAATGATTAAACAATGGGAAATGTGATAGGAAAATATAATTAATCGGTGGGAAACGTAATAGTGATAATGATGAACCAATGGTAATAATGTTAGGGAGGAATAATCTCTAAGTGCAAAACATAATATAAAGAATGACGAGCCAGTGAGAAAAGTGATGGGGTGAAATAGTTAAACAGCGGGTATCGTGACAGGGAGAAATAATTAAATATTAGGAATTGTAATAGATATAAATCTGAGCCAGTGGGAAACACAATAGATATAATGATGAGTCAGTGGGAAACACAATAGATATAATGATGAGTCAGTGGGAAACACAATAGATATAATGCTGAGCCAGTGGGAAACACAATAGATATAATGATGAGTCAGTGGGAAACACAATAGATATAATGATGAGTCAGTGGGAAACGTTATAGAGAGAAATATTTAACCAGTGGAAAACATAATAGAGTGAGTGGTGAACCAGTGAGAATCGTGATAGGGAGAAATAATCAACCAGTACAAAATATAATATTAAGAATGATGAGCCAGTGTGAAACGTGATAGGTAGATATTACCAACCAGTGGAGAATTTAATAAAGAAAATGATGAGCCAGTCGGAAACGTGATAGGGAAAAATAATCAACCCTTGGGAAACGAAATAGAAAAAAATGATGAACCAGTGAGAAATGTGAGAAGGAGAAAAAAATTAACCGGTGGGAAAGGTAGTAGAGAGAATGATGAAGCAGTAAAAAACGTTATAAAGAGAAAAAATTAAACAGCGAAGAACGTGATATTGAGAAATATTTAATCAGTGGGTAACGTAATAGAGAGAATGGTGAGCCACTGAGACATGTGAGATACAGAAATAATCAACCCTTGGGAATCGAAATGGAAAAAATAATGAACCAGTGAGAAATGTGAGAGGGAGAAAAATTAACTGGTTATAAATGTAATAGAGAGAATGATGAACCAGTGAATAACGTTATAGAGAGAAATAATTAAACGGTGGGAAACATGATAGGGGAAAATAATTAATATAGAGAATTATAATTAATAGAGAGAATAGTGAGTGAGTGAGAAATGTATGAGGGAGAGTAATAATTAAGCAGTGGAAATCGTAATAGAGAGAATGATGAACCAGAGATAAATGCGATACCAGAGAACTGTTGTCTGCTCTTCATGGACGCTAAGGATTCTTGGCTGCCGATCTGTTGAAAAACGCAGTTCATTTAAAAAGCGATGCGACATCATCAACTTGTTGCGTTTCGTTTCTTGCTTTCTAAACTAAGTTTGATTTATTAGAGTAGTATACATTTTTTGCTAAAAAAGCTAATAGATTAATAAGAGATATATTACAAATTAAGTATTAAGATATATTAACTTGTAAGATGAAAAATCCGTCTGCTGAATGTGGTGCAGAGAGGGTTGATCTGACAGTGACTTTGCACTGCTCTGGATGGTTGTTCAAAGTTTCATTTTCATTGTGTTGGAATCGGAGAGACAAATTATCGCGAAATGAACTCCGAGAGTAAAAATAGATGGAAGAGTCGCAGGTCTAGGACAGATTCTGTGTGGAAAGGGAAGAGAGGTGAATTGAATGTTTGCATAAGTGGATCACGTGACACTGGGATATCGAAAGAGCCAGAAGACAAAGCCTTGTCTGCTGAAGTGATTAAACACATCGATGAAATATTTAGTAAATATATGATCTCTCTCAGGAAAGACATGACGGAAATAAATGACAGGTTCAAAAATGGATTATTAAAGGGATTGGGAGAGTATAAAAAATGTACTTCCTACTGTTCTGACAAGTTAGATGATTTTTTAAAGGTTTTGACTGAGTTAACTAAACAAATTAGAGATGTTCAACAACAAAATGAAAGACTTTTGAGAAAAAAATCAAACTTTGCAGAAAGAAATTAAGGGATTAAAAGGGAAAATGAATGACTTAGAATAAAACAGTAGGAACTTTAATTTAAAGATAGTAGGGGTTCCTGAAACAATGAATGATGATGCGAACGAGAGAGTAACTCATATTGTAAGTGTATTAAATGTACAGGATGAAGATATTAATATACAGGCCGTTCGTAGAGTACCAACGATGAATAAACAAAAAATGAAAACAATAATCGTTCAACTGGCTACGTCATTAACAAACGTTGTTTTGTTAATGACTTAAACAAACGTTGTTTTGTTTAAGTCATTTTAGACTTTAACAATATGCCAATATATTGGCCCAGCCGATTACAAGTCAAATTACATACAATTTGCCTTGGGCACCTAAATTGAACAAATTTCTCCACACGATAAAAAATTATCCCTATTGTAAACACCACTGAAATTGAAAGAGTTGAACATGTCCTCATGGTCATGCCCGCAATACAGCCAGGCAAGAGAATTCTCTTCCAGGCAAGAGACTCTTCCACTCAGCATCAGCTATAAACCGCAGCCCTCCTCTGAGACACGTGATAAGATAAATAATTAACCAGTGGAAAACGCAATAGAGTGATAGAGAGAATGTGAGTCTGTGAGAAACGTGATAGGGAGAACATAAGGCTTAGTAAAAATTTCAATTACGAGACTACAGTTTCTGTTGATTAAAACTCTTATCGTATGAGAAAATTTGTGCATTGTTATGTTTCCCACCTATTCTCCATTTCTCATGAAGAATGGAACTGCGAAATTTGAAGATTAAAGACGGCAACAACCGATGAAAAATTGTCACACTCACATGAGTTCTAGAAAAAACAACTCGCAGATGTAATACTTCGCTACAGCAAATAGTTCCACACCTTATGCACGAAATAAGTACTATTAAGTATAAATTATTATTATGTATAATTTATGTAAGCGAGCAATTGAAAATGCTGTTTTTAATTTCTGAATATTGTAAACTACACAATGAAGCATAATTTCTCACCGGTACATTCGCGATATAAAACACTTGGGGTAGAAACTGTCTAACGAGTGAGAATTGATACATTTTCAGGCGTCACATCTTGCTTTTCATTGGCTTTCGTGGTTAAGTGCAATAAGTCACGATTAGAAAAGGTACAATTTGAATGTTTTCTGTTCCATTCTTCATTTGAAACAGAGTATAGTTCCATGCTTATTGAAGTAGATGCGTGTTGTTCATAGAATTGTCCCGTGATCCTTTAAGGAAGAGATGAAACTTTTTTTCTATTTAAAGGGAAGAAAATATTCCCTACACAAAGGACAGAAAGAACATAGATTTATGTAGCTCATCCTGATTACTTATACAACCACTTACACAAAGACATGACCGCTGTCCTAATAGTCAGGTTCGGTTAGGCTGTTTACCTCTGAGCGACACCTTATTTGCACACAATGGCCTAAATGGCCAGGTCACAAGGACCCCGAGGGATTAGAGAAGGTTGAGGGAGGGACCCCACTGGACAGCATTAGGAGACAGATGGTAGACACTTGTCGAGACCATTCAGCGTGTTCTTTAACATCCATAGGGCATTGTCTCTCCCGCACATGGAGTCACGGCTTAATGTTCCATCCGACGGACAGCGGACTTTCTAAGCCCATCGGTATTCCCTACTGATCGAGGGCAGGGCAGGAAGTTTTGCTGAGATAAATCTCAACGCTGGCTCAACTGCGACTCTAACCTGAAAACTGCAGATTACAAGCCTGATGCGCTACCGATTGAGCCACCCCCACACCAAAGTAGTCAGATACGCTAACCACTAGATCAGGGGTTTAGGGCACGTGAAACGAGGAAGTGAAGGAATTCTTTTTCTTTGTTATAAACTTGTGATGAACACATTCACTTAATTATGAAATATCCCTATGCAGGTATAATGACGATAAACTTCGTCTGACTGTAAATTAATTCTTTTTATTTAGGTTTTAAATAATATCTGTTTGAAGTTATTCTTTACCTTCAGAAACTTTATGCGATGTGCTTTGGGTTTCACGATTTTTAAATCTCTAAGCAAAATACTGGATGTTATTAAATGAACTGTACGAAAGACATTTTAAGAAGAAGATGAAATCTTTTTTATTAGAGTTAAACGACATCGAACAGTTATTACAGAGTTATAGTCTAATTTCGTATGTGTGTCTCTCTGAGTATGTAAAAATGGGTTACCGTTTATTAACTTTTTCCTCTCTTTATTTCATTTTTATTTTTAGAATTTTTGAACGTTCTCCACAGGACAGTAAGAGCAAATGGTAGTTGTTCTTGACATTATACAAACTATTCTCATTTGAAATCTTTTTTTTTTACATTTTTTATATTGCGATTTTCCTTACATATATAATATTACTGTTATGCATCACAATGTGTATGTATTGTATAACAAATTAGGAAACTTTGTTTATGAATGTGTATCATGAAAATGTACTATGATTTAATTGTGTAAAATTAATATTATTAAAGAAAGGGTGGGTAATACCAAACTTATTAAACAAACCATCATATGTCGATATCTTCGATCGACAAATCAACAACAGGTATGATCCTTGAGATCAGACGGATTTTTGTTTGTTTGAATGACTCAAACAACTTTAAAATTACACCACACTGTCATAAATTAAGTAATACGAGATGAAAGTAAAACGCAAATGGCAGCAGAGCTCAAAGAGTTTTATGTACATTAGATATTTGCGTTAAGGGCCCTATTTGGGTTTCGGCCCACATTGATCAGATAGCAAAATTTCTTCCTCGGTGATTGTAGGACACTGCACCAGTTGCACAACACCCTGTTGCTTGAGTTTTCCCTTTGGAGTTTCGGGGATGACCACGTGCACAAGTTCTCCTTGTCGACAAGGAATGCGGACAACAGATCCGAGTGTTGTGCAAGTGGTGGAAGGTCTTACAATCACTGCGCGGAAACCCGATTATCGTGTCGACGTGTGTCGTTCCAAATAGATTCCTCAATGAAAATATTGGAGTAGGTAACTTTTTTAAGTCTTTCTTTGGAGGAAGCGAAAGGAGGAAATTGTACTTTGTTTGCTCCGTATATGTCATCGTTATCGTTTATCGTTTGAGCTTCTACATCTTTTATTAGATCCTTCTTTTTCATCACCCGACTTTTTTTGCGTTACTGTGGATATCATTTTGATAACCCGTACTGCCCTTTCACCCAGGCCTGTTTTTCCTTTCCAAACTCTTTTTCCGACGACTCAATTTAAATATCGTCCTTTTTTTCAGTTCAACCTAGATTCCATGGTTAAAATCGAATGGTAAATGAGTATTAGTGCACTTTATAAAAATTGCTTGATTTCAATAATTAATAGAAAAAGCACGGTAGTGCAATATCGCGTTTAAGATTATTACCAAATCAAACAGTTAGTCGCTACTCATAATATAAGTATGGTTGTCTAACGCATACTTTTTAAAATAGTGAACTGGAAAACCGATTTTTAACCCTATATATATCAAAAGTAAAAAAAAATCGATCAAGAAATTATAAATACATTCGAGGATAAAATTATTAATCATAGCATCCTCTGCCTCCTTTTTAACATTACAAATAGTAACATCGTTTTTCCATTTCGCAGAGTGTGCTTTTAATTCATTCGATTAGCATATTTGCATTGCAATGAATATTTAAAAGTTTTAGGTATAGTTAAAAAAGATAAAAAATGTTGTATTTTTATAAGGAAAATGAAAAAATATTTACCCACACAGAAAAAAATGAAATATTCTTTCGCCCATGGCGGATGAAAGAGAACGTTTCCTTGATATATTTGATTTCGAATTCTCCGAACTGAAAATGTAGAACATTTTTTAGGTGTCACTCTTAAAGGGGAGTTCAGGAATTGAAAATGTGAGCGTGCAAAACTAGATCCTTTCCTCTACTGAACCCAAAAAGTATCGAAATCGATTGATTAGTTCCAGAAATATTTCGTGCACAGACAGACAGACGGATATAAAAATATCCGCGTACGAACTGAAGCTTTTTCCTCCATCCAACTGAAGAAGAACCAACGAAATGGAATGATTTGTTCCAGAGATAATGCGTGCACAGACAGAAGGAAGAACTGCTGGTGCTGGAGGAAACATAAACAAGTTTTGCTAAAAAAAAACGAAAGGAAATTCTTAATCCACAATAATACTCATGAAATGTAACCTTATTTTATCGTCATTGGCTATTAACTCTTATGTACGAATCGGATTTGGCCGAATTGTTTCCTTGGACGAATTGTATCTTTTAAAAGAATTTGAATTAGACCAATATGCAGTGGAGGAATCGGCATTGAACCAGTTGGCATTGGGTGAATAGTAGCAGACCCGGTTTCATGCAGGTATTGTGCAGTCTTAAGTGGGTAGCAAAGTTGTTCATAATTGTTGCTTTTACCTTTCAAGTTGTCGGCGTCACATAACATTAATTTTAAAATTTTGTATTCGACCTTCTGTTGTTGATTCCTTTATGTGTCACTCAAATTATTATTTGGCTATTTTCTTAGGCATTTTTTACGGGGAAAAATGAGCTGAAACCAAGTTTCAATGTTATCCGAAATCGTTATCACAATGCAAAGGTTGAACGCTCTTCTTCCAAGTTCAGTGAAATGCTTTCGTTTAGTTCGAACGTCTCCTTTCAAGTTGTTGTGTTTGTCTCTAGGTATGTATAAGTTCGAATGTGTTTGTCTCGCTTAACATCTATAGATGTTGAAAGCTAGGATGCTCAGTTGTAGCAAATGAAAATCAATAGCAGTCGATGAAGTTAACGTTTACAGTTTGTGTTTAGCTTATCTGCAGGTTATAACAGGACAAACGACCATACCATCCAGGGACTCGAACCCTGATCCCAACGGTTTTAATGTCACCACGAACCAACGCGGTACCACTGAGCCACAGAGGCTGCCATTTCAAAAAAGATTTCTTAAATATTTGTTTTTATAGCACATTGCATTAATCTTATAAAATATTTTAAAAGTATTCATTGTTATTATGTTACTTTCTAATTATTCCTTTTTTTAACTTATTTAAAATACTTTTACTCTTAATAGTAGGAGTAATAATTTAATTTGGCGATAATATTTCAGGATATTAAATATGTGATATTATGTTTGATCTCAGAATAGGCTTTATTTTATACCACTAATAAAATTATGAATATTTCGGAATTCGTAAGAAAGAAATAATAAACTCGTTACGATAAAATGAAAACAAATTACAGTTTTGTGAAAAAAAAATTAATTCAATTTAACATGCTAACTATAAGAAAGAATTTTCAGATAAAGGCAACTGGTAATCGAACTTGCCCCTGCAGTATGAGGGCTCCAAAACTATATTTCCCTCTAATGAATCCAACTGAGGATTGATTTGATCCACAATTTGCCTGCTGAGAGGCGGAAGAATATTGTATTTTTTTTCTATTGAGGAGTAGAGAAAGGAAGAAAATATCGTTATCGATGCAAAACAGGTTCTTTCGCGATGTTGTTCGGATAACTAATTTTACTCGATTTCTTTCGTGGAGATTTGGTTTTTCTCATTCATGCCGAAAAAGAAAAAATTAAAAATCTTAAAATTGAAAAGTTTGTTCGCTCTCTTCATGTTTCCTTTTTATTTATGACAGGGCTTTAAATCTGAGTCTTCAAATTGCATGTCATTGAAGGAGATTGAAATGAGAGGTATTCTAATTAATGAAAGAGATTTAGAAAACTTTTCCCTAAACAACTCTAAAACAAATGAGGATTTTGCTTTTAATTATACGAATATTCAGAGTTACAATTACAATTGTTATTTTAAAATGGATCGAAAACAAAAGCGTTTTGAGTTTTTTTTAATATTATTTCTACTCTTGTTTCTGAGCTTCACATCCGGAATTTTTTTTCAATGAAGCGATACTTTTTAATGAGCACAGATTTCCTCAATTGATCATTTACGGAAGCTTGAAAGATATGGCTTACGTCGAAGAAATTCATTCCTCCAGCAAAAGTTTTTTTCCTCATCATTTGATCATGGATTAATTTAAAATTAATCTCAGTTAAAGCGAGCCAATGCCGTCCGCCCCACTTGTACTGGAAACAGCCTGGAGACCAACAGCAAAGGATCTTTTGCTTGTCAGTACCTCTAATGTTCTTGAAAAAAATTTTGCCACTTCAACAAAAGACGAGGGCTTTGTTCTCGTGTTGTTCTGTCTTAGGAATGACAGCGTTGTTTCAATTTCATCCCTTGATTATTTCCAACACTATTCCTTTTTTTGGCAATTCATTTTACAACCATGCGACGGATTTTGCACGCGATTTTTTCTGCTCTTACTGTGTGTTGCGCTGTGGAGGAAAAAACAACTTCTTTAAAATTTGCGATACGAAGATTACTTTTAGAATCAAAAATTGTCGTTTTGTTCAAGTGACGAAAACTGAACAGAAAAGGGCACCAGTCTGCTTTTCTCTAATAACCGTTTCCGGCTTATCTAGAAAGCATAAAATAAGAAACATCCATTTTTATAAAAGCTTTGCCCATTTAATTATCATTAAAGTGAGAGTTTCATTTTTTTTGTTAGTTACATGTGCTCTTTTTGCCTTTTATTCAATATATTTAAAATTTCTAAACGAGCATTTTGCGCTGGGATGAGTTTATTTCAGCTTTTTACTATCGTATTTTGAGATTTTGAAATACTAAGTAGAGCAAGAGGCTGTTATTTCAAAAATGGAGCATCCGATTTTGCACTCATCATTTATTTTTTGATTGCGTTATTTCCTTATTTGCAGAGACATTTTGAGAGACCCGAAAGCGCAACATCAGAAAATGTCTGTTTACTCTTTATATATAAAAAGCATGCGAGCCCACTGTAAACGACGATATGCTCATGCAAGCCATAGTATGAACGTTTGCAGTGGATGGGGAAATGTTACAGATATCACGGAGTTCCAAAAGGGCATAATAGTTGGGGCTCGGGCGGTCGAGTGCCTTGTTTACGGCCCATAGTAGGTAAGGGGTTCACAAAATGACAACAAAAAGGGCGTCATCTCCTCCCACCTGCGAAACTGTCAAAGTGGATTCATGTTCGGAGCATCCACCTTGTAAGCATTCCACAATAGGTCATGGTGCGTACGGTGTTGCGAGCTCAAGCGGAATAGCTCGGCTGATGATGCGCAGCACTCTCGCATACAGCCCGGATCCAGAAAAAATTAGAGGGGAGGGGGGGGGGGTAGAAATACAATCGAGTCAAAAAAATGTAAAGGGTAGAAACACAATGGAGTAAAAAAAAATGTAAAAATGGTGGCCAAGACATTTGATTTCCAATGCAGTATTATATACCCCTGTCATTTTACGGTATTTAAATGATTATAATAATTCTATAAAATAAATTATTATAATAATTATTATTATTTATTAAATTATTGTAACTAGGGGATGTCTTGCTTGTTATGCAGCACGGCAACAGATACCTTCCGATGTCTGCACGATGCGAAGGCGACTACTTACTAATCTGTGCAAAAGATAGCCCAACACGATATTAGGTAGGTGGTCAAAATTCATTGAGCTCTCAGTGTCAGTTGAAAAGAGGCTGTTTGCAGTTTTCGTTTCCTCAGAACAAACTTGCTTCCTTAATTTCTTTCTCTCCTTTCGTCTATTAACGCGTCCACACGTACACTGCTGCATCATAGGAATATGATTCTGAACTCGATTCAGATTCATTGAATTCTCCTTTTGTTTCATTTAATTGTGTTTTTCAGGTTAAATTTTTTCCCTTTTCGTTAAAAGAGAAAGTTAATCGTGGTGAAGATGCGAGGCAGCATCATTAGAGGGATTTTCACTTTCTGGCGCGAATTATTGTCTCTGGAGTCTTTCGGTTAAGTTCGTTTGCGTTGTGTCACGTGGCTTTGCGAATGTACACTGTTGCATCATAGGAATATGATTCTGAACTCGATTCAGATTTAATGAATTCTCTTTTTGTTTCCTTTAATTGCGTTTTTCAGGTTTTCTGTCCTCGGTCAGTAGAAGACCCCGATGGGATTGGAAAGGCCACCATCTGTCGGATGGGATGTTAAGCCGTGGTTGCGTGTGCGGGAGAGCATACGATGTGGACGTTGAAGAACACACTCGATGATCGGGACTGGAGGCCACCACCTGTCTCCGAATGCTGTCTAGTAGGCTCCCTCCAACCTTCTCTGAGGCTTCGGAGTCCTTTTAACCTGGCCATTTAGCCCAATGTGTGAAAAACAGGGCCGCTCAGAGGTGAAACAATCCAACTCCTCACGTAAATTTGGAGTGATTGTTGTATAAGAATCTTAGTTGCTGATATTCGATTAAATGAGAAAAGAAGTGGTTATTGGTAGGCTGAGGGAGAAGGCTGCGTCTCTTAATTGCTTTTCTTATGGAAATCACGACATTGATATCTGTTCTCATTATCTTTCTGTTGAAACGGCTGTCCATGAACTCTTTCTCTGAAAGAGTTAACGAACATCTGTTTCAACAGAAATAAGCCTCCTCCGAGGCACATGTGCCACGAAGGCAATGACATCTTAAAGCCCCCCCTCCTTCTCGACAAAATTATAAAAAAGAAGAAGATTGCTATATAAGGAACAAAGAATTTGTTTGCATTTAGTTGTTTTTAAGCCATTTGTTGAAATTGTAGATTTACCAGGAGAAGGACAGATTTTGTACTTATAGCAGACTTTTTCTTCTGCTGACAGGTGTTCCGACAAAGAAGGATAATGAGAAAAGATATAAATATCAGACTCGTGATTTCTATGAGGAAAGCAATGAAGAGACTCACCTTTCAAAAGAGATACTTTCTTGTGGAAGTGAACGGAAAGGGAGGGCTGCCAGATCAGTGTGGTCTACTGATCTGGGAAACTATGGCTACTTTTCTTTCTTTTTTTTTCTACGTTGTTGAGGAGCATATACAACAACAGGAATGAAATTATGGCTCTGAGATTGATTTTGGATCCTGAATTCCTCTGTGGAGGAATTTCTGCTGTGTTTTATGTTTGTGAGTTGACAGCCCCAAGTGCATAAATTCATAAGATATGTTTTATCAGCTGGTGAATAATCCTGTTCAGAGGCCATCGCAAGTACCTGAACTCTTGCTTCTACCGGCATCGTTAAACCTACATTGATAGAAATATTCAAGTGTAGATATATTCAGCCTATAGTAGTGCGGTGGACAGGTCTTTGACTCATGCATGCAATTAAGGGGCAGTTTGATATTGTCGGCACTTCCTCTATCAAATAAACATAGTTTCTTCTGAACATTCCACTAACCATTTTCTCTCTATAGGTACAATGAGAGAACTATGCACAAAGATTATTCTCTTGATATCCACACACAAGAATTCCACCATTTTAATTTAGATATTCTCGGCTTGCAAGAGACCTGATGGACAGATAAAAGTCAGATTCTTAAAAATAATCTTGAATTTCTCTTTTCAGGGAGTGACGACAATAAGCATCACCAAGGCGTGGGTCTGCTTCTCAGCCGACACGCTAGTGATGCTCTTTTTGGATATGAGTGCATTAATGAAAGGTTTCTTATAGCAAAATTTCAGACAAGCATTAAAGACTTAAGTGTTATCTGCTGTTATGTCCCCACTGAGGATGCCGACAAGGTTGAGAAGGATAGGTTTTAAGGAAACTTTCAGGATATTTTGAATTCTGTCAAGAAAGGAGATATTACAATTGTTCCAGGTGACTTCAATGACAAAATTGATACTGACTTAGATCTTTGAGGAGGGATAATAGGCCCTTTTGATATTGGTAGCTGAAATGGCAATAGGCAACGTCTCCTACAGGTAAGTAAACTCAATGGATTCAGAATAACTAACACTTATTACAAACACTGCGACATACATAAGTACACATAGGATTCACCTGATGGACTGCATCAGAATATGATTGATTATATATTAATTAACAGCAATTGATTATATATTAATTAACAGCTGTCATGGTTAGGTGGGCTGACCATAGCAAATGGGCTAGTTCTGTTAGGAATATCATGTCATATAGGGGAGCTGAACTTGTTAAAAGGGTCTTGCAACTTAAACTTTAGAAGTGTTGTGCTAAGGTTAAAAATGTTACCTTTAACACTGAAGCTCTGAAAGACCCAGTTATAGCAAAAGCTTAACATGATAGGTTTAAAAAAAATACCCCCTCAAGCAGCAGCTTGCCACAGAGGTTTGACAGGAGCCTGTCAGTTTACATGCCATAGTAGAAGGTCTGAGAGGATGGCAGGCCCTCAGCAGAAAAACGACACAAACAGCCATGCATTACCCGGGGCTCGAACCCAGGTCCCTTAGATCAGTAGCCAAGCGTGCTAAGTTTACTTAGTCATTATGATAGTCATGGTTTGTTTACTACTAAAGTTGAGGAAGAATGGGGTCGTTTTAAACAGGCTTTTCATGACTAACACTGGAAGATTTCCACTTGAGCCAAGATAAAATGGAGCAGAGGAAGCAAATTTATTGGAGTAATAAGGCACTAGAGCTTATTTTTGAAACATCCTTAATCAACACCCTGCTAATCGTAACCCAAAAGCGTTACAAAGAGCTTAATAAACGTGTAAAGGATAAGTTAGCAGCTGATAAGAATTGTTGGCTTGATGGTTTGGCTGACAAAGCAGAGGAAGCAGCTAGACAGCACAACAGCAGAGAGCTGTACCAGATAGTTAATGTTTTGTGTGGTAGAAAACGGACAGGTATACAGGGATTGAAGGATAAACAAGGTAAGGTTATAGAAGGTGAGGATTCTGTCATGGTTAGGTGGGCTGACCATTTCAATGATGATCCAAATAATGGGGTTAGTTCTACTCCCATTGTTTGTAATGATGATAGATGAATTACTGGCTTTACTGTTGGTCCTACAGCAAAATCTGAAGTGTTTTTGGCTATTTTTTAAATTTAAACTACATGCTAAGTTTAGGAAAATTTCCTGCAACACTGAAGGTCTGAAAGATCAAGATATAGCCAAAGCATACCATGATAGGCTACTTAGTCATTACGATAATCGTAGTTTGCTTACAAACAAAGTTGATAAAAAATGGAATCAGTTTAAACAGGCTTTTCTTGAAACCAAATGTTTGGTTTCAAGAAAAGTCTGTTTCCTTTTGTGAAAAGGGAACAGAGGAAGCAAAATTATTTGAGTGATGAGGCTATGGAACTTATTTCTGAAAGAAGGAAGTGAAGGATTAATATGAATCAACACCCTACTAGTCCTAACAGAAGGCATTACAACGAGCTTGATGAACAGGTAAAGGATCAGTTAACAGCTGATAAGAAACTTTGGTTTGATAACTTGGCTGACAAAGCTGCTGTGATGACTAGGTGGGCTGAGCATTTCAGAGATGTTCTAAATAATGTGATTATTTCTACTCATATTATTTGTAATGAGGATAAATATATTACTGAAATAGTAGGGTCCCAGAATTGTCCCCCCTTTGCACAGTGCTTTCCCCATATGTCGTCACTGGCCACCCCCTTATTAATATTCATAATTAATTATTCATAAATAATAATTCATAATTAATAATTAATTAATATGTCATAATTAATCCCCCTATACTAAACACCCCTTATTAAAAATTCCTTCCCCCTTTATTAAAAACCCGTGGCGCCATCTAGTGCATATGGTGAGTACTATATTTAGAAAAGCCCTCAATTTTAGTCGTAATTTTTCCAATTTTTGACTCCCCCTCATTGAAAAAAAACCGTTATCAAAAGTTCCGCCTTTATCAAAATTCACATCCCCCTTTATTAATACGCACCCCCTCATTAAAACCCCCCCTTATCAAAATTTCCGTCCCCTTTATTAAAAACCCGTGGCACCCTCTAGTGTATATGATGAGTATTATATTTAGAAAAGCCCTCAATTTTAGTCGTAATTTTTCCAATTTTTGACTCCCCCTCATTAAAAAAACCCTTATCAAAAGTTCCGCCCCTTTATTAAAATTCCCTCCCTTTTATTAAAACCCCCTTATCAAAAGTTCTAGCCCACCTTTATTAAAAAACCCCTTATCAAAAGGTCCACCCCCTTTATTAAAAACCCTATCAAAACTGCCCCTTTGGTTGATCCACCTGTATTTTTTAAGCCCCCTTAATAAAAATACCTCCCCCTTATTAAAAAACTCCTCCCTTAAATGATTTTTCTAGTCTAAACTCCCAAATTTCTAGGTCTAAACTCCCAAATATTTTTGTACTTTAACGTGGTAGTTGTATATTCCCTGTATTTATTTTTATTATCTTGACATTTATCAAAACTGTCTTCCGCCTCATTAAAAAACCCCCCTTTTCAAAGGTACCACCCCATCTTTATTAAAACTTCCCCTCACTGATCACAAACTCCCGTACCTTGATTTCTACCCTCATCTGAAATTTTCCAAGTCCACTAAATATTTTTGGTGGCAACCTGCTCTCAGAACAGCTGATACAATTATTGAACAAAGTCCCATATTTTCCGAATTCTACCTTCATCAAGTCGTGTAACATACATGTCGCCACAAGCATGCAGAACGCGTGATACAGGTCTATTTCTTATCGGGTGGGGGGTCAAGAGGGTGATTGCACACAGAACTGCTGATGCACACTATCTGCAGCATGATATTTGCATTTGTTGCTGATAAGATCCGAATTCGTATTTTAATATCTACCATGCAGAGTACGTGACAACGTCTCTTTCTTATCGGAGGGGTCAAGAGGGTGATTGCAGATCAAACAACTGATGCATGCTAACCGCTTTGCAGTATTTGCATTTGTTGCTGATAAGATCTGAATTCGTATTTAATATCTACCATGCAACGTATGTGACTAGGTCTCTTATCACGAGGTCAAGAGGGGGAATGCCGATGCACGCTATCTGTTTGCATTGGTTGTTGATAAAGTATTAAAAATAGAAGCAAAGTGAATAATTCTGAAGTGCTCTACCTCCCGTGTTTGAACATATATCATGAGGGACTTATCAGATATTGGTAAAGGCCCCTATTTTGCTCGACCTTGTTCATGTCGAAAGATGTATCTTGATCCCCAGGGGTGTTTATGAGATAACTTCGTGTGTATATAAGCACGTACCCAACCTGCTATATCCTTCCTTGCTGTTACTCCATGCTGATAGTAAGAATTTTGAAGTTATTTCATCTTTGCTTGCTGCTAGTCAGAAGTTTGCTATTAGTTTTGCCTTTAGAAGTCTGCCATTGAAAAAGATGTCCAGTGTATCTGCATGTACCAGTTTCTTCTGAGCTCCAGTCTGCTACTGCTGTTCATGTTATTGCTGCTTTGGCTTAGTAAATATTATAGTTTTCCATCACGTGTCTGTTTAGTTCTCCACCGAGTAGTGTATAGTGTCGCAATGGACTTCGGTTCAAGTGATGAGGACTCTGGGTATGAAAGCGGTCCTAGTCCCACCAGGGCTCGTATCCACAGGGAGGTACATAGACCCGTGGTGATCCCTGAATATTATGTACCTTATAGACTGAATAGGCCTCCACCTCCTCCGCCACTACGTGTTAAAATGGAGTTACGTCCTGGACTTAGTAGCCCTATGTTTCAAGCCGTTCTTGTGGACGATGACACACCACCACCACCAACAAGACTGCGACCTCTCGTGATGAAGGCACCTCAAAACCTGGCCCCCTGGTCTACCTGAGAAGGTTGTTCAAGCACTGCATCATAAACGTCAGAGACTCTCTAGTCACCCAGATGCCTCCCTCATTGTGACAGATATTGTGCCCATCAATGATTGGGGGGGGGGAGTGTTAGTGACACACAAACCTGCAGTGGATGCCACACCTGCAAACACATGTGGCAGTTTAATTCTAGCTGCAATGGTGACTAGCCGTGCACGACTCAAACTTTACAAATTGATTTCCAAACTTGGTCCACGTGCGCTGTATTCTGATACAGATTCTGTTATCTTCAGTACAAGACCTTCTGATAGCTACATTCCAGATCAGAATCCCTTTCTCGGCGGACTTGTTGACGGGATAATGACTAAATACAGAAGTGATGTTTGCATAACAGATTACGTCAGTGCTGGGGCTAAGAGTTAGCCCTCTGTCTGAGTAATGGGGACGAGATTCTGTGCTCCAAAGGGATATCGTTAACTAAGAAAAACCGTGAAAAGTATAATTTTCACTTGTTGAAATCGATGGTATTGGAACACTCTCCAACTAGCGAGACTTTTGAAGTTTCCTTCAATGTCATGTGCAATAAAGTGCAGGCCTCGCTAGTTAACAAACCCATGATCAAGAAATTCAAGGTGAATTTAGATAAACGGTATCTTCCCCCTGGCGAAACTGTTTCTGTACCATACGGATACAATGACCTGGCACTAGACAATCTTATAGACCTGATGAATGTTAAATAATTTTGTAAATATAATGTAGTTTTAAGTTATTTTTCTATGATTTGTAAATATAATGTAGTTTTAAGTTATTTTTCTATGATTTGTCAATCGCTAGCCTTCCTAGCGTGTGCTGAAAATTTTTTCTAACTCAACAGATGTGAAGCTGCCTGGGGAGTAGAAGCGTTAAGTCAATGATCTGCTTTCAGTGGCTGGCTGTCAGCGCTGTGCACTCTCTGCATGCTTGTGCTTGCACTAGCATTCCCTATCTCCTGCAACTTTGAGTTGACAGTGGATTACAGTTCTGCGTGTCTGCACGAGCGCCATCTGTCGAATGGCTCAGTTTCTGCAGTAGGTATTCTATCTCACATGGTGTATAGTTGGGGGGTGAATTGTAAATATTTTTTATATCAGTACAGTTTTTATATTGTCAATACTTTACATGGGTACTTGTGAATAATTTAAACATTGTCTGTGATGACTTCAGTACTGTTTGTATATTGTCAATAATTATCAATTATTGTCAGAATAATGATTTTGTAATTTCTGCACTGAAATATATTGTGTCATTTAGCTTAATAAAAAATGTTTTTTAAAAACCAGTCTCTTTATTTTCAAACACTTTGTCATTATGGAAGGCATATTAATTGGATATTCATCATCATGATGATGCTTCTATGGATAACATGATATAATATGCTATCAAGGTTCAAGTTTCAAGGTGTTGCAAATATGGTGAAATTAGCGTCCAGAGAAGGGGCTCCTTACACCAGTCACAACAGAAAAGTGAGATAGCTGATGCAGAAGAATCTGCCTCTCAGCAATCTCTCGGTGGAAAAAAAGGCCCTTTTCAGGACAATGTAGAAAAGAAGGCCCTTTTCAGGACAATGTAAAAGTACAGAACACTGTACCTTGCAGAGGAGGCCAGTGTTCTGAAAGAAGTCAGTGACAATACGGAAGCGTGCATGTTGCAGCTTCACACTGTGGTTGTTGCCAAGGAGGGAGGTGATGGTGTAGTCAATGGTTCCTATAGCAATAAGCTCCCAGAACAAAGTATCTCTTTCAGCATTGTAGCGGGAACAGTTGAGCAGAATGTGAGATACAGTCTCAGGTGTATCACAAGTGGCACAGTCTGGACTGTAAACTCTGCCAAGAGTGGGCAGCGTAGAGTTGCTGCAGATGACACCAACTCAGAGATGATTAAAGAGGGTCTCCCCAGAACTGAGGAGATTACCAAGGTTAGGAACAGTGAGAGAAGGTTCAACCAGGTACCTGAATGAGGAATACCTGCTGTCCTTCTGCCATTGAGCAAGATGGAACTGGCTCACCAGTTGTGAGACAGAACTCTTGCAGTCGCTGAGAGAGAGAGAGGGTAATTAGTTACACACCTCTGACTCTGCAGTGCCTCCTTTGTGGTGTGATCAGCAAGCTCATTTCCAGGTATCCCTATTTGGGAAGGGATCCACTGGAAATGGACCATGATTCCAGCAGAAGTGACCATTGAGCAAGTCTCCATGATCTTCCGGATGAGGAAAGGGTTGCAGCTCTCGCTGCATCGCTTCTGGAGAGCTTCCAAGGCTGACTTGCTGTCACAGAGGATGACAAAGTTGCCACTCTCGAGGCTGAGGATGACTCTGCACAGGTGGAGGAGGTTAGATGAGGGAGACAGAAACCTCTGGCAATGCCAGTATCGGGAATGATAATGGCAGAGGCAGCACATTGCCTCTCCCGGTCCACAGATCCTTCAGTGTAGACCTCAGTACATCTTTCATATCGTGCAGTGACATAGGAGGTGGAGAGAAGTCTGATGGCTGATGGATCAGAGTCGCTCTTCCAACCAAGAGAAGGGATAGTGACATTGATCACTAGATCACTGTTCCTCCAGGGTGGAAGGTCGGGGAAGAGAGTATTGCCAACACCCAGCATCAGTCCCTGCCAGTTCATGCATCTGGAGCTGGCAGGAAGGACTCGGTTGTAGAAGTCCTTGGCAGACAGGGCGATGGCAGAGTGAGGCCTTGTCATGCAACTTCCTGAGAAGCTCATGGTTAGTGTGCAGGGAATGGAGCCTCGAGAGATGACACAGTATATCTCTCTTCCAGTGCAGATGGAACGGCATGTCATCAGCCTTTGCAATGATAGATGCATTAGGTGTGTTATGGCAGAGTCCGAGGCAGAGGTGCAGAGATATAGTGTGGACAGTTGCCAATTTGCTGAGCAGTGTATCAAAGGAATTGCACAGAAGGTGACCACTGTAGTTGATGCGGGAGAGGATCAAGTGCTGGTACAAGACCAGGAGGGTCTTGCAGGAACTTCCCCAGTGGGTACCAGCAAGAAAGGACAGTATATTTCTCTGTGCAGTGGCAGCTGTCTTAAGATGCTTGATGTAGGGCCCCCAGCTCAGCCTGTTGTCCAGGACCACACCAAGGAACTTATGCTGATGGATGGCCTTGATGTGATCTGGCCCAAGCAAGAGGTCAGGGAAGGTGGGTGGAACGCGTCTCCTCATGAAAACCATGGCCACAGTCTTATCAGTGGAAAGAGTAAGGCTTAGGTTGTCGAAGAACTTGACGACCGTGTCCACAGCACTTTTCATCATGAGCTGAGCATGGTAGGGGTCCTGGCTAGGGAACCAGATGCAGATATCGTCTGCGTAAATGGAAATACCCACTCTCTCCTCGAGTCGAGGGTAGGTCTGACAGCAAGATGTTCAGTAACATCGGCCTGAGGACACCCCCTCGAGGTACTCCATGATTGATGGTGTGGGAGACGCTGAGTGTGTTGCCCAGCTTCATGCGAACAGTCCTGTTGGAAAGGTAAGCTGCGATCCACTGGTTGATATTGCCTCTGAGGCCGAGATCATGGAGCCTGCAGAGAATATCCGAGTGAGACAGGGAATTGAATGCCTTCTGGATGTCGAAGAAGACAGCAACAGTAGTCTCTCCCAGGGACCGCACCTGATCAGCAGCAGAGATGAAGTCGAGATTGTCCGACGTGTATCTCTGTTTGCGGAAACCCGAGAGGCTGTCAGGGAGGAGGCCATTGGACTCTAGGTACCATTCCAGGCGTCCAATGACCAGTCTCTCTAGGATCTTGCAGAGGGAAGATGAAAGAGCAATGGGCCTGTAAGAGGCAGATCCGTGGTAGGTTTCCCCTGCTTCAAGATAGGCACAATGTGAGTTGCCTTCCATGACTCAAGTACTGTGCAGGTGGTCCAGGAGTGATTGAAGGCTTTGAGAAGCACAAGCAGAGCCTCAGGTGACAGGTTAGCTAACTGAGTATAGCTGATGCTGTCAGGGCCTGGGTCTGACGAGCGCTTCAAAGCCACAATAGCAGAGGTGAGTTCCTGCAAGGTGAAAGGATCATTATAGCAAGGCTCAGAACCAGAGCAGGGTTGCTGAGCTCTATCCTGAACATTCACCGGTGGAGCAGGAAGGGAAGAGGTGAGGTGTGCAAAAAGGCATTAGCGGTGGCTGCTAAGTCCTCCCCATGGACCAGGGCAAGGTTATGGGAGGGCAGGCTGTGGCTTCCCCGTCAATTTCCTGATGAACTTCCAGACCTTCCCAGAAGGGATGAAGACATTAATGCTGGAGCAGAAGGATCACCACTTGAACCTTTCACACCAGTTAAGGTACCTTCTGATCGCAGTATGTAGCCTTCGAGCATGAAGAATGTCAGGAAATCTACCAGAGGGGCGGGCGTGCCTTTCGGCTTGGTGGCGAATGGTGTGAATCCACTTATAGTAGATATCCGGAGGGGGAAGAGGCCCGGGTGTCGAGATCAAAACAGTTCTTCTACCATGGAGGTACCTGCAGCACAAAGGGCCTCAGGGACAAAGGGCATCACCACAGGAAGGGTAACGACAGGGGCCAGGGGAGCAACAGGAGCAGAAGATGCCTGTGCTTCAAGCACTAACATCTCTGCTGATGCTACCTCCGTGGCAGCAGCAGGGGTCATTTGACCCCTCGTGGCAGCAGCAAAGCTCACTGAGGGAAAGAGATGCCTGCTGCACGCAGATTTTCTTAGGTGGTGGAGGAGGCAGGGGTGTCACCACGGAGATTGAAAGAGGGACCTTTCCGACCTTGGTTTTGTGCAAAGAGTGCACAGGACCAAGGGCTTCCCTAATCCTCTCACAGGCAAGTTTCCTGGCATGGCACCCAGAAAAGGTGGCGGCATGAGGTCCACCACAGTTAGCACAGATAGGGGCCCCAGTGTGCTTGCACTGCTTGTGGGAGTGAGGACCACTGCAGCGCTTACACCGCACCATACCTCTGCAATTCTTTGCAATGTGCCGGAAGCATTGGCACTTCAGACACTGAGGTTGGGCCTTGGTGTGAGGTTTCACCGGGATCCGGTGAAACCTTGCATGAGACAATGTTCCCAGGTAAGGGGAATTCGTTGAAGGTAAGAACTACCTTCCTAAGGGGAATCTTGTTGACCCCAGAATCCGAGGGAAGATAGCGGTACATACGACGGACCCCTGTCACTCTCTGAACCGAGAGGGCATCAAGTATCGCCTCATCAGTAAGGGAGGTATCAATACCTTCTATGTGGCCCTGTGGCAGGCAGTAAGAGACTGGGTAATCCACGGTTACAGGTATGCCCAGAATGGAGGTGGTGCACAGAAGCTTCTAGGCAAGGTCAGGAGAGCTGACCTTGACGAGAAGGCTTCCCGTCTCCAAGTAAAAAGCGTCCACAATCCGTTCCCAGAGGATCTACACAATATCTGTGAAGATGGGGTTCGGGTTGTAGGAGCTCATGAGGTGAGAAGAGGCCAAGGTCACAATAAGAGTAATAGGCTTGGTGCTCTTCCTCTTATGGTTGACCACGACAAAGCCGTCATCCGAGTCCGCAGGCAGCTTCTGATCGACATCCATTAAATTGGAAATGTCGTTGAACAGCTGTTCAACCTCAGGAGTATCTATCTGCTGGGGAAGGGCTGGCAGAGAAAGGGACTGCAAAAACACTGTTATTTACGCATGACAGTGCAATAGCAACACCTGCCACAGGGGCCCCAACAGACAAAATTGAGGCCGTGGACGCTGAGGTGATGGAAGAAGAGGTAGCTGGGGCACAGCCACTGGTGGAAGAGGTCTCTCCACTAACAGTAGAGGAGACGCCCAGCCCTTCAGAAGAAACACTTGAGGGGCCTGAAGGAGGGCAGGCCAAGGGTGGGACAGCTAAAACACTGTCATTTTCAGTTGACGGTGCAATAACAGCACCAACTGCGTGGGCCCCCTGAGACAAAACAGAAGCCGTGAACACTGTGTAGATGGGAGAAGGAGTAGCCGGGGAAGGGCTGGAGGAGAAAGAGGTCTCTCCAGAGTCAGAAGCAGAAGTGGAGAGGCCCAGCCCTTCAGAAGAAACGCCTGAGGGGTCAGCAGCAGGAGCACAGGGAGACTGCAAGAGAGTCTTACCCCTTGGCACTGAGAGAGAGTGAAAGGGGCAATACACCTTGTCAGCCTAATGTTCACCTTGTCAGCCTATAAAGCTTAATGTTTCAGTGGTGACATCTGGGGGTGTTGTGAAAAACTAATTCACGTAAACAACACAGAGGTGTATATCAGTTTTAATTTTTTTATTGAATATCACAAATTTTTAATACATTGTTTCATTTTAACCCAAATTTTAAATACATTGTTTCATGGAATTTTTAACACAAGTCTTCAATTATTAACAGAGATCATGGAATTTTTAACACAAGTCTTCAAACAGATATCTTCAATATGGAGTCCAGTCAATTAATTTTCTTTTCTTACAACGGATGGGGGAATGAACAAATTCGACAATGTTGTCTTGAGGGTGACCAAAAGTCTCTGATATTTTCTGTCTGGACAGAGGTACTGATAATATTTGTTGTGGAATGTCAACCTTGACCTCGTGGGGGGCTTCAAGTTGTTTTTTAAATAACAGGTAATTTTTCAATACAGCCAGGTACTTTTCAGTTTTATCATCATCGTCAGATTCAAGTATTTTCTTCATCTCTGTGTCTAAACCACGCACTTTTTTACGGACGTAGCGTCGTTGTACTGCTTTCATTAAAATCATTTTCGAAATAACGATTCCAACAGAGGTGATGCTGCAGTGAGAAGAGGGAGCAAAAATCCAGAGCCTCTCTGTAAGTGATGTTTCTTGTGATGGACAGAAGCACGTTTGGAAGCTAAACTTCTTATGACAATCTTGCGCTTGCGTAAATTCTTTAATAATCGATGGGAAATAGGTATATGGCCTTTTAAAAAATTGGCACACACTTCACATAGAGCATACATCTGAGGGTCGGAGATGTGTTTCAACAGAGCTGCACGTTGCTTTCCCCCAAGTTTTGGTAAACACTGAAGGAACGGGCCTTGAGATCTAACTTTCATTTGGGACATAGAGTATCTCGAATTCTTCAGAAGGGAAAACCTTGGCACGGAGCCTTTCAGTATCTAACATTCTAAGATGAAGGTCCACACACAAATAGCCACACGGAGGTTGTGTAGCTAGTCTATAAACATCGGTCAGGAGTTTGGAATGATGTGGAAATACTTGTCTTGCCAGATGCGTTATTTGTGAAGCGTCAAGACAGTTGCGAAATAAAAACATATAGTGTGCATTGAGCGATATAGTTCTCGAATGTCTTCCCTTTAAAAACAGATTTTGCAAGATCAGGACAATCGTGATATTTTTATGCTGACCGCCTCGAATAAACAGTTGAGATATGCATTCGCTGGCTACAGACTGTTCGATCAAGTCATCCAGCGCCAGAAGCGTAGATCTGAGGGGGTCAAATTCCAGATCTACAAGTAGTCCTTCGTAAAATTCCACACTTTTCTTAAAGGGCTCAAAGGCAGGTTGCCACTCTCCGTAGCAGTAAAGGACATGTTGGGGTGGGGGGTCGAAAACTTGAGCGACTTCTTTGATGAGTTTCAGAGTGACTTTCCACACTGAGAAGGAGTGGCAATTAAAATACTTTAAGGAGTTCGGAGAGCCATCGTACCACCATGCAGTCGTTAAAGTCTACTCGACACATGTAATCACTGTGCAAGACTGTGGGAAGAGTCGAACCACTTGCTCTTTTAAACAGGAAATACAGACAGTGAGCACCGCAAGTGTCTCCCATGGGGTCCTGCAGAGATATAGAGGGATGTAACACGTGACGTATGCCTAGCTGGCTGTAGTATTCTTGCATGGACACATCGGGACTTGTGCCCAAGGGGTCAAAGTGATCCACATGGGTTCCTTTCTTGTAAACAGCTATCCACTGGGTGCCAGGCAGGGAGGATGGATCGGTATTGTAGATAAACAAGGCTTTTGATTGGTCGATTCTGTGAGGTAGTCTGTCATGTGGGAACACACCTAAACTTGTAGGTAACATCGTGAGGATGGATTCTAACTGATAGTTATGATCTTCTCATCAAAGAAGCTGCTCAAGTATTCATGAGTTGTAGTCAAACAGGATTTTACGATCCAAATGGATTTCCCGTAAATTCTGGTATTCTGCATACAGGATCACAGTGACTGATGTGGGTAGTGGCCTGGTAAACTTTAATTCGATTCTCACACTACCGCTCTTTATTAAAGAAAACACTTGATTACATTCACGTTGTTCGTGGGTAAATTGGAATGCTAACAGTGTAAAACCCTCACCACTGGCTTTTCGTGATTAGTTAATACCACTATCGGATTTCCAGGCATCCACAGCTTGCAATAATCCTTGGTAACATCTGAGATAACGTTCATTCGAAAAGTCTGGGGTGTAGGACTGCTGTTCACTGTCAATGTGAAGACTGATGTAGTTTAAGTCGAAATGTTGGAAGTTGAACGAATTTTTTTCGTGCGATCCATTCAGACTGGTACTTTCCACCATACCCAGTACCAGACATACCGGAAGTTGACCAAGAAATGAATTGTCACGGTTCACACTCTTCAGACCTGCAGCGATGGAGAACGTGCATAAATCCGTTCTGTGTAGGAGGTACTTGGCACTCTCTGAACCCAGCAGGCGAGAGTGTGCAAGGCTGACACTGGAAGTGGGTTTGACTTTGCGCACGAAAAATCGTCTTCGTGAATCTGTACTTTGTAAGAGGGGTCCACTTCACCTGTCACGTGAGAGAATTCGGGCCTTAACAAACCTTACCTTAACAAATGCAGTCTCAGATCGACTTGATTGAGTAGGTAACATTCTTGATTGAACAGGTCAGCATGGATCCAGGAGATGAGTTCGATACCTGATGACTTTATGTACCCCTTGTGCTGATGCCATCCCTCGTTCTCCTGACTGGTCAGTTCCATTTTTCTGGGGATGTCGAGGTACCAGAGTGACGTACCGAGGTGACTTCATGTGGCATCGGTACTGTAATTCAATAGAGTCTCCAGGTACGCCCTGTAGGGGTACAGAGTGTGAGAAGCACTCACCAGGTGATCGTTGAGGAAGATGTCTACTTGATTGAAGAGGATGTGGAAGAAATGATTGCAGGGGGCATTCACTTCCGACGGGGGTGTACCATCGGATTTCACAAATTTCAAGATGAGGTGCAGGTGGCAACGGGATAGATCAATGTAATCATCTGTCCCTTTCCTGATGAATTCAAGTGGAGCATTACCTTCCAGGGAAACCACAGGTAAATAATTGACATAGCAGCCTCTTTCCAGTTGAGAGACAGTGGGGGAACCGGAAACAGGTCCAGTTTGGAATTGGCACAATCGCCAGAATCAGCGTGAATTTTCTGAATGCTCATGATGAAAACACGTCCTTCACGGTACAGAGTTTCTTCACTTTATGAACACTAGGATGACGACGACGGCGTTTTATCCCTTTTCCTCCCTGCAGCTTGGAACTGGCACGTTGCAACAGGTCTACACCGGCTTCATGCAACCCTGCTTTGGCAGCAGATTTGAAGTTTTGCCCTTGGTCCATCTCTGAAACGAACCGTAGCCCACCCTTACGTAGGGTGGGCAGCGCTGGTCGTACAAGAGGGCTGATGAAACTTTCAATAGTGGCAAAGATGCTACCAAGCCCATCACCTCTCTGAAAACGAGGGCCCCTGAACACACCCTGCCCGTTTAGCTCTTGTAGTAGCTCACATAGGTGTCTGCAGAAGGAGGAACGAATTTAACCCTCATGGCAGAAATGTAATTTGACTAAAACTTTACCAAATTAAAAATGCAGGGGTTCTCCTGTATTGGTACGAAGGAAGATTCTCACACTCTCGAAACTTTTCTTGCCAGGGGGTAGTAATCAGGTTGTTGCTATACTGCAACGATGGATTCGTTATTATTGGTTCTGATGGCAGGATTCACAACACGCAACAGTTCACCATGAGTATCACCTAACAACTGAGGTGCAATCAGGTCTGAATACAAATAAATACCGTACATTCCTCTGTTTATATCGATGGGGTAGTCACCCATGGCTTTTTTCAGTGGAATATCTAATTTAGTAATTCCTAGCATGTCTCCTAATCCGGGGTTTGAATGAGGAAATTTAATGAAATGTAACTTGTCTGTATCCATCAATACGGTGTGATCTGCCTGTTGCTTGAAACGGTAAGCTTTTCTCAACTTGTAGGGTAACACCTGATTCATCGCATCGAATAATGATTCAGCAGTTTCGTATCGTCCATAGGATACCTTTCGTTCTTGGAAACTACCTGGAGGAATCACGTAGAAATAACAGTCATCATCTTTATCGAATGTTGCAGTATTGCAAAGTTTGCTACTAAATCGTTGGTGGAAGGGTTTGTCAACTTCACCCTCACTGACACACAGAAGCCTGCTGAAATCCGTTTTAGGGAACATCAAACCGTATCCCTCACTTGGTTTGAATACCCAGTAACCACTGTTATATGATACCAATATTTCTTTGGGGAGCTGAGTGGAGAGGTGAGACAACAGTTCCATTCGAGTTATTTCGCCTGCTTTAAGCTTGATTTTCCAGTATTCTTCAAAGGTAGCAAGAGCATAATATTGAAACGTGTCATTAGAGCCATCCACATTGTACCAGCTCACGGGTAAGTGAACTTCTGCTAACCCCACTTTCCATTTTCTCGCTAGTCTTAGGGGTTGTATTAGACGAACTGTGAAATCACTCTGTGAATTGTTCGGGTAAACATTCTGACTAACCGGTAGGATCAGGTAGAAACTGTGGTGAGGAGTAGGTCAGGTAGAAACTATCTATTTTTTAGGAATCCACGAAGGTTTGGGATAACCGCGAAATTTGACCAGTGCCTTTTGACCTTTTCTCTCGTTTATTTTCTCGACCCAGTAAAGTTCGGGTTCGGTCACTTTTTGAAGTTCTGATTTATAGAATGTTCCTTTCAAAACTTCCCCCTCATAATCCCGTATGACGTATACAGGGGGCAGGCGGTGTAACACCCGGTCAATTATAAAAATTTCTTCAGTCCACAAATACGTACCTGCCTTCTTGAAGGGTACTTTTAGACTGGCTAGCTGAACCGTGTCTCCCAATTTAAATGGTGGTTTTTCTTTTACTATGGTTGGATTGCGGTAGAGTCGAACCCACACAACGTCTTCATTGTGTAAGGTCACGTCCTTGGGAGCCATATTATGTGCACTATGAATTGTGGCATTGTAACCTCGTACAACACGTTGCAACATGTCCAAGTATCGGTATGTGTTATTGCGTGTATAATATCTCCCCAATCTCTCGCGTAGAGTGCGATTCCATCTCTCCACCAAAGCTGGTTTTGAGTCAAAGTAGGTGACGAAGAACCGAATACCATTCTTTTTCAGGAATTTCTGGAATACTCTGTTGGTAAATTCGGTACCTTGATCCGTGTTTAAATTCATGGGAGATCGCATCTTGGAAAGGATTTTTTTTAATGCTGACACCATTTCTTTCCCTGTTTTTGTCTTCATAGGCACCGGCCCACCCATACCTCGAACACATCGATGACGGTTAATATGTAACGATAACCGTCATTGAAGCGAGTTAGATTTTTCACAACTACGATATCGGCTTGCCACTGTTCGTCTAAACCAGTGATGTAGGTACGGTTTCTGGGAAATGTCTGACGCACGGGCTTGTGCAAGATGTAGGCAGGTTGCTTTTCTAACCATTCTCGGACGAGTTTGAGTGGCAGCCCTGTATTCTGAGCTAACTTTTTACGCTACCGAATCCTCTTTCAAAGTCGAAATAATGGGATTCCAAAGTTTTGTTTTCTGCTGCACCCAGACGTCATACCCCACTAGGTTTTGCCATTGGTGTAATGAAAGTGTAACACCTGTAACTGTAGGGATATCTCCTATAAATTGTCTGATGTCCATTGATAAGTTACACACACGAATTTTGTATTCACTGCCTAAGGATTTTGACTCTCCACACTAAATATATTTACTAGGGGCCACAAGTTCTAATACAAGCACCACTATCGTTAACACTGTTATGATTACGCTTCCAACACTAGCTAACACCTTCTTTCTCCTATCCATACCAAGACTAAAATGACATAGGATGAAAAAACAGACACATTATATAGGTTACAATTACTTATTTAACAAATTTATACATTTCATTTTTTGCATCATCCACAATAGTATTATATTTCTGAGTACACACAAATCCAGAATCTACATAATTCAACAGATCTCGTTTCCAGGCCATATCCATAAACACTTGTGCCAAGGCGTTAATGTCCAAGTCACCAGACCACCCTACGATGGTCGGTAGTTTTTCTTTGGGTTGAAATCCATCTAACGGAATCAGATGTGTTAATGCTTGTTAGAAAATGTCCACCAACAGCTGATAAACATAGTCGGGGCCGTCGAAAACAGGACCCAGCAGGAAGGGTAGAACTGATTTGGAATGTTCTATAATAGCAGTACAGAGATGGTGATCTTTGAGAGTTCCACACACATTATGCAAGACACGCATCACTTCGTCTACGTCGATAGCCAAAGTAAACCACTGGGATGCATTCAGAGTTATACTGCGACTCACAACACGGAACTGTAGAGTTCTCATAGCAGCTGATTCTTTGATGAAGTCGACACAGCGTTCACCACCTTCGTTGCGGTACATGTATGCACGTAAACCGGGCATCATGTGCCATGTCTGTTGATTGGGAACGATTTTCACTTGGTCCTCTATGTGGGGCATCGTGGCACACAAAGCCTCCCATTCAGGTATGGAGAGGGTAACCCACATAGGTGTAGGGTAGATGAGTTCACCGTTTTCATATTTCTTGTAGCATCGTATGTGCACAGAAAACTTATTTTTGAACAGCGAAGGAACGATGTAAACATCTTCACCAAGACACCACACATCTGGGTTGCTAGCCTACCTCGTGGACAATGATGCACACGTCAGTTGCCCCCTATTTAACGTGAGAAAGCAGCGCCACCTGGGACAACCAATCAGGACCCGTAGTTTTTTCAGGAAATATAATAAGCCAATAGGAGGCGATGGAGCAATTGGACTTCGTAATTATTCTGACGATTGCATCTCCCATTCAGTGAGGGGTTGCCACCGAAAATTTAGTTGATCTATGCAATTATTTTGAGGATTGCATCAGCCATTCTGATCGTTGCCACCCAAAGTTTAGTTAGACTTGGAAAATTTCAGATGAGGATAGAAACCAAGGGAATTATTCGTAGTTTGTGATCGGTGAGGGGGAGTTTAATAAAGGGGCGGAACTTTTGATAAGGGGGGGTTAATAAAGGGGAAGTAATTTTAATAAAGGGGCGGACCTTTTGATAAGGGGATTTTTAATAAAGACGGCGGAACTTTTGATAAGGTTTTTTTTTAATTAGAGGGAGTCAAAAATTTAAAAAATTACTACTAAAATTGAGGGCTTTTCTAAATATAGTATTCATCATATACACTAGAGGGCGCCACGAATTTTTAATAAAGGGGAAAGGATTTTTTAATAAGGGTTTTTTAATAAAGGGGATTAATTATGAAATATTAATTAATTTTCAATTAATTTTTAATTAAATATTAATTAATTATTGATTATGAATATTAAAAAGGGGGTGTGACCGGATGGGGCGTGGTCGGTTAGGTAAGGGGTCGTGGCCAGTGACGTCATAGGGGGAAAGCACTGTGCAAAGGAGGGGACTATTCTGGGACCCTACTACCTACTGGCTTTTATGATGTCCCTATATCACATTCCGAAGTTGCATTGGCTATTTCTAAATTAAAACTGCATAAATCCCCAGGGGTGGACGAAATCACCACTGAAATGCTTAGAGCTGGGAACATTTGTGTTGTCACATGGTTGACTGAAATACAAACTGAAATACAAACGGAGGGTAAAATAATATACGGCATTGGAAATAAAGTCTTTTGTCCCCCCCTTTTACATATTCCAGCTCGTTTTTTTGCCTCCTCCCTCGCTTTTTTCTAGATCGGGGCCTGCCAATACACAATGTTTCCTTTCGTTTTTAAGACCTTTTAAGAATGTTCTTGCGAAATGGTGATATTTATTGGTTTACTATTTTTTTTTTCATTTCGGTCATTAATGATCTGAAGAGGGTGGCGGCTGTCTCTCTTCTCACAACCCACGAGACCCATTCCTCGTGGGCAGGCCAGAATCAAGAAAAAAATCGAGGGATGGCAAGAAACTCAATCGAAGCTTTTTTCCTACACAATCCTTTTTCGGAATGTCGCATTTTATATCGTCTTTTGGTGCAACCTAGATTCCATGGTTCAAAACGAATCAAAATGAGTGTTAGTGCACTTCATAGAACAAGTGTCAATTTTACAGTAATTAATGGAAAAAGCATGGTAATAATATATCGCTTTTAAAATTATTCTCAAACAGAACTATTAATGTTGATCATAAGTATGGTGACGTAACACATGATTTTTAATAGCTAACTTCAAAACCAATTATTAACCCTATATAATCAAAAATAAAAAAAAAATGATCAACAAAATTAAAGCTTTACCAAGGAACTCTAAATGCATTCGAGAAACATATTAATCGCAACATCTCCTGCTTTCTTTATCAGGATAGCAAATAATAATATCTTGAAGCAAATGAGCAAAAGCTGTGGGTTATTCAATTCTGCAGTGTGTGTTTTTTAATTAATTCATTTAGCGTATTTGAATTGCAACGAATACTTTAAAACTTTTAGGTACACATTTAAAAAAACTGAAAAAGATAGTTGAAATTTTATGAGGAAATCGAAAAAGAAAAGCTCTGCACACAAAAAAGTGATATTATCATTCACCTAGGGCGGCTAAAGAGCACATTTCTTTTATATATTTGACTTCCAATATTCCACATTAAAGATGCAACAGCGTTTTTTAGGTGACATCATCCCCCTTACTGGGTAGCTCAGGAACAAAAAATATACGAGTGCAAACCTAAACTCTTTCTTCCAATCCAACTCAAAAAGTACCATCGATATCGGTTGATTATTATCAGAAACATTGTGTGCACAGACAGACGGCTATAAAAGTATCAGCGTACGAACTTTAACCCTTTCCTCCATCCAACGCTAAAAGAACCATCGAAATCGATTTTCTGGTTGCAGATGTTGCTTGCGTACACAGAGAGATGGAAGGACGGCCAAAACTAGAAATATTATAAACAAGTTTTGCTTTCAAGAAAACGTGCTAAAAACAAATTAAAAAAAAAAGAAAAATTTTGATTCAGAACAATAACTATGAAATATAATATTTTATCGTCATTGGCACTTTTGGACGAGTTCTCTCATTTCAGAAATCGACTTTGGACGAAATGTCCCATTAGACGAAACGTCTCTTTTGACCTATTGTCCATTAGACGAATTGTCGCCGTCAGACGAATCGTCATTGGACGAAACGTCATTAGACGAAACGGCATTAGACCAGCTGGCATTACAGTAGGCGAATAGTACCAGACGGTTCAGAAGTAGTAGGGGATGTGTAGATCAGATTTTGTCCGTTAGGCACCTTGTTGAAAAATGTTTAGTTACAGAAACCTTTGGTTACTAGCTTTGTAGATTTCAATAAAAGGTTTTGACTCTGTTGAATCCTTAGAATATAATAACGTGATCAGGACCGTCTCCATATTAGATCACGCCCTGAGGCAAACAATTAAATATCGCCCCTCAAATGGTCAGAGTTTCGCATGCGCAACTCCTACGCTCGGAACGAGGATTGCAATGTTCCCAAAATGAAATAATAATCCCCAAAACGATAAGTATAACGTAAATTAAGTAAAACTGGTTAAGGAAAAGTAAAAGTGGATGGGTGGACCATCACAGGCGCCGTGAGGCAGGCTGCCTCTATGCTAAACATTGTCGACGGTACTGAACATGATACAAGATAGCATAAAGTCATTTGATGATTTTAAGGTAGAGTTTCAATTGTTAAGAAAATCAGACATTAATGAAACAAAATCAAAATATGAAAAAGCAACTGAGAGAATTTAGAGCTGATGTAAATGAACTAGAACAGTATCTAAATGCAAAACATTGAGATAATTTGGAATGCCTGAAGATCAGAATGAAAACACCCTGAAAATTGTGGAGAAAGTTGCAAATATAATCGGCATTCAGGAGAAGGATGAAAAAGTGATTGCACACAGAGTACCCACAATAAATAAAAATAAAACCAATAATAGTCGATTGAGGGATATTAATATCAGGAATAAGTGGATACAGATGAGGAAAGACAAAAAGGATCTGTTGCAAATATGATAAACTGTGACTTTAAGCATAACAGAGTCTTCTTAAATGAACATCTATCTAAGTATGCAAAAGGATTATTCCATTCAGTTAAACAATTTAAACTGAATAATGCATATCAATATGCTTGGATAAAAGATGGCAAAGTATTTCTCATGAAATCTTCAGACACAAATATGCACGGAATAACAAGTGAAGATGATCTTTTGCTCTTAAAATGGATGTCAAAACTATATTCTGTGGCAGGGAACTGCTTGAAGGGGTATTTATTTACCTTATATTATTCTGTGATATGAAATGTAACTTAAAAATCATTGTACTAAATGGATTCCCTGAATCTAAATGCAACGGCAATGTTTCAAAAGTTACTATTTACCTTTTCCACCTTAACAATAAGTATTTTGACCAGAAGGTCAATGATATTACTGAAAATGCACCTAATATTGATGATAAGATAAAATTTACAATAATTATCGATATGGTATTGTTTACTGGTATTATATATGACTTATTTACCACCAAATATATAGTGTATGCATCAATTAAAAAATACTTCGATAAAACTAAGAACTGTAATTTACCAAAAGCAGACCATGCTCAATGCAACTTAAAAAATTTTTTGTGCAGAATAATATAAAGTCATTTATGTTATTCTGCACAGAGTATTTTCACATTACATTTTCTCAAACTGTAACACATTATATTTTCTCAAACTGTAACAGGCATAATAGTATACAAATTAACCAAATATAAATGCATCTATGGAATATGGAGATATAAATACATATTTCAAATTTTTAACTCTTTCCTTTAATGAATGACTTTTCCAATTTTACTGATGATGAAACACGTGCTTTCAATGTAACTGAGTTTAATGACTTTGTAAGCTATAATACTCACCCTATAAAATATCTTTGCAATTTATCCATAATACATTTTAATATTAGGAGTTTAAGGCAAAATTATAATGAACTACTTATAATTTTACATAACACTAAATGTAAATTTGACTTAATTCTGCTCTCAGAAATATGGATAAAGAAGGAAAAAATGGACTTATATGCTATGGATGGAAAACGCTATGTTTTATAACTGAGATACTGAAATAAATCAGGTGGTGCTTTACCATATGCCTTAAGTCATAAATTTGACTTTATGCAATTGAAACTTGATTTTCTTAGCTCAGAAGGATTGCATATATATATATGATCATATATTTGATTTGTCTATCTTACTATTATATAGATTTCATGATTATAAAAAAAAAATAAATACCCCCTCAAGCAGCTGCTTGCCACAGAGGATAGTATCAATTTTTTCTGTGATCAATTAGAGCAAAATTTAAAAGGGATTTCATATAAAAATGTTTATCTTATTGGAGACATTAATATTGATCTGTTAATTCTAATGAAGTATACAATGAATATTCAAATACTAATGAATATAAGCCGTCCCATGGCCGTGTGGTTAGCACGCTTGGCTACTGATCTAAGGGACCTGAGTTCGAGCCCCGGGTTAAGGCATGGATGTGTGTGTGTTGTTTTTCTGCTGAGAGCCTGCCATCCTCACAGACCTTCTGCTATGGCATATATACTGACAGGCTCCTGTCGGACCTCTGTGGCAAGCAGCTGCTTGAGGGGGTATTTTTTTTTATTTTAATGAATATACGAATGAAGTCAACGAATATCTAAATGTCATGAGTGAATTTGGTTTAAACAATGTATTAGCTTCCCAACAAGGGAATGTAATAACGCCATTAGCTGTCTAGATCATGTCTTTGCCAGAGTAAATCCCACTCATACAGCTGACATATCAATCATTCATTCACATTTTACTGACCACTACCCTATTTTTGTGTTCTACAGATTTTCAGGAAAACTACAGTAACTCTTCATAAATCACAGTAGGATACTAATTAAAGGAATAAATTATATATTGTTTGAGAAATATATAAAAAATTTATCATTTGACAAACTTGATTACAATGGCAGAGATCCAAACAAAATCTATGACAAATTTTTGCAAATGGTAATTGAACATAACTCTTTTGAGTCCACTTTAAGATCTAAGAACAGAAAGGCAAAAGAAAAATGGATTATCAATGAACTCATTGTATCAATAAACAAAAAAGAAAATTGAAGTATTGATGCCTTAAAAAACATGAATGGTTAAATTTTAACTGAAAAATCAATGAAGCAAAAAGGATTATCAAAAAAAAATTTACATCTGTGGCAAAAATAGTAAAATGCAATGGAGTTATGTAAATGGTCTAATAGGAAAACACAAGAAAACCCCCACAATACCAAAAAGTGAGAATATAATGGAATTAATTGAAGATATTAATGAAAATTTTATTGCAACAACCTCTGGAGCATTTAATACTGATGAAACAATTTGTTCATACTTTCAAAAGGATATAATTTGCTTCCAAAATTCCATATACATATATAAAGTTCAAATGAGACTGAAATAGGTAGAATTATTAAGACTCTGGAAAACAATAAAACCCCAGGTTTTGATGGAATCACAGGTAATATGCTAAAGATGATTGCTATGTACCATCTTTCAAGTCTCACAAGGATCATTAATATTTCTATTGAACGTGAAAATTTTATGATAAGTTAAAATTTGCCATTGTTTAATCTGTTTATAAATCAGGTAATAAGAATCTGATTAGTAACTTAGGACTATTTCTATTTTACCCAATTTTTCTAAAGTTATTGAAAAAATTATGAACATCCAATTTTTTTTCTAACAAACAATTTGGATTCTTAGAACATAAAAACACTGAATAGTGTATATTACAATTAGCACAAAAAATTTACAAAAGTATTGATGCCAGTAAAAAATTGCAGCAATATTTTTAGATATAAGAAAAACATTTGACACTGCTAATATTATTTTATTGTTAAATAAATTATCTCATCATGGAATCAGAGATCATGCACTAAACTGGTTTAGAACGTGTCTTTGTAAGAGAGAACAAGCAGTTAGATTAATGGACAACAAAGCAATTTCTTGGAAGTAAAACAATGGGTCCCTCAGCGCTCAGTTTTAGGTCCAATCTCATTTTTAATTTTTATTAATGATCTTTGAGAGATAAATTTAAATGGCTCACTTCTGTGTTATGTTGATGACACTGCAATTGTGTATTTCAGTTGTAATATGTCTGATCTAAAAGCCTCAATTGAGAATGATCTGCTTAAAATACATGATTTTTAAATTTTAACAATTTAACTTTAAACACACAAAAAAGAAAATTCAATTTCTTTGAGCTAAGAAATACTCAAACAGATTTTAATCTTAAGCATCACAGTTCAAATTGTGCTATGATTAGGAGTTCGTGTTCTGAAATTGATCAAATGAATATATATATATAATTACCTTGGTGTTGACATTAATACCAACATGAAATCGAAGAATCATGCAGAAAAAGTAATATTGAGACTAAGATTAGCTTTATACAAGTTATATTAAAAAGGTAGTCACCAAAGGATTTTTAAATGATTCATACTGTGCTTGGGTGTATTCCAGTTTACGGTATGCAATCACTAGATGGGGAAGAGATTTTTTACATAATTTACAAAATTTATTTAAAATACACAAAAAATTTAAATTAGTGTTTCAGTTCTAGGTTTGCATATCTGGGTTTTACACTTTATCATTTCCATAATTTAAGGCAAATTTATACATTTGAAATTATACTGCTCTTACATTAACAACAACAATGATTACCTCAGAATATAGTTCATGGTAAAACAGGACAAAACGGTTTACTAATTGATGTTCCTCTAGCCAAAAAAAAAAAACAAAGACATTTCCTACACCTTCAATCTAAATTATTTAACATGCTAAGTTTTGAAATGAGAACTTAAAAAAATCCAGAAACTTTCAAAAACACATTGCGTAATATTGTTCTAAATATGTCAGATTTTGAAAACATTCTCAGATAATGTAATAAAAGATTATGCTGTACATTCAGAAAAGTTCCAGTGTTGCCAAATTTCATATGTAAGTTACTAATAGAGTCTGGGCTGACATGCTCTTTGATTCTAAATGCGAAATATTTTGTTTTTGTCAATTTTGAGTTTTCCTTTTCATATTTTGTATAAATGCTTTATATTGCAATAATCAATTATAATGATATTGATATGAATTCAAAGAGATGAAAACAGCTTGATTTCAAAAATAGTATATATATATAGTAAATTAAAGTATGAATGAAGCACTTTATTACAAAAACACTAATAATATACAAATTAATCAATCTTATCTAAGCACAAGTATTTCTATTCCTCTTAGTATAAAGTCAAACCATAAAAAGGACGATTTACTATGTTTAACTAATTCTCGGTGTTTAAACCACAATGCTGTCAATATTCAGTTCCTATGATAAAATAAAATCTTTTACTTTATAACATTCAACAAACAAATTAAATTATGTTAAATTTCATTTGTTTTAGAGGACTACCTTAATAATGCTTTATACCTTATAGATGCGAAAATCTACCGTTGATCTCTCCTGATCATCATCATCATCATCATCCTCAAGCAGCCATGGGCTACGGAGGTTCAACCAGACCGTGCAATTTAGTTCTCCAAGCAAATCTATCCTGAGCTACATCTACTGCATCTGGCCACTGCACACTAATTCTAACACGGTCCTGTTTGATATTGTCTGCCCACCGCACCCTAGGTCTCCCCCTCTTTCTGAGGCCTTTAGGCACACTGTTCATAACCCTATTCGCCAATCTATAATTATTCATACGGGCAACATGGCCAAACCAACGGAGTCTCTCTCTGCACAATATGCTGCTTAAAGGAGGTTGCAGACTCCTTTGCCTAACCTCATCATTAGTTACAAAGTTAAACCACCTAATACCCAAGATACTGCGTAAGCATCTGGAATCAAAAGCATCTAGTTTCCTGTTATCTTGTTTACACAGCGTCCAAGTTTCACTACCATAACTAATCCTAGAAAGAACCAAACTATTATACAGTCTAATTTTAGTCTTTAGCTGTATACGCCTATTTCTCCACAATTTCCATAGATTCTTAAAAGTCCCGGCAGCAATCCCTATTCGTCTGTTAATCTCATGCCACACATCACCAGTATCAGTTACATAGCTCCCAAGGTAATTAAACTGTGGCACCTGCTCAAGACTGCAACCATTCAGATTAACTGAATCACAACCTGCTTGACCAATTTTCGTCACTTTAGTTTTCTCTCTGTTTATAACCAAACCTACTCTACTACCAGTCTCATCAACAGTTCGAATGAAAGAGTTCATCTCATCAACACCATTTGCCAAAAGGGCTAAATCATCAGCATAATCTAAAGCAGAAATTTTCGTATCTCCAGTCCATTTAAGGCCAAATTCTTTCCCTTGAAGTGAATTTCGTATAACATAATCAATAACCAAGCTAAAGAGAAAAGGAGACAAAATGCACCCTTATCGAACACCAGAAGTAATGCTAAACCAATTGCTACAAGCCTTACCAACTCTCACACACGACTCAGTGTTATTATAGAGAGCTTTCATTATGTTAACTAACTTGTCTGATATACCATATGATTTCACAATCAACCACAAATTATGACGATCAACAGAGTCGAAAACCTTTTTGAAATCAACAAAGCTAGCAGCCAAACGTTTCTGAAACTCTCAACATTTCTCAAGACTCTGCCTAAGTGAAAATATCTGATCCACACATCCCCTACCACTTCTGAATCTATAGTTTTCATCACGCAATTACCTGTGAACGAGATTCTTAATTCTATTAAGCACAATCATGGAAAGAACTTTACCTGGAACAGAGAGTAGGCTGATACCCCTATAGTTATCATAAGAACTGCGGTTACTTTTTTTGAAAATAAGGATAACAATAGCTCTGGTAAAATCCTTGGGAACCATGCCTTTATCATAAAAGATATTCAGAATTTCAGTCATCCAAGTGGTAACCGAAACATTCCCAGCTCTAAGCATTTCTGTAGTAATTTCATCTACCCCTGGGGATTTATGAAGTTTAAGTTTAGAAACAGCCAAAATAACTTCAGATTGTGTTATAGGGTCAACATTAAAACCATCAATGCATCTATCATCATTGCAAACAATGGGAGTAGAACTAACCACATTGTTTAGAACATCACTGAAATGCTCAGCCCACCTAGCCATGACAGAATCCTCACTTTCTATAACCTTACCTTGTTTATCCTTCAATCCCTGTATACCTGTCCGTTTTCTACCACACAAAACATTAACTATCTGGTACAGCTCTCTGCTGTTGTGCTGTCTAACTGCGTCCTCGGCTTTGTCAGCGAAACCACCAAGCCAAAGATTCTTATCAGCAGCTAGCTGATCTTTTACACGTTTATTAAGTTCTCTGTAATGCTTTCTATTAGGACTAGTAGGGTATTTATTAAGAACATTCCTGCAGTTCTTTCTTTCCGAAATAAGCTCAAGTGCCTTATCACTCAGATAATTCTGTCTCTTCTGCTCCTTTTCTCCTAAAAGAATACTGTTAGTGTCCAAAAAAAGCCGGTTTAAAATGATCCCATTCTTCCTCAACTTCAGTAGTAAGCATACCATGACTGTCATAATGACTAAGTAACCTATCATGGTAAGCTTTGGCTATAACTGGGTCTTTCAGAGCTTCAGTATTAAAAGCACATTTTTAACCCTAGCACAACACTTTTAAGTTTAAGTTGTAAGACACTTTTGACAAGATAATGGTCAGATCCAATTTCAGCTCCCCTATATGACTTGGTATTCCTAACAGAACTAGCCCATTTGCTGTTAATTAATATATAATCAATCATATTCTTATGCAGCCCATCGGGTGAAACCCATGTGTACTTATGTATGTCGCGGTGTTTGTAATGAGTGTTAGTTATTCTGAAACCACTGAGTTTACTTACCTGTAGGAGACATTGCCCATTGCCATTGCAGGTACCAATACCAAAAGGGCCTATTACCCCTCCCCAAAGGTCAGAGTCAGTACAAACTTTGGCATTGAAATCACTGAGAACAAGGGTAATATCTCCTTTCCTGACAGAATTCAAAATATCCTGAAGTTGTTCATAAAATCTATACTTCTCATCCTCATCGGCATCCTCAGTGGTGGCATAACAGCAGATAACATTCAAGTCTTTAAATCTTGTCTGAAATTTTGCTGTAAAATACCTTTCATTAATGCAGTCATATCCTAGAAGAGCATCAGTACCGTGTCTGCTGAGAAGCAGACTCATGCCTTGGTGATGCTTATTGTCATCCCTCGCTGAAAAAAGAAATTTAAGACTATTTTTAAGAATCTGACCTTTATCTTTCCATCTGGTCTCTTGCAAGTCAAAAATATCTAAATTATAACTGGAATTCTTGTGTGAGGACATCAAGAGAAAAAGCTCTGTGCAGAGTCCTCACATTCCAACTACCTATGGAGAGAAAATGGTTAGTGGGATGTTTAAAGAACCTATGTGTATTGAGAGAGGGAATGCCGACAATATCAAACAGCCCCCTAATCGCAGACATGGGGCAAAGACCCGTTCCCCCACAACGAAAGGCTGAAGCCATCTACACTGGAAAGCTTCCTCCAATGTAGAATTTGACGATGCCAATAGAAGCAAAGAGTTCAGGTGCCTGCGATGACTTCTGCTCAGGGTTATCCACCAGCTGATAAACATATCCTGTGAATCTATTCACTCGGGGCTGTCAACCCAGAAACAAACAGAAAACACAGCGGAAGATTTTCCCTCCTTAGAAGCCCACCAGTGCAGCAAAATCAGGATCCATAATCAAGCTCAGAGCCATATATCTTTCCAGTCCAGTGGGTTTATATGGTCAGCACCAGGACCCTGTGTGGTTGACCACTCCTCAGCAGGGTAGAAAAAAAAGAAAAGTAGCCATAGTTGTCCAGATCAATAGGCCACACTAATCTGGCAGCCCTCCCCTTCCGTTCACTTCCACAAGAGAGTATCTCTTTTGAAAGGTACTAACGGTCTGCACCACGAGAAGGCGGGGATGGACATTAGGTGCTAGGCCTGGCCGGTTCTAAGCATCATCACAGGGGATTGGTGCATAGCTCTCCTTCCAGAGACTACCTAGCTACCATTTACTCCTGATAGAAGACACAATAGTAATTTTACTGTTTATTCTCTTTCACCACCGGTACCAGACTCATCTTGAATCAAATGTTAACAGTCTTCTTGCGTAGTATCACACAACATTAACTTAATACAATATATCCTTATTTCTTCACTACTCAACTACATCTTTTTGTTTTCCTTCCACAATTCTTACTATTCAAAGCATTATCGTTCTAAACAGTTGATAACGTAAAGCATAGGTGGTCGTTCATGACACATCTGACATAAGACCATTGTAGCACGTTCATCTGTCGTAACAATATTATATGTGAATAAAATTATTATTAATATTATGAGATGAACTTTATCATAGGTTTGATGATAAACAGAGAGAAAACTAAAGTGATAAAATTTGGTCAGGCTGTGGTTCAGTAATTCGAATGGTTGCACCCTTGAGCAAGTGTCTCAGTTAAATTTTCGTGGCAGCTATATAACAGATACTGGTGATTTGTGGCATGAGATAAACAGAAGAATAGGGATTACTGCTGGGACTTTTAAGAATCTATGGATATTGCAGAGAAATAAGCGTATAATAACCGTATAATAACAGTTTGACTCTTTCTAGGGTTAGTTATGGTAGTGGAACTTGGACCCTTTGTAAACGAGATAATAGGAAACTTGATGCTTTGATTCTACTAGATACCTACGTTCTTGTAATAGATAATAAAGATACGCAGTATCTTGGGCATTAGGTGGTTCAATTTTGTAAGCAATGATGAGGTGAAGGAAATGATTTGTCAACCTCCTTCGAGTAGCATATTATGTAGAGACTCCATTGGTTTGTCCACGTTGCTCGTATGCATAACTATAGATTAGCGAATAAGGTTATGAACATTATGCCTAAAGGCCTCAGGAAAATGGGGAGACGTAGAATATAGGGGCAGGGCAGACATTGTGAAACAGGACTTCATTTAAAATTGGTATACAGTGGTCAGATGTAGCTCAGGGCAGATGTGTTTGTGAGAACTAATTTCACCATTGGTTTGGCTTCCTGAAGATGATGATGTTGATCGGAAGGGTGAGATACTCATATATACACTGGTGCTAAAAATTAAAAGATAATCGACAAAAACGTATGTAGCTGTCGACATATGCAAAAGAATGCACTAAAAATGAGAGAACATGGAAAATACGCTATGTAGAAAACTATCATGCAGTTACAGTTGCCGCACGTAAACCGGAATATGCATATTAGGAATGCGTTAAAAAGACGAGTCTACTCGCAGCTTGTAGCTGTTCTAGGCAACTCTTGCTTTCACTTCAGTAGCACGTAGAGCTGATTTGCACCGAAGACATCGTATGGATGATTTTCAGCAGTGGCGAGCGATTGAAATGATGGAAGCACGTCAGTCGCAGAGGGAAGTTTCAAGAGCATTGAATGCTCCCCAAAATGCCCTGTCAAGACTCTGGAAACAGTTTCAACAGACAGGAATGTTCATCGTTGACCAGGACAAGGCCGTCCCAGAGCCACAACTGCTGCCGACGATCGCTATGAGTCTTAGTGCCAGACGGAACAGAGTGATGACCACTAGGCAACTGTCTTTGGAGCTTGCAGCAGCTACAGGAACGAGGGTTTCAAGCCATACTGTTCACAGGAGACTTCGTGAGCAATGCCTTTATGTCAGAGTCCTGTTATTTGTGTCTCTCTAACTCCCGCCGTCTGGTGAGCTCGTTTAACTTGGATCACACTTGGAGTCCTGACCAGTGGGCACATGCTATGTTCCCAGATGAATCGCTATGCAGCTTAAGTACTGATTCGCAAAGTATTTGCATCTGGAGAGAACCAAAAACCTGTAACAGTCCCTCGAGCATCAGAGAAAGGGACTCCTCTGGTGGCTGTGGCGTGATGGTTGAGCAGGAATCATGACCAACGGGCGTACAGACCTGCGCATCTTTCCGAGTGGCTCTGTTACTGCCCTGCGGTTCGGAGACAAATTCCTGAATCCATATATGTCAGGCCATTCCGGGAGATGTCGGTCCAGATTTTATTCTTATGAACGATAACGCCCGCTCTCATCGAGCTCATGTGGTCGTCGTTTTTTCTCGAAGAGGAAAATATTCTCCGCATGGAGTGGCCATCCAGATCTCCTGACTTCAGGCCCATTGAGTAGGCATGGGATGCTCTAGGGAGACGCATTGGAGCGCGCCAGCACCCCTCCTAGAACACTCCACGAACTCAGAACAGCACTTGTCAAGGAATTTTATTAATCCCTCAAGACCTCATCAATAGCCACATATACAGCACGAGGAGTCATTGCTTGAGCTGCATGGCTGTCAGGTGTGAGCATACTCCATGTTAAAATTCCTCATTTCGTACGTAACAGACTTTAGGTATTGTTCCATGGACTGCTCCTTCGTGTCAATCGCACGATTATGATCTTAACGCATGCACGTTATACGATTATGAATTCTTGCTCTATTTGCATTTGTAATGTAATAATAAAGCTCTTTACCAAATTTCATTGCATTCCCTTAAAATTACTTCGAGTTATGAACGAATTTATACATTATCCTTCAATTTTGAGCACTAGTGTAGTTTGGTCAATTGAAGTTCGATAGTATCTCTAATAAAATATTATTTCCTAATATTACACGAGCTATGGAAAAAGAGCTTCAGTTTTAGAAAAGCAACTGGTCCTTTTTTAATATCTAAATAATTGCTTTTTAAGTCAAATTTTTAAATATACGACTGATTTGTTTTTAATAAAATACTGAAACATTACATCATGTTTCTCAGATGTAATTAGTATAGACGGAAGCTAACAGATTAACTCCAACTATTTTATATTTCGGTTTTTACCTTCAGATTTTCTCGGAAGCTGTATATTTTCAGAATTTTAAAATATATTTGCTACGAAGTTTTAAAAGCTAGGGTTTCGATTTATTCAGTTCGACGTTTTACCTGCAATTGCACATCGCAGTTAATTAGCAGCCAACTTTGGTGTGCAATTGTAGGATAAGTGAAACCCAATGCCGACTCTGTTAAGAGATGACGCATTTGCAGTCTTTGCCATTTTTGCTTCACCCACTGCAAACGATTTTAAACATTTGTTGCCATAATTCTTCATCTCGCTTGAAGACGAATAGAAAGGAGAAGAAAAGATGCGCACCAAAGCTCATTGAATTATCCGAACTTCAAGAAAATTACGATGGCTCCATCCATTGGTTCTCGGGACTCATTATTTACTGGTTTTAAAATGGGCCATTAGTTATTTCCGTCCAGACATTTTATGGGAGCACAATACGCAGAAAAAAAGAAAATCTTCTGGAAGTAAGCAAGAAGTGTAAAAATCTAAAACAAGAAGAAATTAAAAAAAAAGAAGCTGCTGTCAACAGCGCATGCTCGAGCAGCTTCTTAAGCTGGCGGGAAAGAAGCTCGATGGGTAAGGGGAGACGAAATCCATTATGCACTGATTTCATGCTCCGCTAGATGCAAACTCTATTGTTAGTAATTACGCTTCTGGCAGAAAAATTTCTTTTTCTGCGTTGCATATGTCCCAAGCTGTTGTGACCACGTCGCGGCAAACATAACGCTCAGCTGGGCAAAGGGACAATGTCGCTAAAACTTGGACTAACGCTTTCGCCAAAAGGGGCCAATCGGGACGCCGCTTCGCTGGAGGTTGCAGTCGCTGCAGAAAGCCCAGCTGCTGCCACTTGGCGCTCTGCCAGCAGGCCGATTCCCAGCATCCAAAGCGCAGCGTTTTGTTGGCGGACTCGAGAGGCGCCTCAACAATGGCAACCGATTGATGCCGTCGCCACGGCATCCCGCGAGCTGTGACTGCAGACGCAATCGTTAACACCGCCGATGGAGCAGCATAAATTTTCGAGACTGACTTCTGCAGTAATAACGATGAGGCCAACAATAATGATAAAGCTCCGACCACATTACTGTTGTGCCCACAATGGAGACTGCGTGCATCGTAATTTGAAAGGGGATCAAATGCAGTGTTGCTGACACAATAAATATTTCAGAAAAAGTTTCGATAACTTTCCACACTTTTGTTCGATGTTCTTGATTCCGAGAGCAGAGCGTGATGTCCGCCGACGTCAACAATGACGCCTGAATGTTGCTTTTGTCTCTTTCGACCTATGCACACATTTGAGCAATTCAAGGAGCACATTTCATTGAAGATCCTCTCTCTTTTTTCTTCAGAGGAAATTCCACGAAGGTTTAAGTGGACTCATTTCTCTCACTGAATGCCAGCTTAGATCCTTCACACAAGGATCGGGAAATAAAAAAGGTAATAAATAGAGAGAAAATGGGAGAACCGGGAAAAATATTCACAGAGTTATATTTGATAATAGAGCAAAAAGTAGAAACTTTTGGGGAACCGGTGTTCCCAGACTATTCTCGATTAAATGACCTCACATTAGTTCATTTGCATGGAAAGTAAAATTTCATGATGGAGCTTAAACTTAATTATAAGGTTTCGATAAATTTTAGTGAAAAGTGAAATAAAAATACTAAAAAAATCAGGCTTTATAATTTTCATTAAAAACAGAAAACAATATATCCCAGAATCAGATAATAAAAGGATTGGTTAACTTTTGGCGTAATGCCAAACATTTACCGATCCTTTGCATTGATTGATGAACAAGATTTGCCATGAGGTTGTAAGCAGTCTTTTTCAGTATACCTTGATATTTTGTTTGGATTCCTTTCCAAGATCTATATTTTGAATGCGTTTCTGGAAATTCTTGGTGTTTTCATGTTAAGCTTAAGTATTCTGGTTTAAAATTTTATTTCCTGAGATTCGCCTGAAGGTGAACGCAGTCTTGTTTAGCATACCTTGGTGTTGTGTTTGGATTTTTTTCATAAATATATACATCTCAGGTTCCTTTCAGGAATTTCTTGGTGCTTTCATGTTATGCCAGAGTTTTTGATCAGTTAATTATTCCTTATATTAGACAGCTATATATTGAGTATTTCTTTGGACAAATAATTGGTTGAACTCTGGCTTAATATTATTTTTATTGAGATCCTGTCTTAGGATTGTAGGTAGTCTTGACTTTGATATTGTGTCTGGATGTTACATGTTAAATGTCTGAAATAAATGTGAATAAATTCTGGATACAAACCTGAGAATTACATATGATTTAATATTTGTTATTCACGTTATACTGTTGTAGGCTTCTTATCAATTGAATTGGAGTACATAGTTGGTATTAAGTGTCGAATTATTAGAGAATTGCATTTAACAGTGTTTGATTGATATTTTGTATTCTTCAGTTACTGTTTTCGGTTTATACTGTATGTTGCTATTCATGTTATGTTAATAAGGGAGCATAGGAAAATTATTAGCTTATATTGCTCACTTCTTTTACTAGGTATGTGTTTTTTTTGTTACATCTGAACTATTGCATGATTTGCTGGTGAAATAAACAATTATTATTATTACTGCAACAAAATGATTTTCTAATAATGCACCGAGAAATTGAACTGACTTTCATAAAATCTGCAGCGAAAGCGTCATTTCACGATTGCTTTCTCTTCAGCATTTAGGTTCTTTCTGCAGAGGAAGAAAGCTCAAACATTGGTTGTTATTTTCGATTATTTGGTTGGCATCATTTGTAGGTTTTATTTTTTTTCAATCTAAAAGACTTTGTCATCGCGACATGATCTTTAGTGGGAACATCCTCATTTCTGATTCACTCTATCATAGACCATGAATCTGATAGATTGTAATGATTTTATTGTATTTATTAACTCAATATAGGTAATTTAGATGAACATATATTCCAAATTACAGTAAATTATTCTTTTAGGAAAACAGTAATTCAAATTAATCAGTATTATCAAATGGTTCGATAAATGAGTTGTTAAATTGTATCTTGAAGAAACCAAGAATTTGCGGATGAACGAAGTGCTCATGTTTAAATAGATATCATCATGTAAGAAGTACACTTCCTCCCAAATAATGCGGTAGTTGCTGTTTTGGAAAACATCACGTAATCCGAAATCGCGTTATTCGGTCGTACGTTTCCATAAGAAACAAAGAAATAAATGGGGGCGTCTGCCATTCACGTCCCACTTTATTTTTAATGCCACTGTTTTGTAAACTCTACATTATTTTTCATTAACGCATTATTTTTCTGCAATTTTTAGTTCGTTTACGACTGTTTGTCCATCTATAGATATTGAACTGTTTTATTTTTACAAATAAGTGACAAAATCTTTTTGGGTTGGATGGTTATTGACGAAATATTAGGCTTCTCACCTTCCGAATATCTCTATTTGTGATGATTTTTCCTCTATATTAAGAAAATCTCTCAGCAGAATGCCTTTACTGCATCTTTATTTACCTTGTAGTTAACGTACTCACTAAAAAAAAAACCTTGGACTCGATATATCTCTGTTCGATACAACGCTTAATCAACAACATACACATTTCATAAACATACATAAAGTGCCTAAATTGGGCGCAGATTTAATCCCTTGCACCACTGAGACAAAGCAGTCGCTCATTCCCTGAGTGTTGACACGACTTTTTAATAATCCTGGATCCGCAACCAAGCACACTAGCCATCCTGCCAGATGTTAATTAAGTTTTTGAAAACTCTGAACAATATATTTTCTCGTAATCTAGTTCGCAGGTTCGAGTCCCACCTGGGCCAGAATTGAGATTTATCTCCGCTAAACCCGACGTTGTTCTCGGTTTGAAAGGGAACACCGATAGGTCTGAAAGAGCGACATCTGTCGAATGAAACACAAAATCTTGGTTCTCTAAGCAGGAGTGCCATACCCTCTGCACCCTAAGCAGGAGTGCCATACCCTCTGCACCCTAAGCAAGAGTGCCATACCCTCTGCACGTTGAAGCACTTGCTGGATGGCTTTGATGGGAGATTTCCGTCTGCCTTCTAACAACTGCACAGGGGATCCCTTCTCTGACATTCTCTGAGCCTTGGGTTCCTGTGACCTGGCCATTTAACCCACAATGTGCATAAAAGTGCAGGTCAGAGGTAAAACAACCCTGCCTTATTTTATTATAAAAAATCACAACTGTCTAAATTTGAGGCTTCCTTTTGAGTCTGAGGCCAGACAAAATGACCCTTTGGTCCCTTCTTTTGAAAGATCCTTACTATCAGAATGCCCGGGGAACGAGTGCTAGAGAAAAAAAATTGTTCTCTCACTCTTTCTTATGTTTTTGATGAGATCTTCATTTGAGCAATTTCAAACCACAGACACAAAATGGTTTAATTTTGAACTGATTTAATTGAAAGTAGTTGAAATTGCGTATCATATTAGAATCACAATCAGTCTTTAGTTGTTAGCTAATTTTCGTACCACACTTTATTTTCCTTTGCTGCAAAACCTGCACAAAAAGTCCCTTAAATGAAATGTCACCTTAAATTCCACGAAAACGAAAAAACCCAGATTGATGGATAAAACCACTACTCTGGAATTACTTTTGTAACAAGTCCTGTTACTGTTCTGTGATACCTATATATTACTTGTACGTATATTAAAACGTATAAAACTATAAAAAGACGTATAGGTTAACGGGTTACCTATACGTTTATTTAAAAAATTTACTTATCTACATAATTGTTTTTATACTTATCTTATACATATACATTTTATACGTATATTAAAACGTATAAAACTATAAAAAGACGTATAGGTATACGGGTTACCTATACGTTTATTTAAAAAATTTACTTATCTACATAATTGTTTTTATACTTATCTTATACATATACATTTTATACGTATATTAAAACGTATAAAACTATAAAAAGACTTATAGGTATACGGGTTACCTATACGTTTATTTAAAAAATTTACTTATCTACATAATTGTTTTTACACTTATCTACATAACTGTTTTTATGCATTTGCACTAAAGGTTTCTTGAGGAGCTCTGTTGCTGAGCAAGAGCATCGAAATCAAGATTTTAAGACCTATGAACAGAAATAGCTAAGATTATCAACTAAATGGGTTAAAGAAAAAGGAGTTGGTCTCATCCCTTTTACACTCTTATTCTTGTAGAGATGCACCACTGCAAAATCTACTTCGTAGAGAAGACTACTACTACCTGATGAGCTACAAGAGCCACCTGATCACTTCCTATTAATCTGTTTTCCTTAAATATTTTCAAATTCATTTCGTGGCCGCCAAAAATTATTTCACTGGCTTTGTTGACAGAATCGATAACTCTCAGATGTGCCGGGAACGAGTGTAAAGAAAAAAATGCTTTTCGTCTATTTTTATATGTATATGAGGAGACATTTTTAATCTCAAGCAGTTTCAGCCGCACGTCCGATTCCTAAATACGAGGGACATTTTAAAAGCTCTTGATATGCATTTGAAGAACAAAAACCATTTCACTTACCTGAACATAACTTTTACTGTTCTTCAAAATATTTCTCTGCAGCATCCATGCAAAGTTGCAGAGGTCTACGCGAATTCTGGAATGCTTGGTAGTAGTCCTCTTGGGGAATACTACGCAACGTTAAATGAACGCATTTGGAAAGTGTTGTACCCTTGTTGTACCCTCACCAAGTTCCTTTTTAATTTTTGAAAACAATTGAATATCTCATGGCGCAAGATCGGGTGAATACGCAGTGTGGGGTAGCTGTTTGATTTTTTTTTTTCTTTCTCCAGATAGGTCGTAACTTGCAGGGTTTCGTGAGCACTGGCATTGTCATGAAGAAGGAAAACGCTTGACCTGCCTTTGTTGAATGCTGCTCCTTCAGCTCCTTAAACATTTTGGGCAAAATGATGTTGGTGTAACATTGGCCATTTATAGTCATTTTTAGGTAAGGTGTCCACTGATACCCCCCTCCTTGGAAAATGAAAAAAAAAATTGAACATTCTCTTCCTTGAGTGAAAATCTTGTGGGAGGATTTGAGGACTCTGTTCATCTTCTGCAAACCAAACATAGTTATCGATCTTTCTGGGAGTTGTGTAGTAATAAAGCCACGTCTCATCACCTGTCACAATGTCTATTAACCGTTTGGGGTTAGGGTTAAACATTGGCAACATCTCCTTGCTAGAGTCGACTCTAACATTTCATTGCTATTCCGTCAGTTTGTGAGGTACCATTTAGCACAGATTTTTCAGAACTTTAATGCTAACGAATAATTGTTTCCACACTTCCAATTGATACCCTAACATCTAAACGTTATCTAAATGCTTAATTAGTTCACGAACAGCAGCGATGGTTCTCTCGTTCACGCCCTCTTTCGGCCTTCCTGCACAAGGGAGGTCTTCGAAACTCTACCATCCTTCTCTTCTTGCGTACCCATCCTCTAACGGTGCCATATGAACAGATATGATCCCCACATACTGTGATAAATAGGCATGATTTTTTTGCATCGTCCACAAGCCGAATCCTTGTGAACATGTAAACCTTTTCCTCATCTTAAGTCACTATAGCAACAGTGCACAGATTTCGCACACAGAAATTTACGCGCTGCCAGCGAAGAGAGAAATGATGATATGACCTTTTTCAACACGAAATGACAAGTTTAGACAAGCTTTCAAACAAGTCGTAGCTCATTAACATCAGAGGAATGAGTACAAATCTACAGACATGTATGAAGAACTCTTTGAACGCTCTACCTATCACCGATACAACATATCCAATTATTTGATTTTGTTTCGTTGTGATCCAATCGAATGGAAAAGCAGTTGGAATTAGATACTGTGTTAGAATCACAAATGTCCTCTGTCCAGTTGTCCGCCACAATTTCAATCATTTTGCTTTACACGAGAACTGAACAAAACACTGCATAAGCAAAATGTGATTTAGATTTCCCCAGAGACAAAAAAGAAGAAAAACACTGTTTTATGTCTAAAATCCCTATTCTGGAAACACTTTTGTAACGCAGTCCTGTTGCTCTCCTGTGATATTTCGGGTTACTCTTAAACAATTACACTTATCTACTTAAAAAAAATTATTTGCATTAACTGTTGGGTCCTACCTGCCTATGCCCCTGATGCGGTCACACGAGAAACAAAGACTAATATGCGTGTATGTTAGCATAAGGCAAAACAAAGACTAATGTGCGTGTATGTTAGCATAAGGCAAAACAAAGACTAATGTGCGTGTATGTTAGCATAAAGCAAAACAAAGACTAATGTGCGTGTATGATAGCATAAGGCAAAACAAAGACTGATATGCATCTATGCTTGCACAAAGTTGGGTTTTGCTGTAGGGAAACTTCATATTGGAGGCTAATATCTCCATGAGCTAGGATTAATGTAGATTTGAAGTTGGGTTGGGATGTTCTACCTCATTTTCACACAATGGACTACATAGCCAGGATACAACGGTTGAGAGACGGTTCGGTGTAGGGAAACCGCTGGACACCCGTTAGGGGATAGATGGAAGTCTCCAGTCAAGGAAGTGCGGCTTTAACTTGCACGAGATATGGATCTCCAGAAAAACATAAGGTGGGATGATGGCTTAACATCTCATCTTATAAACGGCTGCCATTCCAAGCTCATCAGTATCCTCTTTGTCACTGAAGTCAGGTGGGGTTTTATTAGAGGAGAAAAATCTCAATGGAGGCATAATTGGGATTCATACCTGGGAACTGCAGATTACAAGCCTTGTGATCTACCGACAGAATGAAGACCGATGGGCATTACTGCTGGAATAAAGAAATGAAAGCCTGATATGAATTTGTGATAGCAGAAGAGAAAGAATGACTTAATGCGCATGTATACTAGCCCAGTGCAGGTGCATTATCATACTGATGTGCGTATGTTTAGCAAGGCGAAACAATATCTGATATGCACCTATACTAGCAGGCTAAACAATGACTGATACACATCTACACTAACACAAGGCTAACCAATTCTAAGACTAATGCTCATCTGTGCTTCTGTCGCCACCGCATTCTTGGAAAGTGGACCTGATGTGGCTGAGTACTCAGTCGTGCATTTCTTTTTATCTCCATGTCCCTTCACTATCCGACCTATTGTTTCATCTTCAACAACGAAGGAGACTTCCTGCAGTCCACGATTCTGAGAATTCTACAGAGCCAAATATTTTTTGAATTCCAAGCACCTATTACTTATACCATTTCATGCTACATACAGTCTGCATTCCTCCTTACCTGAAACAGAAAGTAATATTTGTAGGAAATCAGCTATGAGAGAGATGGTAGTGGATATTTTTGGTACCTGTAGCCATAGACTGCTTAGTAATCAGAAGACTAAGTCCATGTGTATAAGCAATGCACAAAAATTCAATCTGCCGGGAGAGGCATGTTACGTAAATTAGAAAAGTTCGATTTAACTACACTCAGATGACAGTTATTAGTCTCATTTACGTAGCGTGTTGCTCTATCTTTTGGGCTTTCATAACAGCTCAAGTTCATCGGGGCATGGAATTTGCAAGATGTTAGATGCGTTGTGCAGGAATGTTGTACATTGCGAAAATGATTGTGTCTCGCAGCTGTTGCAAACTGGACGGCAGCACAGTCTCACTGTGAACCGCCCTTACCACCTCATCCCAGAGACGCTCGATAGGGTTTAGATCTGGGGACTATGCAGGTCAATGAAGCAAGGAAAACTCGACGCATGTTCCTGGAACTATTCGGTGAGACGATGCGTGCTTGTGAGCAGGTGCATTATCATGATGAACGTATACATCTGAGTGAGGATAAATTGTAGCCATGAAAGAATGAACTTGGTCAGCATTCAGATGTCCTATGATGGATATCAGGGAGCCTAATGTGAGACAGGAAATCATTCCCCACACCTTCACACTGCCACCACCGGCCTGTACAGTTGACACCAGAGAAGATGGCTCCATGGCCTTATGTTGCCTGTGCCAAATTCTGATCCATCAGCACGACACGAAAGGAGCCTTGAATCGTCCAATCAGGCTGCCGTTTTGTAGTTCTCAAAGACCAGTGTCGATGCTTCTGCACTCACTGCAGATATGCTTTCATGTTCTTCGCTAACAACACAGGCACTCGACATGGTCAGCAGCTGCAGTAGCATTCGTGACAGGATTCGATACGAGGTGCATTTGGAGATGACCTTCTGCACACCAATGTTTAATTCTGCTGTGATTTGCCTCGTTTTGGCCCGTTTGTTCGTTTGCATGATTATTTTAGCCTCCTTTTGACCCCTCTGACCCACAAATTGTGTTCTTCCACAGGATCACCGATCACTGGTAGTTTCTCGCTTTTCCCACTGCTTTCACACTACTTTCACATGGGTAAATCCTTGAAAGAGTTGTGCATGAAAAGCCCAGGAGGATGGCCGTTTGGGAGATTCTAGAACCGGCAAGCCTAGCAACAACTATTCATCATTGCACCTTTCAAAATCTTTCAGGTCGTTCGTTTCGCCCATCCAGAAGCTTAATCCAACTCTGCTCAAAGAATCCAACTGATGCTCAAAGAGCTGGTCTGCCTAATTTATATTGCACACCGGAGACACATGATGTATTATGTGTGGAAATGAACCATTCATATGACAAGGGGTGTCGTTTTTTGGTACCTGTACTAATAAACTGGCATCTCAATGTATGTGTCTATATAATTGCAAGGTTGAAGTAGTATCTCCCTGTCTGTGTAGATAATAATATAAGGAAATGCATAATGCGTCAAACAAAATTAGTGGATTTAATTACATTCATAGAATGGATTGAATTGGATTAAAATATTCGATTTAATGGCATTTAATAGAGATGAAAAGAAGACCAAAGTGCATAATGTCTGATATAAAAGTATTATTGAATGTAGTTGAGTACCTTAGATATACAGGGTGTCCCTGAATTCATGGCCCAAATGTGAGGGGATGGTAGTACACACCGAACCCACCAATATTCGTCATAGAATATGCGCCGCAAACGCAGTGAGGAGTCGGAAACGAAGGATAGACACAGAGGTTTCCAGAGCGACATTTAATGGAGATCATTACAACAAATGCTCGAACGTTCGCCCACCAACGTTGATACAGGAGACAGAGTAGTAATCGGCGTACCTGCTCGTAAACAACACCGGGCTTGTCGCGCACATCGGCGGCTGCGACGGAGAGTCGGAGTACCAGATCCTCCATGGACTGCACGGGCATCTCGTACACGACACTAGTCAAATGTCCCTACAGAAAGAAATCGATACAAGAAAGATCGGGCGATATGGGGGGGCCACGGGATGGGACCACTGCGCCCAATCCATCGGTTCCCAAATATGGTATGAAGATGCTGAAGCATGTCCATTCTGAAATGAGTGGGTGCCCTATCGTGCTGGAAGCACATATGGGTGCAGATTGCAGCTGGAACATCCTGAAGCAATTCTGACAAAACCTGTTGCAGAAAAACACGGTACGTTCGCCCATCGAGGTGGTCCAGCAGTAGGAAGGGTCCAATTAAATAGTCATGCACGATCCCCGCCCAGACATTGACAGAGAACCGTTGCTGGTTCGAATTTGGACGTGTACCATGGGGGTTCTGGGCTGCCCACAAATGCACATTATAGACATTCATTGCGCCTTCACGTGAGAATGTTGATTCATCCGTAAAGAGCACATGCGCGGGGAAATCGGGATGTGCAGCACTTTGCTGCAGGAACCACTGGGCGAAATCCAGCAGGCTCTGGGCAGCGGATCGTGTGTTTGAATCTGGGTTATCTGTCCCTATATGCAAGATGTCCTTACTCATATCTGGCGTTCTGACCGTCCGTGCTCGTCCAGCATCATGTTGACTGACATGGAAGGTGACTGCCTCAGACAGCTGGCAGTGCAGTCACGGAAACATTTTATGATCTGGCACACGGCGCATAAGATATTGCTCACGGTAGAGTCTTTGCGCCTCTATACCATTGCCCTCGGCTACGCCATACATCAGGTGCATATCGGCTTTCTCTGCGTTCGTAAACTGCTCCATCTCGTGTCCGGTCTTCTTAAACATTTCTCTTCCAATCTGGTCCAACTCGTAAAGTGGGCCTCAGCCCTCTTATCATCTGGACCATAAGCAAATGTCATCTGTGTATGCTAAGGTATTTGAGCTAAATTTGGAATTTAGTGACTAGAGGAGGAGGAGGCTAAAAGCCGATGGTCGTCCAAGGTCGAAAGTTGCTCCAAAGTTGGTAGAAAGTCGTATAAATTCGTGGAAGGAGAGGGGAAAAGGGAGGATTTGGGTATGAATTAATAAAAATCAATTTAGAGGAAAGGATATTTAATTTAGAGTAGGTGGTAATTGGTTTTGTGAGGGGAAGGATATAAAAAATCCATTTGGAGATGAGCCAAAACAGAGCGACGATGGAAACTGCTCGCCGAAGGCTCAGCCAATGAGAATGAAGGAATTTTGGGATTGGCTGAGAGCGGGAGTATGAGTTTTGTTAGGTTTAGTCGCTGAAGGAGTCGAAGTGAGCGAAGAGGTCTCAGCCAATGAGAAAAGAGGAATTTTGGGATTGGCTGAGAGCAGGAATTGGAAAGAAGTATGAATTTTGATCGCAAAGGGAACAGAAAATGTGGGAAAGGGTGAATTTTGATGATAAAAAAAGGAACAGTTCAAGTAAAGTGAGAATTATCAAAATAGAGGGAGGAATTGCTTCACTAACTGGAGGAAGTCCCAGATAGTGAAACAATCTCTCTGCGGACATTTGCCTAAAGCAGAGAGATAAAGGTCTTAATACTTCGGCAGTATATATCCATCTTTCGATAGTTTTTTTTAAGTGATTTTAAAGGGGTGGGAATTTCCCATTCGGAAGAAGCTAATTTCGGGTTAATAAGAAATTTAAGGAAGTCGAGAATGTCCTCAAAAGTCTCAATAAATTCAGGGGGGTCGGAGTTTAGAGAGAGGGAGGGAGTGGTGGTTCTATCAATTATAAAATTTTGAATATTACCGATGAGTGAAGACGGGATATCAGGAGCTGGCAATTTTTTCTTCTGATGAGTTGGGTTGGAAGGCTCTGTGGAAGAAGGCGAATCAGATGGAGAAGAGAGATGTTTTCTTTTTTGATTTTAGGGGGTAGAAGGTTCAGTCTCTTCTGGTGAGGAATTTTGAGTTACAGTAGCCTGAGTTTCTTCACAGGGGGAAATAACAGGAGCCAGCTGTTGCTGGGGAATGGAGGACGATGAAGAGTTCAAATTTGAGTCCAAAATAGTTGCTGGTGCGGTCAGGAGTGGAAGTTTCGTTTTGGCAAATGCTTCACAGTCCTTGATAAGATGTCCTGGAAGCCTGAACCACTTGCAGAGCTTTATCATGCCTGGGTAGGAGATGTTGGCCGAAAAAGTGGAGATTTGAAGGAAATTTGGTACCATTATTTTCATTTCCATGTGGACGACCCTTGTGCCTGTCGGGATCGATTCCAAACCCGGGAGATTCAGGAATTCGTCATTAATACTGGATATGGTTCCGTATGGCTTCAGGGCGTCAACGATGTCGCTGTTGGAGATGAAGAATGGCAGTTTGGTTATCGATATTTTTTTGTGGGGGAAGTCAAGTCGCTTGAAGGACACTGACTTACCCGAGGGAAGATCCAGTTGTGGGTCAGCCGCAAAAGCATCGGCGACTTCGTCTGATAAGAAGGTGACAATTGTAATGTCCTTGGAGATTCGTTGAGCGACGTCAATAGCAGCTGGTTTCTTGTTGGAGGCTAGTATGGTCACGAAAGTCACATAGCTGATTTCTTTATGCAGGAATTTAAAACATCGATTCAATCTAGTATCCTTCTTGATATCCATTTTAAGTCTAGAAACTAAGAGAACTTTGAAAACACCTCGTGTCCGGTCGACGCTGAGAATGCTGGGGTTTGGCCAATCCAGCGCTTTTAAGCTGTGCCGCCTCCTCGTCTGCGCCCCCTACCGTCACCGGGCTGCGTTTGCGGCCGCATATTCTATGAAGAATATTGGTGGGTTCGGTGTGTACTACCATCCCCTCACGTTTGGACCATGAATTCAGGGACACCCCGTATCTGAATACGGGGTGTCCCTGAATTTTTTAAAAGTGTGCAATGTGAGATATGAAACTAGTAAAGTTGATTATGTTTATTAGAGACAAAAAAGATAGAATTGATTAGGCTCATATGAATGATGAAATAGGAGTTTAGTATGTGCAATCTTTAGGTAAAAATAATTTAGTTGGTTCTATTCATAAGAAAGGTGAACCGATCCAATGGATGTACAATGTTTGATATTGGAATGTGGAATTGATTATATCGATATTATACAACGAATTTTTAAATATGTATAATTGTCGTATGGGAATGGTGAAGTTGATTCAAATTGTAAATAGTTGGACAGGAAGAAGGCAATTTCGAACAGAGTAAAATTGTATTCCGCATGAGAAGCACACCTGTGATTAAAATCAGAGTAATAGAATTATTAGTATTCCTGAGATATATAGAAAAGAAATGGAGGAAACTACAGTTCAGCTCCTTTGAGATGGGCCTGTAGGATATTGATGCAGGAACAGAGTTGAGTAATATTATGGAGATTAGGGTAAGGGAAAGTTGGAAGGACATTTATTTATATTAAGTGAGTTAATAAATAAACAGGTTTTATAACGAAATAAAACAAGCAGATTGATATTTGCTGATATTTCAGTAGTACTTTAGATTGCACTCTCTATAAAGAGTCATATTTTGATGAAAATTTTAAAGCCGACGTTGTGAAGATCGCTCCAAGGAAACTACCTCTAATTCTTTTGCCAAATCTCAAGTAATAGGACTACTAGTCCAGATAAAAATATATTAGAATACAAAATTTCATCGCGATATCTTGAGCCTCACTGAATCCTTTTTGACAAGAACCGCCACTGGACATTCCATACTCGTAACTGATGATGAGAATTGTGACTCATCCAATGACTAGACATCGAGACTTCTACTCCTATTCTGCTCTTTCAGAATTTCATTTTTTTAATCTTCTGAGCCAAAAAAATATGATATCGTTATTGACAACCGAAGAGAGTTTAGAAGAGCTGTTTGTTATAATGACGAATTAAACTTTTGCAGTTAATGGTTTGCAATCCTTTTTATTAACGGAATTCTGATGCATGGTAATAGCATGTTGCTTCCTCAGATGGTTTGATTGGTAAGAATAAGGTATGCACTGCAATATGTTATTTGCATTGTTGCTTACTCCCAATTTTATTACATGAATCCGAACAAATCTGTAAGTATAACAAAATTTATTCTACATTGACAATTTTACCCGCAAAAAAGCTTATGAAATTTTATACGATTAACTATCGTAACTAAACACATGGTCATTAAATAAATATTTAGATTCCTTGTACAACTTTTTTAATTTAAAGGACTGAAATATACTTTTTTCAAGGAAACTCTCAATGAAGAAGACTTATTTAGGATCCTGCTCACGTTCCATCCCCATGAATAATCTAAAAATGTGGATTAGGATATATATCCAGCAGGACGAAATTCCCCATCTCAGCAGAAGACGATTTTCTGTCACATTCACAGTAATTGCGGAGTTTTTCTCTCATCATTATCATCATCGCAACAACATTCATTGGATGTTTTTTCAATGGCTACCTACAGAAGCATTCTCTCTTTCTTTGGCTTTTATGAGGAAAATAAAAAGAACAACCAATTTTTTTTTTGACTTTCTCTCTAGTTCAAGACGTCAAACTCTAGTGCAAAAGACTCTTAAAACTTTCTCTTATTTACCGCTTCGGAACTATGTTTTGCCACTGATGATAGAAACGTTCCTTCCTCTATCCTCTCGGGGATTCCCGATAGGACGTGTCCATCTCCGCATCACTCTGGCTGTGAAAGAGCATCCTTCTGACCGATATCCAGTTCCACGGCTTTTAGTTAATGACTCTCCAGGGATGGAGAAGAATCTCCGAAAGACGAAATGACTGCCATTTTCTTATCTAATTATTCTTCCTGGCGTCCGAGAAATAGAGCCATTTCTTTGCTCTAACTAACTCGATTAACTAGGCGGAAAAAAATTACTCATATAAGAGAAGGAATTTGTGAGAGTCGATAACAATTGACTAAAGAATCATTATTTGAAGGTATTGGAACGCAATTAAAATGAGTGCACAAATAGTTATTTTAGACATTTTACTCGATCAGTCACTAGAAGTCGCTTGAATATCAGCTAATTATTCTACTATTGTAATCGATTCAAATAAAATCCTGGCAGGTTGAAGTTAGATAACCTGGGAACCAGCAACGATTTGATCATTAAGAAGAAAGAAGGATTATGAGAGAGTCATAAACGAATAAATTAAATCATCTTATATTTTTCTCACAAAGGAGAAAACGCGATAGATGAACTACTTTTGCTGAAATATAGCGAAATAGTGGGATAGCGAACCAAGTCAATGAAAACCTTAAAAAGAGAGGGAACAGTTATAATCAAGGTCATTCAAAATGTTCTTGAATGGGGTTCTCTTTTTCATACGGAGCAACACTTTAACATCCCAATTGCCTTTCCTCCTAGAGGAGTGGCACGGCGATGATGGGAAAATCTCAACGCTAGCAAGAGGCGATAGCTAGTTTCATATTGTTGTCAGAATTTCCAGTTCTGAAAATTGACAAGTCCAATTTAGGATTTCTTATTAATCGTATTATTCCTAAATTACAAAGCGTTTTGATATTTTTGATTAAAATTGATAAATAGCAAGATCGTATCTGTTTCTATGAGAAAGTTTTGCATAGTAGGTGCAGCAGTTATCGCATTTACCTTACAAGTGTCATGCCCACGTAATTTTACACGTGGACACGACTGGTGTAGTGAAGGATAGCAGGCGCCCTCGTCTTCCATTTAACAGTGACATTTTTACATTGCACCCATTTTTCTACGTCCAGCTTTTGTTGAGGAAGAACCTCGCCTCCAGCATGGAAAGTTCGCGACGGGTCCGTTGTCCCCCTCAGATATCAAAGCATGGTCGACGTGACCCGTCGCTGTCAACATCAAAACAATAGATGGGTGCATGTTTCGCACCTCGGCTAGTTCAACCAACCAGCAGCGTCCACGTCCACGCCGGGCCAGCAAGGTGAGCTATACCAGGGGGCCAAGAATCTCTTTTGTTGCGATCTTATGCAACCACGGCAATTCCCGGTTCCGCTTGTACAGCACTACCTGGTTATGAAAAGCCATGACCATCTAGAGCCGGGGGCAAGGAATACGCCCTATAGGCGCACCTCAACCCCAGTCTCACATTGCAGCAGTCCTATAGAAGGAAAGCTGACCACCGGAAGAAACCTTACTTTAATCTATTCCCCGGTTTGCAAATGTGCAAGGATATATAGATCCAAGCTCGATCGGCACCCGGGGTGGAGACTCTTAGTAAGACCCAGACTTTTGTGAGGGCTCTGGCTTACTAGGAATCAATCCGTTCTGCCGAGTCCTCGAACAGCTCCACTGAGCTCCTGATAGGTGAGGTCTCCGCCACCGTCACCATCCGACCGGCAATCAAGCCGGCCAGCAGCATCTTCAACCTCGGTTGGCTTCAGCAATGCTCCAGCCGGGGACCACCCCAACCGGCAAAACCTTGGCAATGCTCCAGCTGATGCCCACTGCAGCCGGCAAAGCCTTCGGCATGCTCCAGCTGGGGATCATCCCGACCGGCAAAGCATCAGCCGGGTTGCTGGGCCCTAGGCGCCCCCCACCATGACAAGGTGGTCCCCTATCGGGGGGGGACCAGGGGGCCAAGAGATGAACAATCGAAATGGTAGAGAAACGAACTTTCGATTTGTCTTCTTGTTTGAGTCGTTGACAGCGATGTCCTCTCGAAGGAGCGCTGCAGATTCCCGAAGTGCTAGATGAGTAGCCAGCAAGAGCCGGCGGACGGACGGTGCCTTTCTCCCTAAGGACGACTAAATGAGGTAGGGGGAACATTTTGTCGAATCTGGTTTCGTTTTTCCGCACGAATGTGTTCTGTGTACTGCCGTCACGTTTTCCCGAGTGGGACCACAGACTGTTTAAGGACTGTTCACCTTTAGAGCGAATGGCTCGTTTTTAATGAACTGTTTTAAGACTTTTCGCCTCCACCACTACGAATGATTCCCTTGATTGCAAAGGGCCGTGCCAGGGGCGCTTGTTGAAATTGTCCCAAAAGTGGGAACTAGTTGTGTGTAAAATATCTGAACGTGAATTTGTTAATAAATGTGTTTTTGTGAACTGTAAAATTTTCTCAGTTTTCATTATTGCAAATATTTGTTAAATTAAATATTTGGTCCGGGAACTGCCTAGATTTGGCAGCTAGTAAACGAATCATGGCCTAAGTGCGTGTGCCACCCTAAATATACTCAGGATTGGTCACCACACAAGACCCAAGGTCACATGCACAATTCCTGACACAAAAGTTTTTATCGTGGAAAAGTTTATTAAAAATAAATAAAGATAAAAATGAAATAAAAAATACTCCGAATGTGTTTAAAATGATCGGTGAATTAAAAAAAATTACATCCGAATGTTAATGGTTATGATTTAAAAAAATACTCGATTGTGGAAATTTTAAAGGAAATGCTAAAGACTATTTTTTTTAATGATGGTATGCTAATAGAGTCAGAATGAAATTCATTTTATGTAAGTTTAAAACTTGGTCTTTAAATTGAAGCTAGGCATATACTGGAAGGAGCGCTGTGCACCATTTCCCTGTGATGAGGCACGCAAACGATCAGCTATACACCTCAAATCCGACCATGCCTTCTCGTGTTGTAAGGTGTTGGTACTTTTAAAAACAATATTATCTTCTGCGAAGGCAAACGAAAGGGGAAGTCTGCCAGATTAATGAACCTATCAATATCATCTCCTATGACTTTTTCCCCCATCCTGCTAAAGAAGTAGTCAGCTTTACCGGGTTTCTAGACTACATTTATACCTACCAGAAAATCTCATGGAGTTGACACTGGATTAGTTTCGCTGGTGGGTCTCTATTAATGGACAATCTATTTCAGTGTTTCCCATTGATTCGTGAATTGCCATCATCAGTGAACTGATGTACATGTGCACAGGATTCTTCAGAATCTTATTTATATATTTTGGAAAGGTTTCTGTCTATTCGCAATGCATTTAGATATCTCTTAAGATATCACATCACATTGTTCCTGAGGGTGCTTAAGATCAACGAATATCTAGTATTAAATGTTAAATATGGACCCTGCGATATGCACTTTGTGTCAACAAAAATCAATTCACTTAATTGCTATTGGCTCTAGAATAACTGATTATACAGTTACTGAAAACTAAACAGATTTCATTGACTTCAATCTTGAATAGTCTGTTCTCTATCCTATTGCTGAGAAACGTCACTTTGCACTAATAAACGATTCTTTCTTCAGTTAACTTCACAGCTCATGCAGTCACAATCACACTGGTGGACAAAAGCTACATTACAGATATAAAAATTGACATCTGGACGTAACGACCATTTAAATTTTAATGAAATTCGATGGAGAAGTAGATGATGACAAAGAGCATATGCAAAGAGAAATGCCGCATAAATAGGGAACATAAATGCCACATGCAAAATGCCATGCTCTTAAGCACTGCACAGAAAACAGTGCAGGCTCTGCTTGTCATATCACATCTTGCATGCTCCAAAGCGATCTTGAATGCTGACGGTGTGTTCCTCTGCATGTTGAAGAACATGTAGACAAGCACCCAAAGTCACTTGCACGATTCGGAGAGATGGATAGCCATTGGTAGAATTTTGGTAAGACAGACAGAAGCTGCAATATTCAGAGCACAAAATGTTTCCTTGGGTTGGGTTGGGTTTTTTCACCTCTGAGCGACACTTTTTTGTACACCATGGGATAAATGGCCAGGTCACAAGGACCCCGAGGACTCAGAGAAGGTTTGGGACAGCTGTTGGGAACAGCTGTTGGGAGACAGATGGTAGCCTCCCGTCAAGGCCATCCAGTGTAATCTTTAACGTGCACAGGGTATGGCTCTCCCGCACACGGGACAAACGGTTTAACGTCCCATCCGACGGATGGCGGCATTTCCAAGTCCATCGGTGTCTTTTACTGACCGTGGGCAGGGCGGGGAGTTTTGCGGAGATAATCTCAATGCTGACCCAGCTGGGACTCGGACCTGGGAACTACAGATTACGAGCCTAGTGGGCTACCGACTGAGCCACCCCCCGCCCCAATGTCTCTCTGATGGTCATCTCAAGATATCTTCAACATAAGTATAAAAAGATGGAGACAATACGGAAATGTGTCTCATTGACAAGTTCTGTGCTGCCCAAGGATCATAACATTCCAGGTCTTAACAAAGCTAGAAAGCATAGGGAGATCATAGCCAGAGAACTAGCTGTCGAGCTCGACTGTGCTTCAGGACAACGGTGTCAAGGAGGACTGTGCCCAAACAACTTCGTGAGAGAGAGATCTGTATGCTAGGAGACCGATGGTTTGCCTCCCTCTCGCCCCATCTCAAAGAAGAGATCGAAGGATTTGGTGAAGGCAGCATCTCACGTGGACCAAACAGCAATGAGCACATGTACTCTTCACAGATGAGTCCCGTTTCAATCTGGCTACGGTTTCCTTATGTTGAACATATCTGGAGATAATGCGCAACCATCCCTGCAACATCCAGGAACGAGATCATATGGAGGAGGTCTTCTGGTGTGAGGAGGCCTAATTATGGATGGCTGTATGACACTCCATGTGTTTGAGGATGGCACTGTGCATGCCTATTGATCACCGGGGATAGGAGATCCTTGAGCCCTATATAAGGCTTTTCAGGAATGCTGTTCACCCCGAGTTAATTACTAAGATGGTAATGTTTGCCTCATATGGCTTGGCTGATCGGCGATTACCTCAGGAGTGAGGATATCCACAGGATAGAGTCGTCAGCCAAGTTTGCGAATCTCAAACTTAGTGAACATATCTGTGCTGCTCTGGGGAGATGCATTGGTGCTCTTCAGCCTTATCGCAGAAGCTCCTAAAGCTGAGATTTGAGCTAACGGAACAGTGATATTTTTTGCTATCTGACGTCACCCGTCATCTTGTACCAGCATGCATGATCGTTGTTCAACATTCATGGCGGTCAGAGGCGATCATAATCCCTATTGATCACCGAAACAATCCATTTCTGCTACCATAAATGAAGGACCTTTTTTGACGCATCAGCATCATTCCTGGCCATCCATTGCTATCCATCTCACGTTTGAATATGTTCTTTGCCATGGACTGGTGTACCTCTCAATTGAATTTCATCAAAGTCTCTCAAACCATTATGTTGCTATGTCAACTTTTACGTTTTTAACTTAACTTTTGTTCACCAGTGTATTATGATGAGTATTGCTCCTACATGCTGTCGAGGTGGGGATTCATTTAATCGTGTAATTAATTTGCAATTCCCCGAGTTCGAGTACCAGCTTTGCTGAGATTTATCTCCGCTGACTCCCATTCTGCTTCTGGTGAGAAAGGTGACACCGATTGCCTTCAACAGGCTTTATACGTCAGATGGGAGGTTCACCCAAGGCACTTTGTGCTAGAGAGCCATACCCTGTGCACGTTAAAGAATGCACTGGATGGCTTTGAAGGGAAGCTTCTATCTGTCCCCTACCACTGTTGAGTGGGCTCCCTTCTAATATCCAACTGTGAGCCCTTGGAATCCATCCTGCTATATGATACAGCTGCTTAGACCACAGGGTGCAAAAGAGCTGCCCTGAGATAAAACAAACAAAATGCTCACTTTCATCGTAACTATAGATCCTACAACTAGATAAAAACTTTTAATCTCCAACACCGACAGAATCTCACGAATAGAACAACACGAAATATTCTATTTCATCTCTCGCACGAGAGACACCACATTCTCGCTCAAGGTTTACGTCCAAGTCTGCGTGTTCAGCTCAAAAACGCATTCATTAAGCTCCCGATGCTCTGCAGTGTCGACAGTCTATCATCCACAGCAAAGTGAGTGACACATGGTTTGCCAATTTGGGTTATGGTTCCATTACTTCGTGTTCGGTTTGCCTGTAGAAACAAAACTCGATTGTCCGATGTCATCATCAAGGCATAATTTCGCTTGCATCTCGGCACTTCCTCTAACTAACAATTGAACTAACAACTTTACCTGACGTTTCAGCACATAAGGATAGCGTACAAAGAAAAATAATCATACAAGAATAGTAACAAAATGGTATGAGAAATACTCATGGATTTTTCAACGAAACTTCAACATAAATGCAAGAAATATTATCTCTGAATCTCCATCACTCAGTTTTCTTACAAAATAATCAGTTTTTCGAGGAATACGATAATCTCTTCACTAAACGTTTTCAAGTCGGTTTCTCGACTTGAGAACTCATAGTCTCAGTGTTCTAAACTGTAGTGACTTGATCGAGTGAGGCGAGGAGGAGATTGGACCAGGATCACCATTTTGGAAGAACTCTTCGCTTAGTAAAAACAATAACAGCAGCTTGGGGTCGGGTGAAAAAATAACAACACGTGTTTAATTAGGTCCTGCACTTCGGAGTTATATCCTAGAAAATTTGCTCATCACGCAGGAAAGTTATACGCGTGAAAAATCGCTGTCTGTGGGGGGCGCCTAATGATAATTTCAACGAAGGAAACAAATTTTGAAAGGACAGTTACCGGACTCTGGGATGATATGGTGATCCATTTTTGCGTTAGCCGTTCCTTTGTTACGTGGTGAGACCACCTGAATGCAGGGGCGTAGCTATGGAAGTGGGGGGGGGGGAGGATCCCCAAACTAAATCAGAGTTGGCAAAATTCGATGGGGACTTTATAAAATTCAGGCGAGTTGAGAAAATTGTGATTTTTTATGTAAAACTAAGGGGAGTTAGCAAAATCTAGACAACTTGGCAAAATCTAAGGTAATTGTCAAAATCGAATGAATTTGGAAAAATCTAGGGCAGTTGGCAAAATTCTAATCCACTTGGTAAAATACAAGTGAGTTGTGAAAATTGGGATCGGTTTTGTGAAATTAAGGGGAGTTAGCGAAATCTAGACAACTTGGAAAAATCTAAGGCAGTTGGCAAAATTCGAATCCACTTGGCAAAACACAGGCGAGTTGTGAAAATTGGTATTATTTTTGTAAAATTAAGGGGAGTTGTCAAAATCAAAGTAACTAGGTAAAATTCAGATGAGATGTAAGAATTGAGTTTTTTTCTGAAAATTGTGGCAGGTTGAGAAAATCCAGGGGAGTTGGCAAAATTCGAAGCCGCTTGGTAAAATACAGGTGAGTTATGAAAATTTGGATCTGTTTTTATGCAATTAAGGAGAGTTTGAAAAATCGACGGAAGTTCGCAAAATTCGAAGCGACTTTACAGATTCACGGGAAATGTAAACATTGGGATTTTTTCTGTAAAATTACGGATAGTTCGCAAAATCGAGGCAACATGACAAAATTCAGAACCACTTGGTAAATTAAAGATGAATTATGAAAATTGGGATTGGTTTTGTGAAATTAAGGAGACTGACGAAATCGAAAAAACTTGGCAAAATGTTGGATAGTTAGCAGAATTTGAAATGACTTGGCCAATACAGAGGATATATATGAAGATTGGGATTTTTTTCTGCAAAAATACGGCGAGTTGGCAAAATCTAGGGAGGTTGGGCAAATCGATGCAGCTTGGCAAAATCTAGGGAAGTTGGGCAAATCGAGGCAGCTTGGCAAAATCTAGGGAAGTTGGGCAAATCGAGGCAGCTTGGCAAAATCAAGGGAAGTTGGGCAAATCGAGGCAGTTTGGCAAAATCTAGGGAAATTGGGCAAATCGAGGCAGCTTGGAAAATCTAGGGAAGTTGGGCAAATCGAGGCAGCTTGGCAAAATCTAGGGAAGTTGGGCAAATCGAGGCAGCTTGGCAAAATCTAAGGAAGTTGGGCAAATCGAGGCAGCTTGGCAAAATCTAGGGAAGTTGGGCAAATCGAGGCAGCTTGGCAAAATCTAGGGTGGCTAGCGAAATAGAAGCAACTCGACAACATCTAGAGTAGTTGGCAAAATTCGAAGCCACTTGGTAAAATACAGATGAGTTGTGATTTGAGGACAGTAGGCGAAATCGAAAAAACTAGGCAAAAACTTGTGGAGCTGGCAAAATTCGCAGTGATTTGGTAAAATTAAGGTGAGAAGCAAAAATAGAAAATTTATTGTGAAATGATGGCGAAGTTGCAAAATCGAAGCACTTTGCGGAATATATGGTAGTTGCCTCCCCCTCCCCCCACTGAAAGGAAAACTGGGTACCTCTCTGTCAGTGGCATAAATAAATTGATGTGAAGTAGTGATTTTCCTGAGTTGGCAAATTTTGATTTCCGAGTTGTAAAATTTTCGTTCTCCCCCCCAACCATACTCCCTGCCTGAAAGTTTGATGTAACTTTGTTTTAGGAGGTTGGATTATTTAATAAGTTGCTTTTTGTGCTTGATAATAAATTTCGGTTACTAGCACACTCTTACAATTTCTCATTTTGCACAAAAAAATTGACACTTTTTAGGATTGAATATTTCTTTAATTTTCTTCTCATAACTTTCGATTCGATAGAGATAATCCTGTTCTAGTATTATTTTAACAACACAAATTTAAGAATGCATAAATATTATTGTAAATGCAATAAACTCTCGTTAGTTCGAATGGACGGACGTTATTGCTCAAAGCACTCAACAATTACTTCGTTCGGATGTGTTCAGTGATATTGTTGGCTCGGTGACGAACTGGCGTTATTACTTATGACGCATAAGTTTTCTTCTGCTATTTAATTAAGTTAAATTATTTGATTTAATTATATTTCCTACGTAGTTGAAAAGTGGTATAAACGAAAACATGTTACTTTAACAATCGTTAACAAATTGAAAGTGACGTAACAAAATGGAAAGGGCTTTTCTGAAAGAAAAATTGTTGCAGAATTTGGTAGAGATTTTAGAATGAATGAATCGCCTTCCAATATTTTTGAATCATCTTTTGATGAATAAATGTGCTGTTCTTTTAATATTTTTTTGAAACAAAGACTCAAAAGTGCGATATCTTTTTTTTTCTACGTTTTAAATAATGACTCAGATTTTAGTGTTTGTTCGAGAATAAAAACTCAATATTAGATATAAAGAAATTGACTGTACAGTTACATATATATTTAATGCATTTTATTTATAAGATCAGTACTATAAATTTTCAATTTTTTTGTATTCAAAGCTTTTCGTCTTTTAGGGCCATCTTTTGCTTCGCTAATCCGTATCCTTCCTTCCCCCAATTCATCCGAATTAACGAGGATTTACTGTATGTATCAAAACATCGCACATTAATATCTCAAGCATAAAATTTGTATCTTGTATAGGGCCAAGCGGTTAGCACGTTTGGTTAGTGATCAAAGGGACCTGGATTCGAGCCCAGGTCCACCATCCTCAAAGACATCATCATCATCATCATCATCATCATCATCATCATCATCATCATCATCATCATCATCATCATCATCATCATCATCATCATCATCATCATCATCATCATCATCATCAAGCAGCCATGGGCTACGGAGATCCAACCAGACCGTGCAGTTTAATTCTCCAAGCATATCTGTCCTTAGCTACATCTGCAGCATCCGGCCACTGCACACCAATTCTAACAAGGTCCTGTTTAACATTGTCTGCCCACCGCATCCTAGGTCTCCCCCTCCTTCTGAGGCCTCTAGGTACACTGTTCATAACCTTATTCGCCAATCTATATTTATCCATACGGGCAACATGGCCAAACCAGCGGAGTCTCTCTCTGCACAATATGCTGCTTAAAGGAGGTTGCAGACTCCTTTGCCTAACCTTTGTCATTAGTTACAAAGTTAAACCACCTAATACCCAAGATACTGCGTAAGCATCTAGAATCAAAAGCATCTAGTTTCCTGTTATCTTGTTTACATAGCGTCCACGTTTCACTACCATAACTAACCCTAGAAAGAACCAAACTATTTACAGTCTAATTTTAGTCTTTAGGTGTATACGCCTATTTCTCCACAATCTCCATAGATTCTTAAAAGTCTCGGCAGCAATACCAATTCGTCTGTTAATCTCATGCCACACATCACCAGTATCAGTTACATACCTCCCAAGGTAATTAAACTGTGACACCTACTCAAGACTGCAACCATTCAGATTAACTGAATCACAACCTGCCTGACCAATTTTCATCACTTTAGTTTTCTCTCTTTTTATAACCAAACCTACTCTACTACCAGTCTCATCAACAGCTCGAATGAAAGAGTTCATCTCATTAACATCATTTGCCAAAAGGGCTAAATCATCAGCATAATCTAAATCAGAAATTTTCGTATCTCCAGCCAAATTAAGGTCAAAATCTTTCCCTTGAAGTGAATTTCGCATAACTTAATCAACAACCAAACTAAAGAGAAAATGAGACAAAATGCACCCTTGTCGAACACCAGAAGTAATGCTAAACCAATTGCTACAAGACTTACCAACTCTCACACATGACTCAGTGTTATTATAGAGAGCTTTCATTATGTTAACTAACTTGTCTGGTATACCCTATGATCTCACAATCAACCACAAATTATGACGATCAACAGAGTCGAAAGCCTTTTTGAAATCAACAAAGCTAGCAACCAAAGGTTTCTGAAACTCTAAACATTTCTCAAGAATCTGCCTAAGTGAAAATATCTGATCCACACATCCCCTACCACTTCTGAATCCACATTGCTCATCACGCAATTGCCTGTCAACCAGATTCTTAATTCTATTAAGCACAATCATGGAAAGAACTTTACCTGGAACAGAGAGTAGGCTGATACCCCTATAGTTATCAAAAGAACTGCGATCACCTTTTTTGAAAATAAGGATAACAATAGCTCTGGTAAAATCCTTAGGAACCATGCCTTTATCATAAAAGTTATTCAAAATTTCAGTCATCCAAATGGTAACTGAAACATTCCAAGGTCAGAGCATTTCTGTAGTAATTTCATCTACCCCTGGGGATTTATGAAGTTTAAGTTTAGAAACAGCCAAAATAACTTCAGATTGTGTTGTAGGGCCAACATTAAAGCCACCAATGCATCTATCATTATTGCAAACAATGGGAATAGAACTAACCGCATTGTTTAGAATATCACTGAAATGCTCAGTCCACCTAGCCATAACAGAATCCTCCCCTTCTATAACCTTACCTTGTTTATCCTTCAATCCTTGTATGCCTGTCCGTTTTCTACCGCACAAAGCATTAACTATCTGGTACAGCTCTCTGCTGTTGTGCTGTCTAACTGCTTCCTCGGCTTTGTCAGCCAAACCATCAAGCCAAAGATTCTTATCAGCAGCTAACTGATCTTTTACACGTTTATTAAGTTCTCTGTAATCCTTTCTATTAGGACTAGTAGGGTACTGATTAAGGACATTCCTGCAGTTCCTTCTTTCTGAAATAAGCTGAAGTGCCTTATCACTTAAATAATTCTGTCTCCTCTGCTCCTTTTTTCCTAAAAGAGTACTGTTAGTTTCCAAAAAAGCCTGTTTAAAATGGCCCCATTCTTCCTCAACTTCAGTATTAAGCAAACCATGACTGTCATAATGACTAAGTAACCTATCATGGTAAGCTTTAGCTATAACTGGGTCATTCAGAGCTTCGGTATTAAAGGTAAATTTTTTAAGCCTAGCACAACACTTTGTAAGTTTAAGTTGCAATACACTTTTAACAAGGTAATGGTCAGTTCCAATTTCAGCTCCTCTATATGCCCTGGCATTCCTAACAGAACTAGCCCATTTGCTGTTAATTAATATATAATCAATCATATTCTTATGCATCCCATCAGATGAAACCCATGTGTACTTATGTATGTCGTAGTGTTTGTAATAAGTGTTAGTTATTCTGAATCCACTGAGTTTACTTACCTGTAGGAGACGTTGCCCATTGCCATTGCAGCTACCAATACCAAAAGGGCCTATTACTCCTCCCCAAAGGTCAGAGTCAGTACCAACTTTGGCAATGAAGTCACCTAGAACAAGGGTAATATCTCCTTTCTTGACAGAATTCAAAATATCCGGAAGTTGTCTGTAAAACCTATCCTTCTCATCCTCATCGGCATCCTCAGTGGGGGCATAACAGCAGATAACATTCAGGTCTTTAATGCTTGTCTGAAATTTTGCTGTAAGAAACCTTTCATTAATGCACTCATATCCTAGAAGAGCATCACTAGCATGTCTGCTGAGCATCAGACCCACGCCTTGGTGATGCTTTCCGTCCTCCCTCCCTTTAAAGAGAAATTTAAAGTTATTTTTAAGTATCTCACCTCTACCTGTCCATCTGGTCTCTTGCAAGCCTAGAATATCTTGGTTATAAAACCCTCTACTATGGCGTATAAATCGAAAGGCTCCTGTCAGACCTCTGTGGCAAGCAGGTGCTTGAGGGAATATTTATTTATTTTTTGATGGGGTGATGAAGATTTTGAACACCATTTTTCTTGTTTCATCAGTTATGCATTTAATAAATTTTGAATACACTCATGGAGACAACAACTGCAATACCAAGAAGCAAGCCTCTAACCTCAGTGAGACTGAGCAGAGTGGTAGAGCATGTTACAAAGTAGTGATGATTAATTGCACACTCACTTACATGTATATTAAGGATGTGTTCAAGGGCTCTGAATAAGAGTTCTCAGTACGAGGATAAGACCACCGTTGGCGACAAAGCACAGAGTCAGACGTCAAGGCATCGATGAGAATCCCTAATAGTGTCCTGAAGCACTTTCCCCTATTCTTCTTCCAAATGGAGACTCAAGGTCCAGTGTGTATACTGGATGGGGATGTTGTCAGAGATGATAGGCGTTGATGTCTACTAATCAACAAGGGCAACTGGGTCACGGTGATCGGAAGCTTCGGTGCTCTGCTTTTCCATCATTTCCCTCATTTCCTCGAACTGCTTCGCCATATTTTGATTCTGATGAAAGCAGACACATTGGGATCGTATCAGACAGATCAAACATTTTTCTATTGAATTGCATGAATTGACATTGATTAAGGAGGACAGAAAAATTTCAGTTCAAGGAGTTTATAAATAATGTTTACAAACTTTATAATAATGTTCATAAACTGGTGATCAAAGGAAATGTGTAATGTATCCTTTACTTTATACAGTAAAGGAGTATAATGGAATGACAAAATATATTGTAGATTTTTCAATGCATGAGATGAAAATGTGTGTGCATTTAACTGATGCGACCACGAGCATGCAAATGAGGGTTGCTGTGAAAGAGTTCGTGGCTGCCGTCTCTAAACAAACTCCAGCCACCCTGGTGTTAACTTGGACAGAAATTTGATTTCGCCATGCCATAAAAGCAATACCATAAAATTGCATACTGTAGAGAGCAATAGATAGGATGGAAATGGATTAATCTGAAACAAGAACTATCTATGGCTTTTCAACCACAAAATGTAGTCTGAAGACTTTGGGGGAAAATTTCAAGAAAGTAGGAAAGGCAAGTCGCAAACAAGTACCAGGCCATCCCAGTGCCACAACTGTTGAGGACGACTGCTCTCTGTTATGAGCAGCATGACGTCATAGAGGAAAGATAGCTTAGGCATCTGTCTCACCAGATGTTATTATCAGCTACAAAGACCACAGTTTCAAGACATGCTGAGTGTAATAGATTATGTGAATGAGGTCTTCATGCACCAAGATCTATCAGTTCACCCCTTCAGAAGAAGATACCGTTTAATTTGGTGAAGACAACATCACCTTTGGGCTCAGGACAGTGTGGCAAACGTACTCTTCCAGATTAATCCAGGTTCATTTCCAATTCCGTTTTACGATGTGTATTTATTTGAAGCAGTGTTTGAAAACGTTATTTTAGCGTAATGGAATAACGAAATTATTTTTGAATAACGTTATGAATAACATTAACGGAATTTCAAAATATTTATAACAATAAAATGTAGCAAATAGCGGAAAAAATAATTTCGTTATTTCGCTATTTTTCTCTGTTTTTGTGTTGATACATTTCAGGTTTTTCTTTTATAAAATATGCTTAAAAACTTGTGTGAAGCAAACAAATGCGCAATTTACTTTTATGATCAAAGTAGAAAGATTTTCAGTGACTCTGTTCAATAACACATCCTAGAAGAATTTGCGAAGCAGATGTCTGTCGCCTTCTTCACAACTGGAGCTTAGAGAAAGTGCTTTGTGACAGCCAGATAACAGCTGCAGTGCAAAGGAAAAGATGAGTCTCCATTCATGCAGGAGGAAAACAGGCAAAATCCCAGGTGTATTACAATTCTATTTGATCCGGTTAGACATTTTGAAAAGGAAATATGTAGTTGGGGTAATTTGAGTGTAGGATAGGGAATTGGTGGAAACGACCGTTCACTTCTTGACAACAGTCGAAACTTTCGATTTTGATCCTTCCATTAAACATTTTACTCCTCCCCCAAAACATTTCCATTGTGTATGTTTGCAACTTCGTTAATGATCAACCTCAACTTGTACATATGTTGAGAAAAATGTAGGAGGTAATTCTAAGCTTTCAAACCAGCATTGACTATGCGTGTCTTGTACTTCTCTGTGGATGAAGACGAGAAGAATTAAGAAGAGACTGCATAAAGTTAAATAGGTAATGTTTTCAATTTCTATAATTATATAATTCGTTAGATCATTTTTAAGCTATTTGAAGTCTATTTCAGAGAGCTCATTTAATTATTTGCCAGAGTACATTTAAATGCACAGCAAGTCTCTTCTACAGGAAAGCACCAATAAAAATACATTAGCGGAAAAACAAAAAGAGAACATCCAGAAGGAATTATTTTACGAATGTCATGTTATGATACGTTAATAGTTAAGGGCAACGGAAACCGTGATCCAAGATTGAAAGTCATTTGGTGAAATAATGACATCACTGAGGACGACAACATGCAAATGTACGCAGCATGTATTTAAGGACTAGGGTATGAAGAAATAAGTTATTTGTCTTGTGTCGTGTTGTTCAGTGCTCTTTGAAGAATCTACCATGCTTGGACGATGCAGGCGTGCAACATTTGTTCAGTTAGCGGAGTTTGAGCGAGGTCGTATAATGGGTCTTCGGGAAGCAGGTTGGTCTTTTCGTCAAATTGCACACCGTGTGGGACGAAAGGTATCGACAGTGGTACGATGGTGGCGTCGATGGTCAGAAGACATTTGCACACTTGTAGACGTGGTTCTGGATAACACAGAGTTACGGATGCAAGAGAGGATCGGCGTATCAGGAGGGTGGCTGCGCAGAGCAGACGGCTATGGCTTCACAAATTCGATTCTCTGTCATAACAAAGGTGTTTACAAGAACGATACGCAATCGTGTTTTGGAAGCTGGACTACGGGCACGCGTGCCGCTGGCACAATTACCACTGTCACCTTGTCACTGTCGAATACGTTTGAGTGGTGTCAAGAACGAGTTCATTGGAGGGAAGAATGGCAGTCTGTGGTCTTCAGCGATGAAAGCCAATTCTGCTTAGGAGCTTCTGATGGTCGTTTACGCGTCCGAAGGTGACAAGGTGAGCGCTTTTTCCATCGTGCATCCGCCAGCGACACACAGGGCCCACGCCGTGCATCATGGTATGGGGAGCGATTAGCTGTTGACAGTCCCTTTGCAGTTGCGTTGTAGTCTCGAATGTGTCACGCAATGCCATGCATCGCAAATGGCGGTCCTATCACTCTGTGGTCATACGTCGTCTTCCTGATCCTTGTCGGCATGTTCTGGATCCATCTTGAACCCACTGGCGCCATATGTGTACGATGGTGCTGGGATAGCGGCCAACAAGTTTAGCCATATCTCTGTACGACAAACCAGCTTCTCTAAGGCAGATGATTCTTCCACGCTCGAAGTCTGTTAACTGTTAGAGTGGGAATCGAAGTCTGCATAAGGGCATCTTTAGAACAATTTCACAGTGTTTTGTCAACCAGGGATCTTTGGTTGCCTTCTCTGTGTTTGACTGCTCCACATCTGTGACGTCAGCTCGCGTCTGTCCAATCGTTTCGATCGTCCTGTAAATCTGGTCAATTCCATGCATTTCCATATACCACCGCCTGCGTAAATTTCATCACATTTGCATAACTTCTTGCAAGTGTTGCATTTTTTATTTCCTGTAGTGTAATAACACTGAATCGTGTGTGAGAGTTAATAAAGCTTGTAGCGATTGGTTTTTATTATGAGGGGTGTCAAAAAAGTTCGTGACATGCATTTGCACTGGAGATACGAAAATTTCGGATGTAGATTATGCTGATGATTTAGCCCTTTTGGCAAATGATGTTGATGAGATGAACTCTTTCATTCGAGCTGTTAATGAGACTGGTAGTAGAGTAGGTTTGGTTATAAACAGAGAGAAAACTAAATTGATGAAAATTGGTCAGGCAGGCTGTGATTCAGTTAATCTGAATGGTTGCAGTCTTGAGCAGGTGTCACAGTTTAATTATCTTGAGAGCTATGTAACTGATACTGGTGATGTGCGGCATGAGATTAACAGACGAATAGGGATTGCTGCCGGGACTTTTAAGAATCTATGGAGAGTGTGGGGAAATAGGCGTATGCACCTAAAGACTAAAATTAGACTGTATAATAATTTGGTTCTTTCTAGGGTTAGTTATGGTAGTGAAACCTGGACGCTGTGTAAACAAGATAACAGGAGACTTGATGCTTTTGATTCTAGATGCTTACGTAGTATCTTGGGTATTAGGTGGTTTAACTTTGTAAGATTATAAGATTAGGCAAAGGAGTTATCAACCTCCTTTAAGCAGCATATTGTGCAGAGAGAGACTCCGTTGGTTTGGCCATGTTGCCCGTATGGATAATTATAGATTGGCGAATAGGGCTATGAACAGTGTGCCTAAAGGCTTCAGAAATAGGGGGAGACCAAGGATGCGGTGGGCAGACAATGTCAAACAGGACCTTATTAGAATTGGTGTGCAGTGGCCAGAAGCAGCAGATATAGCTCAGGACAGACTTGCTTGGAGAACTAAATTGCACTGACTGGTTGGACCTCCATAGCCCATGGCTGCTTGAGGATGATGATGATGATGATGATGCAATATTCGATGGATATGCAGGATGGAGTAGCAGTTTTATTTTCCCTGCTCCAGATAGACTGTATATTGCCAGGTTTTGCGAACACTGTCAGTATCACGAAGGAGTACCCTTGACACGGGTGTTGTTTGAAAATTCTCCTTCATCTCCTTAACCATTTTGGGCAAATCAATGTTGTTGTAATATTGGCCATTTATACAATTTTGTCAGGTACGGTATCCATTGCTACCACTCTTTGAGAATTGAAAATAATTGTGAGCATCCTCTTATTTGAACGAAAGTCTTATTGGAGCATTTGGCGATGCGTTCATCTTCCGCAAACCAAACACAGTTGTCGATCTTTCTGGGAGTTGTGTGGTAAGAAAACCACGTCTCATCATCAGTGACAATGTCTCCTTGCACAAGTCGACTCTAGATCTTTTTTGCTGTTCTGTCAGTGTGTAGGCCATTTGGCACAGATCTTTCTCAACTTTAAAAGTTGATGAACTGTGATGTGTGGGGTTTATGTAATAAGGTCATGAACAGAAGCAATTATTTTCTCATTCACGGCCTCCTTCGGTCGTCCTGCACGAAGGAGTTCTTCGAAACTATCCCGTCCTATTCTGAATTTGGGCATCCATCCTGTAACAGTGCCATATGAAGAGACATGATCCCCCATAAAATAAAAAAAAATACCCCCTCAAGCAGCTGCTTGCCACAGAGGTCTGATAGGAGCCTATCAGTTTATATGCCACAGTAGAAGGTCTGAGAGGATGGCAGGACCTCAGCAGAAAAACGACACACACATCCATGCCTAATCCGGGGCTCGAACCCAGGTCCCTTGAGATAAATCGGCATGGATTTCTTTTCGCGTTGTCCCCAAGCTGCATCTTTGTAAAAATATCCCTCGGTAGTACTGCTAATGGAGTTAGACAAGGGTGCATTTTGTCTCATTCTTTTTTTAGTTTGCTTTTTGATTACGATATGAGGAATTGTTTTCAAGGTGGAGATATTGGCCTTAAATGTCTAAAGATGTCGAAATTTTTGCTTTAGATTATGCAGATGATTCGGCTCTGTTTGTTGATGAGATAAATTTTTCATTAGGGCTGTTGATGAGACGTAATAGAATAAGTTTGGTAAGAAGCTGAGAGACAGGTGACGAAAATTGGTCAGGCAGATGGTGCTTCAATTGATTTGAATGGCTGCATTCTTGAGCAAGACTCTCAATTTAATTTCTCGGTAGCTTTAACAGATACTGGTGATGTGCGGTATGATATAAACAGAAGGATAGGGATTGTCGGTGGGACCTTTAAGATTCTATGGAGTGTGTGGAAAAATAGGCATATAAACCTAAAGAGTAAAATTCGGTAGTATAAAAGTTCGTTTCTTTCTACGTTAGTTATGGTAGTAAAGCTTGGACTCTTTGTAAGCACGATAACAGGAAACTTCTTGTCTTTGATTCTAGATACTTACGCAGTGTCTTGGGCATTAGGTGGTTTGACTTTGTAAGTAACGACGAGGTTAGGCATAGGAGAAAGCAACCTCCTTTGAGCAGTTCATTTTGCAAAGAGAGACTGCTTTAGTTTGGACATGTTACCTGTATTCATAGCTACAGATTGGCAAATTGGATTGTGAACAAATGCTTTAGGAAAAGAGAGAGCCCTAGGATGCGATGAGCAGACAGTGTCAAACAGGACCTTGCTAGAATTGTCCCTACAATGGCTAAATGCAGCAGCTGTAGCTCAGGACAGACATTTCTGGAGAACTAAATTTAATAGTCTCTTAGGACCACCATAGCTCATGGTTGCATGAGGAATTTTTTATGTCTGACTGACTGATTGACTGACTGACAGACAGACAGACAGACAGAAAATGCCATATGCCCTAACTGAGATGGCACCTATGACCGGGATCATATTGGCCATAACCTTGATACTGCTCTGTCAGTCAGTCATGTGCTTAGAGTGGATTTTCAAATGTCTTCTCTTCTTTGTCCACTGAGCTGCTATCATCGAAAGAAATGACATCTATGAAATATGTAACTATTTTCATTTATATGATTTCGCTGAGAGTTACTTGATTTATTCAATTTTGCAATGAAATTTAATATTCGAATTTGGTTCACCCTTTTTTTACCAGATGCACAATGAAAATAACATGTCATTTGAATTTAACCAATCGGATTCTACTCAAACTTCAAGAAGTCTTTTAGTAATTTCAATTGTTTAGAATTTTAAGTAACTTTTTTCAAATAGTAGCAGATTTATTCGGCTTCAATATTACTGAAGAATTATTCCCGTTACAGATTTATCATTAACCTGCAGTACGTAGTTCAAGTTTCAACAAGGCGTTGAAACTTGAAATACGTTTCTCTTTCTCTTCATCATCTCATCCATCAGGTCCTCGTCATTCAATTTGATCTTCTACGCAATTAGTGTAACTAATTAAATTTTTTGATTAATTTTTTTCTCCTTACAAGAAGAAAATACAAAACGGAACCCCGTTACGTCACAAATGAATTGAAGCGATCATTGTACTGCTCGCGCAACGCTCAAGGATGTGCCACTGATACTTCCCTTTGCTCTGAAATTCTATCAGATGCCAGATTCTATCCACTTCTTTTCGATCGAGGCTCTCAGTCAGTGATTGCCAATCGACTTCAGAAATGCGGTTCATTATCAGTTGATTGAAAGAGAGGCTCAGGAGAAGAGGAAACGGAAGCTTCGTAGATGGTGTGCTTATTTCCAGACATTGGTAATCGCTTACTGCTTAAAAGCAAAAATGCGTGTTCGCATGCTTACAATGCAGTTTATGCCTTTCTCAATGAAAGATGGAATACTATAAAGATACGGCATTTTAAAAATTGATTGAGAACATGACTTTATATTGCATCAACACATATAGAATCATTACAGTTGCAATAAATTCATTTATTGATTGCTTTTGAGTTGCATAAAGTTTGATACTTTGAAAACTTCAAATGCGAGAAACATAAACTAATTTTCAGTTCAATTTTATGACTTGAATTTGTTGAACTATAAGTCATTCAAGGTGAACAAAAATCCCAATGATAAATTCTATAACTATTTATAATTTTACATTTTCTAAAACTGTGAAGAGGATGAAAATAAATTAGGAATCTGTAAACTTACAGGTAATAGTAGTCACGAAAATATTGTGTTAATAGTTAAATGACTGTGCTAATTGATTCTGAGAGAGAAGTTATTTAAATGATCTTATTTGGCTTAAGAGAAACGCTATTCGAAGCTTAATTTCAGTTGTGGAATTATCATTAATTATTATATATTTATTAATTACTCGTCTGTAAACGAAAATTAAATTAACTCGAATTTCATGAAATATTTACTTCGAAAGAGGAACTGATAACATTAATTTATACAATTTGATCTGTTAATTTTAGCTTGCAGATATCGACACATAATAGTCCCTCGTAAAATGATAATAATTCTTATATTCGAAATCCAACCACTATTATTTACCAGATGTGCACCTCGTTACAATATATAGAAGAATCTGGGATATTTCAATCCTTTTTTTTTCGAATCAGGAATGTGAAACACTCACAAGGGTGTGTAATAAAATCACCGAGACCATTATGCATGAGGAGGGATTCGTCGAGACCTTAGGGATTGAGAGATCGATTATTTTCCAGCTGATATCATTAAATAAGAAAAAAAATACACAAAAGAAGGTAATACAATACAAAAGTTAAATCTGTTTCATATTGTTACTAGAGATAATTTTAAATTTTTTAAGCTAAGAATTTAACGAAATTGTAAGAAAAAAAAAACATTCTTACAAGTACATTAGCAAGAAAATTTTAATATTGTGTAAAATGATAATAATAAACACGAAATAGATTATTTTGCACAACTGAGTGATTTCTCTTTAAACTCGTGCTTTAAGTCGGTTTAATCAAATTAAAACCTAAAACGTAGAAGCTAAAGTTTAGGTTCAGCCAGTTTAAGACAAACGTATAACCATGGAAACCATCAGCTAGCCTGTTCACAGTCAACGGGTGACTGACTCTAATTGTACATACAGGCATTCCCCGAGTTACGCAATACTCGACTTACTTAAACTCGGATACTGAGTCTGCGATTATACAACTATTCCCTTATAAGCCATAACTTACGCTCGAACCAGATATCGCTGGGACAATGCGGTGGAGATCTTTTGTAACCTATACAGCTCTCACGTGATGTTCTCTGTCATTCTCGTACTGTAGTTACCACTAAAAAAGAACTACAGAATTCTCGTTTTTTTTTTTTCAAAAGTTCTTTTATTGTTAGGGATTTCTAGCTCTGTGATCATGACAGGAGAGAGTAGAGGAAATGGTAAGAGTGTTCAAACCATTTATAGACGCACTGAAATTAATTTGGATATGAAGATGGTAAAGAGATATGAATGTGGACAAAGCCATCGGTCTCTCAGTATAAACAGGGAATACGATAGTAAAGGCTGCTGATCGTATAAAAGAACGTGTGAATGGATCTATACCCTTAGAGTCAAAAACAATCACGAAACACCGTTCTGATTAAGAAATCGTTACTAAGAAGCAACACAAGGTCTAACACTTGATTGTATTATATAGGGGTGATTAATGGGTGGTCAAATTCCGACGCCATAGAGGTTTGTGGAATGGAATGTTTACTAAGTCAGAGAATGTTTGTGTTCAGATTTAACACAATAAGATTTCTTCAGGCTTCCCCAAAATAAGTTTCCAATTTCCTTAATTTCGAATTCTTGCTTGACAAATCTCGAATCGATTACCATTCATATTGAAACGAAATGTCCATATACAACAATGTTAGGGGTGACTGTTTCATTACGTCGGATCTCACATAGAGTGAAAATGTACCTCATATTGTGAATAGAACAAGGTTTAGTTTGAAGAAAATAGAAAAGATTCAAACGTTTTTCTGGATTGGGCTTGCGTACAACTGGACTATATCTGCTATTAGTTTATTTGTGGAGAATTTGAATGACTTCAGCCGTTTATGTTGGTTGTCCTTAGTGGCACATTGTGTATTAAATCAGAAGGGTCCTTGGAAAGAATGGATATTTTGATTTGTATGTAGAAACTACTGTGGTTCACTTTCAAATGTCATATTCTCTGATCGTTCTGTATTGATATATGACAAGAGTAATTAGCTATTAGTTCAGATAATACATTTGTATTTGCTGAATTCTTGTAATTTGATTGCTTTATTTATTAAATAAGTTCATTTAGTCTCTTTTGTTATTTCGAATTCACGCATGGTATTGTCAAATAAAATACTGATAAAAATCCGTAACAATATCTTCAAAATTGATCGCTGACCATACGTTTGAGATCTTTTAGTATTCTCTGTATGAACTTCACGAAAGTGAGCTGAACAATCCCATAATGGAAGCACTGCAATTAAGGGACAAGAGATATTAATAAGATTCCCCCTGACAGACATTCAATTCACGCAATACATTCTCATATTGCTGGCCAAGTTGTCGATGAGGGTATGTAATAATAAAACTCACTCCTCCACAAGGAAAATTTTGAGATCGGGGAAAGTTCACGATTGAGATCGCGATTGTGACGAGTTCCTTGTTCTCTTCAGATAAATACATATTGGAAAAACACTATTGGAAATGAATCTGGATTAATCTGGAAGAGTACGTTTGCCACACTGTCCTGAGCCCAAAGGTGATGTTGTCTTCATCAAATTAAACGATATCTTCTTCTGAAAGGGTGAACTGATAGATCTTGGTGCATGAAGACCTCATTCACATAATCTATTACACTCAGCATGTCTTGAAACTGTGGTCTTTGTAGCTGATAATAACATCTGGTGAGACAGATGCCTAAGCTATCTTTCCTCTATGACGTCATGCTGCTCATAACAGAGAGCAGTCGTCCTCAACAGTTGTGGCACTGGGATGGCCTGGTACTTGTTTGCGACTTGCCTTTCCTACTTTCTTGAAAATTTCCCCCAAAGTCTTCAGACTACATTTTGTGGTGCATTGAAAAGCCATAGATAGCTCTTGTTTCAGATTAATCCATTTCCATCCTATCTATTGCTCTCTACAGTATGCAATTTTATGGCATGGCGAAATCAAATTTCTGTCCAAGTTAACACAGAGTGGCTGGAGTTGGTTAGAGACGGCAGCCACGAACTCTTTCACAGCAACCCTCATTTGCATGCTCGTGGTCGCATCAGTTAAATGCACACACATTTTCATCTCATGCATTGAAAAAGCTACAATATATTTTGTCATTCCATTATACTCCTTTTTATACTATATATTATACCTTACATACTTTTATATTATACCTTACACATTTCCTTTGATCACCAGTTTATAAATATTATTATAAAGTTTATAAACATTATTTATAAATTCCTTGAACTGAAAATTTTCTGTCCTCCTTAATCAATGTGAATTCATGCAATTCAATAGAAAAATGTCTGATCTGTCTGATACGATCCCAATGTGTCCGCTTTCATCAGAATCAAAAAATGGCGAAGCAGTTCGAGGAAATGATGGGAAATGATGGAAAAGCAGAGCACCGAAGCTTCCGATCACCGTGACCCAGTTGCCCTTGTTGATTGGTAGACATCAAACGCCGATTGTCATGTGCCTGTCATGTGATGTAATATCCTCAAAAAGAAACCCACTTCCTTTTGGATGCTGTGACGTTCTTTTGTGCTCGACTTTATTTCAGGACATTAGTTCCGTCTTGTCTGTCATCTCGCAATTCTGTCAGGAGTTCTGTTGAATTCTTTTGTCTCTGTTCGTTCAAGAGATTTATATTTATTTTCCTATGCCGTGTGGAAATGCAAAGAAAATCTGTTGTATTTATTTTTGTTAGTTTTACATATTAAAACAATTTTTCCGTTCTAAGGTTGTTGCTGAAATATTTAAAAAAAGTGAAAAGTTTCTATATTGCAAAGATAGTAATTTATGGAACGTTATAAAAAAGAGAGGGCACATACGTAGTGGAAATTCTTTGTTAATGATTCTTTTGAATAGTTGTCTCACGAAAAAAAGCTAATATTTGCCAAAAAATATTTATTTTGTTCTTTTTTAATCACCTTCAACTAACATTTTTGTGAACAATAGAGTGAATAAAAATATGTTAGAAACCCTTTTTAAATTTTATTTGAAATGAATGATTCATTACAAAGCTATTCACATACAAAACAGTTACAAGAAGAATGAAGATAAATAGAGACATTTATGTATAAAAATGATGCTTGTTTACAATTCGCATTCAACTCATTTTGAAAGTTAAGAAATGAGAATATTTTCTCTACATAGAGATCTTTTTTATGAACATAATTTATTTTGTTACATTAAATGCAGTCTTTTGTTGTTTTTTAAGCTCGTTGGACAGTGAATAGATTGGACGCGGCGTCTGCATCAAAAATCCGACCACTCCAGGGGGCTTGTATTCATTTGAGCTACTTTGGAGTTGCTGACGTCGATGGGCTCTTCCACATCGTACAAGAGCGGGGCTTGAAAGAAAATTCCAGCCGTTCCTACCACGCAGGCGCTGGTAAATATCCAGAGGAACAGCCGGTCGAGTACCATGGCAACGTATTTCCAATCATCCTGAACCTAAGGAACAAATAAAGATTTAAAAAATTTGTTAACGAAAAGTCCTAAATAATGGAAATTTTCGAGAAAGAGTGCAGCTCCAACGTTGTTCATGTTTCAGTAACAACAGTCGTTTCATAGGAGGGAAGTGCAAAAAAAGACTTTCTGAGACTGAAAGAGCCACACTCATCACCTGAGTCGGTTTCGCTTATGGTTCTTGACAGGGACAAACTCATCACTTGAGTCGGTTTCGCTTATGGATCTTGAGAGAGCTACACTCATCTATTTAGACGGTTTCGCTTACGGATCGTGATATGAAAGAATGCCCTATAACACTTAATCAATGCCAGAAACTCTTTCGGTGCTGTCCATCTTGCATGAAGACACCAAACACACAAATGATCTGTCATGTGGATAAGCGCAGGAATTACAATGTGGAACATAACAATGGGGCTTCACACCACAAATTGAAGTACATACCAAAAGAATCTCATATTCTAGTAAGTGGCAATTGAACCTCATAATGAAGTAAATAGCAATTGGGATCTCATACGGTAGGACGACATTATACTGAAGTAAGTAGTAATAAGATCCCATACTGTAGTAAGTGGCAGTGTGACCTCATACTGAAGTCAATAGCAATGGAATCTCATAATATTGTAAGTTGCAGTGAGAGCTCATACTGAAGTCAATAGCAATGGAATCTCATAATATAGTAAGTGGCAGTGGGAGCTCATACTGAAGTCAATAGCAATGGAATCTCATAATATAGTAAGTGGCAGTGGGAGCTCATACTGAAGTCAATAGCAATGGAATCTCATAATATAGTAAGTGGCAGTGGGAGCTCATACTGAAGTCAATAGCAATGGAATCTCATAATATTGTAAGTGGCAGTGGGAGCTCATACTGAAGTCAATAGCAATGGAATCTCATAATATAGTAAGTGGCAGTGGGAGCTCATACTGAAGTAAATAGCAATGGAATCTCATAATATAGTAAGTGGCAGTGGGAGCTCATACTGAAGTCAATAGCAATGGAATCTCATAATATAGTAAGGGGCAGTGGGAGCTCATACTGAAGTCAATAGCAATGGAATCTCATAATATAGTAAGTGGCAGTGGGAGCTCATACTGAAGTAAATAACAATATGATCTCATACTCTAGAAAGTGGCAGTGGGAGCTCATACTGAAGTCAATAGCAATGGAATCTCATAATATAGTAAGTGGCAGTGGGAGCTCATACTGAAGTAAATAACAATATGATCTCATACTCTAGAAAGTGGCAGCGGGACTTCATACTGAAGTAAATAGCTATGGGATCTCATATTGTAGTAAGTGGTAGAAGTAAATCTTACTGAAGTAAATAGCAATCTGTTACTTATTGAAGTAAATACTACAGTATGATATTCCATCTCATATTCTCTCATTACTTCAGTAATATCATACTGTACTAAGTGGCAGTGGAACACTATTCTGAAGTAAATAGCAATATGATTTCATACTGTAGAAAGTGTCAGTGGGACCTCATACTGAAATCAATAGCAATGGAATCTTATAATATACTAAGCGGCATTGGAAGCTCATACTGAAGTAAATTGCTATGGAATCTCATACTGTAGTAAGTGACAGTGAGACTTATTGACTGAAATAATTTGGGGGGACGGGATTCATTAGATAGTTCTTAGGTGACTCAATCATCGCAGCAGGATTAAGCCATAAAGAAAAAAACAATAGTTAGCACAAATACAGGAGCATATACTATTTTACATTTCCTGTCTATTATTTCATTTAAAAAAATCCTTCAAGCATCTGCTTGCCACAGATGTCTGACAGGAGCCTGTCGTTTTATATTACATAAGGGAAGATCTGTGAGGATGGCGGATCCTCAGCAGAAAACCAACATCCATGTCTTACCCGGGACTAACTACTACCCGGGACTAACTACTACTAATCCATGTCCCGTTGATTAGTAGTCAAGCACGCTAACCACTCGGCCATGGTATGGATTATTTCAGCCAGCAGAAATTTTATATTTCGGTTTATTTTTAAGAGCTTATTTAAAAATAGCTTCATGTTATACGTGCGCTTCCAGGAAATCTTGCTCTACTTGCCACAAAAAATGCCCACACGATTCAGTATCTTTTGGACAATGAGCAGAGAGGTGTCTTCAATGATCACCGTAATCTTTTCTGCCCTCAAGTCATTATCAATTATTGGACTACATCATTTAGGGCAGTGGTTCTCAAACTTTTATGCTTTACGTACCCCCTTGAAATGTGTATGTAACTGACGTACCCCTTGTATGGATAGATAAAACTATAATTATAGTATAACAATGGAAATAAAATAAAAAAAATATATGTATAACATTTGTCTAGCGACTTTTGAATTCTCACGGCATACCCCAAAAAATTTTACCGCGTACCCCACGTTGAGAACCCTTACATTAGGGTATCTTCGCTCCACCTCCTCTCTCCTTGAAGTAAAAATAAATTATGAAAATTATTTTTTTCACTTTTACATGTCCCTCCATTTTGTGTTTACCACTGTAATAGTTGTAACCATTAATATCCAATTATTTTTAACCTGTTTGAAAATTTCATCAAAAACGCTTTTTCGAAATTTTATTCAATTTTTTTTGTGCTGTTTTCTTTTGCCTGTTATCACACCTTTTATGATTTGCCAATAACTCATTATTAAAGTTTTGTTTTAGGACCTCTGTTATAATAAATGATTTTTAGTTTAAACTCAGAAGTAGATAAATTCTCTTTTATTCTCTGACGCACTCTAAAGTTTCCTTTGAAACACTTTTTCGAAAAAACCTCATCCATTAAATCTTGATTTTCACAATATCTTCTTATACGTTAATCTGAATCTTTTTTGGAGCATTTGGGTTCTTTCTATGGAAAACGCCTCCATTATTGATCTAAGAAAACTGAAATCTTTTTCTTTTAACTTTAAACGTTTTATTTTTGGAACGGAAAAGTTATTTCGCATGTCTTGTTAACTGTTTATAAAGACTAAGATCTTTCGATATTTAAATTTAGGATTAAAGGTGTGAGCTGAAAGAGTTTTATATTGCTTTGCATTTCTTCTTGAATTTTTATAATTAATGGGCTTAGCTTTATTTTTTGTCAAATGCAGGTTCTCTTTGTGCAATTAAAATATTATTTCTGTCATTAATAGCACTGAGAACCGAATTCTGCAACCTGAGATAACATATATGATTGCATTAAATGAAGAAATTAACGTTATTTATAAAGCTATCTAAATTCCCACTACCTGGGATTTTAACAGCGAATAAAACGGGAAATGGAATTATTTGCGAAAGGGTCCACCATTTCGTTTTTTCGTTTCTGTTTTATGAAAAGCTACCGATTTAGATACCGAAGTTAACAACATGATTTTTAAAATTCCCAGGATATGACAAACATTTTGATACGAATGTTGTGTACGTCCACCAGAAGAAAGTTTCCTCAAATTTCGGGAGCTGCTTGGCAGTCTAGTAGTGTTGATGTACTATTTCTAGGAAACGATAATTCGGGGGCGGGCAGGCTCCTAATCTGTATTACCAAGGTTCGAATCCACATCATATGGGCCAGCGTTGAGATTTATCTCCGCAACTTCCCGCCCCGCCCACGGTCAGTAGGGGACACCGCTGGGCTTGGAAAGACCTCCGTCCGTCGCATGGGACGTTAAGCCTGGCTCGTGTGCGGGAGAGCCATAGCCTGTGCACGTTAAAGAACACACTGGATGACCTTGACGGGAGGCCGCCATCTGTCTCCCAACAGCTGTCCAGTGGGTCCCATCCCCCAACTTTCCCTGAGTCCTCTAGGTCCTTGTGATCTGACCATTTAGCCTATTTTGTGCGAAAAAGTGCCCTTCATAAGAGAAACAACCCAAACGAAAATTCTGAGCATGATATTATCTTAAAGCTGCACTTTCAAAATGCCCTCCATAGATTCCGCTATGTTTCGTGTGAGCTGCATTATTCCTTCTCTTGTTAGTTTGGAAGAAAATACGTAAATTGGTCATACTTCCAAACCAGATAGTTCATTGGCTCATGCATGAAAAAACTGCAGCTAAATTTAATATTTCCCAGCAAAAGAGCAACTATAATCAGTTTCCTAGTTTTGGCATTGGCCCTAAACAAAAAAATTTGCTGTCGCACTATTTTCCTATATAGACTCTACAGAAGATATAAAAGGGTTTAACATTGATGCCTAGTGATCGGATAAGATACAAAGATACGAAGCACAACGATTATAAACGGAATCGTGACCTAGCCGAGTGGGGACAACGTGATAATGTGTGACAATCCCGGTGCACCGCAATACGAGGACTGCATATCACCATATGGGAATTGCCACGATAATACCCATCGACTAACCAGGTTCCTATCAGTTTAAGCTTGCCTTACATTGTACCTTCCTAGAGCGGGAGAAGACCTTTGTGAAGAGATCTGTTAGCTTACAGCTTAAAAGATTTTTTTAAAGCACAGGGGACATGTAAGCAGAACGACTCTACAATTGAAATTCATGAGAAGCTTAATGTTCTGAAAAAATTAATAGACTCAAATGGAGATTTCAAGGCAGAATTCTCAGGATTTGTCCGCGAGCTACATGGAAAGTTCTACATGTATGGACCGAAATTTGTTGCGGAAATGTTAGTTACGTTTTTACCTGGGCTCGATGAGTTTGGTATTGAGTTCGTCAAGTGTGCTAAGAGTCTCCTTGCCTAGATGGTTGACGAAATAATTTGCTCTCTCTCTCTTTCTTTCCTTTTCCCCCTTCTTGTTCTCACTGCCCGTTTTCGTCTTTCCATTCCTCATTTTCCTTTTCGCTTTTCCCGTTAGCTTACCGAGGTGTCCGCGGTCTCCGTAAGCAGTTCGTTATAGCCGTATGGGCTCCGGCTTCAGACGGAGCCCATAGGGCTACAACGATTCAAAAATAGGGCTTCAGACGGATTCAAAAATTTTCTCACTCTGTTTTAGACAGTTCAGATTTTGAGGTATGGTCCTTCGGCCCAGTGCTCATTTCGTCAGTATGATCTTTGAGCCTAGTGGGGCAGTTTGAATGTTTAGAAGGGCAGAGTCTTGAAGAATGTTTTTATCAATGAAAATTGCTGAATGAATGTGTTCTTAAAAAGTAAGATTTCCCAATAGAGGAAGGATGTTTAAATTCTCAGTCCTTTAGCTGTGCCATTGACTTTGCATATCATAATATAGTGAATAAAACAGCATCTGAAGAAAGACAAATGAAGACTTAATTTAACCTTACTTAAACTAATCTAACATATCCTATGAAACGCACGGATTCTAACCTAAGTTGAGAAACCCATTTTGGTTGGAGTATGTTTCGTTACTTCTCAGCGGCACTATTTTTTGCCCACAATGAGATTCCCAAAGGCTCAGAGAAAGTTGGAGAAGAAGGATTCACTGGGCAACTGTTAGGATACAGACGGAAGCCTCCCGTCCAAGCCATCAAGCGTGTTCTTTAACGTGCAGAGAGTATGGCTCTCCTGCACGCGACACAAGACTTTACGCCCCATCCGACGGACGGCGAACTTTCGAAGTCCATCGGTAACCTCTCTCTGACTGGAGCAGAACAGGAGTTAGTGGTGATAAATCTCAACGCTGGCTCATCTGGGTTCTAACCTGTGAACTGCAGATTACGAGTCTGGGTTGCTACACTGATCCAACTGCGCCCCGTCTCTGTTTAGTAGATACACAGGTTCACTGCTTGATCCGAAAAGCAGGCACCCACACATTCAACTTTTATGATACAGGAAAGAAAATGGAGTAAATGATGATAACCTCATTACACCGTTAAGATTACAAAATATTCTGAAGATGTTTCCGCATCGATGAAAAGAATCCGGTTTGAAGATGGTGCTTCAATAAGCAGCTGCGAGAAAAAGCAGAAAATAAAAATATGATTAAATCTTTTGTTCTCTAATTATTCGTTATTTTATCTGTTAATACTATTATTGAATAGATATCTAATGTAGAGGGTGTCCCTGAATTCATGGCCCAAACGTGAGGGGATGGTAGTACACACCGAACCCACCAATATTCGTCATAGAATATGCGGCCGCAAACGCAGTGAGGAGTCGGAAATGAAGGACAGACACAGAGCTCTTCCAGAGTGACATTTATTGGAGATCTTTACAACAAATGCTCATTCTGACCGTCCGTGCTCGTCCGGCATCATGTCGACTGACGTGGAACGTGCCTGCCTCAGACAGCTGGCGGTGCAGTCGCGCAAACATTTTATGATCAGGCACACGGTGCATAGGATATTGCTCACGGTAGAGTCTTTGCGCCTCTATACCATTGCCCTCGGCTACGCCATACATCAGGTGCATATCGGCTTTCTCTGCGTTCGTAAACTGCTCCATCTCGTGTCCGGTCGACGCTGAGAATGCTGGGATTTGGCCGATCCAGCGCTTTTAAGCCGTGCCGCCTCGTCTGCGCCCCCTACCGGCAACAGGCTTCATTTTCAGCCGCATATTCTATGATGAATATTGGTGGGTTCGGTGTGTACTACCATCCCCTCACGTTTGGGCCATGAATTCAGGGACACCCTGTATATCAGAAAGATATGTCAAAAACTCGTAATCTTAATAGCAAATAGTAAAAATACAGAATGTTAAATTGAATGAAAACCTAAGTATTATTCTTATTTTACAATCAATGAAACGTTTTACCACATTTAAACTTTCAACTTAAGCTCCAGAAAAATAATAAGTGTCCTTTGGCTTTTCATTGCATCATTTTCTTTTTAAATATTTCTGAGGGTTGCCGAATACTCAAGGTATATTTAAATTTGTTTGGAATAGGTCAAAAATTATTTTGTAGAGTTAAAAAACGAAAAACAGACGCTCCGGTACCACCAGTGTCGACAAGCTTCCTCTTCCTCCCCCCCCCCCAATTTCTCCCTGGTAGAAATGTTCAGTCAGCTAAAGTTCTTCAACATCCCCTTTAGTGGCGCACCGCGCGGCAGTTTAGCAACTCTGGGAAGCTATGATGATGCAGTTACTGAGATCAAGTTGTCAATATTTCTTTCCAATGGATCCAACTTGTAGGGAATTACCTTCATAAATATTTACCTCGTAGACGACTAAAAGGAACCCAAATATTGCACGAAGAGATAACCGTAAGGAAAGGAGAAAATTGCCAACACCGACTTTTGAATTCTCCTTCATCGAGCGGAAACGATTTTGAATCGTCGAATGTGCCTGACCCTTCTCGAAAGTGTTTTCATTCTTTTTCTGTTGTGAATTCTGTGAAGAAGGAAAATTTCTGCTTTCGTCCTTCAAAGAAATCACAACCGGAAAATTTTCCTCCGTTGCTTTCATATTTAATAGAGAGTAACATGTGCTTTTTCCTGTTTCCACAGCATTTATTTTTCTTCTGCGATTTGGATTGCTTCTAAACTATTAACTTTCAGCAACTTCGTAAGCATCTTAAGGAGAACATTTTCTGCAGGTACATGGAAGAACCGAGGAACCCTGTTGACGTTTCTGAAAGAATTTTGCTCTCTTTAAAGCTCTCTTTAAGCATTACAACGCACTAAATGCGTTGTAATAGAAGAAAATGCGATGGGTACAGAATCGGATTTAAACCCTAAACCCCTCCAGGCACACGATGTGGTTATGCTCCGTTACGAACGAACAATCGATTGATGTATTTCTTTTTACTTTCATAACCATGATAAAAAAAAAGAATGTAATCAAAATGGTATATTTTTCCATTTCAGATATTTATGGGAATTTTAATAAGAAGTAATATAATTTTGTTATGAACTACTGCAGGAATTATTGTAATAACTTAATATTATACATTGCATCTAATTAGAATATTCACTATGAAGTAACATTTATAAATCAAACTATTTATTTTCAAATTGAAACATTTTTCTTCCTCATTTGTTTTGCTATGAAAACGAATAAATTATACTAAATTGTCAAAAGTATTGAGTCCGTTCCCTGTTGTGCAAAAGAAAAAGTTCAACATTTCCTAACAATGGAATAAGCTTCTTGTTACAAAATGCAGAGGGAAATTGAAAATCTTGAATATTTTCCCAATTCTCAATTTTCAGCAATATTTGTTTAATATTTAAAGAACTCTGGAAGTTGAAACATTTAACAGCATTACTAAAAGTCGCAAGAATTTGCATTCAAAATTTATAAAAAATTGTTTTCTAAATTAAACGTTATTTTAAAAGTTTGCATAATGTTTTTCAGCTTCCATCAATTTTACATTTTTAGGACGAGCCTTATAGCAGCTTCTACTGTAAATATTTCAATTTCAATAATTCTTTAATTCATCCTCGTCATCATTCTTAAGCACCCATGGGTTACGGAGGTCTTTAACTATTAAGCTAATATTGTATAAACTCTAGATTTAGCTAAATTTGATTAGCATTTATATTTAATTCTTGCAATATTTTTTTCTCTGAAAAATATTTTTCAAAGTTAAGGAGCTTTGAATATGGTTTTCCATTCACATAAGGTTTAAATGTTATATATGAATACGTTTGGCAATCTGGTACATCTCGTCATGATCCATTTTCTTTTAAAAGTTACTTTTGATTATTAGGAGACAAGAGTGCTTTAGAAGAGATAGCACTGGCTCATTATGTAAAAAAAATATTCATTATATCGAGAACTAGTCGTTTTAGTACTTCTAAGAAATGAAAAATAAATAACGTTTGAATGATGATGCCCCTAAGTAACTCTCTCAAGGGAAGTTCATCCCTCCCTCTGTGTGTTCTAAGTGGCACTAAGGTAGAAAAGGTAACGTAGTGGTATTAAGATAGGTTTATGGTAACGTAGCAGATTTTTTATGTGGAGCAGAAATATCAGCATATTTTGGTTGGGAAACTCCTGTAACATGTTTCAACTGCTTGAGGAATCTAGTCATCCCTTCTCCTAAGCAGATACGAAAGATAACTAAGCGAGATGAAATACCATTCTATACCTCAATTAAGACTGCCTGCCTGTCACTATGTAGTGTAGATGATCTATTTTTGAAATGCACACAAATTCTAAATTTATACATTTCGATTAATATTTTAATTGCAATACGTCCACCACACATTCCATTTTGTTTCACGTCAGGTGTCTACTCTTTTCTAGTTGTTCCAGAGATAAAAAAAACAAAATACTTCAGTGCAGTGCTCCCGGGTTTGAACGATAAAGTGCACAGCTTCTTGCCTGAATAAAGCAGGTCAAATTTCTATTTGCCAACTCTAAACAATTCGACAGTTTCCTAGCTTTGACACATTACGCTAACGATTTGTTGCAACTCATATCAACACTGTTGTGGTAACGGACACAAACCTCATATTCAATGCTGAAGCTGATATGCAATCTAAGAGAAACAAAGAAGGGAAACGCAAAATTTGTAAACGAAATCTTAATATAGTCTCTAATAATCTAATGTAATGAATAAGGCCATAATACATGAAGAAATAATTGATAATTAATCTAACCTCCCCTAACTTAACATAATTTAACTTCTGAGTTGCACATATTCTAACCTAACTGAAAAAACACAGCGGAATAGAATCAGAAGTTTAAAATGAAAACCAATCTCTTATCGTTCCATCCATCAGAAAATGCCTTCTTCCTGGAAGTTACTTTAATAGTAGGAGAACATTGCTAAATGCAATGGCAGACGATGTAGGTTAATGAAAAGAAGGAAATAGATCGACACATGATCTATCTGATAGAAATGTGAAAATTCTTGCCTAACAACAATTTGTAGCGTCGATTTCCTAGTTCCCGCTCTCTTTGAAGTGAGGGATTGAAGTTTCTGTTTCATTTCAAATCGAAATAGCGCCATCCTACTGTAGAGAAATCAAGATGTGATGCAGTAGGAAATTGATGTCCCGTGTTATATATCTTTGGACTTGGTATTATACAGGGTGAGAGAAAAGTTTGACTTATTAAACTTATTAAGGAAACAAAAAAGATTTAAACTTATCAAATTATCAAACTGCAACATAAATTAAAAGATTTGCTGAAAATGTGCAATATGCAAACCAAACATGTCTGAAAGTTTTCAGCTTGGTTTCTCAAACTGTAGCAGAAATGCCTTGAATAGAATTACCGATATCGATTTTTTAAGTTTTAAACGGTCCGAAGATCATGGAAATAATCCAATATCAGCTCCTCATCATCCAGCTACTGAATAAATTCTGCAAGGATAAGAGTGATGATTTTTTCGAAAAGAATTGGTCCAATAATGCACCTTCTCGAAATTGTTCACCAAACACAATTTTTTTTATCATGTAACGGGATTTCAGGAATTGGCTCATGTTCTTCAGCTGACCAGTATTAACTGATCTGGGAATTCCCGTACCTTGATAAATGAAACCATGCTTCATCAGCAAAAAAAGTTTAAATTTTTAATTTTAATTCAATTAAATATTCTTTGAAATTCACTGACAGAGTCTGTAAATGATGGTTTTGAAAGTATTGTTCAATAACGTTTAAAGTGTCCATTGTTTATTGCAGAATATATCATTTTTAGTCAAAGTTATTGCTAATAAATAAAACCTCGTTAGTGAAATAAAACCGATACACTATTAAGATATTTTTGACAGGGATTATGCAGTTTTCTCTTTGAACAGTGTTGTTATTTTTCATCACTCTCATTTTACGATGAGAGTGACGGATGATATGTACAGTTTCAATTACGATTGATTACAATTTATTTCAATATTTCCTTACATAGATATTGGTGTCCTCTTAGTCTGACAGTCAACCGGTAAATGGAGTCAATATGCAGAGTATTAAGGAAAATATTTGACGAGGGAATGTAGAGGAAACGCATAATGTTACTCAAAAATATTAAAAAGAGAACAGAGGAATTTAGTAGTATTTAATAACTTAGGCATGATTTCAGAGGTCTATGGAATATTTGAAAGGTTGGCAATCCTAACTTCGAAACTAAGAAAGATAGAGAAAACAAAATCAATTGCAAGAGTCTGGGAGCATCACCAATTTTGAAATAAACGGAATTCCTTACTTACAAAACAGGAATAAAAGAAATCGAAAATAAAGGAGAAAACTGATTCAATTGGCAGTCAGAAGTCGTGGCCAATCGCTAACGAGCGTCACGAATCTTGTGAGATGGAGATCCATTGGACTGGTACCCCATTTTCCGAAACTGTTGCAAAGGCACGTTCTCCAGCCAGTTATCCACATTGTCCCTTAATAGTTAACCATCGCTCCCCCATTTCAATATTTCTGATGTTTATCACGGTCTAAGAATCTATATAGTTGCTCGAAATGCAGCCACCTTTTGGTTAAAAATTGCATCTGTTGATGAGTGTCGGAATTCAGTGTGGAATATCCTGTTCCTAATTGTGCTGATTAAGTTTATTGAAGATATCCTAACAAGTGATCTTCGCTTCATAGTTGTACTGGCGAAATTACTGAAATGTCATTTCATTTGGAATTAAAACATGGAATGCGTATTTAGCTTTAACCTTTTACGTACGGGGAATATTAAACTAAGTTGATTTCAAGGAGAAGAAATTGCCATCTGTTACTGAATCCACCCCGGTGACCGAGTGGTCAGGGTGCTTGGCAAAGGCTCATGTCACTGATTTGGACTGCGCCACCGGGGGGTTACCAAAGCAGAGGCTCAATCGAAACGCGAGACTTGATTCTACGCGTGCTAGTAGTCGCCATTGCTGTTTGCAACTTTACCTTTGTGCCCAAAATGCAAGTTCAATTTCTTTTTTTGATTTTTTTTGATTTGCGACATATAGGACAGAGAAGAATCCTACAAGGACATGCCCTACTAAGACCGAAGTCACTGCTGACCACTGCCTTAGAGCTAACACAACACACAAAGTTTGCCTTGCTGAAACAGTCGCTAGCTGCCTAACCACTATGCCAGTTAAGGCTATGTACTATGTCAGTTAAGGCTCTTCATTCTGTTTTATTTATATCGTTTAAATTCCAGTGTATTTATTTGTAATTATTATTCTCATCATGCCCCGTAAATGTTGTGTTGCCGTAGTAATTATAGTAGGTCGTGATATGTATTGCATGCCACAATATAAAAAAGAAAAAATATTGTGTTACTTATGTTGATCATTTAACAATAGAGAGAGATTTAGTATTGCCTGCACCTCAGCAGCTAATTAATATGCGTGACCATGGAGGGCTAACTTTTCTTACTGAAGTTTCTCTAAATGTGGGAATATTATGTTATGCTGATTTTTAAACACTTACATCCAGTAATGTAGAGCAGCAATTTCTAAACTGCAAAAATCAATTACAGACATATGTTAATATTGCAAAGCAGATTTTGTGAAAAGAAACAATGTTTAGAACAGGTTTTCAGAGTTTATGTGGGAATAAAATAATAGACTTGCTACATAAAATTATATTAACATGTGAAATGTGTATATGCATAATTACACATAATCAAAATATGCACCCAAAGATATTATTCAAAACGAAGCTGAGCACTTTGGTCAAATGATTAATCATATGCCAGCTATGTCTATGTATTGAATTTTACTGATATACCAGTCATGTCTCAATGATAGACATTGATATAATTGATGCGGATTTCAAATATTTATTTTTTTTGTAGTTACTATCATCAGTATATGGTATTCAATGTTATCATTTTCCTTAACAAGTTGAATGGGCTATATTTCTAGTTATTATGGAACACTTTTCAATGTTGCACTGAAATCTGTAATTTTTCTGTATTCTTATGCCTCTTACAAACTATGTAAGACAATAACATAGCTCTCACGTGTTGTGCTTATTAATTTTCACTTGCCTACTGGTATGTCTCAATGATAGACATTAGTTGTCGCAAACTATTTTTTGAAGCATACAGTAAGATTGAATTATCATTGGTATGTATGATGCGAGTTTAAGATATTTGTCTTGGGGTTTCTATTATCACTATATGGTATTCAATATTATCATTTTTGTTAATAATCTGTTTCGGTTTATTTCTTGTTATTATGGTACATCCTCAATGTTGCACTGAAATCTAAATTTTTTTTATTTCCTCTGTATTCTTTTACGAATTATGTAAGGCAATAACATAGTACTCCCATGGTGTACTTATTAATTTTCACTTGTCTACTTGTATGTCTCAATGATGGACATTGGTTGTTGCAAAATGTTTTTGAAACATACAATGCGCTTGAGTTATCAATTTTTTATTTCATATGAATTTCAAATATTTATCTTTTTTGTTGGATGCATGTGTAGTCAATATATTTAACTATAAAATTTTTTTAAATAAGTTTAAATAAGTAAAAAAGTTTTAAATTTTTTTATGTCATCGTGTTTGTTAAACAAGTTTTTCCTTTTAGTGTTTGTATTGAGGTTTATTTCAATTATGTGATAATGGTGATTTAAATCTTATTAAGAAAATAATTCTAGTTTTATTAATAGGATAATAAAATTGCACTGATGATTTGGTCAGCTGTGAATGAATTCTGATCTCAGTTGCTTTCTTCTTAGAACATAAATTATGTGAAATTTAAAAGATTTACATAAAATATAACCATACGTTTAGCGACAGACTGTATATGTGATATTTATCAATGTTGTTAAACCCTATCTGAAGTTAGTATGAATGTATTTTGCTAACCTGAGATATCTATCTCTTCCTTAAACAATCAATAAAATTATGCTTTAAAATTCAGGTGCATTCCGTTTTCTTATAATACCGTTTACAATTGAATATAATTAATAAAAAAATATGTGTAACTATGTTTAGGTAATATGCTTGTTGAATATTTTTGACATCGAGAAATGAGGGTTTTTTTATGTCTGTGAAAATAAATTATTTCCTGCAAGAATGATAATTCTTCTCCGCATTTAAGATAATTTGCTTCATAACTGATATTTGATTCAATTCAGTACAGGAAATGAAATCATTTAAATAACGCGCACATCGAATTAGAAATGAATCAGATTCGCTACTTAAAGCTATGATACGATGCACGGCCTCCGCTACTGACGTCATTAGCCATGCCGGTCACGTGACATCAGTCTTTTGGCTTGGGTGAGGATCAAAAGGACTTGGGATCGAGACAGGATATGGCATGGATGTTTCGTTCCTTGTACTGTCCTTTTTGGGGAGTCTTGCCTTCGTCACAGATTTTCTCCATGTTTTATTTGCTGACAGTCTCGTGTCAGCTCTTTGTGACAAGCATTCGCTTGAGGGATAATTTACTTTATGACATAAAACCGCCGTCCATTGTAAATATTCGCAAAAGAAAAATTGCGAAATCCGAAGTGTACGGTAATTTCAATTAAAAAAAATTGCTATGGGGAAAAGCATGATAATTTTGAGAAAAATATACGATAATTTTCTCACGAAAATCTGGCAATCCTGAGACTCTGAATCAATTGCTGCGAACTTTGAGCAGAGCTGTCGTAGTGATGCACTGCTCAGGGAATCCTCTTGAATCTATACATTGTAAATTGACAGATCTCGTGAATAAATGCATATATTGTAGATAAATCAGTGTCCTCGTAAACCATCAGGTAGCTTGTGACACTGATCCTCGTATATCCCTGACAGCGGACGAACATTAAGATGTTTGTTGCAATCGTATCGCTTACTTAAGTAAATCTATGTGTTTAAAAATATATTTGTATCTGTTGGTGAAGCGTTTTGAATAATCTCTGAAACGACCTATAAAGATGCATAGCAGCTACTTCTTCCATGCAACTTTGTAGCTCAGCTGAAGTGTTTTTAATATATTAGAATTATTTACGGTAGATGGATTACACTGAAGATCGTTGAAGTAGTTTTGAAATATTTTGAACAAAGCAACATTTTTCTAAGCATCGTAGCGCCTTTTTTCACTTCAACACCTTCGATTAGTGAAAATTCATCAAGACTTTCTTACAGATCACACAAATGCACAGAAAGAGTTTTGGGTAATATAATGCAATGGTCAGGCAACTGCTGAGAGCTTCGATGTTTGGATCTCTTAAACCTATTTTGGTTTGTTTTAGGTTATGTATCGATTAAAATGTACTTTGAAATTACGGCTGAACAATAATTATTTAAGACACAAAGCATTTAAAATATTCTTCTTCCTTTTGATACTATTTTAAATACTATTCCTGTCCTCTTGTTAGAGTATAAATTATATCTCAGAGTCAGACGAATGAAAATGTTTCTTTTCACAGCTGAATTGTTTCATGGCGCAGCCGTAGCACGTGCGGAACACGAAAAAGAAGAAAGAATCGCTGATCGGTTAGGTATAGCTCATCACGTGTCTCGAGTTAAACAGAGACACTCCATTAATCCGAAGGGCAGCAGTCAGACGCAAATTACTGGTGACTTGGTATGTTTGCATTCATTCTTCGAAAAGAGAAGGAACTCTTCGTTTCGAAACGCATCGTCATGTTCATTTGAACAGCACCCAGATTGCGGTTGCCTGACTGCCGGGGTCGATGATGATGCCGAGACTTAATCCGCGTTGCGAAGGTGGAGGGAATGGTGGTTGTGGTGGTGGGAGGGGGAGGGGGAGTGGTCGAACGGAAGTTGCTGGATGCGGCGGCAAAGGGATGACAAACAGTTAGAAGCCAAGTGGATTTGGAGGAGACTTGTCCAGTGATACTGCCTGCTTAGCTGTGGCGCCGTTGTCCAGCTTGAAGAGCTTTTCGCCACTTTAGCAAATTGCTTTTGTTGCTTAAGTGCTTTTGGCTTCCTGCCTATAGAACAAACAAGGATAGCGAAGAGAGCATCCGCATTATGAAGAAAAGCATCCGCGGCTGCCGAAGCAGAAATGTGGTTCTGCATAAAAGGAAATGGTCAACCGGTGATGAAAAAAATTCTCGACAGAAAAAAAAGATCAGTCGACAGAATATTAATTGAGTTGTTGACTTGTAATCAGTGATTCTCGGAAAATGTAGGAAGTTTAAGAGCTATAACCTTTTTCTGTGATTTTGATAAACAGAAAATATCGAGGGATACATTATAACTATTTATCAATTAGATCATTTGCAAAGTCGAATCAAAAACACTTGTTTTTAAAAATATTCACTTTGCGAGAAACTCAGACCTTCGATAATCGTAAGGGTTGTTTTTTTTTATGAATACTAAATCGAATTCTTAATTACTATTTGAATCAGTGTTAACAACAGTTAATAAATTTAAACGCATTCTGCCTACTAGTGCTAAGGTTATCTGACTCTTAATCCAAATTCAAATTTATTATAACATAAAGAAATACATGAGGACAACAAACATACATAGCACAACACTTCGTAAAACATGTCAAACACATTATCAATACAACACTTTACAAAAAACAGTGAAACAACAAAAACAGCAAACGAAGCAAAACCATCAATAGTTTACATGTGAACAACCAAGGAACTTTCGAGCTCTTCTAGGCTATAAAAATTAATTGATTTTTGTCAGAGAAAATAAACTAAATTAAAAATAAAAACTATAAAAAATATTAACTATCACGAGTGGTGTGGGTATGCAGTTTTACCAAATATTACCTAGTTTTTATATAAATACTATCAAAAAATTATTTAATCACAGTAAACATACATTCAACGTTGTCCAACTTTGACAAATATGCACGCAAACATTTCTTAAAAGTTGTTAAACATTTTTTATTTCGTATTGTATACTCCAGTGAATTAAAAAATTTAAGCACAATAAAATAAAATGTTTTATGGAAAATTTCCTTTTTTGTTTTTTCTGTATAAAATTGTAAACCCAAAACTCTGGAGTTAAAATCAGGATTTCTAATCGGAATTAAATCTTGCTTTTATACAAAAAGATAGTAGTTGAAAAAAAAAAAATATATATATATGATTTCCTTAGTGGCTATATATTTTGCAAAATATTGTTATATATGTTGTATAATATTGTGTTCCCAGCAAAATAATTATAATTAAGATTACGAACTCTTTTATTTTGTATATAAATTAAAGGCAATAAATTTGATTTATTTTCTCCTCCCCAACAACAAATCCCATAAATTAAGGTAGACTGTATCCATGCAAATATTTTTTATAATTATTAAAATGCTATTAATATTTCCAAGTAATGATTCATTTATCTTCTTCTTCAAAAACTATGGATGTATCATCCGCGAAAGAAATAATTTGTCAGGCAATTTTTAATTTACAGAAATCAATGATATATATATAAGCAAAAGTAAAGGACACAACACAGAACCCTGTAGGACTCCACTTACAGTGAATAATGTTTTACTTTTAAAATTGTTAATAATCACAATTTGCTTTCTATTCTCAATGACACTTTTAAACCAATCATACTCTACACCACGAAAACCATAAAATTTCAGCTTATGCAAAAATATTTTATGATTAATAGAATCAAATGCTTTTATGATGTCTAAAAAAACCCCAATAATATTATTCATTAAATTTTTTTAGTGCATGAGACGTACTGCGATTTTCACGGAAACCAAACTGGGTTTCTGCAAAAGGCTCAATCCTATCCAGATAACTAACCATTATTTATTTTAACTATTTTTTTCAATAATTTAAAAAAATTGGGAATATTGCAATAGTTTGTTAATTATTATAATTATCTCTGTTATTACAGCTATGTCCCTTATAGATTGGTTTAATTATAGTAAATTCCAAATCGTCCACAAGAGTTCCTGTTTCCATTGATAAATTAATAATATAAACTAATAAATCTAATTTATGTCTAGCTATTATTTTTAGTATTTTTGCATTTAAGGTATCGTATCCTACAGCTTTTTTTTGTATCTAAATTTGAAATTAAATTCAAGACATTTCGTGCACCTGTATTAATAAAATACATAGAACTCAAGAGTGGTTGTTGATAAGATATGATAAAATTTGATTCCGATTGCCGAGATACAGATAAACTTCGGTTACTATTAACATTTGTAAAAAAATTCCTTAATTTCATTCACTATAAAATTAGTTTCTTTATTATTTGGAAAAATATTATGAGCTGTTGATGTACCTGTTATGTCGTTTACTAAATTTCCACTGTCGTCGTCGATCATTGTTACAGTTAGTAAATAAATTCCTGTAATATAAATACTGTGCATTTTTTAGAGTTATTTTACGGTTTTTATTGTAATCATTGTATTCATTCATATAAGCAATAACTAAAGACTACTTTTTGCTTTTTTTATATAACTTTTCTTTTTTATTAATACTGTTTGAAATTTCATATGTAATCCATTTTTCATTAATACCTTTAACTTTATTTTTGTCTCTCACACCATCAATATTATAACTAAAATCCTTCATCGCTGTATAAATCATCTTAATAAATTCTTGATAAACCAAGTTAACGTTTTTGCATACAAATATATCGCTATCCAATTTATAGTCCCTTATTTTATATTCCAGTTTCAAGTAATCCATCCTAGTGATGCCATACAAGTTATTATTATTATTATTATTTGTATTTGTATTTGTTTTGTTTATTTTTTGTGATTTTATAATCATTAAAAGTGGGTAATTGTCTGTTATTTCAGTCATGTATATAGCACATTTATTTCTGAGTATGGAATTAACATTTCTAATAAATAGATGATCAATGCAAGTAGCTGTTATTGATATAACCCTAATCATTTCGTTTATATATGATATAAACTCATATGTGGCCATTATACTTAAATATCTGTAAGCTTCATTATTCTTACTATTCAGATTCAAATTTATATCACCAATTATGTACATATACATTCTTATATTTTACCTTGTCTAAATAACATTCTAATTCATCTAAAAAAGCTTTTACAGTGTATTTATGAGACCTATAAATGGAAATGAAGCATAAATCATTTAATTTATCATACACCCCTAAAATCTCAGCAGTATTAAATTTTCGGTTAAGTTTATTTTCGTCCATTGATAAGTTATTTTTAAAGTAAATTATGGTACCTCCTGATTTATTATATTCTCTCCCATTAATGAAATAATTATATGCAAAAATCTTAAAATTATCCACTTCATAGTCATTATTCCATGTTTCATTCAAAACAAGAACTTCAATAACATAATTTATATTATTTAGTAACTTAAGAACTTCATCAAAATATTTATGCATACTCCTTGTATTAAAATGAAATAAATTAAAATTATTATTTAATCGATCACTATTGTCTACAAAGCCTGATTTATTATCTGCCTGAGTAAAAACGTATTAATCCTTGAATATCTTCAACCTTTTCACATAATGATTCTTTAATTTCAAAAACCTCCATTACAGATGATCACGGTCTTTCTCACTTATTATTCGAATTATTGTCGAATTTTCGGTCTTCCTCATAAAACTCTGATCATCTTTGAGGCATAAAAATTTGTAATTCTTTCTTATTTTAATCTGTTTGGTTTCAAAGAAAAAAATTCTTGTAATATCTGCAAATATGCTCATTTACGTAAATTTTGGTGGTTCCAAATCTTTTATCTTCTTCATTAGCAGCAACTGTTCCCTTCAGTTTAAAAGCTTTCACCCATTCATCGCGTTTTGCTCTATTTGTAAATTGAACTATCACTGGTCTAGATTTACCTCTCGAAGTTGGTACTCTATGCACAGTGATAATATCCGTATTATCCACTTTTAAAGTTATTGAAATATTATTTATAATTTCATTTAAATTTTTTTCCGAAGATTCCGGGAAGACCTCTGATTTCTATGTTCATTCGACGAGAATAGTCTTCTAATTCATTTATCCTATGTTCCATATCTTGAACTATAGATTTCAAATCCGTTTCTCCAATTTAATGAACATTTTGTTCTTTTAACTGCAAACTTTCCGTTTTCAAAGCTTTTTTTTGTTCTTTCGTAAGGTCTGATATATTTTCCGAGTTAAACTGTAATGATTTCACAACCTAACTGAGCTCATGAAATGATGAACTGAAAAAAATATGGTTTTGCCATGAGTGGGATTCGAACCCACGTCTCTAGGAAACATGCCTGTTATGCTAACCACTACACCATCAATGGCTAACTTTTCTCCGCTTATGTGACCTTGTAAACCTTCCGGATTTTATTTATTTGATTCGCACTAGTGGCACCATCTATCCATATGTTTCCTGGAGACGTGGGTTCGAAATTTTGCCATGAGTGGTGAATGGTTTTGCCATGAGTGGGAACTCATGGCAAAACCAAATTTTTTTTTCAGCTCATCATTTCATGAGTTCCATGTCTACAGGACATCCTGTGATTCTTTACTACTGATTTATTGATTTAACGCCCTGAGCGTGAGTGACAAATATTAATTCCATCTCTAATGAGACAACAAAGTTGTCCACTTCCTGGATAGATGGTGCCACTAGTGCGAATCAAATAAATAAATTCCGGAAGGTTTATAAGGTCACATAAGCTGAGAAAAGGTTAGCCATTGATGGTGTAGTGGTTAGCATAACAGAAACGGTAGCCATTGATGGTGTAGTGGTTAGCATAACAGAAACGGTAGCCATTGATGGTGTAGTGGTTAGCATAACAGGGATGTTTCCTGGAGATGTGGGATCGAATCCCACTCATGGCAAAACCAAATTTTTTTTCAGCTCATCATTTCATGAGTTCCATGTCTACAGGACTTATCCTGTGATTATTTACTACTGACTAACCGAGTTATTTTTTTTATACTCACAGTTATTTCAGTTTTAATGTTTTCATATCATTTCTCCAAATGTTTTTTGTTATTACTTCATCAGTTGAATCCAATTCAATGTTCCCTTTATAACCTGTGGCTTCCACATTCATCTGTGGTTCGTAGTGTTGTTCAGTTTCACCTTTCTGACACTTGGAACAAAGCCATTTCACTTTTCGCTCCTTACTGAGCTTCCGAAAATTTTTTTCAGTAAAACCAACACAATAGAAATGGAGATTTTTCGTTACAAATTCCAGTGCGTTGGATAGATTCATTTTCAGCCTGCATCCGTTCATGGCATTTATTGCAATTCATACTGCACAATCTATCACTACTCATTACTATTTATCCTAGGTATTTTTCAAACACGTTAATATTTCTTAATATTTAATAAGCTTTAACAGCATCTACAATTTTTATATACCTATTTTAACTGCTGGTAAAATATTCAGTACTATGTTAGCTCATCAGACGGCAGCACATTATCTGTTATACTTGCATATCAATATTTTACTATGACATTACTCAGATCGCAAGAGTCACTTAAGACTTGTTATTCCAAAACAGTTCACTTTTCATCAGTACAACTTAGTACACCACGAGAGAGGCCACTTATACATCCTCTACGTTAGAAATTAAATCAAAGAAGCAAAGTAAATTAGGTAAAAATCGATCAAATGTTTTGTACAGAAAAATGGTCACTTACCACACCCCCACACTATCGTTGCCACCTACGAGAATGTATTACCTTAATGTATGTGAGTCTACATTCTAAGAAAGGATAATTGAAATTGTTACTTTTGTCCTAACAGAAATCTCAGCTTTAGATTTTTATCAAGGAACTATAGATCCCTGCAGAACGTACATTTAATCTTCAGAATATAGATCCTCATGCCTATATAACTTTCATACGAAGCTACACGGAAATTTTATGAAAATCATTATCTCTTAGTATTAAAAAATGATTTATTAACCTATACCTAAAAATTAAAAAAATCACAAGTAATAAATATTTATCTGTTGTTTTTTTCTTTAACAATTTTCTTTAATCTTCAAAATAAGCGAGTTCCATGCCATATAAAATCTAACATGAAAGAGTAAGCAAAAAAAAAATAATTGGTTTTACCGTGAGAGTAAATTGCCAGGAATGCTAATTACTACACCATAAGCATCTAATGATTTTTTACGTACCTATTGCGACATATAAACTTTCCCTCATTTTTTTATTTGATTCATTCGTGGCACCATCCATGTCGGGAACAAATAAATTAAAAGAAATTAAAAATCTGATAAAAAATGTGGGAAAGTTTGAATCTCACATCAGCTGAATGAAGCACTAGCAGTTGATGGGGTAGTGTTTTTTTTTAAGTTTAATTTTGACCCCGACTCATAATAAGAAATACATTTTACATGGCGACCCAGACTCTCATAATTTTCCATTCTATTTTATTAAAAAAATGCTGCTTGCGATCAACTAAACTGATTTCACGACCCATTAATGGGTTGCGAGCCCACGCAGTTTGAAAAACGCTGGTGTAGTAGTTAGCCTACCTGGCATTTACCGGTGAGACGTGGGTTCGAATCCTACTCATGGCAAAACTAAATTTTTCATCTTATTATTTCATCAGTCCCATGTCTACAGGACATCTCTTGTGATACTTTATTATAAAATGTAACGTCTTCCCATTTAGAAATCTTATTTAACAAAAATATTACAACTATCAGTTTATAAAAGTCCTTTTGTAATTAGAATGGCAAGCTTTACATTTGTTTGTAGGCAATTGCAATACTGACATGAAGAAACTGCTTTTTTTTTAGCTGGTTTAAAAAAAAACTAGCTAATCTTTTCACTTTGTCGCCTGTCTGTCTGTTTGTCCGTCTGCAGACATCGAACTTTTTGTTTTTAGAGATAAATTAAAATTCTTGAGGAATTTATTGATGAAATATTGTGATTCGCACTGTCGGAATCTTCCTTTAGCTATAATTGCGCTCTCTAAACGATGGCAAAAATTGGAAGATTTCAAAATCTCATACTAATATTGCAAGCGGTGCAGTTTCATTAGAAATTTGAAATTTTGCAAGTAAAATGAATATTGATAATAATGATTTTTACCTTTACCCCAGAGAGGGTGAGAAAACGCAATTTTTTGTTTTAAGCAAAAATTTTTTATTTTTAGAGATAAATTGAAAATTCTTTTGGGTTGGATAGGTATTGATAAACTATTAGTATTCACACTTTCAAAAGCTTTAAGTAGGCTGAATAGGCTTTAAATAGGCTAGAATTTTAATACGGCTGGCGGTGGAAAATTTTGAAAATTAAAATATTTTAAACGATGAATTTGGGCTGGAAATTTAATATTTTAGTGGTGGAGTATGATGTTTAAGGGGCTTACATTGGCAGCAATTATTTGACCCTTCACCCCCGGGGTGGGGGGGAAAACAACTTTTGTTTTGAAGAATAAATGAAAAATTCTTTTTAAGTTGAACTAATTGAAATATGGTGATTCACAGTTTTTAAATCCTCCAAATAGATCTAATTTACTATTCTTAGAGGGCACTAGATGTAGAAAGTGAAAAACTTGAAGCAATATTGCAAACGATATATTTATGCTAGGAATTCTGATGTTAGGGTGTATTGATGAAGAACGAAATATAATTTATAATTATATGTGTTTTAATTAAATTACAAATGATTAAAATTCTATCGGTTGCTCTTAATTTTTACAAATTTAGTACTTAAAATTTTCAATAATATTTAAATACACGAATAATATTTAAATACATCAATAATAAATATTTTATATTATACACACAGTATGATTTGCCCTTTAACCCTAGGGAATAAGAAAATCCAACGTTTTCATTTTAAGGGATAAATGACATGCTTTTTGAGGCTTATAGGGATAATAATAAATTACTCTTTAGATATTTCAATCAGTCATTAGTACGAAATACTATAGTTAAAAGGCGCAAAATTACGAAAGTGAAAAACTTCATTTTCTGTGAAAATGAGCGTCCCATATTCACAAGATACGTTATTCTTCTAGTTGTATAATTAAGCAGTAACATGTAATGCTACTGCTTATTATTACATATATATAGAGTAATAATTTATTTTGATAAAACATTAATATCGTCTTGTCCAAACGTTAAGTATAATACAAAAATCCTAGAAGATTGGGAAAAAGATATAATAAAATGGTATGGGATTTGGAACAAACAAGGGTAGCAATGTCTGCGGCTGCCGAGGTAGAGCAAATGCATTTCTGTACGAGCCAACTGAGACATAGAGAAAAACAAGCGAATGATTTCCATGGGTTATACAAATGCATGCAGGAGTGTTCTACAGCTAAGGGATCTGTTTCAGCAGAACGAAGTGTTTAATACGGCGTTTGATGACTCCGAACAGCTATACATGCATCACGACGACTTCTCGCACTGTTTACAAGGCTGATCATGAGGAGTATGGTGGCACTAGATCCCACTCTTCCCGGAGAGCAGATCAGAACTCGTGGAAATTTCTTGGAGGGAGGTGACGACCTCTATCTTATCTCCCTAGCACATCCCACAAATCCGAAGATTGGCTGGCAAAGCCATCCGCTGAATAGCCTTCATCAAAAAATCATCGTTTGTATGAGCTCTATGACGGTGCTCATTATCATCCAACAAAATAAACACAAAAGTATATCGCTGCTATACCTCCGGCCAGTCAGAGTGTCTCCTGCAAAGACAAGACAAGGAACAGTGAGCGTCCTTTCACATAATGCTGCCCCAGACCATCAAACCACCGTCACCAAAGTGGTATCGTTCTCTGATGTTAGAAGGTTGGTAGCAAGCTCCTTGCTCTCTCCAGATCAAAATAAGCCGAGAAATCAGTTTGAAGACTGAATCGCGATTCACTGGTGAAGGACACATGAGTCCATTTGTCTGGGGCCCCTCACGATGTCGTTTGTATCATATTAGTCTGATTCTCCTGTGAGAAGGATTGAGAAGAACACAAATCAGATCTCGCGGCATGGAGCCCTCTCAGGTGAAACCTTCTTTAAACAGCGTGCCTTGAAATTGTTTTTCTAATGGCTGCAGAAAGCTGTCTCCTATGACATCGGAATGTTTTCGCAATAGAGAGATCACCCTGCACTGTTGTCATTCTTGGATGATCTTGTACTGAACCACAGCTAACGTCTCATGTCTAGTGGAACCGTCTCCAAAGTCTTGAAAGCACTGCTTAGCCATAGTGGTCTGGGCCATAGACTACCGGAATGTAAGATATCAATTTCTCAACAAACATAATGTCTCTGTGTCACATTAGATGTTGCATGACGCTCTACCAACAGGAAATGTATGGTGTTTATCGTACGTAATTCACTTTTTTTTCCTTCCAGTAAGTTTTCTTTCAAAAGACATTATAAAAAACGTAATAAAGTAATGGTGCTTTCTTAAACACTGCTCACAAAAATTAGGGGATATTTCTTCGCTTCATATTCATTTTGAAATATCCCATAATTTTTGTGAGCAGTATATTATTTAATCATAAATTTTTGCACATGACAATGTTGATGTCACTTTTCCAATAATTAGGATGATTTAACAGGCGAAAGGGCTTACGTAAATGAAACATTTCAAAAAGTGTAAAGTAATCGTTTTTTTTTCTTTATCCTAAATATTTCTTTTATTAATAACTTTTTAATACTGCAATCGCTTTATAGCATCAATATACACATTTATTAACTGGCTTCTTTGAAGAGTTAATTCTTAGCTTTTGGATCACTTTGGCATAAAGCGTCGATATACGGTGACCAGTTGTTTGCCTGTAGAAGATTAAGATACGAGTATTCTTCATCTTAGGGAACAGGATGGAAAAATAGGTTTTAATAGAAAGATGTTCATTTCTGGGAATTGTGAAGGACAGAGAGCTGGGTCTTAGTGTTCATATTCCTCGAACTGCAGTGTAAAAGTTCTGCTGTGGTGTCATGACTTGTCGTGTTGTCAGAACCCTTCTCTTTCCGCAACAGCACTTGAAGTGTACTTGCTTAAAAATATGTATCGGTTACTAATGCCATTCAGTAATTGGTCAAGCTGAATCAGGGATTCGAGCAGAGGCGAAGCGTGACATTTTTAGTAGGGGAAGCAATTATCAAAAGCAGTGTTGCAACTAAAACGGAACATCGTCCCGGTACTAGATGTTTCCGAATCACTGAACCGGAACGCCATTTTTCTTATGTTTACGAATCATTGAGTGAAAGTAGTTCTATACTTTTTAAATTAAACATTGGTAATGTATGTAGTCTAGTAAGTTTGGGGGGTGGTGGGAGAATGCGAGTGCAATCTCTCAGTCATTGAGGAAGTTTTTTTTTTTAAGAAACTGTTCATTGTCGTTCCTGTGACCGAGAGGTTAGCCTGTTTGGCTACTGATGTTATGAACCCTGAGTTCAAGCCCCGAATAAAATGCATGAATGTTCTCTTTCTGTGGGGTTTTCCCTTTCTGACAAACCTTCGCTATGGCTAATTTTACAGACAGGCTTCCGTCAGATTTCTGTTGACAACAGCTGTTTGGAGGGAAATGTTTGATTCATTTGTTCATTAACTGGTATTAATAAAAACGTTAAGGAAATGTTCGAAAAACCCCATACTTCTGAATATTTTTACTACGCTACTGACAGTATATGAATATTTCCTAAATTTTAATCTTGCTACTTTCTATGCGATTGACTAAAGCTATTATTGTTATTAAAAATATTCTACAATTTCTCCTTCCAATGCTGAATATTATAAACACATGTGTAGAAGTTGCGAAAATTTTTGCCGACATTCCTATGCAAGATTTAAATCGTTTTGCTTCTGAGCAACATTTTTGTGCATACAATAGACTAAAGGTCCAGGTCCCAAAGGCGCAGAGTTCAGTAGGGGAAAGGGTTCTATTGGACTACCATTAGGAGACAGTATCTCCGCAAAACTCCCCGCTCTGCCCACGGTCAGTAGGGGACACCGATAGGTTTGGAAAGGCCGCTATCCGTCGGATGGGACGTTAAGCAGTGACCCCGTGTGCGTGAGAGCCATACCATGTGCACGTTAAAGAACATTGCTGGATGGCCTTGACGGGAGGCTATCATCTGTCTACCAACAGCTGTTCCAGTGTGTGTCCCTATCCCAACCTTCTCTGATCCATCGGGGTCCATGTGACCTGGCCATTTAGCCCATGGTGTGCAAAAAAGTGCCGCTCAGAGGTAAAACAAACCAAACCAAACATTAGGAGACAGACGGAAATCTCCCGTTAAGATCATCCAGTGTGTCCTTCAGCATACACCGGTTAGGGTTCTCCTGAGCACGGGGTCCGACTTACTGTCTCATCCAGCAGACGGCGGTATTTTCAATGGTGTTCCTTTTCTCGCCGAGGGCTAGGTATGGGTTTACGGAAATAAATCTCAACCCTGGCAGAGTCGGGACTCGAGCCTCGAAACATCAGAATATTAGTCTGACGGTTTGCAAAGCGAGAAAAAAGTAATCGGAACAGCCTTTGCGTTTCAACGTATGAACGTTGAAATGCAAAGGCTATGCCAATTACTTTTGCCTGGCAGTCACAGAAATGGCAATGAAAAGGGATATCTAATAAGAAACTTACAAATATTTGTTTGTATAGATTTGAGTGGATGGAACCTTTTCAAACTGATGTAGAATTGACAAAGAATTAATTTTATTTTCATTTAATTTCGCCTAAATTCAATATTCCAAATTTAATAAATTGCACTACTATGCAAAAGCATTATTGTGTCGTTAATGTTCTAAACTTGTATAACATGTAATAAAAAAGCCAGAATTATTATGAGCTGAATGCAAAAACCAGAGTTAATGATGAATTATAGATATTCACCATTTTACGGTTTTCACTCATTCGCTTTTCACAATTCGCTTTCCAAAACACACTTCTATTTTTGTGTATTTCAGAATTTTGAAGGGCCACAGAACATATTTCTTACGCCGCAGATAAATACTTTAGTAGTCCTGCTATAAACTATTTCAAGATTAATAAAATATGCCTACTTGCTCCCTATGTTCGAGAGATGAGAGTGGTCTGAACCTGTTCTTAGGCATAAACGAGTGCCTCAGGGGTCCATATTAGGGCCACTATTATTATTAATTTACATTAATGACATTGTTTCACAAAAGGGTAAATGATTATGAATGCTGATGATATAAACATAATTTCTTTCCATGGTAATCAGAAACACTTGTTGATGAAACTAATAGTACACTTACGGATATAAATAACTGGCTATTATAAAATAGAATGGTTATAAATTTGAAATGAACTAAATGTGTGATGTTTCGTAATAAAAATAAAATGATTGATTTTCCTCTGATAAATATCTTCATAAATGACTACAAGGTTGAATTATATAATACAATAAAAATTTAACGATTATGGACCGATAATAAATTGTCTTGGAATTTTCATGTTTCTCAGCTAAGAGTTACAATTTCTAAACACATTGGTAGCATAAAAAGTTTGAAGATTATTGTCCGTCACAAAATTATGTTTGACTTATATTATGCTTTAGTATATTCATGCATATTTATTATGGTATTGATGTTTGGGCAGACACCAGGGTTCATAACTTAAACGCTATCCTTTGTCTTCAGAAAAGAATGTTGAGATATATTTTAAAAAGAAATTATCCAGATGCAGTACAACATTTAATGGTTTTTTTATGGAATGCTGAATGTCTTTAATGTCCATAAATTGGCAATGAGAAATATTATTTATGCCAGACTAATTAATTTATTTATGTCAGACTGTTCGCGGGTCACAAAAATCCTTGTGTGGGCAGCATACGGCCCCGCAAAAGGATATTTGTGGCCCGCGAACAAAATCAAGTTTTTACTTGAAATTTTAAATAAATATCTGTAATCCACTTTAAAATTTTTTGTCAACTTATATTACTCTACTTGATATGCAATCTTCAACTTACTCATTCTATAAAGTTTACAAAACATTCTTAAGCCGATCGGCAAACTTCTGAAATTATTTAACACTGAACCTACCACGACCGGTCAAATTGACCTTTTCAAACTTTTGCGTACAATTTCCCATATACAACGTTATCACATCGCTATTTAACTTTACGAATTTTCTTATAATATATATATACAATTATTTTTTCAGTATTTACATCTCCTCTTATTGTCTTTTTTCCGAGAAATATATGTAGCCTGTCCTACCTACCGCGACCGGTCAATTTGACCGGTTGAAAGATTTCTGTTATTTAGCCTGGAAACTTAATTCTAAAACTATAGAGTCGGTATAAATGAAAGGCTACCAAAGTGTGGCATCATTTCAACTGAAAGCGGAATGAGCCTTTGATACATGATCTGATGTTCCATCCAAGGCTAAGTGTAGATTTACACAATATATGTCGAACAAACCAGATGAGTTTGGAATCAAATTTTTGGTTAGCATCTGCTGTCAATAGCAAGTATGTAATAAATGGATTTCCATAATTGGGAAAGAATGAGAAAAAGGAACCTTCAGTTCCACTTTGGGAGTTCATTGTCCGTAATCTAATAGAACCATTCACAGGGTGTGGAAGGAACGTAACCACGGATAATTTTTTTACGAGCATATCATTAGTCACAAAACTGCTAGCAAAAAGAACCACTACTGTTGGAACCATCAGTGGAAAGAAGCGAGAATTGCCAAAACTTGCCAAACAAGTGAAAGATAATATGGCACTCTTTACAACAAAACTATATAGATCAGGTTATATTATTCTAACAATTTAAAAAAGTGGTTCTACTAAGTTCAATGCATAACTCAATAGACACTGAAAAAAGGGATAAGCGCATAACGGAAACGATTAGATTTTATAATAGCACAAAATTCGGTGTGGATGTGACGGATCAAATGGCAAGAAAATACAGCGTGAAATCGAAATCTTGGAGATGGCCCGTCCAAGTGTTTTTCAATATTCTTGACCTAGCTGGAATAAATGCATGGGTTTTATATAAAGAAACAACAGAGAAAAAAATTTCAAGGCAGAAATTTTTATTCCAGTTAGCTGAAGAACTTGCCGCTGAATATTAAGAAGGAAAAAGAAAAAGGAAATATACTGAAAACATCAACAAATATAAGTTCAGTTTCATATGTACAAAAAACTTTACCAAGTATAACAAGTAAGATATTGCAAAGACAAAACTACGAAAATCTGTTTGTAATGCAAAAAATATGTGTGCGGCAAATGTACATTTGAGAACTCAATAGTTTGTAAAAAATGCATTGAAGATGAATAAGATATGCATTATTTATTTATAAAAAAATAATAAAATAAATACCCCCTCAAGCAGCTGCTTGCCACAGTGGTCTGACAGGAGCCTATCAGTTTACATGCCATAGTAGAAGGTCTGAGAGGATAGCAGGACCTCAGCAGAAAAACGACACAAACAGCCATGCCTTACCCGGGGCTCGAACCCAGGTCCCGTAGATCAGTAGCCAAGCATGCAAGAAATTATAGAACTACTGTTCATTTTTCATTTTCTTTTCATGTTTATAATTGAATGAAAAAAAAATTGTTTATTCATTTTGTGAAAGTTGTTTCATTTATTATTTAATTAAGTGCCAAATTGATTTATTATCTGCGTTCATTCGTAAAAAAATATAACTTTTTTTAAGGACCGGTCATTTGACCTGTTAAGAGTGGTGCGGCGTCACCAAACAAATGTTTTCATGAAGCTGCAGTAATAAGAAACATCTAGCGACAGCACGAATCGCTCTCACTGCGCGTGCATGTGACATGCATTGTCAAATGTTTCACTGTAGACATTGTGTGGCATTTCGCTGAGACTAAACGACGTAATGGAAAAGGTTGTCAAAATTACCAATTTAATTCGTTGCGGAAATCGTTCTCTTCCACGCAGAAAATTTAAAGCTTTTTTGGACGAACTGCATGCTGAGTATGGCGATCTACTTTTACATAAGTAATATTCGCTGGTTAAGTTCCGGAAAATGCCTCAAGAGATTTTTTACACTTCGAAAAGAAATTCATCTTTTTCTCACAGAAGTGGGCACCGATGAAGATTTAATAGCAAGTTTTGTTAATGACAATTTTCTATGTTCACTTGCTTTCCTAACAGACATTACAGATTATTTAAATGTCTTGAATAAATCCTTACAAGGAAAAGATCAAAACATGTGCTGTCTTTATGATCATGTTACTGGGATTAGAAACAAACTACAATTGTTGAATTCAAATTTGCAGGAAAACAGTGTAATTCATTTTGAAACTTGTAAAGAGTTCTACGAAGAAATGAAACAACTTAGTAAAACAGTTAATTTTGAGAAATTTGTTCCTAAACTAGATATTCTAATTCAGGGGTGTCAAACTCAATCTTGTAAAGTGCCAATTTTTTTCCAAAGTATATCAGCGGGCCGGGATTCAATTAAACACTAATTTTATATAAAAAAATATTTTATTTAAATTTAAAGTATAGATCAAAATTAAAATGGCATTAAGTCATAGCGGTTAAAAAACAGCACATTTTTTTCGAATATCCAGATACTTGACATCTTGTCAGCTTCTTTTCTGTAGTCTGTACCTATGTATCAATGTATAGAAAAACTATTTATGAAATTCGAGTATTAATAATTGAAGTCGCGAGCCGCATCTAAATGCCCCGGGGGTCGCTCAAGGCCCCCGGGCCTTGAGCGGCCCCCGGGGCATTTAGATAGGCAATAATTTCTATTTTCGGCAGTACATATATCTGCGAGCGCTCATTTTCTGACAGGAAATATATAAAATCAAGATACAGAAACTACTTGAAAGACTCTTACACTTGAACGTACACTTCGGCTCGCAACAACAGATATCGATATGGAGGTAAAAGAAATTATTGCCCAACAACTACGGCCATAATGCTCCCATTGAATTTATTAAATATTTGATAAGGTTTGCAAAATTTATATTTGTTTATTATTACTTATTATTTTTTATAAAAATCAAAAAATTTGAGGTTTTTGAGGATTATTATTACTTATTATTTTTCGTATAAATAAAATGATTTTTTGTGGTTTATAATTACTTATTATTTTTCGTATAAATAACATAATTGTTTAAATTTATATAATACTTATTATTTTTCGTAAAAATAAAATAATATTTTTGGTTTTATTACTTATTATTTTTCTTATGAATAAAATAATTTTTTAGGTTTATTAATACTTTTATTTTTCGTATAAATAAAACAATTTTTTGAGGTTTTTGAGGTCTATTATTACTTATTATATTTCGTATAAATAAAATGATTTTTGAGATTTATTATTATTTATTATTTTTCGTTTAAATAAAAATAATTTTTTGAGGTTACATGAACTGACCTTCAATTACCTATCCTGTCATATTATTTTTTTGGCCCGCGAAATATTGGCAAAAAGAAAAAATGTCCTGAGGTCTTCGAGAAGTTGAACAGCACTGATTTATGCTATAAAAATAAGGTAGTGGATCAAATCGATTTGTATGATATTTTCAATAAAGGACGAATACATGATTATCATATCAGACAATATAGAATCAGAGTAACCTTTTATAGGAAAACTATTGGTCAACGTTCAATAAAGTTTGTAGGTTCCAGATTGTGGAATGACGAAATTCCAGATGATACATCATCCATTAATATAAGTTTAAATATTCTTACAAAAATATTAATTATCAATGCAGAAAATGTAGCAATTTGTTACTTGAGATATTAATATAGTATTGTGTTAGTGATTTTCTATATAAAAGACTCTCAGTATGGCACGTTTTATTTCAGTATGGCAGATTACCATCGATGTATTGAAAATTTATTATGTTTTCGGAAACATTGTTTTAAAGGCTTGGGCTTCTTATGTTTCCTCATTTCACTTATTGTTAAATTGTGAAGTTTGGTTGTAATGTATACAATGATATCTAAGTGTTCATTCATTTCATTCATTTCATTTCATTCATTCAATTACCATTACAGTGGTATTACAGTTGATTTACAATTACATTTGTATGAAATCTCTTATCCCCGACTAAGCTTTTTCATTCATTAATACATTTTTTTTAATTTGAATCATACTAATTGAATGTCTTTTGAAAATTCAATGAGGAAATTAATAAAATTGTGTATTTTCATACCGGCATGTTTTTGAATGTAGCGCAATACAGTTGGTACCAACATTGTTACCAACTGTATATCTTTTCTATAACTCCCATCAACCAAACTGAAAATGGGGCGGGGGTGACTCAGTCGGTAGCGCGCCAGACTCGTAATCTGTAGTTCCCAGGTTCGAGTCCCAGCTGGGTCAGCGTTGAGATTTATCTCCGCAAAATTCTTCGCCCTGCCCACGATCAGTTGGTAGACAGATGGTAGCCTCCCGTCAAGGCCATCCAGTGTGTTCTTTAACGTGCACAGGATATGGCTCTCCCGCACACAGGTCCACGGCTTAACTTCTCATCCGACGGACGGCAGCCTTTCCAAGCCCAAACAACGGCCGAGAAATCAAGAAATGCCGAAAGCAGAAAAGATTTCTCGTATTTATACAATATACAGGGTGTCCCTGAATTCATTGCCCAAACGTGAGTGGATGGTAGTACACACCGAACCCACCAATATTCGTCATAGAATATGCAGCCTGGTGCCGGTGGGGGGCGCATAGCTTAAAAGCGAAGAGCTTAAACTCGAAGCGGCACAGCTTCAAAGTGCTGGATCGGTCAAACCCCAGCATTCTCAGAATCGACCGGACATGAAATGTAGCAGTTTACAAACGCAGAGAAATCCGATATGCACCTGATGTACGACGTAGCCGAGGGCAATGGTAGAGAGGCGCAAAGACTCTACCGTGAGCGATATCCTATGTGCCATGTGCGTGATCCGTATGCCTGAAAATGCTTGCGCGACTGCACCACCAGCTGTCTGAGGAAGGCACCTACCATGTCAATCGACATGATGCGTACGAGCACGGACGTTCAGAACGCCAACTATGAGCGAGGGTGACAGATAACCAAGTACAAGCACGTGATCTGCTGCCCGGAGCCTGGGTGTGCATCAGAAGAGTGTCTGGCGAGTACTGCATGAAGAAGGGCTACACCCCTATCACTTGCAACGAGTGCAAGCATTGACAGCTGTTGATTATCCCCTGCACATGGATTTCGCCCAGTGGTTCCTGCAGCATAGTGCTGCACATCCCGATTTCCCTGCGCTTGTGCTCTTTACGGATGAATCAATATTCTCACGTGAAGGCGTAATGAATGTCCATAATGCGCATTTGTGGGCGGCCTAGAACCCCCATGGTACACGTCCAAATTCACACCAGCAACGGTTCGCAGTCAATGTCTGGACGGGGATCGTGCATGACTGTTTAATTGGACCCTACCTACTGCTGGACCACCTCGATGGGCGAACGTACCGTATTTATCTGCAACAGGTTTTGCCAGAATTGCTTCAAGATGTTCCAGCTGCAATCTGCGCCCGTATGTGCTTCCAGCACGATAGGGCACTCACTCATTTCAGAATGGACGTGCTTCAGCATCTTCATACCACATTTGGGAACCGATGGATTGGGCGCAGTGGTCCCATCCCGTGGCCCCCCATATCGCCCGATCTTTCTTGTATCGATTTCTTTCTGTGGGGACATTTGAAGAGTGTCATGTACGAGATGCCCGTGCAGTCCATGGAGGATCTGGTAGACCGACTCTCCGTCGCAACCGCCGATGTGCGCGACAAGCCCGGTGTTGTTTACAAGCAGGTACACCGATCACTACTCTGTCGTTGTGCCTCCTGTATCGACGTTGGTGGGCGAACGTTTGAGCATTTGTTGTAATGATATCCAATAAATTTCACTCTAGACCCCTCTGTGTCTTCCTTCATTTCCGACTCCTCATTGCGTTTGCGGCCGCATATTCTATGACGAATATTGGTGGGTTCGGTGTGTACTACCATCCCCTCACGTTTGGACTATGAATTCAGGAACACCCTATACATTGATCTAGATAGTTTTTGGTGTATGGTGAAATGCTATATACATTTACGTATATATATATAATATTAAGATTTTTTTTATAAAATGACTTTTTTACGCAGTAGGTTATGCAAGTAATAACAGATAACAAAAAATTGTGCTGAAACTTGTGACAGTAATGTGTAAATTGCTTGTTAAGTAGTTTGCTTGATTTCCATTTACTATGTAAAGTTTGAGAAAGTAATTTCAATCAGTGCAATTATTTTTAATGTTTTCCATTTTCGTACCTCACTTAACTCACTTTTCAGTGTTTTTTTATTTGATGCATCGATGACGCTAGTGCCTTTATTGTGTTTCACCCTCTCTCGTTGCAGCGATAATCTCTATACGTACCGAATTTCGCCACTGCCATCGAGTCAGTCGTACGAATCATATGTAATCAGTACGAAACCATGCATGGCATACGTATGTAAGGACTTATTGCCCTCCCCCTCCGCCTGTTGTAAAATAGAATTAACCTTAGAACATGATGCATCTTTTCATCCCTCCCTCCCCTCCCCTGTGTAAAGGAGTGGAGGTGGCTCAGTCAGTAGCTGGCTACGCTCGCAATCTCCAGTTCCCAGGTTCGAGTCTCAACCGTGTTTAGCGTAGAGATTCACTTCCACTAAACCTCCACTCTGCCCTCGATCACAAATGGGACTTTAATGGGATCGTAAAGACAGTCGTACCTCGGAGCTGTGGTTCTGTGGGCGGGACAGCCATTCCTGATACACGACATGCTGGATGGCCTTACGGAAAACTTTCATTTTTCACCTAACGGCTGTTCAGTTGGTGGTCCTTGTGACTTGTTCATTTAACCTATTCATCCCCCCCTCCAAAAAAATTCAGTTCAGTTATAAAACAGTCCAAATCCAATCCCCAAGTAAAATTATAAAATTCCATTTTGTTGCTTTACCTGATAGAAATATCTCCAAGGTCGTACATAGAAGAGTGTAATATGGAAATTCGTATAGGGATATCATTTATAGAACCGTACATACGCTCTGAGGATTAAAATGGTGCAAATGTCATTTTAAAATTAAGATTACGAACAGAATTTTAAAAGAACATTTTTGAAAATGTTTTTGTTCATAATGAATGAATGCAGAATAGAAAATTTAAGTAACAGATTTTATATTTTAACAATGAGCAGTTTGTCAAATTAGGTTCAAGTTGAGCATCTTGTATGAATGTCGTCACAACATACGGAACAGTAATGATAACTGTTTATTAAAGAATGTATTCCAATCGTCACATTACGAACAGAGAACAATGACAACAAAAGAATGGAGAGTTAAAGTGTTGAGGGAAAATAAGATTATTTTGAGATTTTGGTTGATGTAGTTGAAAGTAAAAATATTTGTCGCTTTCAATGCAGAAGATTGGGTCGTTTTGAGTGCAGAAGTTTAGGTCGCTTTGAGTGCAGAAGATTAGGTCGCTTTGAGTGCAGAGGATTAGGTCGCTTTGAGTGCAGAAGATTCGGTCGCTTTTAGTGCAGAAATTAGGTCGCTTTTAGTGCAGAAATTAGGTCGCTTTGAGTGCAGAAATTAGGTCGCTTTGAGTGCAGAAATTAGGTCGCTTTGAGTGCAGAAGATTAGGTCTCTTTGAGTACAGAAGATTCGGTTGCTTTGAGTCGAGAAGATTTCGAGAGGACATTTATGTAAATAAGAGTGTTTTCGAGAAGAAAAATAGATTGAGATACATTTGTGTGCAATTATGTGTGGAAAAGGATGTTTTCGTGGAGTGAGACGACGGATATCCGCTTTTTTCAGGTACACTGTTGTGGTTGCTTTCGTGACTGCGAAAGTGATGATTCCGAAAATCCACCTCTGTATGGTTCTAGCGAAGAAGCATATGAAAAACTGCCCAGTGTTGATTTTGAAAAAAGTGAAGGATTGAGACAACATGAAGAACATGGTCTTGTGCTTCAGATGAAAACCGATTACCTTAAGGACGATTTGACACCGTGGAAAATTAATTATGTGAGACTGATACTTGCTGTTAAGACCACATTTCTCAACATCGAAAATGAAGTCATCCATAAAGAGTTTGTGATGGCTGTGCACAAAGGAATAACGTTAGAAACTCTTTTTGAGTGCTATGAAGTAGATGAAGATTGATGAAGAGAAGAGGGTGGGTGGGAGGCGGCTATCCATATCTAACCTCGAGCGTCCTAGTCGCGAGAGGTGGGCAACATCCATTGTGTGGTGATTTCTTCCTTTGATTTATCTGAGGAAGGAAAACGCCATGCAATGGATGGCAGATCGAGGCTCTGGTATGCTCTAATCCCATTCCTTCTTGTAGTTAGTTAGGGTGGGTTGTTTTTCCTCTTAACGGCGCTTTTGAACACACAGAGGGTAATATGGCCAGGTTACAAGGACCGGAAAGGCTCGGAGAAGGTTGGGGGAACAGATTGCTGTTGGGAGACAGATATAATCCTTCAATCAAGGCCATCCAGCACGCTCTTTATCGCGCACAGGGCACGGCTCTTCAGCAAAGGGAGCCATGGTTTAATGTCCATCAGACGGACGATGGCCTTTCCAACCCCGGTGGATCATTTACTTACTGAGGGTAGGAGGGTCGGCAGCAGAGAGGGGAGGTAATGGTCAGACGCAATTTCGGCGTTTTGTTTTCGTTCATTTTGTGATTTACTGCTATGCCTAAAAATAAATGTCATTAATAAAATTTATCTAGTAAAGTCTCTAAATAAAAGAGAAAAAAAAAGATGGGGGGGGGGGGGGGTGAGCGAAGTGACACAATCGAACCGGTAAAAGTTAAAAGTGTAGGTCAAGAGACTGGGTTTCTATTGCAATATAACATTTACCACTTCGTTTTGAAAGACTCAAAAAGATTCGTAAAAAACCCAGTAAATTAATGAATTTTAGCCTCCGTTTCCATCAGTGATGGAAAGGGGGGAATGACCCCATTACTTTTCTGAAGGGGGAAAGATCCCATTATTTCCACCCCCTAGTTCTGGCCCTGATGTAGTCCATCTTACTTTGTGGAGGTTTAGTCTCACAGTCTTCTTTGATACTCAAGAAACTCATACATCAAAGAAGCATTGATGTATGAGTTGTTTCCTTCTGAATCTTCAAGATGTCTGAAGCTTTTTTATCGCTTCATTAAGAGTATTAGTGCCGGGATGAGTTTCCATTATCTCTCTCTATCCCTATTCTGTTTAGGATTAAAATGACCTATAACTGGTCATTTTGTGAATTTCAGTTACTTCATTATAGACTACTGTCATGCTCACATAAGCAAGTTTACTTGAAGAATGCTTTACTTTTTTTTTTTCACCTAAAACTGATTGCCTATATTTCTCAACGATTGACGGGGGTTGGCAGCTATCTGTAACAAATAACATTCAGTTGTGGGTGCAGAAGAAAAAAGGTAAGAGTGCAAATGTACAGTTAAAAGGCGCAAAATTACGAAAGTGAAAAACTTCATTTTCTGTGAAAATGAGCGTCCCATATTCACAAGATACGTTATTCTTCTAGTTGTATAATTAAGCAGTAACATGTAATGCTACTGCTTATTATTACATATATATAGAGTAATAATTTATTTTGATAAAACATTAATATCGTCTTGTCCAAACGTTAAGCATAATACAAAAATCCTAGAAGATTGGGAAAAAGATATAATAAAATGGTATGGGATTTGGAACAAACAAGGGTAGCAATGTCTGCGGCTGCCAAGGTAGAGCAAATGCATTTTTGTACGAGCCAACTGAGACATAGAGAAAAACAAGCGAATGATTTCCATGGGTTATACAAATGCATGCAGGAGTGTTCTACAGCTAAGGGATCTGTTTCAGCAGAACGAAGTGTTTAATACGGCGTTTGATAACTCCGAACAGCTATACATGCATCACGACGACTTCTCGCACTGTTTACAAGGCTGATCATGAGGAGTATGGTGGAGATTGATGAACGAGTTCTGATCTGGACTCTTCCCGGAGAGCAGATCAGAACTCGTGGAAATTTCTTGGAGGGAGGTGACGACCTCTATCTTATCTCCCTAGCACATCCCACAAATCCGAAGATTGGCTGGCAAAGCCATCCGCTGAATAGCCTTCGTCAAAAAATCATCGTTTGTATGAGCTCTATGACGGTGCTCATTATCATCCAACAAAATAAACACAAAAGTATATCGCTGCTATACCTCCGGCCAGTCAGAGTGTCTCCTGCAAAGACAAGACAAGGAACAGTGAGCGTCCTTTCACATAATGCTGCCCCAGACCATCAAACCACCGTCACCAAAGTGGTATCGTTCTCTGATGTTAGAAGGTTGGTAGCAAGCTCCTTGCTCTCTCCAGATCAAAATAAGCCGAGAAATCAGTTTGAAGACTGAATCGCGATTCACTGGTGAAGGACACATGAGTCCATTTGTCTGGGGCCCCTCACGATGTCGTTTGTATCATATTAGTCTGATTCTCCTGTGAGAAGGATTGAGAAGAACACAAATCAGATCTCGCCTGGCATGGAGCCCTCTCAGGTGAAACCTTCTTTAAACAGCGTGCCTTGAAATTGTTTTTCTAATGGCTGCAGAAAGCTGTCTCCTATGACATCGGAATGTTTTCGCAATAGAGAGATCACCCTGCACTGTTGTCATTCTTGGATGATCTTGTACTGAACCACAGCTAACGTCTCATGTCTAGTGGAACCGTCTCCAAAGTCTTGAAAGCACTGCTTAGCCATAGTGGTCTGGGCCATAGACTACCGGAATGTAAGATATCAATTTCTCAACAAACATAATGTCTCTGTGTCACATTAGATGTTGCATGACGCTCTACCAACAGGAAATGTATGGTGTTTATCGTACGTAATTCACTTTTTTTTTCCTTCCAGTAAGTTTTCTTTCAAAAGACATTACAAAAAACGTAATAAAGTAATGGTGCTTTCTTAAACACTGCTCACAAAAATTAGGGGATATTTCTTCGCTTCATATTCATTTTGAAATATCCCATAATTTTTGTGAGCAGTATATTATTTAATCATAAATTTTTGCACATGACAATGTTAATGTCACTTTTCCAATAATTAGGATGATTTAACAGGCGAAAGGGCTTACGTAAATGAAACTTTCAAAAAGTGTAAAGTAATCGTTTTTTTTTTCTTTATCCTAAATATTTCTTTTTAATACTGCAATCGCTTTATAGCATCAATATACACATTTATTAACTGGCTTCTTTGAAGAGTTAATTCTTAGCTTTTGGATCACTTTGGCATAAAGCGTCGATATACGGTGACCAGTTGTTTGCCTGTAGAAGATTAAGATACGAGTATTCTTCATCTTAGGGAACAGGATGGAAAAATAGATTTTAATAGAAAGATGTTCATTTCTGGGAATTGTGAAGGACAGAGAGCTGGGTGAAGATCTTAGTGTTCATATTCCTCGAACTGCAGTGTAAAAGTTCTGCTGTGGTGTCATGACTTGTCGTGTTGTCAGAACCCTTCTCTTTCCGCAACAGCACTTGAAGTGTACTTGCTTAAAAATATGTATCGGTTACTAATGCCATTCAGTAATTGGTCAAGCTGAATCAGGGATTCGAGCAGAGGCGAAGCGTGACTTTTTTAGTAGGGGAAGCAATTATCAAAAGCAGTGTTGCAACTAAAACGGAACATCGTCCCGGTACTAGATGTTTCCGAATCACTGAACCGGAACGCCATTTTCCTTATGTTTACGAATCATTGAGTGAAAGTAGTTCTATACTTTTTAAATTAAACATTGGTAATGTATGTAGTCTAGTAAGTTTGGGGGGTGGTGGGAGAATGCGAGTGCAATCTCTCAGTCATTGAGGAAGTTTTTTTTTTTAAGAAACTGTTCATTGTCGTTCCTGTGACCGAGAGGTTAGCCTGTTTGGCTACTGATGTTATGAACCCTGAGTTCAAGCCCCGAATAAAATGCATGAATGTTCTCTTTCTGCGGGGTTTCCCCTTTCTGACAAACCTTCGCTATGGCTAATTTTACAGACAGGCTTCCGTCAGATTTCTGTTGACAACAGCTGTTTGGAGGGAAATGTTTGATTCATTTGTTCATTAACTGGTATTAATAAAAACGTTAAGGAAATGTTCGAAAAACCCCATACTTCTGAATATTTTTACTACGCTACTGACAGTATATGAATATTTCCTAAATTTTAATCTTGCTACTTTCTATGCGATTGACTAAAGCTATTATTCTTATTAAAAATATTCTACAATTTCTCCTTCCAATGCTGAATATTATAAACACATGTGTAGAACTTGCGAAAATTTTTGCCGACATTCCTATGCAAGATTTAAATTGTTTTGCTTCTGAGCAACATTTTTGTGCATACAATAGACTAAAGGTCCAGGTCCCAAAGGCTCAGAGTTCAGTAGGGGAAAGGGTTCCATTGGACTACCATTAGGAGACAGTATCTCCGCAAAACTCCCCGCTCTGCCCACGGTCAGTAGGGGACACCGATAGGCTTGGAAAGGCCGCTATCCGTCGGATGGGACGTTAAGCAGTGACCCCGTGTGCGTGAGAGCCATACCATGTGCACGTTAAAGAACATGCTGGATGGCCTTGACGGGAGGCTATCATCTGTCTACCAACAGCTGTTCCAGTGTGTGTCCCTATCCCAACCTTCTCTGATCCATCGGGGTCCATGTGACCTGGCCATTTAGCCCATGGTGTGCAAAAAAGTGCCGCTCAGAGGTAAAACAAACCAAACATTAGGAGACAGACGGAAATCTCCCGTTAAGATCATCCAGTGTGTCCTTCAGCATACACCGGGTTAGGGTTCTCCTGAGCACGGGGTCCGACTTACTGTCTCATCCAGCAGACGGCGGTATTTTCAATGGTGTTCCTTTTCTCGCCGAGGGCTAGGTATGGGTTTACGGAATTAAATCTCAACCCTGGCAGAGTCGGGACTCGAGCCTCGAAACATCAGAATACTAGTCTGACGGTTTGCAAAGCGAGAAAAAAGTAATCGGAACAGCCTTTGCGTTTCAACGTATGAACGTTGAAATGCAAAGGCTATGCCAATTACTTTTGCCTGGCAGTCACAGAAATGGCAATGAAAAGGGATATCTAATAAGAAACTTACAAATATTTGTTTGTATAGATTTGAGTGGATGGAACCTTTTCAAACTGATGTAGAATTGACAAAGAATTAATTTTATTTTCATTTAATTTCGCCTAAATTCAATATTCTAAATTTAATAAATTGCACTACTATGCAAAAGCATTATTGTGTCGTTAATGTTCTAAACTTGTATAACATGTAATAAAAAAGCCAGAATTATTATGAGCTGAATGCAAAAACCAGAGTTAATGATGAATTATAGATATTCACCATTTTACGGTTTTCACTCATTCGCTTTTCACAATTCGCTTTCCAAAACACACTTCTATTTTTGTGTATTTCAGAATTTTTGAAGGGCCACAGAACATATTTCTTACGCCGCAGATAAATACTTTAGTAGTCCTGCTGTAAACTATTTCAAGATTAATAAAATATGCCTACTTGCTCCCTATGTTCGAGAGATGAGAGTGGTCTGAACCTGTTCTTAGGCATAAACGAGTGCCTCAGGGGTCCATATTAGGGCCACTATTATTATTAATTTACATTAATGACATTGTTTCACAAAAGGGTAAATGATTATGAATGCTGATGATTATAAACATAATTTCTTTCCATGGTAATCAGAAACACTTGTTGATGAAACTAATAGTACACTTACGGATATAAATAGCTGGCTATTATAAAATAGAATGGTTATAAATTTGAAATGAACTAAATGTGTGATGTTTCGTAATAAAAATAAAATGATTGATTTTCCTCTGATAAATATCTTCATAAATGACTACAAGGTTGAATTATATAATACAATAAAAATTTAACGATTATGGACCGATAATAAATTGTCTTGGAATTTTCATGTTTCTCAGCTAAGAGTTACAATTTCTAAACACATTGGTAGCATAAAAAGTTTGAAGATTATTGTCCGTCACAAAATTATGTTTGATTTATATTATGCTTTAGTATATTCATGCATATTTATTATGGTATTGATGTTTGGGCAGACACCAGGGTTCATAACTTAAACGCTATCCTTTGTCTTCAGAAAAGAATGTTGAGATATATTTTAAAAAGAAATTATCCAGATCCAGTACAACATTTAATGGTTTTTTTTATGGAATGCTGAATGTCTTTAATGTCCATAAATTGGCAATGAGAAATATTATTTATGCCAGACTAATTAATTTATTTATGTCAGACTGTTCGCGGGCCACAAAAATCCTTGTGTGGGCAGCATACGGCCCCGCAAAAGGATATTTGTGGCCCGCGAACAAAATCAAGTTTTTACTTGAAATTTTAAATAAATATCTGTAATCCACTTTAAAATTTTTTGTCAACTTATATTACTCTACTTGATATGCAATCTTCAACTTACTCATTCTATAAAGTTTACAAAACATTCTTAAGCCGATCGGCAAACTTCTGAAATTATTTAACACTGAACCTACCACGACCGGTCAAATTGACCTTTTCAAACTTTTGCGTACAATTTCCCATATACAACGTTATCACATCGCTATTTAACTTTGCGAATTTTCTTATAATATATATATACAATTATTTTTTCAGTATTTACATCTCCTCTTATTGTCTTTTTTTTGAGAAATATATGTAGCCTGTTCTACCTACCGCGACCGGTCAATTTGACCGGTTGAAAGATTTCTGTTATTTAGCCTGGAAACTTAATTCTAAAACTATAGAGTCGGTATAAATGAAAGGCTACCAAAGTGTGGCATCACTTGAACTGAAAGCGGAATGAGCCTTTGATACATGATCTGATGTTCCATCCAAGGCTAAGTGTAGATTTACACAATATATGTCGAACAAACCAGATGAGTTTGGAATCAAATTTTTGGTTAGCATCTGCTGTCAATAGCAAGTATGTAATAAATGGATTTCCATAATTGGGAAAGAATGAGAAAAGGGAACCTTCAGTTCCACTTTGGGAGTTCATTGTCCGTAATCTAATAGAACCATTCACAGGGTGTGGAAGGAACGTAACCATGGATAATTTTTTTACGAGCATATCATTAGTCACAAAACTGCTAGCAAAAAGAACCACTACTGTTGGAACCATCAGTGGAAAGAAGCGAGAATTGCCAAAACTTGCCAAACAAGTGAAAGATAATATGGCACGCTTTACAACAAAACTATATAGATCAGGTTATATTATTCTAACAATTTAAAAAAGTGGTTCTACTAAGTTCAATGCATAACTCAATAGACACTGAAAAAAGTGATAAGCGTATAACGGAAACGATTAGATTTTATAATAGCACAAAATTCGGTGTGGATGTGACGGATCAAATGGCAAGAAAATACAGCGTGAAATCGAAATCTTGGAGATGGCCCGTCCAAGTGTTTTTCAATATTCTTGACCTAGCTGGAATAAATGCATGGGTTTTATATAAAGAAACAACAGAGAAAAAAATTTCAAGGCAGAAATTTTTATTCCAGTTAGCTGAAGAACTTGCCGCTGAATATTAAGAAGGAAAAAGAAAAAGGAAATATACTGAAAACATCAACAAATATAAGTTCAGTTTCACATGTACAAAAAACTTTACCAAGTATAACAAGTAAGATATTGCAAAGACAAAACTACGAAAATCTGTTTGTAATGCAAAAAATATGAGTGCGGCAAATGTACATTTGAGAACTCAATAGTTTGTAAAAAATGCATTGAAGATGAATAAGATATGCATTATTTATTTATAAAAAAATAATAAAATAAATACCCCCTCAAGCAGCTGCTTGCCACAGTGGTCTGACAGGAGCCTGTCAGTTTACATGCCATAGTAGAAGGTCTGAGAGGATAGCAGGACCTCAGCAGAAAAACGACACAAACAGCCATGCCTTACCCGGGGCTCGAACCCAGGTCCCGTAGATCAGTAGCCAAGCATGCAAGAAATTATAGAACTACTGTTCATTTTTCATTTTCTTTTCATGTTTATAATTGAATGAAAAAAAAATTGTTTTTTCATTTTGTGAAAGTTGTTTCATTTATTATTTAATTAAGTGCCAAATTGATTTATTATCTGCGTTCATTCGTAAAAAAATATAACTTTTTTTAAGGACCGGTCATTTGACCTGTTAAGAGTGGTGCGGCGTCACCAAACAAATGTTTTCATGAAGCTGCAGTAATAAGAAACATCTAGCGACAGCACGAATCGCTCTCACTGCGCGTGCATGTGACATGCATTGTCAAATGTTTCACTGTAGACATTGTGTGGCATTTCGCTGAGACTAAACGACGTAATGGTAAAGGTTGTCAAAATTACCAATTTAATTCGTTGCGGAAATCGTTCTCTTCCACGCAGAAAATTTAAAGCTTTTTTGGACGAACTGCATGCTGAGTATGGCGATCTACTTTTACATAAGTAATATTCGCTGGTTAAGTTCCGGAAAATGCCTCAAGAGATTTTTTACACTTCGAAAAGAAATTCATCTTTTTCTCACAGAAGTGGGCACCGATGAAGATTTAATAGCAAGTTTTGTTAATGACAATTTTCTATGTTCACTTGCTTTCCTAACAGACATTACAGATTATTTAAATGTCTTGAATAAATCCTTACAAGGAAAAGATCAAAACATGTGCTGTCTTTATGATCATGTTACTGGGATTAGAAACAAACTACAATTGTTGAATTCAAATTTGCAGGAAAACAGTGTAATTCATTTTGAAACTTGTAAAGAGTTCTACGAAGAAATGAAACAACTTAGTAAAACAGTTAATTTTGAGAAATTTGTTCCTAAACTAGATATTCTAATTCAGGGGTGTCAAACTCAATCTTGTAAAGTGCCAATTTTTTTCCAAAGTATATCAGCGGGCCGGGATTCAATTAAACACTAATTTTATATAAAAAAATATTTTATTTAAATTTAAAGTATAGATCAAAATTAAAATGGCATTAAGTCATAGCGGTTAAAAAACAGCACATTTTTTTCGAATATCCAGATACTTGACATCTTGTCAGCTTCTTTTCTGTAGTCTGTACCTATGTATCAATGTATAGAAAAACTATTTATGAAATTCGAGTATTAATAATTGAAGTCGCGAGCCGCATCTAAATGCCCCGGGGGTCGCTCAAGGCCCCCGGGCCTTGAGCGGCCCCCGGGGCATTTAGATAGGCAATAATTTCTATTTTCGGCAGTACATATATCTGCGAGCGCTCATTTTCTGACAGGAAATATATAAAATCAAGATACAGAAACTACTTGAAAGACTCTTACACTTGAACGTACACTTCGGCTCGCAACAACAGATATCGATATGGAGGTAAAAGAAATTATTGCCCAACAACTACGGCCATAATGCTCCCATTGAATTTATTAAATATTTGATAAGGTTTGCAAAATTTATATTTGTTTATTATTACTTATTATTTTTTATAAAAATCAAAAAATTTGAGGTTTTTGAGGATTATTATTACTTATTATTTTTCGTATAAATAAAATGATTTTTTGTGGTTTATAATTACTTATTATTTTTCGTATAAATAACATAATTGTTTAAATTTATATAATACTTATTATTTTTCGTAAAAATAAAATAATATTTTTGGTTTTATTACTTATTATTTTTCTTATGAATAAAATAATTTTTTAGGTTTATTAATACTTTTATTTTTCGTATAAATAAAACAATTTTTTGAGGTTTTTGAGGTCTATTATTACTTATTATATTTCGTATAAATAAAATGATTTTTGAGATTTATTATTATTTATTATTTTTCGTTTAAATAAAAATAATTTTTTGAGGTTACATGAACTGACCTTCAATTACCTATCCTGTCATATTATTTTTTTGGCCCGCGAAATATTGGCAAAAAGAAAAAATGTCCTGAGGTCTTCGAGAAGTTGAACAGCACTGATTTATGCTATAAAAATAAGGTAGTGGATCAAATCGATTTGTATGATATTTTCAATAAAGGACGAATACATGATTATCATATCAGACAATATAGAATCAGAGTAACCTTTTATAGGAAAACTATTGGTCAACGTTCAATAAAGTTTGTAGGTTCCAGATTGTGGAATGACGAAATTCCAGATGATACATCATCCATTAATATAAGTTTAAATATTCTTACAAAAATATTAATTATCAATGCAGAAAATGTAGCAATTTGTTACTTGAGATATTAATATAGTATTGTGTTAGTGATTTTCTATATAAAAGACTCTCAGTATGGCACGTTTTATTTCAGTATGGCAGATTACCATCGATGTATTGAAAATTTATTATGTTTTCGGAAACATTGTTTTAAAGGCTTGGGCTTCTTATGTTTCCCCATTTCACTTATTGTTAAATTGTGAAGTTTGGTTGTAATGTATACAATGATATCTAAGTGTTCATTCATTTCATTCATTTCATTTCATTCATTCATTTACCATTACAGTTGATTTACAATTACATTTGTATGAAATCTCTTATCCCCGACTAAGCTTTTTCATTCATTAATACATTTTTTTTAATTTGAATCATACTAATTGAATGTCTTTTGAAAATTCAATGAGGAAATTAATAAAATTGTGTATTTTCATACCGGCATGTTTTTGAATGTAGCGCAATACAGTTGGTACCAACATTGTTACCAACTGTATATCTTTTCTATAACTCCCATCAACCAAACTGAAAATGGGGCGGGGGTGACTCAGTCGGTAGCGCGCCAGACTCGTAATCTGTAGTTCCCAGGTTCGAGTCCCAGCTGGGTCAGCGTTGAGATTTATCTCCGCAAAATTCTTCGCCCTGCCCACGATCAGTTGGTAGACAGATGGTAGCCTCCCGTCAAGGCCATCCAGTGTGTTCTTTAACGTGCACAGGATATGGCTCTCCCGCACACAGGTCCACGGCTTAACTTCTCATCCGACGGACGGCAGCCTTTCCAAGCCCAAACAACGGCCGAGAAATCAAGAAATGCCGAAAGCAGAAAAGATTTCTCGTATTTATACAATATACAGAGTGTCCCTGAATTCATTGCCCAAACGTGAGTGGATGGTAGTACACACCGAACCCACCAATATTCGTCATAGAATATGCAGCCTGGTGCCGGTGGGGGGCGCATAGCTTAAAAGCGAAGAGCTTAAACTCGAAGCGGCACAGCTTCAAAGTGCTGGATCGGTCAAACCCCAGCATTCTCAGAATCGACCGGACATGAAATGTAGCAGTTTACAAACGCAGAGAAATCCGATATGCACCTGATGTACGACGTAGCCGAGGGCAATGGTAGAGAGGCGCAAAGACTCTACCGTGAGCGATATCCTATGTGCCGTGTGCGTGATCCGTATGCCTGAAAATGCTTGCGCGACTGCACCACCAGCTGTCTGAGGAAGGCACCTACCATGTCAATCGACATGATGCGTACGAGCACGGACGTTCAGAACGCCAACTATGAGCGAGGGTGACAGATAACCAAGTGCAAGCACGTGATCTGCTGCCCGGAGCCTGGGTGTGCATCAGAAGAGTGTCTGGCGAGTACTGCATGAAGAAGGGCTACACCCCTATCACTTGCAACGAGTGCAAGCATTGACAGCTGTTGATTATCCCCTGCACATGGATTTCGCCCAGTGGTTCCTGCAGCATAGTGCTGCACATCCCGATTTCCCTGCGCTTGTGCTCTTTACGGATGAATCAATATTCTCACGTGAAGGCGTAATGAATGTCCATAATGCGCATTTGTGGGCGGCCTAGAAACCCCATGGTACACGTCCAAATTCACACCAGCAACGGTTTGCAGTCAGTGTCTGGATGGGGATCGTGCATGACTGTTTAATTGGACCCTACCTACTGCTGGACCACCTCGATGGGCGAACGTACCGTATTTATCTGCAACAGGTTTTGCCAGAATTGCTTCAAGATGTTCCAGCTGCAATCTGCGCCCGTATGTGCTTCCAGCACGATAGGGCACTCACTCATTTCAGAATGGACGTGCTTCAGCATCTTCATACCGCATTTGGGAACCGATGGATTGGGCGAGTGGTCCCATCCCGTGGCCCCCCATATCGCCCGATCTTTCTTGTATCGATTTCTTTCTGGGGGACATTTGAAGAGTGTCATGTACGAGATACTCGGGCAGTCCATGGAGGATCTGGTAGCCCGACTCTCCGTCGCAACCGCCGATGTGCGCGACAAGCCCGGTGTTGTTTACAAGCAGGTACACCGATCACTACTCTGTCGTTGTGCCTCCGGTATCGACGTTGGTGGGCGAACGTTTGAGCATTTGTTGTAATGATATCCAATAAATTTCACTCTAGAAATCTCTGTGTCTTCCTTCATTTCCGACTCCTCATTGCGTTTGCGGCCGCATATTCTATGACGAATATTGGTGGGTTCGGTGTGTACTACCATCCCCTCACGTTTGGACTATGATTCAGGAACACCCTATACATTGATCTAGATAGTTTTTGGTGTATGGTGAAATGCTATATACATTTACGTATATATATATAATATTAAGATTTTTTTTATAAAATGACTTTTTTACGCAGTAGGTTATGCAAGTAATAACAGATAACAAAAAATTGTGCTGAAACTTGTGACAGTAATGTATAAATTGCTTGTTAAGTAGTTTGCTTGATTTCCATTTACTATGTAAAGTTTGAGAAAGTAATTTCAATCAGTGCAATTATTTTTAATGTTTTCCATTTTCGTACCTCACTTAACTCACTTTTCAGTGTTTTTTTATTTGATGCATCGATGACGCTAGTGCCTGGATTGTGTTTCACCCTCTCTCGTTGCAGCGATAATCTCTATACGTACCGAATTTCGCCACTGCCATCGAGTCAGTCGTACGAATCATATGTAATCAGTACGAAACCATGCATGGCATACGTATGTAAGGACTTATTGCCCTCCCCCTCCGCCTGTTGTAAAATAGAATTAACATTAGAACATGATGCATCTTTTCATCCCTCCCTCCCTCCCCTGTGTAAAGGAGTGGAGGTGGCTCAGTCAGTAGCTGGCTACGCTCGCAATCTCCAGTTCCCAGGTTCGAGTCTCAACCGTGTTTAGCGTAGAGATTCACTTCCACTAAACCTCCACTCTGCCCTCGATCACAAATGGGACTTTAATGGGATCGTAAAGACAGCCGTACCTCGGAGCTGTGGTTCTGTGGGCGGGACAGCCATTCCTGATACACGACATGCTGGATGGCCTTACGGAAAACTTTCATTTTTCACCTAACGGCTGTTCAGTTGGTGGTCCTTGTGACTTGTTCATTTAACCTATTCATCCCCCCCTCCAAAAAAATTCAGTTCAGTTATAAAACAGTCCAAATCCAATCCCCAAGTAAAATTATAAAATTCCATTTTGTTGCTTTACCTGATAGAAATATCTCTAAGGTCGTACATAGAAGAGTGTAATATGGAAATTCGTATAGGGATATCATTTATAGAACCGTACATACGCTCTGAGGATTAAAATGGTGCAAATGTCATTTTAAAATTAAGATTACGAACAGAATTTTAAAAGAACATTTTTGAAAATGTTTTTGTTCATAATGAATGAATGCAGAATAGAAAATTTAAGTAACAGATTTTATATTTTAACAATGAGCAGTTTGTCAAATTAGGTTCAAGTTGAGCATCTTGTATGAATGTCGTCACAACGTACGGAACAGTAATGATAACTGTTTATTAAAGAATGTATTCCAATCGTCACATTACGAACAGAGAACAATGACAACAAAAGAATGGAGAGTTAAAGTGTTGAGGGAAAATAAGATTATTTTGAGATTTTGGTTGATGTAGTTGAAAGTAAAAATATTTGTCGCTTTCAGTGCAGAAGATTGGGTCGCTTTGAGTGCAGAAGATTAGGTCGCTTTGAGTGCAGAAGATTCGGTCGCTTTTAGTGCAGAAATTAGGTCGCTTTTAGTGCAGAAATTAGGTCGCTTTGAGTGGAGAAATTAGGTCGCTTTGAGTGCAGAAATTAGGTCGCTTTGAGTGCAGAAGATTAGGTCTCTTTGAGTGCAGAAGATTAGGTCTCTTTGAGTGCAGAAGATTCGGTTGCTTTGAGTCGAGAAGATTTCGAGAGGACATTTATGTAAATAAGAGTGTTTTCGAGAAGAAAAATAGATTGAGATACATTTGTGTGCAATTATGTGTGGAAAAGGATGTTTTCGTGGAGTGAGACGACGGATATCCGCTTTTTTCAGGTACACTGTTGTGGTTGCTTTCGTGACTGCGAAAGTGATAATTCCGAAAATTCCACTTGCTATGGTTCTAGCGAAGAAGCATATGAAAAACTGCCCAGTGTTGATTTTGAAAAAAGTGAAGGATTGAGACAACATGAAGAACATGGTCTTGTGCTTCAGATGAAAACCGATTACCTTAAGGACGATTTGACACCGTGGAAAATTAATTATGTGAGACTGATACTAGCTGTTAAGACCACATTTCTCAACATCGAAAATGAAGTCATCCATAAAGAGTTTGTGATGGCTGTGCACAAAGGAATGACGTTAGAAACTCTTTTTGAGTGCTATGAAGTAGATGAAAATTGATGAAGAGAAGAGGGTGGGTGGGAGGCGGCTATCCATATCTAACCTCGAGCGTCCTAGTCGCGAGAGGTGGGCAACATCCATTGTGTGGTGATTTCTTCCTTTGATTTATCTGAGGAAGGAAAACGCCATGCAATGGATGGCAGATCGAGGCTCTGGTATGCTCTAATCCCATTCCTTCTTGTAGTTAGTTAGGGTGGGTTGTTTTTCCTCTTAACGGCGCTTTTGAACACACAGAGGGTAATATGGCCAGGTTAAAAGGACCGGAAAGGCTCGGAGAAGGTTGGGGGAACAGATTGCTGTTGGGAAACAGATATAATCCTTCAATCAATGCCATCCAGCACGCTCTTTATCGCGCACAGGGCACGGCTCTTCAGCAAAGGGAGCCATGGTTTAATGTCCATCAGACGGACGATGGCCTTTCCAACCCCGGTGGATCATTTACTTACTGAGGGTAGGAGGGTCGACAGCAGAGAGGGGAGGTAATGGTCAGACGCAATTTCGGCGTTTTGTTTTCGTTCATTTTGTGATTTACTGCTATGCCTAAAAATAAATGTGATTAATTAAATTTATCTAGTAAAGTCTCTAAATAAAAGAGAAAAAAAAGATGGGGGGGGGGGGTGAGCGAAGTGACACAATCGAACCGGTAAAAGTTAAAAGGGTAGGTCAAGAGACTGGGTTTCTATTGCAATATAACATTTACCACTTCGTTTTGAAAGACTCAAAAAGATTCGTAAAAAACCCAGTAAATTAATGAATTTTAGCCTCCGTTTCCATCAGTGATGGAAAGGGGGGAATGACCCCATTACTTTTCTGAAGGGGGAAAGATCCCATTATTTCCACCCCCTAGTTCTGGCCCTGATGTAGTCCATCTTACTTTGTGGAGGTTTAGTCTCACAGTCTTCTCTGATACTCAAGAAACTCATACATCAAAGAAGCATTGATGTATGAGTTGTTTCCTTCTGAATCTTCAAGATGTCTGAAGCTTTTTTATCGCTTTATTAAGAGTATTAGTGCCGGGATGAGTTTCCATTATCTCTCTCTATCCCTATTCTCTTTAGGATTAAAATAACCTATAACTGGTCATTTTGTGAATTTCAGTTGCTTCATTATAGACTACTGTCATGCTCACATAAACAAGTTTACTTGAAGAATACTTTTTACTTTTTTTTTTCACCTAAAACTGATTGCCTATATTTCTCAACGATTGACGGGGGTTGGCAGCTATCTGTAACAAATAACATTCAGTTGTGGGGTGCAGAAGAAAAAAGGTAAAAGTGCAAATGACCCTGACAGATATGAAATGCTTGTTCTCTCTTGAAATATTCACTAGCACCTACTCATTATGTTTTCAGCATAAACGTATTTTTCCCAAGTTTGAAATTTGTCACTTTTTCTTTTCTATTGTAGTGTCGTTCAGTGATGGAAAGTAAAACTACTGAAATGTTTTATGAATACAAATAGTGATATTTTATTAGTAACTGAAAAAAAAATTTTGTTTCGTTATTCTTTTGAAAGAAAAGAAATGAAATTCGGCGGAATGACCGATCGACGATTAAAGGCAAACAATAGATCATTTCTTCTTTTCACGAGGAGCGTTCAAAACGAAATCTGCAGAACAAAAACCGTTGCACTTTCCTCAACAAAACTTTACTGTCCTTCAGAGTACTATCTCAATAGTACATCTATACAAATTTGCTAACGTCTACGCCATTTCTGGAACGCTTGGTAGTACAGTCACTCAAAAAAGTATCCGAACACTATGGTTGATTCTCAGAAAATGGTATGGTTATGGTTAATTACATCTGGCAACCTTCGTGTACGTACACGAAGGTTGCCAGATCACTAATTTCTAAAAAAAGTTGCCAGTTTTTTTTTCTGAATTTTGTAATCAACCATAGTGTTCGAATACTTTTTTGAGCGATTGTACTGCTATTAGGACACATTTCGCAACTCTGAATGTATGCATTTTGCAAGGTCTTGCACCCTTGAAACAGCCTTCTAAGCAAGTTCCTTTCTAATTTTTTGAAACAACCAAAAGTCCCACGGTGCAAGGTCAGGTGACTATGCAGGATGTGGCAGTAGCCTTTTAAAATTTTTCTGCTCCAGATAGGCCGCATCTTCCCAGGTTTTATGAGCACTGGCATTGAAAATTAAGAAGGTGCAACGCCTGTGTTGGACTCTGCTCCTTCATCTCTTTAACCATTTTGGACAAAACAGTGCTGGTGTACTATTGGCCATTTGTAGTGATGTTTTTAGGTAATGTGTCCACGACTACCACTACTTGGGAATTGAAAACAATTGCGAACATCGGGTCTGTAAATGGTAGCTAGGTAGTCATTGGAAGGAGAGCTATGCACCAATCCTCTGTGATGATGCATACAACCGGCTAGGCCTAGCACCTAATGTCCGACCCCGCCTTCTCGTGGTGCAGACCATTAGTACCTTTCAAAAGAGATACTCTCTTGTGGAAGTGAATGGAATTGGAGGGCTGCCAGATTAGTTTGGCCTACTGATCTGCACAACTCTGGATACTTTTATTTTTTTCTACCCTACTGAGGAGTGGTCAACCACACACGGTCATGGTGCTGACCATATAAACCCACTGGACTGGACTGAATTATGGCTCTGAACTTGATTATGGATCCTGAATTTGCTGCACTGGTGGGCTTCTGTGGAGGGAAAATCTTCCGCTGTGTTTTCTGTTTGTTTGTGGGTTGACAGCCCCAAGTGAATAGATTCACAGGATATGTTTATCAGCTGGTGGATAATCCTGAGCACAGGTCATCGCAGGCACCTGAACTCTTTGCTTCTATTGGCATCGTGAAATTCTACATTGGAGGAAGTCTTACAGTGTAGATGGCTTCAGCCTTTAGTAGTGGGGGAACGGGTCTTTGCCCCATGTCTGCGATTAAGGGGCTGTTTGATATTGTCGGCTCTCTCAACTCAGCTTTGCTACTCTCTCAATAAATATAGTTTCTTTAAACATCCCACTAACAATGTTCTCTCCCTAGGTAGTTGGAATGTGAGGACTGTATACAGAGCTTTTTCTCTTGATGTCCTCACACAAGAATTCGACCATTATAGTTTAGATATTCTCGGCTTGCAAGAGGTCAGATTCTTAAAAATAATCTTAAATTTCTCTTTTCAGGGAGGGACGACAATAAGCATCACCAAGGCGTGGGTCTGCTTCTCAGCAGACACGCTAGTGATGCTCTTCTAGGATATGAGTGCATTAATGAAAGGTTTCTTACAGCAAAAGTTCAGACAAGCGTTAAAGACTTGATTGTTATTTGTTGTTATGCCCCCACTGAGGATGCCGATGAGGATGAGAAGGATAGGTTTTATGAACAACTTCAGGATATTTTGAATTCTGTCAAGAAAGGAGATATTACCCTTGTTCTTGGTGAATTCAATGCCAAAGTTGGTACTGACTCTGACCTTTGTAGAGGAGTAATAGGCCCTTTTGGTATTGGTAGCTGCAATGGCAATGGGCAACGTCTCCTACAGGTAAGTAAACTCAATGGATTCAGAGTAACTAACACTTATTACAAACACCGCGACATACATAAATACACATGGGTTTCACCTGATGGGCTGCATAGGAATATGATTGATTATATATTAATTAACAGCAAATGGGCTAGTTCTGTTAGAAATACCAGGGCATATAGGGGAGCTGAAATTCGATCTGATCATTACCTAGTTAAAAGTGTCTTGCAACTTAAACTTAAAAAGTGTTGTGTAGGGTTAAAACTTTTACCTTTAATACTCAAGCTCTGAAAGACCCAGTTATAGCTAAAGCTTACCATGATAGGTTACTTAATCGTTATGACAGTCATGGTTTGCTTACTACTGAAGTTGAGGAAGAATGGGATCATTGTTTAAAATGATTTTTGGATACTAACAGTACTCTTTTAGGGAAAAAGGAGCAGAGGATGCAGAATTATTTGAGTGATAAGGCACTTGAGCTTATTTCAGAAAGAAAGAACTGCAGGAATGTTCTTATTAAATACCCTACTAGTCCTAATAGAAAGGATTACAGAGATCTTAATAAACGTGTAAAGGATCAGTTAGCTGCTGATAAGAATCTTTGGCTTGATGGCTTGGCTGACAAAACCTAGGAAGTAGTAAGACAGCACAACAGCAGAGAGTTGTACCAGATAGTTAATGTTTTGTGTGGTAGAAAACTGACAGGTATACAGGGATTGAAGGGTAAACAAGGTAAGGTTATAGAAGGTGAGGATTCTGTCATGGCTAGGCGGGCTGAGAATTTTAGTGATGTTTTAAACATTGTGGTTAGTTCTATTCCCATTGTTTGCAATGATGATAGATGCATTGTTGGCTTTAATGTTGGCCCTATAACACAATCGGAAGTTATTTTTGCTGTTTCTAAACTTAAACTTCATAAATCCCCAGCGGTAGATGAAATTACTACGGAAATGCTTAGAGCTGGGAATGTTTCGTTTACCATTTTGATGACTGAAATTTTGAATATCTTTTATGATAAAAGCATGGTTTCTAAGGATAGTACCAGAGCTATTATTATCCCTATTTTCAAAAAAGGCGATCGTAGTTCTTGTGATAACTATAGGGGTTTAGTTGCATAATTGTGCTTAATAGAATTAAGAATCTGGTTGACAGGGCAATTGCGTGATGAGCAATGTGGATTCAGAAGTGGTAGGGGATGTGTAGATCAAATGTTTTCACTTAGGCAGATTCTTGAGAACTGTTTAGAGTTTTAGAAACCTTTGGTTGCTAGCTTTGTTGATTTCAAAAAGGCTTTCGACTCTGTTGATCGTCATAATTTGTGGTTGATTGTGGAATCATATGGTATACCAGACAAGTTAGTTAACATAATGAAAGCTCTCTATAATAACACTGAGTCGTGTGTGAGAGTTGGTAAGGCTTGTAGTAATTGGTTTAGCATTACTTCTGGTGTTCGACAAGGGTGCATTTTGTCTCCTTTTCTCTTTAGTTTGGTTATTGATTATGTTATGCGAAACTCACTTCAAGGGAAAGATTTTGGCCTTAAATGGGCTGGAGATACTAAAATTTCTGATTTAGGAAAAATTTCTGATTTAGCTGAAACTATCATCATAGTGAATTTTGCTTTGTCGATCTGCAATATGCTGAATCAGAAAACTGCATCTTCACATAAATGGCATCCATGATTGCTTTATATTATTTAATAAAAAATAAATAAAGACCCCCTCAAGCAGTTGCTTGCCACAGAGGTCTGACAGGAGCCTGTTAGTTTATATGCCATAGTTTAAGGTCTGTGAGGATGGCAGGACCTTAGAAGATTATATTATTTACGTTATTTTTAAGATACGATATTCCTGTATCGCATTTTGTAAATTTCGTTCCTTACTAAATTGATCAATTTATGGTTTTTCCACTGAGTATTTTTCTCTATCTGTCAAAATTTTGAAGTTAAGGTTGATAATCCTTTTAAATATAACACCAGAAACCTATTGATAGGAAACGACTGCTGCTGATTGCTGTGTTGTGATGTGCAGACATCATTGTTATTCCTTTAACGTTAAGCGTTCGTGAGATATCCTTTGTTTATGGATTTCCCTTACCACCCTGTTGAAGCGATATGCTAATGATTCTTTTCGCTGACAACAGTTTTGCGATGAATGGATGCTTCATGCAGAGAAGCTGTTTGGGTTCAGATGTTTCCCACCAGCAGCCGATGCGATCGCTACAACAAAGCCGTTCTAAAGTCAGTGCTGACAGTTGCATTCAGCAACGATGGACTACGACGATGATTAATAATAGGAACGAACTGTGCCTGATGAGCATAGTAAGTTAGGACACGGGCTCTGTAAATGGAAACAGGGAACTGAGAGGATAAGTGCTTTGGGCCTATCAGATGTCTACTCGCTTTGTCATCAATGAAAGCATGCTTCTTTGCTTTCAATGAAAGAAGAGATCGCTCCGCCGCATTTGAGCAAGATTCTCTTCGTGGCATTTGGTAGTGTCGTGGTGCGATAGAAACCGAATGCACGAAGAAGGTTTTCACGAAACAAAGCTAAACAAATCGCTTCTCGTAAATAAGGAATGCTCATTTTCAAAGAGAATAGAGTTCGCTATTTTCCGACTTCAGCTCTCCCTATCTCTAACGATGGAAATTCGAACTAATGAATGATTCAGAAAATGCAGATGATAGTATCTCATGAGCAACTATTCAATAAAATCGAATTTTTAATTTACCTTTGAAAACGAAAGAAAGAAATTGCCTTTCCCCCATCCTCTGTAGGTGCGGGTGCAAATGGCTGCGGTCAATCCCTCTCCCCTACACTCTACCAATAAAATCCAACAGCAATCGTTTTGCAATATTAGTTTAAAATATTACCAGTTTTAAAATGTAGTGCACTCTAACGGTGAAAATTTAAACCACGTGGAAAATTCTGAAAATGGTAATCCTAATATTTCCTTAGCACCTAAGTCAACCGAAAGCGAAGTTTTCATTTTTATCAAAACAACGAAAAAGGTTAAACGCTTACAGACGACAGATAAATAGAAAGATGGACAGAAGAAAGAAATCTATACAAACAAGAAATCTTTTTTTTTGGAAAGCGAACAAAAAATAATCATATCAATATCTAATAAAGCTGTGAGAATATGAACGCTCTTTCAATTAATTTCAAAGTAGGAAACTCAATGTCATCTGTTGTTATGTGTCCCCCACCGAGGATTGAAATGAGAATGAGAAAGATAGGATTTGCAAATAACTGCAGGATGTTTTGAATTCTTTTAAAAAAAGAAGCAATGACTCTTTTGCAGGTGACTTTGACTAGGGCCTTTGGGCAGGGGTGATAGGTCCCTTTGGCATTGGTAGTTGCAGTGGCAATGGAGGAGAGCAAATGGGCAATAAAAGTTAATTGGTTGAGAATATTTAACACTTATTACCAAGGTATTTTTAAATAAACACAGATTTCACCTAACATTTTAAGGAATGCATTTAAGTTGTAATTATCAGCAAATGGACTAGCTCTATTAGGCACTCCAGGTTATAAGGGAAGTGAAACGGGCTCTGAAAATTATCACGTTAAAAATGTCATTAACTGTGTCCTAAAGTTAAACTAATTATCCTTAGCACTGAAAGTCCCACAAATAACTAAAGCCCACCGTAGTAAGTAAGTTGCTTAGTAATTTTGAGACTCGTGGTTTGCTTATAACTTATGTTGAGGTTCAATGGGACCATTTCAAACAGGTTTTCCTAAAACCAACAATACTCTTCTGGGAAAAGAGAAACAGGGGATGCCAAATAAGTAATTATTCACGTGATGAGGCAGGTGAGCTTATTCCTGAAAGAAAGGAGTACAGGAATACATAGAATCAACACCCTACTAGTCTTAATTTTAGAGAGAACATAACAAACGTCCAAGAGATCAGTTCGAAGCTGATATGAAATTCTGGATGAAATCTTTTGGATGACAGAGCAGATGGAAAAGCTGGGCAGCATAACAACAGATTTCTACCAGAGAGCATTTTTTTAAGGAAAAAAAAATATCATACAGCTATTGAGGGATAAAAATGGCAAGTTTATTGAAAGTGAAACTTGAGTATTTCAGAGATGTTTCGGACAATGTGGTCAATTCTACTCTCCTTGTTTGTAATGAAGGAAGTAAGCATTAATTTTGGCTTCGTTTCTCGGTCTGAGGTTACTTTGGCTATCTCTGAATTAAAACCACGTTATGTAGGAGATGGTGATTTTACAATGGTTACTCCGCAAATTTTAAGCTTTCATTTGACATATGCCTATTTACGATCGACCTCTGTTAAATTTCCCTTCCCACTTTCCGGGAGGGGGATAAAGAGGGGGGAGGGTGCAATATGAGGGAGCCTTTGACATTCCCCACTTCACAAGCCTTCATTTTAAATATAACTGATTGCGATACACTTCTGTAAAATCCCTCTTCCTCTTCTTCTACGGAGGAAGAAAGTGGCGACATAACTCGTGATAGCTGTTGATACAAATTTTCATTTGACATTTAATTCGCCAGTCCCGGCCCTCTCTTTCGGAATACAATCGTTTATACCTTTCCCTTCTTATTTGGGGGAAAGAAAGCATAGCGATAAAAGTTTTATAGTCTATGACAATCCCAAAGGAAAGCTTCCGTTTGACACGTCCTTACATTCGGAAGATGTAGTGGAGCAATCTTTTATACCCTTCACCTTTTTTAAGGGTAGAAGAAAGCACGATGATAACTTTCATATAACCTATGACGTCAGAAACTTTTATTTTAAATATAATTCGTTAAGTTCTGCTCTCATATGCGAATTTACCTCTTCTTAAAGAGGGAAGAAAGTAGGGAGATGTTTTTTCAGCCAATATTACCACACGTTTTCATTTGGTAAGATAAAGCATTGCGATCATCTACCGACTTGGGAAGGTAGATGGGATAAAACAATTTCAGAAACATGGCAAGCGAAAAACAGTAGGACAATAGGTAAAATTGTTATTCAGAAATATATCAGAGATTTTTAATCATTTGCAGCAGTTGAATCTTTTGGGCTAAAATGTGGTAGCGAAATAAATGGTTTTTGTTTCACTTTGCATGCTATTTTCTGCTTTTCATGCATTGTAAGAAGATTTCTGCATCTGTTAACCTATCTACTCTGCAATTGAAAATGATCAGTTCTGCTTCCAGCCTCACGTCGCGCATTACCAATCAAGCTCTTTTGTATGTACACTTAATCCAGATGGGATTGGTTGCTTGGATTCTTCAGATGTGATGTGAACGCTCAAAATTGACTAACGATAGAGCAGTCAATTCGTCCCCCCCCCCTTTCTCATCTTTTACGTATAAAAATGTGCTCTTTGACTTTCCGAAAGGTGTCAGCTTTTGCCAACCGATTACTGCTTGGAGAAGAAGCGAAAGAAAGAGCTACAATTCAGATGAAGTGACTAATTCAGATTTGTTATAGGTTAAGTGGCAAAGCTGCTAAGGAAAACCCATTTTATTATTTCCATTTAATATTATATTGAGTGGCAGGAAAGAACGTAAGTCATCCTTTTCATTAGTAGAAAAGGGTGCGAAATCTCAGTGAATCACGTGGCGTAAATCCTCAATGATTTCAGGAAGGATTCATCAAACGAATTCTTTGTCAGATGCTATTTCGAATAAAAGAAGTGCATTTTAATTGATATGAAACATTTGAACATCCGACCTTTAATTCTGCATCAACAGATAATATCGTCATTTATTGTCATGAGTAGTACTTACGGTTTCAAAGTCATCTTTGTTATCAATGTGCTGGGCGATGAACATAGCGTTGTTAATGGCTCTGACCACTTCTTTGGGGTAATGACCTCTGTCCACGACTCCTGGGCTCGAATCCAGTTCTCGGATAATGATGTCATCGGATGTGAGAGAGCGAAAGTGGAGGGAAAAATCTCTGGATGTTTCTTGGACAACTCTGAGAGCTGACGATGACTGTCCCTGAAGATGTCGGCCACTCACTCCTCCTCCTTTCTTTCTCACGTCTTCCACGTTGGAATAGCTGTACTGCGGAGGTCGCATCATGAGGAGGCGAGGCAGGAGGCGGATGAAAACGCGGTGTATCCATCGTGGCATGCGATGGATGGAAGGCGACCGGAAGTGAACATTGAGGACAGCAACGGTGACGACGACGCTGAGGGTGACGAGGATCATGGTGAAGAGGAGGTACTTGCCGAGGAGGGGCATCGCGAGGGAAGTGGAAGGTACGATCTCGGCGAGGACGAGGAAGAAGAAGGTCAGAGACAGGAGGATCGAGATGCAGAGAGACACTTTCTCTCCGCTGTCCGAAGGGAGGTAGAAGACGACAACGGAGAGGCCCGAGATGCCAACGCAAGGAATAATCAGGTTGACGGTGTAGAAGAGGGACTTCCTGCGCAGGGTGATGTTGAAGGTGATGTCAGGGTACGGCTCCGTACAACACGAGTAGAACTTCTCGTTCCGAGTGGCAGGCACAGCCATGACATCCCACTCGACGCTCAGGTAGAATTCGCTGAGGTCGACACCAACAGGTACTTTGGCAGAGTTGATCACTTCGTCTTGATGCTTCAGATTCACCTGAAATGGGACAAAGGGAAAAAGGTGAAGTTGACGAAAGCATTGAAATTATTGCATTTACCTTTTTTACCCTTTTAATTAAAAATTGACTTGAATAACGTATCGCAAATAGGAAAAGCTTAGGAAACAGAAAAAAGTGGCAAATATATGTATTTGAAAAAGTTGTACATTTATGAAGAGGAAATGAATAAATGAAATCAAATACAGCTATTCCCCGACTTACGCTATATTTGCATTTCCAAGAGAGATAGCGTAACTCGAAATGTTTTCTCCTCTAGCAATAACTTTATAAACCAAGGTTGCCGACCCAATCATTTTCCCAAAATTCCCTTTTCTGCGTGCAATTTACTTATTTCCATTCAACTTTATGACGATATTATTTGTGCTATCTTTTGCTCTCTTTGTTGTTTGAATGCGAAGAAAGCTGATGAAATAGCCAGGTTTATCTAATTCTTTCTATGCGACATTGGATGCTCATTTAAACATCTTTCGTATCCAATTGACATTTAATTATTAATCTGCTCCAACTTTTTATTTGACTTCAGTTATTTTTGCTACTCTTTTAGTTGTACAGCCTTATAACAATATTAATTAATTAATTAATTACACTTTAAATTATAATTATTAAATTAATTAACTTTAAAATATTTAATTTCTGACGTTTACAAATGTCAATATTTTGGTGTTAGACAAATAATAAATCGGGGATATCTGTAAATACATTTGAAGTAAATAGTACTCTAAAAATTATGACAGTAATTTATCGAGATAAATAAACCTGATTGGCTTGCAACTGAGAAGACATAAAAGCCCCTCACGATACATGGTACATAGAGTAGGCTTAGCAGGCAAGAATGAGCGCGGAATGGGAGCAGAGGTCGGAGGACGGATTTTGGTAAATAGTGCAAAAGGGAAGTGCCACGTTCAAAATAAGTATATAAGAAAGAGTGTATTTCAGAGTACTTTTAACGTGAAGATGTAAATAATATCTGAGTTCTAAGGTCGTTTTGTAGAACAGTTTGGCGCACTAAGTTTCTCGAATGCAAATCTCTTCATTGTCTTGTAGGTAAGTTTGTGTTCCTTCAGTTGACCCAAGTCAATATATGTATATTGTTAAGAAAACTAATTCAGGATGAAAAGATAAAATGGAACAAATGTTAATTTTCGAAACATTATTCGCATGTTTGTTTCATACAGAAAAAGACTTGAAACTTAAAAATCTCCTTCAGCTTTCGGCCAGTGAAACGACCAGAGAAAAGAACACTTAAGTTGTTATTTTGTTGTCATGCTTTTATTTGTTTTGTACTTTTTACAGTAAAATTTAATGCAGACTTTTTTTTTAATATTTTACATTTATTATTTTCTTTTGATTGGAATTCCTTTCTATTTCAAAGCAATGTTAATTTAGGTTTAACCTTGCACGTAATTCTTGCATTATTGGAAAATCCCGTGCAAAGATGGAAAGGTGTGTGTTTTTTTTTTTTTGGGGGGGGGGGGGGAGAACAAAATTCACAAATTATTTCAGTTAAAAATAGATTTCAAACTTTTTCTCCCCACATACCTTGCATTGACCTTTGTTGTCAGGAACAGCTTAGCGAGTAGAGACTTTGATCCAACTGAATGTGAATGAAACCAAAGCAATTGCAATTGCGTGTAAATGGCTGTTGCTATTATTTAACATTAAGGGTTTATTATATTGGTTATTATCACTAGAGCCCTGCGCGGATGCCGATATCCGTAATTGAAAGTGCTCCGAGAATAAAATCTCTACGCGCAGGGTCGTGCGGCAGATTTTCTCATTATGATGCAAATCTTCGAAATGCCGCCCCTTAAATGTTTTTTCTTTAAAATAACCTTCGATTGTGATTTAAAAAAAACTGCACAAAATGTAAGATACTATTTTTAATTTGAAAATATAAACTACTTTAAAAAATGATATCAACTATAACAATCTACTACAGTTTTACCCTTCTAACTTTAACTTTAGCAAATTCGTTAATTAGGGATGTGTAGTCTAGAGTGGCAGTCAATGTAGATTCAATAGAAATTAATGACAGATTTTTAAGTTTTGTTTGGCTTATTGAACTTCTTAAGTAGTGTTTTATTAATTTTAATTTTGAAAAACTTCTTTCCCCACTAGCTACAGAGACAGGGAGTGTTAATAAAATTTTCAGAGCTACAACAGCATTCGGATACAAAGTAATTAAGTTATTTTGGCACAAATAATTTAAAACATCCAAAGGTTTCATAGAATATGGTAGCATTCGGGATACATCACGTAATTCTTCTTGAAGATCATTTGCATTTATATCTGATTCATTTTCGACCGAAAGTATTGACTGCAGACTGGTACAATAATTTTCTAGCGTTTTGTCATCTATATCCTTGAGTTTTAAAATGTAAGATAAAAACTGAAGATTTTTGCTATGGGTTTCCAGAAGCGTGAATCGTTCATTTAGAGAATTAAGGGTAATGTCCAGAATATAATTGAAAAAGTTTATTTTAAATTTATTCTCCTCTGTTAAGGGTTGATCGACAGCTTCTTCATAGTCAAATTGATGCTTTTTCCTTCTGGCTCTAACTTCAGTTTCGGCAGGAAATTATGAACTGCATTCAAGATTCTCTGCAATCTCATTAGCAGCAATTTTCATCTGATCATATCCAGATTGTCTATAACTTTTCACTTTTTGTATGGTTTCTGATAACATCCTTACACAATATGACGAATTTATAGTTCATCATCATCATCATCGTCGTCGTCGTCGTCGTCGTCGTCATCATCATCATCATCATCATCATCATCATCATCATCATCATCATCATCATCATCATCATCATCATCATCATCATCATCATCATCATCATCATCATCATCATCAAGCAGCCATGGGCTATGGAGGTCGAACCAGACCGTGCAATTTAGTTCTCCAAGCAAGTCTATCCTGAGCTACATCTACTGCATTTGGCCACTGCACACCGATTCTAACAAGGTCCTGTTTGACATTGTCTACCCACCGCATCCTAGGTCTCCCCTTCTTTCTGAGGCCTTTAGGCACATTGTTCATAACCCTATTCGCCAATCTATAATTACTCATACGGGCAACATGGCCAAACCAACGGAGTCTCTCTCTGCACAATATGCTGCTTAAAGGAGGTTGCAAACTCCTTTGCCTAACCACGTCATAGTTACAAAGTTGAACCACCTAATGCCCAAGAACTGCGTAAGCATCTGGAATCAAAAGCATCTAGTTTCCTGTTATCTTGTTTACAAAGTGTCCAAATTTCACTACCATAACTAACCCTAGAAAGAAACAAACTATTATACAGTGTAATTTTAGTCTTTAGGTGTATACGCCTATTTCTCCACACTCTCCATAGATTCTTAAAAGTCCCGGCAGCAATCCCTATTCGTCTGTTAATCTCATGCCGCACATCACCATTATCTGTTACATAGCTCCCAAGATAATTAAACTGTGACACCTGCTCAAGACTGCAACCATTCAGATTAACTGAATCACAGCCTGCCTGACCAATTTTCATCACTTTAGTTTTCTCTCTGTTTATAACCAAACCTACTCTACTACCAGTCTCATCAACAACTCGAATGAAAGAGTTCATCTCATCAACATCATTTGCCAAAAGGGCTAAATCATCAGCGTAATCTAAATCAGAAATTTTCGTATCTCCAGCCCATTTAAGGCCAAAATCTTTCCCTTGAAGTGAATTTCGCATAACATAATCAATAACCAAACTAAAGAGAAAAGGAGACAAAATGCACCCTTGTCGAACACCAGAAGTAATGCTAAACCAATTGCTACAAGCCTTACCAACTCTCACACACGACTCAGTGTTATTATAGAGAGGTTTCATTATGTTAACTAACTTGTCTGGTATACCATACGATTTCACAACCAACCACAAATTATGACGATCAGCAGAGTCGAAAGCCTTTTTGAAATCAACAAAGCTAGCAACCAAAGGTTTCTGAAACTCTAAACATTTCTCAAGAATCTGCCTAAATGAAAATATCTGATCCACATATCCCCTACCACTTCTGAATCCACATTGTTCATCACGCAATTGCCTGTCAACCAGATTCGTAATTCTATTAAGCACAATCATGGAAAGAACTTTACCTGGAACAGAGAGTAGGCTAATACCCCTATAGTTATCACAAGAACTGCGATCACCTTTTTTGAAAATAGGGATAACAATAGCTCTGGTAAAATCCTTAGGAACCATGCCTTTATCATAAAAAATATTCAGAATTTCAGTCATCCAAGTGGTAACCGAAACATTTCCAGCTCTAAGCATTTCTGTAGTAATTTCATCGACCCCCTGGGGATTTATGAAGTTTAAGTTTAGAAACAGCCAAAATAACTTCATATTGTGTTATAGGGCCAACATTAAAGCCACCAATGCATCTATCATCATTGCAAACAATGGGAATAGAACTAACCGCATTGTTTAGAACATCACTGAAATGCTCAGCCCACCTAGCCATGACAGAATCCTCTCCTTCTATAACCTTACCTTGTTTATCCTTCAATCCCTGTATACCTGTCCGTTTTCTACCACACAAAACATTAACTATCTGGTACAGCTCTCTGCTGTTGTGCTGTCTAACTGCTTCCTCGGCTTTGTCAGCCAAACCATCAAGCCAAAGATTCTTATCAGCAGCTAACTGATCTTTTACACGTTTGTTAAGTTCTCTGTAATGCTTTCTATTAGGACTAGTAGGGTATTGATTAAGGACATTCCTGCAGTTCTTTCTTTCTGAAATAAGCTCAAGTGCCTTATCACTCAGATAATTCTGTCTCTTTTTCTCCTTTTTTCCCAAAAGAGTACTGTTAGTGTCCAAAAAAGCCTGTTTAAAATGGTCCCATTCTTCCTCAACTTCAGTAGTAAGCAAACCATGACTGTCATAACGATTAAGTAACCTATCATGGTAAGCTTTAGCTATAACTGGGTCTTTCAGAGCTTCAGTATTAAAGGTAAAAGTTTTAACCCTACACAACACTTTTTAAGTTTAAGTTGCAAGACACTTTTAACTAGGTAATGATCAGATCGAATTTCAGCTCCCCTATATGCCCTGGTATTTCTAACAGAACTAGCCCATTTGCTGTTAATTAATATATAATCAATCATATTCCTATGCAGCCCATCAGGTGAAACCCATGTGTACTTATGTATGTCGCGGTGTTTGTAATAAGTGTTAGTTACTCTGAATCCATTGAGTTTACTTACCTGTAGGAGACGTTGCCCATTGCCATTGCAGCTACCAATACCAAAAGGGCCAATCACCCCTCCCCAAAGGTCAGAGTCAGTACCAACTTTGGCATTGAAGTCACCAAGAACAAGGGTAATATCTGCTTTCTTGACAGAACTCAAAATATCCTGAAGTTGTTCATAAAACCTATCCTTCTCATCCTCATCGTCATCCTCAGTGGGGGCATAACAGCAGATTACATTCAGGTCTTTAACGCTTGTCTGAAATTTTGCTGTAAGAAACCTTTCATTAATGCACTCATATCCTAGAAGAGCATCACTAGCGTGTCTGCTGAGAAGCAGTCCCACGCCTTGGTGATGCTTTTTGTCGTCCCTCCCTGAAAAGAGAAATTTAAAATTATTTTTAAGAATCTGACCTCTTGCAAGCCGAGAATATCTAAACTATAATGGTCGAATTCTTGTGTGAGGACATTAAGAGAAAAAGCTCTGTGCACAGTCCTCACATTCCAACTACCTATGGAGAGAAAATGGTTAGTGGGATGTTTAAAGAAACTATATTTATTGAGAGAGGGAATGCCGACAATATCAAACAGCCCCCTAATCGCAGTCATGGGGCAAAGACCCGTTCCCCCACTACTAAAGGCTAAAGCCATCTACACTGGAAGACTTCCTCCAATGTAGAATTTGACGATGCGAATAGAAGCAAAGAGTTCAGGTGCCTGCGATGACCTTTGCTCAGGATTATCCATCAGCTGATAAACATATCCTGTGAATCTATTCACTTGGGGCTGTCAACCCACAAACAAACAGAAAACACAGCGGAAGATTTTCCCTCCACAGAAGCCCACCAGTGCAGCAAAATCAGGATCCATAATCAAGCTCAGAGCCATATATCTGTCCAGTCCAGTGGGTTTATATGGTCAGCACCAGGACCCTGTGTGGTTGACCACTCCTCAGCAGGGTAGAAAAAAAAGAAAAGTAGCCATAGTTGTCCAGATCAGTAGGCCACACTAATCTGGCAGCCCTCCCCTTCCGTTCACTTCCACAAGAGAGTATCTCTTTTGAAAGGTACTAACGGTCTGCACCACCAGAAGGTCGAGACTGAATTTATTTCAAATAAAATATCATACCAAAGAATTACACCGCATATAAACTTGTAATTTTTAATATTTTTTGCTAACTCTCTTGCTTTAACTTTAGTTTCTGCATCTCTGTTGATGTCTTCTATTATTTGGAATAATGCATCACAGATTTCGCAAAGTTGAAATCGTAAAGGTTTTAACGCATCTACTGTGCTTGACCACCTAGTAGCACTCTATGGTTTTAGAATTAATTGTGAAACATATTTTTTAGCACTTCCCAACGCTTTGTAGAACCAGAAAAAAAGTGTAAAGTTCTTGTACAATAGAAAAAAAAGTTGTTGTTTCTGTAGAAGATGACGCTGCATCATTCACAACTAGGTTTAAAGAATGACATGCGCAGGGCACATAAAACGCCCTTGGATATTTTTCAAGTATTCTATTTTGTACACCCTTTCTTACTCCTTTCATATTAGCTCCGTTGTCATAGCCTTGTCTTCTAAGCCACTTTAACTCAAAACTTAACGTTTCAAATGTGTCAGAATAAGTTCTGTCAAACCCTCTGCGGTTGAATCACTAGCTTCAAAAAACCAATAAAGAATTCTTCAATTTCATATTTATTTTGAATGGAGTTTAAAGCGACAACTCTTATTGTTAATGAGAGCTGTTCAATATAACTTACGTCTGGGGTACAATCGGCGATTATCAAAAACTATTTAGCGATTTTTGTTATTTCGACAATTTTGCTTAAAATTACATTTCCCATCAAATTTATCAATTCATCTTGTATATTATTGCTAAGATAACTCACAGACCATTTATCAGACTCTCGTTGAACTCTCCTGATATGTTCTTCCATAACTGGATCAAACTCAGAAAGCAATTCTACCAACTTTAGGAAGTTTCCGTTATTAGGCTGAAACAAATGTTCAGTTGTTCCACGAAAAGCTAAGCATTGTGAGGCCAATAGTCTAATTATTGACATAATTCTTTTTAGAACTCCTCTCCAATGCTGAATTTCCATATCCATAATTCGTTGATATTCAGCGTCAATAGTTTTTTTCTGCTTTAATCGAATGTCCAATTCTTTCCATGCTCTAAAAGCATTTCTGTGATTTACAGACTTTTCGTGCATTGTGAGGACTCTTATAAGATTTCCCGTCAGAATAACTTTTTTTGGGCCAGTCAGTAATAGCAGACGAATTATCAAATATTATACAACAAAAGCAAAAAACTGCATCATTTGTAACAGAGTAAATCAGCCAACTTCTCTCAACGACTTCACTATTGCTCAACACTTTCAAATAATGTGAGGGCGAAAATCTACGCCTTCCTTTATTAATAGGACACTCGAATTCTTTAATTTGATGTGGACCCCTCTCAACCAGTATTTGACGAGTTTCAGGTGACATGCAGAAAGCATTCCATAATGCAGGATCAGAAGGAATTTCGTTTAATATCTGCTGGCTGCTACTGCTACCCGGCTCTTGATGAACTTCTGATGGTGTTATTTTTTGGCTCTCTTCAACAACTTCTTCTGGAAGAGATTGGGGCAGCACTGAGGTTTTATTTGCCAAATCCAAAGCAGTCGCTGTTGATGTGGATGTGGACGGGTCATCTAAACAGGACTTTTGTACTAAGAATTCCTTCATAACATAGCTTAGCTTTCTTCCTTGTTCCTCTTTCTTTAAGCGTTTCTTTTTATATTGACTTCCAGACAATTTTTTCCTTTTCTGTTCCATACTGTAATAAAAATATTAAATAAAAATTCACAGTCCTTCGCAAAAATGCAACCGGGGGGGTCATTGAAAATGATTAAATATGATGATGCTTATCATGCTATTAAAATAGGTTAGATAAAATAACGATAGAAATGAGTTGCAGAGCTAGTAAGATTTGTAGGTAACAGAACATTATAAATAGATAACGAATATCTGTCAAATTGACAGCTAGCAGCCGTTTTGACATATGCCTTTCTTTAACTTGGTTTTGAATTGTCTCCTCTTCAACGTATATGAATTTGTAAAAATAGAGCAATAAATAACGAACGCAAAAGTAGGCAAATGCAAATATTTCCTAAGCAACTCTCTCTCTATCACACACAGAACGCAAAAGTAGCCCAACATTACCTAAACAACTCTCTATCTATCACACAGAGGCACACGTTCAGCACCTGAGATATACCCAGTCCATGCAAATGCTACTTTTTAATTCGAGTCCCTATTGTCATAACATAATCATTTTCAATGATAATAAGTAACTAAAACTGTTGTAAAAAAACAATAATTCTCTTACCTGATCTACTTTTTAAACACAAAAACTGAATTAGTATAAATGCACAAATATTATACTGATACAGATATATTATATATCTGATTTACTGATTTAAATACAGCAGAGCCACTTGCCATTTCTCATGACACACTAACATTAAAATCAAATATTGTCAATAATTTTAAGCTCAAAGCAGAACTATCAACACGTAACACGTGCAATTGTCATTTGTGATAATTGCCGCCTCAGCTTTCACGAGCGGCGGCGCGGTATATTACAAACAAAAATAATAGCTTCGCGCTGTCAGATCAAAAGTCTTTCGGCGAGAGCTCGCCAACGATGCACCTGTACCAGAAACCGAGGTCAAAGGGCACCGAAAACGCTTAGATAGAGGCGTACGATAAATCATAAATCGTATGCATCAATATCGGAATAACATAGACCAATATAGAAAAGCGTTGCGTAAAGATTTTTAATTATTGAATGGTTCAAATTGTATTTTGATTTCGTTGCTTATGCCGCCCCCTTACGGTGCCGCCTGATGCGGCGCCTCTCTGTATCATAGCACGTCACGGCCCTGTCTACGCGCATGAGCAAACATTACTGCATTATCGATGGCACATTTGAGTGAAATAAAAACGATTTTTAGATAACGGCAAAAAAGAAATAACCGATTCGTAAAGCCAATGATGATATGAGTTTTAAAAAGAAAAAAACAATGTTCTGGAATAAAGTCCCAAATTTTAAGAAACACTTATTTTATGTGAAAGAAGTGTTTTTCGGCTGACAAAGCGTAATATTGAGTTCAAACAGTTACTCGAGTGCTGGTGAAAAAATGCAATTAAATCTGTGAAATTTTCGATCGTAGCAATAACACATTTTGCAGAGCAAGGGAATTGCAGTGTAATGGAAAGGAGTGTTTTCTCATAATCACTCTTAAATGAGAAAAATTAATTCAAAAGAATTTGCAAAATTAGATTTAGGTAAATTTTTATCTGATATTTAGTAAGCCATATTTTTCCAAAATTCAGGCTATTTTTTTATATCACAGAGATGTTTTTTCAGTTAACTAATAATCATTAATAAACGATTAGGCCGATTTCTTTTGCTTGTAAACATACATTATGCATTCATAAAGCCTCCACGGTTATTAAGTAGCCAATAAGCACGGATGCTGATTGGTAATGCAGATACGTGTGCTGCAGAACTTTTGCTATACGCATGGGGCAACCTACAGCAGAGAGTGTGGGTGACAGAAAATGTTTCTTTAGGCGAATGTTGCTCTCAATTTTGTTGCTCACAAAAACTTTCATTTGACGACTAAAATGTTATATTCAGCTGCTTAGGTTAGCTGCAAATATTGAAATTATCTTCAATTTGTGGTTAGATGCTATTTAGAAGGTTGCTCATCATTTCAGTAGACGCTGCATGGGACTGACCAGATTTGGCATCGTAATGTCTGTCTGCATTGTACTGGTCAGCGATGAAGAAAAGCGACGATATAATATTTAAAGGATCGAAAATTAAGACGAGTGTGGAGTAATCATGATCGATCTAACCGAGAACTCATTTAAAACAGAGAAAATTTAAAACACCAGATTGTAAATTTAAGACCGGAATTCGACTTCATAAAGCAGATTCATTCAGTAAAAGGAAATTAATAAATATTAAACTGAGGAGACAAAAGGAGATTAGCTCTCCACTTTTTAAGGCATTTTTAGTTAAGACAATATTTCTGAATCTGTAATAGCCTGTGTAGAAACTTCTAGAAATTGATCAGGGTTAGAGTGTTTAATGACCTCTAAGAGTTTTTTGTATTGCGATGGTCTTAATGGCCAGGTCACAAAAACTATGAAGACTCTTAGCTGGATGGGGGATCCGTTAGAGGAGCGAGAGCAAGGGAACTCTCCCGTCAAGGGCATCCAGCGTCTGTTTTAACGTGTATTTTTACTGCATCCTGAGCCACGGCTTAACGTTCCATGCAATGAACGTCTGTCTTTGCAATCCCATTGGTTTTTCTCTTTCTCATCGGGAGCAGAACGGGAATTATCGGAGAAAATTCTCAATGCAGACACATCAGCTTGCGAGACTGGCGCGCTGCAGGCTGAGCCAAGCCCTGCCTCATGGAGTTCATCCGGACAAGCTGAGCTGGTTCCGTGAAACTTTTCGACAATAATGCATTATGGTATTATAAATCTTGCTTTATGGAATCTGGTCTTTTAATAAAGTTTTTATTGAATTTCTTCTCCTACATGATAACCATCGTAGGTCCAGGATCCGAACTTCATAAGGCACACTTGTCGGTCGAATGGGAAATACTGCACATCAATCTGGCACGAGCTCTTGTAAATAGCTGGCGGGTTCCACACCACCCTCCCTGTGCTGTGGATAACGGCCTTCGTCATAATGGTCACTTCGTAGTTGCCGTCTGCGCTGCAACAGAAGAAAAGGCTGTTTTAGGTACTTTGCAAAGATTAGGGACCGGAATTCAATAGCAGGTTGATTAAACAAAAGAAGGAAATCTTAAATCACACATAAAGTTGCTATACCCCCTCAAGCAGCTGCTTGCCACAGAGGTCTGACAGGAGCCTGTCAGTTTATATGCCAGAGTAGAAGGTCTGTGAGGATGGCAGGACCTCAGCAGAAAAACGACACATACATCCATGCCTTACTCGGGGTTCGAAACCCGAAGTCCCATAGAACACTAGCCAAGCGTGCTAACCAATCCGCCATGGGACGGCTCCCGTGGTCGAGTGGTTAGCGCGCTTGGCTACTGATCTAAGGGACCTGGATTCGAGCCCCGGGTAAGGCATGGATGTATGTGTCGTTTTTCTGCTGAGGTCCTGCCATCCTCTCAGACCTTCTGCTATGGCATTTAAACTGACAGGCTCCTGTCAGACCTCTGTGGCAAGCAGCTGCTTGAGGGGGTATTTATTAATTTTTTTTATTTAAAGTTGCTATTCAAGCCACACATGTAATTATGGTTACAAAACTAAATAAATATTACATTTATATTTAAGAAAGTAATTGTTAAAAATATAGTAATTTGCTGACCTCAACTGGTACCTGATTTTTTTTTAAATTCTTAGAAAGAGAAAATTGAAAAGCTTAGTTCTTTTGGCTAGAATTACGAAACATTTTATGTTCTTGTTTCGTCATCTACTCATCTTCTTCAAGTCAATTAACTTAATGATCTACAGGAGATAAATGTCTATTCCATAATATGTGACAGACACAACTAATAAGCATATTCAACATCTGACATTGAACCATTTTATTTGTACACTTTCTCCTTGTAGAGTGTTGATCCACAGAAAGACCTTCCGATCTGTTCTGGTTGAATCGAGTCCTTCAGCCACACTACAACTATTTTTGGATCCCCTATTGACTCTTCGAAAGGGGCGGGGGTGGCTCAGTCGGTAGCGCGCCAGGCTCGTAATCTGTAGTTCCCAGGTTCGAGTCCCAGCTGGGTCAGCGTTGAGATTTAAAAAATAAATAAATACCCCCTCAAGCAGCTGCTTGCCACAGAGGTCTGACAGGAGCCTGTCAGTTTATATGCCACAGTAGGAGATCTATCTCCGCAAAATTCCCCGCCCTGCCCACGGTCAGTAGGGGACACCGATGGGCTTGGAAAGGCCGCCGTCCGTCGGATGGGATGTTAAGCCGTGGCCCTGTGTGCGGGAGAGCCATATCCTGTGCACGTTAAAGAACATGCTGGATGGCCTTGACGGGAGGCTACCATCTGTCTCCCAACAGCTGTTCCAGTGGGTCCCCTCCCCCAACCTTCTTGGCCATTTAGCCCATGGTGTGCAAAAAAGTGCTGCTCAGAGGTAAAACAACCCAACCCAAAGCCTCTTCGAAAGAACTTGGGAATCTGAACAGTAAATCGAAATCGGTTACAAAGCAAATTGCTATGAGATCTCCCCACATATAAGGATCTCTTTACAACATGAAAGTCGTCTTCCAAGGAGATCAAACCACCATCTTTATTTGCATTTTTTTTTTCAGGTAGAGGACAATTTAAGAATCCTAGGAAGGGGAATAATCGGATTCAAAAGTTCGTCAGTTGCTTTAAGGTCGGTTTAAGTTGACAGGAAATGAATAGATTATGATCGATTTCACTACAAATTTATATATAACTACTAATTTATATAATTATAAAAAAAAATGAAAATTTCGAAATATCATCATGCACATTGTGTATATCTATATACTGTATAGCAATGAAATAGCACATGAGTATACAGGAGATTACTAAAGTCCTTATATGGAACAAATAAAAGGAGACAAATCCTACGTGTTTGGAGTTATTATTCCGTATGCCAATTATTGTTCCACTTACCAAGGATTTAGTAGTCGGGAGGTGGGGATGAGGGAGTGTGCGAGAATTTAGTTTCGGGGTGTGTGTGTGAAAATAAGACTTAAGAAGGGTTTCCCATTTACTACAATATTCCACCGGCCAGGGGAAAGGTTAAAATGATATTCTATATTGAATAAAATTTTATACAATAGTTGTGTTTTGAATTATTTTTGTGTCATAGCAGGCAGACGAGTGTTTGAGATTTCATATGACGACCACATTGTCGGAGTGTGTGTGTTTGGAGGGGGGGGGGATCCCGTTTGAGTAGTTTTTGGGTTTGTTACTATCCCTAGGCCAGAAGTGGGGTGTTTCCCCCTGGTGTAGGGATAGTGACAAAAAAAAAAAATGTCAGGAGGCACTTCCCAATCGAAAGTTACACATTCGAGTAGGTTGGGTTGTTTTACCCCTGAGCAGCACCTTTTTTGCACACAACGGACTAAATGGTCAGGTCACAAGGATCCCGAGGTCTCAGAGAAGGTTGGGGGAGGGGATCCACTGGTTAGGAGACAGATGGTAATGGTAGCCTCCCGTCAAAGCCATCATCCAGCGTGTTCTTTAACGTGCACAGGTTATGGCTCTCTCCAACACGGAGCCACGGCTTGACGTCACGTCCGAAGTACGTCGGCCTTTCCAATCCCAATGGTGTACCCTACCTGACAGACGGCAGGGCGGAGAGTTTTGCAGAGGTAAATCTGAACGCTGACCCAGGCGGGACTCGTACCTGGGAACTGCAGATTACGAGCCTGACGCCCTACCGACTGAGCCAACCCCGCCTCACAAAAATACGAGTAACTCAATGGCAGCGCCTCTAATGGAGTATTTCAGAGGTTTTAAAAACTATCTTCGTAATGGCACCAGTGGCAGTAATAACGGCAGAGTGTCATCGATTAGTGACAAATAATATAAAGTTTTCTGTTCGCTCACTTCTCGTGAAATAAAATCCTCCATTCCCTTGCTAGCATTCTGAAAGGGGGTGAGGGTATGCCCCCCTTACCTCCCCCGTAGATGCAGGCTCTGGGTTGGGTTGGTTGACCTCTGAGCGGCACTTTTTTGCACACCATGGGCTAAATGGCCAGGTCACATGGACCCCGAAGGCTCAGAGAAGGTTAGGGGAGGGGACCCACTGGAACAGCTGTTGGGAGACAGATGGTAGCCTCCCGTCAAGGCCATCCAGCGTGTTCTTTAACGTGCACAGGGTATGGCTCTCCCGCACACGGGGCCACGGCTTAACGTCCCATCCGACGGACGGCGGCCTTTCCAAGCCCATCCGTGTCCCCTACTGACCGTGAGCAGGGCGGGGAATTTTTCGGAGATAAATCTCAACGCTGACCCAGCTGGGACTCGAACCTGGGAACTACAGATTACGAGCCTGGAGCGCTACCGACTGAGCCACCCCCGTCCCGCAGGCTCTGGTCTCATTCCATTAGATAACTTATAAGAGAGAGATTAATGAGATATAAATGAAATGTGCAGGTTGATCCAAGGTTTGATGTCGTGTCCCTCTAATTTATTTTGTTATATTATCTATTGCTATTGCATATATCTAAGTTATAAGTGTATTTTCAGAAGTGTTTTAAATGGAAAAATGACAAGAGAGAATGAGTGTTGCACAGGACTGTTTGCTTGCTCACTGTTTTAGTGCGTCGAAGAGACGTAGCTCTATCTCGAAAACCCTAAAGCAGCAGGGTTTGGTTCTTTGTGAACCAGGTTATATAGACAAGGATTAAGATATCCTCTCACCGAGGTTTGAGGTCTGTAAAGCGATTTCTGTATGGGAAAGTACATATTTCTACCTCATTAAATAGATACCTGCAAAAGCAAAACAGCATTCAAGTTATATTAAATTGATTGGAGAAATCTCCAGGGAACATCGATAAAGCCATTTCATCCAACGAGGTGTTGATCATAGCTAAGACCCACGGAATCCAGCACATTTCCATAAGTATATAGTATAGATGTGTGTGGATGTAAATTACTAATGTGTCGTCCTCTACTTAGTGCGCTGGGCATTTGTTTATTTCTTCGAAGGCCCAGCACGGCTGAAGCACACCTAAGCATGTGTGTGAAACACTCGTATCTGTGATTTCACTCACAGTCATGGGTGAAGATTAATTTATTGGACTAATTAATTGGGAGATAAGCTAAAAGGAAGTTCGGGAGTGGACCACACTTATCTACGACATAATGGTTGGGTAGGAGGATCTAGAATCGTCAGGTGTTTCAGTAGTACCATGTCTGTTCGCAGCAGGTTTTGCATATTGGAGATGAAGACAATTGACTGGATAGGTGAAACCTTGTGATCAATTACTGGAAGATCTGTCTCTACTCAATACGGTGAGCAGACGAAGCTTACCTCTGTCGTGATACTTTGAGGAAAAATCGGAGTTCCAATTTTAAGTTGAACTTCGAAACTCTGTAAAAATATTTTTATGAAAAATGCTATTGAAGATAAATTAAAGATGTACATGAAATCTACAGAAATATTGAATTCCATCAATATCCAGTATTTACAGAGTTATGGAAGTTGGAATATTTAGTTGTAGCATCTTAGCAATGTAAATCATGAAATATATACAAAATTTAAATTATATTTAATTTTAATATCGAAAGTTTTTTTGTACGAACTTGCAACATGCACGCTTATTTTCATTAAATAGTATGAAATATTACTTATCGTTAAGTTTGTAACTCTTGAGGCAAATTCTTGTAACTAACATTGCTCTTGTTAAGTATTCAAAGCTTCCATAACCCTCTAAGTACTCAGGAAATATTGTTGAAGTTCACTTGTTAGATAATCTTAATATTGATCTTTAATTTATCTCCTATATTATTTTAGCACAAAACTCTAACTGAAGTTACGGAGCTTAAAAATTAGTTCCCCACTGACAAATCACGAAACTTCTTTCGATTTTTTTTGTCAGTGTAGTATTGCAAATAACTATAATCTGTACCCTTTGGTTCGTATATTCACATCAGACTATAGAAATCCACCATCAGATTAAATGTGACACAGATACCGTATTTCTTCGATTCTAAGACGCACGTTTTCCCCATATAAACGTCTCTAAAAACGGGGTGCGTCTTAGAATCGCAGTTTTTTTTTTAAATTTTCCTGCGCTTTGCACACAGCACCATACCCCCTCAAGCAGCTGCTTGCCACAGAGGTCTGACAGGAGCCTGTCAGTTTATACGCCATAGTAGAAGGTCTGTGAGGATGGCGGGACCTCAGCAGAAAAACAACATGAACGTCCATGCCTTATTCGGGGCTCGAACCCAGGTCCCTTAGATCAGTAGCCAAGTGCGCTAACCACTCGGCCATAGGTTTTGATTTTACGCGAAAACACCGCCTCCAAGTTTGACCATTATTGCATTCTCCAAATATGGGTATTCTCCCGCGCTTTCCAAATGTGAAGCTACCGGTATTTCATTATGGTGGAGCACTGTGAGTGAATTATAGTGAGCTTGGAACCCGTCTGTTGACTGACAACCTTCCGCTGACACCTTCCGGAAAAATTAAGAAAGCGCCGGCATCAAAATTGGCGGAATGGGTATCAACAGCTTGGAAACTAATCCCAGAAAGAATAGTGCAGCACTCAGTTAAAAAATTTTGCATCTCCAACGCTCTCGATGGCTCAGAAGACGATACATTATGGGATAATAAAGATAAAGACGTCTCAGAAGAATCAGACTCTGATATTGATTCAGAAGGAAGTGATGAATAATATACCTACTGATAAATAGGTAATATTGTCGTTAGTAAATTGAATTATAATAAAAATATTTGTTAGATATATTTTAGCGTTTTTTTTCTTAGAACCAAAGCTTTTTCTCTGTTGGTGGCACTGAAATTAAAGTGCGTCTTACAATAGATGGCGTCTTGGAATCGAAGAAATACGGTAGGTGTATGGATTGGCGTCTGGGAGTACATATAATTGCCTCATTTTTCCATCCTAAAGTAGAACGATATTTGCACTAATTGCAAACTAGAGACGAATTCAAGCTCAGGCAGGACGGGATGATTTGCAATTTTTTTCTAAAAATGAAGAATGGAGATTTTTTCGTTTAATAATTATTTAAATGGTTTTGGCCTCAATAATATCTGGTTGGGGCTCGAAAATGTGACGTCCAGTTCATCTCGATTGCAAACTTCTGTCCTAGACAATAGACTAGTGCATCACGTTCAGAGCACGTATTTCCAATATGATGATTGATCTAACATTTGAAGAAGAGTGAATAGGAAATGGAGCCACTCTCATGGCCGCCAGAGTAACCTGATTGAAATCTCTCGCCTTTTACTCTTGCATATTTCTAAAATTGATAAGCAACCCCCGTTTCTCTTCCAACTACAATAGGCGACTCTCTTTTAGCGATCCTTCAAGGCTATGACTCTATTTTTATATCAAAGCTACAAGGAACGCTTTCTTTAATATATATTTTTCAGTTTCTCTGAGTTCCTATCTCACTATTTAGCTGTTTAAATATTGTTTGTCACGAAATTGGTGATGTGGTTCAACTTTCTAATTGCCTTTTTTTTCCCAAATTACTTCTTTGCAGAGATCGTCGCGATAATCTAAGAAATTCGCCATTAAGGAGTGTTGCTATCGAGTCAGTCTCATTTCTCACTATCGATTTTCTAGTGCAGCTATTTTATTGCTGTCCATATCTGTTTTTCTTCTAATGCTGAGTATCAGAAGAACCTCGTATAAAGATTACACTGAAGTTTAGCTACGCCATCATTCTTACGACATTTGTATTATTGAAAAACACCGAAATGTCTCATTTTGTTTCACTTTTATGCATTAGTTCAGCAACTCTTATTGTATCTCAGCTGCTGTTGTTTTTCCTTCCAGTCGCATTGTTTCCTCATTAATATTTGATATGATGCCATATAAGACAAGGGCATTTAAAAATCGACTTGTATTGAGGAAGAATAAATATAGAAGCTGTTTGTTTCTCACACAGATTTGCCCTCACGAAGATACCCGGATTTGAACCCTATTCCTGCTGATTCAGAGTTATAGGTAAAAAACGAAAGTAGCATTTGGTGTGACACTTCCGGTACTTGATTCATACCTTGAAGAAAACGAAATCTGTTGAATAAAGATCAAGTATTAATATCAACATAAAGTTTCAGAACTTAATTTTCGTCGAACTGACAGAATCGTATTCAAATATTGAAAGAAGAGCAACGACTAATCTCCCCTGTTAACCGTTGTTGTCTTTCAATAGAGGAATGCTCTTCGAGTTTGTGCCTCTTCCTCGTTGCTTTTCCGTTTGCACGCGAGTCTCGCTGCCTCTCTTGTCCCACTCGATGCCTCTCGTGCGCCCAGTAGCTAACAATAAGAGCCATACAAACAGGGCCGACTCCTGACTGGAATAGAAGCCGGCGATGTGACGACATCGACGCAGCTCCACTGCCGGGGAGAAGAGAATGAATTGCTCCGCTGACGCTGGGCACTGATACAATCTGCCTGGATGACCCGGAGGACGACGCTGTATAGGATTCTCGGCTTTGCCTTCAGGCTCTTTGCTAGATCTACTTTGGAACGAGACTGCCATTGAAGGGAATTCCCCAGGTGCATCCAATTCCTTTGGACCAAATCAAACCCTTGTATGACGGCGACGGGCGGCTCTCGAAGGCCGACAAATAGCTCGTATTGGCGAAGAAATAAATAACAGAAGGAAGAGCTTCATCTTGTTCGCATTGTTATTTGCAGAGGATCTGTCTCTTGTCTTCTGAAGGATAAACTCACCATCGAAGAGCTTTTGAAAGTCGCTCTCAACACGATATCGAGTATCGATTGGATTGAAAGAGCAACTGCAGGAAGAATCGATAATTGCATTCTGAACAGGAATGGAATCAGCCAAAAACGAAATTTAATTGTAAGAGAATGTTGGTAAATTAGATTAATTTTTTTTGTGTTGTTCACCATGATCTTGATCAAATCAGAATATCTGTGGACAACGTTAATTTGACGTTACGATATTTGCTAGTTTTCGACGAATAGCAGTTGTGACGAGCTTTGTTCAGCAGTGCACATTTATTCCGTTCCTTTGTGATAACGAATTCAGTATTCTTGGCAACTTCTAAAAATTTCCCTCTTCCCTTTGATGTGTCGATATCCGTGCTTAACGCGAGTGCCACCTTTTGTCACGTCTCAATGCTGCTTTGCATAATTTAGATCCAGAAATACTCTCGTTTCTCTTCCTTTGGCTGACTTTTAAAATCCACAGAGTTTAGGTTCTTAAAATCTGTCTGCAGTAGTAGATCGTAGATCGTATAATTATATTCGATGTACCGGGTAATAATTTTACCCCTAACCATCTCCATCATAAAGATATGCCTATTTGGCATGAGTAAAAACAAAATATATAAGTAAACCACCCTTAGGTGGGCCCCTAAGGGCAAACATAAGAAAAGCTAGAAACAGCAGTAAAATTGTATAAGAAACCTAAAACTGGTAGGTCTTCTCAGAGAATGCTACCGTTTTAGATCTCTTGTACTTGTTCGAAACAGTATGATCGTAAAGAATCAGAGAAGAAATAATCTCATTGGGATTATTGCTTACAGAAATCTTTTTCAGGTGCGTTTTATATGTGTATATATATATATGGTCGATGCCCAGGTCTTTATGGAGTTGTCTGTTAGTGACAAACCAGGGGACATCGACCGCAGTTCTCAAAATCTTGTTCTGTAAGACCTGAATCTTTAGTCTATCTGCAGAAGTTTTTCCCTTTCTTATTTCCATATTTAATTTTTCTATTTTGTTATTGCAGTCAGATATTTTAGTTGAAAAACAAATTTAATGTTTTATAAAAAGAAAACTTTTGAGTATGGCTGGCAAGTTATTTAGAGTAGAAAATTCCAGCTAGTTCGTATTTACTTTCAATATAAAAAGTCGGTTTATACCTGTAGTTTTTAAAGTTTTTGAAACAGTCCAACATGAATATGTCGAAAACAAATAATCGCATAGATTTGCTAATTTGTAAATATTTATTAGATTTCGGAAGCAAATACGAAAATTGAATATCAGAAACGACTAGCTAAGGTCACAGAGGAATGTAATTAAGGCAATTTGAATTAATCAGCTTTATGCTATCCTGCAACTTTCAGTAGTATGGTCACGTGATATACAACAAAATGAAATTGTCTTGTACTGATGATGGTTATTTGCATATTCGATGGCATCTTTCACTTGATTGAGGTTTTCGATTTCTGATATCTTCACTACTAAGATCGGATAGCGAAGCGTCTGCATTATTCCGCCATGGAAATGTACTGTGAGCACTGTTCCTGATGGTAGCCTCCTCTTCAGATGCTCCGTCTTATGTTCAATATGTTCTGACACAACGCTTATGCAAAGTGTTTTCTTACACGATGCAAGTTCTTGCATCGTGTACAGGATGCAGCATTCAAATAAGTGAGCGTATTTCCGCCCAGATTACAGGTGCTGAATGTTTCACGAAGTTTAAATTCAGCCTTATCAATCCGTAAAATGCTGTCTGATCAACACTCTCGTAGCGGCATATTTATTTTTATATTCTTTATTCGGTAATATAAAAACTGTCGATAAAAATATAAAATATATAAATATAATATATAACCAAACTCAGCAGTAAGAGGTATCTGAGTTCTCGTGCATTTTAAAAGTCTAATATTGAATTACGATTCCCACGCACACAAGTATAAATCCAATTCATGATGATTGATTGAGATTAAATTGACTTAACTTTAGAGAATATTTCACTTTTAGGGACATTAGTAAACTTGACTTATTCCTAATTTTGATCTTTTACTCTAAGTGAATTGCATAAAATGAGTGGCAACTAGGGAAGAAATGAGAGACTGCGAGGCTGCGCAGTTCATCCTCCTCCTCCTCAAGCAGCCATGGGCTATGGAGGTCCAACCAGACCGTGCAATTTAGTTCTCCAAGCATATCTGTCCTGAGCCACATCTGCTGCATCCAGCCACTGCACACCAATTCTAACAAGGTCCTGTTTGACATTTGTCTGCCCACCGCATCCTAGGTCTCCCCTTCTTTCTGAGGCCTTTAGGCACACTGTTCATAACCCTATTCGCCAATCTATAATTACTCATACGGGCAACATGGCCAAACCAACGGAGTCTCTCTCTGCACAATATGCTGCTTAAAGGAGGTTGCAAACTCCTTTGCCTAACCACGTCATAGTTACAAAGTTGAACCACCTAATGCCCAAGATACTGCGTAAGCATCTGGAATCAAAAGCATCTAGTTTCCTGTTATCTTGTTTACAAAGTGTCCACGTTTCACTACCATAACTAAGCCTAGAAAAAACCAAACTATTATACAGTCTAATTTTAGTCTTTAGGTGTATACGCCTATTTCTCCACACTCTCCATAGATTCATAAAAGTCCCGGCAGCAATCCCTATTCGTCTGTTAATCTCATGCCGCACATCACCAGTATCTGTTACATAGCTCCCAAGGTAATTAAACTGTGACACCTGCTCAAGACTGCAACCATTCAGATGAACTGAATCACAACCTGCCTGACCAATTTTCATCACTTTAGTTTTCTCTCTGTTTATAACAAACTACTCTAGTAACAGTTTCATCAACAGCTTGAATGAAAGAGTTCATCTCATCAACATCATCTGCCAAAAGGGCTAAATCATCAGTATAATCTAAATCAGAAATTTTCGTATCTCCAGCCCATTTAAGGCCAATCTATAATTATCCATACGGCAACATGGCCAAACCAGCGGAGTCTCTCTCTGCACAATATGCTGCTTAAAGGAGGTTGCAGATTCCTTTCTTTCCCTTGCAGTGAATTTCGCATAACGTAATCAACAACCAAACTAAAGAGAAAAGGAGACAAAATGCACCCTTGTCGAACACCAGAAGTAATGCTAAACCAATTGCTACAAGCCTTATCAACTCTCACACACGACTCAGTGTTATTAAAGAGAGCTTTCATTATGTTAACTAACTTGTCTGGTAAACCATATGATCTCACAATCAACCACAAATTATGACGATCAACAGAGTCGAAAGCCTTTTTGAAATCAACAAAGCTAGCAAGCAAAGGTTTCTGAAACTCTAAACATTTCTCAAGAATCTGCCTAAATGAAAATATCTGATCCACATATCCCCTACCATTTCTGAATCCACATTGCTCATCACGCAATTCCCTGTCAACCAGATTCTTAATTCTATTAAGCACAATCATGGAAAGAACTTTACCTGAAACAGAGAGTAGGCTGATACCCCTATAGTTATCACAAGAACTTCAATCACCTTTTTTGAAAATAGGGATAACAATAGCTGTGGTAAAACCCTCATAAAAGATATTCAGAATTGCAGTCATCCAAGTGGTAACTGAAACATCCCCAGCTCTAAGCATTTCCGTAGTAATTTCATCCACCCCTGGGAGTTTAAATAGTTTAAGTTTAGAAACAGCCAAACTAACTTCAGATTGTGTTATAGGGCCAACATTAAAGCCAACAATGCATCTATCATCATTGAAAACAATGGGAATAGAACTAACCACATTGTTTTGATCATCACTGAAATGCTCAGCCCACCTAACCATAACAGAATCCTCACCTTCTATAACTGGTTTATCCTTCAATTCCTGTATACCTGTCCGTTTTCTACCATATAAAACATTAACTATCTGGTACAGCTCTCTGCTGTTGTGCTGTGTAACTGCTTCCTCGGCTTTGTCAGCCAAGCCATCAAGCCAAAGATTCTTATCAGCTGCTAACTGATCCTTTACACGTTTATTAAGCTCTCTATAATGCTTTCTATTGGGACTAGTAGGACATTGAACTATTGGTTGTTCTATTGGAACTAACCACATTGTTCTATTGGAACTAGTAGGACATTCCTACAGTTCTTTCTTTCTAAAATAAGCTCAAGTGCCTCATCACTCAAATAATTCTGTCTCCTCTGCTCCTTTTTTCTTACAAGTGTAGTGTTAGTGTCCAAAAAAGCCTGTTTAAAATGATCCCATTCTTCCTCAACTTCAATAGTTGACTGTTAATACCAATACCATGACTGTCATAATGATTAAGTAACCTATCATGGTAAACTTTGGCTATAACTGGGTCTTTCAGAGCTTCAGTATTAAAAGTAAATTTTTTAACCTTAGCACAACACTTTTTAAGTTTAAGTTGCAAGACACTTTTAACAAGGTAATGGCAATATCTAATTTCAGCTCCCCTATATGGTCTGATATTCCTAACAGAACTAGACCATTTGCCGTTAATTAATATATAATCTATCATATTCTTATGCAGCCCATCTGGTGAAACCCATGTGACTTATATATGTCACGGTGTTTGTAATAAGTGATAGGAATTCTCAAATCATTAAGTTTACTTACTTGCAGGAGACATTGCTCATTGCCATTGCAGCTAGCATTAAAAAAGGTCCTATGACCCCACCCCAAAGGTCAGATTCAATACCAACTTTGGCATTGAAGTCGCCTAGAACAAGGGTAATATCCCCTTTCTTGACAGAAATCAAAATATCCTGAAGTTGTACGTAAAATCTATCCTTCTCATCCTCATCGGCATCCTCAGTGGGGGCATAACAGCAGATAACATTCAAGTCTTTAACTCTTGTCTGAAATTTTGCTGTAAGAAACCTTTCATTAATGCACTCATATCCTAGAAGAGCATCATTAGCGTATCTGCTGAGAAGCAGACCCACGCTTTGGTGATGGTTATTGTCGTCCCTCCCTGAAAAGAGAAATTTAAGATTACTTTTAAGAATCTGACCTTTATCTGTCCATCTGGTCTCTTGCAAGCCGAGAATAACAAAACTATCATGGTCGAATTCTTGTGTGAGGACATTAAGAGAATATATTCTGTGCAGAGTCCTGACATTCTAACTATCTTTTGTGAGAAAAGGGTTAGTGGAATGTTTCAAGAAACTATGTTTGTTGAGGGAGGAAATGCCGACAATATCAAACAGCCCCCTAATCGCAGACATGGGGCAAAGACCCGTTCCCCCACCACTAAAGGCTGAAGCCATCTACACTGGAAGACTTCCTCCAATGTAGAATTTGACGATGCGAATAGAAGCAAAGAGTTCAGGTGCCTGCGATGACCTCTGCTCAGGATTATCCACCAGCTGATAAACATATCCTGCGAATCTATTCACTTGGGGCTGTCAACCCACAAACGAACAGAAAACACAGCGGAAGATTTTCCCTCCACAGAAGCCCACTAGTGCAGCAAATTCAGGATCCATAATCAAGCTCAGAGCCTTAATTCAGTCCAGTCCAGCGTGTGTATGTGGTTAGCACTAGTACCCTGCGTGGTTGACCACTCCTCAGCAGGGTAGAAAAGAAAGAAAAATCGCCATAGTTGTCCAGATCAGTAGGCCACACTAATCTGGCAGCCCTTCCCTTCCGTTCACTTCCACAAGAGAGTTTCTCTTTTGAAAGGTATTAATGACCTGCGCCAGGAGAAGGCGGGGTCGGACATTAGGTGCTAGGCCTGGACGGTTCTATTCATTTTCACAGGGGATTGGAGCAAACCAGTCTCCTTTCAGTGACTACCTAGCTACCATTTACAGGCCAGTACAAATCTTGAAAATCAATTTTGAGAAGTAAATTTTCATAGAGACCAATAAAAGTCATTGGTCTGTCTGAAAACATTATTTACCTTCAGTAGTAATAAATATAGAATTTAAGTCTTCGCTCGCGATTAAAATGTTGTCCAGTTTTTTAAACAGAATTTATTTTCCGATATTTCATTTGGATTTTTATTGCTAAATTGCCTGCTACTGAAAATTATCTCTAATAGTCAGGGTTAAAATCATCGCTAAGTGAATATTTCCATTGGTATGATTTATTCTTCAATCCTGGTTAATCTGACTAGATCATATAGTTTCCTTTCTAAAGATTGAAAATTACTCTATTTGTATTATTTGGGATTTAATGTAGTTTTTCAGAACTCTAAAAGATTTTCATAATGATTTTTCATGCATATAAAAAGGAAAATTCTGTACCAAGGCAGTTCGTATCTTTGAAATATTTAAAAGTTACAGATGTCAGAGTATCAGTCATGTAATCATGTACAGAAAGATTGTCGTGCTGGACACTTTTTCGTCCATTGAATGTAAATATAAAATTATAGTCTTTCATTGAACGTACTTATGTAAGCACATTCCTGCAGCGAACAGAACGCATATGCAAGAATAATCCTTCCACTACAAACAGTTTTACCCAGTATAGGGGGAGCTGAAACTGTAGAGAACATATGCTATTGAATCGGACTGTCAATAGGTGCCTGAAAGTACCCGCCGCAGTCCATTACTCAGAAGCTGGACAATGCTATGTAGAGAATCTGAATTGATGGATCTGCATTGATTTCATCAGCAAAGAATCGTCTAAGTTTGTGGTCTTCGGTGCAATGATTTTAAAGGATTTTAAGAACATCACTACTATTGCATTGTGATATGTCACACGAAATATGAACTCGTAAGGAATATTTTGTTGCATGACAGGCGAATCTCAACTTACGAACATTCATGTTGCGAACAAGTCGTACTTACAAATGTTCTACATGATGAATAATTTTGATTCCGCATTCAATTACGAACGCAGTTCCCGCACTTACGAACGTGTGAACCTGTTCGAGCGTGCAGTAAAACGTATTTCTCCTTCGTATTGGGGAATCATGATCGGTGTTGCTAACCTTAGGAAACTTTCAGCAGATTAAGAGAAACTGTAGGTATGTTTGCATCACTAAGTTTATAATACGAGTTTAACACTAACGAAATAATAATTAATAATAATAAAAATGCGTAAAATATTCATAAATACGAGTATTAACACTAACAAAACATTTCTTTAAAAATGTATACTTAAAAACAGTCTTCCTAAACACCAACGTTCCTACCCCAATTCTCAGTTCTTCCAAACAGTAATGCATTCAAGTGGCGTTTACTAATCCACTGTACATACTCTATGCAGCTATCTATTCCAAACGGTCAGAATTGATCAGACGTTATTTGCCATCACCTCAAGGATGTTTAGTGAGTCTGGAATCATATATGATAAACCGAGGAATAAACTCGTTATGAATGCGGAAAAACAATTGGTTCTTCATCATAATCTTCCATTGCTGAATTTTAATTATTAATATAATGAGTGCACTTTTATTTTATTCTTTATATAAGACGCTTTTGTAAAGTTTATAAAATTTTACTGGTACTGTTCATAATTATGCATAATTTGAAAAATTCTATTTCATGATTAAATTTTGTTAAAAAGTTTTTTACAAAGCTAAATATCATTAAAATATCGTTTATCTGAATGTTTTTAGAAGGCCAAAGAGTAAACGTATAATATTATTTTTCATTTAATTCATCTTTATTTTAAACCTTTTTCGCTCCTGAGGGATCCAGTACCAGGCTACGCTTCCGGGTAATTTCCAGGTACTGGAAATATGACCGGGCATCCGGTTCATCACTAGTATAAATTATTACTACACGAACCCAATTAATAACTAAAATAAATGTAAGAAGTTAATCCAAACCTTCACTTACTTATTTCTTTTATATGAGGAACGTTGATTTTGGTAGTGCTGGAGGAGCGGTGGCAGTCGCAAGTAAACAGGTGTATGCAGCTAATGAGTAGGGTCGGTCTCCTCCTCAAAGGTTAAGAGAGGGAGCCATCGAGATAAATAGCCCAATGAGTTCCATTTTGAGAGCTGTCCACAGACTTTAGGAAGCCGAAAAAAGTGCTTTTTGAGGACTGTGGAGTAACACATTAAAGTGATTCATATTATTTCCAGTTGGGAAAAATCGGTTAATTTATAAAGATTCAATTTATGAACATTTTCAAAGTCCACGTTGCGTTCCTAAGTTGAGGTCCATCTTACCATCAAATACTGTTGCGCTCATGAATTAAAAATTTGCAATTTCTTTTCAATGGCTGTTTTCGTTATCGCATTCGTTTTTGCAATATACCGAAGACGAGATTTGTCAATTCCAATAGCTAACCCTTTATAGTTACGGTTGGCCATTTGCAGCTAAAGAAATAATCTCTTTTTAAAATTCCACCGACGAAGAAAGTGGATTACTCCATTTGCCAACAGATGTTCACACGGCACAGAACATTTGCGACTGACAACACCCCTGCCTGCTGTTTTCCTTCCATCTCGACCCTGCTCATTGTCGCACAGCCTCTGCCGCCATTTGGAAAATTTAAAATAAATATCTCCCATTTTCCTTTGGCCCGGATCCCTTTATTCCCCAAATCAAACAAAGTTTCCTCTTTTTAGAGAGCTGCTTTCTTTTTGCGCAGCTCAGAGCTCCATATCGACATTGTACTCGTGGCGCATTTTTGCCCTCGGCAGCCTTGGAGCCTATTGAATCGGTTAAGGTGACTGCGAGAGCAGTTCCTTCCTTTCTGCCACCGCTGGCTGAGCTGCTTCAAATGGAAGCGAGGATTGAAGCGGATGTTGTTCTCCGTCGCAGTCCTTTCGGCGGCAAACAAAGGTGGAGCAATTGGGCGAAACTCCGGCGTTCCTTTCGAAACGATCGAGATGAAAAGGAACATGATGCAGAGGGACAAATGCCGACAGTGAAGCTTAACTTTAAAGAACTGGAGTTTAGAGGTTTTCTTTTCAATCACTTTGAATCGCAAAGAAAACGCTGCCCTTGGAAGGGAAAAAAACTGAGCATAACACGAAGTAGCCGAACCAAGCAGCACTTTCATAACTATTGACTTTGAAATAGACCTCCTGATTCATTTGTACATATTAATGATCTTATGTACAATAACTTTGCAACATTTATGCACACTACGATATCAAGAAACGTCTGTGGAACGGTTTTTATTAATTTATTTAAAAACTTAAAAACTCGTCGGATCTGTCTCATGTTAATCTGAAGACAATGTGTGTAAACACTTTGCGCAAGAATAACAGTTGAAAAATGGAATAATACTCTTAATTAAAAAAATTATATAAGAATACCAACATATGATAAAAAGTTGAAGATGAATTGTTATAGCCCAAGTAGTCCAATATGTAGTTGATAAGACAGTACAATAAGCCTGTGCGTAGTAATCTCTATTGCTCCTCCAAAGCACGTCGAAGCTCCAGGGTGCTTGCAGGAGTGGGATTCAGGGATGTAACTCATCTCCCGAGAGCATCCCTTCTATGTTCTAATGGATTTAGGTCGGGAGACTGGATTGGCCATTCCGTAAGGTTAAAAATGCTGTTCTCCAGAGATAGCGATCGACAAGGCGAAAGCATTGCAGGAGAGCGGGCATTATCGCCCTGCAGATGTGTCCACGATTTCATTTCTATACCTGCAACAGGTGACAGTCTGTTTCAAGCACATACAGATCTGTTCTGACGCCCAAAGATATTACTTCCCAAACCATGACATTACTACCACAGTAGATGTTACGTTCAAGGATACTTGTGATATGATAGCAGCTGCCAGATCTCTCCATATTAACTGATGCCGTGAATCGCTTTGGTGGGCAATTATCGATTCATCCGTGAAGAAGAACCGCTATTGCTTTTCGGTGCAGTTAAAATGATGTCTGCACCAGTTTAGATGGCCCCTCCTGCGGCGAGCGGATAACCACTTTTCACTCCACTGCCAGGTCTGATCGCAGTAGACGTGGGGTTGACATCCTGTTCCTCTAGGCGCATAAATACCAGATAGCGGCCCTCCCGTGGTCGATTGTCGCCCACTACTGGACAGCATGGATGAGATCTCTTCTTATTGAAATCACTCCAAAAGTCTATGCAATACTTATCTACTCAGATTAAGCCATATGGTTCATCTACATGACTTCGGCCTCTCTTGGGCCAATCTATAACTCGCCATCGTAATTCTGCTAAAGGATATCTATCAGAGATACCCAAGAATTCTAATATCTCGACAACTCCTCGTCATGATTTGCAGCATAACTGGAGATCAGTTATAAAATGCCTACTTTTAACGCTTGATGCATTTGTATATATTACCTTTGCCAGCACCATTCATTTGCATACCATACTTCAATCCTGAGTCGTATCTTACCATTCTTTAATTTATTTCTATCCTCGAAGTTGTACTACATCACGTATTTCTCATTTGCTCATTAATATGTGGGAACCAGTGTATACACTAGTGCCCGGAAGAAAAATACAAATTAATTCCTGTACCTGCAACAGGTGACGTAGTCTGTTTTAAGCACATGCAGATGTATGATGACGTCGAAAGATATCCCTCCTGAAACCATGACAATATCAGGTTTTTTTTTCCCCGGGTACTAGTGTATACACTGATTTCCAAACATTAAAGGAGCGAATGAAAAATACGAGATATAGTACAACTTCGGCAATATATAGAAATACACGAGACAAAATAACAAAGTAATTGCATTCAGTTTACTTCATATATGAAAAATGAAAAGTTTCATCTAACCCTCTAAACAATTATATAACACCGTGTGGAACATTCAGGTGAGGAAATGGCATAAAAACAGTTAATCTTGGAAACTCTGCTTCGCATTTGTTGCCGAACTGCAGGATCAGAAACAATCATTATTTTGACAATGCCACAAAGAAATCTTTTAAATGATTCCTTGAAGTGGAGAGAATTAGCGAGAATGGAGGCAGGCTAAAGTCAGGCGAAAGCCGGGTTGGGTTGTCACACCTCTGAGCGGATCCTTCGTGTATGGAATGCGCTAATGGCTTGGTCACAAAGGATCACAAAGACTCTGAGAAGGTTCGGGATGTAAACTCACTGGACAGCTGTTAAGAGACATTGTGTCAGGGGCATGCAGATGTCACGTGACACGAAGGTTGCCAGATCACTAATTTCTAAAAAAATCGTTGCCAGATATTTTTTCTGAATTCTGTAATCAACCATAGTGTTCGGATATTTTTTAATATATATAATGCAATGAATATGGAGCATATGCAGTTACCGTTCACAGCAAACTGGAGCGGTTGCGGTTAATGTTCACAGCACATTGGATCGTGTGGGCTCACTCACGGAAATATTGAGCGTGTGCAGTTACCGTTCACAGCAAACTGGAGCGTGTGCAGTTACTGCACACGCTCCAGTTTGTTGTGAACGATAACTGGAGGCGAAACATAACTGTAAGGAACGATAACTGGAGGCGTGTACAGTTACTGTACACGCTCCAGATTTTTTTCCTGAATTCTGTAATCACGTGACACGAAGGTTGCCAGATCACTAATTTCTAAAAAAATCGTTGCCAGATTTTTTTCTGAATTCTGTAATCAACCATAATGTTCGGATACTTTTTTGAGTGACTGTAAACGTAAAGTTACGAGCGTGGGCAAGACAAAAGAACGCCGTACGCCGGTGCCTGGTACGGTTGAGCCAATGCATCATTTGGGTCCTCCTTCAGTGTAATCTTAGCTGTAGTGTCAAACGCACGCTAATTAAATTGATTATATATTTTTTATCCCTTCGTAATTTTTAAAATGTCAAAAAGACAATGTGAAAAATCGGTTAAAAAAATTCGCAATATAGCGACTTTAGAAAAGAAACTAAAATTATAGAAAGGAGAGAAAGTGGTGGTAAATTTACAGTTGTAGGAAGGGATTTCAAATTCCCCGAGTCTACAGTGCGATCAATTGTGCAACAAAAGGACAAAATTAAAATGGCTGGGGAAAGTGTTACTCCAATTACAGCGACCAAAGTTTCACGAACCAGAAGTTTTTTGATGACAGAAATGGAAAATTTATTAAGCAAATGGATAGAGGATCTAAATCAACACCACGTGCCTGTGAGTACCCAAATCATAATGAATAAATCACTTAGTCTTTGGGATCATTTAAAATCTCAACATGGAGGAGAAGAAGTTTTCAAAGCAAGCAAAGGTTGGTTTGATCGGTTTAGAAAACGATCAAACTTGCATAGCCTTAAAATGATTGGCGAACCGGCTAGTGCAGACGTAGAATCAGCTGAAAAATATCCAATGGAGTTCCGCGAAATTGTGGAAAGGGGAAATTATCCACCAAATTTAATTTTAATGTAGATGAGACGGGACTCTATTGGAAACGAATGCCAACACGTACGTTTATTTCCATAGAGGAAAAGACTGCTTCTGGATTTAAAGCAGCCAAGGATCGTCTAACTTTTCTTCTTGGCGAAAATGCATCCGGAGAATTAAAATTGAAACCATTGTTGATTTATCAATCAGAAATTCCTCGTGCCATGAAAGGTTATTCTAAAAACAATTTACCAGTTTTTTGGCGAAGTAACCCCGAGGCTTGGATGACACAAAATTTATTTATGGACTGGTTTAAAACTTGTTTCTGCCCAGTAATAAAATAATATTGCGAGGATATTGGAGTTGAACCTCGAGCTCTTTTGGTGTTGGACAATGCACCAGGACATCCTGTGGAACTTGAGACTCTGTGCACTGATTTTCCCGTTGAAGTGGTATTTTTACCTCCGAATACCACTTCCATCTTACAGCCTATGGATCAAGGCGCAATAGCAGCATTCAAAGCCTATTTCTTAAGAAAAACGATGCGCCAACTCATTGAAGAAACTGATGGAGGTAGAGATGCCATGCGGGTTTGGTGGAAACAATTTAATATTATGAAAGCTATCAGAAACATCGACGAAGCGTGGAATGAAGTCACCCAGTCGTGTATGAAGGGTGTTTGGGAAAGGTTGCTCACAGAAATTGTTGAAGATCACATCAATTATGAAAATGATATTTAAATGTCATCGAAGAGATTAGTCTTATAGCCACTTTCGGAGGCATCAAAGGTGTTGATGTAGATGATATTCAGACTTTGTTAAAATCACACGGCGAACCCTTAACTAATGAAGAGCTGCAGGAAATGGACTGCCATACTATGTCCCAAGAAAATGACGTCTCGGAACCTTTTTCCCGTGCGAAAGTTAAGTGTCAAAATCATTGAAAAGGCCCTTTCTCTTCACAATCAATGCATGGAGTTGTTGGAAGAAAACGACGAAGATTACGAGCGAGTGAATGCTGTAAAGCGTGATTGTAACGGATTATTTGACAGTTATCGGCAAATTTTGCATAATAAACGTAGAGAGGCCAAACAAGGGAATCTAGATTCCTTTTTGCAACGCGGAACAAAATGAATGAATGAATTATGAATTATGTTATGTATAACTTTTTTGTTATTAATAATATTTATTTTATTAATAAAGTGTTTTTTCGAATTTTAAAATGATTTTTTTAATCCCCCATTAATCGCGAAATTTCGCTTATCGCGACCATGTCCAGAACGATGCGATATCCTTCGCGATGAACGATATCCTTCGCGATGAACGGGGGTTACCTGTACATGAAACTGAAATCTCATCGACAGCCATATAATAGCGATTAGAGCGCCATTTTCACTTTCATCCGAAATCATTAATATGCACTTAACATGATGGATTTTTAGTAGCTGCTGCCTGAAATGTTAATACACTCATCCCTCGATTTACACGGTAGAGAGGTTCCGGGAAATTACCATGTGAATCGAAACCAACAACTTATGAAGAAAAGGAGAATAGGGTACGAAAGAATTCTCGTTATGAATAAAATTTACATTAAAAGTTTTATTTTTACATATTTATATGAAATTTCAGTTAAACAGTAATGATAAGCATTAATGAAACATTATTTGCACTAATTCATATTAGCTTAGATAAATTTCTCATACATATCCTTTTGGCTATGAAAAGTACTAGTTTTTAATGCAGACGTAGACTATTGAATTTGAAGAGGTAATTTGAAAAAGGATACTTATGAAATGATTAAAATTTAGTAATTAAGCATTTTTACCAACAGTTATTGCGTTATTTTGCAAAATTAATATTTTTATGATATTTTACGAAACAGTGAACTTACGAATCACCTGTGTTTAGCATATACATTGAAAGCATAATTTATTATGCACACGGCACCCATTCACAAACCTGCCCTACTCTGTGACAGTAATGTGGCCAGCCTAAACCCTATGCAGGCTATAAATAGATCAAATACCCACCTGCTGTATAGCGCACCTGGGACTGTTTTGATGGGTAAACACGGCGACCTGAGCGACTTCCACGTGGGTAGGTAATTAGTGCGAAGAAGATGTGGTGCTCGATATTTATGGCTGCCAAAAGTCGGGGATTTCCAACTGTGACCATCTCACGTGTGTCTCAGAATTAGAATTAGAAAAGTAGAAAAGTTATTTCTACTTCAAAACCTGGGAAACCTGCAGCCACCAGGAAAAATGTAGTTATAACTAGGCTGTTGATGTTCGAGGTGAGCATTGCCTCACCTGCATCCTAACGTTAAAATGCAAGGCCATAGGGCAGATAATAATGTTGACATTCAACAAGGTTTCGAAGGTTTGTGCAAAAGCCATTCAATGTATGGTGGCACGACTGGGCTATGGCAGCTGATGCCCACTTCAAGTATTCTTGTTAACAGCATGTCACCGTGCTTTGAGGTTGCAGTGGGTGAAAGGAAATCGCCAATGGATCATGGAAGACTGGAAATGGGTACTTCATCCGACGAATCGAGGTTCAAACTACAACATGCTGACGGCAGGATGCGAATGTTGTGTAAGCCACAGGATACCATGGACTCCAATTGTTAAGGTGGAGTGTTGAAAGCCGGTAGATGCGTGTTAACATGGGCCCCCTTGGGGGTCCTTCTATCTATTGTGATCACCATTATTGCAAACGTCTATGTTGACACATCTGCCGACCACCTATACCTTTTCATGGTTATCCATTTTCCACAGCAGGATGCCTTCTTTAAACAAGACAATGACCATGTCATCGCTGCCATTTGGCAAAAAAACTAGTTGGAGGAGCATTTTAGTGAGTTCCCAACCCTCGAATGGCCCTCTCACTCTTCGGATTTGAACCCTATTGAGCATCTGTAGGAAGAAGTGGAGCGATGCATTCTAGTCCGAAACCCACCACCGGGAACTCTCGGTCTTTATGGATGTCTGTCCTGGAATAATGGAATTATCGGCAGCAATACCACCCAAACATTTCCAACACCTGGTAGAGTCCATGCAATTGACATAGCATTGATAGAGTGCAATAACGCTACCATGGCATTGTAGAGTTAATGAATTACTGCTGTTGGGAGGGCTAAAGGCAGACCCACACGTTATTAGGTGGGTGTGTATAATAAATTGTCCTTTCAGAGTATAGTACCCTACAGATTTTAATTATTAATTTTTATTAATTAAATTTGTTGCTAAAAAAACGGTTTTTGCTACTCTGAAAACTTCAGTAAAAATATGATCTGGTTGCCGATTCAAAACATTTTTCATTTCATTAAGATGTCGCCAGACAGGCTGCATTACAATGGCAAGAATAAAACGTTAACGAAATAATATAAATATACCTATTACAGAGGACAATTTTGTTAGCAGAGAAATTTACCATTATCTATTTATTCTTGAAAATAAATTATATCTATTAAAATATTTAGTAGAATTTTACTTTGGGATAACCGTCTAATAATCTCTCTTTGACGCTATACTACTGCTATAATACTTCATAATATTATGAATTTTAATAGAAAATCTTAAGCGTGTGCTTAAAAGAATGTTTTTCAACAAAATTTATGAATGAACTAATTTATTACAAAAGTATAAAAGTATATAAATTAATTCATTCATAAAAAAATTCAACTGACACAAATCCTTGTCTTCATCAGTATGAAGCTAAACCATCAAAATAATATTTCACATTATCATTAAATAGTCGTATTACAATTCTTACAGACTCTATTCAAAGCATAAAGGGAAACCTTTTACAACATTCAAAAAGTGACACAATCATCTTTGTGAATAACCTATAGTTACCAAGATTAACCTTACCAATTCTTTCTATTCATTAAGATCACCAAGCATGACTCTTCTTTCTATGAAGAGATGAATGCCAGCCAGCCACTTTCTCGACCTAACATATTGCCTTTTCGGTTTGATTACCAAGACTCTCAAATAATCTTCAATTAGATTAACCTAGTACTAACTCACAAAAAACTTTCAGCCACAACCGAAAACTTTTTTTAATTCATTTTTAAAATACCATTATTGTTTTTCAGGTCTGTCTGTTCCAATATGCTAGTGACGAAATTCTCACGCTGAGGCACAACGCGAGCGTCAGTGACACATCAATCATGGTTCTGTTGTAGTGCGTTCATCTGTCGTAAGAATGTGCATTATATCTATATACATAAAAAAAAAGATCTCAATCATTACCGTGTGAAACCGAGTCTATCACTGTGTAAGTCGAAACTGGTTGCATTTTAACCTTGTAAAACCGAGTCTATCACTGTGTAAGTCGAAACTGATTGCATTTTGTTGGCCTTGTAAAACCGAGTCTATCACCTTGTAAATCGAAAGTGGTTGCATTTTCTTGGCCGTGTAAACCGTTAACCGTGTAAACTGAGTCGGTGTGAATCGAGGGATAGGTCTACTTATTTTCTCGAATACTAAAACCTTGGTGTTCTTTTAAACTATTACCGTACATTTATTAAAAAAATATAAGTTTCATTAATACTGTACTTATTACTTTAGACAGCTCTTTTAGGGAAGCCATATTTGCGATGACTTCATCACATTGCACTGTGACTCTTAAAATAACTTCATGTTTCTTACTGCATCGTAATACTTTCACTACTGCCAACTGAGCTGGTAATATACGCATTTGAATAAATCAATAAAATTATTTAGCTCCATATATTATTAGCAAATAATAAAATATTACTTACCCGAAGGCACCGGAACGATACATCCTCCATTATAATAACAATAGCAGTAAATGGAAGGTAAATATTGTTTACACTGACTCCATTTGGGAGAATTAAGAAACATATATAGTATTACAAACATAAAATTAATTGAATGATTATGTACACCATCACATATAAGAAATAGACTACAGATAAATGAATCCTTTGGCAATCTTGAGATGAAGGGCAAGGAAAAATCTAAAACGGATAGCATTGGAGATATTTATATAAGCCCATCATGCCTCGTAAATGCGTTTTTGGTAAAAATGGCCATGGTAAGAGAGATGACAACTTCCTCATGAAGATCATTCTCGACTCTTGCTATTCTACAAACAAAGAAATGGTATCTGGAATCTCTCCTTACAAACGGGATGTAAATACACAACGGATATTGTCTAGTCCTGCTAATAATTATGCGAACGAAATGATGTTCGGGATTAAAGTATAAGTCCATAGTCTCTGTTGATACGATTTATTGCGAAATCCCATAGTTTTCTTTTGTAAAAGATTTCTGGGTTTTTTCAACACTATTAATATCATTACACACGATACGGGGACCGGAGATGTATTCTAGAATGGGCCAAGCCTATGTGATGAATGCCTCAACAAGGGTGTTGCTGCGGTCCCGCTTCACAGCTGACCAGACCTGGCTTTAACTTGGAAACGGTTGTAGACGATGCGGCATGTGATTGACCCTAACATGGTAAAGGATGAAAATTACTGAGCACACTTGAAGCTTGTCGCGTGGTATTCCGTGCTTAAAATTATGGCGACAAAACACAGTTTCGAATGCATTGACTTTTCTTTTTTCAAATTCAAATTTATTTTCCGAAAGCATTATATATACAATTATTTTACATAAAAATCTTACTAAGCCAAAGTTTATCAGCGAGAATGTATCTCATTTTGAGAGATATTTTCTAGATTGCATCAATATCTTTACATAAAAAAGGAGAAAAAATAGAATAAATGAAAAAAGAAGAACAATACTATATACTTAAAAATACCCGGACAAGTTGCTTTATAAAACAGATATTCGTGCAAATTTTTACTATTATTTTAATTCAGTAATTAGTATTTTAGTGTACATTACAGAAATATTGGGAAGTCTGGCCCCTCTGTTCCCTAATGACGAGTCACCTCTGGTTGCGAGTGAAGCGCAATCTCAAAAATCATCATGAGGAGTATTTTGGGAGAAACGAAATCTTAGAAGTTGTTACTAGAAACACTGTGAAGAGAGGATGTAGGATTCACGTGAAACGTTGTGAGGGAGGTGAGATCCCAAAATTCGTCACGAGTAACATTTTGAGGGAAGCGAGATCTAAGAAGTCGTCACTAGAAGTACTGTGACACAAAACGTTGTGAGGGAAGCGTGACCACAAAATTCGTCACTAGGAGCATTTTGAGGTAAGCGAGATTTTAAAAATCATCAGTAGAAGCACTGTGAGGAAACATAACAATCTTTATGCTAAACTTGAGAGAAACGTGATCTCAAGATTCGTGGTGAGCATTTTGGGGGAAGTGATATCTTAGTAGTCATTACTAGAAGCGCTGTGAAGAAAAGATAACTGTCTTCATATGAAGCACTGAGAGAGAAACAAGACACCTAAATTCGTCACGAAGAGCATTTTGAGGGAAAAGACATCTTAGAAGTCGTCTCTAGAATAATAATCAGGAAAGGGATAACAGTCTTCTCTTGAAGAGTTGTGAGTGAAGCGAGATCTCAAAATTCGTCATGAGGAGCATTTTTAGGGAAACGAGCTCTAAGAAGTAGTGCGAGGAAAGTCGATCAGCAGTCTTTAGAGAGTGAGGGAAGCGAGACCTATTTTTTGTAGGAAATATATCATATACAGGAGGAGGCACCGTTGTTAGGGAAGGGTAACCTCAGCAGATGTCGATGTCTTTCGAATTCGGTTCTCTGTGATTTGTAAACAAATAAACTAACTCCTTCCCTACACAAGGTTGGCAACTGTAATAATAAAAAAGTCTCTTTTTTTTAAATATTCATCTTTCTTTCCTTACTTTTCGAAAATCTTTTCATTTTTCTTTCCCGAAGTGACATCATATTTACCATCTCCACATTTGCAATTTAATAAGAACTGCTTTATTTTGGTTTCAAGCGCCACCAACATCTCATCTTACATTCAGTCGAGAGACTTCCCCATCTGCAGAGCGGGGGTTTGCCTCAACTGAAGTGGGAGAGAAATATTCGAGGCACGCTCAACGCAATGAAGCGTGCCGCGATGGTGCAATGTGCCGGGATATTGAAGCAGGAGATGGAATGCGGAGCTTGCGGCTGCGGTTTGCAAGTCAAGGCTCGGGAAGGAGAAGAGGGAGGCCTTCGGAGAAGTTGTTTATCGACTAGCTGCTGCTACCTAACTAACTAGCGGTGGGTTTGGGACTACGTGCAAACTAACTAGCGGTATTTTTCATTTCGTTATTCGCTCCGTTTGGTCCATTTCAGAGCGGCAACTCTTGCGCGACTCAACTGCCTTTTCTGGGGTTGCATGACGTAGGATATTGCAGTCGAACAACGAGACGAGTGCAGCCAGCGAAGCAGGAAAGGAAGGTGACGGATGCGGAAGCCGAAATCAGTTAGACGATGAAAGACGTTAGTGGATTAGGGGGAGTGGGGGGGGGGAGATTTAGGACATTAAGAAAAAATAAAATATTGATAAGAAAAAAAATAGCGAGGGTAGTAATAAAAAACCGTATGAGTAAACATCTTGTTTATAGAAATGATATACTCTACTTAAATTAATAGTTAAAAACTTAAAATTATTTTTCCTGCTGAATTAATAAAGCGATTTTTTCAATATGATGTTACTGAAGAACGGAATAATTTAATTTAGCTTTCATTTATTATATATTTGAAGATTATTTTTTCTTTAGTTGGTAGTGTACGCTACGGTCAGTATTGCAGAGCGCTACCAAATCATCAAAGAAGTGATAAGCTAAATTAGAAATTCAGTATCTTTAATATATTATTTTTATGGGAACGCGATTGCAGGCAATTAAAGATTAAACCTTTCGTTACAACCACATTCATTCAGAATTAAAATAGTTATGGCAGTTAAATAGTAATATAATAGTATATTACTATTTAAACGCACCATCAATCCTCATTTAAAAGTTCGGTCAAAATGGACTCAAATTGAAAGCATTCTTAAACGTCTAAACTTAAAATTACTAGTCTGCTTACCTGACAAATTGTCATCAACTGTATACTTTAGAGAGTTTAACCTATTTTCCGTGTTGCTTCAATTTAACACTCAAAGGAAGACAAAAAAAAATCAGCCTGTTACGATCGACTCCCGGGAAATCTTCCTCCTTGTTTTCTTTGGTGTGGATGGTGCAGGTTAGAGGTAGGAAGCAGGCGACATAAGTGGTGGTAACCCATGATACTCTTCACGTCAAAAGCTTTTATAAATCGTTATACTCGGCAATCACTTAAACATTGTACGTTTTTGTACATTGCTTTATTTCGGGGGAGGGCTAATGTTTTTAGAGCCCAAACTTTTACGTTGCTTTAAATTCCGATAAGAAGACGCTGCATGTTGTTCCGTTGTTTTGGGTGGTGGTGGGGGGCAGAAAGTTGTTATAATCCTTTGCTAAACTTTGTGTTTTAAATTATGAAAAGGTGAAACTATATACCAAATAGGGTTGTCGTAGCTCGTACCGTTTAGGAGGCATTTTCATGTTCTTTTGGCGGGAGAAAAGAAGAAGTTTGGGGGCTCCCCCAAACTTCTTTCCTCCCGCCAAAAGAACATGAAAATGAAAGAAGTTTGGGGTCTCCCCCAAACTTCTTTCCTCCCGCCAAAAGAAGTTTGGGGTCAATGAGTAACTGAAGCTTTCTTCTTTGGCGCAGGAATCACGATCCAAAATGGGGCTGCGATAGCTTCAGAGGTCTCCAAATGAAAAGCAAACAGACAGATAAACACAACTTTCGAAATTATGCGTACGATATTAGTAAACCGTTTGACGTCATAATAATGGAAGTGTATTTTCTATTAGTTTTTGCGATGAATGGCGACCTTTGCTTTTAAGTAATCAGCTTCCGTGACTGAATACAACATTGCTGAAAATCAAGATATAGATCGACTTGATTCAGATCTTTAATTTACCATCGCTCTCATTCCCATAAAAAGTTTCTTCTTAAGGGTGTGCAGTTTCTAATTCTCCGTTTCATTGGCGAACATGTACTTTTGTATTGACTTAATAAGTCTCATTATAAGTGGGAACAACTACGTGGACCTGTTAGGTGAAGAAAAGCTGTAAACATTTTTGCAAAGTAAGTCATTCCTTTTTATCCAAAATTGGCATATTGTTTGAAATTCTTTTAGTAACAGAGTAAAACCTTAATACGCGAAATTACAATTAGAACAACATCTGTTACGATGAAATCAAACAGGAAAATGTTGTCTCATTCAGTGAAAAATTTTAATATAAATGATGAAATACAAGGTGATCGAAAAGTCATGCACCCATTTCCTGAATCACGCTCTATTTGTCCAAAAAACACATTAAAATCGGAAAACAAAAACAAAATACTATTTTCACTGTTTTTTTTATTTATTTAACATTGCACCCTCTGGGGTGTTAGTTGTACACTTCTTACTCCAAAGCAATGGAAAAAAAGAAATACGAATAATATGGTTATGCAATAATAGCATTACATTAATACATAGAGGAATATACAATGTGCATTTCTTATATAAGTGACACATATGGACTAATGAAGAAAATTAGAGAATATGTTTTGGCTGAATAAGATATTTAGCTCCTACAGATATTTAAAAAAAATCGAAATCCAAAACTATATTCTATGATATAGCATTGATTCTCTAAGGAAATCACTTAAAAGTTGTTAGATAAACAATGTCAGAAATATCATCACGCAAGTGCATTCATTCTTTTCTTCGTGTTTAACACACCCTGGTGAAGAGTATCTTCAGTGGTGCTTGAAAGGAAACGGTTCACCAGACAGGATACTGCCAATTTGTTTGGTATAATAGAACTTTTGAAATGAATCCCTAAACTCATTGTCGAAAGGTGAGTAAGGATGAAGCGATGCCAGATAATGTTCGACAATGAACCCTCGTTGCACTTGTGAAAAACACATTCGCGCTTCGATTGTTGAAACATAACTGGAGCGAGTCTGTTAGAAAATCCCTTGACCTGCGTTGGTTCTTCTGCACTGGTTTAGTAACAAGTATATATATGTTTATGAATCCAGTTAAATTGTATTTAGTTTCAACCATCAATACATATTTTAATATGTGTTGCATGACTTTTCGATCATTCTGCCTAAAGGCCTGTAAACAGCGATTGCAGTAAAGGCTGATTCATTTGGTGATAAAAGTGATAAATCAAGAATGAAAATCTGATTAACACTTCTGCATAAAATTTCTGTTTAACGGTCTGCCAAATGTATTTCCGAAAATCGCCACATACCACTTCGAGAGATTTCAATTCCTCAATGAGTTGTATTCAGGCGAAGCAACTGCAGTGTGGATTGTTTCCTAAAGTGCATTGTTTCAGAAAAATATTATTTAAGATGTTGGGGAGTTATGACTCAGAACAATGACTATTATCCTAAATAATGGGATGAAACGGAGGGAGAAATTATGTTTCGAAACGGCGCTTCGGCCCGATTTAGCGAAGTAACTAAAAAAGTTTCTCTACATCAAGCCCGAAGAGATTTTGTTATACATTAAATAAGTATAGAGGAAAACTTGTCATTCGCCGGGAGGATCCGAACCCACGACTTCCTGATAACATGTCAAAAGCCATAACCAAGTCTCTCTATTAGTGGATTTAAGCATTATATCACAGAATCATTCATTAGAGTTTATTTGGCTTTAATTGAAGAATTAGCTCTAGAAGGCACCTTTCAGGTCAGTGCACACGCCTAGCTACAATAATAGGCATGGTACTGTTTTCAGCCAACATGCCTTTATCAAGCGTAATGTATTAAATAACAGAGAGAATGACAGATAAGCACCTGTAAGTGACACACATTAAATAAGTATAAAGGAAAAACTGAGTAAGTATACTGAATATAGGATATTTTAAAACAATGGCAATATTTCCTCTACACTTATTTAATGTATGTCCTGTATGTATGCTAATTTTTCTCTATTCCAGCGGTTCTTAAACTTTTATCCTTCACGTACCCCCTGGAAATGTGTATGCAACTGGCGTACCCCTTGTATAGATCGATAAACTATAGATATAGTTTAACAATGAGAATAAAATATATATATATATATCTGGCGATTTTTGAGCTCTCACGGTGTACCCATCTTTGAGAACCCCTCTCTGTTCTACAAATGTTTACTGTGATTGTCTATTTTTAAACATTTGTGTTAGGTAAATAGGTTGCAAAATTTAGAACTCAATAACTTTTAAAATAAGTTTTTACGAAAAATGTGATAGATGATAAATTAAAGATCTCAATCTATTCAACATTTTGAGTTTCAAGAATACGTTTTAGGTATTTAAAAAATAAGATAACGAACTCTAGAACTCTAGATTAGCAGTGCCATCTAGAGTAATTGATACGATAAGTTAAACACTTAACGAGTGTTTAAATTAATCTCTCATTTGTTGTTAAACGTTTCAGGCTCCCGATCTCTCTAAATCTGAAGAAATATCGTTGAAAATTCAGATTAGATAGATTTGATTCAGATTTTCATCTTCAGATACACTTTCCATAAAAAACAATCATCAATTTACTGAGCTCCGAATATTACTCTCTATGAGATAATACTCCAGCATCATTTACTTCAGCAACATCGGGATGCAGCTGGCTATACCGGATGATGGATTTTTCTCGATCCCTCGATTGTCCATTTCACTTTCTTTATCAGCAAGTAAAAACAAATCGTCCAGTGGTATATTGCAATTTTAACTCGTTTTCAATTATTTTGCTTTTAGAGAGAAATAGAAAATTCTCTTTGGTATCGATTGGAATTGGCGAAATATTAAGATTCGAATTTTCCGAATCGCACAGTAGTCATGTCGCTGTCTAGAGGTCAAAATGTTTGAAAAATGGCCAAATGCTAAGCGAATATCGCAATCTATTTATGCCAGAAATCTGAAATTTTATTGGTGATGTGTGAGGGTCAGTTGACTTACACTGACAGCAACAATTGGCTCTCTTAGACCCAGGAGGTGGGAGTCTTTCAAGTTTTAAGAGATAAATGAAGAATTATTTTTGTGTTTTATAATTACTAACAAAATAATAATATTTGCATTTTTCCAATCATCGTCATTTCGAATTTCCACTGTTAGAGGGCCCTAAATTCAGAAAATGAAAAACTTCATTTTGCTTGAAAAAGAACATCCCATATTCGCCAGTGGCGATCTGTTTTCTTCTAACTGTTATAAGAGAAATATAAAAATATTTAGGGTTGATACAAACGAAATATTAGGATTCTCCTTTTACGAATCCTCCAATATTTTTAATTTCTACCATTAAAATCCCTAAGTTGGAAAACGAAAAATTTTAAAAGGATATTGCAAACAATCTATTTATACCAAAGATTTGAAATTTTAAGATTTACAGTGATAGGGGTTTGCATGGAGAACAGCGATTCTCCTCCCTGCAACCTCCATGGAAGTGCTGAAACACAAACATTTCACCCCTAGAGATAAATCGAAAATTTCGTCTTCGAATGATTAACTATTAAATATTAGGATTTGCATCTTCTCTATCATCTAATATCCTAATTTCCACCTTTAGAGGCTGCTAATGTCGTGAAATGAACTACATTCTCTTTCAAAAGGAGAGTTCCATATTCGCCAGGTAATTTAAAAAGCGTAGTACAGCACTTGAACCTTACAGTACTAAATTTGAAGTGCTGAACTTAGTTACAGTACTTTAAAAGTACAATACGTGAACCTTTGTTTTTTAAAAAAGGGAAGAAGGTACTTCCTTACAGAAAGGACGGAAATAACCTAGAAGTCATATTAGATTTGTTTGTGTGTGTCGTTTTTCTGCTGAGGTCCTGCCATCCTTTCAGATCTCCTTCTGTGGCATATAAACTGACAGGCTCCTGTCAGACCTCTGTGGCAAGCAGCTGCTTGAGGGGGTATTTATTATTTTTCTTTTTATATACGGTTTTTCAGTATTGCTTTTCTACGTGCTTTTTTTTTTTACATAAAATGAATTGTTGCTGAAATGTAAAATAGGCAGAAGTGAATAAATCTGCAGAAATATTCTCCCGAGGGCATAAGTTTATTAAATACGGTAGTAGCTTTTATTTTATTTTTTTTATTTGATAAAAGTACCGAACAATGAATTTTCCGGACCACAGATTACCTGACTAAAGTCGCCTGAATGCATCAGAAACATAAACTTAACAGATACTGTTCATAAAGTGCCCATGGTGTGCATTAATCTTAAGCAGTCTGTAAATGGTAGCTAGGTAGTCACTGCAAGGAGAGCTATGCACCAATCCCCTATGATGATGCATAGAACTGACCAGGCCTAGCACCTAATGTCCTACCCCGCCTTCTCGTGGTGCAGGCCATTAGTGCAAGAGATATTCTCTTGTGGAAGGGTACGGAAGGCGAGGGCGGCCAGATTATTGTGGCCTACTGATCAGGACAACTATGGCTACTTTTCTTTTTTTTCTATCCTGAAGAGGAGTGGTCAACCACAGAGCGTCCTGGTGTTGACCATATAAACCTACTGGACTGAAATATGGATCTGAGCTAGATTATGGATCCTGAATTTGCTGCACTGGTGGGCTTCTGTGGAGGGAAAAATTTTCGCTGTGTTTTCTGTTTGTTTGCGGGTTGACAGCCCCAAGTGAATAGATTCACAGGATATGCTTTATCAGCTGCTGGTTAATCCTGAGCAGAGGTCATCGCAAGCACCTGAACTTTTGCTTCTACGAGCGTCATCAAATTATACATTGGAGGAAGTCTTCCAGTGTAGATGGCTTCAGCCTTTAGTGGTGGGGGAACGGGTCTTTGCCCCATGCCTGCAATTAGGGCGCTATTTAATATTGTCGGCATTTCCTCCCTCAACAAACATAGTTTCTTTAAACATCCCACTAACAATTTTCTCTCAATAGATAGTTGGAATGTCAGGACTCTGCACAGAATATATTCTCCTAATGTCCTCACACAAGAATTCCACAATTATAATTTAGATATAATCGGCTTGCAAGAGACCAGATGGACAGATAAAGGTCAGATTCTTTAAAATAATCTTAAATTTCTCTTTTCTGGGAGGGAAGATAATAAGCATCTCCAAGGCGTAGGTCTGCTACTCAGCAGGCACGCAAGTGATGCTCTTCTAGGATATGAGTGCATTAATGAAAGTTTTCTTACAGTAAAATTTCAGATAAGTATTAAGGACTTGAATGTTAACTGTTGTTATGGCCCCACTGAGGACCACATAATGAAATCTCTCTATAATAGCGCTGAGTCGTGTGTGAGAGTTAGCGACGCTTGTAGTAATTGTCTCCTTTTCTCTTTAGTTTGGTTATTGATTATGTTATGAGAAATTCACTTCAATGGAAAGATTTTGGCCTTAAATGGTGTGGAGATACGAAAATTTCTGATTTAGATAATTATGTTGATTTAGCCCTTTTGGCAAATGATGTTCATGAGATGAACTCTTTCATTCGAGCTGTTGATGAGACTGGTAGTAGAGTAGGTTTGGTTATAAACAGAGAGAAAACTAAAGTGATGGCAATTCATCAGGCAGGCTGTGATTCAGTTAATCTGAATGATTGCAGTCTTGAGCAGGTGTCACAGTTTAATTATCTTGGGAGCTATGTAAGAGATACTGGTGATGTGCGGCATGACATTAACAGACAAATAGGGATTGCTGCAGGGATTTTTAAGAATCTATGGAGAGTGTGGAGAAATAGGCGTATACACCTAAAGACTAAAATTAGACTGTATAATAGTTTGGTTCTTTCTAGGGTTAGTTATGGTAGTGAAACCTGGACACTTTGTAAACAAGATAACTGGAAACTAGATGCTTTTGATTCCAGATGCTTACACAGTATCTTTGGCATTAGGTGGTTCAACTTTGTAACTAATGATGAGGTTAGACAAAGGAGTTTGCAACCTCCTTTAAGCAGCATATTGTGTAGAGAGAGACTCCGTTGGTTTGGCCATGTTGCCCGTATGAATAATTATAAATTGGCGAATAGGGTTATGAATAGTGTGCCTAAAGGCTTCAGAAAGAGAGGGAGACCTAGTATGCGGTGGGCAGAAAATTTTCAAACAGGACCTTGTTAGAATTGGTGTGCAGTGGCTAGATGCAGCAGATGTAGCGCAGGACAGATATGCTTGGAGAACTAAACTGCATGGTCTGATTTGACCTCCGTAGCCCATGACTGCTTGATGATGATGATGAGAACGATGACGATAAATCTAAAGAATGTAAAACAAAAATTTTGATATGTTGAAATTTCAAGAATTCCACATAAACAAAAATATTTCGACGAAATATTGTCATTAATATGGAATTCTCGTAATTTTATGTTGTGATAAAAATATTAACACCCACAAAGCAAAAAAAAGAAAAATGTTAAAATATCCAGTGTCTAGTAGATATGTATCTGATGGCTCTGGCATGCCTCGCATACGTCTTTTGCAGCAGCCACAGCCAAGAAAAAGGATTTTAACCTTTATTTTGCTGGGCTGGTGCTCATCCTTTGTGCCTGTAACAGGCAATTAATTTGTGCAGTAAGCAAAGTCTTAGCGAAAAAAACCTCCAGAATCTTGCTACCCGACCTATTGATATAAATGCATATGTCCGTTATATCAGTTTCACCATTTGGAACGTTTCTGTTTTAATAAATTTTGCATTTAATTTTTGAAACATGCTTGAAGTTTTTTCCCCCTTTTTCTCTTTCTTACAAGTACACTGGTTTCCATAAATTAAGGGAAAACAGAAAAACGCGATAATTCGCCAAAAAGAAATGTGCAATCTTCGCCAAACGTGTTCGTGTAACCAGTAAAATAATGCTGAGTGAGCTTATCGTATGCAAATTAGTCTAGGTTGCGTCAATTTGCGCAATCGGATAGCGGGATAAAAACGGGTGTTTTGGAGTGGATCGTTATTTTGTGTTGTAAATGCGAGTAAAGAAATTCGAAATAGCCATTTTGTAGGAATGATCTCTAGACATCATTTGACAAATGAACTGTGGTGGAGAGCTATTAGCCAGCTCGAAGCAAGCCAAAGTCTGTCAGATGTGGCACGATGGCTGAATATGAATCCTTCTGTGGTCCATAGACTGTGGAATCAATTTCTTAGCACGGATTCCGCGTCTCGGAGGTTTAGTCGAGGAAGAGCTAGAGTTACGACCGCTATACAAGATAGCTATCTGCGATTAACAGCACTTAGGAGCAGGATGTCAACTATCTCTCAGCTACGATGCTCTCTCGCCATTGGAAAGGTTGCCATTGGGAAGGTTGTATCAGCTTCTACTGTACATAGAAGGATATATGAGGGAGGTCTGTACACTAGACGGCCAGTAATTTGCATACCCCTTACATGACACCACAGGAGAGAGTGGTTGAATAACATGCACGCATGTTAACTGGACAGAATAGCAATGGAGGTTCGTACTATTCACAAGTCCAGATATTGCTTGCAGAATGATTCCGGACATATTTTGATATGGAGAGAACGAGGTACCCACTATGATCCCAGTAACATCCGTCAAAGAGACAGTTACGGCGGAGGTAGCGTGTGTGTTAGCGGTGACATTTCCTTAGGTGGACGCACAGACCTCTATGTGTTGACGAGTGGGAACCTCAATGCTCTAAGGTAAAGAGATGACATCCTGGACCCTTATATACGTCCTTACGCTGGTGCAATAGGTGAAACATTCATCTTACAAGCTCGTCCACACAGAGCTCGACTAGTGGAACAATACCTTCAAGAGGAGACCATTATGCGCATGGAGTGGCCAGCTCGATCTCCCGACCTAAATCCGATTGAGCATGTGTGGGATGCTCTAGGGAGACGTGTTGCTGCCCTCAACCCGCAACCTGAAACATAGGGGGTAGCTTATTACTGTTTTAAAGGAAAAATGGTCGTTACTCTCTATTGAGCTGATTCACAACATCATAAACGACATTTAACATCGCTGTCTTGGCTGCATTGCTATAAAGGGTGACCACACTCCTTATTATAGAACTTTGCCCATTGCATTCTGACACCTCAGTTTTGGACAAGTTCATGTAGGTGTTATTTTTTGACGCAAAATGTTTATAGTGTAAGATATTTTATGCCATTCTGAAACTAGCATTGCAATTCATGTTTCCATCACATTTCATTAAAATCATTCATATAGTTTTTTATCATAATTTTTCTGAGTTTTTCTTATTTTATGGAAACCAGTGTAGTTAGCGTGCTTGGATACTGATCAAAGGGACCTGGGTTCGAGCCCCGTGTAAGCATGGATGTTTGTTTCGTTTTTCTATCATGGTCCCGCCACCCTCACGGCACCTCTTGATTTCAAGCTGGTCACTACGACCCCTCTTTGATCTGGAACGCGGCACCGGATTCGAAATTTCCTCTCTTTTGTGAGTTGCACTGCCCGAAGTAGCCCTCTTCACCAATTTTTAGCTCTCCAGTACTGGTATAGGGAATCTGACCTTTGACTTCAAAGGACCCATCGTATCCAAAATATCTCACATTTCCCAGATCTACCACTGAAAATACCCTCAGGAAACAATTTTTAGTTCTCTAGCACCGATAGGTCTCAATTTGACGTTTGACCTCAAAAGGACCCTCGGGATCCAAAATTTCGTAACTTTTTCGAGACCTACAACCCGAAACACTCCCAGACACCAATTTTCAAGTTTCTAGCACTTGCAGCTAGAAGTTTAACCTCTGCGTTTAACCTCTACGTGACCTCCACTTGACCTCAACGGACCCTCGGAGGTCAGATTTCAGATTTTTCCCGAGTTCATCGACCCGGATTACCCCCACATGCAGATTTTCAGAGCTCTACCATTTCTACGTCATAGTGAGTTAGGTAATCCCGTGTACTAATACGGGATTAATAATATAATAATTAAAAATTTTTTGACGAAACTTACAAACTAAAAATTCAAACATAACAAAAATCCAAGACTTCAAAACTAAGGATATTACAAATTGCCAAATTTTCGAAATAATTACGGGAAACATACCTCCGAATATCAAGTACCACTTATATTTAATGCTATTCCAAAAGAATTACTAAATATAGATTCTTTTAGAAGACCAAAAATGGAATTAAAAAAATATTTGGTATTTTCTAGTTAGCTGATTATTATGTGTTGTGTTTTGTGGATTTATTTGATGTTAACTATTTTTGTGGCTGAATGACCTATGTTAAATATAATTTATTCATTTTCCTGCAGATAAGCTATTTAGCTTTGCGGGTCAAATTGTAAATGTATTTGTATTCTCTACTCTTATGAATAAAAATTATATTCTTTAAAAAAAAATCAGAGTCAGCAACTCACAATCATCTATATACAGTATATGACACTGAACTAGAAATCAAGATTAGAAATCACCAATTCATAGTTAGAATGCATCACAGTTAGAAGTGCGTGATCCCCTGCCAGTCAGTCGTCAGTCAATCACTCACAATCGTCTTTAGATTAAGTTGGGTTGTTGGGTTGTTTTACCTCTGAGCGGCACTTTTTTGCACACCATGGGCTAAATGGCCAGGTCACATGGACCCCGAAGGCTCAGAGAAGGTTGGGGGAGGGGGCCCACTGGAACAGCTGTTGGGAGACAGATGGTAGCCTCCCGTCAAGGCCATCCAGCGTGTTCTTTACGTGCATAGTGCATGGCTGTTCTGCACACGGGGCCACGGCTTTACGTCCCAACCGACGGACGGCGGCCTTTCCAAGCCCATCAGTGTCCCCTACTGACCGTGGGCAGGGCGGGGAATTTTGCGGAGATAAATCTCAACGCTGACCCAGCTGGGACTCGAACCTGGGAACTACAGATTACGAGTCTGGCGCGCTACCGACTGAGCCACTCCCACCCCCCTTTAGATTAAGGAAGAAGCCTAATTGCACAACCAAGTCTGTGGCATATTGAGATGAATTTTCGATGGCAATGTTTAAAATTTTAGTTGTTAAAATGGAATTTTCTTCATCTTGTGCCCCGAAGACGAGTAGGTACTTTGCTGGTCCAAATAATCTTTTTTGCAATTAACATTAACGAGAAAGAATAAAGATTATTATTTTAGATTTCGAGTCAGCAGTTGAAAGTACACTTACAGAGCAAAATCTGGAAGAGATAATTTCAGATACTAATTGGATTGTTTAAGTAACTGAAATGTCCATTACTGCTGCTGCAATTCTTATGAAATGCTACGAACAGCTTATGGGGTGAGGATGAGGATCTGTTCAGAGTACAAACATTTCGATGGTATAAGCATTTTCAAGAGGGCAGGGGGATGCGGAAGATGATCCTCGCAGTGGACGACTGAAAACGACGTGCAAGCAAGAACTGGTGAGCAAGGTGAACATTTCACTTGCAAGAGACCATTTCCCCAGAGATTGACACTTAGAATGATGACAGCTGAATGTAATGGAAATAAGGAATCGATAAAGGCGATAATTATGATGACTCTGGTTTTCATGACATGAAACGTAAGAACCTTTCTAGCCGGAAAAAGTTGATATGCTCAACCTTCCGTCCCAATCGCAGTATTTCCCCGATCTGGCCCCAGCAGACAATCTTTCGTTTCCCGAGTTGAAATTGAGGTTGAAAGGTACCGTCAATGACATTCAGAAGAATTTGATGGTAGAATCGAATACCATCACAGCAGAAAGGTTCTCCAAATCTTTCCAAATTTTATATCAGCACTGTGATAAGGGTATTCAGTCCCTCTGGGACTATTTTTGAGGGAAACGGTTAATAAATACGTTATCCTACACATCGTTGATTCTATGCTTTATTTCAGTTTCATTACTTTCTTGCTTTATGGTGTATGTGGCAACGGCCAAAATAAGTAATCGTTGTTTTTAGGTTCGTCATATCACCCACAAACCCTAACTATTGAATGGATAAGGGGCGGGGCTCAGTCGGTAGCGTGCCAGGTTCGTAATCTGTAGTTCACAGGTTCGAGTCCCAGCTGGGTCAGCGTTGAGACTTATCTCCACAAAATTCTCCCGCCCTGCCCACGGTCAGTAGGAGACACCGATGGGCTTGGAAAAGCCGCCGTCCACCGGATGGGACGTTAAGCCATGGCCCCGTGTGCAGAACAGCCATGCACTATGCACGTTAAGAATACGCTGGATGGCCTTGACGGGAGGCTATCATCTGTCTCCCAACAACTGTTCCAGTGGGTCCCCAACCTTCTCTGAGCCTTCGGGGTCCATGTGACCTGGCCATTTAGCCAGGTCATATGGACAAAGTGCCGCTCAGAGGTAAAACAACCCAACTTGAATATAATCAGGAAGCCCATATTCAGAGAATTACTTGGCTAACCTATATAATTCTCTGAATTTAAATCTTAGAAACTTACTTTTAAAACCTTTACAGATAATTCTTTGGCAATTGCGTACATTCTTTTGCTCCAAATGTAAAGCTCTTTGTCATCGATAGAACTTGGATGCAATGTTTGATTTATTTTTGGAACATCTATTCAAGTAACACCATGTTTGTTGATATTTATCGCCTAAGAATTGTACACGAAATCTGATTTCAATTACAGAAGTAAAAATGAAATATTTTATACTCAGTTTGCACGAATGACGTAAATGATGAATGTTAGAGAGAATGAATAAACATGAAACGCATCATTTGACTAGAAAGTGCATTCACTTGTGATGAAATACTCTTCCTCAAAGACAAGAGTAATGCTATTTTCCAAATTAAGTCTAATTTATCGGTGGAAATTCATATCAGTGGAAGATTTGAGAACTGCGAAGTTTACTAGTACCTATCGAATCCAGAGGTAATTTTTCCATACCATTCACCTCTTATCTCTTTGGGGTGGTTGAGGTTCCACCAAAATTTTGAATTTCTGGCATGTCCCAGTTTTATAGCTGTCTAGCGGTATAAATTAAAGAAAAATTGGAAAACACGAGTCTTAAAACTACCTTAAACCTACCTCTTAAACCTATCTAAATCAAAAATAAGCGTTTTGTTTTTTTCTTAAAAACAAAAAAGTCGAACGTTTACAGAAATGAACAGGTAAACGGAAACGGCAAAATGAAAACGAGCTAATATGGAATGATGAAATAGATAAAATAGGAACTTGAAATTAAAACATCCAGAAAGTTTAAATATTTGTGACTTCTATGAAAAGAATCATGTTTCAAGCATAGACATAACTGCAACAACAATGTTTCACTCCAAAACCAAACTGATGTAATCCAAAAAATACGCTTTTTTTGGTAAGTAAATAATTTCATAGCTACGAAGCAGTTTTTATTTATTTTCATTTAGTGTCCATCAATAAGAAAACAAATTGTGTCAGTCTGCTCCCCATCGGAATTTTCAGAGAAATCCGAAAAATTACTTGCCTAGTGGTTTATAGGGAGCTAGCGACTGCTCCAGGAAGGCAACCTTTGTATGTTGTGTTAGCTGTATCTGAGACAGTGGTAAGCTGTGACTTTGGTGTTAGTAGGGCATGCCTTTGCATGAGAAGGCTTCTAGCAGCTGGGAGGAGCTTCCAGGATTCTTCTCTGTCCTATGTCTCCAAATGAAAAACTTAATAAATTGAAAAAAAGTGTTTTCTACTTAGGACAATTTCGTTGTGGGTTCGAGAGAAAACTTTTTCAAGGTGACTCTTTTTAGACATTCTCGCATTTTCAGTGATCCACGACCTAAATATAATGATAATAATAATAAGTTTATTTCCGAATTCATTTATAAAAATTTTACGCCAAAAATATACAATCAAATTATGAATGAAAAGAACAAGAAGAAAATAAAAATTAAAACGACAAAACAAAATCTAATTTTGGCATCTACCAAATATTTCTAAGGGGTCTAACAAACCTGTACCTGTAATTAAATAAGCTACAGAGAAGTAGGCAAAGTCAGTGGAATAACTAAAATTCTACTATTTAATTACCTTAAACCAGATTTCAAAATCATCTCTCTTATTTAAGTATTCCCTTAGTTAATGCTCAGATGTGTAATACATTCATGAGCTTTTAAATATTCCAGCCACTTACTTGTTGTAGAGAACTATATCGGGCAACCATATTTGTTCTGCAGGGACATACATGTACTGGACGCCGCCATACTCTTGTGGATCCCATTTTAATTTGTTGTCCGTCCATTCCTAAAGATCGATTTACAGAAAGGAAAAGCCATTTAATTTTCAAGTCTTTTGTCGTACAAATCTATGAAAAACTACACAATGAGATATTTTACAATTGCATTTCTAATCATTATCAGGATTCCTTTCAGTGAGACATCTTTTCAGAAATCATCGAAAAACATTTGTAGATGTTGAAGAAAGATTTAGGAAAAATATTTTCTTTGTCAATTAACTTTCCCTTGAATTGCTTCTCTCATAACAACTGGAATCAGAAGCAAAACAAAACAAAAAATGCAAGTTTGCTCTTGTTAATTAAGTTTGTCCTCTTAATGGAATGCTGTAACTAAAATGTGTCGAAAGCGAAAAAGAAACAACAACAAAAAAATGTTTCCATAATTGTTGCCAGTTCTGATTTATCGGAGCTCCACTGAAGTGAGACGGGAGAGAAGAGAAAAGGAGGAAAGATTTTTCCTTTTTATAAAAGGCACTCAGAAAAAAAAGAAACGAATCCATTTTTCGTGAACGTGAGACAAAGCAACGAGTTGTCATTGATAATTACGCAGCATCGAATCTCGTCTAAGCAAACGTGCAATCGCTTTGGTGAACGCGAGAGTTGGAATCTGTTGTTTCGAGGTGTTGGGACTCGAATTCAACATCGCGCGCTGTTTTCTCGTGCAGGGAAAAGAGAAGCGCGAATAACACGCTTCATCTCACGAGTTAATGAAGAGCGCTCTCCTTCCTCGAAAAAGAAGAAAACGGGCGCACGTGATATCTCCTCGGCTAATCATCCGAAGGGGTCACGTGGATAAGTAGAAGTCGAGAGGAAATACACATTTGCCGAAACTCATGCAGCGGCCGGAAGAAAAAGAGCAACATGAATCTTTAATTAAACATGCAACGGCTGGCGACAGGAACAGAGAGTAGGGCGCGTGCCATTTGGGGCAAATGATCGCTTCAACCCCTTTGGTCGGCAACAAGCTTTCATCGCGGCAAAAGTTACGAAGTAATTACAGCTTTTATCTTTCTTGGGCATTCGCAATTTTTATTCTGTCTCGAGGACTCCGATGTTGGAGCAACAATTCCACTGATTCGGAAGAAGTTTTTAGCAGAATAAAGTTAGGCACAAATAATATTTATTAACAATATGCAGCAGCGATAATGCCGAAAAACCTGTCACGGCTAAACTGAAAGAGATGGATACGAAGAAACTCAGTCGCGACAACGGGTTCCAGTGCGTCATGCCGTTCCTGAGTTCCCCACCATTCCGTACTTAGAATGAAGTTTCGTATAAGCCTCATCCGATTAACACGGAGGCTGAAAAAAAAATAAAGTGGCTATGGTGACGGAAATTAGCCGGAACGAAGAAACTGTTGCTGTCGAGAGTCAGTGGAAATGAGAAATGAAAAAGAAACGAATACATTTTTCGTGAACGTGAGACAAAGCAACGAGTTGTCATTGATAATTACCCAGCATCGAATCTCGTCTAAGCAAACGTGCAATTGCCGGCGATAATTTTTTTCAGAAATTTTAACTATTGTTTGTTGAAGTCTATTTCCACAGGTAACCTGTGTATTTACTATGAATGGATTTTTAATAGTAAACGCTTGAGCGTGTTTGATCTTCTCATTAACATATAAATCAATAGCATTAATTGGAAAAGTTGCCTCTCCTGAAGTATAGATGGCGCAAGGTCCGCCACATCTCAGTGAAAGATTTATAGGTCTTATTTTGAAAGATTTTCGCGTGGTGTAATGGCAACGCCCTCTAGCATGAATCTGAAGAGTTGCGGGTTCGATTCCCGTCGTGTCGGCGATATTTGTTTTCAGAAATTTTAACTACGAGTCTACTTTTCTTATTGCCTTAAAAAGGGACGTTTAAATTTTCTGATACAAAAACAATATTTTGGAAATCGATTATTCGGTCTCATTAAAATATGATGAGGAGATAGTTATTTAGCAGAGTAGAAATGAGCCTATTTCCCTTATTTAATGCTAATTAAGTACATCGCTGGAGTAATTACATATCCCACTGCTGTTCAGGCAAATTACATGTTTAAATGGATCTTCATTTTTCAATATCACATATCTACACTTTTATTAAATTCTCAATTTTCAAATGACTATCAATCCATTATTTAATCTTTTTTGTTTCCTACTTTAAGTATGAAACAATGGGACATAATTTTAGATACTACTTGAACAGCAACTTCAATTAATGAGAAAAAAAAGAAAAAAACCCAATCCATTCTGAATTTGAAAAAGATAAATTTCTGACTCTGAAGGAGAGCTCAGAATTATCGTTGCTTTTGATTTGACGCAGAACACGATGATTTTAAGTTTTGCTGGCAGCTGAAGGAAAATATTTGTGCGATTGATAATGAGGGTAGTGAGAAAGAGAAACTGAATATGAAAGAGCATGGGGGGGAAGAAAAATTATGCAGTGGGAAGAGGGGGCTAAAATTCGGGAAAAGCAGCATTATTTAACGTGCCGACGATCTCAAAATACGTAATTCGTATACAAACATTCAAAATTAAAATTAATAATGCTAGTTCTTGAAAAGGACTAATATATGATGTCATAACCCCTATTATTACCAGTTGTTGAGAATTAGCTACAAAGTGTTTAAGGGCCACAATATTCTAAAAATATTCCTGATTCTCAGTAAACTACAAATATAAAGTGATTACAGCTTTATTTTTCAGAATATATTTTTAGAAACAATATAACTTAAATATTGTCCAAAAATTAACTTTAAACTTTGAATTTAATTGAATTGAATAAGTTTATTTCATCCAAACGTACATATATTGGTAGATAAAACACAGACAAGTTCACAGGTGAAAAAGGAGAACATAATAAGCCGTAGCTTTTGAATAAATGTTTAATGAAATACACTTAAATTTAAAACATTACAGGTGGCCTTAATTTATACATTTATACACTTATTTGAGCACATGAATTTTTGTGGTCTGACTCTATCATTGACTTGATAATAAGTGTAGTTTATATTTATATTTAAAAGTTCTATATTGTTCCATTGCAGCAGTATCCTCTGGTATCCCGTCATTCCAAATCTTAATGCCAAAGTATCGTATTGATCTCTGGCCTATAGATTTCTTATAAAGGGGCAACATGATCTTGTTCTTAAGTCGAGTATCATAATTGAAAGTCTTCGTTCTTTCTAAGCAGCAGCAAAGTTCCGAGTACTCTATCATTTTATTCTTCACTCTGTATACAAAATTCCCCATAACATACTTGTAAATATTATATATATTTTGTATTCCATTTTCTGCCATCAAGTGTTGTACCGGATTTCTGTAATTTAATCTTAGAATATGTCTCATAATTCTATTTTGCAGACAAAATAAACTATTCAAATTGGATGAACTAGTATCTCCCCAAACACTAATTCCATATATTAAATGTGGGTACACTAATGCATAATATAAAATTATCAAAGTTTGTTAATTTACATATTTTTTAATCCTTCCAATCGATCCTACATTTTTTGAAATAGCAGCTCTTAGCTGGTTAATATGATAATTCCAAGATAAATTAGAATCTACCCAGAGTCCAAGAAATTTATATATTCACATATTTCAATCTTTTGATCATTCATCAAAATATTTATTTCGTTATAATTCAGTTTTTTATTCTTGTTCTTAAAGACCATACACATTGTTTTAGAAATATTTATAGCTAGTTTATTATATGTGATCCACTTATGCATATTTCCAATTAGAGTATTTGTTTCTTCTACTAAAGTTCTTACATCAGTATGGAAACAAATGACATTTATATCATCTGCATACATAACTAGTTTAGCTGCTCCCTTTTGTGATTGATGATCATTTATATACAAAAGGAATAATAAAGGTCCCAGCACAGAACCCTGTGACACTACTCTATTGAATTTGATTTGTTCAGATATAGTCCTATTGACTTGTACAAACGCTGGTCTTTGAAATGGTAGCTTTTAAGTCAATTATTTATTTTCCCTCGAAGCCCATAGTGTCTAATCTTTTCCAAGAGAATTTCATGACCTACACAATCGAATACTTTAGACAAATCTAAATATACAACCAAGCCAACTCGCTGATGTTCAAGATTATTAACAATATAATTATAAGTATCTATAAGAGCACCTTGTGTAGATTTGCCATGATGAAAACCATATTTTTCTGGTATAATTAGCTTTCTGTTTGATATAAATTTATATATATATTTATGCATTCATTTCTAGAAAATCTTGGCGAAAACTGAAAGTAAAGAAATTGGTCTGTAATTCTTTATGTGTTTCAGTATTTTACTCTTGTGAATAGGTATTATTTTTGCTAGTTTCATTTCATTTGGAAAAATTTCCTTCTGAAGTGACAAGTAGAAAATATATATGAGGGGTAACTTAATTTAATTTTTAACATTTTTAATTATATTTATTGAGATATCATCAGGCCCAGAAGAAGTATTAGGTTTCATTATACTTATTTACATGACATATATCATCTTCAGAAAATGGTTCAATATATAAACTATCTGGAAAATTGTATCCATAATATTTATACTGTACTTGATTTTTTGTATTGAAATCAGCTGGTAGATCTTCTGCTATACTTTTAAAATACTGGTTGAAAGCTGTAGCTTTTTGCGCATCGTCTATTAGTACATTTTCAGCCATCTCAATGTCCCCAATTCTAAGATTTTCGTTTTTATTCCGAGAAAATAGGTTATTTATTAGCCTCCATTTCTGTTTCAGCGAGGTATCACCAAGTAAAGTAAATTTAGTTTCATAGTATTTTTGCTTAGCTTCTCTTATTAAATCAGTAACATAATTTCTGCAAAATCTGTGCCTTTCCTTGTCCATTTCATCACTGGAATTCTTATATATTTCAGCAAGTCTGTTTCTTTTTCTAATCTGAGTTTTTATATAATTATTTATCCAAGGAGCATAACCAGGGTGTTGTGATCTCTTCTTTCGAATTCTAGGAAAGCATACATTATATATATCCATAAAGAGTGTAAGAAAGTGATCATATGGCTGGTTCACATCCGTAATCTGTAGTAAATCCTGCCAATTAATATTGCTTATTTTTTCCTGAAAATGTAAAACACACTTATGTGTCATCTTCCTGTAAGTTATGTCATTTTCTAAATGTTTCCTTGAATCTTTATAAATTACGTGGTAGTGGTCAGTTAAATAGATTGTAATATTTTACTTTTCCAATACATATTAGTAATTGCATAATCAAGCAGTGCGCCATACACATTTGTTAATCTAGTTGGTTTGTCATTTGGTGTAATCATGTAAAAATACGAATTAATTAAATCTCTAAAATCCAAAACATTCTTATCTGTACAATTGAGTAGATCTAAATTGTAGTCTTCTACAATTATGACACTCGAATTCGTTTTCTGTAATTTATCAAAATTTGTTTCCATAACTTGTAAAAAATATTCAAAATTACCATCTGGTGGTCGGTACACTACTCCTATCACCATTGTATCAGTCTTAATACAGATCATTTCAATCCTGTTGTGAAGTATCATCAGGGAGTCACATATGTCATGATTAATTCCATTCAATGAATAAATTACTACGCCGCCGCATCTTCTGTTGATTCTTCCTAGATTGGCAGACTGATATCCTTCTATATGTAACGACTCACCATTTTCTAACCAAGTTTCTGAAAATGCCAAAAAAATTGAACTGATGTCCCACGATTTCCAGTGTAGACAAAATTCCATCTGAGTTTGCTTTTAAGCTTCTAGAATTCATTTAAAATAAAGCTGAGGTTCTTCTACAGCAGGTCATCACTCTATTTCAATACTCCAAAGATATATACACATCATCCTCCATGTTGACAAGTAAAGTTAGTCTTCACCAATTTACTTATTTATTTTTAAATCTTATCCAAGTCTGATTCGTCACTAATCTGGATACATTGGTCGCCTTCATTTTTTCTTAAAAATATTCGTCCGTTTCTTGTCCAGATGAACCTGTATCCTTTAGCAAATTTTAGTTTCCTTGCTTTATGAAACAAATCTCTATAAAATTGTGTAAGCTGTTCATTGATGTATATATCATACTTTTCATTAACTATTCCAGCTTCATATGTATTTAGTTTTTTTCTAAGTTTCATTTTGTCTAATAGATCATTTCTAATTCTTTGATTACTGAAATTTACAACTTTTGGGCGAGGTTTCTTATTCTTCCTGTCTTTATTATTACCCACTCTATAGTTGGAGCTGATATCATTAGGGCAAATTTCGACTTCTAAAGCTGTGGCAATTCTATTTACCAGCATAGAAGTATCTTCCATTTGGAATTCTGGGACTCCCACAATCTCAACATTTCTTTTACAATTAAATTGTTCAAGATCGTTAATTCTAGTTGTTAGATTCTGAACTTCTAAATCCATTTCCCTTTTTTGGATTTTCAGGGTTTCATTTTCTTTTTTACAATAAGACAGCTCATTCAATATCAAATCCATTTCCGTAATGATCCCATCATATCTTTTGCTCAAAAAATCTAGACTTTGTTCAATATCCTTTATCAAAGCTGTGTCTTTTTTATATCGGTTATACTACGCATAATTAAGTCAACATCTCTCATTACTTCAGGATTATCAGAGTTTTGCTCTACATCCGAGACGTACTCTCATTAGACTTAACGTATTCTTGCCGGTCCAAACATTTTCGATTATTTGAGTTCTTATTTTTTACAGTTTGTATGCATTTCCATTTACCGACTCTTTCGGAAGACATCTTTCGAAAATTCGTTTCCAGTAGGCCAGCACAAGCGTAATGAAATTTCTTGCCACAATAAGCAGTACATTTTATTTCCACAATAAGTATCACCCGATCAGCGCACTTTCCGCACGTGGCAGCCATCTCGCACCTCCGAATCTTAGCACGAGAATCTATTGTACAGCTCCGGGAGGAACACTCCAAATTGCAGCGGGTGTCAAATGCTTTCTAGGGGTGGGGAAGAGGTCGCAGTAGAGACAATGATGGAGAGCAGAGGCGGATCAAGTGGGTGTCGGACCTGGAGGCCGCCAGGGGCCCCGAGCTGGAAGGGGGCCCCGTAATCGTTCGGGCTGAAAGCTTTTCTCTTATTAAAGAAAGCTGATCAATCAATTGTTTATTAAAGTAACGCAAGAAAAAAAAACAAACAATAACGTTATCTGTCAATCTATTTTGCTTAGAAATAACAAATCGAGAACGAAAATAATTACATTATTAAATTTTGTTACATTCTTTAAAAGAATATAATGAAATTTAATTCCTTTCTCCTTTCCTTTTTCATTTGTTTAGAATTTAATATCTTTTGTGTTTGACGGCCGGCCAAACACAAAATTTTGTTTGCCTTTAGCCGACAAACTCAAAAGCCGTCAATGACGGTTAGTGCTATAGTTAGTATTCTGCTAGATTCCGTCACTGCAGCTTGTGCTCGTGTCGCATGTGATTTTAATCAATTTTTGTTTTTTGTGAATAAAAAATAAATTTCATTGTTCATATTCTATATTTGTAAAATTTTTATTGGTAATATAAAGATTCGTAATAATATTTAAATATCATTTGTGAATGAGATAAAGTTTCAACTTAATTACAATTTACAAAAATTATCAAATATAGGATGCTATTTTTTACGGGAAAATAATTTCTAACTCTCATATTTAAACGTTCCTGCAATTTAGTTTATTTTTGCTTGCGGAAGAAAAAAACATGTGTTATTCTTTATAGATTTATCCGTTCGCGAAAGATATTTTGCATTCTATCAATTTTTCATATTGAATTTTTTTTAAATAAATGAAAATAAATTATAAAAAACAATTTGTGCTCAAGTAGATGGCCACTGGCCACGGACTTGCGACGGGGTTGATGAGGGTTGAACCGGTTACCGAAATGTCAGAACTTCCTTTTAGTGCGGTAATAAGAAAAATTCTGTCTCGTGATACTCGGGAATTGTCCCATTCATTTTTTTTACAACTATTGATAAGAGAGGCAGGCCTAAGTTTTTTGTCCCCTACCTGACTGAATACAAGGATATAAGGGACCCAAGGGAAGTGAATGGTTGAATCCAGATTGTTGCTGGTTACCTTCATTTTTGTATAGGGTGTTTCAAAAACGATGCAACCCTCTATTGTATTTTTCTATTTAAACTTTATTAAAGATACAAATTTCAAAAGACGCAAATTAGACATATATCTGCCTTTACAACAGATGTTGAAAGTGACAACACAAATTTTTTGAAATCAAATGGTCACCAAAAAATTCGTGCAACATGACCATTGTGTCATTTGCTTTAGGGGCGGTCATGCCATCTTGCTGAAACCAGCACTAGTTCATTCGCATCCAAGTGCAATGAATTGCTGGATGAGGTCACGATAAATTTCACAAGCTACAGTTGAGTCAAAAATATAAAGGCCTCATCACACGACGTCGGGAAATTGCACACCGAACACCAATTTTCCGTGTGTGTAATGGTCGTTCATGAAATGTGTGAGATATTCATTGCTCCATATTCGACTGTTTTGACTGTTCACATACCCATCCAAGTAAACCAAGCCTCTTCACTGAAATAAACACAGTCCGACACCTCAATTACATTTTCATCCACAAAAGAACGAAACAACGACAGTACCGTAACCGTTTTTCATTGTCTAGTGTTTTCAGTTCATGAACGACACCAATGCGGTAGGCATGAAATTTTAACTTCTTTGTAGCCCTGAAAACAGTAGCTGGTGACAGTCCAACCTGTGAAGGTAACTTTCTAAGAGATTTTCTGGGTGAGCTAGTTAAACGCTAAGACACATCATCAAGAACTTCGGCAATTAACAGAGTGATGGCCGGCCTGGACTCTTTCGATACTGGACAGACTCAGTGTCACGAAATTAATCAATCAAACGAGATATTGTCGACTTGTTGAGAACTGCAGACTGAGGAAACTTCCACTCAACGCCTCTCTCACACGTTTGTAAGATTTGTACGCACAATAAGTCTCAACAATAAATACACGTTCCTTTTTGGAAAACGACATGGCTGACACAACACAAAGGAATGAATGCTTGAGTGAGACTAGCGCGTGACAAGGTCATTTCAATTGTTAAAGGTTGTTAACCTTGAGTACAGTAATGCCAACTGACTAATATTACGGCATAAAATGTACATGCGCGTAAGTTCAACTCTCTTATATTTAGGATTGCATCCTTTTTAAAACACCCTGTATAACAGAGGTCTTTCGTACGATCATTGTTACCGTATAAAAACAAATGGAATTAAAGAACAGAGAAATTGGCTTGTATTTTCAGAAACGAGCAAGTGTGTATATTGCTACCCTTGCAAAATTTTTCCCACATCGAAATCTAAATTAATTAGTGGTTTCGAAAACTGGAAAACTATTAGTACAACTTTGTCCGACCATGAACTTTCAAAAGAACATAAGTCATCGATGTGTATTTTATATAAAATATCTTCAACTTTAAACAGAATCAATACTAATTTATTGCAGCAGAGAGAACATGAAGAGAGTTATTGGAAAGAAGTGTTGAGAAGAATAATATCAACTATAAAATTAATAAGTCGATTCGGACTAGCATTTAGAGGTCACGACGAAGGTCAATTGACATGCTTGGAATATTTTAGTGAATATGAGATTTTTTTTTTTCGAAATTACATTTACAAAAATACGGTAATCGAGGACGAGGAAATATTAATTTTTTGTCACATAATATTTGCGATGAATCCATAGGCATGATTAGCAAACATGTAACAGCATTTACAGTAGAAGAATTTATATCTGCAAATTATTACAATCTTATACTCGACTCTACACCTGATGTTTCACATATGGATCAACGATACTTGTTATATGTATTACCAAATGGTGATATAAAGATTTCTGGAATTCATACCGATTGAAGAACATACATCATCATATTTGGAAGAACAAGTAATGCTCATAGATATTAAACTTTGTCGAGGACAAACATATGACAACGCTGGGAACATGTCGGGAAAGTACTCAGGATTACAGACACGCATTAAAGACCACAGTCCGAGTGCGGTCTACATCCCTTGTGCTAGTCACTCTTTAAATTTAGTCGGCAATTTTTCTGCAGAAAGTTGTAGATCTGCACTTCAATAATTTATGTTTGTGCAAAATTTATTTGCTTTTTTTTCTGCATTCACTCATCTCTTGGAAATTTTGTGTAGAAAGCGGGAGAAGTGCGAAAATTCTTTAAGAGTAAAAAAATTATCACACACTAGATTGTTGTCGAGAGCAGATGCCATACTGGCATTAAAAATTGGTTATAACCATACAAAAGAAGCATTGTTTGACATCTGCGTTTCTGCCCACTGGTTTGTCACTAACAAACAACTCCATAAAGATCTGGGCATCGACCATATATATACACACATATAAAACGCACCTCAAAAAGATTTTTTGAGGCTGTAAGCAATAATCGCAATGAGATTATTTCTTCTCAGATTCTTTACGATCATACTGTTTGAACAAGTACAAGAGGCCTAAAACGGTAGCGTTCTCTGAGGAGACCTACCCGTTTTAGGTTTCTTATACAATTTTACTGCTATTTTTAGCTTTTCTTATGTTTGCCCTTAGGGGCCCACCTAAGGATGGTTTACTTATATATTCTGTTCTTACTCATGCCAAATAGGCATATCTTTATGATGGAAATGGTTAGGGGTAAAATTATTATCCGGTACATCGAACATAATTATACAATCTACCATCTGCGTTTCAAATTGGGGAAAAAAAATAACTGTAGTGGAAGCTACATCTTTGCTAAAGAAATTGAACAAATATGAAACGGCACTGATGGCAGCAATTTGGAACACTATTTTACAGAGAATGAATACTACCAGTAAATCACTACAATCAATTGACTGTACATTATTTAAAGGATCTGGTTTATTAAAATCGTTAGAAAATTTTATTAAACGATTCCGTGATGAATTTTTTAATGTAGAAAAAGGAGCAACTGATATGACATCTTTAACTTTTGAGGAACAGAATCAAGTACGTAGGCCAAAAAAAGGAAAGTTTTTTGATGAAAGTAATAAAGAAAATCATTCGTTTTCATCCCGAGAAAATTTCATTTTTAATTCTTTTAATGTTATTTGTGAGAGTATGATAGCAGAACTTGCTCGTAAAAATGAAACATATAAGGACAATATAGAAAATTTTCAAATATTCTTTGATTTAAGCTTGCCTAATACAGAAAAAAAAAAGAACTACGTAGAAAAATTAAAAGAGAAGTATAAAAATTATTTAAATACTACGCATTTAGATGATGAATTGGAACAGTTTCTACTATTTTTAAAACAAGATAAAGACAAATTCAATACTGACACACATATATAGTACCAGGCTGCAAAAGAAATAAGAACTTTTCTAAATGTAGAAATTTTTTTAAATTTTTTTGACTATTCCTATTTCTAATTCATCGGGAGAAATATCTTTCTATGTCTTAAAAAGGGTAAAAAACAACCTAAGAAGTGCGATGTCAGAAGAAAGATTAAACAGTATGGCGCTATTGTACATGGAAAAAGAAGTATTAAATCGATACTTCGAAAATAACTGATGAATTTGCAAGAGAAAAATCGAGGAAAAGATTTATATAACTTTTCACTCCAACTTAAATATATTTCTTTTTTTTCTTAAAATATTTTATTATTTTTTTGCAATTTTCATTTTTATATATTTTCGTATATTTTATGCCTGACGCTACCATAAAGAAAAATTTATTGCAATGTTTTGAAATAAAAATATTAAATCACATTTACGTGTGTTTAAATTTTTGTTATAGTGAAGCCCTAGTTCTCTTTATAGCATATACATAGTATATAAAGACGCTTTTTTACAGGCCCCGTAAATTTTACCGCCAGGGCCCCCAGTCGCTTAATCCGTCTCTGGTGGAGAGTCTCAGGTTCAAAGTCGTGTGCAGTGCTAAGCGTGGGTGATGTTGGATGTTGACTGCACAAAGGAAAACTAAATATCAGAAGTAACTGATCCAGCTGTAATTCATATCAAAAAATCTTACCAACTGGTAGTCCAGATGTTTATCAATCTCTGTAGAAAATTCAAAGTCTGCACTCGAAATATATATTCCAAAACAAGGCAAAACTCAGGAGCTCAAAACTCTTCGTGTTTACTGAGTAGTTGCCACTCACATTCACTTTGTTTCTTTCACTTTCATCATAAAAAAACTTTCACTTTGCTATTGCACTTGTGACGTCATCTGTTTTGTTGCTGTGAAGATTGGCCTATCAATCGGTATCATGATTTTAAGCAACATAATAATTTTCCACTAAACAAAAAATGTTTTGTTTGGGTTACATTCGGATAAAAGGGGTGCTTATTGTGGGGTACAGGCTCCTACAACGAGATTTAAAGTATGTCTTAAGAGAAGCGATGCCAAATTTTTGAGCCGATCATTTCTTAAAGAAGAATGATCGACTGAATTCCGAGTTTCAGCATACAGAGCTTTGGACTTTATCTAATCGATCATCGTAGGGGATGAATCCTCAGTTTCAACTCTTTGAACGTTTTGCAGAACACGGTGAGAAAATATTTCAATGATTTCTATTTTACTATCAATACTAGATAACGTTCAAACAAAACCCACTAATGAATTTTTTATTAATGCCAATTAACCTTCTTAATTAGTGTTCTCTGAAAACGGACTGAAATGAATTAACGTTACTAACGAAATCTCGAAATTATCAACACACCGAGGCTTTTTCTAGCTTTCATTTTTGCCAAATTAATTCAAAAGAACTTTCACTAATGCTGTTGGGATGTTTTACTTTTGAACGGCTCTTTTCTGTTCATAGTAGGTTACAATTGTCAGGTGACAAGGACAGTAGAGGCTCAGAGCTGGGTAGGACAAAGGAGCCTACTCGGCAGATGTTAGTAGACCGATGGAAGCCTCCCTTCAAGGCCATCTAGGGATGGGGTGGCTCAGTCGGTAGCATGCCAGGCTCGCATTCTGCAGTTATGAGGTTCGAGATACACCTGGGACAGTGCTGAGATTGATCTCCGCAAAATTCTTCGCTTGCCCACGGTCAGTAGTAAACACCGATGGGCTTGGAAAGGCGGACGTCCGTCGGATGGGACGTTAAGCCGTAGCTTGGTGTGTGGAGAGCCATGTCCTGTGCATTTAAAAGAACACGCTGGATGACCTTGACCGGAGGCTACCATCTGTCTCCCAACAGATGTCTAGTGGGTCCCCTCCTCCAGTCTTCTCTGAGCCTTCGGGGTCCTTGTGACCTGGCCATTTAGTCCATTGTGTGAAAAAAAATGCCGTTCAGAGGTAAAACAACCCAACCCAAGGCCATCTAGCATGCTATTTAACATTCAAAGGTTATGACTCTGTTGTAGAAGGATGTGACTTAGTCCGAAGGAAACCTTTCCAATCCCATTACGTCCCCTTTTTGACCGGGGGCAGAAAGCTGCTTAACGGAGAAAATCCTTAAAAGCAGGAACAGCTGGGACTCGAACCTGGAGGTTTCGATTTTGGCACGCTATCAACTGAGTCAATATTTCATCCATTTCAACTATTGTTTTAACCTCTACAAAGAACTAGCTGTCTACCGAAAGTTGGATAAAATGCTTTTCCATTTCGACTTTTATTTACTGACTTCCTACTTTTTAATTGCATATTAATAATAATGTTATTAAACTGTCTTGTTAGCTGGAATTCAAATATTTCGATCATGATTATCATTTGGAATATTGTTAAACATAGAGCTCTCATCAACAATTATCATCAACATCCTTTCTGTTATTAAAAATATTTGGAAGTAAAAACTTCGTAAAATATGAAATTTTGGATATTAATAATGGAGTATGATGCAATTCTTGGTACTTTATTTTGTGCATAGCTTTCAGTTAAACAATGAAAAGAATATGGAAATGAATTTTTCAAAATTGCCATTTTTCATAATCCGAAGCATCTGTTGCGATTTAGTGCTATTGTGCTCATTTCGCAAATGATATTATAACAGTAATGAGAGCAAGTCACCTAATATGACGATTATTATTCACGTTCTGAAATTCAAGTCTACTTTTTAGATTATTTGTTGTATTATCTGCCATCTCCTATCCTTATAATTCCATTAATGAGGGGCAACCGACATAATGCTCGCGGTGGCTCATGAAATGAGTAAACCCTGGAATGGTTGTTGTTGTTTCACCTCTGAGCGGCACTTTTTTTGCACGCAGTGGGCTAATGGCCAGGTCACATGGACCCCGAAGGCTCAGAGAAGGCTGGGGGATTGGGGGAGGGGACCCAATGGAAAAACTGTTGGGAGACAGATGGTAGCCTCCCGTCAAGGGCTGGGGGCGGGGGTGGCTCAGTCGGTAGCGCGCCAGGCTCGTAATCTGTAGTTCCCAGGTTCGAGTCCCAGCTGGGTCAGGGTTGAGATTTATCTCCGCAAAAATTTCCCCGCCCTGCCCACGGTCAGTAGGGGACACCGATGGGCTTGAAAAGGCCGCCGTCCGTCGAATGGGACGTTAAGCCGTGGCCCCGTGTGTGGGAGAGCCACACCCTGTGTACATTAAAGAACATGCTGGATGACCTTGACGGGAGGCTACCATCTGTCTCCCAACAGCTGTTTCAGTGGGTCCCCTCCCCCAACTTTCTCTGAGCCTTCGGGGCCCTTGTGGCCTGGCCATTTAGCCTATGGTGTGCAAAAAAGTGCCGCTCAGTGGTAAAACAATCCAATCCAATCCCGTCAAGGCCATCCAACGTGTTCTTTAACGTGCACAGGGTATGGCTCTCCCACACAAGGGGGCCACGGCTTAACGTCCCATCCGACTGATGGCGGCCTTTCCAAGACCTTCGGTGTCTACTACTGACCGTGGGCAAGGCGGAGATAAATCTCAACACTCTCCCGGGTGGGACTCGAACCTGAGAACTACAGCTTACGAGCCTGGTCCGCTACCGACTGAGCCATCCCCCCCCCCCCCCTGGAATGGAGTCGGGTGTTGAACAACGTCCATAACTGGGGACAAGATAGTTCTGTGAAGATCGCCGGTGATATTGGTGAGTATTAAAAGTTCCAGGCCAAGAAGCTTTCAAGAAATCTTAGTTAACTGATCGTATTTCTTCGCTTCAAAGTTATAGAGATGACTTTCAAGCCTATCTGGTCCAGTGATTAGCGAACCTGACTACTAAGACCAGAGGGCATGTCCTTATGTAAGTGTTTGTATGTTGTATGCGAAACTAGGACAGGCCTAATATAGCTTCTTGGTTCTTTGTGTTGGGAAGTATCTTCTTCCTTTAAAAGAAAGAACAAAAAAAAAACAAGAAAAAATACGCCATCTTGCCTCTGATGAACGAAAACTTTCGTTCGTGCAATTTTCATTCTCTCACGAGACACAAAACGACTATCGAGATCTTGCTGAGATTTCGAGCTTGGCGCGCAACTTGAAATGATTCCTTTCTTTATCCACAATTCACTAATTCATAGGGGAGCCCTGAGCAAATTTTTCAGCTGAAGGACGGCACAGAAAACTAAAATGGAAGGAAGTAATCTTATAATCCATAACATATGCGTATATATATATATAAATAAATTTGGTCTGTAAATGGTAGCTAGGTAGTCACTGGAAGGAGAGCTATGCACCAATCCCCTGTGATGATGTATAGAACTGGTCAGGCCTAGCACCTAATGTCCGATCCCGCCTTCTAGTGGTGCAGACCGTTAGTACCTTTCAAAAGAGACACTCTCTTGTGGAAGTGAACGGAAGGGGAGGGCTGCCAGATTAGTTTGGCCTACTGATCTGGACAACTATGGCTACTTTTCTTTTTTTTCTACCCTGCTGAGGAGTGGTCAACCACACAGGGTCCTGGTGCTGACCATATAAACCCACTGGACTGGACAGATATATGGCTCTGAGCTTGATTATGGATCCTGATTTTGCTGCACTGGTGGGCTTCTGTGGAGGGATAATCTTCCGCTGTGTTTTCTGTTTGTTGGTCGGTTGACATCCCCAAGTGAATAGATTCACAGGATTTGTTTATCAGCTGGTGGATAATCCTGAGCAGAGGTCATCGCAGGCACCTGAACTCTTTGTTTCTATTGGCATCGTCAAATTCTACATTGGAGGAAGTCTTCCAGTGTAGATGGCTTCAGCCTTTAGTAGTGGGGGAACGGGTCTTTGCCCCATGTCTGCGATTAGGGGGCTGTTTGATATTGTCGGCATTCCCTCTCTCAATAAATATAGTTTCTTTAAACATCCCACTAACCATTTTCTCTCCGTAGGTAGTTGGAATGTGAGGACTGTGCACAGAGCTTTTTCTCTTGATGTCCTCACCCAAGAATTCGACCATTGTAGTTTAGATATTCTCGGCTTGCAAGAGGTCAGATTTTTAAAAATAATCTTAAATTTCTCTTTTCAGGGAGGGACGACAATAAGCATCACCAAGGCGTGGGTCTGCTTCTCAGCAGACACGCTAGTGATGCTCTTCTAGGATATGAGTGCATTAATGAAAGGTTTCTTACAGCAAAATTTCAGAGAAGCGTTAAAGACTTGAATGTTATCTGCTGTTATGCCCCCACTGAGGATGCCGATGAGGATGAGAAGGATAGGTTTTATGGACAACTTCAGGATATTTTGAATTCTGTCAAGAAAGGAGATATTACTCTTGTTCTTGGTGACTTTAATGCCAAAGTTGGTACTGACTCTGACCTTTGGGGAGGAGTAATAGGCTCTTTTGGTATTGGTAGCTGCAATGGCAATGGGCAGCGTCTCCTGTAGGTATGTAAACTCAATGGATTCAGAATAACTAACACTTATTACAAACACCGCAACATACATAAGTACACATGGGTTTCACCTGATGGGCTGCATAAGAATATGATTGATTATATATTAATTAACAGCAAATGGGCTAGTTCGGTTAGTAATACCAGGTGGTATAGAGGAGCTGAAATTGGATCTGACCATTACCTAGTTAAAAGTGTCTTGCAACTTAAACTTAAAAAGTGTTGTGCTAGGGTTAAAACTTTTACCTTTAATACCGAAGCTCTGAAAGATACAGTTATAGCTAAAGCTTACCATGATAGGTTATTTAATCGTTATGACAGTCATGGTTTGCTTACTACTGAAGTTGAGGAAGAATGGGACCATTTTAAACAGGCTTTTTTGGAGACAAACGGTACTCTTTTAGGGAAAAAGGAACAGAGGATGCAGAATTATTTGAGTGATAAGGCACTTGAGCTTATTTCGGAAAGAGAGAACTGCAGGAATGTCCTTAATCAATACCCTACTAGTCCTAATAGAAAGCATTACAGAGAGCTTAATAAACGTGTAAAGGATCAGTTAGCTGCTGATAAGAATCTTTGGCTTGATGCCTTGGCTAATAAAGCCGAAGAAGTAGTTAGACAGCCCAACAGCAGAGAGCTGTACCAGATAGTTAATGTTTTGAGTGGTGGAAAACGTACAGGTATACAGGGATTGAAGGATAAACAAGGTAAGGTTATAGAAGGTGAGGATTCTGTTATGGCTAGGTGGGCTGAGCATTTCAGTGATAGTCTAAACAATGCGTTTAGTTCTATTCCCATTGTTTGCAATGATGATAGATGCATTGATGGCTTTAATGTTGGCCCTATAACACAATCTGAAGTTATTTTGGCTGTTTCTGAACTTAAACTACATAAATCCCCAGGGGTAGATGAAATTCCTTCAGAAATGCTTTGAGCTGGGAATGTTTCGGTTACCACTTGGATGACTGAAATTCTGAATAACTTTTATGATAAAGGCATGGTTACTAAGGATTTTACCAGAGCTATTATTATCCCTATTTTGAAAAAAAGGTGATCGCAGTTCTTGTGATAACTATATTGGTATCAGTCTACTCTCTGTTCCAGGGAAAATGTTTTGCATGATTGTGCTTAATAGAATTAAGAATCTGGTTGACAGTCAATTGCGTGATGAGCAATGTGGATTCAGAAGTGGTAGGGGATGTGTGGATCAGATATTTTCACTTAGGCAGATTCTTGAGAAATGTTTAGAGTTTCAGAAACCTTTGGTTGCTAGCTTTGTTGATTTAAAAAAGGCTCTCGACTCTGTTGATCGTCATAATTTGTGGTTGATTGTAAGATCATATGGTATACCTGACAAGTTAGTTAACATAATGAAAGCTCTGTATAACCTTCGTATTATTTCACTTTACTGTCTTTAATTTCCACATTAGGAAAATCAGTTATTCTTAATTTAAGGTTGGGAAAGTGGTCACATTTCTTTGTTGCTAGATCGCTTTGAAAAAGCTTTATTTTATTCTGAAAACTGATTGGGCAACTTCTGTAATAACTTTGTTCCTTCTTGAAGTGCCAGATTTAAACATTGGAGGTGTTGCATTACATCTGTAAAGAACATGAGATCTTGTGCCCATTCGTGATCTTCTAGTTGTTGGTAGTTCTTTTTCTTTTCTTTCATGAAAGCAATGATTAGTTCAAAAAGAGCAAGAAACTTATTCAAAATATTGGTAGTTGAAGCCCTCTTACAATACAGTAGAATGAAACGTCACTTGACTTTTCTTCAAGCTTCAGCTCTTGAATAAAATATCTAAATTCACGGTGTGTTTTTGCACTTTTCCCTAAAGAAATTCACTGTATGAGAGATAAGGCACCAGAGCCTTTTCACCCTTAACAGTAAAAGCAAAATCGTCCTCCCATTGTTGGTTAAACACTCTCTTGTTCGTATTTCCGTTTTATACTCTTCTGTTGCTCAGTCATTTTAAACAAGGGTTTTATAACTTTAATTAAAAACAATCTTAAGTAATAATTAATCACAAAAGTACTTGTCTACACTCCACTGCACTAGTTATGTTCCGCTATCGCCGCAAGCGCTTAACTTGTGTGTACTGAATGAAGAGTGATGACGAAGAGTCCAGTTGCATCATCCGTACTTATTTAAAACAAGTTTTGGTTATGTTTTCGTTTTCTTCGTAGTCTATTGAAGACGGCGATTTCAATGGTATACTTCTGAATTTTATACCTCTCGGGTCTACGGGAAGCCTACCGTTTCCTCTCCCGGATCTCAAAGGGTTAATATAAAATTTTAGGAAAATTGGGAATGAAACCCAATATTGTCTCGGGTGCCACAGTTTGCCCACATTTGTAATATAGCAGGACCTTCAGATGATTAGCAGTAAAACAATGGGGCGAGGATTCACCAGCAAGAGAGACAGAAAGAGGTGAATCAATAAAACCTTTGGATGTTACTCGTCTTATAGAGGAGAGAATCAAATTTTTTTTACCATCAAGGGCTCGTCCCTGTTAACCACCACTGTGAAGGTAAATGTGGCGTTTCTAAATTGCGTAGAAAGTTTAAAATACAAAGTCGACGATTCTCAGAAGCATCTCACTTCTGGAAGGGCTGCAAATATTAGAGAATATGTTTCTGCTACAACAGGGAGAGATGTTATTTTAAGCAGCAATCACGAGAAACCTTCCAAAAAATCGAAGCACATAACGATGACACTACTCACGACAACACACAATAATCAGAATAATGGTTGTGTTAATATCATCTTTTGATTGATTTTACTTCTGTGATGTTTTACACTATTTCGAAAAGAAAATTTTATTCAAGGCAAAAAAAGCAGTGATATCAGTTGAAAACTTTAAATTTATTTGAGAAAGCATTAAGTGATGACAAAACAAAGTACGATCTGAAGAACAGAACTCCCTACTTTACCATTATTTACGGAAAAAATTCTGACAGTTTTTGTAATATACATATATTTTAATATCATATTTCTTAACAGTCTCCTAACATTGCTCTATATTTAATGATTTTCGTAGTACTCTACTTATTTACTTATTACGTACACATTTCATTCAAGAATCATATTCTAAGAGTCATCAGTGAATTGGGTTCACATTTGTTAGATGACTTTGGGTAACTGAATTGCTGGTGGAATATTTACAATATTAGGGATAAAGAGCGAATAATTTAGAGATAACTTAAAAATAAACAAATATGAAAACATCATTTTAAAGCATTAAGTTAATTTCTATTTAATTATGAATCATTATTATTAAGTTATTACCTAGTTTATATTGTTAGGAACATTTAGAACGTTTTGCCTTTCTAACTTGAAATAAACTGAAAGGACAAATTATTATATAGACCTACCTAATAACCTGTTGTTCCACCTTTTGCGTTCACAACAACAACAGACGTCTCGGTAAAGGACTCAATGAGGTGTTAAAAGCACAGAGGTGGTATTGCCGCCCGTGAAGCGAGATGTCGTAGAGCATCCACAGCTGCCGGCGGAGGTTGGCGGACTCGAACAGATCTTTCCAATTGTCCCACAAATTCTCAATAGGGTTGAGCGATCGAGGGAGCCATTCGAATGTGGTAAACTCACTTGAATGCTCCTTGAGCCAATTGGTCTCCTCTCGGGAAGTAGGCGGTGTGGCGTTGTCCTGTTGAAAGATGGCGTCGTGGTGCGGAAAGAGAATCGTTACGAACGAGTGTAGATGGTCGGCCAGGATGTGCACATACTTTGTGCTGGTGACGGAGGCCACGACAGGTATGAGGGGCCGCCAAGGAAGCCCATGTAAACGCACCCCAAACTTTTACACCGCCTCCACCTGGCTGTATGACCTCACCTTGGCAAGCTGGGTCCATCGCGTCGTGAGGTTTACGCCACAAAGGCACCCTCCCAACGGCGTGTAGTGTTGAAACCGTGATTCCTCAGACCAGATGACATTTTTACAGTCCTCCGCACTCCAGTTGCAATAGGCCTTTGCAAACTGCAGACTAATCTTTCGGTGCCTTGCAGTTAACAAGGGGACACGGTGTGGGCGTCGACTACAATAGCCTATTTTTTTCATGGTACGATGGACAGTCTTTACGTGGAAATTCCAACAGTACAGCAGTTGTGGTGATTGAACAACCGGCCTTCCTCCCATCTACTATCTGGCCATAGTCAAACTCACTTACGTCGCTGCCTTAATCCATGATTACCTCTCCGTGACTGGTTTCCAATACGTAGAGACCTACTCTATTTATAAGCATTGCCAGTTTCAGCATCCCACGTGACTGGACGCGATACTTCTGCTTTGCATATTGTTATCGGGGTATATATATAATAATAATTTGTCCATTCAGTATATTTTCATCTAATAAAAGAAATAAAACTTCAACTTGTATCGCCGATCCCAAACTGCAGTAATATGTCTCAGATGTCGGCTTGCTGTGGCACTCGAAAGAATTTAATGGATTCTGATGGTAAAGAACTCCATTATTTGTCTGAATTGCTACCAACATGGTGACTTCAGCTCTTAGTAAATTGGACTTTGTCCTCCCTCTGCTATTAAAAGGTTTGTTTCTTATTGACCACACCTTTCTCATTAACATTCTTCAAAAAGAAACAAAAAACTAAAAATCTAGCTATTTTCTGTCCTCAGCTATCAGGATGGGAGGACTTTACATAGAGATTATTCTTTTGATGTCTTCACAAGGAAATTCCAGGAGAATGACATGGACATTTTCTGCTTCCATGAAATCAGATGGACAGATAAAGGTCAGATACTTAAAGATAATTAAAACATTTCCTTTTAGGGATGTGAAGATAGAAACACCTATAAGGTGTATCTATGTTTCTTATCAGGACTGCAAATGATATATTTAAGGGTGTAAAAGTATTAACGAAAGATTCATTACAGCTAAATTTAAAACAGGGATTAAAGACTTGAATGTTATCTGTTGTTATCTTATTGAATGTTATCTGTTGTTCCACTGAGGAGTCGTAGGAGAACGAGAACAATTGGTTTTGCGAACAATTTCAATATATTTTGATTTCCGTCAAAAAGAAGAGGATATTTCTTTTGTGTCTGGTGACTTCTACCCAACAGAACCGATTATTCCTTTTGAAATGAATAATCGGTTCTTTCGGCATTGGGGTTATAATATCAATGGGAAGCATTTCCAACAGATATGCAATTTTAATAATTCGAGAGTAACTAGCATTTACTACAAACTGATGGTAAGCATAGGAATATGATCAGAATATCATCAGCAAATGGATTAGCTCTGTTAGGAATACCAGGTGTATAGGGGAATTTAATTTGGATCTGACCCATTAACTTACGTTTGAAGCTTAAGAAATATTGCGATAAGGTTAAAATAATTACTTTTAACGTTGAAGCTCTGAAAGACTGGCAGATAATGAAAGCGTCCCATGATGTGTTATTTAGTTATCATGATAATCGGTATTTGTTTGCTACTGAGGTTAAAGGTAAATGGGATCATTTTAAAAAGGCTATTTTTGGAAGATTCATTTGTTCAAAAATATTCTGAAATATGAGTGTACAGGAATCAACGGAATCAACAATAGTAGCTTAACCGACAACATTATGGACGGTAATAATGTAAAAGGATCAGTTTAAAGCTGATAAGATCTTTGGCTTGTTAGCTTGGCTGACAAAGCTGAGGAGGCAGATAGAGAGCACAACAGCAGAAATATATCAGAGAGTAAATGTTTTGTGCTGGTAAAAACAGACTGGCTTACGGGAACTGAAGGATAAGATTATTGAAAGTGTGAGGCCTTGCCATCCTTAGCTCCCAATGAGCGAATTCTGGCAAGGTAAGGCAGGACGAGCATTTCGGAGATTTTTTAAAAAATGTTCTACTCCCATTGTTCACAATGAAGATACATGGTTTAGTGATGGCCCTATATCATAATCTGAAATTATTCTGCTATCTATTTTAAAACTACACAAATCACCAGGGCTAGATAAAATCGCTGCTAAAAGTTTAGAGCTGGGAGTGATTCTGCTGTTAGATGGCTGATTTATGTTGAATATTTACATGCATAGACCAAACTTTTCACTTAGACAAATTCTTTAAGAAGTTTAGGTTTCAAAAACCTAGATTTCAAGAAGCTTTTAATGTTGTTCACCTATATAATTTGTTGTTGATTTGAGATTGATGTGGTGTACGGAAAAGTTGGTTAATAAATGATGGTTGTGTATAATAACACTGAGTAGTTGTATGTGAGAGTTAAACAGGATAATAGGAATTTTTTCTCAGACCTAAGGAATCTACGAAAATTGTACAAAAGTAGTCATAAGCATCTGAAGACTGAAATTGGGCAATCTAATAGTTTAATCCTTTTTACAGTTTTCTATGGTAGCAAAACTCCCATAGCGCCATTTGATGATATAAATAATGAGGAGGTTAGTCCATAGCTATAATGAGAGAATAATTCCATCAACCACCATTGAGCTGTATCACGTGTAAGGAGAGACTGTTTTATATGGGGGGGGGGAAAGGGAAAAGAAATTCTGATATATATTCCTCGCCGTCTTAAGTTGGCCGTGATCATTTTCCAATTTTGTTTTAATAAGCTCATATCATATAAAATCCTGGCACTAGAGCCCAATGATATTGCACTCTTCCCCGCTGGAATCTTATCATACATTGCGTTGTTATTTCTAAATCTAAATCTTACTTTGAACTATACACCTTAGAATCACTCTTAACAATAACATTAACATTTATTTAAGTTCACATTATTTTTACAATTAACATGACACTTACATTAAACAATCGATGACGTAGAGACTAACATACGATGACATTTCATCTCATGCGACTACAATAATAAGCTCGGCCTCTCTAGGACTCTACCATTACCCTGAGATCCTTCTTCGGCCTAAAAAACTTTCCGCAACTTTCACTGTGACCTTTCTGAGACGCAGTTCCAAGCTTTCTTTTCTTCCCTCTCTCTCCTTTCTCCGGACCCTCTCGCCCTCTCAGCCCGTTCACAAAGTGTCCCATCTGCTCCCTCCATTGGTCAGTATCAACCAATCAGAAGGAGCAAATATTAGCGGGGCTTAATATTTCTTTCATGTTGCGCTCTCTACCACGTGGGTCGTTCCTTTCTCAGGAACACTCCGATGCCATGGTCCTGATTGCCTTCCTGGGGATGCATCTGGTGGTAGGAGCGCCTTGCACATGTCGAGGCACAGGGGAAGGGTTGTCTCTCATTTCCACTCTCTGGAGACGTCATCACCTCTTAACAGAAGTCTGGCTCTGTAGCAGGTTACAGGTGGAGCCCTCACTCCAGCCACTTTTAATGTTGGCTTGATAGCGACTGGCGCCACCCACCCAGAATTTGGCGGAAATGACTTGCGATTCTCATGTTTCTGTGCCGACAATGGTGAACAACGAGTCAAGAAGCTTTTGATATCGTTCTGCGTTTATATGAAAATATGCGCAGAACAACTGCTCTAGCTTGGTCATTTTGACTCACATGCAGAGCTGTAGAGTTATCGAACAGAGTTATGTTACAATGTGCCTAAAGAATGTGAAAAAAGGGAAACACTTAGAATGCAGTGGGCGGATAATGTCAAACGGCAGTTTTTTGGAATTGGCCTGTAGTAGCAAAGTACAACAACCGTAGCTCAGGATCACATGTACATATATGGAAAACTAGTTAGGTACCGTATTTCCCCGAAAATAAGATCTAACCGGAAAATAAGCCCTAGCATGATTTTTCAGGACGCTCGTAATATAAGCTCTACTCCAAAAATAAGCCCCAGTTAAGATCATCAGCCCGACGGAGGCATTTAATATTTCCGTTGCAACACACGACGGACGTATTGAATTATAAAATAATAATATTAATATGTAATTAAATATAAATAAATAATATTATTGACACTAATACTTAAAGTAAATGATAATATAAATCATAATTAAGTATTTGTAAATACCCAAGCAGGCGGCTTTGGATGATAGGTAAAATAAGACATCCTCTGAAAATAAGCCCTAATGCGTCTTTTGGAGCAAAAATTAATATAAGACTTCTTATTTTCGGGGAAACACGGTAGGTAATGGCAACATATCTACGAGACACTCAGTATATATGGAAAGCAAATGGCTTCTGAATTCGGAAATTCACATTTCGCTTTTTGAAAAGAGTGGTCATGTTATAAGGTGCCACTTCCGTCATAATACCAAGAGAGTATCTCCTTTAAGCATCCGTGCTGATCAAAGTTAAATCCGGAATGTTTTGTTCAACGAACAAAATGTTCGAGCTTTAAAAACTGTTTTATTTGGCCAGTTGCGTGTCGAATATCGGGTTTAAAAAAGCAGGTTTCACCGTTATGTGATATCATAACAGAAATTACCCATTAATATCGTTGCTGAATAAAAATGGATAAAATAAGTCATGTCGAATAAAAGGAGCACCTTTTAAAGAAAAACAGCACATTTGAAGTTTATCTGAATTTAAGGTGATAAAATCAGAATAATTTCATGGAAGCTATTAAAGAAGCAGACAAAACACCTGGAATAAAACTTGCTCGCTTTGTCTGTTGAAGAAAGAAGAAACGCTTTCGCGAAAATAACTCTTCGACGATAAAGACATCGCGCAGGTTCGTAATATTTCTGAATAGTTTAACCTTTAAAACCGAATCCCCTTTTCTTAGGCTTCTCTTTTTCAATCACACGATCTCTTGCAGAAACCTCGGATCACGGAATTTAATAACTGGAGACTTCTTCTCTCCGCCACTCAAAAACTCTCTTGGGAAATCGAGCGGCGAATGGCGAGCCGCTTCGCAATCCCGACGCTGCTGAGGAGAGCATTCGAAATGGGAAACAGCTCTCTATAAAAGTTGCGTCCTCAAAGAAGGAATAAAGGATTCAGTTGTTTCTAGCGCAATGAAAACTCAAGCAGCGTGGCAGAGGAACAAGTGCGGTTTATGAGACTTAGTGTCTGAGAGCACTTGCAGATATCAGTCTGGTTTTCCTTTCTTCCAAATTGATTAAGAGAAGTGGTAATGCAGACGCGTTTTGTACCGAGACGATAGACACTCGTCGTCTGAAATCGTGTTGCATTCGAATCGAAACAATTGCAAGAACTGGCATGCAATATTGGCAGAAAAGGAAAGCATCGCAAAAAACAATGACTACCAATTGGATTAGGTTATACATTGCCCAAGCCACAAAGAACATTGAGACCGAATGCGGCATTTGTGTATGTTAAATGTTAAAGTTAGAAAATTCACAAAATAATACGTTTACCGTTATAGGACGCTAGTTTTTGAAAGTGGGTAAATTTTAACTATATTGTAAACAATTTTTTTTATCTGGTAAATTGCGATGCTCAAAAGGTTTGCGTGTTCAGTCGCTAATTTCTTCCTTTTCAATGGGAGGTTCAAAAATTGACCTCTTGGTTTTAAGAGAGTTTTGGTTTATGAGATAAATGAAATATTCTTTCTTGTGTTCAGTAGGCACTATTAAAATATCGCTCTTTTCATTTATAGAATGTTCCTTTGGTTATTGCACAGTTAGAAGATGTTAATTCCATTCTTCATAGTGGTGAGATACAATGAGCTCTCACAAATATTTGAAGTGGCAGGTACCAAGGTAAAGTGTGTACATAAATATAAACATGAAGAAAAATGCTATGGTTGCAATATTAAATAAATCGTTTTCAAAATTTTGTCATTTAACAAATTTTAGCCCTCTTATGGTAGAAATTTGAACTAATGGAAGATCCACAAATTGGGAATTGCTATATTTTATCAACTTAGGAGTTTTAAATTTTGCCCTTGAAAAAGAAATGTCATGACTAGGTCGTGGCTGAGAAGGGAACCTCTTATTCATGACAATCAACTTCTGCAATGAAGAGTCTCTACAAATTTTAAAATTTAGTCATTTCCGAGATCTACAGCTTTCGAATGATAAAAAAGTTCTACGAACTCATAAATATCATTAACTATATATCCACGTTTTCAGTAATCTCCTCTTCCCATAAATTAATAACTCTAAGGATTCTTAATGTCAGAATTCTAGAATATTCAGATGAAAAAAAAAATAACAAATCCTCCTCACAGGAACTCTATTTAAAGGAAGAAATCAGAAAATTCGAATCTTCCCGCCGCCGAGTGGTTAGTGCGCTTGGCTACTGATCTAAGGGACTTGGGGTCGAGCCCCAGATAAGGCATGCATGTTCGTGCCGTTTTTTCTGCTGAGGGCCCGCCATCCTCAGAGACTTTCCACTATGGCGTATTGAACTGACAGGCTCCTGTCAGACCTCTGTGGCAAGCAGTTGCTTGAGGGGATATTTCTTTCCAATATTTTATTCATAAGAATGTAATCTACAGATAGTTTTTCCTTTATCACTTAAATGAGTTTCACTCTCCACAGGACAAAACATTGCTGTAAACGTGAAACCCCTTCACCAATCATTCAACTACCTACATTTAAATTATCTAGTGCTAATGGAGTGTTTAAAATACGAGTTTAAAATTTTGCGATTTCATTTCCATATAACGATGTCAAATCAGAGAGATGGAAGATTCTTCAAATGCGAATCGTAGTATCTTAATAGTTTCTATCCAACACCATTTCAGGCAGGGTTTGGCTCAGTCGGTAACCCTAGGCTCATATCTGCGGTTGCTAGGTTAGAGCCCCAATGTTCCAGAGTTGAGATGTATCTCGGTTAATTCCTGTCATCAGTGAGAAAGGGAACACTGAGGAGTTTCAAAATGCTTCCGTCCATCCGATGGGACGTTAAGTCGTGGCTCCGCGTGCAAGAGATCCTTATGCACGTTAAAGATCACACTGTATAGCCTCGACGGGAGGCTTCAGTCTGTCTCTAAACAATTGTTCAGTGGGTCCCCTTTCCTTAACTCACTCTGAGATCACGGGATTCATATGATCTGGCTATTTAACCCATAGTGCCGCTCAGAGATAAGACAACTCAACACTATTTTGTTTCTCTTTTACATCTAAAAACCAAAAAAAAAACTCGCTTTTTTTAACTTCCATCAAACGACAGAAGTTTAGTCGCGGTTCGCAATGTAAACTATTTTATTATCACATTCTAAATATGAACGTTTTGCATTAAAAATTTGCATTCAGTAATAAAGTATCACAGGAAATGTCCTTTTGACAAGAAACTCTGGAAATGATTTTCTGAAAAAAAAAAACGTTATTTCCGTCCTGAGTGGTTATGGCAGGCTTTTTGGGAGTCGTGAGCTCGGATCCCATTCAGGACGAAACCAAATTTTTTTCAGCAAATTATTTCGAGTCTAAAATTTGCATTGTTAAAAAGAGAAGGCCAAGAAATCTAAGAAAGCAGCCATAAAAAATTTAATGTAGTAGTTTATGTAAGTTATAATTATATTAATAAATAAAACATCAAATACACTGGTTTCCATAAATTAAGGAAAAACTCAGAAAAATTATGATAAACAAAAAACTATGTGAATGATTTTAATGAAATTTTCCCTTTGTTTCAGGTTGCGGGTTGAGGGCAGCAACACGTCTCCCTAGAACATCCCACACATGCTCAATGGGGTTTAGGTCGGGAGATCGAGCTGGCCACTCCATGCGCGTAATGGTCTCCTCTTGAAGGTATTGTTCCACTAGTCGAGCTCTGTGTGGACGAACCTTATCTTCTTGTAAGATGAATGTTTCACCTATTGCACCAGCATAAGGACGTACATAAGGGTCCAGGATGACATCTCTGTACCTTAGAGCATTGAGGTTCCCATTCGTCAACACATAGAGGTCTGTGCGTCCACCTAAGGAAATGTCACCCTTAACACACACCCTACCTCCGCCGTAACTGTCTCTTTGACGGATGTTACTGGGATCATAGCGGGTACCTCGTTCTTTCCATATCAAAATATGTCCGGAAACACTCTGCAAGCAATATCTGGACTTGTGAAGAGTACGAACCTCCATTGCTCTTCTGTCCAGTTAACATGCGTGCGTGTTATTCAACCGCTTTCTCCTGTGGTGTCATGTAAGGGGTATGCAAATTACTGGCCTTCTAGTGTACAGACCTCCCTCATATATCCTTCTATGTACAGTAGAAGCTGATACAACCTTCCCAATGGCAACCCTTCCAATGGCGAGAGAGCATCGTAGCTGAGAGATAGTTGACATCCTGCTCCTAAGTGCTGTTAATCGCAGATATCTATCTTGTACAGCGGTCATAACTCTAGCTCTTCCTCGACTAAACCTCCGAGACGCGGAATCCGTGCTAAGAAATTGATTCCACAGTCTATGGACCACAGAAGGATTCATATTCAGCCATCGTGCCACATCTGACTGACTTTGGCCTGCTTCGAGCCGGCCAATAGCTTTCCACCACAGTTCATTTGTCAAATGATATCTCGAGGTCATTCCTACAAAATGGCTATTTCGAATTTCTTTACTCGCATTTACAACACAAAATAACGATCCACTCCAAAACACCCGTTTTTATGCCGCTGTCCGTTACGCAAATTGACGCAACCTAGACTAATTTGCATACGATAAGCTCACTCAGCATTATTTTACTGGTTACATGAACAAGTTTGGTGAGAATCGCACAATTTGTTGGCGAATTATCGCGATTTTTCTCATTTTTCCTTAATTGGATTATGGAAACCAATGTTGCTATTGCTGGACGTTATATGCTCCAGTGGCGTACCGGGAAACTTTCAAGGAGTTGTGTGTGTGTGGGGGGATTGATATCTTGAGTGTCTGATTTTGGAAGGCGTCAATAAAAATATACGTTATTCAATTCCTCAAGTGAATTAATAATCCCCCACTCTCCCTCTTGGGTAAGCCTCTAATATGCGCTACAACACATTTGTTAATCCGTTGAGACTTATTTTCTACAGTTATTCAACTAGTGATCCGCTGATCACAGGTGTTTTCCATAGAAACCAAATTCATAAATTTTGTAACATTACTGCAAATTTTTAGTGGCTTATGAAATGTTCAGGATTAGGGATCCGTTAAGAAAAACTTTAAAACACGGAAGAAATTCCTTTACCCCTTTCTACAAAGTCGTCTAAATGTCCATGGAAACCTTATTTTAAGGTTTTAATTTATTTTATTTTGAATATTAATTCCCGCATTCTACCAGAATTCTTTCTTATTTTTGTAATGTAAAAGAGTTTTGCTAAAGGACAGAATAGAATTTGTTTGTCTTCATGGAAATTTCCAGAGAGAATGAGATTCACATAAACAGGCAAAAGCTAAAGTCTATGACTCAGTCTAAAGTGGGAAGTTATAGCAGGAAGATGAAAAGTACAAGCTCAAAGTGCAACAAAGAATTTACAAGGAATTTTCCACAATGTTTTCGAAAAGTCTAGGTAAGTCTAATTTTTAGTGCTAAAAATTTCCCTCTTATTTTTAAATATCAAAGAGTTTTGCCAAAGAAGAGAATCGAACTTTGGAAATGTGTAATGTCTGGATACCAATAAGGTCAGTATATAATAGATCTTACCTCAAATCTGTGACTGAGTCATAAATCTGAAGTAGAAGTAAAAGGACTAAAACTAAAGTTTCAAAGTAAAATGTAATAAATTTTTTTGGTTATAATATATAAATATGTGAATTATTGAAAGTTAGAGACAATATTTATTAACAACAGTAGGTATCGTTACATTTAGCTAAACAACCGCATTTAGTTACACGAGAGAAAAAGTGCCTTTCACAGAAGCTCCGACCAGGATATCATTTCAGAAAGACGTCGTTTCAAAAGCTGAATTGGATTATAAAAGTAAAGAAGCATAAATTTATGCCATACATTACCCTTCCTAATTTAAGCAAGTTGAACAAAATTACTAATTTCTCAATCAATGCTTTTTGAAATTTGACGAAAGTTGCAGAGGATATTTGATGTGAATTAACTTGCATTTATAGGCTATTAAATTTGCACATCTCAATGCGAAAGACTGAGATATGTAAATTAAGCTGGCGATAAAAGCAGCTTCAGGAAAGGACGCTTCTCATTTCGGATTAAAAGCAGCTTAGTCGAGCATTTAGGATTACAGTTTCTTTAAAATACAAAGGAGAAACCATTTGGATGCCTTTCAGAGGTGGAGACCATCCGACGGATGTAAGCAGGACGGTAACACAGAGAGGTTTACCAGATTCATGAATGTATCGGAAAGTCTAATTTCCAGACTGTGAAGATGTTTTCAAGATAGTGGAACATCCTATGCACGAACGAGCCAGGGTAGACCCAGAGTAACAACAATTCAAGATGATCATTTTCTGTCCCTAACTGCGAAGAGCAAAAGAATTATGTCGGCGCTCCAACTTTCATCGGAGATGTCAGCTGCGATGGAGTGTATTCAGAATAACACAGTCCCGATGACTTCATGAAAGAGGATTATAGGCTAGAAGACCTGTAGTGTGTATACCACTAACTTCGGCTCATCGGAGGGCATAATTGGAATGGGGCAGGCTACACCTTAATTAGACCAATGATCAATGAGGACAGGTTCTCTTTTTGCATGAATCACGTTGATTCTCGGGGCCAATGCATCTGGAGAGAGAGAGAGAGAGAATGTGTGCATCAAGGGAGAACTCCTGAATATCGTGGAAAGGGATCGTTTTGGTGCGAGTGGTTTGTTGGTCTGGGGAGGTATCACTATCAATGGTAGCACTGAGCTGCATCTCTTCTCGGGAGAGACTCTACCCTAAGATACATAGAGCAGTTCCTAGAGCCTTATGTGAGACTTTTTCAGATGGCATTGGGTCAGAATTCATTTCTATGGATGATAATGCTCGTCCACACAGAGCTCAGATAGCGGAGGAATACTTTGAAAGTGAAGATATCCAGAGAATGAATTGGTCAGCAAGGTCTCCAGACTGAAATCCATTGAAATATGGAGGTGATGCTTTGGTAAGGCGAGTTACAAGTCATCAACCCACTCCAAGACCTTCATGAGCTGAGAAATGCTCTTATAGAGGAATGGGATTTGGCAGCATCTGCATTGTTGGATAACATTATTAGAAGCATGAGAGCTCGTTATGCAAGCTGTATTGCTGTTAGGGATAATCATGCATCTTACCAAATTTACGTTAACTTCAATATCTGCGGTGATCTATAATTTTTCATAATTGTAAAAGTTTTCCGATATATTCTCTGACTGGAAATTTAATTTTACAATTGGGCAAGTATTCCAACATATTCTTTATTTCAAATGTAAATATTAATTTATGTCATGTTAACTATCCTCTGATATTTCCGTTAAGTTCTGAAAAGGACTTCTTAAGATATTTACATTTTTGTTCAGTTTCTTTAAATTATGAACAGCAGTATATATTACGATTTGGACTTAGGAGACAAAAGTTCCAGGACAAAAAAGAATATAAGCCAATAGGTTACTAGTAGGAGTCAAGGCGTTCGAGGAATTAAAAGACGATGCTAATTATTAAAACGGAATCTAAAATGTATTAAAAGAATAAAGTCAGAACCTGAAAATTGGAAAAGAAGGGAATGATGGGAAGGGAAGACAGATAAAAAGAACGCGGAAAAAGGAAGAGAATGAAAAAATAGAGGGAAATAAAAAATGTAGAAATAAAGGATAAATTTTAAAGTATATCTAAAGAAGAGGAAATGGATTGCTCATGACAATATGATTGAATTGTTCCTGACAATGTGATCCAATGTAAATGATGGTCTTTTGGTTAAATAGATATAAGTTTGGTGAAACAAAGTGCTTAAATTTTGAAGGCTGAACGTTACATATTGATAATAAGAAAATACATTGATAAATAAATGATTGATGATGAGCATTGAAGGATTTTTAAGGTGATTGGAGCTATAAGGTGAAGTGGAGAAGCTTTGAAGTTCTTTAAGGAAAATTGAATTCGAAAAGGAGAAATAGGTAATAGAAGAATTAGAAGATATTAATGTGTTGGGACATCAAGCACATATAGCTTTAAAAAATGAAGAAGATGAATTCTCAGGTTGTTTAAAGAGATTGTTGTATTGAAAGTATAAATCAAAATATAAGGGATGTCAAATATTTAAAGAAATCAGTTAGATCACTTTACACTAACTGATGAGAGATGGAAATAATTTTTTCATTTTATAAATAAGTGAATTTCCCGACAAAATAAAACCCCTTTTTCCAGAAACGCACAAGTTGGGCTTCCATTTTACATTTCAAGTTAGAGTTCTACCGTCTGGTGGTAGAATCAATGTTGATAGAGCGGGTAACTCAAAATTCGAAGTAATATTTTGAACCAAGTCTAAATAGAACATTTTTCTGTGAAGGATAATGTAAACAAGTTAATATTTTTGATAAACGTAATCTTTTCTGATGACGAAGACGAATTAAGTATGATATAATCCTTCCATCAAAGATAAAGTTAGATTCAAAAATGTCAATTACCTACCGCTTTGGTTTGCCGCATTTGTGTATCTTATTCTTGAGTAGTACGAAAATCAATTAATCAACGAAACATTATTTATTACCATAGGGATAGCAATATGTGTTGTATTGGTGCATTCAATTTTAGGGAAAATTGCCACACCATAGGAATAAATACACTCGCGTATAGGGATACTATATTGAACTCATAATCAATATATTAGTTAAAGTTTAGTAACAGTTATGCAAAACATTTAGTAATCGTAAAATAATGACAAATTGAAAAATAATTCTTTAATAATAATAATTAGATCTACATTATGTGGTGTCGATATTTGGAATTTCTTTAGCACATTTGTAAAACTTATTTTTAAATGATTTTTTTCTTTTTGAATTGTAAATAGCAATGAGACTAAAATTTTTTACCCCCAAATAGAAATAGTGCTTTTTAGATGTATTATGACATATATCTAGGTCTCTATATGCTGAGATCGCTCTCCAGCGGAATTAAAGAAGAATTACTATTTTGTTTCAAATGTGAAAGGAATTTCCGATATATTTAATGCATTAAGAGACCAGGTTGCGCTAAATGTTTCCATTTTCCTTTTTTTAACTTCTACCCATAAAAGGCAGTCACTGAGAGGCCAAAGCACAGTCATTTAAATGTAGTTTTCCTTTAACTAGTGGAGAAGACTAAAGAAATTTTAATTTGAACAATATCCTAATATTTTCATGTTTGAGAGTTTCAGATGAAATCAAATGTCACATCAATATAATCCTTGCAAACTTACCAGCATCTGAGAAAAGTGAGCTAGCGTTTGGAAAAAGATTGAAGGAGCGAGTGGCAATTGGGACGGGGTGGTCTGCGGGCCAAGAAATCACACGCTTTGTTTCCCCCCCCCCCCCCTCTGCCGGTGTGAGCAACGCCAAAATGAGTCTTGGGAAGAGTGACTTTGTTGCACACTAATTTCGTTTCACTCGTTGGCTACTCTTTTGCACATTTCTTTGAAAATATACAACTCTAATGCTTGGACATAAAACTACTTGTATTTCGAAAGATACTCTTCGAAATATAAGGGAGGACAACTTTCATAAAAGTTAATTTACCCTTCTTTAAAAGAATATCATTTATTTATCTTGTACGCAAAGTTTTTTTCTAAATATCTGAATAGAGACTTTCTAGTCTTTAAAGCCAATTCATTTAATTGGCTCTTTGGGAGGAAGGATAACTTTGAAAAATTTCAAAACGAGATTTCTTTGTGGCAACTTAAATATTGTAAATTGGCTTGCAATGATTATTTCAAAAATGCTTTCGAGCGAAAAGGTATCGTGGAAAATTATTCATGAGACGATTTGATGGTTAGGTTGTTTTACCTCTGAGCACCTTTTTTTTTCACACCAAAGGCTAAAGACAGGGTCACAAGTATTCCAAGGGCTTTGAGAAAGTTGGGGAAGGGAATCTCTTGGGCAGCTGTTAGGAGATAGATGGTTGAAGCCTCCAACGTGCATAGGAAGAGCTCTCCTGCAGACGCCCTTACGCCCACTCGACGGTCTTCTCGAATCCTTCGCTCTCCCCATTCTGACCGAGGACAGAATGAGGTTTAGAGGAAATAAATCTCAACCCTAGCACAGTTGTGACTCGAACCCTGAAACTGCAGAAAGCGAGTTTTCGATAATTTGATAAAGTTCCTCTGAGTGCATTTTCACAGGAAAGTGGTAATTTTTTATATTATTGGAAAGCACCTGATTTTGTTCGTCGAACATATTTTTACCAAAGTTTTTAAATTAAATCATCAATGGTTAAGAATGCACATTTTTCGTCAGATGTTGTAGATAAAATCCACGATATGCATTTATCTCGTCGTCATCTTCAAAGTTCGAAAATACTTTCGGAGGCATTAAAAGAAATCTCCAACTTTTAAGCTTCAGAAATTTAAGTTAAGATTCTTGTCTGGAAGCACTTGAAGTGTTGCAATCAGCGAGACAGAGTTAATGACGTGCTGCTCTCTATCGGAATGGCATAGCCGAGTCGTTAGCCCATGGTTAGCCACCCTTAAATTTGCATAGATTAAGTGTGGGTTTAAATGAGTAGAAAGGCCGAGCTTCTCCTTCATCAAGCGGGAACGGAGTCATTGATCCACGGGCACACCAAATGCAGATCGACATCGTAAGGACGGAGCAACGGCAATTCGCGTTGGCAAATATGTCAGTGCCATTATCTCGAAGGGGTGACTGCAATCAGCATTGCTCAGCATTAGATGAAGTGGAAGGGAAATGGGAAAGATACTTGGTACTTGAAGGGAGGTTGAGAATATTAACGCACCAACGATTTTCAAATTTTCTGCAGCTGAAGCAAACACTTTTTCCATTATTTTTAAGCAAAAGAACTTTGCATTGTTTGTGAACTGCAGATAAACGTCCACTTGTTAAATGCATACATGCGATTGTGTGTGAAAATGCATCACAAACAAACAATTATAAATCTCCGAACGGACTTAGAGTACAGAGGTCCAATCAGACTTTGCAAAAGATTTCTCGAATAAGTCTATATTGAGCAACATCTACTGCATCTGTCCACCTAGGTCAATTCTAAATGCTTCGTTGAAATTGGCCACCCACTTAATTCTAGGGTGCTCCTTCTTTCAAGATATTAAACAGACTGTCCACTAGATAATAATTCATGCTGACAATATTTGGAACCAACGCAATCTCTCTCAAAATCAGACGTTATTTAAAGTCAGTTCATGGTTCCTTCGTCCAACCTCATCAATATTTACAGCAGTATGATCTAACTGGCAGACAGCTACTATCTGTTTGCTAATTAATTTATTTAGTTTTTGCAGCAAAGAAACAAGTGTTTTATCTGACATCTGAGCTTAATAAAAGGAAAAAAAAAATTCGGAAGTCTTTATACCGTTTGCACACATCCTTTGTAGAAAGGAGCGATTTTCTGACCGCAGAGAGAAGGCATTCGAATAGAATGCAGGAACGGTTGAAGGAAATTCGAAACAAAAACCCCTCTGATATAAAAATGCTTCAATTTCGGAATGCAATTGTAAAAGAAATATAAAATTTGGTTATTATTTTTTTAAATAGTGTACCAAGATGCAATTTATTTCTTAAGAGAAAATTTAGGCAAATGTTAGGTATTAGCTTTAGTTTGGAGATTATTCGGGACACGTGTTCTGTTTGAAAACTCTTCTTGGCCCGAGGCTAAAAAGAATTAAATTACGCTGACTTACATAATCAAATCATCTAATACCCAAGATGCGGTGTAAACATCTGGAATCAAAAGTACAAGTTTAAATTATTTTTCTTACAGATGGTCGAAGTTTCTCTGCCATAGAAAACTTTCGATGACGAAACGGTTATTTCGATGTATCATATACACTTATTTCTTCGCATTTTCCAGATGATTTTAAAAGCTTTATTATCAATGCCTATTTTCCTGTTATTATCAAGTAGGGCAATTCAAGTATCTGTTATACAACAGCCAACCTAATGAAACTGAGAAAGTTGGGCAAGGACACACTCAAAATATTTGAAGCACCTCCTTCATCCACACAAAGCAAGTACACTGAACCAGCCGTCATCACATGAGCTTTCTCTATGTTTTTCACCAAGCTTACCCACTTGCCATTCACTTCAATAGAAGTTATCTTGAACATAATTTGCGAAGAGTGGTGCATCATCATGATCTAACTCAGGTCTGTTAAGACTTGCATAACATCGAAGGCCAAAATCTCCCCTTAAAAAGCTTCCTTCATAGCATAGTTGATTCCTAAACTAAAACGAAAAGCGATAAAAATGCAGCCTTAATTCCAGTAATATAAATTCATTCGTTTATAATGATTTGATACAACCTTTACCAGGTGTTTAGGCAAATGTGAAAAGTTCACACTTGCCTGCGGTTCGAGTCAGGGAGGCAGAATACAAAGACCTCACATGAAAGGACATGTTTACTGCGATAGAAGTCAGGGGCTCTGACTTTCATTTGTAGCTGAGAGGCAACGCTAAAGGATATGTTCGCTTTAAGCAGTAGCTATGTTAGGAATCCCACTTAAAGTGGACAAACAGAAAAGTGCAAATGTCTAATCACACCCGTGTCAAATCTCCAACAGGTAGTCCCTATCCACCTTCGTCGTCACGGCGTTCTTTCACGTGTCAGTCATTAGTCACACGCCGATGCCTTAAATATTTAGTTAGGGAATGATATTGTTTTCATTTTGTGGATATTTCATTGAAAGAGGTAATACGGCCATATGTTTTGGTCTTCTGTGGTGCACGTTAAGAGTTAAAATTACCTTCATACGTTGAGAACTTTTCAAATTTCAATTTGAAATCACTACTCGCCGTTGACGTGATATCTTCAGTTGGCATCTTTCTTACCAATTAAGATGTTGATATCTCGAGGATTTTCTTCTTTTAGATTGCAGTGTACGTTTGAAATGTTTTTCCTTGATGAAATCAGTTGAAAAGGAAAGTTGACCTGACTTACGACTTCTGCAGATTCTTGATTTCTCCAGTGTTAGCCTGCTGCGGCAGCCGAATGAGAACATCTGCCTTTAGCAGTTTACAAATTTACTCTTCAAATATTACAATTTGAAAAACACTTTTAAAGCGACAAAATGAGCGAATCATAGAGTTACAAGAAGATATGTTTCAAGAGCATATATTGTAATTGCCGTAATTAAGGATGACTCCTTTCGAGTGGTGGAATCACGCTCCTTACCTTTCCTCGTAGATTTGTGCGTCATTTTTCATTTAGACGCAGATAGGCGAAAAACTGTTCGTTTCCCTTTCTTTGCCTTTCAGTCTATTGACATTCAACGCTTTTGTTTTTGTTTTAATAGCTGAAGAGAAAAAAATGATTTCTTACTGATTAGATACTACGTATACTAAGATATAACAATTCTCATCGTTTAAATTTTCCCACAGCTTGAATTTTTTACTATTAGAGATCAATAAGTTTGAGAAAAAGGTAAAATGTTAACCAACTGTTATAAACAGTGAGGTCATGCTATAAATTTGAAATTTGGGTTGCATAGAGGGTGGTCAGGAGATTGACATTGATCGAGGCTTGCCTCATTAGCACAATATGGGTGGGAAAATGCACTTTTTTGTTTTAAGATAGGCAGAGATAAAAAAAAAACATTTCTTGAGTAGACAGATAGTAATAAAATCAATTCATTTTTTAAATTTTCCATTAGGGCGAATTTCCTCCATTAAATGGTGCTAAATTTAGAAAATGATGAAAATTTTCATTTTAAAAGGATCATTCTGTATTCAGCAGAGATGATTGGACTTTCTAATTTTAATCACTAGAGAAAGATTACTTTCTATTATTTTTATTAATCGGCTCCTGCTAGTCACTCGTTTGTGCTTCTCTGTAAGGAGCTAGATCATCCACAGGAACAACCTTCTCAGGAGCCCAAAGAAAATAATGGGCTGCACAACGAAAAGACCTAAGGTATGGATTTAGGATCCTGACATGGCTTAATGCTTGGCTCTACTTTCAATTATTCCTAATATAACGACAAAAATTTTATAACATTAATGAAAAAAATAATCAATATTCAATTTAGCAACAAATGAATAATTCAAGATAAATTATAACTCTCAAGTTATTATTATATCACTATCAAATCTGCATTTATTTCCATACTAAAAGTTGGTATATCAGAGGATTGTAACTTCTCGGCACTATTCTCTCCTACTGGGAATGGTCTCTTTTTAGATGAAGAGATGAAGACTTTGAGAGTTAGGAACGTAGGAAGGATGTGCGATCAGAACACAAGGGGTGACAAATACTGAGAAAGAATCATATGACGTTGATAATTAGCAAAGTATGATTCGATGTTTCAACTTTTTTATTCAAATTTTATGAAGCATTATTTAATGATATTTAATAAAACTATTAATATATTACTTTCTGCACAAATGCACATTTCGTGAATGAATTTCTATTGTACAGTATACTGTAATTACTGCATTATAGAAAGCTACTACCTCTCTATCTATTAGCAATAAATTACTCTTTTCCAATGCTACTCATGCAATCGCATTTTCTCCCTCATCTGAGATTGCCAACTAAGCATAACAGATAGTAAGGAGGAAAGGGGATCTGTTCAGGCGCCTCTCAAAAGGCGTTCCAAAATGTGACTACTTTAAAGTAGCTTAATCGAAGATTTCGTAAAAAATGAAAGATGCGGAAGGCAACGTGTCACTGTGACATCGTGAAAGAACATTTCAGGAAGCTGAAATTTTTAAACAATTGCTTACAAAGATCAGCGGGACAAAAAATATTTCGAAATAGCGGTTCTGACAATTGAAAAAAAAATGAATTTGCAACACTGAAGACTAAAACATTATGCTTGGCTATTTAAGAAAATGTATATGTATAGTATAATAAAATAATATTATAATTAAAATATGATTTATGCAAGTTATGCTATATAATTTTATTAGAGAGTGTTGTTTGTTAAATCTGTGAGTAGCGTATAGTCGTCGTTGTAATTCTTTCTCTATAGATGGTTCTTCGCTTATCGTTTTAATCAAATTGGATGAAGAGATGAAGACTTTGAGAGGTTGGGTACCAAAGGCACAGCCTATTAAAATATATGTATGTTATTTACAATCACATAAACACTGAACTATAATGAATAAGAAAGATGTGAATATTGAACTGAGAATAATTTCGAGGGTAAGGGGGCGCCGTTTAATTGGTTTCATATAAGATACTAAATTTTTTTGACATGTCTCTGCCCACCCCCATCCCGAAAAGAGAGCGACATCTGGAAAGAAATAGATTTTACAGTTGCAGGCAAACCCGTTTAACGCGGGAGATGTATACCGAGGAGACGCGAGTTAAACGAATTTCAGCGTAAAACGAGAGTATTTTTTATTTGCTTGTTTTTTTTTTTTGCATATCTAATTGACTTTCCTTTATTTATATTATTATGGATATATTTTTCAACAAAACTGCCTATAATTTTGAGCTTTTATTTAAAAAAATTGCATACACCCAAAAATAATTATATAAATGTGTTCCCGTATGATCGATTAGTTAATTTTAGAATTTATTTCTTAATAAGAAAAGAATCTAGCGTATCCTCATGTAAACAATTAATTAGATTACTTAGTTTTTGTGGTTTTCAGGTCGAGAAAAGATATCACCAACGGAATCACACAAAACAAGAAATCTTGAAATCAGGATTCCACACTTGACTGATTCACTTCCTCTGTAACCTTATGTTTTTGGAGGCTTTATTTTTTTATAACACAGCAGTCGGATTCATATAAAATGAGAAGTCATCACTGTATGATAATTCAGTTTACTGATGTTAAAGCAACCGGGAAGACAGATACACCAAATATTTATTAGTATTTTTGTATGTACACCATTTGAAGTTTTTTTAGTCAAACATATTTGTTTGACTAAAAATAGAACAAACTGCGTTATAGCGAATCCGCGTTAAATAGGGGTTATTTATTTATTGCATAATAGTTGACAATTTTGATTTGAACTCTATTCCGTACCTTTGAGGTCAAAATGCTAATTTCGATGATTCAATATTATTAAACTGGCAGATACCCAGAAATTTAGTATATAACAATAATAGCGGATCATTAAGTTGTGAATTGAGGCTTCGACTGTGTCAATCGCACTCTTCTGATGTTTCGATGGTGAGAGATTGCTGGCAAATTCGAGATGTTAACGTTGAGCGAGGGCTGGCAAATTCAAGCGATGGGTGCAGAGCGAAGAGTCGATTTCAAAGAAAGTCAGGAATTAAGAAATTTTAAAATTTCTGAACAAGACAAAAATACTGCACTGTAAAGAGTAAAAACAAAGTTTGGAACAATTCAATATATATATATATTTAAAGAGTCTGTCATTTTCTTGATTTTTAAAGGGACCAACTACTAACTCTTGTGGTATCCAGCTGTTTCGCGAAAATCATACTTTGAAAAAAAATGTTGATATTACTCTGCATAGGAAAACAAAAGTTCAACTAGAAATATTCTAACCCTTGCATGTGAACAGAAAACTACACGAGGAGATTTTTAAATTCTAAGATTAGTAAAGGTGGAATGAGAATTATAAATAAAATCTATCGACATATTAAGTTTTGAAATATTCGGCCAGAGATTAAAGAATATTAAGTTGGAGATTTTTAAAAGCAATGCTGTCAGTCCCAAGAATTTACTGAGAATTTTATAATTAACACCAATAAGAACAATTATATCGAAACTTACTTTTAAAAGCTTGTAATTAATGAGTGTTCTCAAAAACATGTGACGCATTGAAGTGATTGACGGCGAGTCAGACCTCGTAGAAACGCTCGTAGACGTGAAATGGCTCAATCGATTCAACACATAAGAAAGGCTTCATCTTAGGAATCCTCAGATTTAGGAACAACAACGATAATGTTCAATAATTATATTAAACGTTAAATCTTGTTTAATCGTATTTTTGATTTAAAAAGCTCTTTTAATAGCTTTTCAATAAAACCAGTTCTATCTTTTGACAGAATAAAATGGCATGCAACCATTTTATTCTTCAAATCTTCTGAAAATGTGGCTTAAGGGATTTTGAATTCGGACGACTCAATTCAGCTTTTTAACTCCATTTCTCTTCTTATTTTTCAGTGAAACCATTTCATGGTCATAAAGCTTTTAATTCTGCTTTCCGTTGGTTAAATGTGACAAATAACTGAACAACTTAGGTGTGGAGCACTGGCATTTATAGTGCGTATTATTAATTTAAGCAAATTTAAGATTTTTAGCATAATTTAAGATGTAGTATTTTAAAAGTGTTTCACATCAAGCTGATCCTCCCATAATTGGAGATTTGAGAAACCACCATGTTGAAAGAGGATGGATTTGGAGTTTCATCTAATTATTGTATATATTCTCGAAAATGATTTGTTATAACGAGATAATTGTGTCTTAAATATGCAAAAAGCGTCATACACGTGGCGAGAAAAGAAAAACAATGCGGTAAACACACTGTAGAAATGGGGAATAATTCGAATTCATCAATTAGAATCCTCAGTTATAAAGTACATTGAAACACGTACAAAATTCAAAAATCTCAATTTTATGGTTACTGATCTGTGATTGGTCTGCATGACACACAGATTGCAACGATATCCTCTTCCATCCTAGAGTCACCTTTTGATTGCAGCTGTTTGGTTTTTGCAAATAGGTAAAGATCTATTGAAATACAGGGCGGTCATAAACATATGTATGTTTATGACCGCCCTGTATTTCAATAATTTCATAATTAATGTTTTCCTGTTTAGAGCTGTGGAATGAACAGAATGCATCTGGATGTCGCAAAGCATGCGGAAAAAGATTATTCCAAAAAGTTAAAGAAAGAGTAAAACGAAGTTCAGAACTCACTACCAGAGGGACAAGGGTTTGTTGTGCCATACTAAATAAATTACTCCTCAAACAGCTGCTTGCCATAGAGATATGACAGGAGAATATCATTTTAATACGCCATAGAGGATATCTGTGAAGGTGAATATCTCAGCAGAATACGACACAGAAACATCCATATCTTATTCGGGGGCTCAAATCCCAGATTCCTTTGATCAGTAGCCAAGAGCGCTAACCAATCGGTCACTGGACGGTATTATAGCATACTATCAGGGCAAAATATTATGCTATTGCAAAAATGGCCAAATTATTAGTGGAATATTCACAGCTGTTACTCTGTTTAAATAACTTTATTTAATGAAAATATGCACCAATAGATTCAATACGCTTCTGCTACCTCGAAACAATTGCTTTATTCCGTTGGTAAAACGATTCGAGTTCTAGGAAGTACTGAATTCTTGGAAGGCGTTTTTAATTGTTGTCTCACTGCTGAATGTTTTCCCCACTAAGAAGTGGTCGAGATGCTTGAAAAGGTGGAAGTCAGTTGGCGATAGTTCTGGTGATTATGCTGGGTGAGCAAGAATCTGATATTGTAACGGATGGAGTTTCCGGACCGTTATTTGCGAGACGTGAGTTCGAGTGTTATCATGGAGCAGTAGGATGTCATGTCTCTTAACCAATTCAGTCTGCTTCTTGCATAATTTGTTATGCAATATTTGGAGTTCTGAAAAATATTTCTCTGCATTTATTATTTCACCCAGTCTTAGGAATGGATATCACCGGCTGCAGGCCACCAAAACGTCATCATAATCTTCTTTAGGTGAAGATTAGGTTTGAGTACGCATTCGGGTGCTTCCGTGACATCCAACCATTGAGCAGAACATCGACGATTGCAAAAAGCGAGTTCTGTCGAAATCGACGAAAACAAAAAGGGAGTTTCGTCGTATAGGATCCATGTTTCATCACACGTTACAACTCTATGCGAAAACGGATCCCTTTTGTTTCGTGTACGAAGGGAAATGCAAACTTCAAGTCGACGACATGCCTTAAGAGTGTCTGTTGATTCACGTGAAACCCATTTATCCAACTTCTTCACTTTCCCAATGTTTCCAGGCGCAGGGAATTGTTGAATAATGCATGCTTGCTCAATTTTTCTACATGTCTCGTACAGTTTGGTGTGTGTCGGATTCAATTAAAGTTTTCAATCAATCGTTATCAATCTCTTCTTCGGGTCGACCACGTGGCTGATTTTGAAGGCTGATGTCGCCCGATCGAAATTATTCAAACCAATGTTGTGTTGTCCGTTCACTAGCTGTGCCTTCTCCAAATGCTGCATTGATATTGCGAGTTACCTCCCCAGCGTTGTGTCCCAGTTTAAACTCGTATAGGAAAAGAACACGAATTTGACTCTGATCCATTGTTCCTTTTAAGCTCTTACAATCCCCTTACCACAAATCTACTGGTGAAACGGCTTTTATATTATCTAAGCAGGCTTCGTAATTTAATATAACGCATCACAAGTGCCATTTGGTAACATTTTCAGTCCTCAAAATATCGAAAACTTCGTGCATCTGCGAAATATGCCATTTGCTATGCAACAACCTAATATGTTCTATGTGTTGCTCTTCAATATCCACAAGTATTGAAATCAAAGGATAACATTTTCGACTAAGGAGTGCAGCATATCCAATGAGACGTTTGTCACATATCGGGTGATGTTTTTTTTATAGTACAAAAGTGTCCTAATGTCGGCTATGGTAGACCTATTCTTTCAAATAAAACCAAAGCATAAAGTCTAAGGAGTTTAAATATGGGAAACGAGGTGGCTGCAAACTCGGGAATCATCGATGAAGTTTTAACGCAGAGCAATTTCGTGACATGCAAAACAATTTCATCGTATGTGAAGACTGTTGTCTGAAGACATCCATGTTGTTGTAGAGATGAAATCACAGTATCATCCCAAAGGGCATAATAGCACTGACCGATGACAGGAACACGTTACAGTGTCTGTCGCAGGAACCTCCTCAGAATAAAAGGGATCACAACGATAAATTCACTCTCAAAACCGCACCATACGGTCAATTTAGGCGAGTGCAGTGATAATTTCTGTGTCGCATGCAGATTGGTAGTTGACCATATCCAAGAGTTGTGGGCATTCACGGCTCCATCGAAATGAAAATAAAATAAATCACATCATAAAAAATCTCATGGCCATGCATTCTCGATCAAGAAAGTCTTGAGCAAAGGCCAATGGAGTTCTCGAATCGCCAATGAGAAGCTGGTGCGACGGTGGATCTTGAAAAGGATAACGGTGAAGCACTTTCCTTAATACTTTATGCATAGATGTCTTGGACAACGACGGTCGGCGTGCAACATGCAAAGCACCGCTGCGTCCAGGTGTGTCAACTGCTTCATATAGCGTTGTGGATATCTCCTCTGCAATGTCTGGAGAAATAGGGTTCCATCCCCGTCCACTTCTGGCACCTAAATTTCCCTTTTCCTCATTTGCGTGTCATTTGGCCCTTTCTCAATCATTTCCTCTTCAAGATCCTTCAGTGATTGTATTGCAATGCGTTGGTTCTCATAGAACAATTTCACTAGCAATGCACTGTCTTCCAGTTCTACGGTATATGCAAATGCATGCATTTGAACATGAGATGGTCATGCATTGCATTTGCATACACTTGCGCCAACTATGCTATCTGGTAGTATGTTTTGTCAGTACAACATTTTTTGCGTAATCATTTTTGGTATGCTTTCCCACATATAGATACAAACTATGAATACATTCCGTCTATTCCATATTTCTAAAGCGGCTTCTGCACAGAGGAACTTTAATTATGAAAATATATAGGAAAAAACAAAATGTATAGGAAAAAACAGAAAAAAAATTCAAATCAGCATACAAAAATATTTCAGAATGAATAATAAAAGTTGTATAAAGTTTATAATTTAGCAGGTATAAATTGACTGAAACACAAAACACATGTTAGAACATGTTAGGTATGTTTAAGGTCTTTTATCACCATCATGGCACTATGAGCCCTCCTACCTCCGTTATTAATTAGTGTTATATTTCTGTACAAAATTAGTAAATATTCACCTTGTTGTGATGAGAATAAACAAATCATTTTTTGAATAGTAGAATGGTGAAATTGGGGTAGAACTTCCCAGGGGTATGAAGAAGATAATGAGATCAATTTATCCATTTTCAATTTCGCGGGAAAGGGAAGGGCACATGTAGACACTTGTCTCTCTTTTCCGAGGCTCATTTAGTTGGCACAATATGTATAAAGCGAACGCATGAGAATATACTCTGATGTTTAAACTGATCACATTTGTAACCCACTCTTAATTTAACGCAAATTGTGCACTTTTTGAATTTTAATGGATTAGTTTATTCCTTTGAAAGTTTGTTGGATTTCAGATGCATTTTAAATCATTCTTTCAGAGTATCGAGAATCGGTATTAATAATACACCAGAACAGTAGCCAGAGTATCGATTGCAGCGCCTCGCCGCGCATCAAGATGAGCGCCGCCCCACCCTCGTGCAGCATCTGTTTATTTCCCAGCACTCACTGCAGCTCAAGGAATCGTTGAATGCGGATGATGCACGAGGATTTCGTTTATCTGCAGTCGCTACTTCCCTTTCGGTATTTTCCGTTTTCTGAGAAGTTGCCCGAATTGCCTATAGCTTTTCAACTCATCGACCATTGCTAGTTTTTTTCTAGCTAGTCTCGAGCTGCGGTCGACGCTTGAGCGCCACGAGTTGACAATCCCTCGAGACCCAGCAAATTGTTGGCACACGGGAAGATTTTTACTGCAGCAGATTTTCTTTAAACGTCAGAATGTCGGAAATGCACAAAATGCTCCCGGATGAGCAAACGAAAGAGGAAGAATTACTCGGTGCACGAGAAAGAAAATAGCATTTTTTCCTTGGCTTCATCTCAGATCTCCTGTTTCGTGCCAAGTGGCTCCAAAGCATGAATTCATTAAAAGAAAAATATTGAAAGTAAATTTTTCTTGGTGCACTAAAAAAGTATCAATTCCTTATTACGTAAGAGGCCAAACAAAGCTTGTTAAGTAACTTCAATAAGCGGAAGTTTCGCTCTCGATCGTTTCAAATTATTTTTGTTTCTTCTGCTTAGCAGCAAATGAAAACAAAACTTGCAATCGAGAATTAATGTCTATTAATCTTTAAATGGCTGAAATATGGGAATGAAATTATATATATCATTTCTTAAATGCTGACAAACCAATAAATAGAAGCAGAATAGGAAAGAAGATGCATTTCTCCTTGATATAAAAGATGCAACTCTTCTGAAGCCCGATGCAAAGAGAAATTAAATGAGCATTCTTTCTTTAGATGAGTTTAGTCAAATTTTAATGTAATCGTTTTACAAATTACATCAAAGATTAAAAATATGGTGAATCACTATACTGCTGACTTTCATGGATAGTGTGATAACAGCGATGACAAATTGCTATGCAGAAGGATCCAAACGATTTCTGTTGAAAAAGGAAAAAAAAAAATTAAATAAAATCACATAAAATCCCAAAGATTTTCGTTACTAATAGTGCAACACCTCCCTAAAATGAACATTCTGTTTGGTTTAAGTCCACCCAAAAATAAAAACCGGGGAGAATGCTTCCTTCTTCTGGATGCAGAGGGAAATTTTTATGGGTCTGTGTTTCATTTTAAGAGAGTATATACGAAAAGAAGTGCATAAATTGCCAATATTTCCGTAATTAGATGATTACCAGAAGTGTTAAGAGCACAATTACATACCAAGTGCAATTTAAAGCTTGAATCATTCAAAAATGTTTTTAACACGCAGTTGTTTTAGTTAGAGTCTGACTATTAAATTTATTATTCATTGATATCCGAACTATCGATATAAATATTGTGACTTCAAAACTGCAAATACAGGATACATATCGTTAGCAATTAAGACTGGGTTTGGATCGAATCTTACCTTCAGTTTTAGTTGTCATAAATAGCTTACTTTAAAAATTACGAATCTTCAGGATTTTTTTTTTCACTGAAATAAGATGAAGATTTTTTTATTCCGTTCTCTGTTTTGTGTAGCTGCGCTATGCTGCAAAAAGTAGTGCGATTGATGGAAATAATAAAGGCAATGGACAGAAAAATGGAAACACGCCTTCGGTTTATGTTATAAGGTATAAGCCTTCGGTTTATGTTAAACAGCAGCATCTAGGCGCCACTGACGAAAGCATGGAACGTGCAAATGACATTTCAGCATCCTTAGCGTCATGTCTGTAAAGACCGAACCTGTCGTAATTTGCTGTGTGTTTGTGAATATTTATCCTTCCTATGGATTATGAATCTTCAGTGTTTGATCTTGGATAGTTGATCTCTTGGATTTTGCTGAAAGACATCATGGGGAAGTCGAAAAATAAAAAATCTAACGATAAGGCAAAAAAAGCAGTTCACATTCCTATTAAAAATACAGAAAAAATCTCAACTAAATAAACTTCATCGTCATTTTAATAAAATGGATCTAGTACAATTACATCGCTCTGTATCTATCAATGATATTTGTAATTACTTAAACTCTTGTGAAACTTTTGAAGTTTCTAAAAGATAAAAATAAAAACAAACTCAATAATATACATGTTAACTCTGAATTTCGTGAATCTAACTTCAAGTGTGAATCTGATCTGTTATATCAGACCATTCGGATCAATCATCTGCTGTTGGTACACACTCAATTTCATCTGATAATTTAAATGAGGACAAACCTGACTTAGCTGTAATTTTTTACAATTCCTTCAAGCTATCCAACTTGGACAAGGACATAAATGGCCATTACACCAGGAAAGCTGATCTGATTCTCTTTCCTGATTCTTCGGAAGACCTGGATTTTTTATTTACTGTTAATAAAATACTAGAGATTGATATGAATTATCGTATTCCTGAAAAAGACTTTGTACAAGGAATTCTCTTTGGAGTTAATATAAAATATTCTGATGTATCTCTTCTGAACTCTCTTAGAAATATGATGTTTATAACGAAAGAAGAATGTTTAGTTTTACTCCTAATGTCAGTTAATACTGGAATTCTAAAAATTCCCAATGACAATGTAGTGATAAAAATCTCTGCCAGTAAGTTACCAAAATTTGTGTCTATTGGACTGTCTCATGTTATAGTAAGAACTTTCTCCACTCCTCCCACGCCCTGCGGAAACTGCAGTCGTTTCGTTCATACTCTCTTATTTTGTAAATGAAAAGCTCGCTGCAAGAGATGTGCAGGTCCTTTCCTACAAAGCATGCATCTCCAAAAAACTCAAATGTTTTAACTGCTCAGTTGCACATCCTGCAACTTATTTTGCCTCCCCGGTCAGGATGCAAAGCAAAATGTTATCAGGACACTCATCACTGTAGCTGGGCGATTGCTTACAATTTGCCAAAAAAAAGTAGTCTTCAAATGCTACTTCCTCCACTTCTGCTGTAAGACATTCTTATGAATATTCTTAAAAATCTGCTAAACGTGTTTCCCCAAATGTCCATTCTCAGCATTCCTGTGGAAATCAACACATGAAAACAACTTACATTGTTGACAAACTTAATTTCTGACGCTCACATGTTACCGGAGTCTTTGCCCTCAACTTCCTTTAGCCATGTTTTATATGCTCAAGCTATTAAGAATTATTCAGTTTTTCATCAGCTGAGTTGTCCTGTTTCATCTAAAATCATTTAAAAAATTTTTTCAAGGAAAATGTCTCAAAGAATTTAATCGTGGACTTGATGCTTCATCTTATTAAGTTCATTTGCAAACCTTCTGAAGAACCCTCCACTTTAGAAGAAATTCTTTTGGGACTTAAATCATAATGGTTTCACGCTGGTTCGATGGAACTGCCTTGGCCTCATTTCGAAAAAAGAAGAGTTAATTTTGTTAGGAAAATATGAGAAGTTTTTTTTTTTTTTTTGTTGCACTGCATGAGCTTCACTCAACAAAAACTATTCACTTCTCTTCATATGTTAATTATTCTTCATTTGTTAACAAAAATTCTACAGGTGTTGCTTTCTATGTTCAACATTGTCATAAAAATATACTCTTAAAATTAAATCCAGTTTATCCTAATGTTGAATTTTTAGCAATAGAAATATTATTAAATAATCTAAATTTACCATAATAAATTTTTATAATCTTTGTTTACGTATTTCTGAAAACGGTTTTCAAGAAATTATTAACGTAATCGCTCAGTCTTATATATTGGTGGGTGAAAAGTATTGTACACATGATAATTCTTATAATAGTAGATCAATAACTGATTTAACTTTAATTACACCTCCACTTATTCAATTTTTTATATTGGTCATCTCTTTCTGATTCCAGAAGAAGTGACCATTTTTCAATTTTACTTTAATCTAACCAAAATAATAAATTTAGAAAAAATATTAAATTAAATAATTGGGTTTTATTGAATAAAATTCTTTAAGAACATCCACTTGATAATTCTGGCAAAGATTATAATTATATTCCTAAATAAATTCTTTAATTTAACTGATTCTTACTTTCAAACTATTCTAAGTAAGAATCCTAAAATATTCAAAAATCTATGGTATATGAATAAAATCACCATTAGAAAAAATGAAGAAAATAAAGTAAAGCGTTCTAGACATTTTGATGATATAAATCGATTTAAACGAATCAAAACTGTTGTACGGCGTAAACTAAAAGAATTATATAGAGACAACTGGAAGACATTTGCTAGCTCTCTTATCCTCAATTTCTCTTCCTCTAATGTATGAAGAATCATGAAAAAAAATTGTTTCTCCTCTCTGTCTTCTAAATTTCCTATTGTGGACATAGCTCTAAAAATATTAACTTACAGCAAATCTTTTTTACCGAAAATCTTAAAATTTGTAGATCTGAATATTCTGGTAGATCGGAAAAAAGTTTCGAAAATAAAATTAATAAAGTATTTCAAAATATCGATGAAGATATCCCGATTATGAATAGTCCTTTCACTTCTTCTGAACTTAATTTTGCTATTAAAAACTCAAACCGACGGCAACTACAGGTCCAGACAAAATTTTGAATGCATTATATGTATTAACTTACCATCTAACTGGGAGACTAAGTTACTTGAAATTAAAAACTTTTATGTGGCAAAAGCTTCAATATCCTCTGTCTTGGTCTCATTTTTATATCATATTTATATTAAAAGCTGGTAAGCATCCATCTGAAATTAATTCATATCGACCTATCTCTTTATTGTCTATTTTTTAAATTAATTGAGAGATCTCATTTTAAAATATTAAATTGGTTTTTGATTCTCAGCATTTGATACCTTCAAACTTTTTTGGCTTTAGGAAACATAAATCTTCAAAAGAATGTGTTTCTCTTTTTCTAAATAATATCCACCAAGCTACAAAAAAGGAAAAAAAAATACTGTTTTCTTCTTGGATTTTTCTTACGACTTTGACTCCATTTGGATCAAGGGTCTAATTTTAATAACTTTTAAATGCTAATTTTGGTGGATACTGTCTTCATTTTTAGCACTTATTTCGTACAATAAAACCTTTCAAATTAAAATGCAATCTAATCTTTCAAGAACATTTAAAATGACCAGAGGACATTCTCAAGGTTCAATTTTGTCTCTAATATTACTTAACCTTTTCCTTGCTGGCTTATTATTTATTATTGACGCTCTTATTAATTTTACCGAATACGCTGATGATTTAATTTTTTGGTTATCAGACAAAAAATATTTTTAAATTACAAACTAGAATTCAAAATTAGTTGATTAAAATTGTAAAATATTGTAAAAAATGGCACCTTCAAATTAATTTAAACCAAACGTTTTGTATGCCTTTTGTTCGAGCAAATTCAACTCCTCCAGAAATCATTATCAAAATTGGTAATCGCCAGCTTAAACAATCTTATGATACTGAATATTTAGACATCCATATTGATTCTTGACTCAAATGGAATCATCATTACCAAGCTCAACTTTCTAAACGTTATCAACTATTGAATTTTTTTAAATATTTAGCAGAGGTTGATGGACTACCTCTGCAAAATTTTTATTACTCTTTATAAAATATCTTAACGGAGCAAAAACGAAATTTGTATTGAATTCCATCTTGGAGTCTCCGACCTTAAACTGAACAAATTCAATGTTATTCAAAACAGATGCATAAAACGTGCTTAGGGTTTTTTCAATTTTACTCCAACAATTTCAATTTTAGCTGATTTCTACTTTTCAAATTAGGATTAAAATATTAGTGATTAAGTATTTAACTAGGCTTTCCTTCAAAATTCCTTCACATCCTTTTGTTCAAAATTTTATCAATAGAAATCTTTGCTTTTATAAATATATCTATGCTCTTGATATATTTATAAAGAACATAGCTCTTTCTAATATATGCATATTTATATGCTATTATATATATTATATTTTATTATTATTTATATGCTATTATATTTTATATATGTAGGAGTTGGTTGAGCTTTGCCCAACCAACTCCTACATATATATATATATATAAAAGAAAGGATATAAATTTGATAATATTGCTGGATGGAGTTTTTTTCGCCCATACATTTTTGTGATATTCCTTTCATTAAATCAAAAAACTATTCAGCTGTAACATTAAAAATAATTGCCCAATTCTATTGTAATGGAAACTACAATAATTTCCTGGGTATCTACACAGATGGCTCTGCACAGCATGAAAAAAAATCTTTGCAGCTTTTTATATCCCTAATCTTAAAACCTTTAAATCATTCAGATTATCCTCTGATATCCCCATCTTACAAGTAAGCTGAACGTTTTGCAATTTTTGAGGCCATTGAGTGGATTTCTCATCATGGGACAAATACAAATTATGTTATCCTTTCAGATTTCAAAGATGCTCTTAATGCCCTATCTCAAGATCTTAGATACTCTGAATATGGATAAAATATTTTTAAATTATTAACTATGATTACATCATTTCTCAACCTCACTATTTTTATGCTCATGTCAAAAAATTAATTAATAATTATGAAACCAAACTTATTACCAACTATTTTAATATTCACGGACCTTTAAATGATAATTTTAGATTTCATCTCTCAAACAATTTTCTTCCCTAATTCCATTTTTTTTTCAAGAGCTCTTTCAACAAAATTTTCAGACTCAGAGTTGGCTCACCTGCTTTAAATCTCTTCATGTTTAAAATTAATAAGTTTCACACAGTAAATTGTGTCTTTTGTAATGCTGAAGAAACTGTTCACCATGTTTTGCTTAACTGTCCAAAATATACTTTGGAAAGAATTAAGTTATTTAGTGTTTTAGAAATTTTAATGTTGTGGATTTTACTACCGAAATCTTACTTAACTACCCTGCTTTATTAAAAAGGAAATGTATTCATGAAGCTCTTGAAGAATTTTTAATTGATTCGAATCTTTGGAAAATAATTTGAAAAAAGAACATTAATAAGGCTTTAAGGATTTATTATAACAAGGATAAAAAATAAAAAAATAAATAATAAAAAAAATAAAAAATAATAATAAAATAAAAAGAGTAATATAACAATATATAATACTTATAAAAAGAAAAAAAAAAGATATAGAAAAAATAAATAATTATAAAAAATAAACAAAATGCTTTCATATCAAAATAAAAGATGAATAATTATTATAAAAGATGAATAATTAATAAGTCAAAAAGAAATTTTCTTCTTCTGTTTTTGTTTCATTATCTTCGATCTTCAATTTTTAAGAATCTTCTTTAATTATTTTGGGTAAGCCTGAATAAGGATCTCCTAGATGCATGTAACGTAACCTGGCGTAATCGTAAGTAATTATTGGTACCATATCCTCAAGAGAAGATATTAAGCGATTTCGAAAGGGCCATGATCGTTGAAGAGCGTTTTGGCAGGAGCGTCAATCCCTAAGACAGCTGAACTCGCTAATGTTACACGGGGGGCAGTTACCAAAGTCATGTCTGCATTGGTTGGGTTGGGTTGTTTTACCTCTGAGCGGCACTTTTTTGCACACCATGGGCTAAATGGCCAGGTCACATGGACCCCGAAGGCTCAGAGAAGGTTGTGGGAGGGGACCCACTGGAACAGCTGTTGGGAGACAGATGGTAGCCCCCCGTCAAGGCATCCAGCGTGTTCTTTAACTTGCACAGGGTATGTCTCTTCCACACACGGGGCCACGGCTTAACGTCCCATCCGACGGACGGCGGGTTTTCCAAGCCCATCGGTGTCCCCTACTGACCGTGGGCAGGGCGGGGAATTTTGCGGAGATAAATCTCAACGCTTACCCAGCTGGGACTCGAACCTGGGAACTACAGATTACGAGCCTGGCGCGCTACCGACTGAGCTATCCCCGCCCCTGTCTGCATTGGAATTTAAAGGTAAGACATCATCTGCAAAAGGAAATAGTGGTTCTCCAGAATCGTTATTCAGTTATATCAGTTCGAGAGTTAGTGCGATGTGCAAAGCTGAACCGGCTAGATACAGCTGTTCAGTTACGCACGGATTTCAACGTAGAACGCTAGACGCCAGTTTCGTTAAAAATACTACGTCGATAACTTGGTAGAGCTGGATATCGCTGTCGAGTTGCACTTCACAAGCTACTCATCGCACCTGTCAACGCACATCTTCGTGTCCAGTGGTACAAAGAGCACAAGCAGTGGAGACTTGAGCAGTGGAGGAATGCGATATGGTCTATCGAATTACCCTACACTTTGTTTCCGGCAAATGGACGAGTGCAGGTATGCTGTCTACCAAAGGAAACTTACAACTCTGATTGCTTGTTTCCTACTGTTAAGGGTTCTGGAGGTTCTGTGATAGTGCGGGGTGCTTTCTCGTGGCACGGTTTGGGTGCACTGATTCCCTTTGAAGGCACGATTAATTCGAATCGCTATTTGACAGTCCTGAGTGATCATCTTCATCCAATGGCATAGCATTTCTTTCATAAGAGAGAGCTTTCTTTCTAGCTGACAATGCTCCCATCCACAGGGCATATGTGGTCACCCAGTGGTTTGAGGAGCACGAGATTGAACTTTTTTCACATACCATTAAGATCGGTACCATTAAGATTTTCACATACCATAATGATGTAATCATAGTAAATATCATTCAAGGCCAAAGGTAAATGATCTATTGCTACTAAAGAACAAAAAAATGGTGCCTCGTGGTATTACGAATCCTACATCTCAAAAACGTTTGAAATTTTGTGTCTGACCTGTCCATCGAAGTGAGAGGTCATATTTCGATCTGCTTTGCTAGAAAGGTAAGATTTGGTGCAGAAGGGTATTTCTGGTCGTAGACCCAGAAACGTTAAACAATTTCAATACCGGTGTCAGGTTCAAAGTCAAATACGTTTAAGAATAAAAGTTTAAAGTCAAAGGTCAAGATACCATGAGGTATTGAAGGCGGTGGTTGATTTCTCGCGTGATATTATAGCTTCTTGAGGTGGCAATTACTTTGTGTGTGTGTTCGTTCACGTAATAACATTGAAAAATAAAAATAAAAAAGCAATTACCAAACTTACTTTTCAGGGCGAAATATTTGAAAGAAAGATTTGAGTGACAACCAAAAGAGCAATGAGCACTCGGTACCGTAGCCAAAATAGGCCCGCCAACTGTCAGGTTAAGTTTCTTCAGCTTCCAATCCCAAGCTATGTCCCATGTAGCCAAATAACTGCAACTAAGGATACCTAGTAAGTGATACCTGGATACACGTAAGTGCTTATTAAGAAAGCCTTTAAGATTTTACTCTTTTAGACACTATCTGCTCTCTCCCCGTACATCTACTCAAGCGCACTACGGACTTAATGCGGCAGTACACGAAAATTCAGATCAAGCACATGATCTCGTGGCTAGGGAGAAATCACGAAAGTGATTGGAAGATCCTTACTCACCATACAGTAATGTTGTTATCCACTTGTATAGATCAGGGTCATTGATGATGGCGGAAGGAAGCAACTTGGAATATTAACCCAAACCATCCCTTATAATGGCTACGAGAGTACGAGTTCAAATTTATTCGAATATAAGTCACACTCCAATTTCTAAATAGGATCGGGGGTGCCTCAGTTGGTAGTGTGCCAGGCTCTGCAGTTCCCAGGTTCGAGTTCCACCTGGCCCAGAGTTGAAATTTATCTCCGCAAAACTTCCCTCCCTGTTCTCGGTCGGTAGGGGACACCGATTCGTTTGGAAAGTCCGCCGCCAGTTGGATGGGACGTTTAGCCGTGTCCCCCTGTGCACGTTAAAGGACACACTGAATGACCCTAACGGGAGGCTACCATCTGTCTCCTACCATCTGTTCAGTTGGCCCCCTCCCCCAACATTATCTGAGCCCTCGGGGTCCTTGCGACCTGGCTATTTAGCCCATTATGCGAAAAAAAGTGCCTCTCGAGTGAAACAACCCAACCCATTTCTATTCGAGAATTACGTGAAAAAAGCGCATGTTAGCTTCGATTAAAAGTCCATTTGCTTCCAATGACTGATTAAAAAAGCATTTCCCTCTGTAGCGATATGCAATTTCTTAATATTTTAACTCCTGTCTACGAAACAAAGATTTAAAAAAGTGCATCCGTGTACATTGTAAACTTTTTAAATAAGTATCTCAATAATTACGGAAACGTAAAGAAAAACTTCCAATCTGCCTCCCGAATTCGAACACGGAATCTCCTGGTTAAGAGCCAATTGTTCTACAAGTCGAACTAAGGCGGGGGTGGCTCACACTTGCCTAAGTAAGGTTAGGAAAGAAATTCATGATGTGGACCACTATCACGTGGTTCCAACTTTGGGGCCGCTTATCATTCGCTATTTATATCTAAGGTGAACTGCGTACTTAATAGCGCCATTTAGGAATTTATATTTCTTGGGTTATTCTGTAGTTAACAGCATCGAGACATTCGAAGGAAATAACATTGTAAGCCTCTGGACATGAAGCATCGGAACTCACATTTTTGATAGTTTCAGGAGACATCTGAGTTTAATAAATCCTAATTATCGAAATCGAGTGTCTTTTATGACTGTCGTAAATGTGATTTCGAATGCTTTATTTTATATAAATATTCTACATAATGTACAGTTGTATTTTAATAGACATTTTATAACAGAAACAAAGAAATATAAAAATTAAAAGAGGTCAAAACCGTCACATGTAACTAAGTTCTCTATTTTTGAACTTACGGGAGTCGCCATTGTTTTATGTAAGTGGGAGTGAAGGAGAAGAAAATGAGAAGAAGTGGAAAGCGAACGGAGATATCTCGGTGATCAGAAACCGAGACGGGAGGACATTACGTGGAGAGTGAAAAGGGAAGAGACAGAAGACAGTTGTTCCTTTCCCGAACAAAGAAAAGTGACTTCTGAAGGCAGCAACGAGGAGACATTGTCGACATAGCAAGGGTGGGGAGGGAGTCGTTGTTGAGCAGAAGGAGCATTCTCCTCCCTCTGCCCTTGCAATTGCAGCGGTGTCAGCAGAGCGAAGGAAGAAAAAGTCAAAGGAAGAAGTCGAGCACTCTTTCGTAGGTCGATTACAACATTCTTGGATGTTCCTTTAGCTTTTAATTGACTATGTCATTGATCAAGGGAAGTTAATTCCGTTGCAATAGCACCTCCAATACGCTGCAGGTGAACAACACAGATTAGCATTTTAAACTTGCGATCTAACGCTTTCAAAGAGTTGCACTCTTTAGTATTTTTCTTTTGTTTAAATGGTTCAGGTTGTTTAAATTACAGAGATAAAAGTTCCTTTACTCTCTATTAAAAGAGTTTAAAAAATATCGCACCATTCGGTCGCACATAAAAGCGTAATCGAGTGAATTCTTTCAAAAGCTAATCAAATTGCCGAATCTCATCTGAAACGTTTTCGTTGATTCGCAATGGGGGTTTCTTTTAGCTTTCATTAACGTTCGATGCTCTGCTCACACGTGATGACAATACAAGGGAAGTTCAGCCTCGATTGCCCAGCTGCCGAAACGATCGCATTTGTTGGTTAGGCTTGATATGAATGGCGAGGATGCACTTAAAAGAAGAACCTTTCCACGGTGAAGAGTCAAACGACAACGAGGTATCGTAGACAATAAGCGCATCAGGTCTTTATTTCGATGTTCTTGGGTTTCGATCCCAGTTGTTCTAGGATTGAGATTTTTCTCCACTCTTTCGCACCCACTAGCTCGATGAAGGAAATGAGTCCTGTTGGCCATTCGTTGGTTGCGCCTATCCGGGCAGTCATACCACGTGGACGTTAAAACTGCACTGGATTGAATTGATAAGAGATTTTTGCCTGTCCTCAGCAGATGTCCAACCATTTTCTTTCTCGACTTTTCATTTAGAACAAAAGAGCTCGGTTCTGCTGCAAAATAACCAACAACACAACGGCGCAGATTGAGGAAGAGGAGCTATTACTCTCGTCTCCTAAAGGGCAATAGAATTTCTCAGTGTGATGTCACAGTTCCAACTATTAGGTACTTTTAGACGATTCGTCGTTGTGAAACTTTCTTCATACCTTGTGCGAGGGTTGAACTGGGAAAAGATCACTTAGCCGTCTCTTATATCACTTTTGATTGTCTAATATTTCTATTTGATTCAATTATATCATATTTTACTTTTTTAAAGATATAATTATAGCGGCTATCTGATCTTTCTCTTAAATTTTCATTAAACCTTTTTTCTGCTTTTGCTTCTTTTGTTCTTGGAATAGTTGATGCAAAATATCGAAATATTTTCAGAGCAGAAATCGGGTGAGAGCGCCATCAATATCGCGCATTATTTTTCTTGGAAGATATGTCGCGAAAGTTGCAAATAAGGTCTTGCGGAAGTGCGTGAAGGAAGGATTAAAGCAGAGCACAGAAAGGGAATCGAGACAAAAGAAAAAATGGCACAAAACAAAACAGTTTCGAACAAAGCAGCACATGGAAACAACTGGTACCATGAAAAAGAAAACGAAGAAAGCGAAACACCGCGACAAGAAATCAGCGAAAATTCAGAAGGAAACTTTTCACCGAAGTAATATAGGGAGGAAACTGAAAAGAAAAATAGAATAAATGTAGACGTTATGTAGGATGTAATATAATATATCACGTGATTGAAATTACGAATATGCAAAATAGAAATAAATCAAACTACATTTTTAAGCACCACAACTACATTTTTAAGAATTTATGTCTTACTCCATTCTCTTTAGGAATTAATTTAATTAGTCCAATGATACCGAAAGTATTAATAAAGCTGCTAATGGGATAAACCAGCGTTGTTCTGCAAAACCGTTTTAGAGTTTAGGAAATTATTTAGTTATTATTGTTTGCGATACTTTTCCACAGACTTCTGAAAACGTTTTCATTTTTTTTTTAAGTTTTAGACAACACTGCTGCTGACGATGCATTTTTAGAATCTTCGAATTTTGCCTGATTTAACCCATTTTTTATCCTCGAACAAAAGATTTAATATTCCGGTTAATCCCGAAAAAACACTGAAAAAAAATATGCAATTTATAACACTTTGTTGTTTTTTCTTGTAAAAGAAGAAAAGATTAAATTGTTATATTGCCGATTTGTTTCAGTATGTCATTTGCCAGCACTACCTGGGCCCAGGCAGAAATAAGAGAAGAAAGTTTTATTACGAATTATGTCTGTTAGGTGGCAGTGCATGCCTACAACTGATGCAAGATGCGGGACGTCACATCAAGTAGATTAATGTAGGCAGTTCTTATTATAAGGAAATGATTTGTTATAGATTACTATTCGTTGAACCAAAATGAAAGTTTCATATTAATGTAAGCGAAATGAGTTTATTTATTCTAGACATAGAGCATAATAGTAAAATATCAAAAACAATTGGGGTTGGAACCTATATATTAATATTAAAAACATTACAGATGCGTTGAAACATCATTTACAGATTGGTTGTGAATGCAGTGGAATTAGATGGAAGAGCTTCTGCAGACGTAATCCTGCTGAAGAAACATTTTGCGCATGCTGCTGAAGAAACATTTGTCTTGCTGAAGAAACATTCGTAACGCAATGCGTCATTGCATGCAAAGAATAAAATTATTACCTAATACCAGAAAATTTTGATTTCAACACAATTTCAACACGAATTCGAGAAACAATATTGGATTTCTTGTTTTTGACCCGATTCGAACCCGAATTTGAATATAAAAAACATTTTTACCTTGCAAAATGTTTTTTCTACCCACTAAACGAAGTTTTTAACCCAAAAAAGTCCTACCTTAGGTTTTTTCTATCAAAGAATTTAATATGATATCACTATTCGGACTATAACATGTGTTTTACTAATTGATGCATGCAGATTTCTTGATAGAATGGTAGAAAGGAAAAGAAATAATATCTAGCACAATAAAATCATGATCAATTCATATTTCTATCAAATAGCTCCATTAAGAGCCTTTTTTCTCTCTCGAGAATTTAGCTCTTTGATGTATTAGGATGCAGCCTGTAGCAATGCATGGTAAACTGACTCTATCATAAAATTTTCAAATGATAATTAGTGCAGAAAAACTTCTGAGCCATTTAGAAGAAATTCCCATAATATCTAAAAAATAAGTCTATATGAAGATCGTTACAAATGAAGCTTACGTGTTGCCATCGGTTATTAGTTGAGCACTGCCGACAAGTTCATTACTAGCAGTTGATTCTATTGAGCCAATTGCTTGAAGAAGCAGTCACATGAAAAGATCTCATTGTGGGAGGAAAAAGGAAAGTTCACCAATATCGGATTTAAATGAAACTTTTTCAAGGGAACAAAAGCGTTCAAATATCATTTCATTTCATCTGCGATGAGTGGAGGGTTTTGCTTCCCTCAGATAAAAATTTTAACCCCCCTCCCCTCTATCACCATTATAACGTCTTCCGTTTAGTGTCTTTCGCAGCACTGTTAGAAACATATGGTATCAAAAAATGATGAAGAAATTTACGACTGTAAACAATACTGAAATTGATATAATACCTTTTGAATAAAGAATCAAAATTTAGTCTATTTATTCCTTTTAATAACACCACGCCCTCTTCTCAGGTAGTTACACTAGCGAGAGTATTATATACTGGGATGCCATTTTTTGCAGAGTTTTTCTTTTTACTTTTCTTCCTCAGCTCTTTTTCGCTGTCATTCTAATTTTCCCCCTTTTTATTGCTTTTAAATTTGTCCTACAGGGAGCGTGCCCAACGTCCAAGGGGAAATTTGCTCCCAATTGCGATAAAAATAATTTTGATATCTATTGTTTCACATATTTATTTTTCGAACTGCAATGTTTCGAATAGTAAAAGTTTAAATTATAAGTTACCACAGTAATTTCTGAACTAACTGGTGTTCTATTCCTTATTTATTGTTAATTCGTATTAATTAATTTTTTTTAAATATGTGTCGAGATCCGATGCTGATAATTCAGTAATTTACCCCTGGAAATTATGAAAACTTCTGATTAATCAATTCTCTATTTTCGTATTCTGTATGACTTGTAATATACCATTATTATATAATTAAGAAATTTTATATTTTGGTCCAGTTGGTTTCCTTACGAACACTTTGTAATAAAAAGGTCATGAAATGTTCATTAAGTTCACCAACATTAATTCATTCATTTGCTTTAGAGTGAGTTTTGCTTGACTATTACATATTTTTCATTTTACTAATTTATATAGGAGGGCTTTTCTTTTAGCAAATGCGTTTCATCGTTTAGGACAGATTTGTCCCTCTTGTAATTCACTACTACTCTATTCTTTTAGCGATCTTTAATTGTTTTGTCTTAAAATTATTGCATAACCGAGCGTAATGCTTCTCCGCTATTCTTTCGTTTGGTTGCACTCGCTTTCGAATGGCAGACACGAACATTACGTAACGCATTGATGCAGTTAGCTGATTAGCCAGTTCCGACGCGTGGCAATAGAGATATAAACCACCGCAGAGAGAATAGTCTCCGAGTGTAGATCTTCCCAAGCAGCAAAGCATACGGTGGCAGCATCCCCCCAAGGATACAACGATTCTCGGCATCGGAGCAACTCTTCTGCGGACAACAACAGATTGTTGATTACGCTGCAACACGCCGCACCGGGAACCCGAGGGACATAGATGGCGCTCTCATGTAAAGCGCTGTTACCATTACTCGGAAGCAGTAAGCTAATCTGCCTCTTTGTCAACTCACGACAATAACCACTCATCAGGTCCGAATTTCGCGAGACGAAAGGACAAGCTGCAAGACGGCGAGTAGATCTGATGAGAGCTATTTACAAAGCTGAAAGGGATTGCCCGCAGGTTTAATTCCTTTGCATATGGTGGGAAAATATAAAATCTCTCTAATATAATACAACACGAAGAAGGTATGCTTTCGGAAGGCTATTGGTAAAGGAAACGAAAGTTATTTAACTGAAAGCTAAAGTTTGCCTTATGTCTACGAAAATCAAATTCATTTATTCGTTTTGCTGCGTGAATTTCGTTCTTAAAAGGATATATTTATTTCTCGAAAGTGAATTCAATGTTTAATCTCGTCTTTCTCGTAGTTTATTTGATTTCTCTTTAGAAAAAGCGGAAGAGATAAAACTAATTGAAAGTTGCTCTTGACGGGTGATCTCTGAAACACATAGAGGAAATTCAGTCCATTTTAGGGAAAACAAATAATAGTGCAGGGTTTTAAATGTAATGTTGGGCTGCATAAGAATGTGATTGATTACATATTAATTAACAGCAAATGGACTAGTTCTGTTAGGAATACCAGGGCATATAGGGGAGCTGAAATTGGATCTGACCATTACCTTGTTAAAAGTGTGTTGCAACTTAAACTTAAAAAGTGTTGTGCTAGGGTTAAAAAATTTACTTTTAATACTGAAGCTCTGAAAGATCCAGTTATAGCCAAAGCTTAATATGATAGGTTACTTAGTCATTATGACAGTCATGGTTTGCTTACTACTGAAGTTGAGGAAGAATGGGATCATTTTAAACAGGCTTTTTTGGACACTAACAGTACTCTTTTAGGAAAAAAGGAGCAGAAGAGGCAAAATTATCTGAGTGATAAGGCACTTGAGCTTATTTCGGAAAGAAAGAACTGCAGGAATGCCCTTAATCAATACCCTACTAGTCCTAATAGAAAGCATTACAGAGACCTTAATAAACTTGTAAACGATCAGTTAGCTGCTGATAAAAATTTTTGGCTTGATGGTTTGGCTGACAAAGCCGAGGAAGCAGTTAGACAGCACAACAGCAGAGAGCTGTACCAGATAGTTAATGTTTTGTGTGGTAGAAAACGGACAGGCATACAAGGATTGAAGGATAAACAAGGTAAGGTTATAGAAGGGGAGGATTCTGTCATGGCTAGGTGGGCTGAGCATTTCAGTGATGTTCTAAACAATGTAGTTAGTTCTACTCCCATTGTTTGCAATGATGATAGATGCATTGGTGGCTTTAATGTTGGCCCTATAACACAATCTGAAGTTAGTTTGGCTGTTTCTAAACTTAAACTTCATAAATTCCCAGGGGTAGATGAAATTACTACGGAAATGCTTAGAGCTGGGAATGTTTCGGTTACCACTTGGATGACTGAAATTCTGAATCTCTTTTATGATAAAGGCATGGTTCCTAAGGATTTTACCAGAGCTATTGTTATCCCTATTTTCAAAAAAGGTGATCGCAGTTCTTGTGATAACTATAGGGGTATCAGCCTACTCTCTGTTCCAGGTAAAGTTCTTTCCATGATTGTGCTTAATAGAATTAAGAATCTGGTTGACAGGCAATTGCGTGATGAGCAATGTGGATTCAGAAGTGGTAGGGGATGTGTAGATCAGATATTTTCACTTAGGCAGATTCTTGAGAAATGTTTAGAGTTTCAGAAACCTTTGGTTGCTAGCTTTGTTGATTTCAAAAAGGCTTTCGACTCTGTTGATCGTCATAATTTGTGGTTGATTGTGAGATCATATGGTATACCAGACAAGTTAGTTAACATTATGAAAGCTCTCTATAATAACACTGAGTCGTGTGTGAGAGTTGGTAAGGCTTGTAGCAATTGGTTTAGCATTACTTCTGGTGTTCGACAAGGGTGCATTTTGTCTCCTTTTCTCTTTAGCTTGGTTATTGATTATGTTATGCGAAATTCACTTCAAGGGAAAGATTTTGGCCTTAAATGGGCTGGAGATAGGAAAATTTCTGATTTAGATTATGCTGATGATTTAGCCCTTCTGGCAAATGATGTTGATGAGATGAACTCTTTCATTCGAGCCGTTGATGAGACTGGTAGTAGAGTAGGTTTGGTTATAAACAGAGAGAAAACTAAAGTGATGAAAATTGGTCAGGCAGGCTGTGATTCAGTTAATCTGAATGGTTGCAGTCTTGAGCAGGTGTCACAGTTTAATTATCTTGGGAGCTATGTAACAGATAATGGTGATGTGCGGCATGAGATTAACAGACGAATAGGGATTGCTGCTGGAACTTTTAAGAAACTATGGAGAGTGTGGAGAAATAGGCGTATACACCTAAAGACTAAAATTAGACTGTATAATAGTTTGGTTCTTTCTAGGGTTAGTTATGGTAGTGAAACTTGGACACTTTGTAAACAAGATAACAGGAAACTAGATGCTTTTGATTCCAGATGCTTACGCAGTATCTTGGGCATTAGGTGGTTCAACTTTGTAACTAATGATGAGATTAGGAAAAGGAGTTTGCAACCTCCTTTAAGCAGCATATTGTGCAGAGAGAGACTCCGTTGGTTTGGCCATGTTGCCCGTATGAATAATTATAGATTGGCGAATAGGGTTATGAACAGTGTGCCTAAAGGCCTCAGAAAGAAGGGGAGACCTAGGATGCGGTGGGCAGACAATGTCAAACAGGACCTTGTTAGAATTGGTGTGCAGTGGCCAGATGCAGTAGATGTAGCTCAGGATAGACTTGCTTGGAGAACTAAATTGCACGGTCTGGTTGGACCTCCGTAGCCCATGGCTGCTTGAGGATGATGATGATGATGATGATGATGATTAATTCCGTGGAAATGAGGGCAATAAAAGAATTGAAGATATTTCTTGTGTATGAAAGAAAAAAAAACAACAACAACAGTGTGCGAATCAAAACTCCTTGAAAATAATTTCAGAAGTTGACATCGCGAAGACGGCATCGTCATGGAAGGAAAAAAGGATGATTTGTCTTTTATCTAAGAGAGGGTTTCGTTGCATGTCTATATGTCTGTGTGTTATATTTTCTATATGTTCGTTGGATGCCTCTATAGAAAGGAATTGCGATATGAGTGAGTAACAAGTGAGATGTGACCAAATCGTGCAATATGCATGCTGCACGTAACAATATGAGTGGAAAAATGGACTTGAAAAGGTCGCCGTCCATGGGATGGGACATTAAACTATGGCCCCGTGTACAGTAGAACCTTAACTTGTATACGTTAAAAATCAATAGCTCTCCAGTAGATACAGTCGCTCAAAAAAGTATCCGAACACTATGGTTCATTACAGAATTCAGAAAAAATATATGGCAACGATGTTTTTTGAAATTAGTGATCTGACAACCTTCGTGTCACGTGACACGAAGGTTGCCAGATCATTAATCCCCAGAAGTTGTAGTCCCTACAGCAACCTTATCCTGGTCTAATACTAATCTGACTAGTCCCGTTTTGTGACATTATATCTGAAGTCTTTTGAGGACATTTCGTGCTACATTTAAGAACCTGGATACCTTGGTCTGCGATTGACCCACTCCTCCCATCTTCCTATCGGTTTCCAACGCACGTAATCAAAGCAAGTCGTCTTTGTGATGCGATAAAATCAAATGGACATCGAAATTCACGTAATTCCGGGCCCATGCTAACACACCACAAGGCCAAGTGCCTTGTGGTGTGTTAGCATGGGCCCTCAGAGCGGCCTGCGGCTACGCAGCTCCATTTTCAGGGTGACGACAGCAGCCACATGTTAATTTATAACAAACCTAATTTTTGTGCTCGTTCAAATGCGCACGCATTTTATTCTTTTTATGGAAACATTTACGTCAAGGTAGCCTGCTTATTATTAACAAATACACTGGTTCTCAAAATTAAAGTACACTGAAGAGTCAAAGCATTATTACCACCTGCCAATTATGATGTTGGTCCTCCACGTGCCACCAAAACAGCTCTTACCCCGCGAGGCATGGACGCTTCAAGATTTCTAAAAGTGCCAAGTGCCTTGTGGTGTGTGGTACCAACACGTTACCAGTAGATCCTTTAACTCTTGTAAGTTACGTGGTGAGTCGCTGCTGATCAGATATGCTGTTCCCACAAAAACCTCAGAATTGTTGTCAGGATCATTGGAAATTTGGAGGCCAGGGCAATACCTGGAATACTTCCTCATGTTCCGTGAACCATTCTCGAACAATCCGGGTAGTGTGGCATGGTGCATTATCCTGCTGAAAGAAGGTACTACTAGAGGGGGAATACCGTTGCCATGAAAGGATGTACCTGGTCTGCAGTGAGGTTTAGGTAGATACTAGACATCATAGTTTCCTGCACATGAATGACTGGACCCAGGGTTTCCCAACAGAACATTTCCCAAAGCATTACACTTCCTCCACCAGCTTGCTTTCGTCCCATGGCGCATCCTCTTGCCAACACTTCCCCAGGTAAACGATGTACACGTACCCCTCCGTTCACATGGTACAACAGGAGATGACATTCATCGGACCAGATGACCTTCATTCAATCATTCAAGGTCCAGTTTTGATGCTTGCGTGTCCATTGTAGGTGCTTTTGACGGTGAACCGAGTTTAGCATGGGCCCTCAGAGCGGCCTGCGGCTACGCAGCTCCATTTTCAGCAGGGTTCGATGTACTGTGTGTTGTGACACATTGCTTCCGTCACCAGCATTCAAATTACGGGCGAGTTGTGCCACATTATCCCTTCTGTTGGCTCGTACCACAGAGGATAGACTTCGCTTACCTCTAGCATCGATGAGCCGTGGTCGGCTAACACCTTGTCGGTTTTTCGTGGTTTTTCCCTCCTCGGACCACTTTTTGAAGGAACACCCCACAAGCCTTACCATCTCGGAAATGCTCTGACCCAGTCGTCTGGCCATTTGAATTTGGCCTTTGTCAAACTCGCCTAGATCCGCTGTCTCTCCTATCTGAAGAACAAGAATAATACTGATTAACAGAGCTCAGTATAAGGTGTTGTATATACCGTTTCATGACCTTCACACGCGCCGTCGTTTACCTGAAGTTGCTTCGATTTGCATAAAGACGCGCTGGTCAAAATGTTTCGGATCTTCGGTTATATTTTACCTCAAAGAGTACACATCTTCCCTTGAAGTGAATACGAACTCAGTGACAGATTGCACCACCTATATGCTTTAGGTTTATATTCTACTTTTTAGGACGCATATAGGGAGAAATGAATTTTTTAAATATTTTAATTCATTTAATTTTTTTTCTCTTATCTTCAGAAACTTTCAATTGATATATGACTCATAAACAGCCACTACATTTTTCCCTCCCTTTTGGATGCATGTTTGAGGTAGTCCATGACATTGGAGACGTCAGAAGTTTTAATTTGAGGTTCCCACTCCCCTTTTTCGAGGGAGGTGGGAGAATGTTGGGGGAAAAATTCGAAATATTTTACGACGCCACTGTATGAGCTTTCATTTGACACCTAACCCCTAATTGTAGGCTCTCGCGTTAGAAAGATATAGGAGAAACGACTTTCACATTTCCCGTTGTTTAGGGGAGAAGAAAACAAAAGGAGTATTATTTTGTTTGTTATCCACATTTCCCACGTCACAAGCTTTCATTTCACATATAACGTATTATTTTCGACACTCTGGTTCTGGAGATATAACGGAACAATCGTTCTCATATTTCCCCTTTTTTAGGAGAGAGGATGTAGGGACTGTCATAGGCTATAAAAATTGAATGGGGATCCATTTTTTATAACCTATAACACTCCCTGCGTCCGAAGTTTTCATTTGACGCATAGCTTGCTACTTTCGTATTAGCGTTCCGACGACATAGTGGAACAACTGTTTTCACGTTTCCCCTTTTTTAGGTGGTGGTAGGGGAGAAAGCATTGTGGGTCAATTTTTTAGAGGTTATAACACTCCCCGTGTCAGAAGCTTTAATTTGATTCGTAGCTTGTTACTTTCCGCACTCGTGTTCTGGGGATATAAGGGAACAAGAGTCTTCATATTTCTCCTTTTTTGGGGGGAAGAAAGCATGGGGGTGAAGTTTTCATAGCCTGTGACATTCTCTGTGTTCAAAGCTGTCATTTGACAAATAAATCATTAAGTTTCTTTATCGTGTTCGAAAGATATGGTGGAACAACTGTTTTGACAAATCCGCAACCCGACAAATGTTCCAATTAAACGGTGTAATTTAGTTCTCGAAACATGTTCATCCTGAGCAACAGCTGCAGTATCTGACCGCTCTAGGTTAATTACAGCTGACACTATCTGCCCACTCCATTCTAGGTCTCCCTCTTTTCCTGAAACTTTAGGTACACTGTTCTTAAACCTGTTCCATAATCTGCAGCTATGCATGCTGCCATAGCTGCAGCAATGCTATGCAGTCTCTTTGCACAAAATGCAGCTTTTTCTTTTAACCTCATCATCACTTACAAAAGAAAGCCATCTAATGTCATGGCGTTGCACAGGCATCTAAAACCAGAGACATCACCTTTGCCATTATCTGGCTTACAAAGGATCGAGATATAACTACCATAATAACCCTACAAAGAGCCAAATTATTTTATAGTGAAAATTTAGTCTTTAGGTGTATACACCTATTTTGTCACACTCTCCATAGAGTCTTAAAAGTACCAGCAGCAATTCCCATTCTTCTGTTTATATCATGCCGCACTTTACCAATATCTCTAAATAGCTGCCGAGAAAAACGGAGGCATCTGCTCAAGAGCGCAATCATTTAAAGCAACCGAAGCAACACCTGCCTCGCCAATTTTCATCAGTTTAATTTTCTCTCTGTTTATCACCATAACTACTCTTTTAGCAGCGTCATAAACAGCCCTAATGAAGGGAATTCATTTCATCAGCCTCATTAACCAGCAGGGCCAAATCATCAGCATAATCTAAAGAACAAATTTTCAAATTTTGAACCATCAAGGCCAAAACATATCCCATGCAGAAAGTTACGCGTAATATAATCAATAACCAAATTAAAGAGAAAAGGAAACCAAATGCATCCTTGTCTAACTCCACTAGCAATGTCAAACCATTCGTTACAAACCTTACCAACTCCCACACATTCATTCACACAGATTCAGTGTTATTATAGAAAGCTTTCATTACGTTAACTACTTGTCAAGCCTGCCATATGATCTCACTATCAACCATAAATTATGACGATCAATAAAGTCGAAAGTCTTTTTGAAATTTATGAAGCTGGTAATTACAGGTTTTTGAAACTAAACATTTCTCAAGAATCGAAGTGGAAATATTTGATCTCTACATTCCCTGCCACTTCTGATTCCCCACTGATCATTAGGCAGTTTCCATCAACCAAATTCTTAACTCTATTAAGCGCAATAATGTAAACCAGAAATTGAAAATAGACTGATTCCCCCATAATCTTCACAAGAGCTGCGATCACCTTTTTCAAATAATGGTGATCGCAGAGAAATTATTATCCCATTTTTAAAAAAATGCGATAATAATTTCTCTGTGATACCCTTAGGAACAATGCCTTTATCATCAAAGATATTCAAAATTTCAATCTATTGTATGACAGCAGAAAAATCTCGAGCTCTGAGCATTTCATCATTAATTTCGTATATCCCTGGAGATTTACGCAGTTTTAATTTAGATGTAGCCAAAGTAACTTCAGACTGTGTTATAGGGCCAACATTAAAGTCAGTAAGGAATCTATCCTCGTTACGAACAATGGGAGTAGAACTATCGTGCTCATCATTTGTTTTAAAATGTGGACACGACGGTTTTACGTGGAAGCCACGGCCGAAATTATCTTCCGCCACTAGTGCCTTTTTCATTGCCTTCATTTTTGATGTTCAATTCAGCTACGAAGAAGAACCTCGCCGCCGTTACAGAGACTACAGCATGGTCCTGTAGGCCCCAGATGGCATGGGGTCTACCTGATCTGTTGTTGTAAACAACCCGCTCCAGATGGGTCGGCGATTCGCACATCAACTCGCGCAGAGAAATGAACAGCGTCCACGAGTGACTGGTGCGTGACCTTTATGCCAAAAGTTGAGAGAAGGTGAGGCGAAAACGGCGCGGAAGAGTTTAATCCGGTTATGAACAGCGAGGCAGGAGGACGTGTGGCAAGTTCTTCCTGTGAGTCGAAAGAAAGGAGCAGGACAAGTGCACGTATGCAAAGTGTAGATGAGGACTGAGCAGCAAGGACTCCAAACTACCTGCGGCGCACGAACTGACTGCAACAGTACGGCCAAAGAATACGCATCCTCTTTTGGCCCACTTGAGTAGAACGAGGTAAGGGTCGAATTTAACTAATCTGGTTTTTCCCATGTGAGTTAGTGCTAATTGTCGCTGCCACGCCGCTCCTTTATGAGTTGATAAGTTGTTGGCTTCTACCAGCCTCTTGAACGTTTTCTCGTAATTAAGAGTTTGGATTGGCTTATTGTATGCCACTCGAAGAGTTCCCCTCAAAAGAAAGGGACAGCGCCGAGAGTGCCAGTAAGGGAAGTTATTGAAAAGTATGTTAAGTAAATGTTGATTTTGATTGAAAAGTACGCTAAATAAATTTTGATTTTTGCATTTAAATGATTTTGTTTTAATATAATTTTATGTGTACCATTCTTATGTTTGTTCTGGGAACCAGCCTCAGGCAGGCTGCAGGAAAGGAAGTCGGCCACTAATGTTGTGCCACCTCCAAAATATTCAGGAGTGGTTACAACAGAACTAATCACAATGTTTAGGACATCTCTGAAATGCCAACCACCTAGCCATGACAGAATCCTCATTTTGAATAACCTTATATTTATCCTTCAAATTTCTTGCATGCCAGCTTGTTTCTTCCCATACAAAATATTAACTATCTAGTATTCCTCCCTGTTGCTGTGGTGTTTAGCTGCTTCCTAGGCTTTGAAAGACAAGTTATCAAGCCGAATATTCTTATCAGTTGTTAAATGATCACTTATACGCTTATTAAGCTCTTTGTAATGCTGTTAGGAGTAGTAGGATGTTGATTCACATTATTCCTACAATTCCGTTTTTCAGAAAAAAGTTCCATATTCTTATCACTCAAATTACATTGTTTCCTTGGAAATGTTTTTACCCAAAAGAGTGCTGTTAGTTTCAAGAAAAGCCTATTTAAACTCATTCCATTCTGCCTAAAGTTCGGTAATAAACAAACCACGATTGTCATAATGACTAAGTAGCCTATCACGGTATACTTTGGATATATATGGATCATTCAGAGCCTTCAGTATTAAAAGCAATTCTCTGAACCATAGCACATTTCTTAAGCTTCAGTTGAAAGACAATTTTGATCAGAAAATGCTCAGACCCAATTTCGGCTCCTGTGCATGATCTGGTATTCCTAACCGAACTAGCCTATTTGCTTTTAATTAATATATAATCGATGATTTTCCTATGCACCCATCAGGTGAGATACACTTGTATTTATAATGTCGCGTTATTTGTAGTAAATGTTAGTTATTCTAAAACCATTAAGTTCAGTTACCTGTAGGAGATAATGTCCATTGCCATTGCAACTACCAATGGCAAAAGGATGTATTACCCCTGCCCAAAGGTCAGAGTCGGGTCAGAGTAATCGAAGTCACCTAACACAAGAGAAAAATCTCCTTTTTTGACAAATTTTAAAAACATTATCTGAAGTAATCCATAAAAATCTATCTTTCTCATTCTGATCCGAGTCCTCTGCGGGATCATGACAACGGATAACATTCAGATCTTTAATCCTAGTTTTAAATTTAGCTGTATTGACTCTTTCATTAATGCAGTCATATCCAAGAAGAACAATACTGGTGTGTCTGCTGAAATGACACACCAGTGATGTTCTTTGAAAATATTTTCTATGTGAAAGGTGAATTTTAAAATTATTTTTAAAAATCTCACCTTTTCGGTCTATCTCATTTTTTCAAGCCCAGAATATTTTGGTAATCGAATTATTCCTGTGTGAGGACATCAATAGAATAATCTCTACGTAACGTACTCACATTCTACGTACCTACCGAAAATGATTACTAGGATTAAAAAAAAGAACTAGGTTTATTAAGAGAGGTACGTCCAAAAATATCAAGCAGCTACCTAATCGTAGGTATGGGCAAGGACTTCCCCCCACCCCGCTAAAGGGTGAAGTCATCAAGTCTGGTAGCAACTCCAAGCACCACGTTTAGAATTAGACATTATCTAGAACCAGAATCAAGATAGAAACTGACCTGCCTGAGGCACGTTACTCCAGGGTATGTTGGCAATGCCCATCCACCAGCTGATGTAAGGTACTATGTGCATCTTTACACTTAGATTCAGAGGCAAGGAAAAAGCGCAGAGATAGATTTTCGCCCCACAGTGGTCCACTAGTGCAGCAAGTCCAGGATCCGTAATCAAGCTCAGTTATAAGACGGTCCAGTGGGATTAAATGGTCAGCACCAAGACCTTGTGAAGTTGACCACTACTCAGCAGAGTAGAAAAGAAGGAAAAAGGTTGACATAGATGACGAGATCAGTAGGCCACATTGATCTGGGAGCGTTCCGCTTCCGTTCCTTCCAAAAGAGAATTCTCTTTTCAAAAGTAGTAATGAGCCGTACCCACGAGAAGGTACGGCACATACTTTAACCCTTTCAGTACCATACCAGCCCAAAATGGCCGAGATTTTAAATGGACTCTCGGCTGATTGGATGAATCAAGGTTATTCCTTCCTCATCACTACCTTCTACCAGAAGTTTGAGCCATTTTTGGCCGGTATCGTAGAGAAAGGGTAAAGTGCTACGCATGGCTAGTTCTGTGCATCATCACAGATCTCCTTCCAATGTAAGCCTAGCTATCATTGGATAAGGAAAAATATTTTTTAGTATTAAAGCAAAGAATACCTCTGACTGATTGTTGAGTTCTTTTGTTTAACAGCGTTTAATTACATATAAAAACTGTAAGTGTAACAACAATTAATTTCAGTAATTAGGAGAGGCGGTCAGAAGGTAAGTTTAGAAGGCGGATAATCTCGCAACCCAGACCTACATTTATTGTGGTTATGTCGATGGAATTTGGTAATCATTCTCAGTAACATTGCATGTTGATTCTACCGCAGTAGCCCCCCCCCAATAGGGGACCACCTTGTCGTGGTGGGGGGGCCTAGGGCCTAGCAACCCGGCTGAAGGCTGTGCCGACCGGGTTGGGCGCCGGTTGGACATGGCCAAGGCCAACCGAGGTCGAAGACGCTGCTGGCCGGCTTGATTGCCGGTCGGGTGGTGACGGCGTCGGAGACCTCACCTCAGGGACCTTGGGTGGTCAGTTCGACGGCTCGGTCGAAAGGTCCCTCCTGCCTAGTAGGCACGAGCCGTCCAAAAAGTCTGGGTCCTACTAAGAGTCTCCACCCCGGGTGCCGATCGAGCTTGGATCTTTATATCCTTGCACATTTGCAAACCGGGGAATAGATTAAATTTAGGTTTCTTCCGGTGGTTAGCTTTCCTTCTATAGGATTGCTGCCATGTGAGGCCGGGGTTGAGGTGCGCCTATAGGGCGTATTCCTTGCCCCCGGCTCTAGATAGTCATGGCTTTTCTTTAACCAGGTAGTGCTGTCAGGCGGAACCGGGAATTGCCGTGGTTGCACAAGATCGCAACATAGAGATCTACCGCAGTAGCAGTCAACTGAACATGGCAACTCGACTAGAACAGTGGTCAAGAACATAAGTCCGTGCTGCGATTCGGTTGCAAGAAATCTGTCTCTGGCAGAAACTCGTCTCCAGTTCGTGGACGTTTATGGCGAAGATGTTATGAGTCGATTAAGTGGTGCGAAACGGTGCTCAGAATGTCATGGCGGAACAGTAAGTGCGGAGGATTGTGAAATGAATCCGCAACAGCAAAAAAATGCACTCGTGAGAAATGCGATTCGCAACAGTAGAGGAGCCGATCTTCAGGTTAGGACTGCACGAACGATCATGCCATCACGAAACTCGAACGCTGACCCCGGCAGTCAAATTGTCAGCATAACCATTGCGCTACCACTGAGCCACCGAGGAGGCTGGTCTTTCACCTTGGATCCTTTGCTCCTTTCTATACGAGAAAAATGTTCTGTTTTAGTATCTTAAGCACAATTTGTCGAAATTAATTAAGAAATTTTTCTTCGTTCGGTCGAGTATCAAAAATAAAACAATTATGCGCATCGACGTATTTGAAGGAAGAATGCCAAATGCTGATTCATGCATCAGGGAATGATCTCCAATATTTGATCATAACCATTGTATGGTATATAAATAAAAAAAAATACCCCCTCAAGCATCTGCTTGCCACAGAGGTCTGACAGGAGCCTGTCAGTTTATATGCCACAGTAGGAGATCTGAGAGGATGGCTGGACCTCAGCAGAAAAACGACACACACATCCATGCCTAATCCGGGGCTCGAACCCAGGTCCCCTAGATCAGTAGCCAAGCGTGCTAACCACTCAGCCACGGGACTTACTATTAATTTTATTCATCTTATAAATTGTTATTTAGAATGAATATTTCTTAAGACTTTTGAATAAGGTAAATGTTTGCTAAAATTTTGACTTTATCTTTGGAACTGTAAGAGGCTTTTACAGAGCATTTGAAACAGCAAAAACATAGCCACACCGGGAGAGAGCTCTCGGGATTCGTTCCCATCTGCATCAAAATTTTAAAACTGTAAAACTATTGAAAGATTAAGATTCAAGATAATAATATTTTGAGTGCATTCAATCTTTTAAGCGGATTATTATTTTATAACATGTAATTATATACTTTATCAGCAATAAACGAAACACATTACACTTCTGATGTAATTTTTATCCATAGCAAATTTTTAAACTTTTCCGCTTAAAAATATATTTTGGTTACGCCCTTGGCAACAGTTTTTAGAATGTTGTTATGGTAATCTATCAAAGGCACTTACAAGCAAAGAAACAAAACTAAAAAACACTTAGAATAAAAGCATAGGTTTTTCGTGCTAGTTCAAAAAGATATCTCTAGAACTGTTTCTAAATAGCAATTGAAGTTTGTCCAACGCTTTAAAGCATCATTTTCAAATTGCTATCCCGAGCCTAGTTACATACTATGTCTATTTATTTCCTTCACGTCCGTTTCGAGTTACTGCTCTGATGGCGCATCTTCTGTGAAGAAGCGATATCTACCGGCGATATTTTAGATCTCAAATGAGTGCTTCTATTCTTCGCCACTTCTTTCCGTCGCCTGACAAGTTTTGTCCACAGAGGAGCAAGAGGCGAAATCACTCCCATTGCGTCCCTTGTCTTCGGTAACTGCCACTGGAGGCGTTTTAGTTTTTCCTCGTGCTCTATTGTCGCTCCTCGAGCGAATGGCTTCCCCCTCCTCCGTGGCCGTGCCACTGAGCTCGCCTGTGTCCATGTCATGAGCAATCGCACGTCACGGCCAGCTTCCACGACCACATGTCACGTGCGGATGGTGCCAAGTGAGGGCGGAGATCATGCGATCAGGTCTTGCAGAATGCGCAGCAGGAATGAAGAAAAAATATAAACCTTGTCTTTTGTCATTTATTTTTCTTTATTTTCCCACTTACATTTTTTCGCAGTTGCATTGTGTCGTTCTGTTTCATCCACTTACCTCTCAGTGCTTCCCTGTCCGAAGAGGCGAGGTGAGCGTTTGCCTCTTCAAAAACAAGGTTTGTTTTTTTCTAATAGAAGTTTCACATGTAAGTTAATATATAATGAAAAGTAATTTTTGACTTCATTTTATGAATTTAAAGTTTAAATAAAATCGCTGCAATAATGAGAGAAAGGAAAAAAGATTGTCATTATGGGAAGAGTCAGTGGTGGTAATTCTAAGATAATGGTGGTTTTCCTAAAGATTACCGATGAAAATTAAAATCTAAAAGGCATTTCACATTAAAGTAGCTGTAAAAACGAAAACTATCTAAAAGATCATGCTATTGTTGTAGTTTTCAAGTGTTTGATGATCGTCCTCATGAAGAGTTAGTAGACAAGCTATCCTGTATATCAAAAAACAGCTTTTACGTTATCTATCACGCCTCCAGTGGCAGTTACCGAAGAAAAAGAACGCAATGGGAGTGATTTCGCCTCTTGCTCCTCTGTGGGCAAAACCTGAGACAGATGAGATACGAGCCAATGCCCATTTGATAGCATGTCAGCTTCTCTGTGGGATACAATCGACAGATGCCATCTGATGCTTCTGCCTATCGGATCCCTTCAATCTTCGCACCTAGGGCGGGTTACGAGGTTATTATAAGCATCTCCCCTTGAACACCTCAATGAAAACATACTTTCTAAGACCATCCCCAAAACTCGGAGATTCCAGAATGCTAAAACCCTTATTAGTCTGAAACATGTCCATCACCCCATTAGAACTTTCTGGATAGGACCCAGAAACTAGAGAGCCCTGCCTGAAAAGCAAAAGTTCTATCCGCACCAGCAAGAATTTTATCAGCATCCGCGTATATTGACCACTTAATAACCGTCTAGGTTTTGCAACTGTTTGAAAGCTGATGTATGTTTCAGAGAATAAGGAATCAGTCCAATGGTTTATTAATGACTAATAATTTACTGAAAAATCTATTGAAAAAAAATTACCGGTGACAAAGGCGAGATCTCAGCAGAAAGACGATATAAAAATGGAACTTGCATACTTGAAACGGGGAACGATCCCAAATCCCTGTCTGTGATCAGTAACCAAGCGCATTAACCGCTATACCACGGTGATAAATGCAAAAAAAAATTAAAAAACTGAAAAATGCCTATCGTTCTATATGCTCCCTAAAAGTACAAAACGAACCTAAAACATATCGACGGTCAGTCAGGTGCAGTGAGTCAATATGTTTTGGATTCATTTTCTATCTTTTAGTGTTTGTAGAGGAAGATAGGCATTTTTTAAAATTTTTAATATTTTCCTCTCATCAGCCATCAATAATGCTTGCCCATGTCCGCACATATTTTATCCGCTATCCAAGCTTTAAAAATATTTTTTTTCACTCCTGTTTTTTTCTGCTTTCATTAATGTTTTATCGGTGGAGTTCTTTTAAATGTGGATATCTGCATCCGCATGTCTCTACCTGGAAACTACTCCTAGCTTTTACAGGCCTTCTCGTATGAGGACATGCCCTATAAGACCGAAGTCATTGGGCGGGGGTGGCTCAGTCGGTAGCGCGTCAGGCTCGTAATCTGTAGTTCCCAGGTTCCAGTCCCAGCTGGGTCAGCGTTGAGATTTATCTCAACAAAATTCCCCGCCCTGCCCACGGTCAGTAAGGGACACCGATGGGCTTGGAAAGGCCGCCGTCCGTCGGATGGGACGTTAAGCCGTGGCCCCGTGTGCGGGAGAGCCATACCCTGTTGCACGTTCAAGAACACGCTGGATGGCCTTGACGGGAGACTACTATCTGTCTCCCAACAGCTGTTCCAGTGGGTCCCCTCCCCCAACCTTCTCTGAGCCTTCGGGGTCTATGTGACCTGGCCATTTAGCCCATGGTGTGCAAAAAAGTGCCGCTCAGAGGTAAAACAACCCAACCGAAGTCATTGGTGACCACTGTCTCAATTAGAGCTAACACAAAACGAAATTTTCGTTGTTGAAACAGTCCCTAGTTCCCTAACCACTGCACCAGTTAAGTCTTGTGACGTCTCCAATATCAGGGCTACTTTAAACACGATTCCAAAAAAAAGGCGGAGGAAAATGCGATTAATGTTTACGAGTTAAGTGAAAGAAATAATAGAAGATAAGAGTTTTTAATTGAGTGTTACAGGAGATGTTGGCAGAGTAATTCAATCAACAGAGATACTGCATATGCTGCCATGAAATCATTGCTTTCTTCCTCACACATATCAAGAAAAGTTTTTACTATGTTTTAAAAATTCTGTTAGTTAAATTCACTTGTTCAAACTTTTGAAATTGTTTTCAAAGTGTTATGATATGCTCGACTAAATCTTATGGGAACAGAGGATGGGAGAAAAATGCCTTTTCGATTCTCCATGTATAAAAGACGAGGTCTAGCATTATTTTATATATTATTTTAATATATATATTTATTTCTATATTATTTTACCAATTGTACGAAAGCCTGACCATATAATGCGAAACTACAGTGAGATGCCAGTATAACGAAATCGAGAGAATGACCAAAATATACAGGTGCTGAAAAGTTAAGCAACAAACGTAAAAACACAAATTAGAAACAAGTAGTTGCTTCGATGGACTTCAATGAAACGCACAGATGGAGATGGATATATGACACGATCATATATCCCACTAATACCTGAAAAACAAACGAATTCCCGTGAATATTTAACGATATATTCAAATTGAAATATTACCTCAAAATAACATACAAAATTTTAATGATAGCATACGTTTAATATGATGTGTGATCACTTCGGACAGCGACACAGGATGCACAGCGACTCGTCATGATACAAATCAGAGTTTCAATGAGGGTTTGAGGGAGTAATTATCATTCATGCATGAGTGCAGGTAGGAGCTCCTGATGGGTCCTGGGGGGTGAAATGCCACCGGCGATGTGTCGTCCAAGAGCTTGCCAAACATGTTCCATTGAATTTAGGTCAGTTGATTGAGAAGAACAGTCGATATGGCTTATGCATTCACTCTCAAGTGAGACCTGTTTCGCGTGCGCGACTGTGTTTGGTGCTTATTTCATGTGCAGATTTAAACTCAGTGTTGATTCATAAGTAAAAATTCCGTGTCGTAATGAAAAGGAGAAGGACTTCGCGTCACATTGGCTGCTAATAACGAAACGAAACTAATTAACGAACTTCACTAAAATAATAATGACAACGAGCAAATATAGCATTATCTTAAATTTAACGAAGGAAAAAATAAAAGGTGTGGATTGGAACTGCTTTGAAAGGAGATTTCGCTGACACAATCAGAATCGCGTGGATCACCAAGTTTCAAAATCTCCTTTTATTGCTAGAATAATGTGGTAACGACGCTTTAAAGCATTATGCCGACACATATAGGAGAGCAACTATGCCACACAGTGAGATCAGCAAAAAATGCGTGCTGGCGTTATACAATATCACGTGATTCATAGGGTTGGTTGGGGCGGGGGTGGCTCAGTCGGTTAGCGCGCCAGGCTCGTAATCTGTAGTTCCCAGATTCGAGTCCCAGCTGGGTCAGCGTTGAGATTCATCTCCGCAAAATTTCCCCGCCCTGCCCACGGTCAGTAGGGGACACCGATGGGCTTGAAAAGGCCGCCGTCCGTCGGATGGGACGTTAAGCTGTGGTCCCGTGTGCAGGAGAGCCATACCCTGTGCACGTTAAAGAACATGCTGGATGGCCTTGACGGGAGGCTACCATCTGTCTCCCAACAGCTGTTCCAGTGGGTCCCCTCCCCCAACCTTCTCTGAGGCTTCGGGGTCCTTGTGGCCTGGCCATTTAGCCCATTGTGTGCAAAAAAGTGCCGCTCAGAGGTAAAACAATCCAATCCATAGGGTTGGTTGGATGTTTAACAGCGTTTAAAACGTTGCAGCGTTGTCAGATGTTAAAAATGTACATTGCACATATTGCTTAAGGATTTTCCTTTTACAGATTTCGTTATACTGATAATATTTTTTGGAATCTGGGTAAATTTTTATTTCGTTAAATTGAAATTTTCGTTATACTGGTATTCGTTAAAATGAAACATTTTTGCATAGAGAGACATAATAATTTGACCGGGGTTGGAACAAAATTTCGTTATATTGAATTATTTCGTTATTATGTAGTTCGTTTAAGCGACATTTTACTGCAATATAAAACTTATATTTAAGCGATTTTTGGTATCAATAGATTCTTTTACTTCCATTTACGAAGTCAAACATTTCGTGAGCTTGAACAGAAAAGTTACGATTTTAGTCCAATGTAAAGGTATAAATCAGGAAACATTTCTTTCTCATGATAAATTAGATAATATGCTCACCTCAAATGTACCAAAGTTGAACATTTTTAACACTAGTAACGTACTTGTTGAAAAATAACGCTCAAATATCCTCCTGGAGAAATCTCTTTAATTGCATTTCGAAACAATTAATAGTTTCCTAAATGTTATCGAACAGTCATAATCTTCTGCAGGAATGATGACTTTACCATAATTCTGATAACGCAGCGATGATTATCAAGTAGACAAGGGATAAGAATCGCAACCGCAAAGAAATCGCGAAAACTGTCAACGTTCAAGGCATGTCGATAAATGGATTCGAGATTTCACAGGTAGTTTAAAATGTTGTTTGTCCTTAATATCCTTGGTTTCCCATGGATGCCTTAACTGTACAAAGATAAGGTTTAATGGTTTCACTTTGAGGATTAGACTTAACTATGGTTGTAAATTTAACGAGTTCTAATAAGGAAATAAGCGACGGTGATGAAGGAATGCTATTAAAGCTACACAGGTCTAACGATTCTCTTGACTCTTTCTTGTTAGAGTCTTTGGCTGATAGCCAGTTTCAAAGTAATCAGTGTTAAATACAGCTCAGAATGAGTAATGAGTAGAGCCACATCGAGTGATCTGTTAATAGCTAAAGTTGACAGCTCCAAAAACCCTACATTTGATTGCAGAAAAATGAAGTTTGGTAACTTTGCCTAACTTTGTTAAAATGCAAAGTTCGTTCTAAGCTATTGGAGGAGAATGAAGCTTTTGAGAAATTCCGAAGTTATAGATGCACGATTTGTATAATGATGTACTCATTTAAAGATCATTAATGGTTGCTGCTTAAAATTATGAAAACAGTTGGGAGTTTGTCATCTTGTGTACTTTATGGAGAGAAAGAAATTACCTAAAGGTTGTCTTTGATCAATTTATGGGTAATTTCTCCAAAATCAAAAAGATTCTTAATATTCCTTTGACTTAAATTTCAAATCTTTCGAGTCCATTTCTGAAACCTTGCAAAGTTGTGCAATCTCCAGATTACGTGTTTGTGATATCTGTGCTAAGAAAAGAAAAGCTCCGTTTGTTGTTTGAATGTTTTGTCCACTGAGTTCTACCAGAGAGTTAATCTTTTATATGGGAATAAACAGAAAGGTACACAGAGATTGAGGGATAAGCATGGTAAGGTTATCGAATGTGAGGATTATGGTGGTGATAATTTAAGTGGGCTGAGAATTTCACAGCTGTTCTAAACAATGTGATTATTTCTATTCCCATTGTTCCTTACTGAGGATAGATGCATTACTGGCATTAATGTTAACCCTATATCACATTCTGAAATTTATTTGGCTGTATCTAAATTAAAACTGCATAAATCCCCAGAGGTGGCTGAAATCGTCCGTAGAGAGAGCTGCTGAGACAAGAGCTGGGAACGTTTGTGTTGCTACATGGCTGACTGAAATTTTGAATATTTTTATGATTAAGGTGTTGTTCCTAAAGGATTTTACTAGAGCTATTTGTCAGCGATGTTTCTGTGGGAATGATAAATTTTTGAATCCGTGGGTTCCGGCATTTATTTGAAAGGTTTCTAATGTACTCAGGAAAAATTAGTCAGGAAATTGTCGAGATGGGCGGTCGAATGAATTATCAAAAGACTGTATAGAGTTGTACAGTACATGTATTATTCACATACAACAGCATTTACAATAACAATATACAAAGTCGGCCTTTCACTACGGCCTCGCACTTGACACCGATCAAGGGCTCCTCGCTTAGCCGCACGTAAATCTTGGCCGAAAAACTCTGGCCCGGCTCGGAAATCCACTCAAGCCGAAATCGCACCTCTGTTGGAATTTAATCTCCCACCTGCAACACTTTCCAAAGCGGAATGACCCCGGGTCAAAGTCTTTTCTTCGCTCCTTGTCTCGGGGCTGACAAGTGAGCCGTTTAGAAGGAAAAGGCTAAATAGTGAGAAGTATACCGATCCCGGTTAGCTGTCAATGCATAATCGATGACCCTTGAGCATTTCTCACATCCGGCGTACGTAGGCTCTTCGATCTTCACTTGAGGTGAGCGTACGAGATGGCTGCATCTGACTGTTACGATATTATTAACCCTCTTTTTAAAAGAGGTGATGCGGTCCTTGTGATAATTAGGGGGAATCAGTCTACTTTGTAATCCAGGTAACGTCCTTTGCATTATTGTGCTTAATAGAATGAAGAATTTGGCTAATTGACAACTACGTGATGAACAGTGTGAATTCAGAAGTGGTAGGGGATGTACAGATAAAATATTTTCATTTAGGCAGATTGTTGAGAAATGTTCAGAGTTTCAGAAACATGTAGTTACGCGCTTTTAGATTTAAAAATGTTTTTTGGCTGTGTTGATCGACATAATTTGTAGTGTATCGTTAGATAATATGGAATACCTGACAAATTTGGCAGTATAATGAAAACTCTCTATAATAACACTGAAACTATTTATTTTACTTAAAACCTCTTCAGTGTATCTACTTCACCAAATATCTCCGAAATCTTGGGATCTTCGTCGTTTCATAATTTATTCCATTCCGCTAAAAAAGTTCTTGTCATATGATAAAGTACCCAAGGAAAATACCAAATAGAATTATATAATTTTTTCGTTGCTTAACTAGCAATCGAATGCGGTTAGTTAACCTGACCGGTCTGATGCCAGGTGTCAATTATCAGGCCGAAAATAATAAGTAAAATAAAGAGGATATTGCAGAAGAAACTTTTAAAGGTAAAAAAAAAATCAGTGCAAACGAAATCGAGCAAAATTATAAAATTAAGAAAAAATAAATAAATATTCCCTCAGGAAGCTTCTTGCCACAGAGGTCTGACAGGAACCTCAGTTTACAAAATGCAAAACGAATTTTATCAATGGTCACTTTGAGGAGATGGATGTTGGCTATCAATAAAACCAATAACAGAAGCAGCAAATCGTATTTGAGTTGAAATTATCAGATTAAAAGGGATTCAGGTAAAATTTATGCATTTCGAAGAATTTGGCCAGCATTTATTTATATTTCTGTTTGTGCCATTAGGAGTTTCATTTTTCTTATTTAACAAGTTGCAGAAAAGAATTAACAAGTGAACTTATTAGGTTCCACGTTGAAGGGTTTCTCTTTCATTCTGGCATTGTGACGACTGTCGCAATTTCTAAGAACAGAAAGGTCCTTTCCTTTTTACAAAGATCTAAGTGGATATCCACTTGTTAACAGAAACTCAGAGCTATTCTGATGAAAGTAAGTGGCTTTGTTAACGATGAACTGGAGACAAAGGAAAACTCACAGCTTCGGTGATTCCAAGACAAATGACGTGTCCATTGAGTACAAACTGAGGGAGAAACTTTGTCACCTTCAGTCGCTCTTAGTCTATATATTTTTATATAGTTTGTTTTTTATCAATAATTTCATAAATCATGAGCTTTAAGAGTCCTCCAAATATCATATTTATTAAATTATTAAAAAAAGAGTTTGTTAAAAACAAAACTTTTAGCATTTTTGATTTAGGAGCTTCATTTACTAGAGGGATGCCATTATTAGAGATTGCTTCTACTGGAAGAAATAAGAGTATGCAATTTTAATACATCTAGTAAATTATCTTACACATTAATCAAGTTGCTATTTATAGATTTTACATCTATTTTTATTATATTTGTTTTATATTTTTATTTTATTAAATTTGTTTAACAATCATTGTTATAATTTTATTTATATAGATCTTGATGATTTCGTATAGTTGCTTATTGACAACTCAATGCAAATTTTAGATTATAAACCAAATGGAAACATTGCTATCCGAGTTCAATTTCTTTCCAATCACTAGAAACAGTTTCCTATTCCACCATTCAGTAAAGACAGATTCCCTTAAAACCAAGCAGCATAAGTATTTGCCACATTTGTTTAAAGTCTGAGAATATGTTTTCCCAATTCGTATGATATTTCGCTTCCCAATAAATTTGCATTGCTAAAAATTTAATTAAATACCAAGAAAGACGCAAAGTTAACTTCAAGCTCATCAATCAGAAAGGGCGTCCATTTGCAAACAATATGCATTTTATGAGAAAATAAAGTAGAGAATTTTTCTTGAAATTCTTCTATACACAGTAGGAAGTTTGCTACTAACAAGGCCAATTACACAATGCAAATAATTGCATCAAAATAATATCAGAGTGATATAATATTAAAACACAAACTAGGGAATTAGGTACATGAATTTTGAGTAATCTGTGCAATTTTCAGCTATTCTCTGTTTCACATAAAGAATGGAGATGCAATATATGAAGAATGAAGAAGGTAACAACCAACGAAAAGAGTTCACCTATCGGAATTCTAGCAAGAACAACTCGCAGATGTAATACTTCGCTATAACATATAGTTCCACGTCTTATACAAAAAATATGTACTTTTTTAACAAAAATTATTTTTGCGTACAGTTTATAGGAATGATCAATTGAAGAATACACTTTTAATTTCAGAATATTGTAAAATTCATCATGAAGTGCAATTGTTTATACACCGGTAATTTAGCGATGCAAAAAAAAAGAAAAGAAAAGCCTGTTTTTTGTCATAACTAAATTTGTCCCTAACTGGTTAAGGATTGATGCATTTTTAATCGTCGCATCTTCCTTTTCATCGATTTTCGTGGTTAAGGGTACTAAGAGATGATTGCACAAGAATCACTTTAAAGAGAATTTCATCATCATCTTTATCATCCTCAAGCAGCCATGGGCTACGGAGGTCCAACCAGATAGTGCAATTTAGTTCTCCAAGCAAGTCTGTCCTGCATCTGGCCACTGCACACCAATTCTAATAAGGTCCTGTTTGACATTGTCTGCCCACCTCATCCTGGGTCTCCCCCTCTTTCTGAAGCCTTTAGCACACTGTTCATAACCCTATTCGCCAATCTATAATTATTCATATGGGCAACATTGCAAACCAACGGAGTCTCTCTCTGCACAGTATGCTGCTGAAAGGAGGCTGCAAACGCCTTTGCCTAATCACATCATTAGTTACAAAGTTGAACCACCTAATGCCCAAGATACTGCGTAAGCATCTGGAATCAAAAGCATCTAGTTTCCTCTTATCTTGTTTACAAACTGTCCAAGTTTCACTACCATAAATAACCCTAGAAAGAACCAAACTATTATACAGTCTAATTTGCCAAAAAAGCTAAATCATCAGCATAATCTAAATCAGAAATTTTCGTATCTCCAGTCCATTTAAGGCCAAAATTTTTCCCTTGAAGTGAATTTCGCATAACATAATCAATAACCAAGCTAAAGAGAAAGGAAGACAAAATGCACCCTTGTCAAACACCAGAGGTAATGTTAAACCAATTGCTACAAGCCTTACCAACTCTCACACACGACTCAGTATTATTATAGAGAGCTTTCATTATGTTAACTAACTTGTCTGTTATACCATATGATCTCACAATCAACCACAAATTATGACGATCAACAGAGTCGAAACCCTTTTTGAAATCAACAAGCAAGCAAACAAAGGTTTTTGAAACTCTAAACATTTCTCAAGAATCTGCCTAAGTGAAAATATTTGATCTACACATCCCCTATCACTTCTGAATCCACATTGCTCATCACGCAATTGCCTGTCAACCAGATTCTTAATTCCATTAAGCACAGTCATGCAAAGAATTTTCCCTGGAACAGAGAGTAGGCTGATACCCCTATAGTTATCACAAGAACTGCGATCACCTTTTTTGAAAAAGGGATAATACTAGCTCTGGTAAAATCTTTAGGAACCATGCCTTTATCATAGAATATATTCAGAATTTCAGTCATCCAAGTGGTAATCGAAACATTCCCAGCTCTAAGCATTTCCGTAGTAAGTTCATCTACCCCTGGGGATTTATGTAGTTTAAGTTTAGAAACAGCCAAAATAACTTCAGATTGTGTTATAGGGCCAACATTAAAGCCACCAATACATCTATCATCATTGCAAACAATGGGAATAGAACTAACCACATTGATTAGAATATCACTGAAATGCTCAGCCCACCTAGCCTTGACAGAATCCTCCCCTTCTATAACCTTACCTTGTTTATCCTTCAATCCCTGTATATCTGTCCGTTTTCTACCACATAAAACATTAACTATCTGGGACAGCTCTCTGCTGTTGTGCTGTCTAACTGGTTCCTCGGCTTTGTCAGCCAAACCATCAAGCCAAAGATTCTTATCAGCAGCTAACTGATCTTTTACCCGTTTATTAAGTTCTCTGTAATGCTTTCTATTAGGACTAGTAGGGTATTGATTAAGGACATTCCTGCAGTTCTTTCTTTCTGAAATAAGCTCAAGTGCCTTATCACTCAAATAATTCTGCGTCCTCTTTTCCTTTTTTCCTACAAGAGTACTGTTAGTTTCCAAAAAAAGCCTGTTTAAAATAGTCCCATTCTTCCTCAACTTCAGTAGTAAGCAATGACTGTCATAATGACTAAGTAACCTATCATGGTAAGCTTTAGCTATAACTGGGTCTTTCAGAGCTTCAGTATTAAAAGTAAACTTTTTAACCCTAACACAACACTTTTTAAGTTTAAGTTGCAAGACACTTTTAACAAGGTAATGGTAAGATCCAATTTCAGCTCCCCTATATGACCTGGTATTCCTAACAAAACTAACCCATTTGCTGTTAATTAATATATAATCAATGGTATTCTTATGCAGCCCATCGGGTGAAACCCATGTGTACTTATGTATGTCGCGGTGTTTGTAATAAGTGTTAGTTATTCTGAATCCATTGAGTTTACTTACCTGTAGGAGACGTTGCCCATTGCCATTGCAGCTACCAATACCAAAAGGGCCTATTACTCCTCCCCAAAGGTCAGAGTCAGTACCAACTTTCGCATTGAAGTCACCAAGAACTAGAGTAATATCTCCTTTCTTGACAGAATTCAAAATATCCTGAAGTTGTCCATAAAACCTATCCTTCTCATTCTCATCGGTATCCTTAATGGGGGCATAACAGCAGATAACATTCAAGTCTTTAACGCTTATCTGAAATTTTGCTGTAAGAAACCTTTCATTAATGCACTCATATCCGAGAAGAGTATCACTAGCGTGTCTGCTGAGAAGCAGACCCACACCTTGGTGATGTTTATTATCGTTCTTCCCTGAAAAGAGAAATTTAAGATTTATTTTTAAGAATCTGACCTTTATCTGATAAAGGTTACAGATAAAGGTCAGAAAGAGGATTTGCGGCTCTTTATTTGAATACACTGAAATGCCATTGAATTAGGGGTAGGAGACATCATCAAAATTCAGTACCGCAAGCCCCGCATTTATGACTGAAACTCTGGTCATACATAGCTGTCAGCTTTGGTTTTCCCAAGCATTCGTCGTGAGAAGCGTAATGGGAAAGGCGCGGAATTTAGATGCATTTTACAGAGGGCAGATCGTAGGTGCCCCACGGATGGGATACTCGATCTCTGAAATTGTCAACGAACATTGATTTTTCTCTTACGACAGTTTCAAGAGTGTGCCATGAATATGAAAATTCCGGCAAAAAAAAAACAAGGATCCGGACAAACTGCAAAAGACAACGAGCCTTGAATGATCGTGGGCTTTGCCATCTGACTTATCGGACCGACCGATAGGGACCAGACATTATCTGAAATCACCTCCCATCTGAACGCGGGTTCTAGCCGGGAAGTCAGTGCTTCATCACACCAATGGGAGACTGAAGGTATGGCGCCAATCCCATGAAGTCATGTATCCTGCATGTCAGGTCGAAACAGTACAAGTTGGTGGTTGCTCAGTGATTGCCTGGGGTGTCTTCAGTTGGATGTCTGTGAGAACTTTGGTGTGTGTACTGATAACGTTCAATGCATCTTGGTATGTATAACTCATTGCTGACCATTTACACCCATCTATAGTCATCATGCATCGCAATGGAGATGGCGTCTACCAGCAAGACAACTGTTCATCGCACAAGTCCAGGTTGTCTACTGCATGGTTGCAGGAGCATTCTGCTACTCTGAAATAATGAATTGGCCACCTAAAAGCCCAGATTTAAATCCCATTGAAAATCTTTGGGATACCGTCGAGCAGAGTGTTCGGGGCCCGTGTCCAACCAACGACGACCTTGAAAGAATTGTGGACAGCTCTGGAGGATGCATGGGTACTATACCTGCGGGACATTTACGCAAGCGTGTGGAGTATTTGCCTCGTTGTGTGGCGGCCGTTATCAAGGCCAGAGTGGGTCCAATAGGTTACTAGGTTGCTTTCCTTAATACAATGTCACTTCAATGTATATATTAAACGTTGTGGAGAGTTCTATCTCTTTATAAAATCTGCAGAATTTTAAATAAGGCCAATAGCGCGGTTGCAACCACAGATCGTGAGAAAGGTATACTTGTCTCTACTAGTAAAGACTTAGATGCAGCTGTATTAATATTGTTCTTATATTTCTACAGGGTGATTCAAAACTTATCGTTCAAATTTCGTGGGGAGGTAGGGAATACGTCAGGAAGCCGATTTCACATAGGAAAGAATATCCGCAAATGTACGCATGCGTATGTAGAGGGCGCTGTGTGTACCCAACCAGTGTACAGCTCGCCCGACCACTCCTGCTGTCATCAGTGTACGAGCTGACTTACTAGTGAAAAGATGAATCGTTTTAAGCATCATGAGCTAGCGGATATGCATCTCGCATATGGGGCAGCTGGCGAAAGCGGTCGCCGAGCTAGGCAAGTTTACGAAGACCTATACCCCAACAGAAGAATACCGCAGCATCAAATGTTTGCACGTGTGCATCACAATCTGTGCGAACGTGGTTCACTGTGCAGTAACATGCAGGATACGGGGAGAAAACGACTGACGCGGACTGTCAACGTTACAGAACAAGTCCTACAGTCCATCGAAGATAATCCGAATACCAGCACACGAGCTATTGCTCAGCAGCTTGGGGTCTCTCAGTCAGAAGTGTGGCGGATACTGCACGAGGAACGTGTGCATCCTTACCATCTGCAAAGGGTGCAGTTACTGTATCCTGACGATTATCCGAAGCGTGTGGAATTTGCACAATGGTTCATGCAGAAACGTGCCGTGGACCCCAGTTTTCCAGCTTCTGTCCTTTTTACCGATGAAGCTTCATTCACTCGTGAAGGTGTGTTCAATACACACAATTCACATGTGTGGGCTTACGACAACCCGCATGGTGGGAGAAGTCACGCTGCGCAACATCGTTTTGCCGTAAATGTGTGGGCTGGAATCATTGGTGACTATTTGTTGGAACCTTACTTGCTACCACCCCGATTGGACGGCCGGAAATACCTAATATTTCTCGAGACAGTGTTACCGACTTTTCTGGGCGCTGTTCCTGCGCATATCCGCCGAGATATGTGGTATCAACATGACGGGGCTCCAGCCCATAGCACAATTGTTGCGCGTGATTACCTGAACCGAACATTAGGAGCTCGATGGATCGGATAAGAGGTGGACCGATCGCTTGGCCACCCAGGTCACCTGATTTATCGCCCATGGATCGCCATGAAAGACCATGTGTACGAGACCCCCGTCGACAGTGAAATGGACCTTGTTGCACGAATAGTGGCCGCCGCAGGCATTGTCCGTGATATGCCAGGCGTTTTTGAAAATGTTCTGCGGTCAATGAAACGGCGCTGTGAATCCCGTGTCCGTGTAAATGGTCGCAATTTTGAGCACCTACTGTGAACCTGTACTTTACCTTGTTGGAATAAAAGTCACATTCGTTACCACTTAACTGTACTCTTTCCTTGTGTTCACTTTACTTGTCCATTTTGTTCATGTTGATGACGTTTGCGGACATACTTTCCTATGTAAAATCGGTTTCCTGACGTATTCCCTACCACCCCACGAAATTTGAACGATAAGTTTTGAATCACCCTGTATATCAGGAAAATAACATATTGTGTAAAAACAATATTTTTTTAAGTGCGAAACAAGAGATTTTTTCGGAGAAGCGGAAATAATTTTGATTCTAGATATTTTTAGTGCATTTTAATATAAAGCATTATCACCAATTTGCCTTTGTGTACTGAATAATCCTAAAGAGTTGATAATTAAATAGATGATTATTTACATTATACACTTGCTGTTAATCAAGTAACATTCAAGAGTGTGTTATGATCATATTGTTATGAATTAAACTGATGGAAACTGAGCGGGAGTTCAAAAATAATATTTAACAATTATAATTCTGAAACATTTATTACAAAAGTATGAATGAAAACAATTATATAAACTAAATTCAACTAACACAAATCTATATCAGAATGAAAATAAATCTTCAGAAGAAAATAGCACTATGTCACTATTCCTACAAAGAGTTGTTTCTCTATAAATTCTTATTGTCTCTACTCAAAGCATACAATAAGGCTTGTACAACACTCAACAAGTTATACCATCCTATTCGTGAACAAACCTGTATCTACCAAGAATAACCTTACCAATTCCTAAACAAACTAAAAATAACTATGCATGAAACGATGAACTCTTCCTACAGAAAAGTTGAGATTAGCTCTGCTTGTTCGACTAACATATAACCTCCTCAGCTACATCTTTAAGTGTCCTAAACATCCTTCTTTTTCTTACCAGTCCACTAAAAAGATCCACATTAATAAACTTATTTAACCTCCCGCGCACGCACCAAATAAAATAATTTCTTTTTTTATACTTTAGTGCACAGACAAAGATAAACTACGCTTTCCTTCACACTCTAATTCCTCTTAATACAATTCTCTTTATTCTCATTTTTTTTTAAGTTCGTTCGAAGTGGTTAGTGACGTAATTCGCACGCTGAAGCACATGCGAGCATCAAAATGATACATCAAATCACAAGTTCATTGTAGCACATTCATCTGTCGTAACAGTATTATTACATCAGTTCACGTCCATAACAATAAAGAATGCGTGAAAAACATTTTATGTCTCCATAGCCTATTGAGTTACTTGTCAACGATGCAATTGTTCAGAGAGCTACAATTTATCAATCTTATTGGGTCAAGAACCATAAAAATAAAAAATAAAGCAAGAGGCATTTTAAAATTATGGTTTTTTTTAAGAAAAATAAACCTAACGCATAAATTTAAATGATAATGAGAAAATTCTTATTTTATTTGATTGCTACTAATGAAATATTGTAATTCCGATTTTTCAAATACGTAATAATTTTAATACAATATACTGTATATCTTTTCAGATCACTGAAGTGATGAAACGACAAGACATTACCGAGTGATGTGATGTGATAAAATGTGATGAGTGATGTGATGTGATAAAATGTGATGGGAAAGTTAGAAAACCTTCAACAATGGGCTTCCTGCTATCCCACACATTACCGAGTTTTACAAATTATAAATATATAAAACAGAAATTTCAAAAATTAGCGGTAGCTTTTAAAAGACATTCCACTGACAGCAATATTTTACTCACTTTTCTGAGAGATTTGTGGGAAATGCCACTTTTTTTTTAGATTTAAGAATTACAAGACGAATACTTTTATGTTGTATCATTACTAATAAAATACTATTTGCATTTTTCCCCATCATCCGTTAGCTCAAATCAAAACTTTTGAGGAATGAAACAGTAGGTAAAAAAAAAACTTCTTTCTCTTTCAAAACGAGATTCTCATGTGCACCAGAGGCGATATGCGTTCTTCTAGTTTAGATTAGTAATGTTAAGCCAAAACTGTAACGCCTAAGTCAGCCAAAAAACAAAAGCCAACCGAACCTCATGAGAAAAAGAATTATTATTTACATCTTAGCAGCATTCATATAGAAATCTGGTAAACAGTTTATGCCCATCCAATGCAATTAATTAATTTAAACAATATTATTATTCACTGAACAACAAAAACACATAATCATAGAAGTCTATATAATTTTATGCAAAATTTATGTTTTTTATTGTATTTAGCGACAGCTAAATAAAGCCAAATATTGAAGTTATTGTTAAAGCTGTAACTGGCAGAATTTATTTATAATTTTACACATTTTCAATGTTTTATTGTTTTTAAACAACTTTTCTTTAATCGTTGGAGAAATACGTTAAACTGCTTTCTGTATTCTCTTTTCCGCAAAACAATTATCTCATGAATTCTTACTTCTTCGTTATGTTCATTATGATTTTAATTTAACTTTTCATATTTTTGTGGCAACGTTACAACAGTGGTTGCCAACTCTTTTCGCATGTACAGTCGCTCAAAAAAGTATTCGAACGGCATGGTTGATTACAGAATTCAGGGGAAAATATCTGCCAACGATTTGTTTTGGAAATTAGTGATCTGGCAACCTTCGTGTCACGTGACACGAAGTTGCCAGATCACTAATTTCTAAAAAAATCGTTGCCAGATACTTTTTTGAATTCTGTAATCGACCATAGCGTTCGGATACTTTTTTGAGCGACTGTATCTGTCCAATATTATCAGATTGAAATATTTATTAATTCTCTGCTATTGATGTATATTAATAGCAGATATCTCTGCTATAGAGCTGAATATGGAAAATTTGTTCATTATATACCGATGTTGATAATTTAAGGAAGTTGACCAAAAATGCAAATATCTTAAGAAAGCATTCAATAGAATTTAACGAAAGTTTCAAAGCATATTTAATACTACATAATATTAATATTTATATTTGAAATAAATAACATATCAAAATACTTGTCCAATTAAAAAATTAAATTTCCAGTCAAACACTATATCGGAAAATTTTTACAATTTTGAAAAATTGTACATCACTGCAGATATTGAAATTAAAGTTGTTTTGTAAGGAGTATAATTTCCCCTAACAGCAATACAGCTTGCACAACGAGCTCTCATGCTTCTAATAATGTTATCCAACAATGCAGAGGAAAGCAGATCTCATTCCTGTATGAGAGCATTTCTCAGAAAAAAGAAAGGGTTGACGACTTGCAACTTTCCTTCCCAAAGCGTACCATGCATGTTCAATAGGATTTAAATTTGGGGACCTCGCTGATCAATCCATTCTCTGGATATCTTCACCCCAAGGTATCCCTCCACTATCTGAGCTCTGTGTAGACGAGCGTCATAATTCATAAAAATGAATTCTGACCCAATGGTAAAAAGGCTCCCTTAAGGAAGAAACAAGAAGGAAACAGACAATATCAGGAGACAGCTCTTATGAAACAGACAATATCTATGATATTGTCTGTTTCTTAGGGCAGTTAGAATTCCTTCTGAGAAGAAATGCAGGTACGTGCAGCCATTGATACTAATACCCCCCAAACTAATACCCCCCAATAACTAATACCCAACAAACCATTCTCACTAAAACGGTCTCTTTCCACGATATGTCAGGAAATATTTCCACAATATATCAGGAATCTATTTCCACGATAAAGTGTCCCAGACCTCATCAGATGCAATAGCGCCGAGAATCACTATTTATGCTAAATGGTGATTCATCCGAAAAGAGAACCTGTCCCCATTGATCATTGGTTCAATTGAGATGCAGCCTGCTCCATTCTAATAGTGCCCTGTGATGAGATGAGGTTAATGATGAAGTCGTCGGGACACAGTTACTCTGGATACTCTCCTTCCTGTGGCAGCTGACAGCTCCGATGAAAGTTGGCGCGCTAACATCATTCTTTTGCTCTTTGCAGTTAGGGACAGGAAACGATTATCTCGAATTATTGTTGTTCCTGACTTACCCTTGCTCGTTCTTCTAGAGTATGTTCTAGTGTCTTGAAAACATCTTCACAGTCTGGAAATTACACTTTCGGACACATTCATCAATCTGGAAAACTTCTCTGCGTAATTATCCTGCCTAATATAGTGTTTTGTATTGCTTAATATAGTATATTATATATATAATGTTATAAAATCCTCCGCTGGTCCTCCACTTCTGACGGTAATCGAAATGGTTCGTCCTTTGCATTTTAACAAAACTGTATTCCTAAAAGCTCGATAAAGTAGCTCTTAATCCGTACTAAGAAGCCAACTTAATTCGCCAAATTAATTTGCATATTGCAGTCTTTCGCATTGAGAAATGCAAATTTAATAGCCGATAAATGGAGTTTTTCCACATCAAATATCTTCTGTACTTTCGTTAAATTGCAAAAAAGCATTAATTGAGATATTTGCAATTTTGTAAAACTTCTTTAAAATATCAACAACAATATATTTATGCCTTAAGCTTAAAATGCCAATTTCTGAAACCTTTAAATATCATTTTAAGTGTTAAAAAAATCTTGTTATGTATCTTATAACATCTATGTATAAATATTACAATATGCATCTGTAAATTTAACAGTATCTCTATATACACTGAAGAACCAAACAACGACGCATCTTTATGCAAATCAAAACAACTGCAGGTAAACGATGGCGTGTGAAGGTCATTAAACGATATAAATAACACCAGATACAGCTCTATTAATCAATATTATTCTTGTTTTTCATATGGGAAAGGCAGCGAACTTAAATGAGTTTCACAAAGGCCAGACGATGGGGTCAGAGCATTTCCGAGACGACAAGGCTTGTGGGGTGCTCGCGGTCAGCCGTGGTTAGTACCTTCAAACAGTGGTCGGAGGAGAGAAAAAACCATGAACCGCCGGTAAGGTGTGGGCAAACTGCGGCTCATCGATGCTAGAGGTGAGCGAATGCTATCCCGTCTGGTACGAGCCAACAGAACGGATACTGTGGTGCAACTCGCTCATAATTTGAATGCTAGTGATGGAAGTAATGTGGTCACAACACACAATACATTGAGCCCTGCTGAAACTGGGGCTGGATAGCCTCAGGCTACTCCGAGTGTCCGTGCTAACCTCGGTTCACCGTGGAAAGTGCCTGCAATGGACACACGAGGATCTAAACTTGAATGATTGGAAGAAGATCGTCTGGTACGATGAATCTCGTTTCCTGTTGCACCATGAAGACGGCCGAGTACGTGTGCATCGTTTATCTGGGGAAGTGTTGGCACCAGGATGCACCGCGGGATGAAAGCAAGCTGGTGGAGAAAGTGTAATGCTTTGGGCAATGTTCTGCTGGGAAACCCCGGTCCAGTCATTCACGTGCAAGAAACTATGACATCTACCACCTACCTACATACATCCTTTCATGGCAACGGTATTCCCCCTCTAGTAGTGCCTTCTTTCAGCAGGATAATGTGCCATGCCACACTGCCCAGATTGTTCGAGAATGATTCGCGAAACACGAGGAAGACTTCCAGCTGTTCTCCTGGCCTCCAAATTCCCCAGACATCAATCCAATGATCCTGACAACAATCCTGAACTTTTTTTCCAACAGCATATCCGATCTGCGGCGGCTCATCATGTAACTTACAAGAGTTAAAGGATCTGCTGGTAACGTGTTGGTACCAGATACCACAAGACACCTTTAGAAATCTTGTAGCGTCCATGCCTCACCAGGTAAGAGCTGTTTTGGCGGCACGTGGAGGACCAACATCATAATTGGCAGAAGGTCATAATGTTTTGTCTCTTCGGGTGTAGATCTTATAGCATCTACATATATAAGCCTCATAATGTCTTTCTTTTAGTTCATTAAACCTTACAAAAATCGTATATCTGTTTTCAAACCTTTATTTGTCTTTAAATATCTTTGTATGAATCTTACAATATATTACAATTCGACTTTTTGAAATTTCTATGCAATGAATCATTATTTTAGCCATAGAATATGATTCTATATCACGAGAAGATAGAAATAAATATCTTACAATATATCCTTTTTTTAATTTTGTAGTCTTTCAACAACAATTTTAAATATTTTAATATAATCTTATATCTTTTTATAAAATATAGAATGTCTTTTTATAAATATATCTACGAATCTTATTATATCTATGTATATATCTTATTACATCTATATATAAATTTTATAATATCAATTGATTAAAGTTATGAACATGAATCAATGAATCTTACACTATCTATCAATAAAGATTATATCATACTTTTATATATCTTATAAAATATGTATAGAAATTTTAGAATAACAATAATATATAATCCCGCCTGTTCGCTCAAGGATAAGTCGACCTTAAAGTTGAAGCTTAAAAACGAACCGCGTGACTATAAGTCGACTCTGATAACGATAGACACGCACGAATCCCGTTGGCGTTTATTAAATTTTAATCATTTTCCAGGCTGCTTAAGCTATTTAAATAGTCATGAAATTGCAAATAAATGTTCAAAAACTAAAAAGAAAAGTTACTGTTTTAAAAGTCTTCGAAGTTTTTCTCAGAATCTGAATCCCTAAACAAATGAAATTCCTTCTCCCTTATGATTGGAATGTCTTCGGAGAAGTCGGCGTCGTTTTTTGAATCGTCTGCTTCGCCATCGGATTCAGAGTTTACAAAAATGCCTTCGTCTTCAGATCATATCTAGTAGACTTCTACAGCGCCATTATCAAATACACGAGGTAGTCTTTGCCTATCCATGTCAACCAATATTAAGATAATAAGTAGGTAAACCGTCATTCTTTCCATTTCTTTAATGACTGACATCTATTAGTCAAAATGAATGTTTAAGCTGTTATGTTCTTTATCAAACCATTTACTGCATGTTTATGATTGCTTGCAGCTGATGATTAGAGGGCATTACCCACACTCGAAGCAGCGTCATCGCCGATCAACAACATTACTACAGTAAGCAATAGAGATAGTGATTTCCAGATTTCATCTACAGGTAAAACGATTCCCATTTTTGAGGCCTGGATTTTTCAAAAATTTCTCTGTTTATACGCGAGTATATACAATATTAAGATTTCTAAAATTGCGTTAGACACTGAAAATTCTTCACTACCATTTGGATCTCGTAGGTCAAGCATTATATATTAGCTCTAAAAAGCAGTTTAAATTAAAATGGAAACTCATTGGCTTTGTATTGATAAGGATTTTATTCTGAATTTAGTAAACCACCATCAGTTGGGCATCCAACAGTTAGAGTGCAATTTTTATATTTGAGTGGAGTGTTCTTTAAGCTTGCAGTGGGTGAGGCAAGCAGAAGTAAAGTGTAATAGGTAGGACATCTTTAGGTTACCAGCAAAAAGGGAAAAAAGTTGCTATTCATGGAGATGTCTTTAAACAGCGGGAAAATGTTTTCAGGGAACAGGGTCACCGGAGATTGAGCATCATGATACATTTTTTTCATCTCTACTATGTATGTGCAAAGAATGCTATTAAGATTAAGCATTTATTTATTAAGATATAATAACTTTGTTCACAATGGATAAAACTATGACCGTTCGATGAAGGAATATGCATATGCATCCATGCACCGTGCTTGATTGCACCACTGTATGTAATGATTATGCGCCCAATCTAAAACTGATACTGGTCACGTTCAGTGGGAGTTTTGTGTCAGCATGTTCTTAATTCTTAATAAGATTCTTTGCACGTAACATCTTTGCAGCCTCTGCCAGCCAGTGGGATCGTAGTGACACTGCAGCTGCTGGGTCTGGGTTCGAATACTGGTATAGTTGTGTATGTGTGAGAATATTATATATTTAAGATATACTAGAAATATGCCATACTAAAATTAGTAATAACATAATCTACCTTTTACCGTAAAAATACATAAAACTTTAAACCATTTACAGTTTTAAGCTTTTTCATGAATGCTGGTAACCTAAAGATGTCCCACCTTTTCCCCTCTGCGATCTCTTACTTCACGGTATACTACATTGCTTTACATAAATTAGGGAACAAATGAAAAATAGAAAAGGTACTATATCGTAAAACGACGACAACATAAATCCACGAAAGTCATGTATTGTATGTAAAATACGACTCAGGATTGAGGTATGCCATGTAAATGAATGGTGCTGGCAGTGGTATATGCAAATGAGTCGAGGATTAATAGCGGGCGTTTCAAATGCTTCTCCTGTGAAGTGCAAGGTGGAGTTTTCGAAACAAAATATTTGTTGAATGTTTCTATCAGGCATCATTTATCGGAAGAAGTGTGGTGAACAGCTATCGGTCGGCTCGAGGCAGGACAAAGTCAAGAAGATGTTGTCAGATGTCATAACATGAGTCGTTCAGTGGTGCATTGACCTTCACAGAGATTCTAACAAGGACAGAAATCATCCAGACGATTAGTAGTGGATGACGACAGGCAAAAACCTCAAGAGAGGACCGCTATTTGGTGCTATGTGACAGGGGCAATATGATATCAACTCCACGCCAACTGCAATCGGACCTCGCAGCAGCGAATAGAACTGCGATATCCACTAATATGTATAGAAAAAGTCTTCAAGAAATGTGTCTCTTTGCTAGGCGGAAAGTGGTGCATGCCCATGACCTACTGTCCGCCTAGCAAAACACAGGTCACAGGACGGATCATCTAAATTGGTGCAGACATAATGTAAATTGAGCGTAGAAGCAATGGCAATCCGTGCTCTTCAGGATGAATCGAGATTTCACCCCCACAACGACTTGCGATGTCAGTTGATATGATGAAAGCCCGGAACACTCTTATCATGTAACAAATATTCGTGAATGAGACACCTACGGTGGTGGTAATATCATAGTTTGAAGAGGGATATCTTGGGCGGCTGCACAGATCTGTATGTGTTTTGCAACAGGCTATATCACTGGTCGCATGTACAGGGATGAAATCTTGGACTCCTTTGTGTGACCATATGCAGGTGCAATAGGTGAGACCATCCCACAGGAAGATAACGCCTCACACGCGATTGCTATCTGGAGAATATCACTATTAACTGTATGGAGTGGCCAGTCAGACCTCCCGACATAAATACAATAGAAATGCATGAGATGCTCTCGGGCTCCTCTTAATCTTTCTTCTGCAAGCCTCCTAGAACTTTGACATGCTTTGGAGGAGTAATGACAATTATTACCCAGAGCGCTGCTGAACAGTGTTATCAACAGCTTTAGACATCGCTGTGAGGCCTTCATAGCGGTAAGAGGTGATCACACTTCATATCGAACCTTTGGACTATCTAAGCTGACATTCAACCTTTTACCATGTGCGTGTATTCATATATCAATTTGGGAATTGAAACTGTTATTTCATTTTTCCACTGTTATTCTTACATACAGTGTTTATATACACCTATCTTCCGATTCATCTCATCAGTTCCAAAGAGTCTTCGAGAAAAATTGGGATTTCAGGTTGTTCATGGAAACAAATGTAGTAACCCCACTGCAAGCCTAAAAAGAAGCACAGAAATATTAAAATTACACTCTTCTTCTTAACTGTTGTGTGTGCCACTGATTACATTTTTATCTTTTCCTAGAAATGAAAATTTGCTTTATTTTAGTAATATTGTATTTAATTCGGCTTCCTGATTCGTTTTCCCACGAAATTTGTAATCCGCAGATATTACAAATATTAGAACCGATATATCGTAAGTAATTTTCAACGTATAGCTTCAAGCAGTAGCATAGTCAAGGGGTGGGTGGGGGAGGTGGAGGGATTAATTTCCTTCCCCTTAAAAATTGAGTTCTTAGACAACATTAGTTTATCAGTTTATATTACTTACTCCCTTTCAAATATTTGTGCTAATCCTGGCTGCGCTACTGTCTTCAGATGTTCCACGTACAGTAATTAACATATTTAGATGTATCACGATACATCAAAGTAGACTAAAACTACTGTACTTTGTTACAATGATATCTAAAAGTTAAGCATAAATCACAAACTGCAGCCACACTGTTCAGAACTCTTTTCTCTAACCTGTGTTTTTGTATGCGGAAAACATGGCCGAACCAACACAGTCTTTTCCTACATAGGATGCTGTTCAGTGGTGGTTGATGGCATAGTCAAGCTACCTAATCCCAAAAGACAGCTTAAACGCATCGAAACAAAAATATATATTCCTGTTATTTTGTTTACAAAAGGTGCAGATTTATCCACTACAGTAAACTTTAGCAAGGACTAAACTATTATATAACCGAATTTTAGTATTTTGATGCATACGCCTTTGACACAATCTCCATAGATCTTTAAAAGTCCCAGCAGCAATGCCCATTCTTCTGTTTACCGCATGTCTCACGTTACTGGTGTCTGTCACACAGCTACCAGGATAATTAAACTGGAGCACCATCCACTTCACCTATTTTGATCAATTTAGTTTTATATCTTCTTATCAGTCTCTTCAACAGCTTTAATGAAAGAGCTCCTTTCGTCAACATATTTTGACAAAAACTCGTCAGTTTAATCTAAGTCAAATATTTTCGTATTTCTAAACCATCCAAGGCCTCACTCCTTCTATTGAAATGAATTCCTCGTAACGTTAAAAACAAATTTAAAAGGAGAGAAAATGCAGAAAATTAAAAGGAGAGAAAATGCAGACGCTAAATATAATGCTAAATCAACCACTACAAGCCTTACCGACAGATATCATTATATTAGCTAACTTTTCCAATATGCCATACAATCTCACGATCAATCAAATATTATGGCTGTCAATATAATCAAAAGACGTTTTGAAATATACAAAGGAAGTATCCATAAGTTAGTTTTTGAAATTTTAAACATTTTCCAAAAATGTGAGCGAAAGGTTTTGGTTTTAAGCAGCCATTACCACTTCTGGACCCACACTGGTCATCCCACAGTTGTCCATCAATTAAATCTTCAATTCTATTAAGCACAATGATGCGCATAAAGTAAGCTGGAACAGAGAATTGATTGATGTCCTGCAATTGCCACAAGAATTGCCATCACCTTTCTTGAAAACAGCGAACCTCCAGTGAAATACTCAGGAACAACCCTTATCACATAGAATATGTATTGAAGCTTACAGTCAGTGATGTGAAAATAGAACCATTCTCAGCTGTTGCCCTTTAACTAGTAATTTCATCTTTTCTTGTGGCTACTTTTAATTTAGAAATAGCCAAAGTAACTTCAGATCGCATGATTTTTTACTTCCCCAGGTAAACGACGCACACACACACTCGGCCGTCCCCATGGTGCAACAGGAATCGAGATTCATCGGACAAGACGACCTTCTTCCAATCATTCAAAGTCATTTTGGATGCTCGCGTGCCCATTTTAAAATTTTACTAAGATTATATTATTATAGATGCTATTATTGCTATATAAGTAACTTCAGATCGCATGACATAGGGTTAAAGATAAAGCCAGTAATGTACATTGCCTGGCCAAATTATTATGGACACTGCATTGTCCGCGAAGTAGCATGAAACATTGAAATGCGTGAAAACATTTCTTAGTGGCGTAAAATTTCTACGTCATAACGAAGTCCTATAAAAGCTGTGTATGATGGGAAGTAAAGTCAATGACGACATGGGTAAAAAGGTTGATTTGACTAACTTAGAAAGGGGGCTCATCGTTGGAACGCAATGGAACGGAGCATCCGTAAGAGAGGTGATGTCAACCCAGTTATCTCCGTCTTTCTATTTTTGACATACTTTTTTGAGTTTTACATCTCAGCGGAAAATCACAGAGGACAATATCTCAAGTATATGTGGAATGGCAATGGTCTCAAAAAAATAAGACGTTCGCCATTCGTGGCAAATGTGGGAGAAAAAAGGCTCTGAACAGACAGGGACAAGCGTTTGTTGGCATGAACTGTACGGCAAAACAGAGATGCTACAGGTTCATCAGCTGCGAGATATGACCGATACCCATTTCAGCGACAACTATGCGCGGAGAATTAAAAACTTTGTAATTGGGAATTGACCATGGTACATACAACGAGGGTATTAGGTAGGTATTGATAATAATTTGACCAGGCAGTATATCTAATCTCATTACGAAAAAAGGGAGCAGAAGTAGCCACATTGTTTAGAGCATCTCTAAGGTAATCAGTTCACTTTGCGATACAGAATAACCTTACCTTTAATAACCTTACCTTGTTTATCCTCCAATTACTCTGTGTCAGACTTTTTCTTCCTACACAAACCATTAACTAACTAGTATCTTATATAAATCTCTGTTGTGCTGTTTCGCTGCTTTCTCTGTTTTGTAAGCCAAAAATTCATATCTGCTGAGCAAATATGAACTCATTACTTACTCTTTCCTCAAAATTTTACCCATCTTATTTGGGTTCCGCTAAAATTAATGCAACACAGAAGCAATAAATGAAACGAAAATTGATCACGTGCCACAACTTTGGTGCATAATAATATATAAGCTACAGATAACGTTACCTGGAGTTGTTCTTGGCAAATTATCCAAAGGTTCAGTTTCTTGAAAGCAATGCAAAAAATAATATATAAATCTCATAAATACATAAATGTCATTGCTTGTAGCTATTTCTGTTGGATGGGTACGTTGAATTTATGGCACTGCACTTGGTGCAGAGTGCAGATTAGAAAATTATTTGGAAAAATTATCAGAATATTCACTTCCTGTAATAGGAAGGGAAGTCGCTGTCCTTGCGAGTGGCCGCGATGAGAATCATCCTCTCCCACCTCCTCTTGTTCGCGGCGAGACGAAGTTATATGGCCGTACTGGGCGGCAGGGTTGCTTTCGCCAACGGATATCTCCAGGGCAGGTCATGGAGGGGGAAAAGAGAGAGGATGAATCTCGTTGTCCGATGAATCTCGTTTCCTGTTGCACTATGGGGACGGCCGAGTACGTGTGCGTCGTTTACCTGGGGAAGTGTTGACACCAGAATGCACTGTGGGACGAAAACAAGCCTGTGGAGGAAATGTAATGCTTTGGGCAATGTTCCACTGGGAACCACTGGGTCCAGTCATATCATGCATTTTTGAAGAAATTTTTCAATCCCTCCAAAACAAAGGGTAAAATATTTTATTGCTAAGAAAATCCAGCCTCTTACCCACCCACCTCACCCCCGCTGAATATTTTCTCTAGTTCCTGGTCTGAAATTTTACAGGAATTATTCTGAATCAAGAATTTATTTCTTTATTTGTTTTTAACACATTTTCTTGAAAGCAACACTTGCTAAATGTTATCACCAGGTCCGACCGTCCGTCCATCTGTCTGTGGATTCAGTATCTCTGGAACCAATCAATCGATTTCGATGTTTCTTTTTGCCTTGGACGGAGGAAAAGGTTCAGTTTGCACGCAGATATTTTTTTATCCGTCTGTCTATACACGCAATATTTCTGCAACTAATAAACCGATTTCGTTATACTTTTTGCGTTAAGTAGTACAAAGGCTCTAATTTTACACATGCACATGTTTAGTTCCCGATAACGAGGGAGCCTCTAAAACAAGCTATTGCATCTCTCATTTGTATCATTAGAAGTGGAATATATCAAGGATACGTGCCCTTTCATTCGTTCTGGGCGAATGGGAATTTCACTTTTTTGTGTAAAGCTTTTTTTTTTTTCATTTCTCCATAAAATCATAACTATTTATGATGTGTTTTTAAATATACCTAAAACTTCTAAATATTCATTACAATGCAAATATGATAAATTAATTACTAAAAATCACACTGCGGAGGGGAAAAATCACACAGTAGTTTTTGTTAATGTGCTTCGCGATATTACTGTTGTTATCTTGAGAAGGGAACCAGAGATCGTTACGATTAATAGAGTTTTCAAATATATTTATTACAATTAATAGAGTTTTCAAATATATTTATTACGATTAATAGAGTTTTCAAATATATTTATTACGATTAATAGAGTTTTCAAATATATTTATTACGATTAATAGAGTTTTCAAATATATTTATAGTTCCTTTTTTTTTATTTATAGATTCCTTCACTTTTTTTACTTCTGATTTATATAAGGTTAAAAAAAGGCTTTGCAGTTTACTATTAAAAAATACGTGTTACATCACCATACTTATTTTATGAGCAGCACTAACAGTTTTATTTTAAAATATTCCTAACCGCGGTATTCCGTTACCATACGTTTTCCATTAATTACTGAAAACAGGCAATTTTTAATGAGACACACCAACACATATTTCCGATTTCTTTTGAACCATGAAATCCAGGAACGACATAAAATAGGGTTTTCAGAAAAAGCGCCGGAAAGAAAAAAAGACCTGGGGGAGGTAGTACCTGGTAAGCACTCACTTATGACGGTAAACCGCATTACCTTCGCCGTCAGCCATCAAATGTCGAATTTCTATCATAAACACATCGTGCGAAATATTGGAAAAAAAGTTAGCAATTTTAAGCTTTTCCACTGTTAAGAGAGTGTAATTAAAACCTTTGAGTGATTCCTAAAGTGCGACTCGTTATATTTCATCAATACCTATTTAACCCAAAGAGATTTTTTTTATTTAGGTATAATAACAAAAAAAAAATTGGATTTACAGACAGACAAACAACATTAGCTCGTTTCTTTTGAAAAAGAGATAAGAAAAAAATAATCTGTTTTGTTTCTCTGCTTCAACAACGTATTATAACTAAATGAAAAGACTCATAAATGTATAATTTCTATATATATATAAATTCACCCTCTGAAGTGGCAAACATTTTAAACAGTGCATTTCGGCGAAATTTTCTCTTTCCTATATGTTGCGAAGTTTGTTCTTTCAGCAAGGGAAGAAATTATTAAAATGGTTCAATATGTTCATTTCTCAGTTAATTTCTTGCCTTTGATTGGAAGATAACTGCATTGCTGCGATGTGGATTACCGAGATTAAAAAAAAAAACGGAAAGTAAATAACTGCAATGAAGCCTTCATATGCACTTTTGGCATTGTCTGAAAATTTTGCGCATTGGGCTAAACTTATCGAAATGGATTATCGAAATAAAAACACAGAAAAATAAAGGAGGGAAACAAACAACAACAATGATTCTAGAAACTGCTACTGCAATTTTAATTATTACTCTTATTCATATCCATCATATTTTATTCTCTTAAGTACAAAGAAAAACTGCAATTTGAATCCTATAAGGTAATAATGATGACAAAATAATGCAATGCATTAATATACTAGTATGGCAGTAAATTATAACTGATGACGAGTAATATATGCGGGATTCACGTATAAGAATTAGAAGAACTCATATCGTTTGGGTGTTTATGAGAATCTCGTTTGCAAAGAGAATCAAGTTTTTCCTTTAACTGCTTTTTCACTCCTTAAAAGTTTTAATTTGAGTTAACGGATGATGGGGAAAATGCAAAGAATAGTTTATTAGTAATTATACAACGTAAAGAGTATTTGTCTTTTATTTATTAAATTTAAAAAGTTCCTCTTCCCCCCACCCCTTTCTAAAACGTAGGTGGATCATTACTTTTAGTGGAATATCTCTTGAAAAGCTCCCACCGAAATTTCAATATTCGATTGCACACAGATCATTTGTAAAAGTCGTTAACACTTTGGGATAGCAATGCTGCTCATTTTCCCTTTCTCCCGTTTTCCAGTTTATCCTGCTTCGTTAACAGTTTTGCCGTTTCCACATTTAGTGCTCTGTAACGACATGAATAAAAATTTCCTGAGTATTTAAAAATAAGAATTATAACATTTCAATGGTACCAATCCAAGCAAATGAATTTTCCAATTATCAGTTTATTGTTATCAATGAAGATTTGGTAACCTTGACATTCCACCAACAAAATTTCAAATTTCTAATATAAATACATCGTTTGCAACATTCCTTTAAGATTTTGGAATTTTTAAAACTTTTCAGCATTAGAAGGCAAAATTATAGCTTTTGGGATATTCGGAAAGCGCAAACACTAATATTTCATAAATGCCTATTCAACCTAAAGAGAATTTTTAATATATCTCTATAAACAAGCAATTATCTTTTAAGACATAAAAGTTGCGATATCCCACCCACCCTGGGCATAAGGGGTCAATTCATTGTTACCAATGGAAACGTCGTGACGTTCACATTCCACAATCAAAATTTCAAATTTCTAGCTTAATTACGTCATTTGTAATATTTGCTTAAATTTCAGAATTTTCCAATTTTTTCCACCGTTAAAGGGAGCATTTATAGATTTAGGGAGATTTGGAAAGTGCGTAGCGTAATATTTCATCAGTACCTATTCAATACAAAATAGAGTTTTAATTTATCTCTATAAACAAAAAAGTTTGATGTCTACAGAAGCACAGACAGATAGACGAGAAAGCGAAACTATTATCTCGTTTTCTTTGAAAATGAGATAAAAAGGTTTATAGATTACCCTAAGCGATATTTCACTATATTATCGGTGAATCGTTCAAAATCGATCCTTATGTAAATGGGCGTAACCTGGCCGGGTTGTAGAAAAAAAATTGAGATGGAGGGCGGGAGTAACGCAATCGCCTCGGAAATAAAGCAAAAGAGGAGGAAGGCGAGGGATTGTGTTGCTCTATAACATTCTACACTACGTTTTAGAGGTCTTTAAAATTTCCTTAAAAAGATGTGAAATATGCACAAATTAATAACTTTTTGTTCCCATTACCCTTGCTAGCATTTTAAAATGGGGGGACCACCTTGCCCCTCCTCCCCATAGATCCAGCCCTGAGGTAAAATCAAGGGAAACCGGGGATCAAACACCCTCCGAAAAGTTTTTAAACCATTTTCGGTTGTAGGTGAATCATCCCATTTGACCAATCGTGCCATTTTATGAACGGTATACAATAGAGGCCTCTGTGACCATATATAGCAGAGGTTTGTGTGACGGTATACACTAGAGGCCTGTGTGACCATATATAGCAGAGGTTTGTGTGACGGTATCCACTAGAGGTTTGTGTGACGGTATCCACTAGAGGCCTGTGTGACCATATATAGCAGAGGTTTGTGTAACTGTATATACTAGAGGCCTCTGTGACCATATATAGCAGAGGTCTGTGTGACGGCATACACTAGAGGTCTGTGTGACCAACCATGTTCATATACATTAGTCTATATCAGTGGTTCTCAACCTATTATGCATCACGTACCCCCTGAAAATATGTATGTAACTGGCGTACCCCTTGTATAGATAGATAAAACTATAGTTATAGTATAACAATGGGAATAAAATAAAACATATATATATATACATATTAAATTTTGTATTCATGAATTACATATATCGATAAACATAAAAAATGACATAAACAATTTAACAAATCTTATAAAATTATAAACATTTTACTGGTTAATCAGTGAAATGGACTTGTTACTAGATCTAGCGACTTTTGAGCTCTCACGGCGTACCCCACAAAATTTTACCGCGTATCCCACGTTAAGAACCCCTAGTTTATGTGACTAAAAGTTAGTCAGCCTGTGTGGCTGTAGCGCTGCAAAGCTAACTCTAAGGCAGGATAAATAGTCAACCTCCTAAGCCATATATAGCAAAAAAAACGATAATACAGATGATAAAGAATTAATAAATTTCATTATTAAGTTTTTCAAAAAATGTCTGCTGATATGTTCACCAATCAAAAGATAATACTATATCTCTTTGGAAGGCTGCATCGCATTGGGCACTCCATGATAAAATATTAATTTTTAAAGATCGTTTTTACTTTTTATCCTTGTCGGATTGGACAGTGTTCAGTTTTTTATACTCTGATGCCGATCTTTAATCTGAAACGATTATTTGAAGTCTTTTACAGATAAAAAAAATCATATTTAGTTATGACGAAAAACTTTAAAATAAAGCAATCATTATGTCCATCAGAGGCTTAATTTATTTCAAACTGCAGTCAAACGAGTTGATTTCCTCTTTGTTTCGTATGATTAGAAGGATCGATGGAGAAGTTGTTGACAAGCCACTGAGGTGATCAAAAATCGCTTCCTCTAAAAAAATGTTAACTTTTGGTGCATCCTTTGATGGCTTTTTTTAAATTAGTTGATTCGCTAGCGAATATCGTTCACACAATTAAAACTGAGTTAGGTGTTTCGAATAAAATATTTTATCAAATGATTTTTTTTTCTTGTGAAGTTTCGTGAGAGGCAAGTGGAAGGCTTCAGATGTTTCCCATTTCCTGCCGCAATCATCAAAACTCTTCAGCCAAGGAGCGTACTTGCAATGGTTGGAGTTGAGAGGCAGGGATTTTGAGGTTGGCAAATTGAGGTTGGAGGGTAGATACTGATGCAGAAATAGAGAACAGATGTACATCGATGCTAGCGTACTTGCTTCTCCCCCCCTCCATTGGTGGAAGGGTCATCGTCGTCACTTCTGCCTTCTACTGAACCCTAAACTCCGCAATGAGCAGTTAATCAAATGAAAATACTGAGGTGAGGGGGGGGGGGAAGCGCTGAGCCATATTTCGATTCCTTTTTCACGAGGAGAGTTATTCCTCCGGGAAGAAGTGAGAAAGAAGCTGACGGAGGAAGGGTCTCAGGGCACGCGAGGAACAGTCCCAATAAGTGTGCCCACTATGGAATTGAATGCTCTCATTAATTATGGCTTCTGCTTCAACAGATGGAAGATTAGAAAGCGACGCGCAGGTTTCTTACCTCAACCAACAAACTGTCGTCCTCCTCTTATGCGATAATTTTACGCCCAGCAGCTGGTGAAGTCGGATTATTCCAAATATAATTAAATATCGTTTCTCTCCGCGATCACGATAAAAGACGAGTCTGCGCAGATGATAAGGCGAGAGAGCGAGAGAAACGAAGGAGAAGAGCGCGAAGTGGAAACGGGATGATTTGACACAATATAATTTTGGAATTAAATTACTTATTCAGTTGGCGTCTGCTCGGCAAGATCCAAGGGTGAAGGAAGCCGTCGATCCCGGAATGCATCGTGTCATGCATCGCTTCAGTTCCGCACTCAGGGCGCGTGAGCATCTTCCTCTTCCCCGATGATGGAGACAGAGGAAGTGGTCAGCCATCCGCAAAGAGCTCTTGTCAGGAGAGAATTAATTTCAAGCTCGTATATGACTCGAGGCAAAAGGGGCTTTATAAATTTATGAGCTTTGTGTAATGAATAGTTGGAAACATTTACACAGATGAGAGAAACTCGAGTGAGGCGCGATGAAATGGATCCAAGAGAGATTGGAATCTGCTTCGTTTGGGAAATCAGTTTCGCGAAAGAATCGATCAATTCCTTTTCTTTGTTGGAACTTTGCTTAAAATCTTGTTTATTGCAATCATTTCATGCAAAATATTGTAAAACGTTGATGTTTTTTATTAAAAAAATGCGTTTTATGTACATTGGTCGTATCTGTTTTTAAAGAGTAGCATTATGTATTTCATATCACTTGCGTATTTCCGTCTGCATTGTTTGTAAATTGTGGTGGGACTGTATTTCAGCTTTTGATTTAAAACATGAATACAAAAATCAAGAAAGAATTCTTACTTATTAGGAAGAGTGTTAAACTTAAGAGGAATGCATACTCATCACAAAGCTTGCAAAAATGTAAGAACGAATGCATTCTCGTCACAAAATAAACTCGTTTCTTACTTTGTACAAAATAAATGTATGCCTGTTACAAATAAAGCATGCAAAAATAAAAAAAGCATACTCATCATACATTACGCAAAAATTAAAAAGAAATGCATACTCAACATAAAGCTTGAGAAAATTAAGAATGAATATATGCTCATCATAAAGCATGCCAAATTTCAGAACAAATGTATGCTCATTATAAACACATAAAAATTAAGAATGACCGTTGCTCATCACAAAGCATGCAAAAACTAAAAATGAATGTATGCTTGTCGTGATCGGTGGTAAGGCAACGGCACTTTCTTCTTCTAATCAACGTAATCACGTTGATTAGTTATGTTGCTGAACTGAACTGCGCTGAATGTCGTGTCGTGACTCCGATGAAAGAAATGTCGCTCCTTAGCAGTGGAGATCGGTTAACTCCTTAATTAGATTCACCATTGCTTAGATGAAATAACAGGTTCGCGGTTGTTACAGCTGTACCGGCGTATGCCTGACTTGCTGCGCCACATGATGTATATAGATATGTCCAACAATTCACGCATGAGAGTTGTATAGGGACGACACAGTTTATTCACATTTATATACAATCATGTGCTGGGGGTGCGCTCGACTCCATAGGCCTTTGCTGCTGCAAAGAATTATGCAATGTGGTGGAGAACCGCACTTTGCAGATTCTCGCTTTACCGACCTCAAACTCGGCGAAAGGATATCCAACCCTTGCCTACAATATGGTTCACAGAGAACTCACTTCAGTTCCACGGAACTGTACTTGGTTCACCAAGAACCGAACCTTGATTCTCATAGAATCGAACCCTCTCCTTAAGTGTTTTGTTTAAGTAAGACGTCCCTTGACGCGTATTCAAACGTCCTTCCGGTTTGACAACGACGCTGAAGACTGTTGCTTATTATTGCCGGCTCCTCTCCAGCGCTCACACTCGCGCCCAGGCTAACTGTAAATGGCGTAAAAGGGCTTTTGGACTCGTCGGCATGTGCAGGCAGCGAGCTCAGACCCGAAAACAACATCTATGAGTCACATCCCCAATATAACACTTCCAAAAACACAATATATGAAGATATTTACAACGACAAAAATACAACAAAAATGCAACAATAAATAAAAATAAATAAATTAGAAGGACATGACAATGCTCATCATAAAGTATACGAAAATTAAAAAGAATGTATACTCATCATAAAGCATGCAAAAATAAATAAGAACTACATAGTCATCATAAAAGGAGTAAAATTTAAGGAATAAATGCTCATCGTAAAGATGCAAAAATTAAAAAGTTTTCCTGCTCATCAAGAAGGATTCGGTAATGAGCAAATTACTTCAAATCATTAAAGTGCAGGGACATTGTCACTCTACGTGAATGAGAAGTGACATTCGATGCTCCTTAACTTTGAAATAAACCGTTTGTAGTAAAACTTTACAGGAAGTAAATTAAATATTTTAAAAATCTCCCACATCTCGTTTTTGAGCGATATTTGTGTAATATTCAAAGAGTTGTAGAAGCTGAGGCATTTAACAGCAGTGTTGTTAGTAGTAAGAATTTATATCAAAAATTAAAACAAACCGTTTAATAAAATAAATGCAATTTTTAGGAGTTAAGTTTTTTTTCACTTTTCATCAATTTTGAGTGTTTAGAATGAGAATAAAAACAATTTCTGCTGTCAGAAATTTCAGGTTCACTGACAGTTTAAATACTAAACGGATATTGCTTAATGCTGAGATTGACAAATTTTAGATCTATAAATAATAACTTAAATATAAAAATTTTCTGTGGAAAGCTTGTTGAAAGTTATGGAATTTTAAAATGTGGATTTCTCTTCACATAAATGGGGATTTTCCAATATGTTAGACAATATTTTGTATATTTCCGCAATCCATAAACTTCAAAAGTTCACTTTCGATATGCAGGAGAAAGCTTTCCTTTCTTTTAAGAATTTAAAAGGGCATAACTCTACTGCCACTTTAATAAACAAATTTAAGACTTGAATGCTGTCTTCCCTAGGGAATTGCCTTAAGGGAAATCCGACGCTCTTTATACACCTTACTTTAAAAAAAAATTCTTTTCTGAAAAAGCAATGTCTGATTAGTAACTGGTTACAATATGTTTTGAGATAATACAAAGGTTTTTACATAATAACACTCTGACAATATGTTTTTACATAATAACTTTCTGAAAAAGCAATGTCTGATTTAGTAACTGGCTACAATATGTCTGTGCCCCGTTCTTATGACCTTTAAGATCAGCCATTTTTGCCACGTAAGTACCGACGATGTTTAAAGTCTGCCACCAATAGATGGCGCAGCTTGTCTTTCAAATGTTAGATGATGACTAAGCCTGACGAAGAATCAACGACTTTCTCCAGAATTATGCTCTCAGCTAAACCGCCGAGAGACTGTTCAATAAATAAACAATTACGAATATTAAAAATATCTATCTAAAAATTAAGAAAACCTATTTTCTGTATATAGATATATTTTCTAAAAAGAGGGAAATGAAAATAAAGCAAAATTTCCATTGATTGAATTACTTACTAAATTCATATTAATTTATAAAAACAATACAGGTGCTCGCAATTTTTCTTCAATGCTGATTCGTTTAGGAATTTTTTTTTAATTAATTCAAACTGATTAAGTGAATTAATCATTAATAGTTTTGCTTTATTTGTATTTTTTACTCTTGGGAACCCATATTGGACGATTTTCACCAATAATTAACTTTTTAATTGCATTTAAGTGACAACTTCACAAGGAGCAATGCCACGAAGAATCCAAGACTTTCCCTCTTTGGGGAAAAGGATTTTCTACGTTGGGCAATATGTAAATCACACCCCCACGAAGATATTGAGAAAATCACATGAAATCGAGTACATGTATGAGGGACGTCATGAGAAGCAAATCATTAATTTTAAAGGCAGAAATGTATAAAGCATCAGTCTTTATTCAATAACCAATACGTTTAGCTCTGGTGACGATACAAGCACATTACGATAGGCAGGCAAATTGTCGATCACACCATCAATCGTGTACTGGGCGATGTTCGTCCATGCACCACGTACCTGTGTGGTTGAAGCTCCTGTAAGGTGCGAGCACGAGTTTCCCTTCGGATTTGCCATCCAGTAGGGTCTCAGACGTGTTCATGGGGCGGGATAGTTAAGATTTTCACGCCACGTAAGATGTCCATGATAACACTTACAGTGTGGGTATTATCTTAACTACTGCCCGAAATATTCTGAAGTACGGATTTATCAAAGAGGCCGTTCTAGTGGGCAGTTATGATATCAAAATCTGATATTCCCAGGTTTGAGTGCCAAATGGCCTGTGTTGTGAGCCCCCTTCTACCACCCCACGGTGAGAAAGGGGACATCGACGAGTTTGGAAAAGACGCCATTCATCAGACGGAACGTTTAGCTCTGTAGCCGTGTGCAGGAGAGCCATACCCTTTGAACGTTAAACGACTCGCTGGATAATTTTCAGGGGAGTCTTGTGTATCCTGATATAATTTCCCTATGTATTCCGGTGATGTGTCTTATGTATCCCGACGATGTGTCTTATGTATCCCGACGATGTGTCTTATGTATCCCGACGATCTCTCTTGTCTATCCTGTGATCTGTCTTGTGTATCCTGCTAATCATCAGTTTCCTTACAGTTCCTGACTTCTCCTGACCACTGTTGAGACGTAAAACAATTCAACAACCGAAAGTCGTCAATGAGAAAAGTATTTGCAGTCCAGTGGATCTACTTTCCCAACCTTCTCTTAGCCCTTGGGGTCTTTGTGGCCAAGACATTTAGCCCATTTTGTACAAGAGGAAAAAGTTCACATGAGTCAAACGTTCTGAGTTCACCCAACCTGTCCAACAGAGTTTACTAACCGGCATTCTGAATGAGGAGGTATAAGGAAAAAAAATATTGTAAACGACATCTTTAGGAAAGGGCGCAAATATTTTATAATCTGTGGCAGTCACCATGCCATAAACATTTTGTTTTTCAAAATATCTTGCCCTGATCATCTTTTGGGTTCGAGTGATATCGGAAATTGTTTTAATCTAGTCATAAACAAACAACACATGGCAAGTGAAATGGAAAAGATAAGTGAAAATATTGCGCCGTACTTGCATATTTTCGATGTGTTATGAGCATTCTAGAAAACTCGAAAAAGATAGATGCTATTGATAGCCGATAAAATAAATATTCGAATTAAATGAAATGCCATTTTTTGTTTTGCTAAATATTAACTTGTTATCCATCAAAAAGCAGCCGATTCGATTTGCTTATGACTAACAGTGTTTAGGTTTTAATCAGTGCCATTTACTGGAGGGAAAATTAATTGGAACAAGCTTCCACAAGTGCATTAGAACTTTGCACTCCCATGAAATGTGCGGCAGAGCTTAGTTTAGTTTGGGATTTTATGACACACGGTCAATTATCGCCAAACAAAATATACAATACGAGAAGTAGAACGTGATAGTATTGATACAGACTGAACGTGAAGAAATATGACAGGATGATCTGCTGCGTTTGTTGCAACAGTTTTTGTGTCATCTATTGCATCGCAGCAGCTAAGGGTAATGGTTGCTGTTCTGCAGTTCTCGGGGCAGATGGCCTCAACATCAAATATGATGCGTACTTCGAAAGTTCTACAGTTTTGATGGCGGTCTTTATTTGCCTTCAACAGGATGACGTTGAAATGTTGTATTACATTTGAGGCTCCTTGGGAAGAAGAAAAGCCATTTCGTTGGACTTTCTAATGCACAGTGAGATCCTTCTTGTCCTAATGAGAGAAGAGAGCATTATCCTCCACCAACCAGAAAAGGATGTATACCGCATTGGAGAAGGAAGGTGAGGGTCGGTTAGTCTCTCAATTCCACCGCAATAATGAAACAATGTTTCTAAGGTTTGAGTTTTGATGTCAATTTCATGCTTTTGATGTGAAATAATTGGAGCTTTGATAAAAATATTTTCTCTTCCTTTGTCACTACCAAGAAATTGGCAATTTAATAAACTAAATCGCGCTGATTAAAGATGCCATTCCCATGAAGTATCGTTATCTCTATGGGATATGTGTTCCTTCGCGAATTTGTTTTTAAATTATTCAGTCGTCTGCAGTTTCATTTCTTTCCATTTCAATTCGCCAGCAGAGCTATTAGCGCCTCACGGCAAACGATAGTTCCTGCTCTCCTTTCCCCTCGATCCTCTTATTGCCCAGCTGGGAGCGAAAAGAAGTGAAAAATGGCCGCAATTTCTTCCTTTTGTTGCGTCATTACTTACGAGATGACGGGCGGCTCCTTACAAGTTGTTTAGTTGCGTCATTCGTTATCCGGCGACGCTTTCACGAGATCCTCCTTTTCTATTGTTACGTCATTATTGATCAACAGATAACTGGGAAGCGTCACCATGTGCCGAACCTTATTAGGAAACTGATTGACGTCAGATGTTTCCTTCGCTGCTTAATGCTCTTGAAACAGAACCGCTTTGACTTTTCCCATCCCCCCCCCCGCCTTCCCTTTGGGACAGGCCAGTTTTCGTCTTGTGGTCTTTCTTTTCACAGTGATGAGGCATCAATATCGAGAGAGAGAAAAGCCAACTTGCAACTTCTTCAAACACAAAGATGACTCAGTTTTAAACAGCAAGCGGGAAATTTATCATCTTCTGTAACTTTCACAAACACTGATAAAAAACCTGTTTCAGATACTGCTCTGCCCAATTAAACGAAAAAGCATTATTATAAACGTGACATTTTTCACCCAAAATGACTCAGATTAATCTTAAAATGAATGTTTGAAATGGGCGTGTTTTGTAGAAAAATCAAATCTGCTAATAGTCTTAAAACTGAAACGCATTAATTTATAACACTCTAACTCGTGGATCCAATTGAAGGTGATTTTTTTAAAAAAAAATTGAAACTACCAATATGTGAAATATATAATGACGTCAAGAAATGTCGTTCCGCACACTGCAATAGTTCGAAATGAATGCAATCGACAGAGCTCGTGCATTTCGGTCACCGCAAATATTTTTCTCATAGACCACTTTGGGTTGTTGAGTTGTTTTACATCTCAGCAGCACTTTTGCCCACAGAATGATTTTTGCCCCCACAATGGGTTAAATGCCCACAGAATGGGTTTTTGCCCCCACAATGGGCCATCAGGATCAGAAATCCTCCAAGGATTCAGAGAATATTTGGGAAGGGAATCCACTGGTCAGTTGTTAGTAAAGAGATGGAAGTCTTCCGTCAAGGATATTCAAATTGTTCTTTAGCCTGCACACGGTGCCACGGCTTAACGTCCCATCCGACGACGTATGGCGGACTTTTCAAGTCTATCGATGTCCCCTTTCTGGCCAAGGGCAGGGTGGCGTTTAGCGGAGATAACTCTCAAGGAGATTCTGTTGTTACTCAAACCTGGGAACTGTAGATAAGGAGCCTGGCCCGTTACAGAATGAACCAACACCGAGCCCCTTCTCGGCGAGGTTGTTGGCTTCTGAAAAGATTATGATATCACAATCTGATATTCCCAGGTGCGACCCGACCTTGACAGCACAATCTGATATCACAATCTGATATTCCCAAAGAGACCCGACCTTGACAGCAGAAAGATTTCTCGATCTTGAAAGATCGAGAAATCTTTCTGCTGTCAAGGTTGGGTCTCTTTGGAGCGGCAGCTTCCGATGTGGTGGATCAAGTTGGAATGGATACTGAAGGAGATCTTTCCTTATTAACATCGTTTTGTCCGAGTGGAGAATTAATTTCTTTCAGGAGACCTGGCAGATTGGCTCAATACCTATTAGTGTCAACTGCGCTATAACGTCAACAGCTTAGTAGAAACGAGATTTTTTGAATAATGAGAAGTCAAATTCATCTTGTCGTCATCAGATTCAGGAATGGTAACATGGATTAAAAAACATTTTTATTGTGTCATTCTGAACTTTTGAAATAATATTACAATCCTGAGAGTTTCAAACCTCACCAGAAGGGTTAGGACGAATCACAGCACGAATCTAGAAAAACATCGAGGAGGGGCAAAAACACAATCGAGCTGAAAAATGTAAAAAAAATATTTTTCTTCCCTTTTATCGTTTTTTTAAATATTTTTTGAAAACAAATGCATAAAAAAATAAGTTTTATAATTTTTTCTCTTTTTTTACCATTACTTTCATTCTGAAGTGGGGAGGGGGCATCCCCCCCCTAGATCCGTCCCAGCACATGTAGATATATAAATGCTCGTCCAATATAAGCTGTTGGACATAAACGGCATTCAAGAAGAAATCTAGATAATTTTCCAGTATAGCTCCAGTTAGCCGTCCCATGGCCGAACGGTTAGCACTCTTGGCTACTAATCTAAGGGACCTGGTTCGAGTCCCGGGCAAGGCATGGATGTTTATGTTGTTTTTCTGCTGAGGTTTTTGCCATCCTCTCAGACCTTCTACTATCCCCCCCGATAGGGGACCACCTTGACGTGGTGGTGGTGGTGGTGGTGGTGGGGGGGGGGCTTCGGACCCAGCAACCGGTCGAAGGCTTTGCTGACCGGATTGGGTCCTCGGTTGGACAGAGCCAAGACCAACCGAGGTCGAAGACATCGCTGACTGGAGTGCAGCCCAGTTGGACGGTGTCAAGACCTCACATCAGGTGCTCCGTGGAGCAAGTTCAAGAACACGGCCGAACAGATTTGGTCTCCTAGTAGGCACGAGCCCTTTCAAAGTCTGGGCATCACTAAGAGTCTCCACCCCGGGTGCCGAGCGAACTTGGATTTACATATTCTTGTTCATGGCTAACCGGGGAACAGATTAAATTATAGGTTTCTACCGGTGGTTAGCTTTCCTTTTATAGGATTGCTGCCATGTGAGGTTGGGGATGAGATGAATCTATATGGTGTATTCTTGCCCCTGACTCCAGATAGTCACAGCTTTTCGTTAACTTCGTAGTATCGTAAGACGGAACCGGGGTTAGCCGTGGTTGCTGAACATCTGGCAACAAATAGTACAAAGACCTTCTACTATGGCATATTAACTGACAGTCTCTGTCAGACCTTGGTGGCAAGCAGCTGCTTGAGGGGGTATTTATAGTTCCAGTGCACCTTTAGGCCGTAAAGATGTTTTTGGATGTTAAAAACATTTTATAATTTGTTGTTTAGATAAAGTGATCAGACGTTCCCGTTTTCCGGGGACATTTTCTGGATAAAAAGCTTTCCCAAATAAATGTCCCGGGAAGTGTCCCCGAAATTTCCTTCTAGATACTATTTTAATTTTTATTTAATTGTACAGCATGAGCCGATCTTCCACTAATAGTGGTGAGAACACTGTTGTAAAAAAAAACCGTAAGTAATGAAGATGACTGAAAAATTGAGGCTAGAATTTTAAAATGAAAGTCATTTAATTGCGAGATGTCAAACTAGGGTTTACAAATTAATGATAATAACGAATTAATTAATTCAGAGATTCAATCAATTTGTTATGAAGAAGTGTGCTTAATCAGTCGTCCCAGGAAATTGAGAATATCTGGTCATTCTCGTTGACAGCTCGCAACTGAATTTCAAATGTTCCAGATCTTCTTGTAAATCTGCTCATCCCATGTTTAGATTAACTTTAAGTATGACGTTTTTTATATAGAGTAACGGGCTTGCTGCTTTGAAGCACGTTGATTTCTTTTTCAGGTTTTTTTTCTTTCAATTAGGGAATCATATGGGAGAGTGCTCTCCGATAGAGGCAACATTTTCAGAAGAAATTCTCTTTGGCGAATCCCTTTTTCTCACATCTTGAATTAAAGAGAAATGATCGTCGTGAAGGGGCCGACGTGACTTCAGATATTCAGTCAGTCTTGTGCTTTTCATCGACTCGAGACGGGAATCGACGTCGTGTCCTAATCGGTGATTGATTTGTGCATTTTTCTCGATTCACTTGAATCTGAATCATCGGATGCGAGCGACGCAGCGATTCTTAAGCACACTTTCCATTGCCCGCGTGGAGCAGGAGTAGGAGGCTGTGGCGACGACGCCTTTCAAGGGCATTAAGAGAGCGTGCCGATTCCGCTGCAGCAGTCTCCTCATCATTAGTCAATGGGGTGTGCTTCTGTTGCCTTGATTAGTGCTATCGAGCAATCACGAGGCCAGAGATCGAGACTCCTAATGAGGTGGTCTGCGTCCGAGAGTCCTTCATCTGTTCGTCTTTACACGAGCCAGGTGATGTTGATGGAGTCAACCAAGAGCGGAAATGGAGACTGAAATGGCGCATTGGAGCGATGCAGGTCGCCAAGAAACGGACAATAACGATGAAGTTGCTTTGGATCGAAGAAGAGCGGCTCATGGAAGAACAAAGTGATGTGCAATTAAAAAGGAAAAAGAAAGTAAGCAATTTGATACATTTAAAAGAATGAAAACAATTCGAACAAAAAATTTAATTCACATAAAAAATCCTGCAGAAGCACTGTTTCAGCAAACGTTCCCCTGATGTTACAAAAAAGTTTGTCTTTAAGCATACACTTTATTGTTTAACTTTTGATTCGCTTTTAAAATGTATTTAAATTTTTGTTAGATTCATCAAGGGGGAGATTCAGTCGATGGGACGCCAGTCTCGTAATCTGTAGTGTCCATTTTCGAGTCACAACTGTGTCTGTGATCACAATTTTCTCTGATAAACTCCCTTTCCCCATCCTCGGGGACACCGATCGATTTGTAAAGGCCGGTTCCAGAGTGGTGCTGGCGGAACTTAAAAGAACGTGCTGCATGGTTTTCACGGGATGGTACCATCTGTCGCATTACAGCTTTTCAGTGGATCTTCTTCGCCAACTTTCTCTGACCCCGTTGGGTCCTTGTGGCCTAGCCATTTAGTCCACTGTGTGTAAAAGAAAGCCTTTTAACCCTTTTTCACTATACACGGTCGTATTAGAATAATATGATCACCTACCATAGTATATGTGTGGTAGGTGGTCATATTATTCTGATACGACTGTGTATCTTATACACTTTCCAATATAACAAATTGATTGAGTCTCTGAATTGCCTTATTGATTATTATCATTAATCTGTAATGAAAGGAGAGAGTGAAATTGATCTGGAAGACTATGTATCCTTTTCCAATATATTACATATTACTCTGGTCTTTTTTTCCTACCCTGTTGAGGAGTGGTCAGCTTCACAGGCTCTTGGTGCTGATCACTTATACTGACTGGAATGTGCAATGACTTTGAGTATAATTACGGATCCTGAACTGACTGCACTGGTGAGCTTCTACCGGTGGGTTTGCTATTTGTTTGTGGGTGAACAGCACAGTGAACAGCTGCACAGGATACCTTATATCAGCTGGTGGATAATACTGATCAGAGGACGTCGCAGGTACCTGAACTCTTGTTTCTACTGGCATCGACAAACTTACACTTTAGGAAATTCTCACCAGTAGAGCTGTGTTAAGCCTTTAGCGGTGGGCGAACAGGTTTTTGCCCCATGCCTGAGATTAGGGGACTGTTTGATATCGTTGACTCTCTTAATAAGCATAGCTTCTCAAATATACCACTAATCATTTTCTTACCACAGGTACGTGGAATGTGATGACTCCGAACATAGATTATTCATTTGATGTCCTCATACAGGAATACATAGATTGCCTAGATCAGGGGTTCCCAACTGAGGCATGAGAAGCTTGTCAAGGGAATACGGTGAACATTTGGTAAATAATTGTGTTATTCTATTGAATATTCCAAAAACAGTAGTGTTAGTGAAAAACGCTTTTGACTGGGGAGAGAACAGCGAGGAGGCGAGTGGGAAATGGAAGGAATGCAGTAGTTGTATTATTGGGACTATTAAGCAAGGCATTAGTTTTATTTATATTTTCCATGCTGAGCTCAGGTAGCCATCGCTTAATGTCTACTAAGATTAGAGAGTGCGAATGATAATGGCGCCCCCTATTTCTCACTCATTCAATCCCGAAGAAAGAGAAACTGGCTTGTGGACAATTCACGAAGATGCAATCAGAATCTTTTGGAATTTGGTAATTATTGCTTATACTAAAAAATGTTGTTATGTATTGAATAATGTTTCCTTTTTTGAAAAATTAATTAGTCTGTTTATCTAATTTCGTATGTGCATATGCTTTGGAAAACTCTCGAATTTTTTCCATTTCATATTGAATAGGGACTACGAATGGTTTCCTGAAAGCCAAGAGGATACGGGGACTGAACAAGGATAGAAATTCCTGGACTAGATATTCAGGGTTTGCAAAGGATGAGCTGGACAGGCAAAGGTTAGATTCGTAAAATAATTTTAAAATTCACCTTCAGACGGAAAGCATCGTCATTTCAGCAGACACACCAGTGATGCTCTTCTTGGATATGACTGTATTAATGAAAGAATTATTACAGATAAATTTAAAACTAGGATTAAAGATCTAAATGTTATCGTTGTAGTTATCCCGCAGAGGACGCGGATCAGAATGGGAAAGATAGATTTTTATGGACTACTTCAGAAGTTTGAATGCATTGTCAAGATAACTTTAGATCTAAAATCGTGTAAGAATTAAAGCAAAATATTAAAAATTATTTATTGAATTTTAATTGAGAGATGTAACTAAACAGCTATTGTGCGTAATATATGCAAAAATTTCGGAGAGTGGGGAAAAATAGGCGTATACACCTAAAGACTAAAATTAGACTGTATAATAGTTTGGTTCTTTCTAGGGTTAGTTATGGTACTGAAACTTGGATGCTTTGTAAACAAGATAATAGAGAGCTTGATGCTTTTGATTCTAGATGCTTTACGCAGTATCAACGGTAAGTAGTGTTGTAAGCAATGATGATGTTACGAAAAGGAGTCAGCAACCTCCTTTGAGCAGCATAATGTGCAGAGAGAGACTCCGGTGTTTTCGCCATGTTGTCCGTATGGATAATTATAGATTGGCGAATAGATTATGAATAATAGAATAGGGTGGGCAGACAATGTCAAAGATGATCTTGTTAGAATTGGTGTGCAGTGGTCGGATGCAGCAGATGTAGCTCAGGACAGATATGCTTGGAAAACTAATTTGCACGGTCTGGTTGGACCTCCGTAGCCCATGGCTGCTTGAGGATGATGATGATGATGATGATGATGATGATGATGATGATGATTGTTTCTATGGATTTAATACAGCAATTATTTTTCCTATTTTTAAAAATGGTGATCTCAGCTCCTGTGATAATCGCATGGGAATCAGTCTACTTTTTGTTCCACGAAAAGTTATTTTCATGAATATGCTTAATATAATTAAGAATTTAGCTGATGAGCAACTGAGTGATGACCAGTGTGGATTCAGAAGTTGTTAAGGGATGTATGGATCAATATTTTCACTTAGGCAGATTCTTCCAAAATGTTTAGAATTTCAGAAAATTGGGGTTACTAGCTTTATAGATTTCGAAAAGGTTTTTGACTCTCTGAACGTCATAATATGTGATTTATCGTTAGATCATATCGAATACCTGACAACTCAGTTAGCACAGTGAAAGGCTCTCTACAATAACATTGAGCCATGTGTGAGAGTTGGTAAGGCTTATCGATATAGGTTCAGCATTGCTAGTGCACTTAGACAAGGGTGTATTTTTGTCTCCATTTCTGTTTAGTTTGGTTATTGATTATGTCATGTGGAATTCTTTGCAAGGGAAAGATTTTGGCCTTAATGGTCTAGAGATTTCGAAATTTCTGATTTAGATCATACGGATAATTTGACCCTGTTTGCTAATGATGTGATGGGATGAATTCGTTCATTAGGGCTGCTGATAAGACTGGTAATAGATCCGGTTTGGTGATAAACAGAGAGAAAACCAAAGTAATGAAAATTTGCCTAATAGATGGTGCTTCAGTTGCTTTAAACGGCTGCATTCTTGAGCAAGTGTCTCAGTTTAATCATATTGGGATTTATGTAACAAATACTGGTGATGTGCGATATAAGATAAACAGAAGAATAGGGATTGCCGTTGGGACTTTTAAGAATCTATGGAAAGTGTGGAAAAATAAGCATCTATACCTTAAGACTAAAATTAGGCTGTATAATAATTTAGTTTTTTTTACAGTTTGTTACGGTAGCGAAACATGTACCATTTGTAAGCAAAATAAGAGGAAACTTGATGTAATCTAGAATCAAAAGATTATATATCTGTAATATTCTATATAAATCTAGAATCAAAGATTCGAGATGGTTGCGCAGTATTTTGGGCATTGGATAGATTAACGTAGTAAGTAATGATAAGGTTAGAAAAAGGAGTTTGAAACGTCCTTTAGGCAGCATATTCTGCAAAGAGAGACTGCGTTGGTTTGACCAATATGAATAACTGCAGATTATTGAATAGGGTTATGAACAGTGTACTGAAAGGCCTCAGGGAAAGGGTGAGAAGACCTAGGATGCCGTGGGCAGATAATGCAAAATATGAGCGTCTTAGAATTTGTTTACAGTGGCCAAATGGAGATCCTGTAGCTCAGGAGAAACAGTCTTCTGGATGAAGATGAAAGTTTGCCTTAGAGTCGTTGCATTCATATTGAAAATGAGTTTTCGAAATCTAATCTTGCCGTAGAAAGCAGTAGAAATTTAAATATCTCTGTAACAAATATAGTTAAGCTTAACATAACGCAAAGCTTAAACGAGATCTTAAGTGCTTTGCAGGCTTTGTGAATTTACCAAGATTTCTCGAAAGCAATTTACATTTCGTTTTATATTTACCAGAAATTTATGTCGCTTGAATCAGTGCAGAGATCATTTATACATCTAGGTGTTTATCGCGTTAATTATTCATAATCAATTAAATTTACACTTACGTCCCTGTAGAAGACGTTCCAAACTGCGGTTAAAAACTACCAATACCAAAAAGTCTGTGATTTATGGCCAAAGCTCAAAGTCACTATGATATTTTGCAATTGACTCATCCAACATGAGATCAATATTACCTTTCTTGACAGAATTCCTAATATCCGAAACTTTTTCGTAAATCCTGTCTTTCTCGTCTTCATCAGAGTCATAAATGGGGGTATAGCAGCAGATATTATTCAAGTTTTTAATCTCAGTTTTAAAATGCTGCTGCAGAAAATCTGTTATCAATGCAACCATATCCATGAACATCATCAATAGTGTTTGTGTTGAAAAGAAAAGTCTGGAAATACAAACTCTCCTTTCGCCCTCAAAATAGAAATTTAAGATTTTTTCTTAAGTATCTGACCTTTATCTGCTCATACGGTCTATTGTAATCCCAGAATAACTAGACTATATTTGCTGGGTTTCCTCTACTCTGAGGACATCAAGAGAATAATCTTTATGAAGAGTCCACGCATTACAAGATCCGTTGAAAAAAAATGGTTAGTAGGATTTATAAAGAACTAGGTATATTATTCAATAACCAACAATATCAAATTGCCGCCCATTTAAGGCCAAATAAAATAAATAACCAACTGTCTTTTCCCAACTGCTAGGAAACAATAACGATGATAGGAACTTCAGACACCACTTTCACGAGGTGACATTTCCAAGAACCAGACGCAAAAGAGAAATTGATCTGCCTGAGACACATTTTTCAAGCGTAGGCTCGGCGATACCTCTAATAACAAGGGTTCACGTAACTGCGATGGCCCCTCATAAGCATTACCAACAAGCTGATACAAAGTATCCTGTGCATCTATTCACTCGGAACTGTCAGCCATAAACAAACAGAAAAAATCTGCATTAAATTCAGGATCCATAATAATGCAAAAAGTCATTAGGTAGTCTAGTGGGTATAAGTGGTCAGCACAAAACCCTGTGAAATTGATCAGTCTTCAATAGAGTAGGAAAGAAAGAGAAAACATGGCCACATAGTACGAAAGAAAGAGAAAGCATGGCCACAGAGTAGTCCAGATGACTAAGCTATTCTGATCTGGCAGCCCTCTCCTTCGGTTTCCCTTCAGAAGATAATATCTACTTCGAAAGGCACTACTAACTTGCATTATGGAAAAGCTGAGTAGGACTTTAGGTAATATGTTTTGTTAGTTGCGAGCATCATTAAAGGGGGAACGGCGATTCTCCCTCTAATGGGTGGTGCCAGGCTAGAGGCCTTTTTAGATATTTTTTTTTGTTTGTTCATGATTTGTACATTATTTTGGATTTTACCAAAATAGGCATATGCTACGGGGAGGCCCTCTGTCCCGGCATCTGGAAAGTTAATTGAAGAGCAGTGCCCCGAGGGACGGAGGTCACCCCACTGCTCGCCCCAGATGGTGAGGCGAGGAGAGAAAGGAAGAAAGGGTAGGGCAACGGCGAGAACAGGAGAGCCGGTCGAGTTTCGAAAGGAGACGGACGAGAAATTGTAAAGCTGGGAAATGCCGACTGGTAATAGCGGCATTGGCTCTGTAAATACAGCTGAACAGGCATAGTAAGCTGGTGTGTTTGTAATCTATGTAATTGAGCATATGTCCTCGTCCAGCAAGTATGTTTGGAAGGTTAAATGAATCTTTGTTATTTTTAAGTAAAGTCTGAAGTTGAACTAATTTATGGGGGAGGAGCCTCAGTATCGAGTCTCTGCAATTGTGAATAAACCGTTGATTTTATCCGAAAGACTCTTTCACCCGTCGCGTATAGCGATCGAACCGAGGGAACGTCCTAAGTGGTCCCAATAGACCGACAAATGAAGAGTTAACATCACAAAGTGGCGCAGCCGACAGTACGCAACAGAGGTGAAAGTAGCGGCGAAGGTGACGGAAGAGTTCCGACATCCATTGTGAGCTGACCAGAGCAAGGCTGATACTACCAAGAGTGTCCTGCGGTGTGCTTCAGGCGATAGAATAGCTGTGAAGGTACCGGAAGAATCGTGCATCACGTTCGAACTGTGGAAAAAGCTGTGAAGGTGACGGAAAAGTTCAACATCCACTGGGAGCTGACCGACGCAAGGCTGATACTGCCAAGAGTGTTCCGACTGTGTGCTTCAGGTGGCAGACTGACGAGGCGGTTCGTTCCTGTCATCACATCGGAGGTAAGTATCCTCTTACTCTAGGGGTAAGTAGTTAGATACGGCAGAGGCCTGTACGAGCTAAAATGGAGCTTAGGAGCGGTCGCGATAGGGAAAGGGATGAGTTAAGGCGAGGCTACACAGTCACAGAGAGGGATGGCGTGCAGGGTGGTTATTCAGGGAGTGATCTGGGAGGCGAGGAGGTGACAATAGACAGAGAGTCTGATGCTGCGATAGACATGAGAGGGTTGAGGGATTATGGCAATGACAACGATACGGATATGCTGCAGAGCGGGACCAGAAAGCAGAGAGCTAAAGAAAGGATTGGATATGGTTTTCAATTAGAGAGGATGAGGTTAGAGATGCAACTGAGAAGGGAAGAGAGAGAGGCAGCAGAAAGGGAAAAGGAGAGAGAGGCAGCAGAAAGGGAAAAGGAGAGAGAGGCGGCAGAAAGAGGAAAGGAGAGAGAGGCGGCAGAAAGAGAAAAGGAGAGAGAGGCGGCAGAAAGAGAAAAGGAGAGAGAGGCGGCAGAAAGAGGAAAGGAGAGAGAGCACGAGTATAGAATGCTGGAACTGCAAATGAGGAATGCAAACGAGGAGAGGGGTGATGTGCGAACGGTGGCAGTTTCTAGTAACCCAGCAGATGCGCGGCTGGCTAATTATATAAAATTATTGGGAAATATGTTAGCTGGAAGCCCTAAAAACCCAGAAGAGGTGATAAATCTCTTTGAGACAGCGGAAAGGGGATTTAAGATATATGAAGTACCAGAGGAATTTCAAGGCTAAGTCATCATTTCTTTTTTAGATGGTAATTATGCAAATCACGTTTTTCGAAAATTAAGTGCAGAGGATTTTGTTTATTATAAGAAAGTTAAAGAGGCCGTATTAAAAGAGTTTAAGCTCACTCCCTCTGCGTACAAGAGAAAGTTTGAAACTATCGCGAAAGATCCGAATGAGTCATATAATCAGTTAGCCTCGAGACTCAGAAATAGCTGGGATTACTACGTCCGCAGTAGGAAGGTGACAAAATTTGAGGAGCTTATGGACCTGATAGTGTCGGATAGGCTACGTGATAGCCTTCCTCAAGACACTCATGCTTACGTAGTACAGAAAGAGGCGGAGTCATGGGCAAAAGCAGACGAAATAGCAACGTGGGCAGAAATCCATCTAGCCAGTGTAAACGGAAGGGAAGAGGTCCTAACTTTTAAAGAGGTAAGGCATAGAAAATATGCAGAACGTGTTGTTTCCCCCCAGCAGAGGATAGACTCAGAGAGAAACTACTCGAGCAGAAGGTATCAATCGGCAGTTAATTTAGCTGAATATAGAAATATCCCAAAAGTAAGGAGGTGCCATAAATGTAGATCTGACGAACATTTGATGAAAGATTGCCCACTGAGAACTGGGGACCGTGAGAGTCGAACTCAGGTATACCAAGTTAGCACCTTGGATCAGAATTCTAAAGATGTTTGTGAGGCAACAATAGGAAGGGTTACGACACATTCAAAGCCACGTCCAAGCAGTCGAGTAATGGGACAGGGAGAGATACGTATCCCAGTAGATTATGAAGAGGTTCGAATCAGATGTGGCAACCAGACAGCTAGAGCAGTCGTGGATTCGGGGGCAGAACTGACAGTAATCAGAAAGGGGATGCTGAACGAAGAAAAGCACCCAGTAAAAGACCATCTGTTGTTGCATGGGCCGTTTGGTGATGCCATAAGGGCAGAGGTAAAAGAGCTGCCTTTAAGTTTGATTGATGGTACAGACAATAGCACTGTGAGTGGCGGAGAAAGTAAAGTGCTATGCTCAGTAGTAGCAAAGCTGCGGAAGGAGGTACTTCTGAGTGCGGAAGCATATAGTAAGTTACTTAGAAAGAAGGAGAGAAGGCCTGTAACTGGTATCCCCAGGAGGAAAATCCACGAGCCATGGGCCAATAGAGGAAGCTACTATGAAAGAGGTAGAGAAATTCCAACTAGAAAAAGGGAAATGTATGCTCCATGCAGACCGTCCAATCAATGCCGTCCTATCTCCCAGCCCAAACATGTGCAGCAATCTGTCAGACTCGATGTCTACGATGATCAAAATTATGTAGGGGAGGGAGCGAACATGGCAATTGGAGGTAACAATGGGTCAGGCCGACGCCAATGTCGACGACTTTCAGCCCGTAGAGTCTGAGGGTACGTATGGGAAGGTGATATCTAGGTAGTCAGGAAAGGTGTGCATAGCCTTTCACATGGGATGTCACCTGTGGACGAATGAACACCGCCAGTACAGCATACCTTCGTCTAAGACAGTTATTAGTGAGATAATTAATTTATAAACTGTGTACTCTCGGACAGCTACTTCAGTCACCAGGTTTTTTTTTGTTTGAAGCAAAAAGACAATATTTAGACTCAGTCACTGGAAGTATACCTAGAAGTTATTTTATATGTAAGTGTAGTGTACATAGATGTGTAAAAGAGGTGCCAATTCGCAGAGAATTTATAGAATTCATGAAGCGAATTAGAACTCTGAATTTTATGGCATTGAACTCTAAGATTAACGCGAAAATGAACTCTGATTTTCAGCATTCAACTTGACTTTTTAGTCAGCAGTTAAGAAGAATAACTACTGACTTCTGGCAGGGAGGTGTCAGGCTAGAGGCCTTTTTAGATATTTTTTTTTGTTTGTTCATGATTTGTACATTATTTTGGATTTTACCAAAATAGGCATATGCTACAGGGAGGCCCTCTGTCCCGGCATCTGGAAGGTTAATTGAAGAGCAGTGCCCCGAGGGACGGAGGTCACCCCGCTGCTCGCCCCAGATGGTGAGGCGAGGAGAGAAAGGAAGAAAGGGTAGGGCAACGGCGAGAACAGGAGAGCCGGTCGAGTTTCGAAAGGAGACGGACGAGAAATTGTAAAGCTGGGAAATGCCGACTGGTAATAGCGGCATTGGCTCTGTAAATACAGCTGAACAGGCATAGTAAGCTGGTGTGTTTGTAATCTATGTAATTGAGCATATGTCCTCGTCCAGCAAGTATGTTTGGAAGGTTAAATAAATCTTTGTTATTTTTAAGTAAAGTCTGAAGTTGAACTAATTTATGGGGGAGGAGCCTCAGTATCGAGTCTTTGCAATTGTGAATAAACCGTTGATTTTATCCGAAAGACTCTTTCACCCGTCGCGTATAGCGATCGAACCGAGGGAACGTCCTAAATGGTCCCAATAGACCAACAAACGAAGAGTTAACATCACAGGTGGTATATCATTTTTCATTCGTTCTATTCAAATAAAACCTAAAAAATCTGGCTGTAGGCTAGATCGAAACTCGTCAGAAAACAAAATATTAAACAATTGCTCATTGCTCCAAGTGTCATGTTGGCGCCACTGGTTGAGACGGTGGTTGAGGGTTAGCGGAACAGAAACCACTTGCCTCCTGACGAGCCCACTAGTATTTCGCCTTCGTGACACTGTTCTGCTGGAAATCCTTTCACCTGTGGCTGCGACAGAAACCTCAAGAGACAATTGACACGATGTCATCGGACTGTTCTGTCTCGTCATTAGAACCAGGTAACTGTCAGTTCGCTTTAAAGTAATTCTCGATCAACCTTTACCAGCTGTTCTCCTAACGACTGCTGTCCTCTGGAACTGTTTCCAAAGTGTCTATACCACCTATCTCGACATATTGAGATATCTTGCTACCACCACTTGCGACTACCCTGTTTCAAGTCTTCCAACAGCTCACCATTGCAAGGAATAATCTAAATTAGGGGTTCTCAACGTGGGGGTACGCAGTAAAATTTTTGGGGTACGCCATGGGAGCTCAAAAGTCGCTAGATATATGTTATATACACAGGGTGTCCCTGAATTCATGGCCCAAACGTGAGGGGATGGTAGTACACACCGAACCCACCAATATTCGTCATAGAATATGCGGCCGCAAACGCAGTGAGGAGTTGGAAATGAAGGACACAGAGGTTTCCAGAGTGACATTTATTGGAGATCATTACAACAAATGATCAAACGTCCGCCCACCAACGTTGATACAGGCAGCACAATGGCGGAGTAGTGATCAGCGTACCTGCTCATAAATACCGGGTTTGTTGCGCACATCGGCGGCTGCGACAGACAGTTGGGCTACCAGATCCTCTGTGGACTGCACGGATGTCTCGTACACGACACTCTTCAAATGTCCTCACAGAAAGAAATCGATACAAGAAAGATCGGGCGATATGGGGGGCCACGGCGCCCAATCCATTGGTTCCCAAATGTGGAACTTCTTGAAACAATTCCGGCAAAACCTGTTGCAGAAAAATATGGTACATTCGCCCATCGAGGTGGTCCAGCAGTAGGTAGGGTCCAATTAAGTAGTCATGCACGATCCCTGCCCAGACATTGACGGCGAACCGTTGCTGGTTCGAATTTGGACGTATACCATGGGGGTTCTGGGTCGCCCACAAATGCACATTATGGACATTCACTGCGCCTTAACGTGAGAATGTTGATTCATCTGTAAAGAGCACATGTGCGGAGAAATCGGGATGTGCGGCACTTTGCTGCAGGAACCACTGGGCGAAATCCATGTGCAGGGGATAATCAACAGCTGTCAACGTCTGCACTCGCTGCAAATGATAGGGGTGTAGCCCTTCTTCATACAGTACTCGCCAGACACTGTTCCAATGCAAACCCAGGCTCCGGGCTGTGGATCACGTGCTTGTACCTAGGTTATCTGTCACCATACGCAAGATATCCTCGCTCATAGCTGGCATTCTGACCGTCCGTGCTCGTCTGGCATCATGTTGACTGACGTGGAAGGTGCCTGCCTCAGACAGCTGGCGGTGCAGTCCCGCAAACATTTTGTGATCGGCCACACGGCGCATAGGATATTGCTCACGGTAGAGTCTTTGCGCCTCTCTACCACTGCCCTCGGCTACGCCGTACATCAGGTGCATATCGGCTTTCTTTGCGTTCGTAAAATGATCCATCTCGTGTCCGGTAGACGCTGAGAATGTTGTGGTTTGGCCGATCCAGCGCTGTTAAGCTGTGCTGCCTCGTCTGCGCGCCCTACCGGCAACGGGCTGCGTTTGTGTCCGCATATTCTATGACGAATATTGGTGAGTTCGGTGTGTACTACCATCCCCTCACGTTTGGACCATAAATTCAGGGATACCTTGTATATATGTTTTACTTTATTCCTATTATAATACTATAACTATAGTTTTATCTATCTATACAAGGGGTACGCCAGTTACATACACATTTCCGGGGGGGGGGGGGGTACGTGAAGCATAAAAGTTTGAGCACCACTGATCAAAATGATAATAGCTTGCCATCTTCAGTAGAAATAATGAGATTAACCCTCCTTGAAAGCAATAATTTTGAAACGAAGTGATCTGGTAGCAAACCGCGTTTTAATTGGCTTCAGTATATTTGCATATTGATAAATCAAATCGTATATCAATTTCGATTGGGAATTCTAAATTTGAATGTAATATTGCCTATTACATCTTTCTTTTACCTTCTGGATGTTGTTGAAATAAAAATGATGGAAAACGCTGTTACCTTAATTTGGTCAATTCTTAATGTCTTAATTGTAAATGGTAGTCATGAAAGGGTCTTGAAAATTAAGATTAATACGAGATAGAATGAAGATTTGATCTCAATTCGAGGCTATATTTCTTTTCCTCATTTTTCGAGGAATCCTCTCCGATGTGCGAGATTTCTTTCAGCCACGATTTTATTCATTTGCTTGTCAAAATTTTAAAATGTGCGCCTGAGTCATTAGAATGTTTTAAACGCATGAGATGTCATGCTGAGCGTTTAAAAAATCTGTCTTTGTTGCTCTTCTGTGTGTGTATACAAAATGAATCATTTTCTTCTCTTCCTCGTCTCGATTCCAAATGACTTTTGAATTCTCGTTTCTCTTAAAAAGTGATTCTTGGACATTCCTAATCGTAGTTGAAGAAACTAAATAATATCATTAGACACGTCATGCGCAAACAATGCAATAATGTGTGAAACTTCTGAGAACTGACGTTTATTCTGCTAAATGATATTGAACATTTTGTACTCATGTTATTAAACTTCTTTTAAAATACCGTTTTCGGTTTGAGAAATTTAAATTCTTTCAGATTGTGGTGCCTAAACAAAAGCATGGTCCGTTTTCTATTCTTTATTTTTTAACGATATTAAAATGTTTTTTTTTTGTATGACGTCACAACTTAAGCTTTCACATCGGGCGACTTGTGGTGCATAAAATCTCTTCTCCCCCCCCCCACCCAGGGAAGATAAATGATACTGCGAAGGAAGATAAGCTGACACAACCGGTTCCACCTCTGCAGCCTAGGCTTTCTTTCTTTCATCCGACGATGTCGTGACAGAAATAAAGGAATCTCTCAGCTGCATCCTCCAGCTTTCCTTTCCATCTTCTCCCCTCTCCCATCTTCTCACTCTACCCTGATGCGCTTTATCCCACCAATTACAGTTCTCATCCGCTCCCCCCTTGCCACCGAAGCTTTCGCCCTGCTGTGAACGTAATTACTGTAATTTAGTCGGTGATCCATAGCACTTCTGGCAGAGATGGAGTGTCTGATTGGCTGGCTGCGACCGTCACGTGGTGCAAGGAAAGGACAGTTGAGACTGAGGGTGGTGGGGGACGAGACTGCACTGGACGGATAATCGATGGGATCCTTCAGAAGAAACGTAGACGTCTCTGATTTCACTGTGCCTTACAGCGGAAATAATGATCCTCGCGGGATGTGTGGAAGCAGAGGGATCCCATCAGGGGAAGCGTAGGATTGACATCGAAATGTTATTGGCAGAAATGAGAGCTTGGCTCGAAGCTTTCGTTTCTATTGGCAACAAATGAAATGCTGTCTGACATTATTCACAGATGTGCAATTAGGACGCTTTCATATGAGATCTTTTCCTACTAGTTGATCGCTTCTCTGAATTAGTTCTTCCTTTTATTTACCTTTCTCTCCAGTTGTCCTTCTGACTATATGTAAGTGAATCCTTCCTTTTATATACACGCCACTAAATTCTAGACTTTTCGAATTTTAGAGGTTTGCTTTTTAGAGGTTTTGCTTTTGCCATATTCACTTCCGGTTTATGGCTCTTTACCAGATTATTAAATCGAAGCTGTAAATTTCATTTCCTAAAATTCAAGTTACTAGATTGAAGAAATTAAAGGATCCGTGGACTTTGAAGGGGGCGCAGAAAGACATCCATCTGTCGGCTCTTCAGAGCACGGTTTGCAAAATGTGTGTGATGATAATATTATTTTATATATTTTGACAATATTTCCTAGCTTACTTTCTTGAAATGCTGCTATAGAAGGTATTTTTTTTAGCCGTTCCGTGGTCGAGTGATTAGCACTCTTCGCTACCAATCTAAAGGACCTGGGTTCGAGCCCCGGGTAAGGCATGGATGTTTCCGTCGATTTTCTAATGAGGTCCCGCCATCCTCACATACTTTCTATTATGGGCATAAACTGGCAAGTTCCTGTCAGACCTCTGTGGCAAGCAACTGCTTGAGGAAATATTTATTTATTTTATTTTTTCGCATAATAATGTAGTGATGCAACTACTGTAAAACTTGCTCTAATTATGAAATTATTTTTGAATTATATATATCTTTTTGTTCAAGCATACAAGGTAGCATACAGAATTTTTTTTTATTTCCGGAAATTTCTGGTGAAATATAAAACTGTATTTAAAAATTTTAAATAAATAGAAAAATAAATAAATGAATAAATATGTGTGCATTAATAAAGGCTTCGAATATCTAATGCTTATGTTCAAGCTGAAAGATTTAACACCGCAAATGTTTTGCAATCATTTCTAATTTTTTGCTTGTGTTTCAGGTCAACGGTTCCTAATTACCTATCAGACATGGTTTACCATCGGGTTCCGAGATGTCGGCAAATTATTCAGTTTTGAAGACATGGAGTACAGGATGCTACGGAACGTGTCATATTGATTTCACTACTCATGGAAAGAAAAATGCCCAAAAGACCAACTTCAGAGGGGAAAATTATTTAATTACAGATTTGTTTTTATGAGGAAAGAAAATAATAAATATCACTTGACGATCCTGCTTGTCGATGGCGGAAGATTTATGTTAATTATCTCTAAACTTCAGCAAATTATATTCGGTCTGTAAATGGTAGCCAGGTAGTCACTTGAAGCAGAGCTATGCACCAATCCCCTGTGATGATGTATAGAACCGGCCAGGCCTAATACCTAATGTCCGCTCCCGCCTTCTCGTGGTGCAGACCGTTAGTGCCTTTCAAAAAAGATATTCTCTTATGGAAGGAACGGAAAAGGAGGGCTGCCAAGTCAATGTAGCATATTGTTCTGGACAACTATGGCTACGTTTCTTTTTTTATACCTTGCTGAGGAGTGGTCAACCACACAGGGTCCTAGTGTTGACCATGTACACTAACCAGACTGGAATAAGGCTCTGAGCTTGATTATGTATTCTGAATTTTCTGCACTGGTGGGCTTCTGTGGATGGAAAAACTTCCTCTGTGTTTTCTGTTTGTTTGTGGGTTGACAGTCCAAAGTGAATAGACTCACAGGATGTGTTTTAATCAGCTGGTAGAAAATCCTGAGCAGAGGTCATCGTAAGCATCTGAATTCTTGCTTCTATGGGCATCGTCAAATTCTACAATGGAGGAAGTCTTCCAGTGCAGATGACTTCAGCCTTTAATAGTGGAAAAACGGGTTTTTGTCCCATGCATGCGATTAGGGAGCTGTTTGATATTGTCGGCATTCCCTCTCTCAATAAACATAGTTTCTTTAAACCTCCCACTAACCATTTTCTCTTCATAGGTAGTTGGAATGTGAGGATTTTTCACAGCTTTTTCTCTTGATGTCCTCACACAAGAATTCCACCGTTATAATTTGGATATTCTTGGCCTTCAAGAGACAAGATGGACAGATAAAAGTCAGATTCATAAAAATAATCTTAAATTTCTCTTTTCAGGGAGGGATGATAATAAGCATCACCAAGGCGTGGGTCTGCTTCTCAGCAGACATGCTAGTGATGCTCTTTTGGATATGAGTGCATTAATGAAAGGTTTCTTACAGCAAAATTTCAGACAAGTATTAAAGACTTGAATGTTATCTGCTGTTATACCCCCACTGAGGATGACGATGAGGATGAGAAGGTTAGGTTTTACGGACAACTTTAGGATATTTTGAATTATGTCAAGAAAGGAGATATTACCCTTGTTCTTGGTGACTTCAATGCCAAAGTTGGTACTAACTCTGACCTTTGGGGAGGGGTTATAGGCCCTTTTGGTATTGGTAGCTTCAATGGCAATGGGCAGCGTCTCCTACAGGTACTTAAATTCAATGGTTTCAGAATAACTAACACTTATTACAAGCACCGCGACATACATAAATACACATGGGCTTCACCTGATGGGCTGCATAAGAATATGATTGATTATACATATTAATTAACAGCAAATGGGCAAGTTCTGTTAGGAATGACAGGTCACATAGCGGAGCTAAAATTGGATCTGACCATTACCTTGTTAAAATTACCTTAAACTTAAACTTAAGAAGTGTTGTGCTAAGGTTAAAAATATATCTTTAATTTCGAAGCTCCGAAAGACCCAGTTATAGCTAAAGCTGACAATGATAGGTTACTTAGTCATTATGGTAGTCATGGTTTGCTGAAGTGGAGGAAGCATGAAACAGTTTTAAACAGGCTTTTCTTGAAGTAAACAATAATCTTTTAGGTCAAAAGGAGCAGAGGAGGCAAAATTATTTGAGTGAAAAAGCACTTGAACTTGTTTCGGAAAGAAAGAACTGCAGGAATGTTTTTAATCAATGTTCTACTAGTTCCAATAGAGAGCATTACAGAGATATTAATAATGTGTAAAGGATCAGTTATCAGCTGATAAGAATTTTGGCTTGATGGCTTGACTAACAAAGCCGAGGAAGCAATTAGGCAGCACAACAGCAGAGAGCTGTACCAGATTGTTAATGTTTTGAGTGGTATAAAACGGACAGGCAAACAGGGATTGAAGGATAAACAAAGTAACTTTATGAAAGGTGAGTATTCTGTTGTGTCTGGGTGGGCTGAGCATTTCAGTGGTCTTCTGAACAATGTGGTTAGTTTTACTCTCATTGTTTGTAATGATGATAGATGCATTACTGGCTTTAACGTTGGACCTATAACACATTCTGAAGTTATTTTGGCTATTTCTAAACTTAAACTGCATCAATCCCCAGGATATACGGAATTACTACGGAAAAGCTTAGAGCTGGGAATGTTTCGGTTACCACCTGGATGACTAAAATTTTGAATAATTTTTATGATAAAAGATGGTGTTCCTAAAGATTTTACCAGAGCTATCATTATCCCTAATTTTTAAAAAGGGTGATCACAGTTATTGTGATAACTTTTTAATAAAACTGTTCTTGGAACTTCTACCAAATTACCAATTGCACAAGTTGCAATCAAAAATAAAATAAGTCTATTAGAAACAGAATTATTTGCAAAAAACCTTAAAATTACTCAAAACCAAACTAGCTCCAACTTTATTCAAAAAATCAACTTAAATCATAAACTATCTTGTCTTCCTAACCCTGATTCAATTTTTGATCAAAATTTTAATATTGCAGAACTTAATTCTGCAATCCATAAATTAAATTTAAAAGCCACTCCAGGGGCAGACAAAATTTTAAATAAATTTTTTAAATATCTTCCAAATTGTTGGAAAGGAAAACTTCTTGAAGTCTTCAATCACATTTGGCAAAAACATGAAATTCCTACAGATTGGAAACATATAATTATTATTTTTATCTTAAAATACGGAAAAAATCCGGAGGATATTAGCTCCTACACACCAATATCCCTTTTGTCAAATTCTATTAAATTATTTGAAAAACTTATTTTTAATAGATTAAATTATTTCTGTGAAACACAAACATTTTTGCACCAACCTTCTTTGGATTCCGTAAATATAGATCCTCGAAAGAGTGTATATGCCTTCTTTTAGCTGATATTTTTAAATCTTTTAAACAAAAAAATTTTACTAGCAGTCTCATTAGACCTTACGCAGGCCTTTGATTCAGTTTCAATCAAGGGCCTGATTTCCAAACTTATTGATTTAAATTTTAACACAAATTCTATTTTATTATTAGAAAATTACCTAAATAATAGGTTTTTAAATGTAAAAATTGAAAACAATTTATCAAAAATTTTTAAAATTCTCCAAGGACTTTCTCAAGGATCTACACTATCTCCTTTGTTATTCAATATCTATTTATCGGATATAAAAATTTTTTTTAATAAAGATATTATATTCACAACATATGCAGATGACCTCACCTTTTGGTGTTGGGACAAAAATGTATATAATTTACAATCCAAAATTCAAAAACAAATAGCAAATATAATAAAATTCTGTAATGATTGGCAGCTAAACTGTTTAAAATAATTTGCTTTTATAAAAGAGGGCACTATCCAAATTCATCTACTTACTCTATACAAGAATTTAATTCGTGCAAAAATTGAATATGGTTTCGAATTTATTCAAAAAATCAACTATAGTATCTTGCAAAAATTAAATAGTATACAATACCAATGTATCAAAATTGCCCTGGGAGTGCCCAAATTTTGTCCTAATTTGGCTGCATTAGCTGAAACTGCTATCCCTCCCTTTGAAATTAGAAAAAATATTCTATTAATTAATTATTATTTTAAATTACATTTTAAACTACCTTCACATCCATTTTATATCAATTTTAAAAGAAGCCCATACTATTCAATAATAAAACAAGACATTAACACTTTTAATTTCTTTAAAAAAATTTTTTCTTTAGATCTAAAAGGAGATATTTCTGAATTGATTCCAACTTCGAATTTTACATTACCAGACTGCAATTTAGAAATTCCTACACTGTTAAAAAAATCAGATTTCTCTGAGGATGTCATAGAAATTTTTTTTATTCATTTAAACAAGACTATTATAAAAACTCCTTAGAAAATTACACGGATGGTTCTGTTTTTACCAAACCATATTCTGCCAACTCTGCTATATACATCCCTAGTTTTAAATTACATTTTGCTTTTAAACTGGCAAATCATGCCACTATTGTTCAAGCTGAACTATTTGCAATCATTGAGGCTTTAAAATGGACCTTAAGCAATGTCAGAGATAGGCATATTGTTATATTTGCGGTCTCCAAAGGAGCAATTCAAATTTTAACTAAACAACCAAATCAATCTCATTATAATTACTATATTACAAAATGTTTAGTTTTAAATGAAGAAAATAAAAAATCAAAGAATATTATAACAATATAATGGGTCCCTTCACATTCAAATATTTTAGAAAATAATTTTGTATACCATATAGCCAAAGAGGCACATAAACTGACTGATATCTCTCCAACATTTTCTTTTTTTCACACAGTAAAAACTGAACTAAGAAAACTAGAATATACTTTAACTGAAAATTTTTTTCAATTGGAATCCATATTAAAACCTTCTTTCAGATATCATTTATCCAACTACATTAACAAAACTCAAAAACTTCCATTTAATAGACAAGAAGCTAAAATCATTTTTAGATTAAGAACTGATAAAATAACGCTAAATAGCACTAAATTTAAAATACATAACATAAATTCTTCAAACTGCACAACATGCAATCTTCTTGAAAATACAACACATATTCTTTTAAACTGTACAAAATATGAGTTATATAAACAGGAACTTTTTGATAAACTAATTAATATTGGTCTGGGGGAGCTAAGGCTGGACTTAATTTTGAACCATCCTCTGGAAGCTACAAGATTGAAAGCATATACTTTGATTTTGGAGTTCCTGAAGAGGACACATTATTGGAATCTAATTTAAAAAAAAGAAAAAAAAAAGCACAAAAAAGAAAAATGGAAAAAACAGAAAAAATAGAGAAAAATAAAAAAAAATTATAAATATTATAAATATATAAAAAAAGGCGGGAGAAATCCCCTTAAAAAACAAGAAAAAAAAATAATAAGCATGCAAAAGAAAAAAAAAAATTTATCCTTACTAGTTTGTAAGGTTGAGAGAGAAAGAGAGGAGTTTTATATGTTCTAATTGGGAAAGTCTGCAGAAGGAAATCCCATTATAACGTAACGTTAAATAAATAAATAAATAAATATTGTGATAACTATAGGAGTATCAGACTACTTTCTGTTCCAGGTAAAGTTCTATGCATGATTGTGCTTAATATAATTAAGAATATGGTTGACAGTCAATTGCGTGATGAGCAATGTGGATTCAGAAGTGGTACGGGATGTGTGGATCAGATATTTTCACTTAGGCAGATTCTTGAGAAATGTTTAGAGTTTCAGAAACCTTTGGTTGCTAGCTTTGTTGATTGCAGAAAGACTTTCGCTCTGTTGATCGTCATAATTTGTGGTTGATTGTGAAATCATATGGTGTACCAGACAAGTTAGTTAACATAATGAAAGCTCTCTATAGTAACACTGAGTCGTGTGAGAGAGTTGGTAAGGCTTGCAGCAATTGGTTCTGGTGTTCGACAAGGGTGCATTTTGTCTCCTTTTCTCTTTAGATTGGTTATTGATTATGTTATGCGAAATTCACTTCAATGGAAAGATTTTGGCCTTAAATGGGCTGGAGATACGAAAATTTCTGATTTAGATTATGCTGATGATTTAGCCCTTTTGGCAAATGATGTTGATGAGATGAACTCTTTCATTCGAGCTGTTGATGAGACTGCTAGTAGAGTAGGTTTGATAATAAACAGAGAGAAAACTAAAGTGATGAAAATTGGTCAGGCAGGCTGTGATTCAATTAATCTATATCGTTGCAATCTTGAACAGGTGTCACAGTTTAATTTTCTTGAGAGCTATGTAACAGATACTGGTGATGAGTGACATGTGGAATAACAGACGAATAAGGATTGCTGCTGGAACATTTAAAAATATATGGAGTGTGGAGAAATAGGTCTAAATACTGAAGACTCAATTTAGAGTGTATAATTTAGAGTAGAAATTTAGAGTGTATAATAGTTTGGTCCTTTCTAGAGTTAATTATGGTAGTGAAACTTGGTAGTTTCGCAGTATTTTGGGCATTAAGTGGTTAGTAGTAGCATAAATGAGAGTTCTGGCACAGTAAATGGGGCCACAGAATTCTATAAAAATCCATGGAAAAAGTAATGGGGGATGAGGTAAAAAGTATGTTTCTTGTGTTTTTTTCTGTGAAAATATGTGTTAAAATTAGAAAAAAAAACGGGGTGTTTTTAGCACGTGAAAAACTAATTTAAGTTTTTTTTAAAGATGAGGTTTAAACTAATTTGTGAATTAGTTTAAATGGATTATTTTGTAATAAGGTGTATGTATATAATAACGTGTGTGTATATGAGATAAAAATGATGTGGTTTGTTGAGTTATCGTACACTTACTGGATTATTCAGTTGTAAAAGCCATGTAAATCGGTGTTTCTTGTGGTTTTTTCGGAAAATGCATGTGAAAATCGGAAAAAACGAGTGTTTCATGTGAAAAAAAGTAATTTAAAATTTTTGGGCATACGAGATTTAAACTTATTCATTTAACTAATTTTCAGAAAAAATGAGGTGTGTGTGAAAGAGATAAAAAAAGATGTGGTTTGTTGAGTTATCATACACCCACTGGATTTTGTACTACATAAAAAGCCAGGTAAATTGGAGAATTTCACAAAGTCAGACAGTTTTGAGAAATTTGTTTGAAACTTATGACAAAATCAACAGGTAAAATGACGTTTTCGGGGGGTCTGATGAAAAGATAGACTATGAATATCTGTGAATGTATGGAGAGAGGGTACTAGATGAAAAAAAAATTTGGAAGTGAAAAGTGATTTAGGTTAATTTTTCAAACAATTAGAAAGAATTTGAAGTGAAAGTAATGTAGGTTAGAATAATTTTGAGAATGTATGAAATTTGTAAAGAGAGAGAAGAGATTTATGTTATCGTGCTAAACGGAAATCAGTCTCGATCTCCTCAAAAGAACAACGAGTTCGAGATTTAATTTCATTGAACTAAATCTCTTATAGTTCGGGAAGTTATTCGGTTCGATGGACAGTCCTCCTCTCTGTCCCCTCCTCCCCTCTGCTCCCTCTTCCTCTCTCTCTGTCTCCTCCTCCCCTCTGTTTCTCACTCTTTCTGTCCTCCCCTCTCTTACTCTCTCTGTCCCCTCCTCCCCTCTGCTTTCTCCTCCTCTCTCTCTGTCCCCTCCTCTTCCTCTCTCTGTCCCCTCCTCTTCCTCTCTCTGTCCCCTCCTCTTCCTCTCTCTGTCCCCTCCTCTTCCTCTCTCTGTCCCCTCCTCCTCTCTATCTTTCCCCTCCTCCCCTCTGCTCTCTCCTTCTCTCTCTCTCTGCCCCCTTCTCCCCTCTGCTCTCTCCTCCTCTCTCTCTGTCCCCTCCTCCCCTTCGCCTTCTCTCTCTCTTCCCTCTCTTCCTCTCTCTGCCTCTAAAACTAAGAAATAACTAACACTTATTCAAACTAAAACTAAAAGAAAGGGAAAAGGTTTGTACATTCCAGGAAAACAAATAGCTCAGGGTTTTAAAAAAAAAGAACCATTAAGTAACTTAGATATCGAAAATATAATGAAAAACGAAAAAGGATTCCGTGGTGTATACTTTATCGATTCTTTGCCAACAAAAATATTCAAGAACGAAAATGGTATAGTGAACTTTGACGTCCCCCTTTGAACTCATTGGGTAGCTTATTTCAATGATGCGAAATTACCTTACGTCGAGCACTTTGATCCATTCGGTTTATCGCCACCAGAAGAAATAAAACACTATTTACTTACATCTTCATAGCCGATTGTGTATAACTCTTTGCAAATTCAAGCAATTTATTCTGTAAAATGCGGTTACTATTTCATCTATTACATTAAACGAAGGAATAATAACATAAGCCCATAAGATATATTGTATCAGTTTGAACAAACTCCTAACGATAGGAATGAATTGTTGGTAACAACCAGCATATAAGTACTATGTAGTACTACACTATATTAATAAAGATGGTACTTATAACTATAAATTCCTCTAGTATTACGGCATACAATCCCGAAGATTTGGAAATTAATTATGAAACGCCAATCACACTCAATGGTGAATAGAGATAGCACTGATCGGTAGCAATATGTGGTATTCCTGGTACAACATCATTGATGAATATAACAATAACACTCTGAAATACTTCAATGGAAGGCAATGGAATAAAATAATTTTCCCGAATGGAATTTACGATAGAGACGGATTTAATGATGCTTTGAAAAATGTCTTTGGGGATTCCCTATAATACTAGAAAGCAACCTCCCCACATTAAGATATGTTTTTCGTTCGGCAAGAGGATATAAAATAGATTTTTCTGAAGGAAAGTTGCGAGAAATACTAGGGTTCGAATCGAAAATTATCGATGCAGCAAAAAACGAAGGAAAGTTCCCACCCAACATAACGAGAGGGGTCGATCGCATTCTAATTCACTGTTCTATTGTCGAATCTTCCTATCTCAATAACCAGAAGAGCGACGTGTTGTACAGTTTCGTGCCTCAAACACCGCCTGGCAGTTTAATCCACACACATCCATTCTTCCCCATATATTTACCGCTGAATAAAACTGATTACATTTACAACCTTACAATGAAAGTAATCGATCAGAACAATAAAGTAATTGACTTGAACAAGGAAAACGTGATTTATATGTTGCACATCAGACCCATATAAAGATGAGATACTGAGAAAGCGAATTGAAATATTTTATACAAATCCGTTGCCTATCGTTCGAGAAAGCGAGAAAATATCCCCTAAGAGCAGAAGTATTCTTAATCAGTTAATATACGGAAATGGCCTAAAAATAATAAAGTAAGTATAGGATGAACGTTGAAGCTACTTACTGGAATTTGTTGGAAGACTCAATAGACGATAATTCCACGACAAAATGCGAATACTTAGAATATCGGGAAACCAATGTTAATGTTAAAAATCTCGAAAAATACGAAATATTTACCAAAGATATGGACGTTTTCCTACATCCTCACAACAGTTATATATACGTCAGAGGCAAAATATTGAAATTAGGTGGGTCTGATATCGGCGGCAATGATGTAGTTACGATGGTCAATAACGGGTACAACATTTTTAAGAGAGCTCAATATTATATCGAAAACAGAGAATTGGAAGATATTGAATTGCCACGAGTGACAACCACAATTCACATTTTAATAGATTTTACCAAAGACTTTTCACACAGTGCTGCCACAAGTATGATGTGGTTCAAAGATACCGCAGACAGTTCGAAACTGAATAAGTATTTGTACGACGGAGGCGAAGATAAACTGGACAAGAATAATAAGATAAAGGATTTTGCACAAGCGTTGAAGAAAAATCCTGAATTCAATCAAGGATTCTCGGACAGATATGAAATTACAAAGAATAGTCAAAATGTAAGTTTATTCTTACCACTGAATCGGCTATTTGGATTCTCCCGAGACGTGGATAAAGTGTTTTGTGGTGTAAAACATACCATAAAAATAGAAAAAAGTGTCGACAAAGACATTATTCAGAGAGTTTGGGCTACGTTGTATAAATTTGAAATATTTCACGTATCTTGGTTTATTCCAAAAGTGGAACCATCACTACAAGTACTTGCAAAACTAGAATCTCAGTTAGCAACCGGTAATCCACATGAAATCTTTTGGGAATCATGCAAACTGTACAAATCTGATACTCGAATTGACTCTCATGTCAGTTGGCGGGTTACTACAACTCAAAATAAACCCGTCCATCTTTATGTCGTCTTACAAAAGTCTAACCGATTAAATAATCAAACCAGAAATAATATGATGTTTGATCACATGTTACTAGAACGGATTCAGATCAGAGTGAATAGCACACAGTTTCCCGAACAAGAATTCGAATGCAACTTTGAACCCAACACTTTAGACAATGCGCGAGTTTACAACAGCTTTTTAGGTGCAAAAATATTGATATCGATTTGGGTACACAAGTCATTTACCAAGATTTTATGAAACTGTATCCGATATTCCATTTTGATGTCAGCAAATACGAATCGCGTCTATATGAATTATCAGCAACTGCTGACATCGAAATATGGTTTAAATTAAATAGACCGCCAAATGAATTATATCACGTATATTGCATAACTGTATCAGAACGAAAAGCAACTTTACAACCAGTAGAGGGAAAACTTTTAGTTGTTGGATTAAAAAAATATATCTATATACAATCATTTCGAAATCAACATCTATTTGCATGTTTGAAAAAAATATGTATGTTCCCGAACCAGTATTTTTTCAGCTTCACTTCAATTCTGAGGTTCAGTGAATAAGAGATTTAGTTCAATGAAATTAAATCTCGAGCCCGTTGTTCTTTTGAGGAGATCGAGACTGATTTCCGTTTAGCACGATAACATAAATCTCTTCTCTCTCTTTACAAATTTCATACATTCTCAAAATTATTCTAACCTACATTACTTTTCACTTCAAATTCTTTCTAATTGTTTAAAAAATTAACCTAAATCACTTTTCACTTCCAAATGTTTTTTTTTTCTTTTAGTACCCTCTCTTCATACATTCACAGATATTCAAAGTCTGTCTTTTCATCAGACCCCCCGAAAACGTCATTTTACCTGTAGATTTTGTCATAAGTTTCAAACAAATTTCTCAGAACTGTCTGACTTTGCCAAATTCTCCAATTTACCTGGCTCTTTACAACCAAATAATCCAGTGGGTGTATGACAACTCAACAAACCACATCTTTTTTTATCTCTTTCACACACACCTCATTTTTTCTGAAAATTAGTTAAACAAATAAGTTTAAATTTCGTTTGCCCAAAAATTTTAAATTACTTTTTTTCACATGAAACACTCGTTTTTTCCGATTTTCACATATATTTTCCGAAAAAACCACAAGAAATACCGATTTACATGGCTTTTACAACTGAATAATCCAGTAAGTGTACGATACCTCAACAAACCACATCATTTTTATCTCATATACACACACCTCATTACAAAATAATCCATTTAAACTAATTCACAAATTAGTTTAAACCACATCTTTAAAAAAAAACTTAAATTAGTTTTTCACGTGCTAAAAACACCCCGTTTTTTTTTCTAATTTTAACACATATTTTCACAGAAAAAAACACAAGAAACATACTTTTTACCTCATCCCCCATAACTTTTTCCATGGATTTTTATAGAATTCTGTGGCCCCATTTACTGTGCCAGAACTCTCATTTATGCAACTTCTGTGGTTCAGCTTTGTAAGTAATGATGATATTAGACAAAAGAGTGGGCAACCTCCTTTGAGCAACGTGTTGTGCAGAGAGAGAGACTCCGTTGGTTTGGTGATATTGACCATATGGATAATTATAGATTAGCGAATAGGGTTATGAATAGTGTGCCTAAAGGCCTCAGAAAGAGGGGGAGAGCTAGGATGCGGTGGCAGACAATGTTAAACAGGACCTTGTTAGCATTGGTGTGCAGTGGCCGGATGCTGTAACTCAGGACAGATATGCTTGGAGAACTAAATTACACGGTCTGGTTGGACATCTGTAGCCCATGGCTACTTGAGGATGATGATGATGATGATGAACATTTAAACCATCTTCATATCTGGTATTCGTTGAACTGCATCAATGTTTGGTATTCATCAATATATTCTGATAATGCTATGACGCGAATCCCACTGACCTGAAGAATTCCTAGAGTCAGAGTCATATCTGAATGTTCGGTTGCTACTGCCTTCTCGCCTTTCTTCATTTTTATTCTCATATTCTGCAGATCTACAAACACCGAAAATTTCTGTTTATCCCAAATATTAATTGATATAATTAATATATGTACAAGTGAATTAAAACTGTTTCGGTGAGAAGCAGAAAATACGATGACTTTTCTCTTCGAACATGAGAATTCATTTCAACTGTTGCGTTCATTTATTTTTTTTTTCTGAGCTATAGAAAAGTCCTTCAGACGATGACAAGAGATCGCGGACATTGCGAAGCGATGACCTCAGATTCTGTTAAATCTTTTGTCATTTAATTTTGATTGTTTTGGTTTAATTCTCGATGAACTATTCCCTTCATCAATTTGATTTTTGGTTCTTATGATTCGTTACTCACAAATTCTTCTGAAATTAAAAAAGAAGTAAAATCCACGAATGAGGGGAAAAAAACAATCTACGGGTGTCATGTGCTAGGAATGTGGTGAAATTTGCTTGTTTCGACATCCTAAGCCATAAGTGACATTGAAAAACCTTTTCTGTAATTATAGTTCTCTTTTTATTAACATTTGATACATCAAATGTAATCGAGTTCTATTTTCAAATATCTGGGTTATCAAACTGGCGAAAAATCCTGTGCTTCAACTGGACTTACGTCTGCCATAGTCTTAAAGTAAACACGTTGATCCACACTGACATTTCGTTCTGCCGTTAGTTTCATTAAGAACTGCTGAATCCAGTAAACAGACAGTTATCTTCAAAAACAAAGCAAATTAGGGAAATACATGAAAATAAGAGGATTTGAATTCATTGAACCTTATTGCGTGAGACCACAAGTCCCGCAACGAGCTCTGGCGAAGGAGTCGTCTGTTTTGCCACCATCTGCAGTAACAGACGACAATCGTTGATCTATCTCTCTCTCTTCATTACATAGCAAACCAAGCGTCACTTACGGGTTTATTATGAATTATCACTGAAAAATGATATATAACACCTTTATTCAATCTTTCGAGATTTAGCTCTAGATATGCATATAATGTTTATTTGATTGATTTAATTGATCAAACAAATGTTTAGATTTGCTGTTTACACTAACTTGTGGCAAAAAATCTACGGAAAAAAGCGAAACTAGCAAAAATAAAAAAAAACTCCAAAAAACACAAGCCACACTTTAATTCAGAATTTAATTATTTCTCCACTAGTTTCAAATAATTTCATGGTATACTTTTTGAAATAGAAAAATCATAAAATCATATATTATTGTTTATTAAATTTCGAAGCTGTTTTATCAGCTAAGCTGAGATTTTAAAGAAAAGCTACTATTAAATATGTGTTAATTATTTTGTTACAAACGCAAAGTAAAAAAAAGTGGATGTAAAATTCATTGAATGCATATTTTTTGTTTTATACAGCGTGAATTTACATATGGGATCTGGGGATTTTTAGTTTTACATGCAGAAAGCCAAAACAAAATATGTTAAAAAAATGAAATTTACGGCTGTCCATATATTGGGGACTCTTGTCTCAGACCGAGGAAAATCCCAACTGATTAAGAAAAATTGACCTTTCCTATATCTAGAAAACTTAGCAATCGTTGAGTCATCTTGCAAGGAACTCATAGTGTATTCCTAAAATAAATTCATCAATACCAGAATCAGTCAAAAGTATCGCTTGAACTTAATAGAGGTTGTGCGAATTTCAGTACAACCCCTCATAGAAGGGTCCAAATTTGAATAATACATGTTTGTTTGGTTTCAGTGACAGAAGGAAAAGCATAATCCCGATATTTACAGGAGTATGAAGAAGGTGTTTGGTGAGTACTCTTTGCATATAGCAGCAGAGCATAACTGGTGTACGAAATTCCACACAGGACATGAATCATTTGAGGATGAATCTGGACCAGGTCAGGTACCCCAGGCCATTAGAAATGAAAGTGATGATGCAATGAATCAGACTGTGATGAATGAGAGATGAGCAACAGTACGATGGAGAGCGTCGTTAACACGTTGGAACTGTCTGCACAATTTTAAATAATAAACCTCAACCCCTGCAAAGCCTGCCTCCAACGGGTCCCAAAACTCTGCCTACTGTGGATATAGTAATGAGCATGGGTTTGAGTTTGCAACATCTCATTAGATGTGAACAGGAAGGTAATGGTTTTCTCCACTTTTTTGTTTCAGTTGATGAGTCATTGCTTCGCTGTTTCAGTCCGCAAACAAAGAAGATGACAATATAATGGCCATCTCCTCCTGTCCACCCCATGGAGGTAGGAAGGGGGAGGCGCCCTATGGTTTCAAAACTGTTACCGAACGTCGCCATATTGCTCCTACTCCTACTCGTAAGCATGCTATCACTGTGCTAATGAACAACAGAAAGTGTATAAAAAATGGGTACGTGCGTAGTATATGAATGCGTCAATGAAAGTTTTGCTTTGTAAATTGAAAACTTTTTTGTTATTTCAACTGTTTATGACAGTAGCGTAGTTAGGGCCTGAGGAAGGTGGTTGGGAAATTTTCTAGTGTTTTAAAATATAAACTGATTAAATAAAAGTTTATTATAAATTCATACAAAAAATAAGAAATCAAGAAACGGGAGAGAACATAATACCTACATTACTCATTTCCTATGCCTTTGATGTACCTTCATGAAACGCTACAGAATTTCCCTGTTATTCAATGAGAACCCAATTTTGAAGCTACTTAAGTTCTAAAATATGCATTTAATGAAAAAATGTGATTGGAGATAAAGATCATAATCAAATCTACTTACAGATCGATTTTCAAAAATATGTTCGTTTAGTATTTAAATAGTTGCGGAAGCTGGAATATTAAACAATAAGAATAAAATTAATAATAATATATTATTAATAATAATAAGAACCTAATTTTGGAGATCTATAATTTCTAAAACATGCATTTAATGAAAAAATGTGACTGAAGATAAATTAAAGATCATAATCAAATCTATTTAAATATCCATTTTCAACATTAGAAACTTCTGATTAAACAATGATACAACTTTGAAATATTATGTGGAGGAGGGATTTAACATACTCTACATCAGGCACCACATGTTTTTTCATTTGGTGTATTTGCTACAAACTTTAAATTAGTTTTATATAGCTTATGTAAAAGATAGATGCCATTTGACATAATTCAAGAATCTGCATTTTGAAATTTTCCCTGGGGAGAATTTCTCCGCTGAATCAGAACCGAATCTAGAAAAGAATCGAAATGGGTGGGGAAAAATAAACTCAATCAACCTGATATTCCAATGCAATATAACATTTTCCCTCCGTTTAACAGGTCTTTCAAAAATGAAGCATAAGTTAATTATTCAATAGCATGAAATATAAATAAGTTTAATAAATTTTGTTCCTATTACCCTTACTAGTATTCTGAAAGGTGGTGGGGACTCCCTAGATCCGGCACTGCATTGGTTATAGTTTTACAATCAATCCCTATTTTACGAAAAAGATGCTGCTTAGCTTTCATTTGATATGTAATTTATTGATTAACCTTAAGCGGGGTTAAAAAACTGTGTTTAAAAAAACAAAAGTGTATGCAAATCCGAAGCCAAGAAAAGTAGTTTTTTGATTTAAAAAATTATTGACCTTCCTAAAAAAAAAAAAATCGATTTTATTTAGCAATAATTATCGAATTAGTCTGCTAATTAATCAAAGGATTTCAATCACTATTACTGCAAAAGGAATATATAAAAAACTTTAAATGCTGAATAAGAATCTTTTTCGTATATGAAAGAATTGCGATTTTATTGAGCACTATTCGTATAAAACATTCGGATATATTGCAAATGACGTGCAGCGCGCGGCTTTCTGAGTAGGAACAACATGGCTACCACCTTTCTCCGCGGCTACACTAGCGATAAGAGATAGTAAGGACGCCTCACCCCCTTCCTACCTCTATGGTCGCCCCTGTGAAGTCATGGTCAATGCCCAGCGGAAAAAAAGCTACGTTCACATTTTTCGTTGAATATAGGTGTCCACTGTTGGTTGAGAGTCTTAACCTTGGTATCACTAATGGTCTGAACATTGGCATCACCATGCCCTTCGATAACGTGGCTGTTTGATATTGTCAGCTCTCTAAATAAACATAATTTCTTCAAACATCTCACTAAACAACTAACTAACACTCCATAGGTAGTTGGAACGTGAGAACTCTGCACAGAGATTATTCTCTTGATGTCGTCACACGAGAATTCCATTATAATTTAGATATTCTCGGCTCAGGGCAGATATGATTGGAGAACTAAAATATACGATCTGGTTGGATCTCCGTAGCTCATATTGCTTGAGGATGATGACGATGATGACATTTTCATCTTTTACAAGTTTTTGTCAATAGATATCTACATATAATCAACAATATTCGTACTTAGTAACTTTACGTGCACCTCAAAAACAAATTGAACTTTCTAACAGATTAACTGCTAAGATATAACCAAAAAACGGTTATATTGCAGTAATATTCATTAAATTAACAAAATAACTAAACCAAATGAACTTTTATGTAACAGAAGACTTGAACCACTATGATTGTCAATCTTTTAATTTGATAATTTATTAATTCTACCATCTACATTCCACTTAAGGTAATATGCAAGGGTAACAGAGGAGAATTGATATTTCCTTTTATTACTTAATCGCACTGGACACTTGTGAGCATATGAAAATTTTCATATTTTGTGCTGTAAACGACCAGTATAAATTGTAAGAAATCACAGCTCCTTAATAGGTCACTTTCACCTTTGTGTCAGTCGTGACGCCAGTTGTGGAAGGGATCGACAGGAGATCATATCAGTGAACATTTCCTAGAAGTGCGTACATTTTGATAGAAATACTTGAAAACATCCTTTTCCGCTTTCTCCTAGTTTCCAGTTTCAGCTTGAAGGAATGGTAGCATCGCTAGTAAAAAACCCAAAAAACTTGCGTATCTGTATACTAAATATACTTTAATGCAGGAGAAAAGTGGCATACTTCCTTCCTTGAAAGAGAGAATTCTTGAGCTCTGGTCACAGTTAGAGTGTGTTGTTATTGCTCGTGGCATCACTGAATGACCTGTCTTAGTACTTTCCCTCTGTTGATGCTCTTCTCACAGAAAGACTGTGATGTAAAAGTTCCAATCAACGTAAAGAATTTGCAGGATATAAAAAAAGCGGTAAACGCTAGATCAGCTGCTTTATTTATGAGAGCAACTGGTTGTGAACAATAACGCATTTCTGTGTAATGCCAGAAGATAGATAAATCCCTTTCTTTATAATAAGCAATATCCCCCAGTGTATACATGAAGGCATGAAAGTTAAAGCAATAAAAACATGAAACCAACCTAATAATAAGTAATTCGGGAAATTCGAAAGGGGATAAGTCAGTGACCATTAACACTTGATACATTTACGAGTGTTTACGTCCTGAATTGCCATTAACTGAAATATCTGGACGTATTCTATGTTGCCAAAATTTGATTTCTTAAGATAAGAAAAAATTTGGCTCCAATACTTGGCTCCAATACAATTTCAAATATTCGGCGTGAGTGAATTTATTTTGGATCATACTAATTTAGTTTTCATAAAAATAAGAAAGCACTAAAATAATTTGCACTCTTTTAGAAATAATCCTGAATTTCAGTTTAAAATGCCTTCCTAAACTTTGCATCCGATGACAGATTCTCTTGTTCTTTATTGTGCGCTGCGACAGGTGCATCATACATTCCTTGACATCCAATTCCTCATTGTGCGCTGCGACAGGTGCTTCGTACAATCCTTGATATCCTATTCCTCATTATGCGCCGCGACAGGTGCTTCGTACACTCCTTGACATCCAATTCCTTATTTTGCGCTGCGACAGGTGCTTCGTACACTCCTTGATATCCAATTCCTCATTGTGCGCTGCGACAGGTGCTTCATAAACTCCTTGATATCCAATTACTCATTGTGTGCTGCGACAGGTGCTTCGTACACTCCTTGATATACTATTCCTCATTGTGCGCTGCGACAGGTGCTTCGTACACTCCTTGATATCCTATTCCTCATTGTGCGCTGCGACAGGTGCTTCATACACTAATTGATATACAATTCCTTATTGTGTGCCGCGACAAGTGCTTCGTACACTGCTTGATATTCAATTCCTTATTGTGCGCTGCGACAGGTGCTTCGTACACTCCTTGATATCCAATTCCTTATTGTGCACTGCGACAGGTGCTTCATACGCACCTTGACATCCAATTCCTTATTGTGCGCTGCGACAGGTGCTTCGTACACTCCTTGATATCCAATTCCTTATTGTGCACTGCGACAGGTGCTTCATACGCACCTTGACATCCAATTCCTTATTGTGCGCTGCGACAGGTGCTTCGTACACTCCTTGATATCGAATTTCTCATTGTGCCCTGCGACAAGGTGCTTCATAGACTCCTTGATATCCAATTCCTTATTGTGCGCGCGACAGTGCTTTGTATACTCCTTGATATCCTATCCCTCATTGTGCGCTGCGACAGGTGCTTCATACACTAATTGATATACAATTCCTTATTGTGTGCCGCGACAGGTGCTTCGTACACTGTTTGATATTCAATTCCTTATTGTGCGCTGCGACAGGTGCTTCGTACACTCCTTGATATCGATTTCTCATTGTGCCCTGCGACAGGTGCTTCATAGACTCCTTGATATCCTATTCGTCATTGTGCGCTGCGACAGGTGCTTCATACACTAATTGATATCCTATTCCTTATTGTGTGCTGCGACAGGTGCTTCGTACACTCCTTGATATTCAATTCCTCATTGTGCGCTGCGACAGGTGCTTCGTACACTCCTTGATATCCAATTCCTTATTGTGCGCTGCGACAGGTGCTTCGTACAATCCTTGATATCCAATTCCTCATTGTGCGCTGCGACAGGTGCTTCGCACACTCCTTGATATCCTGTTCCTCATTGTGCGCTGCGACAGGTGCATCGTACACTCCTTGATATCCAATTCCTTATTGCGCGTTGCGACAGGTGCTTCGTACACTCCTTAATATCCAATTCCTTATTGTGCGCTGCGACAGGTGCTTTGTACAGTCCTTGATATCCAATTCCTCATTGTGCGCTGCGACAGGTGCTTCGCACACTCCTTGATATCCTATTCCTCATTGTGCGCTGCGACAGGTGCTTCACACACTCCTTGATATCCTGTTCCTCATTGTGCGCTGCGACAGGTGCATCGTACACTCCTTGATATCCAATTCCTTATTGCGCGTTGCGACAGGTGCTTCGTACACTCCTTGATATCCAATTCCTTATTGTGCGCTGCGACAGGTGCTTCGTACAGTCCTTGATATCAATTCCTCATTGTGCGCAGCGACAGGTGCTTCGCACACTCCTTGATATCCAATTCCTCATTGTGTGCTGCGACAGGTGCTTCGCACACTCCTTGATATCCAGTTCCTCATTGTGCGCTGCGACAGGTGCATCGTACACTCCTTGATATCCAATTCCTTATTGCGTGTTGCGACAGGTGCTTCGTACACTCCTTGATATCCAATTCCTTATTGTGCGCTGCGACAGGTGCTTCGTACAGTCCTCGATATTCAATTCCTTATTGTGTGCTGCGACAGGTTCTTACTGCACTCCTTGATATCCAATTCCTTATTGTGCGCTGCGACAGGTGCTTCGTACACTCCTCGATATCCAATTCCTAATTGTGCGCTGTGACAGGTGCTTCCTACACTCCTTGATATCCAATTCCTTATTGTGCACTGCGACAGGTGCTTCGCACACTTCTCGATATCCAATTCCTTATTGTGTGCTGCGACAGGTGCTTCATGCATTAATTGATATCCAATTCCTTATTGTGTGCTGCGAGAGGTGCTTCGTAAATTCCTTGATATCCAATTCCTTATTGTTCGCTGCGACAGGTGCTTCGTACACTCCTTGATATCGAATTCCTTATTGTGTGCTGCGACAGGTGCATCGTACTGTCCTCGATATCCAATTCCTTATTGTGTGCTGCGACAGGTGCTTCGTACACTCCTTGATATCCAATTCCTCATTGTGCGCTCCAACAGGTGCTTTGTACACTTCTTGATATACAATTCCTCATTTTGCGCTGCGACAGGTGCTTCATACACTAATTGATATCCAATTCCTTATTGTGCGCTACGACAGGTGCTTCGTACATCCTCGATATCCAATTCCTTATTGTGCGCTGCGACAGGTGCTTCGTACACTCCTAGATATTCAATTCATTATTGTGCACTGCGACAGGTGCTTCGTACACTCCTTGATATCCAATTCCTCATTGTGCGCTCTGACAGGTGCTTCGTACAATCCTTGATATCCAATTCCTCATTGTGCGCTGCGACAGGTGCTTCGTACACTTCTTGATATCCAATTCCTCATTTTGCACTGCAAAGGTGCTTGGTACACTTCTTGATATCCTATTCCTCATTGTGCGCTGGGACAGGTGCTTCGTACACTCCTTGATATCCTATTCCTTATTGTGTGCTGCGACAGGTGCTTCGTACATCCTCGATATCCAATTCCTTATTGTGCGCTGCGACAGGTGCTTCGTACACTCCTAGATATTCAATTCCTTATTGTGCACTGCAACAGGTGCTTCGTACACTCCTTGATATCCAATTCCTTATTGTGTGCTGCGACAGGTGCTTCGTACACTCCTCGATATCCAATTCCTTATTGTGCGCTGCGACAGGTGCTTCGTACACTCCTTGATATCCAATTCCTCATTGTGCGCTCTGACAGGTGCTTCGTACAATCCTTGATATCCAATTCCTCATTGTGCGCTGCGACAGGTGCTTGGTACACTTCTTGATATCCAATTCCTCATTTTGCACTGCAAAGGTGCTTGGTACACTTCTTGATATCCTATTCCTCATTGTGCGCTGGGACAGGTGCTTCGTACACTCCTTGATATCCTATTCCTTATTGTGTGCTGCGACAGGTGCTTCGTACACTTCTTGATATCCAATTCCTCATTGTGCGCTGGGACAGGTGCTTCGTACACTCCTTGATATCCTATTCCTCATTGAGCGCTGCGACACGTGCTTCGTACACTCCTTGATATCCTATTCCTTATTGTGTGCTGCGACAGGTGCTTCGTACAGCCCTCGATATCCAATTCCTTATTGTGCGCTGCGACAGGTGCTTCGTACACTTCTTGATATCCAATTCCTCATTTTGCACTGCAAAGGTGCTTCGTACACTCCTTGATATCCTATTCCTCATTGTGCGCTGGGACAGGTGCTTCGTACACTCCTTGATATCCTATTCCTTATTGTGTGCTGCGACAGGTGCTTCGTACAGCCCTCGATATCCAATTCCTTATTGTGCGCTGCGACAGGTGCTTCGTACACTTCTTGATATCCAATTCCTCATTTTGCACTGCAAAGTGCTTCGTACACTCCTTGATATCCTATTCCTCATTGTGCGCTGGGACAGGTGCTTGGTACACTCCTTGATATCCTATTCCTTATTGTGTGCTGTGACAGGTGCTTCGTACAGTCCTCGATATCCAATTCCTTATTGTGCGCTGCGACAGGTGCTTCGTACACTTCTTGATATCCAATTCCTCATTTTGCACTGCAAAGGTGCTTCGTACACTCCTTGATATCCTATTCCTCATTGAGCGCTGCGACACGTGCTTCGTACACTCCTTGATATCCTATTCCTTATTGTGTGCTGCGACAGGTGCTTCGTACACTTCTTGATATCCAATTCTTTATTGTGAGCTGCGACAGGTGCTTCTTACACTCCTTGATATCCTATTCCTCATTGTGCGCTGCGACAGGTGCTTCGTACATTCCTTGACATCCAATTCCTTATTTTGCGCTGCGACATGCTTCGTACACTTCTTGATATCCAATTCCTCATTTTGCACTGCAAAGGTGCTTCGTACACTCCTTGATATCCTATTCCTCATTGTGCGCTGCGACAGGTGCTTCGTACATTCCTTGATATTCTATTCCTTATTGTGTGCTGCGACAGGTGCTTCGTAGAGTCCTCGATATCCAATTCCTTATTGTGCGCTGCGACAGGTGCTTCGTACACTCCTAGATATCAAATTCCTTATTGTGCGCTGCGACAGGGGCTTCGTACACTCCTTGATATCCAATTCCTCATTGTGCGCTGCGACAGGTGCTTCGTAAACTCCTCGATATCCAATTCCTTATTTTACGCTGCGACAGGTGCTTCGTACACTCCTTGATATCCAATTCCTTACTGTGCGCTGCGACAGGTGCTTCGTACAGTCTGCGATATCCAATTCCTTATTGTGTGCTGCGACAGGTGCTTCGTACACTCCTTGATATCCAATTCCTTATTGTGCGCTGCGACAAGTGCTTCGTACACTCCTTGATATCCAATTCCTTATTGCGTGCTAGGTCGGTAGCCTGCCAGGCTCCTAATCTACAATTCCCAGGTTCGAGTCATGCCTATGCCAGCGTTGAGACTCGTCTCCGCAAAAACCCGCCCTGCCCTCGGTCAGTAGAGAACACCAATGGGTTTGAAGAGACCGCCGTCCTTCGGATGGGACGTTAAGCCGTTGTCCCCTATGCGAGAGAGCCATAACCTGTGCACGTTAAAGAAGGCACTGGATAGCCTTGACGGGAGGCTACCATCTGTCTCCCAACAGTTCTCCAATGGGTCCCTCCTCCAAATCTTCTCCGAGCTCTCGGGGTCCATGTTACCTGGTCATTTAGACCATTATGTGCAAAAAGTACCGCTCAGAGGTAAAACAACCCAACCATAAAATCTACTGTGACACGATGCTTTTAATCTTTGATTTCTTATTGTCTTGCGCTGCGATTTCTTATTGTGTGTGCTGCAACATTGTTAGATCTCCGGTTTCTTTTTGTGTGCTGTAACACGTGCACTGACAGATCTTCATTTCCTTATTATGTACTGCAACACTTTAAATCTCCGGTTCCTTATTGTGTACTGCAAAATATCTGCACTGTTATATCACTTATATTGTGCATTGCAGCAAGGGCACGGTTAGATCTCCGTCTGGTTATTATGTGCTGCAACACGTCGACTAATAGATTCTCTGGTGTCTTATTGTACGTCATCGCAATACCTGCCACTGCCACATCCGTCGATTCCTTATTTCGTGCTGCAGCGGTTCCACTGCTTGATCATCAGGTACTGTATCGAGTGCTCCAATCAATCAATTATCAGATCTCTTTATTCCTGTTCAAGTACTCAGGAGCGAATTGGGTATCGAGCAATATCCCGGTGGGCCGGTCATATTTGGCCCGCTTGACACAACAGTTTCCGGCTTAAAAAAACTTCTCGTGAGTTTTTTTGCTTATTAATACGTCACTAATTCCTTTTTAATTTTCATCTTCATAAAAACTATGCATATTTTAAGATTTTATTCAACTATAAGGAGAAAAAAAGATCTAAGTACGCACATATAAAACCAAAAATTCCTTGAAAAGGGTTGAATTCTCTTGAGTTTTTCACTTAAGCTTTCGTCGTTTTTTTTTTTAAATGATATATTTGCTTCACATGGCTCACTCGGAAATGTGGTTTTTACTTTGCATTAAAACAGAAAGCAAAATCCGATTTTTTAGAATGCCTTAAAGTTCTTAAATCTGAAACAAGCTAAAAATATAAAACTCTATTTACAAGTACACCAAAGCAAAAAAAATGAATGCAAGCTTTTTTTTCATTTTTAATTTAAGTCATTTTAATAATATTAGAGTCTAAAATCTGTTGAAATTGGAGAAAAGAAGAAAAATAATTTTTTCTACTTTTGCCATCAAAATATTTCACATAAAAGTTTTAAGTTTTACAATTTGCAAACAAGCCATGTTCGTTTTATCAGTACGAAGGCTTTAACCATGCAGCTTTCGGGAAGAAGAGTATTATTCTGCTCCAAAGGTGAGGTTTTGCAGTGAAAGTTTAATGCTTTTAAATTCAATCGTTTAAAGCGAAAGTGGATCTTAAAAAAGCGCTTTTTATCTCCTTTTTTTTTAAAAAAAAGAATGAGTTAATGGTTTACTTTGTCGTCCGTCCGTCTGTCTGTCTCTGTAGACATCCACTTTTTTCGTTTTCAGAGATAAATTAAAAATTCTTTTTGGGTTGGATTCATGAAGTTTTAAAATTCACACTTTCCGATTCTCCCAAAGTTTAAACTGCGACCCCTAAGACGGAAAAAGTTGAAAAAACTGAAATTTTAAACGAATATTGCAAACGATAATTTTGGTGGTGGAATGGGGAGATCTCGAGCCTTGCGTAGGCAACAATCAGTGAATCACCTGCCCCCAAGAGGGGAATGCAGTTTTTTTTGTTTAAAGAAATATTTGTTTGTTTTTAGAAATGAATTGAAAGTGCTTTCCCAGTTGGATGGGTATTGAAGAAATATTACAATTCGCACTGTACGAAAAGCAAAAAAATTAAAGTTCGCCCTCTAATAGCAAACAAAAGTGAAAAAATGCAAAATTTTACACAGATATTGCAAGTGATGAATTTATGCTAGAAATTTGAAATTTTGATGGTAGAATGCGAATATCATGCAGTTTGTATTTGCAAAAAAAAATTACTTTTTAATTGGTTTGGTACTAATGAAATATAATTCGCATTTTTCATGTCGTTAAGTAGTTTCAAATTACATCGTTGGCACTAAATATGAAAAAGGAGAAACTTTTAACGAATGTTGGAAGTGATTTGTTTATGGTAAAAATTATGAATTCGATGATGGAATGTCAAGAGATAATTCAAGAGTCAAAACAGTCTGCTCCTTTCGTCAGATGAATACATTGAATCTGACTCATTTTTTTCCAATTTTTGACAAACCTTTTTAGATGCATAACTAAATACTTTTGCCATTTCATAGCACTCATTAAAACTTCATATTTTTGCTTTTAAATCAAGAAGTTTTCTTTATTTCTTTAAAATATTTTTGTATTAGAAATATATGTTTTCGCTTTTAAGAAGATAATTTTTTTTCCTGCTCTTTACGAATATAGTTATTCTCCACAATGGAACACTACTCCAACTCTACAGTTGGACGGAACTGAACTAAACCATACGAAAAGTAGGAAGAAGGAAGTTTGGGCAAATAAGTTTCGCATTTTGAAATTTAACTATTTTACTGAAAACGAAAATGTGAAAATGAATTTTTATATAATTTCCCAAGTTATAAATGAGTTTTTCTTCCAGGAGAAAGATAGGGAGGTAGAACTTAAACGATTAGCGCTAGAAGAAAAGAAACAGGCCTGGATGGTAGAGAAGAGGATGCTAGAGAAGGAAAGGGAAGCTAGGGAATTGGCTTGGCAAGAGGAAGAATATATGGGGAGTGTTGAAGGTAAGAAGACAAAAGTGGAAAACAAAGGTGATAGATTTGCTAAAATTGTCAGTAAAGAAAACTTCCAGTAGAAATTGAAATTTAGCTGTGTAAGTAATTGTCAGGATAAGTCGATAAGACGAAATATGTTTCAAAGGTTTAATGCAGATAATGCAGGAGGTGATATTAACTCTGATAGTGAGAGTAAGTTTAATGAGATTAATGGCAAGGATAATAAAAGAAAAGTGTTTTTTCAAAGTGGTAAATCTTGGTTTGATGAAAGCACTTATATGCCTGAGAAAGGCAAATGGTGTAATAAATCTAAAGTTTCTATGAGGAAGGTTTTAGATAATATTGTAGATATTATTAAGAGTCATGCTGTTTGTAGCTTGGAGAATAATAAATATGGCAGTATTCAAACTACCAGAAGAGCTAGTGATGAGGTTATGTCGAAGTTTCTTAGGTTTGATAATGTTGAGAAGTCATTAGGTAAGAAGGTTTCTGGTGAAATCCTGTTCATGCCTAATGCAGTTGACAAAACAACTAAAAAGCCGAAGACTAACTGGAAAGATCGGAGTAATTTTCCGTTAAAGGGTCTCCATGTTGACAGCAAAGTCCTTGCTGATAAGACAGATTTAAATAAAGATTTATATAGTAGAGATGTGGCTAAATTTAGTGGAGACAATATTTATTTAGATGATAAGTGTAAAATATTACGTAAGGTACTTGATAAGCAGAAAGATGATAGTAAAAGTGTTAATATCAGAGAAAGAAGTTTAGAGTCTAGTGATTTAATCGAGAGCCAAGTAAATAATAATGCAGAGTAGGGGTTCTCAACGTGGGGTACATGTTAAAATTTTTTGGGGTACGCCGTGAGAGCTCAAAAGTCGGTATATCTAGTAACAAAGTCGCTAAGTTGGCAACACTGCTACTAATTAATTTCTGAGAACTGTGATATATGTAAAAATCGATATACGCAATTTACAAATGTAATAATATGTAATTTATATGTAATTATTATGTAATTTATATATATTAATAATTTATTAATATGTAATTTTATAAATTATCAACTCTCACACATGACTCAGTGTTATTACAGAGAGTTATTATAACATTATTACATTATGTTAACTTATCAGGAGTTCCATCCGATCAAACAATCAACCATAAATGATGATAATCAAAAGTTTCTTTTTACTCTATAAAGCTAGTAACAGGTTCCTGAAACTCTGAACGTTTCTTTAAAATCTGTCTAAATGAAAATATTCGCTGTACACCTACCTTACCACTTCTGAATACACACTGTTCATCATGCAGTTGTCCATCAACTAAATTCTTTATTCTATTAATCATAATCATGCAAATAACTTTACCTGGAACAGAAAATAGACTGATTCCCCTATATTATCGTAAAAAAATTGTAAAATTTCAGTCAGTCATGTGATAACAGAAACGTCTCCAGCGCTAAGCATTTCAGTGGTGATTTCATCCACTGCTGGGGATTTATGCAGTTTTAACTTGACTTCAGAATGTGATATAGGGCCAACATTAAAGCCAGTAATGCATCTATTCTTATTACAGACAATGCGACTAGAAATAATCATATTGTGTAGAACAGTGGTTCTCATACTTTTCGAGACCTTTCGAGAACCTCCTAACTGAAACCTTCGAGTCTGAAGACCCCCTAACTCAGACTTTTCGAACATGAGGACTCCCAATTTGAAATTTTATAGTCTAAGGAGTCTTTAAATTAAACGTTTCAAGTCAGCGGATCCCCTAACAACACACTGCCCACTCAAAACCCCTCACTCCTCCTCATTTTAATTATCTGCATATCAACTTAAAACAAATTCAAATAAAATATTTAGCTTATTTTAATGCTTTTACCATGTTTACAAAACGCACATAGTTACAGGGAAATTTCTTGGTCAGTCGTTTAAAGATACTTTTTCTCTAACATACTAGGAAGACAAAAATAATCTCGCGGGCATCCTGGAAATGCCTAGAGGACCCCTATGGATCCTTTAATTACACTTTGAGAACCACTGGTCCAGAACATCTGTGAAATGCTTAGCCCACTAAGCTATGACATAATCCCCACCTTCAACAGCCTTACCATGTTTTGTCCCTCAGTCACTCTAGGTCAATTGTTTCTTTCCATACAAAAGATATCAAAGATGAATACAAAATATTAACTGTCTGGTAGAACTCTCTGCTGTTGTGCTGTCTAGCGGCTTCCTCTGCTTTGTCAGCCACGCTATCAAGCCAAAGATTCTTATCAGCTTTTAACTTATCTTTTACACGCTTATTAAACCCTTTGTAATAGTGTCCATTAGGACCAGAAGAGTGTTGATTAATGTTATTTCTGCACTTCCTTCTTTCAGAAATAAGTTCCCTAACGATATCACTCAAATAACGTTCTCTCCTCTGTTCCTTTTTACCCAAAAGAATACTGTTAGTTTGCAGAAAACCCTGTTTAACTGATCTCATTCTTTCTCAACTTAGCAGTAAGAAAACCACCTTATTTTTATAATGACTTAGTATCCTATCGTGATATGATTTGGCTATATCTCGATCTTTCAGAGCTTCAATGCTAAAGGTAATTCTTTTAACCTTAGCACATCATTTCTTAAGCTTCATATGTAAGAAACTTTTAACCAAGTAATGATAAGATCCAATTTCAGATTTTATATGATCTGGTATTCCTAACTGAACTAGCCCATTTGCTGTTAATTAAAATATAATCTCTCATATTCCTAGGTAACTCATTAGGTGAAGCTCATATGCTGGTGTTTGTAGTAGATGTTATTATCAAACCATTTAGTTTACTTACCTGTAGGAGACGTTCACCATTGTCATTAGAACCTGCCTAAAGGTCAAAGTCATTACCAACTTTAGTACTGACGTCACCAAGCGCAAGATAAATAACTCCATTCTTGACATAATTCAAAATATCCTGAAGTTGTCTGAAAACCTATCTTTCTCATCTTAGTCAGAGTCCTCTGTAGGGACATAACAACAAATAACATTCAAGTTAAAAATTAAAACCCTTAATACCTTAATCTTAATTTTAAATTTAGCTATAAAATGTTTCATTAATGCAGTTATCTCCTAGAAGAGCATCATTGACCTGTCCGCTGAGAAGCAAACCTACACCTTGGAGAATTTTTCATCCTCCCTTTCTAAAGAAGCGAAATTTAAAATTTGTTTTAAATATCTGACCTTTACCTTTCCATCTGGTCTCTTGGAAACCCAAAATATCTAGGTTATAACGTTGGAATTCCTGTGATATGGACGTCAAGAGATTAAACCCTATGCAAAGTTCTCACATTCCGCATACTTACAGAGAGAAAATTATTCGTAGGATTTTTAAAGAAACGGTTTATTAATAGAGGTAGGGCCAACGATACCAAACTGCTCCTCGTACTATTATAATAATAATCTTATGTATGATAAAAGGCAAAACTCTAAAAAAATTAAATGAATTTAAAATAAAATGTATGTAAAAATAAACCTGATAAAAAAGTTATTGAGTCAAAAACAAGGAGAAAATTGGTAGTTTAAATCATGAAAAGCAATTACTATTTAATTCACTAGTCAACAAAGTTTCGGTAAATGCTATCATATAAAGCTATTATTTTATACTAATTCTGACAAGTTGATTCCAGATTTGAAATTAAAAATTTTGCATCACGTCACAAATTCGGAAAAGACAACAATGATCGCTTATCACAAATATTGTAAAATAAACCTTGTTGGTCGTAAAAAGCAACACTTTGTCAGACAGGCCGTCAAAGAGGCCACGTGTAACCGATTTGTTTGATGTGTGAACAAAGCATGGCAAACCTTGTTTTTCCCAGACAGCCCGTCGACTATGGGCTACGTGTTTGACGTCACTTTTCTCTAGCCATCTAGTCTGGGGCTTGTCTTAATCATCAGTTGTCATCTGTATGATTTCTGCCTTGCAAAAATTGAGGGGTATTTAAAAAAAGTAAAATTAAATTGCACTATACAGACATCCCATCTGCAATGAAATAAGTGCCACATGGGGTTATCCCTGTTCCACCACCTAACTGGAAAGATCTCATTATTCAAATTGAAGAAATGGAATCCTGCTTGGAAGGTATTCTTCTTCTGATTCACATTACACTCTGCAGTGTAGTCAGGAACCTCATCTAATTCCGCAAAGTGAGGTTAATGATCTGGTACATGACCTAAACCTGTCAAAACAAACAGAACTATTGGAATCCAGGCTGCAAGAATAGAATTTGCTGGCTACAGGTATGAGGATTTGTGGAATTTCATTTCATTGAACATTTTAGGGGTAAACTTCCTTTGGACAAAGCCGAAGGATATCTGTAACTAGGTTGAACAGTATTACTTCTCCACTACAGAGACCGTGATCCATGAGCCATAAGGGCTGACTTTGACCCCAGAGGGTCGGTAGATCTCCAGGCAGACAAGAAGCAGGCTGTTGCAGCTTGAGAGAAAAATGAGAATTTTTCACATTTTTATGGTATGCATGGTCTCTCTGTGTATTCCTTGACATAAATGGACAGATGGAATAATTTGAATTTCCACACAAACTCGAATAATGGAGGCTATTTATAAATTCTTCTAAGGTAAGCTTAAGGAACGTTTTGTTCCACAATGGAAACAAAAAAAAAAATTAAAAAAATCAATACCTGTTCGGTTGCTATGAAGGAAACCTACAACAGCATGTCTGATCTGCCACACTGAATGCAATAAATAAAAAGGAACATTGTTAGAAGTTATGTGGTTATGACTGTATTTGGATTGCAAGGTGGATTCACACAAAAACATTATGTTGTAAAGGACTGGCCAGCCAGAGAAAACTTTGTTTCCGAAATGCCTGATGTAAAATACACATCATTAGTGAATTCTGAGTCAGTTCTCTTACTTTATTATGAATAAAGTGGGCCTTATGAATAACTTTTGGAAAACTTTGGACAAAAAATAGTGATATTTTACCACACTTATGATGACAACTTCCAAAACTGAGTCCCACAAAGCTTAAACATGATATCCAAACTTTTGCATGATACCACAGTAGTTTAGTCCCACTCTACAGTTTCCCCACTAGTGCTTTCCACCTATGACGTTCAGACCACGTCCGCTTCCGACCACGCCCCTTATTAATATTCATAATTAATGATTCATAATTAATAATTAATTTAAAAATCATCCCCCTTATTAAAAAACCCTTCATCCCCCCCTTTTTTAACCCCTGGCGCCATCTGGTGACTATGAGGAGCACTATTTTCCGAAAAACCCCTATTTTAGCTCTAATTTCCCGATTTTTGATTCCCCCTTTATTAAAAATTTCTCCCCTCTTATTAAAAAAACCCCTTCCGCCCCCTTTTTTAAACCCTGGCGCCACTAGTGCTTTCCACCTATGACGTTCAGACCACGACCGCTTCCGACCACGCCCCCATTATTAATATTCATAATTAATAATTCATAATTAATAATTAATTTAAAAATCATCCCCTTATTAAAAAACCCTTCCCCCCCCTTTTTAACCCCTGGCGCCATCTGGTGACTATGAGGAGTACTATTTTACGAAAAACCCCAATTTTAGCTCTAATTTCCCGATTTTTGATTCCCCCTTTATTAAAAATTTCTCCCCCCTTATTAAAAACCCCCTTCCGCCCCCTTTTTTAAACCCTGGCGCCATCTGGTGACTATGAGGAGTACTGTTTTCGGAAAAACCACTATTTTAACTCTAATATCCTAATTTTTCAGCCAACCCATCATTAAAGACCCATGGTTGAACACCTATATTTTATGCCCCCCCTTAATCTCCGAATAAGTCCCTTACCAACTAAACTTCGGGTGGCAACGATCGGATGATGGAAGCCTCAGAATAATTGCATGGGTGGCAACCTAACACAGAAAGGGATGATGCAAATCTCTAAATAATTGCAAAATTTTCGATAGCAGTCACTCACAGAAAACCAACTCCCAAAATTGTATTACCAACTTTTATTCCTTATTAATAAAACACTCATTAAAACCCCCTCCCCTTTATTAAACCCCTTATCAAAAGTTCACTCTATTAAAACTTCACCAAACTCCTTTGGTGTCCACTTTCATCTGAAATTTGCCAAGTCCCGCTAAGTTTTGGGTGGCAACCCCTCGCTGAATGGTTGATGCAATCCTTGAACCAGGTCCCCGTATTTTGCGAGTTCGACCTTCTCTAGAAGAAGGACTATCCCGCAGTAACTGTTTTAAAAACTGTCCCACAGAAAATACCATAGGTTAAAAAAATAAATAAAAGGAGAAAAATCTGATTTAAAAATAAATTATTCGTAATTATGAAATGATATTGAGGTGTAATATGGTCTGTAGCACTGACATATAAGACCCACTTTTGAACACGCAACAGACGTTCGGTATCTCACCCCAGGACCACATTTTATTGACGGATCACTCTCAGCAGTGAAAAAATTTTCGAAGTCTCTAATCTTTCATCTGTGTAAACAATCGCGCAGTACGAATCAACCTTCCTTCCAATCATATGACGGGGTCGCTTATCGATGGATGCAATCAGACTTTCAACATATCGTGCGACACACGGTCCTGGTGCAATCACTTATCAGTATGCGTTCAAGAGGACGAGTGCAGAAGCTGCCACAGTGTTTACATTTGGTGACGATAAGGATGCGCATTTTAATATTTACAACTCGGCAGCAGTCACTTATCAATATCAGCAATCTCACAATATAAATCTGATCTTACAACTTATTGGTCTGGGGGTCAAGAGGACGAGTGAAGAACACTCCACAGTGTTTGCATTTGACGCTGAAAGGTTTTTAAAATAGAAGCTAAGTCAATAACACGGTTGCACATTAGCTCAAGTGAGGGGTCACCAGATGTAAGACCACCCGACTTTGGTCATGTCGGAAGATGTATCAGATAGCGGTGGCTGTATATAAATACTGCAGCCTCACTAGCTGTCATTCTGCTGTCAGATGTTTCACTGTTAGTCACAAGTTCTGCTCTTAGTTTTGAACTCTCTCTTTGGTCACTATGGAGAAAACCACCCTGTCATTCAGTGAAGTTGTTTGCTCTATACCCGTGAGTGTCGGTATCACCTCATACCAGAAAGCCATATAATATGAAGAATGCCTGCAGATTGTGATGAATATATTGACTGAAAAAATCTTACAAGCTCTGAGCATCGTGTGTGATGGTGAGACCATCACCATAGAACTGCACAAAGTGGCTCACGAATATTTATGCAGAGTGTGTTTTGCTGAAGAAGTGGCATTAAAACACGCTGAAAGCATGGACTATGGAGCTGTGGTGGAGGATGCTATGACCTCAATAGAGAGAGCTAACATCGTTGAAGTTGTAGCATAACAAGAGAAAAAAAGAAAAGGTTTTTTTCAGAACCACTTCATTTGTGTCGAAAGGATTACCAATCGTACAGTTTCTGTTCACAACTCTTACTTCTCTATTTACATGTTTCTTCTATATCTCTACATTCGATTCACTGTCACCCGGTTAACAGAGTAAATTTTATAGGGTGTTTAACCTTCAGTTAAAATGATAATTTTACACACTATGTTAGGATTAACAACTCTTATAGTGTATAAGTAGTTTTTCTTGCTATGATCCCTCTCCACTTTTAAAATTTAGATCTTACACATTCTTGCAAACCCGACAGTCTTTTCATATTAATATACGTATTTTTATAACCATTGTAAAGCCCATTTTAATGAACACATATTTTGTTTAACCCCGCGACTATTGGTTGTCGCATTTTTACTAGAAGAAGGACTACCCCACAGTAACTGTTTAACTACCCTGCAGAAAATAAAAAATGCTATTGGGTAAAAAAATTAATAAAAGTTAGTAAAAGTGAAAATGGTCTGTAAATGGTAGCTAGGTAGTCACTGGAAGGAGAGCTATGCACCAATCCCCTGTGATGATGCATAGAACCGGCCAGGCCTAGCACCTAATGTCCAACCCCGCCTTCTCGTGGTGCGGACCGTTAGTAACTTTCAAAAGAGATACTCTCTTGTGGAAGTGAACGGAAGGGGAGGGCTGCCAGATTAGTGTGGCCTACTGATCTGGACAACTATGGCTACTTTTCTTTTTTTTCTACCCTGCTGAGGAGTGGTCAACCACACAGGGTCCTGGTGCTGACCATATAAACCTACTGGACTGGACAGATATATGGCTCTGAGCTTGATTATGGATCCTGATTTTGCTGCACTGGTGGGCTTCTGTGGAGGGAAAATCTTCCGCTGTGTTTTCTTTTTGTTTGTGGGTTGACAGCCCCAAGTGAATAGATCCACAGGATATGTTTATCAGCTGGTGGATAATCCTGAGCAGAAGTCATCGCAGGCACCTGAACTCTTTGCTTCTATTGGCATCGTCAAATTCTACATTGGAGGAAGTCTTCCAGTGTAGATGGCTTCAGCCTTTAGTAGTGGGGAAACGGGTCTTTGCCCCATGTCTGCGATTAGGGGGCTGTTTGATATTGTCGGCATTCCCTCTCTCAATAAACATAGTTTCTTTAAACATCCCACTAACCATTTTCTCTCCATAGGTAGTTGGAATGTGAGGACTCTGCACAGAGCTTTTTCTCTTGATGTCCTCACACAAGAATTCCACCGTTATAATTTAGATATTCTCGGCTTGCAAGAGACCAGATGGACTGATAAAGGTCAGATTCTTAAAAATAATCTTAAATTTCTCTTTTCAGGGAGGGACGACAAAAAGCATCACCAAGGCGTGGGTCTGCTTCTCAGCAGACACGCTAGTGATGCTCTTCTAGGATATGAGTGCATTAATGAAAGGTTTCTTACAGCAAAATTTCAGACAAGCGTTAAAAACCTGAATGTTATCTGTTGTTATGCCCCCACTGAGGATGCCGATGAGGATGAGAAGGATAGGTTTTATGAACAACTTCAGGATATTTTGAATTCTGTCAAGAAAGGAGATATTACCCTTGTTCTTGGTGACTTCAATGCCAAAGTTGGTACTGACTCTGACCTTTGGGGAGGAGTAATAGGCCCTTTTGGTATTGGTAGCTGCAATAGCAATGGGCAACGTCTCCTACAGGTAAGTAAACTCAATGGATTCAGAATAACTAACACTTATTACAAACACCGCGACATACATAAGTACACATGGGTTTCACCTGATGGGCTGCATAAGAATATGATTGATTACATATTAATTAACAGCAAATGGACTAGTTCTGTTAGGAATACCAGGGCATATAGGGGAGCTGAAATTGGATCTGACCATTACCTTGTTAAAAGTGTGTTGCAACTTAAACTTAAAAAGTGTTGTGCTAGGGTTAAAAAATTTACTTTTAATACTGAAGCTCTGAAAGATCCAGTTATAGCCAAAGCTTACCATGATAGGTTACTTAGTCATTATGACAGTCATGGTTTGCTTACTACTGAAGTTGAGGAAGAATGGGATCATTTTAAACAGGCTTTTTTGGACACTAACAGTACTCTTTTAGGAAAAAAGGAGCAGAAGAGGCAAAATTATCTGAGTGATAAGGCACTTGAGCTTATTTCGGAAAGAAAGAACTGCAGGAATGCCCTTAATCAATACCCTACTAGTCCTAATAGAAAGCATTACAGAGACCTTAATAAACTTGTAAAGGATCAGTTAGCTGCTGATAAAAATTTTTGGCTTGATGGTTTGGCTGACAAAGCCGAGGAAGCAGTTAGACAGCACAACAGCAGAGAGCTGTACCAGATAGTTAATGTTTTGTGTGGTAGAAAACGGACAGGCATACAAGGATTGAAGGATAAACAAGGTAAGGTTATAGAAGGGGAGGATTCTGTCATGGCTAGGTGGGCTGAGCATTTCAGTGATGTTCTAAACAATGTAGTTAGTTCTACTCCCATTGTTTGCAATGATGATAGATGCATTGGTAGCTTTAATGTTGGCCCTATAACACAATCTGAAGTTAGTTTGGCTGTTTCTAAACTTAAACTTCATAAATCCCCAGGGGTAGATGAAATTACTACGGAAATGCTTAGAGCTGGGAATGTTTCGGTTACCACTTGGATGACTGAAATTCTGAATCTCTTTTATGATAAAGGCATGGTTCCTAAGGATTTTACCAGAGCTATTGTTATCCCTATTTTCAAAAAAGGTGATCGCAGTTCTTGTGATAACTATAGGGGTATCAGCCTACTCTCTGTTCCAGGTAAAGTTCTTTCCATGATTGTGCTTAATAGAATTAAGAATCTGGTCGACAGGCAATTGCGTGATGAGCAATGTGGATTCAGAAGTGGTAGGGGATGTGTAGATCAGATATTTTCACTTAGGCAGATTCTTGAGAAATGTTTAGAGTTTCAGAAACCTTTGGTTGCTAGCTTTGTTGATTTCAAAAAGGCTTTCGACTCTGTTGATCGTCATAATTTGTGGTTGATTGTGAGATCATATGGTATACCAGACAAGTTAGTTAACATTATGAAAGCTCTCTATAATAACACTGAGTCGTGTGTGAGAGTTGGTAAGGCTTGTAGCAATTGGTTTAGCATTACTTCTGGTGTTCGACAAGGGTGCATTTTGTCTCCTTTTCTCTTTAGCTTGGTTATTGATTATGTTATGCGAAATTCACTTCAAGGGAAAGATTTTGGCCTTAAATGGGCTGGAGATAGGAAAATTTCTGATTTAGATTATGCTGATGATTTAGCCCTTCTGGTAAATGATGTTGATGAGATGAACTCTTTCATTCGAGCCGTTGATGAGACTGGTAGTAGAGTAGGTTTGGTTATAAACAGAGAGAAAACTAAAGTGATGAAAATTGGTCAGGCAGGCTGTGATTCAGTTAATCTGAATGGTTGCAGTCTTGAGCAGGTGTCACAGTTTAATTATCTTGGGAGCTATGTAACAGATAATGGTGATGTGCGGCATGAGATTAACAGACGAATAGGGATTGCTGCTGGGACTTTTAAGAATCTATGGAGAGTGTGGAGAAATAGGCGTATACACCTAAAGACTAAAATTAGACTGTATAATAGTTTGGTTCTTTCTAGGGTTAGTTATGGTAGTGAAACTTGGACACTTTGTAAACAAGATAACAGGAAACTAGATGCTTTTGATTCCAGATGCTTACGCAGTATCTTGGGCATTAGGTGGTTCAACTTTGTAACTAATGATGAGATTAGGAAAAGGAGTTTGCAACCTCCTTTAAGCAGCATATTGTGCAGAGAGAGACTCCGTTGGTTTGGCCATGTTGCCCGTATGAATAATTATAGATTGGCGAATAGGGTTATGAACAGTGTGCCTAAAGGCCTCAGAAAGAAGGGGAGACCTAGGATGCGGTGGGCAGACAATATCAAACAGGACCTTGTTAGAATTGGTGTGCAGTGGCCAGATGCAGTAGATGTAGCTCAGGATAGACTTGCTTGGAGAACTAAATTGCACGGTCTGGTTGGACCTCCGTAGCCCATGGCTGCTTGAGGATGATGATGATGATGATGACGAAAAGTGAAAAAAAATCTGATTTTATTCGTCATGACAAAAAATATTGAAGGTAATAGGGTCGACCTAAAAGACCCATGTTCAGACCCTCACCCCAGCCAACGTTTTATTGCTGGAGGGTTTTTAACAAAAGTCCTATTAAATTAAAAACTCCCCCGTTACGCGACATGGTTTAAAAATATTTATTACGGATGTATCCTCAGTACATGATGCAAAACTTTCCTAGAAAGTAACGCTACTCGAAGAAAAATCAGCTATGGGAGTAATCATTAATCTACAAGTGCTCACACAGTTTATAAAAATCGTCTCTTCCACCATTTTTCGGCGAACGTGTAGACACTGACGAAATTAACGTTGCTGCTTCAGTTATATGCTTTTACAGGGTAAGAATGTGCGGCAGAATGCTATAGAAAGTAAAAATGATAAAAGTAGAATTCATACGTTTCCATAAAAAACTTTAGTTCCAACATGAGTTAAAGGTGTATGGTTCGACTCACTTTGAGAAGAGCAGTCGCTCCGTCCAAAAGCCTAATAAGAAAGTTAAATATGACATGAAATATTCAGAACAACGGAAATCCATTGTAGGGGGCCTTCGATCTTAGGTTATTGCGTCCTCCAAGTGATAACTGCTGTTTTTACAAGGTCGTCATTGCAATTAAAGAATGTAGCGGTTACAGGGAGAATAGGATTTGAACTCTTACTTTAGAAAAGGGAACAATTGTTAATGTCATAAGAAATGTATGACATATAATTCAGTGGAAAAATTTAATACCAAAATCTTTAGCATTATTCCCGGTGTCCTTTGTTAGGTGACATCCTTATACGTTCTCACTTGAAATTTTCAAATGACATTCGGGATAGTTATCATTTAAGTTTCAACTTTTATTTTTTTTCCAACCACGATAATGCACCGTTTCTGTGGAACAGTTCGCTGGTGACTTTGATGCAAAAATTGGTGCAGGGGGCGATCTTTCTCACACTTGCGATATGACCATGCACTTTGGTAAAAACAAACCTGGTTCATGCATTTCCCATAGACAATAGAGATTTGAACTAAATAGTCATTAAAACCGTGAACTGACTGATCTGATTGATAAAAATATGTGAAACGTAATGTACAGAGCTTGAGGGTTGACAACATTAATATAGACAGGGATTGACTTCCACACCTGTTTTCTCTATACTATCATAAATTGAGAAACCTCGATGCTTGAGAAATGATTCATTTAACTATCAAAGATGAATAGACCTCTGTAAAGTTTAATTCTCCACACAGTTTTCTGAGTTCATTCTGCTGTAGATGTTTAATTCTGTCAGGATCGCAAGGGATGTTTTACACATTCAATCAAGGACTTTCCCTTTTTCTGACATTCGTTAATCAAAGTGTCTATCTACAAAGGTACTACGCATCAGATGTTAATGACTTATCATTACACCAACAAACTATCTATCTGGTTCACATGTTGTGTAAAAGCATTTAGAATGAAAAACTGATTGATCTGTTAATTCTTTACGTTGAAAATCTCACAATAGCCTGAAATGGACAGTACCTCCGATACATCTATAAGTTATGATGGCCAACAGATTTAAATCTATCTGAGACAGTAGGTTAGTTACTACTGATCTAACAAAGCCAAGGTTTGAGATCCATAGTAAGACGTGAACGTTTGTGTTGTTTACCTACCAAGATCCTGACAACCTCTCACCCCTTCTACGGGGTCGTATGAGAGGATCATGTAACTGTTACGTCAATTAGCTGCGTGAAGTTGTATTTATTTTTAAAGCAAAGACACACTAATTTCGGAATCGCTAGCTAGAGAACGATATATTAACTTGCTAAAGTTTGACTTTAACGATCAGATAGTGTATACATCACCACTTTTTTAGTTCATAGTAATAACTTCCAACTTTTAAAGTAAATATTGTCTCATTATAAGCGATTTCATACAAAGAGGTAGGCACTCTATGATTCACATTTAAATCTATAGAGATAACGATCACTACCCCTGGAACACATTTGTGAAAAAACACGCTATGATCGGGTTTGAGAAAGATTTTTAGCCCATGGGGGTGCTGCACTGCAGGAAAGCATACCATCTTTGATATCAGAACCTACATAAAAGTTATACTGTTTGGGTTTGAGAAAGAATCCTTAGTTCACTGCATTACCGTAAAGCACACTGTCTAGCATGTATGTCTGTCTGTATGTTTAATCTTCTCTCTCTGTGTGTGTGTGTTTGTATCTGTGTGTAGATATGTATGTTTCTATAAAATGTGTGAACGTGTAGGTGTGTGCATATATGTCAAGATGTAACTGTGTCTTCATGTTTGTTTCTCTCTCGGTGTGTGTGTGTTTGTGTGTTTCAGTGAATCATGTATGTGTGCGTATGTGAGTGTGTGTGTGTGTTCATGTATGTTAATATGTTTGTTTCTCTATATGTATATGTTTTCGGCCGTGTGCATATGTGTTAAGATGTCTGTATGCACATAGTCGTTTCTCTGTATGTGTATACGTCTTCATGTTTGTATGCACATAGTCATTTCTCTGTATGTGTATACGCCTTCATGTCTCTCTCTGTGTGTGTTAAAGTGTCTGTATGTGTTTCATCTTTATGTTATATGTTATCGTATGTGTGTGTGTGTTTGTTCACATGCAAGAATAAACATATTGTCTTATGGACACTTGCTTGCTACAGAAGAAGCTAACAATTTAAAACGAGACTAGTGGTTATGTAAAATATTTCATCACAATCTTAACGTGAATACCCATATTTCAGGAGGTGTAAGGATTATTCTTCAACGCACTCGAATATTTTTTTTGAGCACGACTGTCTTACGATACTCTTCCTGTCAAATGTCTCATAACGAACAAAAAATGTGTGTGTGTTTTTTGTTAATATAGAAGAGGACATACAACCGAGAATATTTTCAAACTTAGAATAACACAACATCCTGATGCGTCGTAAAGAATTAGCAGATATATGGAAAAAATAATAATCTGACTCAGATGCTTGCGATTTTACCTTTTTCGGCAAATGGTGCTATGAAAGTAAATATACACATAGGTGGTAGATGTATCAGTGTTTGAGATAGGGGTAGTGTATGAGAGAAAGCAAAGAATGCATAATGAGAAACATGCATCTGAAGAGTAAGTTTATCTCTATGACAGTGAAACAAACTTGCAATGAGTTTTTCATTCTAAATGCTTACACAACATGTGAACCAGATAGATAGTTTGTCGGTGTAATGATAAGTCATTAACATCTGATGCTTAGTATCTTTTGTAGATAGACACTTTGATTAATGAATGTCAGAAAAAGGAAAAGTCCTTGATTGAATATGTAAAACATCCCTTGCGACCCTGACAGAATTAGATATCTACAGCAGAATGAACTCAGAAAACTGTGTGGAGAATTAAATTTTACAGAGGTCTATTCATCTTTGATAGTTAAATGAATCATTTCTCAGGCATCGAGGTTTCTAAATTTATGATAGTATAGAGAAAACAGGTGTGGAAGTCAATCCCTGTCTATATTAATGTTGTCAACCCTCAAGCTCTGTACATTACGTTTCACATATTTTTATCAATCAGATCAGTCCATTCACGGTTTTAATGACTATTTAGTTCAAATCTGTATTGTCTATGGAAAATGCATGAACCAGGTTTGTTTTTACCAAAGTGCATGGTCATATCGCAAGTGTGAGAAAGATCGCCCCCTGCACCAATTTTTGCATCGAAGTCACCAGTGAACTGTTCCACAGAAACGGTGCAATATCGTGGTTGGAAAAAAAATAAAAGTTGAAACTTAAATGATAACTATCACGAAAGTCATTTGAAAATTGAAGTGAGAACGTATAAGGATGTTAATACTATCACCTAACAAAGGACGCCGGGAATAATGCTAAAGATTTTGGTATTAAATTTTTCCACTGAATTATATGTCATACATTTCGTATGACATTAACAATTGTTCCCTTTTCTAATGTCTATATAATGTCCTTTTCTAATGTTTCAAATCCTATTCTCCCTGTAACCGCTACATTCTTTAATTGCAATGACGACCTTGTAAAATCAGCAGTTATCACTTGGAGGATGCGATAACTTAAGATCCGAAGGCCCCCTACAATGGATTTCCGTTGTTCTGAACATTTCATGTCATTATTTAACTTTCTCATTAGGCTTTTGGACGGAGCGACTGCTCTTCTCAAAGTGAGTCGAACCGTACTCCTATAACTCATGTTGGAACTAAAGTTTTTTATGGAAACGTATGAATTCTACTTTTAGCATTCTTACTTTCTATAGCACTCTGCTGTGCAGTCTTTACCCTGTAAAAGCATGTAACTGACGCCACAACGTGAATTTCGTCAGCGTCTACACGTTCGCCGAAAAATGGTGGAAGAGACGATTTTTATAAACTTGTGAGCACTTGTAGATTAATGATTACTCCCATAGCTGATTTTTCTTTGAGTAGCGTTACTTCCTAGGAAAGAGTTTGCATCATGTACTGAGGATACATCCGTAATAAATATTTTAAAACCATGTCGCGTAACGGTGGAGTTTTTAGTTTCGTAGGACTTTTGTTAAAAACCATCCGGCAGTAAAACGTGGTCCGGGGTGAGGGTCCGAACACGGGTCTTTTAGGTCGACCCTTTTACCTTCAGTATTTTTCATCATGATGAATAAAATCTGATTTTTTTTTCCTTTTGCTAATTTTTATTAATTTTTTTACCCAATATCATTTTTTATTTTCTGCAGGGCAGTTAAACAGTTACTGCGGGGTAGTCCTTCTTCTAGTAAAAATGTGACAACCAATAGTCACGGGGTTAAAAGAAATAAGTATTGATTAAAACGGACTTTACAATTGTTATAAAAATATGTATATTAATATGAAAAGACTGTCGGGTTTGCAAGAATGTGTAAGATCTAAATTTTAAAAGTGGAAAGGGATCCTAGCAAGAAAAACTATTTATATGCTATAAGAGTTGTTAATCCTCACATAGTGTGTAAAATTATCATTTTAACTGAAGATTAAACACCCTATATAATTTACTCTGTTAACCGGGTGACAGTGAATCGAATGTAGAGATATAGAAGAAACATGTAGATAGAGAAGTATGAGTTGTGAACAGAAACTGTACGATCAGTAATCCTTTCGACAAAAATGAAGTGGTTCTGAAAAGAACCTTTTTTTTCTCTTGAATGCTACAACTTCAAAGATGTTAGCTATCTCTATTGAGGTCATAGTATCCTCCACCACAGCCCCATAGTCCATGTTTTCAGTGTGTTTTAATGCCGCTTCTTCGGCAAAACATACTCTGCATAAATATTCGTGAGCCACTTCGTGCAGTTCTATGGTGATGGTCTCACCATCACACATGATGCTCAGAGCTTGTAAGATTTTTTAAGTCAATATATTCATCACAATCTGCAGGCATTCTTCATACGATATGACTTTCTAATATGAGGTGATACCGACACTCACGGGTATAGAGCAAACAACTTCACTGAATGACAGGGTGGTTTTCTTCATAGTGACCAAAGAGAGACTTCAAAACTAAGAGCAGAACTTGTGACTAACAGTGAAACATCTGACAGCAGAATGACAGCTAGTGAGGCTGCAGTGTTCATATACAGTCACCACTATCTGATACATTTTCCGACATTACCAAAGTCGGGTGGTCTTACACCTGGTGACCCCTCACTTGAGCTAGTGTGCAACTGTGTTATTGACTTAGCTTCTATTTTATAAACCTTTCAGCGTCAAATGCAAACACTGTGGAGTGTTCTGCACTCGTCCTCTTGACCCCCAGACCGATAAGTTGTAAGATCAGATTTATATTGTGCGATTGCTGACATTGATAAGTGACTGCTGCCGAGTTGTAAATATTAAAATGCGCATTCTTATCGGCACCAAATGTAAACACTGTGGCAGCGTCTGCACTCGTCCTCTTGAACCCATACCGATAAGTGATTGCACCAGGACCGTGTGTCACACAATATGTTGAAAGTCTGATTGCATCCATCGATAAGCGACCCCGTCATATGATTTGAAGGAAGGTTGATTCGTACTGCACGATTGTTTACACAGATGAAAGATTAGAGACTTCGAAAATTTTTTCACTGCTGAGAGTGATTCATCAATAAAATGTGGTCCTGGGGTGCGGTACCGAACGTCTGTTGCATGTTCTAAAGTGGGTCTTATATGTCAGCGCTACAGACCATATTACACCTCAATATCATTTCATAATTACGGATAATTTATTTTTAAATCAGATTTTTCTCCTTTGATTAATTTTTTTAACCTATGATATTTTCTGTGGGACAGTTTTTTAAAACAGTTACTGCGGGATAGTCCTTCTTCTAGAGAAGGTCGAACTCGCAAAATACAGGGTCCTGGTTCAAGGATTGCATCAACCATTCAGCAAGGGATTGCCACCCAAAGCTTAGCGGGACTTGGCAAATTTCAGATGAATGTGGACACCAAAGGAGTTTGGTGAAGTTTTAATAGAGTGAACTTTTGATAAGGGGTTTAATAAAGGGGAGGGGGTTTTAATGAGTGTTTAATTAATAAGGAATAAAAATGGGTAATACAACTTTGGGAGTTGGTTTTCTGTAGTGACTGCTATCGAGAGTTTTGCAATTATTTAGAGACTTGCATCATCCCTTTCTGCATTAGGTTGCCACCCATGCAATTATTCTGAGGCTTGCATCATCCGATCGTTGCCACCCGAAGTTTAGTTGGTAAGGGACTTATTCGGAGATTAAGGGGGGGTATAAAATATAGGTGTTTCAACCATGGGTCTTTAATGACGGGTTGGCTGAAAAATTGGGATATTAGAGTTAAAATAGGGGTTTTTCCGAAAACAGTACTCCTCATAGTCACCAGATGGCGCCAGGGTTTAAAAAAGGGGACTGAAGGGGTTTTTTAATAAGGGGGGAGAAATTTTTAATAAAGGGGGAATCAGAAATAGGGAAATTAGAGCTAAAATAGGGGTTTTTCCGAAAATAGTACTCCTCATAGTCACCAGATGGCGCCAGGGGTTAAAAATGGGGGGGGGGAGAAAGGAAGGGTTTTTTAATAAGGGGGAGGATTTTTAATTTATTATTACTTATGAATCATTAATTGTGAATATTAATAAGAGGGCGTGGTCGGAAGTGGGTGTGGTCAGTGATGTCATGTGGGGGCGTGGTCAGTGACGTCATAGGGGGAAGCACTAGTGGGATAACGTAGAGTGGGACTAAACTACTTACCACTTTCGAAAGCAAACTAAATTCCAATGACCTATCCGTGTGGAAATTCTTCGAATCAATAGTTGTGGGGTTTCTTCGGAATAAAAAAGAAAAAGAACTACCAACAATTAATGGAGGAACTGAAACCTAACCATCAACTTTTGGGAGTCCGGATGTCATTGAAATACACTCTATAGATTCTAATCTAGACTTTTTCACAGAAAACCAGGCTGCTGGTAACGATGAAGAAGGTGAAAGATTCCACCAAGATTAATTAATTCAATGGAGCAACGCTCCCAAAGAAGGGAGATCCTGCGAAGATGGGTGATTATTGCTGGTTTTCACGAAGGCGAGATGATACTGTTCATGAGAGGGGAATAAAATAACTGCTAACAAATTTAAAGCCTTAATGTTTTTGTTATACTGTCAAGCATAATATGTGCCCATGATACCTTTATAGTGCTTCCAAGCGTATTTTCATGAGCAGCATTCTAGCCCAATAACGGTGATATCATCATATATCAAAGATATCAAAGACCATTATCAAAGATAAAATCATTTGTATTGAACACAAATGCAAAATAAGTGAAAAAAAGCTGTGCGCGTTACATCATTTTTACTGTCAATTTCAATGAAATTCATTAGCATCTTGGTGATAAATACTTTGATGATTACCGTTTCTTGAATGCTCACTTCAAATAATTTGAAAAAATTAAATGATAACACTGATCAAGAAATTTGAATTTTTTTCGATAACATGAACGAAATAAACCGCTTTTGACTAAATGATAATGTGTGTTCGATATTATCGATATTATCGATCAAAGTGTTTACTTTCTAATTTTCATCTTATTTTTTTGTTACCATTTAGAATTCTAATTATGTGAAGTTAACCGATAGTATTTAATTTTCGTGAGAAATATGATGATGATTATAATTTTTTTAACCAGCATCATGTTACTAAATGGACTAATGGTTCACAAAGGTGATTTTTGTACGCAAATACACCACTTAATGATTGCATATGACGGGGGTGGGCAAATAGCGGCCCACTAAGAGTTTTTTGTGGCCCGCCAAGACAGTCAGAAAAATCCGCCTTGAACCGAGATTTCCTTCCCGTGCGCGACCGAAGATTCGTCTCGTATTTTCCACTAGGACGGCCACATCAATACGCATGCGCAGTGTAGATACGATGCGCAGTGCTTTTCCGGTTGATCTGGCTAATTTCCATTTTGTCTTTGCAACAGTAAATATATAAATTTCCAACTTTAGTGAAACCATGAACCCTCCGAATAAACGTAAAATCGGTGATGAATGTCGTGTGTTTAATGAAGAATGGACAAACAAATATTTCTTTGGTAATACAGGGAATAAAGCAGTGTGTTTATTGTGTCATGAAACGATAGCCGTATTTAAGGAGTACGATCTGAAACGACATTACGAAACAAAACATAGCGAATTTGGCTGCCAACTTTCCAAGGAAGAACGCAAAATAAAAGCTGCGGAGTGTGTGAAAAGGCTGAAGAAGCAACAAACATTATTTACAAAGCAATCAACACTTCAAAATAGCGTTACAGAAGCAAGTTTCATGGTAGCCTACAACCTTACTAAACGCAACAAGCCTTTTTCGGATGGCCCCCCTTTAAAAACTGCAACTGATTTGTAGAATGCCATTTGATGAACCATGTCGGCGTCCTTCATTGAGGTTTCAGTTCAGCCTTGGAATCCTTAAGAGTTGACCTCTGCTCAGAATGGGAAGAAAGAGTCTCGATGAAGACGACCAATAAGTTCTCAGTGGAAGAACCAATGGAGCTGTTGCTTCTTTTCTTTCGCATTAATATAAATAAAAATAAATGCATCCTCAAGCAGCTGCTTGCCACAGAGGTCTGACAGGAGGCCGTCAGTTTATATGCCATAGTAGAAGATCTGAGAGGATGGCAGGTCCTCAGCAGAAAACAACACGAACATCCATGCCTTACCCGGGGTTCGAACCCAGGTCCCGTAGATCAGTAGCCAAGCGCTCTAACCACTCGGCCACGGGACGGTTTAATTTGCGATTTTTTCGTTTTGAAATCACTAGATCCATTTTATGTTGTACTGCGGGATTATCCACAAGGAATTTATAGGCATCTTATCTTGACGTGAAATCATTAGTAATATCGAAATTACGGTATTGTTATTTATATATTTGCTTTTGATAAAAATATTTTAAAATTATTATCATTATTCATTCCAATTTTTCTAACTCTTTGCTTCCAATTAATGGAGCTATACGTGTATTTCTTTCTTTCAATAGACGGATGGAAGAGTTGTGTTCTTCTAAGATAGAGGCATTGAGGCTTTCTCACCGGAGAATCATTCTTTTGCTCAATACCGGAATTGGACGGTGCTGAGCGGATTAATTCGCAAAATGTTCTAAAAACATTTAATTTCTTCCATCCAAAAATCATTCAATTCCTCTAATATTTTATAAAATAACAAAAATTACATAAAATAATTTATCTCTTAACATATCGAAAAATCTACAATTGATGATATTAGACAGCATTTTGTTACAACAAAATATGTCAGCCTCACTTTTCGATATATATTTCGTTATTGTTTCATCACTGAACAGCTGTTTAAGAGCACTGCCATTAAATGATTAAATGGTATGCAGATTTTGAAATACAAATTCCGTTTTGTTTTTAGATATAATTATTGCGAACAAAATCCTTTTGATCTGTAAACTGCTATCTGAATTCCTAACCTTTCCTGCAGTTTTTCTCTTCAAGGCATAAGCTGTTTCAAACAGTTCCAGTTCTCAACGACATCTAATGATTAATATCCATCTGCTCGATGGGCCGGATAAATTGCTTTCGTGGGTGTACAAACAGTTACACTTGCAGCCTAATATATTCGACTCCGCCTTCACCCGGTGCAGGTCGTTAGTGCTTTCTGCTTTCTGGAGGAAATGATATTTCTTCTGAAAGGAAAACGGAAACGGAAGACTGACTGATCAGTTTCGTTATTGATCAGATTTCCAAGGGCATTTATTATTTCATTTTTCTTTACTTGCTAGCGAGTGATCAACTTCGCAGCCTCTCGGCTCAGACCACTGAAACTGACATCACTCTTTCTTGCCATTGAGCATTGAATAAGGATTCTCGATTATAATTATCCTTTGCCTGCATTAGATACAAGCAATTTTCTGACAGGAACTTCTACAGAATCGGAATTCCGTAATCCTCTATCTCTGATGCTTTGAAGAATTTTGAGTATTCAAATTGACAGTGAGCATGAAAAGTCACAGCAGTGGTGTCATTCATCCAGCGGCAGTGACTGAAGTCAATCACCAATTAGAGATCCAATTATCGGCTCCTTGATCAAGTGTCTAAGAGGAAAAGACAATTTCGTCCACTTGCTTCGCATCACGATTTCATCCCACCTCCGCAGCAGCTGCCGAGATAGAGAGAGAGATCAACATTTCTCTCCCTTCGCCGAAGTTGGAACATTCTCCCTTCAGATTAAGTTCCTTTCCGGAGTTGAACTTCTGCGGCTGCTTCTCGTGTAAATAGCTATTATTTTGACCTCCGGGAAACATCCCGTTGCCTGTGATTTGCCCCTTGTTCGTTTCAGGAGAGCCTATCTCATTTTGCTGGCAAATTCCCCCAAGAATCTCCCCTGACATTTTACGATCCCATCTAGTTGGCAGTCAGATCCTCTCCCCTCTAATTTAGCCTGATCTACCTAGTTAACTCGCTAATGTAGACAACAATCAGCTCGCGAGCATAAATCAAACAAGGCAAGGGCTCGTGCCGTTCTCGGAGGGGCGGAGCTAGCCAATGGGAATACGTAGGCACTCAACAATTAGGGTCACGTGACTGCGAGCGCGGTGACGACAGAAGGTTTAATGAGGTGGGCATAAAAGGAGCGGAATTTTCGGTTCGATCGCCGACTGGGATGGTCGCGGCCACTGCATACTTTACGGGGTCTGCAAATTACTTCGGGTTTCCAAAGTGTAGAAATTTAATTCTGCGAGGCACCTTAACAGTTTAAGGTGCGAAAAGAACATTTTCTCGCCTCAGTTTTGTGCTGCAACCGATGCAATAAAATAAAAGCACGCTTAGGCAGTAAAATTAACTGCGGCGGAGCAATTTATAGCTAAATTCGTAGGCTAAGGCTTTACGGCAGTTCGCACCTTTTTAGTAAATGTGTGTGTGCATGGCTTCCTCTACACATATAATGTTGCTGTCAATGTTGCTCTACTGATAAGAAAAAGATTCAAACTAATCACAGGTAAAGATATGAAACTATGCGAACATGCATACTGCTCAGATTCTGAAGCTGGCAACCAGGCATTTTGAGGGAAATATCTGTAGGGAAGAGAAGTCCGCAGGTGGATGAAGCTCACTTTCTTGCTTTATCTTGAGGGGGGGGGGGGGGGGTGATTGTACAGAAAAAAATTCGATATAGGTGCAATACTCTTTAGTTACCTCCAGTAACAATTCAAATTAAATATAATATAATTGTAAATAGGTTAAAAAAAGTTAAAAATAGAAAATTTCCTTTGTTTTTGAGAAAAAAATAATTCTTAAACTTTTGAATTTTTTTACCATATTTAATTTCAGATTTCATTCCGTATCATTTTAAAACAGCATTTTAATCCTTTTTAGGCATTTTTACGAGGTGCATGAAATGAAACTTTCCGGTATTAAAAAAGTAGCAATTTGCAAATGTAAACCTTTCCCTGTGATGTGATGTGGCGGTATTAAGAACTGGCAATTTGCAAATGAAATCCTTTCCCTGAGATGTGATGAGGCGGTATTAAGGAAGTGGCAATTTGTAAATGTAATCCTTTCCCTGTGATGTGATGTGGCGGTATTAAGAACTGGCAATTTGCAAATGAAATCCTTTCCCTGAGATGTGATGAGGCGGTATTAAGGAAGTGGCAATTTGTAAATGTAAACCTTTCCCTGTGATGTGATGTGGCGGTATTAAGAACTGGCAATTTGCAAATGAAATCCTTTCCCTGAGATGTGATGAGGCGGTATTAAGGAAGTGGCAATTTGTAAATGTAATCCTTTCCCTGTGATGTGATGTGGCGGTATTAAGAACTGGCAATTTGCAAATGAAATCCTTTCCCTGAGATGTGATGAGGCGGTATTAAGGAAGTGGCAATTTGTAAATGTAATCCTTTCCCTGTGATGTGATGTGGCGGTATTAAGAACTGGCAATTTGCAAATGAAATCCTTTCCCTGAGATGTGATGAGGCGGTATTAAGGAAGTGGCAATTTGTAAATGTAAACCTTTCCCTGTGATGTGATGTGGCGGTATTAAGAACTGGCAATTTGCAAATGAAATCCTTTCCCTGAGATGTGATGAGGCGGTATTAAGGAAGTGGCAATTTGTAAATGTAAACCTTTCCCTGTGATGTGATGTGGCGGTATTAAGAACTGGCAATTTGCAAATGAAATCCTTTCCCTGAGATGTGATGAGGCGGTATTAAGGAAGTGGCAATTTGTAAATGTAATCCTTTCCCTGTGATGTGATGTGGCGGTATTAAGAACTGGCAATTTGCAAATGAAATCCTTTCCCTGAGATGTGATGTGGCGGTGTTAAGGAAGTGGCAATTTGCAAATGTAATCCTTTCCCCGAGATGTGATGAGGCGGTATTAAGGAAGTCGCAATTTGCAAATGTAATCCTTTCCTGAGATGTGATGAGGCGGTATTAACGAAATGGCAATTTGCAAATGTAACCCTTTCCCTTAGATGCAATGAGGCGGTATTAAGGAAGTGGTAATTTGCAAATGTATCCCTTTTCCTGAGATGTGATGATGCGGTATTAAGGAAGTGGCAATTTGCAAATGTAATCCTTTCCCCGAGATGTGATGAGGCGGTATTAAGGAAGTCGCAATTTGCAAATGTAATCCTTTCCTGAGATGTGATGAGGCGGTATTAAGGAAATGGCAATTTGCAAATGTAACCCTTTCCCTTAGATGCAATGAGGCGGTATTAAGGAAGTGGTAATTTGCAAATGTATCCCTTTTCCTGAGATGTGATGAGGCGGTATTACGGAAGTGGCAATTTGCAAATGTATACCTTTCCCTGAGATGTAATGAGGCAGTATTAAGGAAGTGGCAATTTTCAAATGTAATCCTTTCCCTGAGATGTGATGAGGCGGTATTAAGGAAGTGGCAATTTGCAAATGTATACCTTTCCCTGAGATGTAATGAGGCAGTATTAAGGAAGTGGCAATTTTCAAATGTAATCCTTTCCCTGAGATGTGATGAGGCGGTATTAAGGAAGTGGCAATTTGCAAATGTAATCCTTTCTCTGAGATGTGATGAGGCGGTATTAAGAAAGTGGCAATTTGCAAATGTAATCCTTTCCCCGAGATGTAATGAGGTAGTATTAAGGAAGTGGCAATTTGCAAATGTAACCCTTTCCCTTACATGCAATGAGGCGGTATTAAGGAAGTGGCAATTTACAAATGTAATCCTTTCCCTGAGATGTGATGAGGCGGTATTAAGGAAGTGGCAATTTGCAAATGTAACCCTTTCCCTTACATGCAATGAGGCGGTATTAAGGAAGTGGCAATTTACAAATGTAATCCTTTCCCCGAGATGTGATGAGGCGGTATTAAGGAAGTGGCAATTTGCAAATGTAATCCTTTCCCCCAGATGTGATGAGGCGGTATTAAGAAAGTGGCAATTTGCAAATGTAATCCTTTCCCCGAGATGTAATGAAGTAGTATTAAGGAAGTGGCAATTTGCAAATGTAACCCTTTCCCTTACATGCAATGAGGCGGTATTAAGGAAGTGGCAATTTACAAATGTAATCCTTTCCCCGAGATGTGATGAGGCGGTATTAAGGAAGTGGCAATTTGCAAATGTAACCCTTTCCCTGAGATGTGATGAGGCGGTATTAAGAAAGTGGCAATTTGCAAATGTAATCCTTTCCCCGAGATGTAATGAGGTAGTATTAAGGAAGTGGCAATTTGCAAATGTAACCCTTTCCCTTACATGCAATGAGGCGGTATTAAGGAAGTGGCAATTTTCAAATGTAATCCTTTCCCTGAGATGTGATGAGGCGGTATTAAGGAAGTGGCAATTTGCAAATGTAACCCTTTCCCTTACATGCAATGAGGCGGTATTAAGGAAGTGGCAATTTACAAATGTAATCCTTTCCCCGAGATGTGATGAGGCGGTATTAAGGAAGTGGCAATTTGCAAATGTAACCCTTTCCCTGAGATGTGATGAGGCGGTATTAAGAAAGTGGCAATTTGCAAATGTAATCCTTTCCCCGAGATGTAATGAGGTAGTATTAAGGAAGTGGCAATTTGCAAATGTAACCCTTTCCCTTACATGCAATGAGGCGGTATTAAGGAAGTGGCAATTTACAAATGTAATCCTTTCCCCGAGATGTGATGAGGCGGTGTTAAGGAAGTGGCAATTTGCAAATGTAATCCTTTCCCCGAGATGTGATGAGGCGGTGTTAAGGAAGTGGCAATTTGCAAATGTAACCCTTTCCCTGAGATGTGATGAGGCGGTATTAAGGAAGTCGCAATTTGCAAATGTAATCCTTTCCCCGAGATGTGATGAGGCGGTGTTAAGGAAGTGGCAATTTGCAAATGTAATCCTTTCCCCGAGATGTGATGAGGCGGTATTAAGGAAGTCGCAATTTGCAAATGTAATCCTTTCCTGAGATGTGATGAGGCGGTATTAAGGAAATGGCAATTTGCAAATGTAACCCTTTCCCTTAGATGCAATGAGGCGGTATTAAGGAAGTGGTAATTTGCAAATGTATCCCTTTTCCTGAGATGTGATGAGGCGGTATTCAGGAAGTGGCAATTTGGAAATGTATACCTTTCCCTGAGATGTGATGAGGCAGTATTAAGGAAGTGGCAATTTTCAAATGTAATCCTTTCCCTGAGATGTCATGAGGCGGTATTAAGGAAGTGGCAATTTGCAAATGTAATCCTTTCCCCGAAATGTGATGAGGCGGTATTAAGGAAGTGGCCATTTGCAAAGTAATCCTTTCCCTGAGATGTGATGATGCGGTATTAAGGAAGTGGCAATTTGCAAATGTAATCCTTTCCTTGAGATATGATGAGGCGGTATTAAAGAAGTGGCAATTTGCAAATGTAATCCTTTCCCCGAAATGTGATGAGGCGGTATTAAGGAAGTGGCAATTTGCAAATGTAATCCTTTCCTTGAGATATGATGAGGCGGTATTAAGGAAGTGGCAATTTGCAAATGTAATCTTTTCCCTGAGATGTGATGAGGCGGTATTAAGGAAGTGGCAATTTGCAAATGTAATCCTTTGCCTGAGATGTGATGATGCGGTATTAAGGAAGTTGCCATTTGCAAATGTAATCCTTTCCCTGAGATGTGATGAGGCGGTATTAAGGAAGTGGCAATTTGCAAATGTAATCCTTTCCCTGAGATGTGATGAGGCGGTATTAAGGAAGTGGCAATTTGCAAATGTAATCCTTTCCCTGAGATGTGATGATGCGGTATTAAGGAAGTGGCAATTTGCAAATGTAATCCTTTCCTTGAGATATGATGAGGCGGTATTAAAGAAGTGGCCATTTGCAAATGTAATCCGTTGCCTGAGATGTGATGATGCGGTATTAAGAAAGTGGCAATTTGCAAATGTAATCCTTTCCCTGAGATGTGATGAGGCGGTATTAAGGAAGTGGCCATTTGCAAATGTAATCCTTTCCCTGAGATGTGATGAGGCGGTATTAAGGAAGTGGCAATTTGCAAATGTAACCCTTTCCCTTACATGCAATGAGGCGGTATTAAGGAAGTGGCAATTTGCAAATGTAATCCTTTCCTTGAGATATGATGAGGCGGTATTAAAGAAGTGGCCATTTGCAAATGTAATCCGTTGCCTGAGATGTGATGATGCGGTATTAAGAAAGTGGCAATTTGCAAATGTAATCCTTTCCCCCAGATGTGATGAGGCGGTATTAAGGAAGTGGCCATTTGCAAATGTAATCCTTTCCCTGAGATGTGATGATGCGGTATTAAGGAAGTGGCAATTTGCAAATGTAATCCTTTCCTTGAGATATGATGAGGCGGTATTAAAGAAGTGGCCATTTGCAAATGTAATCCTTTGCCTGAGATGTGATGATGCGGTATTAAGAAAGTGGCAATTTGCAAATGTAATCCTTTCCCCCAGATGTGATGAGGCGGTATTAAGGAAGTGGCCATTTGCAAATGTAATCCTTTCCCTGAGATGTGATGATGCGGTATTAAGGAAGTGGCAATTTGCAAATGTAATCCTTTCCTTGAGATGTGATGATGCGGTATTAAGAAAGTGGCAATTTGCAAATGTAATCTTTTCCCTGAGATGTGATGATGCGGTATTAAGGAAGTGGCAATTTGCAAATGTAATCCTTTGCCTGAGATGTGATGATGCGGTATTAAGAAAGTGGCCATTTGTAAATGTAATCCTTTCCCTGAGATATGATGAGGCAGTATTAAGGAAGTGGCAATTTTAAAATGTAATCCTTTCCCTGAGATGTGATGATGCGGTATTAAGGAAGTGGCAATTTGCAAATGTAATCCTTTCCTTGAGATGTGATGATGCGGTATTAAGGAAGTGGCAATTTGCAAATGTAATCCTTTCCCCGAGATGTGATGAGGCGGTATTAAGGAAGTGGCAATTTGCAAATGTAACCCTTTCCCTTACATGCAATGAGGCGGTATTAAGGAAGTGGCAATTTGCAAATGTAATCCTTTCCCTGAGATGTGATGAGGCGGTATTAAGGAAGTGGCAATTTGCAAATGTAATCCTTTCCCCGAGATGTAATGAGGTAATATTAAGGAAGTGGCAATTTGCAAATGTAACCCTTTCCCTTACATGCAATGAGGCGGTATTAAGGAAGTGGCAATTTGCAAATGTAATCCTTTCCCTGAGATGTGATGAGGCGGTATTAAGGAAGTGGCAATTTGCAAATGTAATCCTTTCCCCGAGATGTGATGAGGCGGTATTAAGGAAGTGGCAATTTGCAAATGCAACCCTTTCCCTTACATGCAATGAGGCGGTATTAAGGAAGTGGCAATTTGCAAATGTAATCCTTTCCCTGAGATGTGATGAGGCGGTATTAAGGAAGTGGCAATTTGCAAATGTAATCCTTTCCCCGAGATGTAATGAGGTAGTATTAAGGAAGTGGCAATTTGCAAATGTAACCCTTTCCCTTACATGCAATGAGGCGGTATTAAGGAAGTGGCAATTTGCAAATGTAATCCTTTCCCTGAGATGTGATGAGGCGGTATTAAGGAAGTGGCAATTTACAAATGTAATCCTTTCCCCGAGATGTGATGAGGCGGTGTTAAGGAAGTGGCAATTTGCAAATGTAATCCTTTCCCCCAGATGTGATGAGGCGGTATTAAGGAGGTGGCAATTTGTAAATGTAATCCTTTCCCCGAGATGTGATGAGGCGGTGTTAAGGAAGTGGCAATTTGCAAATGTAACCCTTTCCCTGAGATGTGATGAGGCGGTATTAAGTAAGTGGCAATTTGCAAATGTAACCCTTTCCCTGAGATGTGATGAGGCGGTATTAAGGAAGTGGCAATTTACAAATGTAATCCTTTCCCCGAGATGTGATGAGGCGGTATTAAGGAAGTGGCAATTTGCAAATGTAACCCTTTCCCTGAGATGTGATGAGGCGGTATTAAGAAAGTGGCAATTTGCAAATGTAATCCTTTCCCCGAGATGTAATGAGGTAGTATTAAGGAAGTGGCAATTTGCAAATGTAACCCTTTCCCTTACATGCAATGAGGCGGTATTAAGGAAGTGGCAATTTTCAAATGTAATCCTTTCCCTGAGATGTGATGAGGCGGTATTAAGGAAGTGGCAATTTGCAAATGTAACCCTTTTCCTTACATGCAATGAGGCGGTATTAAGGAAGTGGCAATTTACAAATGTAATCCTTTCCCCGAGATGTGATGAGGCGGTATTAAGGAAGTGGCAATTTGCAAATGTAACCCTTTCCCTGAGATGTGATGAGGCGGTATTAAGAAAGTGGCAATTTGCAAATGTAATCCTTTCCCCGAGATGTAATGAGGTAGTATTAAGGAAGTGGCAATTTGCAAATGTAACCCTTTCCCTGACATGCAATGAGGCGGTATTAAGGAAGTGGCAATTTACAAATGTAATCCTTTCCCCGAGATGTGATGAGGCGGTGTTAAGGAAGTGGCAATTTGCAAATGTAATCCTTTCCCCGAGATGTGATGAGGCGGTGTTAAGGAAGTGGCAATTTGCAAATGTAACCCTTTCCCTGAGATGTGATGAGGCGGTATTAAGGAAGTGGCAATTTGGAAATGTATACCTTTCCCTGAGATGTGATGAGGCAGTATTAAGGAAGTGGCAATTTTCAAATGTAATCCTTTCCCTGAGATGTCATGAGGCGGTATTAAGGAAGTGGCAATTTGCAAATGTAATCCTTTCCCCGAAATGTGATGAGGCGGTATTAAGGAAGTGGCCATTTGCAAAGTAATCCTTTCCCTGAGATGTGATGATGCGGTATTAAGGAAGTGGCAATTTGCAAATGTAATCCTTTCCTTGAGATATGATGAGGCGGTATTAAAGAAGTGGCAATTTGCAAATGTAATCCTTTCCCCGAAATGTGATGAGGCGGTATTAAGGAAGTGGCAATTTGCAAATGTAATCCTTTCCTTGAGATATGATGAGGCGGTATTAAGCAAGTGGCAATTTGCAAATGTAATCCTTTCCCTGAGATGTGATGAGGCGGTATTAAGGAAGTGGCAATTTGCAAATGTAATCCTTTGCCTGAGATGTGATGATGCGGTATTAAGGAAGTTGCCATTTGCAAATGTAATCCTTTCCCTGAGATGTGATGAGGCGGTATTAAGGAAGTGGCAATTTGCAAATGTAATCCTTTCCCTGAGATGTGATGAGGCGGTATTAAGGAAGTGGCAATTTGCAAATGTAATCCTTTCCCTGAGATGTGATGATGCGGTATTAAGGAAGTGGCAATTTGCAAATGTAATCCTTTCCTTGAGATATGATGAGGCGGTATTAAAGAAGTGGCAATTTGCAAATGTAATCCGTTGCCTGAGATGTGATGATGCGGTATTAAGAAAGTGGCAATTTGCAAATGTAATCCTTTCCCTGAGATGTGATGAGGCGGTATTAAGGAAGTGGCCATTTGCAAATGTAATCCTTTCCCTGAGATGTGATGAGGCGGTATTAAGGAAGTGGCAATTTGCAAATGTAACCCTTTCCCTTACATGCAATGAGGCGGTATTAAGGAAGTGGCAATTTGCAAATGTAATCCTTTCCTTGAGATATGATGAGGCGGTATTAAAGAAGTGGCCATTTGCAAATGTAATCCGTTGCCTGAGATGTGATGATGCGGTATTAAGAAAGTGGCAATTTGCAAATGTAATCCTTTCCCCCAGATGTGATGAGGCGGTATTAAGGAAGTGGCCATTTGCAAATGTAATCCTTTCCCTGAGATGTGATGATGCGGTATTAAGGAAGTGGCAATTTGCAAATGTAATCCTTTCCTTGAGATATGATGAGGCGGTATTAAAGAAGTGGCCATTTGCAAATGTAATCCTTTGCCTGAGATGTGATGATGCGGTATTAAGAAAGTGGCAATTTGCAAATGTAATCCTTTCCCCCAGATGTGATGAGGCGGTATTAAGGAAGTGGCCATTTGCAAATGTAATCCTTTCCCTGAGATGTGATGATGCGGTATTAAGGAAGTGGCAATTTGCAAATGTAATCCTTTGCCTGAGATGTGATGATGCGGTATTAAGAAAGTGGCCATTTGTAAATGTAATCCTTTCCCTGAGATATGATGAGGCAGTATTAAGGAAGTGGCAATTTTAAAATGTAATCCTTTCCCTGAGATGTGATGATGCGGTATTAAGGAAGTGGCAATTTGCAAATGTAATCCTTTCCTTGAGATGTGATGATGCGGTATTAAGGAAGTGGCAATTTGCAAATGTAATCCTTTCCCCGAGATGTGATGAGGCGGTATTAAGGAAGTGGCAATTTGCAAATGTAACCCTTTCCCTTACATGCAATGAGGCGGTATTAAGGAAGTGGCAATTTGCAAATGTAATCCTTTCCCTGAGATGTGATGAGGCGGTATTAAGGAAGTGGCAATTTGCAAATGTAATCCTTTCCCCGAGATGTAATGAGGTAGTATTAAGGAAGTGGCAATTTGCAAATGTAACCCTTTCCCTTACATGCAATGAGGCGGTATTAAGGAAGTGGCAATTTGCAAATGTAATCCTTTCCCTGAGATGTGATGAGGCGGTATTAAGGAAGTGGCAATTTGCAAATGTAATCCTTTCCCCGAGATGTGATGAGGCGGTATTAAGGAAGTGGCAATTTGCAAATGTAACCCTTTCCCTTACATGCAATGAGGCGGTATTAAGGAAGTGGCAATTTGCAAATGTAATCCTTTCCCTGAGATGTGATGAGGCGGTATTAAGGAAGTGGCAATTTGCAAATGTAATCCTTTCCCCGAGATGTAATGAGGTAGTATTAAGGAAGTGGCAATTTGCAAATGTAACCCTTTCCCTTACATGCAATGAGGCGGTATTAAGGAAGTGGCAATTTGCAAATGTAATCCTTTCCCTGAGATGTGATGAGGCGGTATTAAGGAAGTGGCAATTTACAAATGTAATCCTTTCCCCGAGATGTGATGAGGCGGTGTTAAGGAAGTGGCAATTTGCAAATGTAATCCTTTCCCCCAGATGTGATGAGGCGGTATTAAGGAGGTGGCAATTTGTAAATGTAATCCTTTCCCCGAGATGTGATGAGGCGGTGTTAAGGAAGTGGCAATTTGCAAATGTAACCCTTTCCCTGAGATGTGATGAGGCGGTATTAAGTAAGTGGCAATTTGCAAATGTAATCCTTTCCCCGAGATGTGATGAGGCGGTATTAAGGAAGTCGCAATTTGCAAATGTAATCCTTTCCTGAGATGTGATGAGGCGGTATTAAGGAAGTGGCAATTTGCAAATGTAATCCTTTCCCTGAGATGTGATGAGGCGGTATTAAGGAAGTGGCAATTTGCAAATGTAATCCTTTCCCCGAGATGTAATGAGGTAGTATTAAGGAAGTGGCAATTTGCAAATGTAACCCTTTCCCTTACATGCAATGAGGCGGTATTAAGGAAGTGGCAATTTGCAAATGTAATCCTTTCCCTGAGATGTGATGAGGCGGTATTAAGGAAGTGGCAATTTACAAATGTAATCCTTTCCCCGAGATGTGATGAGGCGGTGTTAAGGAAGTGGCAATTTGCAAATGTAATCCTTTCCCCGAGATGTGATGAGGCGGTATTAAGGAGGTGGCAATTTGTAAATGTAATCCTTTCCCCGAGATGTGATGAGGCGGTGTTAAGGAAGTGGCAATTTGCAAATGTAACCCTTTCCCTGAGATGTGATGAGGCGGTATTAAGTAAGTGGCAATTTGCAAATGTAATCCTTTCCCCGAGATGTGATGAGGCGGTATTAAGGAAGTCGCAATTTGCAAATGTAATCCTTTCCTGAGATGTGATGAGGCGGTATTAAGGAAATGGCAATTTGCAAATGTAACCCTTTTCCTTAGATGCAATGAGGCGGTATTAAGGAAGTGGTAATATGCAAATGTATACCTTTTCCTGAGATGTGATGAGGGGGTATTAAGGAAGTGGCAATTTGCAAATGTATACCTTTCCCTGAGATGTGATGAGGCAGTATTAAGGAAGTGGCAATTTTCAAATGTAATCCTTTCCCTGAGATGTCATGAGGCGGTATTAAGGAAGTGGCAATTTGCAAATGTAATCCTTTCCCCGAAATGTGATGAGGCGGTATTAAGGAAGTGGCCATTTGCAAATGTAATCCTTTCCCTGAGATGTGATGATGCGGTATTAAGGAAGTGGCAATTTGCAAATATAATCCTTTCCTTGAGATATGATGAGGCGGTATTAAAGAAGTGGCAATTTGCAAATGTAATCCTTTCCTTGAGATGTGATGATGCGGTATTAAGGAAGTGGCAATTTGCAAATGTAATCCTTTCCCCGAGATGTGATGAGGCGGTATTAAGGAAGTGGCAATTTGCAAATGTAACCCTTTCCCTTACATGCAATGAGGCGGTATTAAGGAAGTGGCAATTTGCAAATGTAATCCTTTCCCTGAGATGTGATGAGGCGGTATTAAGGAAGTGGCAATTTGCAAATGTAATCCTTTCCCCGAGATGTAATGAGGTAGTATTAAGGAAGTGGCAATTTGCAAATGTAACCCTTTCCCTTACATGCAATGAGGCGGTATTAAGGAAGTGGCAATTTGCAAATGTAATCCTTTCCCTGAGATGTGATGAGGCGGTATTAAGGAAGTGGCAATTTACAAATGTAATCCTTTTCCCGAGATGTGATGAGGCGGTGTTAAGGAAGTGGCAATTTGCAAATGTAATCCTTTCCCCGAGATGTGATGAGGCGGTATTAAGGAGGTGGCAATTTGTAAATGTAATCCTTTCCCCGAGATGTGATGAGGCGGTGTTAAGGAAGTGGCAATTTGCAAATGTAATCCTTTCCTGAGATGTGATGAGGCGGTATTAAGGAAATGGCAATTTGCAAATGTAACCCTTTTCCTTAGATGCAATGAGGCGGTATTAAGGAAGTGGTAATATGCAAATGTATCCCTTTTCCTGAGATGTGATGAGGGGGTATTAAGGAAGTGGCAATTTGCAAATGTATACCTTTCCCTGAGATGTGATGAGGCAGTATTAAGGAAGTGGCAATTTTCAAATGTAATCCTTTCCCTGAGATGTCATGAGGCGGTATTAAGGAAGTGGCAATTTGCAAATGTAATCCTTTCCCCGAAATGTGATGAGGCGGTATTAAGGAAGTGGCCATTTGCAAATGTAATCCTTTCCCTGAGATGTGATGATGCGGTATTAAGGAAGTGGCAATTTGCAAATGTAATCCTTTCCTTGAGATATGATGAGGCGGTATTAAAGAAGTGGCAATTTGCAAATGTAATCCTTTCCCCGAAATGTGATGAGGCGGTATTAAGGAAGTGGCCATTTGCAAATGTAATCCTTTCCCTGAGATGTGATGATGCGGTATTAAGGAAGTGGCAATTTGCAAATGTAATCCTTTGCCTGAGATGTAATGATGCGGTATTAAGGAAGTGGCCATTTGCAAATGTAATCCTTTCCCTGAGATGTGATGAGGCGGTATTAAGGAAGTGGCAATTTGCAAATGTAATCCTTTCCCTGAGATGTGATGAGGCGGTATTAAGGAAGTGGCAATTTGCAAATGTAATCCTTTCTCTGAGATGTGATGATGCGGTATTAAGGAAGTGGCAATTTGCAAATGTAATCCTTTCCTTGAGATATGATGAGGCGGTATTAAAGAAGTGGCCATTTGCAAATGTAATCCGTTGCCTGAGATGTGATGATGCGGTATTAAGAAAGTGGCAATTTCCAAATGTAATCCTTTCCCCGAGATGTGATGAGGCGGTATTAAGGAAGTGGCCATTTGCAAATGTAATCCTTTCCCTGAGATGTGATGAGGCGGTATTAAGGAAGTGGCAATTTGCAAATGTAATCCTTTCCCTGAGATGTGATGAGGCGGTATTAAGGAAGTGGCAATTTGCAAATGTAACCCTTTCCCTTACATGCAATGAGGCGGTATTAAGGAAGTGGCAATTTACAAATGTAATCCTTTCCCCGAGATGTGATGAGGCGGTATTAAGGAAGTGGCAATTTGCAAATGTAACCCTTTCCCTGAGATGTGATGAGGCGGTATTAAGAAAGTGGCAATTTGCAAATGTAATCCTTTCCCCGAGATGTAATGAGGTAGTATTAAGGAAGTGGCAATTTGCAAATGTAACCCTTTCCCTTACATGCAATGAGGCGGTATTAAGGAAGTGGCAATTTACAAATGTAATCCTTTCCCCGAGATGTGATGAGGCGGTGTTAAGGAAGTGGCAATTTGCAAATGTAATCCTTTCCCCGAGATGTGATGAGGCGGTGTTAAGGAAGTGGCAATTTGCAAATGTAACCCTTTCCCTGAGATGTGATGAGGCGGTATTAAGGAAGTCGCAATTTGCAAATCTAATCCTTTCCCCGAGATGTGATGAGGCGGTGTTAAGGAAGTGACAATTTGCAAATGTAATCCTTTCCCCGAGATGTGATGAGGCGGTATTAAGGAAGTCGCAATTTGCAAATGTAATCCTTTCCTGAGATGTGATGAGGCGGTATTAAGGAAATGGCAATTTGCAAATGTAACCCTTTCCCTTAGATGCAATGAGGCGGTATTAAGGAAGTGGTAATTTGCAAATGTATCCCTTTTCCTGAGATGTGATGAGGCGGTATTAAGGAAGTGGCAATTTGGAAATGTATACCTTTCCCTGAGATGTGATGAGGCAGTATTAAGGAAGTGGCAATTTTCAAATGTAATCCTTTCCCTGAGATGTCATGAGGCGGTATTAAGGAAGTGGCAATTTGCAAATGTAATCCTTTCCCCGAAATGTGATGAGGCGGTATTAAGGAAGTGGCCACTTGCAAATGTAATCCTTTCCCTGAGATGTGATGATGCGGTATTAAGGAAGTGGCAATTTGCAAATGTAATCCTTTCCTTGAGATATGATGAGGCGGTATTAAAGAAGTGGCAATTTGCAAATGTAATCCTTTCCCCGAAATGTGATGAGGCGGTATTAAGGAAGTGGCAATTTGCAAATGTAATCCTTTCCTTGAGATATGATGAGGCGGTATTAAGGAAGTGGCAATTTGCAAATGTAATCCTTTCCCTGAAATGTGATGAGGCGGTATTAAGGAAGTGGCAATTTGCAAATGTAATCCTTTGCCTGAGATGTGATGATGCGGTATTAAGGAAGTTGCCATTTGCAAATGTAATCCTTTCCCTGAGATGTGATGAGGCGGTATTAAGGAAGTGGCAATTTGCAAATGTAATCCTTTCCCTGAGATGTGATGAGGCGGTATTAAGGAAGTGGCAATTTGCAAATGTAATCCTTTCCCTGAGATGTGATGATGCGGTATTAAGGAAGTGGCAATTTGCAAATGTAATCCTTTCCTTGAGATATGATGAGGCGGATTAAAGAAGTGGCCATTTGCAAATGTAATCCGTTGCCTGAGATGTGATGATGCGGTATTAAGAAAGTGGCAATTTGCAAATGTAATCCTTTCCCTGAGATGTGATGAGGCGGTATTAAGGAAGTGGCCATTTGCAAATGTAATCCTTTCCCTGAGATGTGATGAGGCGGTATTAAGGAAGTGGCAATTTGCAAATGTAACCCTTTCCCTTACATGCAATGAGGCGGTATTAAGGAAGTGGCAATTTGCAAATGTAATCCTTTCCTTGAGATATGATGAGGCGGTATTAAAGAAGTGGCCATTTGCAAATGTAATCCGTTGCCTGAGATGTGATGATGCGGTATTAAGAAAGTGGCAATTTGCAAATGTAATCCTTTCCCTGAGATGTGATGAGGCGGTATTAAGGAAGTGGCCATTTGCAAATGTAATCCTTTCCCTGAGATGTGATGATGCGGTATTAAGGAAGTGGCAATTTGCAAATGTAATCCTTTCCTTGAGATATGATGAGGCGGTATTAAAGAAGTGGCCATTTGCAAATGTAATCCTTTGCCTGAGATGTGATGATGCGGTATTAAGAAAGTGGCAATTTGCAAATGTAATCCTTTCCCCCAGATGTGATGAGGCAGTATTAAGGAAGTGGCAATTTTAAAATGTAATCCTTTCCCTGAGATGTGATGATGCGGTATTAAGGAAGTGGCAATTTGCAAATGTAATCCTTTCCTTGAGATGTGATGATGCGGTATTAAGGAAGTGGCAATTTGCAAATGTATACCTTTCCCTGAGATGTAATGAGGCAGTATTAAGGAAGTGGCAATTTTCAAATGTAATCCTTTCCCTGAGATGTGATCAGGCGGTATTAAGGAAGTGGCAATTTGCAAATGTAATCCTTTCCCCGAGATGTGATGAGGCGGTATTAAGGAAGTGGCAATTTGCAAATGTAACCCTTTCCCCGAGATGTGATGAGGCGGTATTAAGGAAGTGGCAATTTGCAAATGTAACCCTTTCCCTTACATGCAATGAGGCGGTATTAAGGAAGTGGCAATTTGCAAATGTAATCCTTTCCCTGAGATGTGATGAGGCGGTATTAAGGAAGTGGCAATTTGCAAATGTAACCCTTTCCCTTACATGCAATGAGGCGGTATTAAGGAAGTGGCAATTTGCAAATGTAATCCTTTCCTTGAGATATGATGAGGCGGTATTAAAGAAGTGGCCATTTGCAAATGTAATCCGTTGCCTGAGATGTGATGATGCGGTATTAAGAAAGTGGCAATTTGCAAATGTAATCCTTTCCCTGAGATGTGATGAGGCGGTATTAAGGAAGTGGCCATTTGCAAATGTAATCCTTTCCCTGAGATGTGATGATGCGGTATTAAGGAAGTGGCAATTTGCAAATGTAATCCTTTCCTTGAGATATGATGAGGCGGTATTAAAGAAGTGGCCATTTGCAAATGTAATCCTTTGCCTGAGATGTGATGATGCGGTATTAAGAAAGTGGCAATTTGCAAATGTAATCCTTTCCCCCAGATGTGATGAGGCGGTATTAAGGAAGTGGCAATTTGCAAATGTAATCCTTTCCTTGAGATGTGATGATGCGGTATTAAGAAAGTGGCAATTTGCAAATGTAATCTTTTCCCTGAGATGTGATGAGGCGGTATTAAGGAAGTGGCAATTTGCAAATGTAATCCTTTGCCTGAGATGTGATGATGCGGTATTAAGAAAGTGGCCATTTGTAAATGTAATCCTTTCCCTGAGATATGATGAGGCAGTATTAAGGAAGTGGCAATTTTAAAATGTAATCCTTTCCCTGAGATGTGATGATGCGGTATTAAGGAAGTGGCAATTTGCAAATGTAATCCTTTCCTTGAGATGTGATGATGCGGTATTAAGGAAGTGGCAATTTGCAAATGTATACCTTTCCCTGAGATGTAATGAGGCAGTATTAAGGAAGTGGCAATTTTCAAATGTAATCCTTTCCCTGAGATGTGATGAGGCGGTATTAAGGAAGTGGCAATTTGCAAATGTAATCCTTTCCCCGAGATGTGATGAGGCGGTATTAAGGAAGTGGCAATTTGCAAATGTAACCCTTTCCCCGAGATGTGATGAGGCGGTATTAAGGAAGTGGCAATTTGCAAATGTAACCCTTTCCCTTACATGCAATGAGGCGGTATTAAGGAAGTGGCAATTTGCAAATGTAATCCTTTCCCTGAGATGTGATGAGGCGGTATTAAGGAAGTGGCAATTTGCAAATGTAATCCTTTCCCCGAGATGTAATGAGGTAGTATTAAGGAAGTGGCAATTTGCAAATGTAACCCTTTCCCTTACATGTGATGAGGCGGTATTAAGGAAGTGGCAATTTACAAATGTAATCCTTTCCCCGAGATGTGATGAGGCGGTGTTAAGGAAGTGGCAATTTGCAAATGTAATCCTTTCCCCGAGATGTGATGAGGCGGTATTAAGGAGGTGGCAATTTGTAAATGTAGTCCTTTCCCCGAGATGTGATGAGGCGGTGTTAAGGAAGTGGCAATTTGCAAATGTAACCCTTTCCCTGAGATGTGATGAGGCGGTATTAAGTAAGTGGCAATTTGCAAATGTAATCCTTTCCCCGAGATGTGATGAGGCGGTATTAAGGAAGTCGCAATTTGCAAATGTAATCCTTTCCTGAGATGTGATGAGGCGGTATTAAGGAAATGGCAATTTGCAAATGTAACCCTTTTCCTTAGATGCAATGAGGCGGTATTAAGGAAGTGGTAATATGCAAATGTATCCCTTTTCCTGAGATGTGATGAGGGGGTATTATGGAAGTGGCAATTTGCAAATGTATACCTTTCCCTGAGATGTGATGAGGCAGTATTAAGGAAGTGGCAATTTTCAAATGTAATCCTTTCCCTGAGATGTGATGATGCGGTATTAAGGAAGTGGCAATTTGCAAATGTAATCCTTTCCTTGAGATATGATGAGGCGGTATTAAAGAAGTGGCAATTTGCAAATGTAATCCTTTCCCCGAAATGTGATGAGGCGGTATTAAGGAAGTGGCCATTTGCAAATGTAATCCTTTCCCTGAGATGTGATGATGCGGTATTAAGGAAGTGGCAATTTGCAAATGTAATCCTTTCCTTGAGATATGATGAGGCGGTATTAAAGAAGTGGCAATTTGCAAATGTAATCCTTTCCCCGAAATGTGATGAGGCGGTATTAAGGAAGTGGCCATTTGCAAATGTAATCCTTTCCCTGAGATGTGATGATGCGGTATTAAGGAAGTGGCAATTTGCAAATGTAATCCTTTCCTTGAGATATGATGAGGCGGTATTAAGGAAGTGGCAATTTGCAAATGTAATCCTTTCCCTGAGATGTGATGAGGCGGTATTAAGGAAGTGGCAATTTTCAAATGTAATCCTTTCCCTGAGATGTCATGAGGCGGTATTAAGGAAGTGGCAATTTGCAAATGTAATCCTTTCCCCGAAATGTGATGATGCGGTATTAAGGAAGTGGCCATTTGCAAATGTAATCCTTTCCCTGAGATGTGATGATGCGGTATTAAGGAAGTGGCAATTTGCAAATGTAATCCTTTCCTTGAGATATGATGAGGCGGTATTAAAGAAGTAGCAATTTGCAAATGTAATCCTTTCCCCGAAATGTGATGAGGCGGTATTAAGGAAGTGGCCATTTGCAAATGTAATCCTTTCCCTGAGATGTGATGATGCGGTATTAAGGAAGTGGCAATTTGCAAATGTAATCCTTTGCCTGAGATGTAATGATGCGGTATTAAGGAAGTGGCCATTTGCAAATGTAATCCTTTCCCTGAGATGTGATGAGGCGGTATTAAGGAAGTGGCAATTTGCAAATGTAATCCTTTCCCTGAGATGTGATGAGGCGGTATTAAGGAAGTGGCAATTTGCAAATGTAATCCTTTCTCTGAGATGTGATGATGCGGTATTAAGGAAGTGGCAATTTGAAAATGTAATCCTTTCCTTGAGATATGATGAGGCGGTATTAAAGAAGTGGCCATTTGCAAATGTAATCCGTTGCCTGAGATGTGATGATGCGGTATTAAGAAAGTGGCAATTTCCAAATGTAATCCTTTCCCCGAGATGTGATGAGGCGGTATTAAGGAAGTGGCCATTTGCAAATGTAATCCTTTCCCTGAGATGTGATGAGGCGGTATTAAGGAAGTGGCAATTTGCAAATGTAATCCTTTCCCTGAGATGTGATGAGGCGGTATTAAGGAAGTGGCAATTTGCAAATGTAATCCTTTCCTTGAGATATGATGAGGCGGTATTAAAGAAGTGGCCATTTGCAAATGTAATCCTTTGCCTGAGATGTGATGATGCGGTATTAAGAAAGTGGCAATTTGCAAATGTAATCCTTTCCCCGAGATGTGATGAGGCGGTATTAAGGAAGTGGCCATTTGCAAATGTAATCCTTTCCCTGAGATGTGATGATGCGGTATTAAGGAAGTGGCAATTTGCAAATGTAATCCTTTCCTTGAGATGTGATGATGCGGTATTAAGAAAGTGGCAATTTGTAAATGTAATCCTTTCCCTGAGATGTGATGAGGCGGTATTAAGGAAGTGGCAATTTGCAAATGTAATCCTTTGCCTGAGATGTGATGATGCGGTATTAAGAAAGTGGCCATTTGTAAATGTAATCCTTTCCCTGAGATATGATGAGGCAGTATTAAGGAAGTGGCAATTTTAAAATGTAATCCTTTCCCTGAGATGTGATGATGCGGTATTAAGGAAGTGGCAATTTGCAAATGTAATCCTTTCCTTGAGATATGATGATGCGGTATTAAGGAAGTGGCAATTTGCAAATGTAATCCTTTCCCTGAGATGTGATGATGCGGTATTAAGGAAGTGGCAATTTGCAAATGTAATCCTTTCCCTGAGATGTGATGAGGCGGTATTAAGGAAGTGGGAATTTGCAAATGTAGTCCTTTGCCTGAGATGTGATGAAGCGGTATTAAGGAAGTGGCAATTTGCAAATGTAATCCTTTCCCTGAGATGTGATGATGCGGTATTAAGGAAGTGGCAATTTGCAAAGGTAATCCTTTCCCTGAGATGTGATGAGGCGGTATTAAGGATGTGGCCATTTGCAAATGTAATCCTTTGCCTGAGATGTGATGATGCGGTATTAAGAAAGTGGCAATTTGCAAATGTAATCCTTTCCCTGAGATGTGATGATGCGGTATTAGGGAAGTGGCAATTTGCAAATGTAACCCTTTCCCTGAGATGTGATGATGCGGTATTTAGGAAGTGGCAATTTGCGAATGTAATCCTTTCCCTGAGATGTGATGAGGCGGATTAAGGAAGTGGCCATATGCAAATGTAATCCTTTCCCTGAGATGTGACGATGCGGTTTTAAGGAAGTGGCAATTTGCAAATGTAACCCTTTCCCTGAGATGTGATGAGGCGGTATTAAGGAAGTGGTCATTTGTAAATGTAATCCTTTCCCTGAGATGTGATGAGGCGGTATTAAGGAAGTGGCCATTTGCAAATGTAATCCTTTCCCTGAGATGTGATGATGCGGTATTAAGGAAGTGGCAATTTGCAAATGTAATCCTTTCCTTGAGATATGATGATGCGGTATTAAGGAAGTGGCAATTTGCAAATGTAATCCTTTCCCTGAGATGTGATGATGCGGTATTAAGGAAGTGGCAATTTGCGAATGTAATCCTTTCCCTGAGATGTGATGAGGCGGATTAAGGAAGTGGCCATATGCAAATGTAATCCTTTCCCTGAGATGTGACGATGCGGTTTTAAGGTAGTGGCAATTTGCAAATGTAACCCTTTCCCTGAGATGTGATGAGGCGGTATTAAGAAAGTGGCCATTTGTAAATGTAATCCTTTCCCTGAGATGTGATGAGGCGGTATTAAGAAAGTGACGATTTGCAAATGTCCTTCCCTCCTCCAAATTTTTTTATCGTTTTGTATTCAACTCGATTTGTTAGAAGGATTCTCGTTATAAAAATCAACGAGTTTTCAGCAGTCGAGGCTCGTGTCTAAAAGCTTTGGTGGTGCACTACGGCGCCTGCCGGAAAGAAATTGGGGAGATGTCTGATACTGAATTAGACTGCTACAGATTGGAACGAGTTCTTTAAAGATTCTATATTTTTTTCAACTGTTTTCGAAGTGCACTATTTAGCAACAAATTGCGCTCAAAAAACAAGTCCGGAAAAGCTTTGTGGTGTTATCGTGTTCAGATCAGTATCTTGATCCTCTTTTATAATATTTGTCTGCAAATATGCAGTTTCCTCTACGTTCTACTTTAAGAGAAGAAAAAAGCTATTCGTGCATAACATGTGCAATGTAAGATCTGACAGAAGCCTGTCAGTTTATACGCCTTAGCAGAAGGTCTATGAGGAACACACTTCAATAGAGAGACAGCACAAACATCCATGCCTTACCCGGGGCTCGAACTCAGGTCCCTTTGATCAGGAGGGCTAGTCTTTCGGCCACAGGCAAAGTATTAATAAGTATAAACTCATATCGTGATTTGCCTAATTTAAGTCTTTTTGCACTAGAAAACGCAAAGCCGTTTCAACTGAATGAGAACATAAGAAATATGGAGATCAAATTATTTATCGCAGCGTGGAAGCAAAGAGTTATTTACTATTAAGGTGAAACTTGGATAAATTCGAGTCACACAGTTTCTAAAGTGTGGCAGTCGATGTAATAAGTGAACTGTGTATAATAAGATATTGTTTCGACAGATGAACGCACTGCAGTGACTTCATGACAAAACGTGAAATGAACGCATATACTTGTGCGTGAGAATTATGCAACAAACGTATTTGAATGTAGAACCGACCTGAAAAAGAGAATGATAGAATTTCGGTGTGCTGGAGTTGTGCAGATCAAAAAGGAGGTTTAGATAATCTGAGTCAGTGCATGATAAGTAAAAACAAGAAATATATTTATGTGGAGTGTGCGCGGGTGTTTGTTATATCTTGCTAGTGTGATAAATCTAGTGATCTAATCAAAGACGAAGGATTGTTTACGCCTGAAGTGAAGGTATTCGAGAGATATGACAAACAAAATGAAGAGGTATTAGTTTAGTAGAACAGACAGAGCTGGTTTTGTATGTTCTGTAGAAAAGGGGTTATTAATTTATGTACGATAATAGTTTGTTTATAAGTTATTTCATCCATATTTTTGTAATAATTTGCATTGTATTGTAATTTGTATTCTAAATATACTTCTTATACTCACTACACACATTGTCATCCATTTAAAAATTTTTAAGAATATTTTGAAAATATACTTTTTCACGTAGCAGAAGTAATGATGATAACCACAGGCAAAGTATTAGGTGATAGGCGACTTCTAGCCAATTACAGACTGAAATAGCATTTGTTTTATTTTGGACATATAGGAGGAGAAGAGTCCTAGAAGCTACTCCTAACTTTTATGGGTCTTCTCATACAATGACATGCCCTACTAAGACGGAAGTCACTGCCTCAGACTAACAACACACAATTTTGCCTTTCTGGAACAGTACCCTAACCACTATACCACTAGCTAGTACCCTAACCACTAAGCCAGTTAAGGCTTTTACATTTTAAAGTTAAATTTTTGTTCAGAAGCATTTACAAAATAATCAAGCACTGCTTTTAGTTAGCATTGGATACACAGGTCATACATCTCTGGTGTTGTTCTGTTTCGACGTTTTAAGCAAATGCTTAACATGTGCTTAAAAATAAGCTCTGGAAAAGTGCAACCATTTAGCATTAAAGCACCGTGCGCATTGATACTAGGAAAGTCTTGCTTGTGTCGTTGTTTGCTTGTTTATATTAGGTCTCAACTTAGGTGGGACTTGTATGAGAAGTTAAACTGCAATCTACTTTTAAATCAAAAAACGCTGAAACTTGAATTATACTCATGCGTACTATTTTTAAGAAATGCCATGATCGGCTTTTACAAGTCAAGTAAATGTTCAAGCCGATCACTTTGGCTTAAATTAATTAATATTAATTAATAATTAAATAGATTTAGCAAGAGCAGCAGATTACAATACGGTAATAAAAATATTCATAGCACTTCGTGATTTATAAATATAACCCAGAAGAAAAATACCCAGATAATCTAGTTCGTAAGACAATGGAGATTGAAAGGTTACCTAAATATAACTGTATTTTACCCATCTTTCCCTTTATTTTATGATCTGGAGAAAATATGTAGAATTTGGCCTCTATGAAGTCTTATAGACGTATGGAGAAGGGGCACATATACATTACACAACATACGCTTCAATAAGAAAATAAAAAAAATTATTAAAAAGTGACTATATATAAAAGGCTAACGATATGTGCAACAACAGCTGGTTTCCACTGATGTGATGCTTTAGATTACCTTGGCAAGTCATCTAATATTGGTGAATGTGGAACTAAATATTTGCAATTTAAGTAAAAGTCGCGAGATATTAACTTAGATAAAACAATTAAATACGTGTATCGCGATGATTAAGGTTACCTTAGAAATATGTTATATGTAATGCGACAATCAAGGCCGCGATGTATTAAAATTACTGTTGCTTATAAAATTACAGTGTCTTACAGCAAAATTATTTAGGAGTATGGTAGTTAAAATCTCCTAGATCGGCTTATGTTATAACGATACAGCTCGTGTTTTGTAAACTAATAAATAAGTGCATTATCTAAATGCACGAACGACGTTCTAACGGTATCATTTGAAAACGGAAAAAAGTGAAGCTTTTATAAACGAAATATTCGTGTGATAAGAATGAAATGTAACCACGATTATGAGGATTGGCGTAACGTTCACTACTAATGATTGAAACTTAATTGGAGCTTTTAATTCATACAGTGTGTAGAAATAACTTTTTAAAAGTCAGATTTACTTTAAATTCACGATCACATTCTTATAAATTATGATAGATAGCTGTACATCACTCCAAAACTTTGATAAGTAATTCGTAATCCATGTCCTTGCTGAAACACATGCAAAAACCATCGCATTGACAGCAATGTAAACGAAACGTCAAAAACAGTCACTTTTTGATCTCTGAAATAAAAATGCGACGAAACAAGATGATTCTTTGATATCTTTAGATAAATAGTTGGAATATTTTAAATTATTCTTAACGGCAGATTCACTTTTAAATTGCTATCAGAGTAGCACAAATATTTTAATTGAATACTACAGTTTTATGTCTATACTGAATGACAATATAGAGTTAATTAGGCAAGGGTAAAAAAAATTCCCCCGTCCGCCTCTCGGACTCGGAATCTGCTGGTTATGCGCCAGTTGCTCTACCATTTGAGCTAAGGAGCAATCACATTTGCTTAAGGTAGGTTATTGTGGTTGTATTATGAAGCTTTACCATGGGATTCTAAGTGTAGGGACACTCATGAGGGTATTTATACCGACGAGAACCAAGAGACTCCATATCAAGAAATAACCTTGGGTTATTCGGATGCTCAGCATCGAGGCTGTGGACGGAAACAACCACTCACGCCGTAGGTGGGAAATCAATTGGATGAGAAGGAATGAATCTCACTGTAGTGATATTAGTTTCTTCCTATCAGAAAGTGATTACTGATTTATCCGCCATTTCTCCCAATGCAAAAATATTAATATTGCAACAACATGACAGCTTCATCAGTATCTATTATTTTAAATGTTAATCAAAATCCCCCAAACAGTAAAAGCTCGGGTTCAGTAAAATTACACCTAATCCTATGTATTTAAATTAAAACGTTAGATAACCTGGCAATTAAGATCATTACTTACTAAACTTCTCATAATGTAATCCTCTATGTAGTATATATCATTCCTATGTCTCGACAACAGCTACGTTTGGCCCAACCATGCGTTACAATAAGAATTTCGTAAGAATTTAGTTTCCATAGTTATGTTTCGTTTATATGAAATGTAATACATAGTCTTGATTTCTTCACAAGTAATAATCTTTCTTTAAGTGTTTTCCACTTCTCTGCTACAATCAAATCAGGAGTTTGGAGAAGCAAACAACAACAACAACAACAACAACATTGAGTATTCGTTGTATTGGTTGAATCAGTCAATCATGTATAAAGGGCAACTCTGAATTGCTGTTCTAGGATTTGTATTTCGTTGCTATTATAGTTCGGAGCATTTTGGGTAATTGCCATAATGTATAATGTCAAGATTCTGGTGGTGCCCTTAAAGGATAAATTAGGATTGTGTAAATTATAGTAGAAAATATAATAACTGGTTTCCAAAGTAAATGCTGTGATTGTTCACATAACACGGCATAAAAATCACGAAAAAGAATACAAAAATGGTACCACGTTTTTTTATATGACAAATAATGAAAACTGAATTTAAAACTCGCTTATTTTTATATCTTGCATTCATGTTTGATGAGGAATGCCGCAGATGCCCTAATGAACGAACAGCCCTAGTTTTTAGATACATATTACAAACCTCCGAAAATAATTTATGTACTCTAATTTGGCAAACGCTAACGTATACAACTCGTAGGAAACGTTTAAACTGAACTTATGCTATTACCATTCTACATGTAAACAACGAAAAAAATCTCCCCTTTATACTTATCATCCTATTGATTTCGCTTTTCATTTCTCGTTCGGTTTGTGAATTTTTCAACCTAGTTTTTCGGCCATATCTTCTCGACGCTACAGAAGCTCGTAATGAGCAAAATCTTGTCATGTAATGAGTTGCGTGAAGTTGTTTTACCTCTGAGCGGGACTTTTTTTTGCGCACATTGGGCTAAATGACCAGGTCACAAAGACCCCGAGGGCGCAGAGAAGGTTGGGGGAAGGGGCCCACTAGAGCAGCTGTTAGGATACAAATGATAGCCTCCCTTCAAGGCCATCCAGTGTATTCTTTAAAGTGCACAGGCTGTGGCTCTCCCCCGCACACGGGGTCACGGCTTTACATCCCACCAGAAGTCAGAAGTGTCGTAGGCTGTATAAAAATATATTAACAGACACTTTTATATTTCTTTCCCATTTAAAAAGTGCTCTGTTATTTTAACCTAACACGAGACGATAAAGAAAAAGAATTCAAAGTTCAGTGAAATCTTGTGACGTGGGGAATGTCGTATAATAACGAAAAGTTTCGCCACCTTTTCCTCCTCCCCCCCTCTCTAAAGAATGATAGTCCGTACAGGATTCCCTATATCTGATCGCAATGACTTATACGTTTAATGAAATAGCTTTTAATGCAGATAATAAGAAATGGAATATAATAATTATCCCCTAAGCAGCAAGGTAGAGATTTTAATGACTAAGGCATCGTATACAAATGTAACCAGAAATGAAACAGTAGGGTATGAAAATTAAAAACGGTCGTCCTGTATGTTACCCAAAAGTAAAATTGAATACAAAATAAAAATATATTGAAATTCATAAATTCACTCAATTATAATAATTTCGAAGGAATTGAATTTTAGAGTGCCAAAGGTCTAAAACGGATTTCTTTCTCTCATATAAAAATTTGCTGAAAAAAATCTCTTTTGAAGTAACTATAAACTGTAAAAAGTGATCTCATTATTGGCAACATGTTTTACTTTTTATTTGCTTTTCAGCCAAGTGTAGGAAGGATAAGATATTTTATATTTATTTTCATTTACATATTTTACTTCCCGTTTCGCTATTCCTCAGAAATGTCAATGAAATTAAGTAATAAATCAATGCATGATAAATCAAATAACAATGTGGTGAAATATGAAATCAAGCAAAACATAAATATAGAAGAGGTATCCTTACGAATATTTTCATAGTGCTTGGTAGGATAATTTAGAGTTGAAACCCCTAGACACGAAGCTCGATTTATTGTATGATATCATAAATGGATCACTTGTTCAGGGCTACACAAAACGCTATTTAAATGGATTTTTCTTCCTTTTGTCCTCTTTTGGAGTGCACACGCACACCGGCTTTGAGAGTTGCCATTAGCAATGTTCCGATCAATTGATGCCATAAACTTTCAGATCGCCCTCTATCGTCGAGAGCCTCTTCTGTCCCTGCCCAAATGGCTAAGAGGGAAACATCTTTGAGTGACATTTGCCTTGGTTTCTCTTTTCTTTTCGGCTTGTTCCTAGAATAAAGAATATTACGTTTTTATTGATGATGGAAACTGAAGTTAACAAATCTGAAATAAGGCTGAGTTGAGTGACGACTCAGTGATTTCTCTGAATCAGCAGTCAGAGGATGGAGACATTTTATGCAATTTAATGATGACGTTGCATCTCCTGTTGAGGACTTTTATCTCTTTCATCATAAATATTTGTACTTTAATATTAATTTTTCCTTTTAGCTAATAGTGAATGTGTGAAATACTTTTATTTCACTTGTTTATTTCAAGTATTTATTTTGATCATTTTAGAATTCTTCAATTTCGATTGAGAACAGAATGAGAGCAAAGGCAGACGATCTCCCACACCTCGTGATTTCCTGTTCTATATCAACACCGATTTTAAATTTTAGTTTTTGGTATTTGAAACTAGCTTGCTCTGTTGAGGAACTTCAGCGAAATATTACAAACACTTTGCGGACAGCGATACGCTATTATAAGGAGAAAATAGTTTTGCAAGTGACAGCAAACAGCAGCAATGTTATAATATAATCCAAGAAGTTTGCCGTTTTTGATTTAGAGTGTAGCCATGGCGAAGGGTGAAATAAATTATTTGACATCTGAGAGATACATTTTCGCACTCAAAGGGGTAATTGGCAGCAGTGGTTCACGCGCGATTTTGTGTTGGAAGAAGGGGAGGGGGTGATTCTAAAACAAATATGTTTCGAAACTTAAGGAGGCTTGGTATCATTTGTCACTTCCCGTCTTTTTGGCAAGACTTCGTCGCTTAAACATCTACTCCAACCTGTTAACGACTTTTTATACACAGTTATTGTTTCTCTTAGCTCATTTGAATATATAATATTTTTCCTGGTGATGCGGTGATGGTGGTGGTTTTGATGGTGGGAGGTCGTTCGACTGGTTAAGTACCCCAAGGAACAGAGCTGTGTTGAGAAAGGAGATCCACCGAACAGTCATTAGCCTGCAGATGGCCGCGGCAATTAAGACCATCTAGTGGATTGTTTAGTGTATACAGGGTATGGCTCTCTAAATATGAGGCCGTTATTTAACGTCTCATCTGATGGAGGGTGATCTTTACAAGACCAAAGATGTTCTCTCTCTCACCGAAGGCACGGTCGAAGTTAACGAAAATCTAAACTGAGGCACATCGAGGACTCGAAGCTTGGGACGTCAAATTACAAAAGTGTCCCGCAACGAGACATTGAGTCAACCTCTGCCTCATTCGAGTGTGCGGTGATTGGGACTGCTGGTGAAAGTTCTCCTTCAGTTTGGTTCGCAAAAACCATGGTAAGTTCAGAAAAACACGACAGTATTCTGTTTTAAAATAGTACTTTTATTATTAAAGATTTTTGAAATAAATATAGTGACAAACAGTGTCTTGTGAGTTAAATAATGTTGTTAATTTTTAGTCAGATATCATCATTTAAAACGATTATTTAAAATTCTAACAGAGTTTATTACAAAGGAAAAATATTAAACAAATTATATTTGTTAATATGGTTTTCACCAGGGCCCTTCAATACATGGAAATTCAAATTGAGAAAAGTTTTTCTGGCTGTATAAAGTGAGCATAATGGGAATAAACTGTGATTAAATTTCAGAACCTTTTTCTTTAGGAAAGGTAAGGGTGCGGGGGTGGCTCAGTCGGTAGCGCTCCAGGCTCTGATGATCTGTAGTTCCCAAGTTCGAGTCTCACCTGGGCTAGCGTTGAGATTTGTTTTCGCATAAATTCCCGCTCGGCCAGTAGGAGACATAAATGGACTTCGGAAGGCTGCCGTCCGTCGGATGGAACGTTAAGTCGTGGCCCCGTGTGTGGGAGAGCCATACACTGTGCACGTTAAAGAACACACGAATGATCTTGAAGTGAGGATACAATCTGTTTCCTAACATTGTACCGTGCCCCAACCTTCTCCCCCAACCTTCTCTGGTCCTTGTAACCTGGGCTTTTAACCCATTGTGTGCAAAAAATGCCACTCAGAAGTAAAAATCCTAACTCGGGAAAGATTATTAAAGAAAAAATTGTATATTTTTCTGTTGTAAATGTAGTATTAATATTTCTATAGCAATGGGATGAAAAAAATGAAAGAAACTTTCATCCTAAGGGGCAGCTGAATTTGGCAGCAACATGGTCAGAGTTGATTAATTTAGAACTTTGGGGAGGCGTTAAAGGAACCGGAAGTGACAATTTATTTCACAAATTCAGAAACTAAACAATCTTAGCGCTGAGAAGAGTTTTGATAGCAAGTGGGACAAGTATAAAATTTCTGGTCTCACGACATAATTGCAAAGCAATATTGATTTGCTTTCGATTTGTATTTTCGAGATCTGATCTTTCTGTAACATTGGTGTTTATAGCTTAAAAGGTAAAACGAGTAGATTTATGCTATAATCCATACAACCTCAATATCCAGAACATATCCAGAAGATATTCGGAGATGGGAAATAGATATCCATTTGCCATCTTAGATATACCTTAGTTATGTTCTGAATATTGTGGTTATGTGAAAAATTGCGTTCAATTTCAATATAACTTATAAATGATGTGTGCTACAGCATAACATAAAATTTTTTGCTTGTATTGTGCAGTATAAATAATTTTTTGCTTATATTGTGCATAAGAATTGAATTATGATTCAAAATCATAATTCAATTTCCATGCATACATCAATTTCTTTTTCGTGTCATATATATATATTTTCTTGTTACAAGCAAAATTCTTTCTCGTTAATAAATTCAATATTACCATTCCATGGCCAACTGATTTGCAACAATATGAAACTTTATTAATGGATGCTTTTTAAAATTCAGTTAAGCCATGGCGATGGACTTCGTTTCTTGATCTGCCGGACAAAATTTCAAAAGTTTTACCAGAAACTTAAAGGAAAAAAAGAAACAAAATAATCATCCTGGTCGCTGTGCAACTGCATTTGGGGATTAGTTATTAGGATCGCGAGGCCAGGAAAATCGTTCTATTTTCTCTCTCCTGACAACATGAACATAGACGTATGACTCGCAGACAGACGCATCCCTTCGATGTTTGTTACTTCATGACGTTGGACGTATGCCAAAAGTTTCAGTTTGGGAAGAAAACCAACTTGAAATGCAATAAACGAAAACATCTTCGACCCCTGCCCTCCCACCTCCCTTTCTATGGCGCCAGTCGATACATTTTTCCCTCTTGTCATGATTCTACCTGCTTTTCAAAAATGAATATGGTTTTAACATTAATTCATACTCCTCTTACATGGTGCAACTTTGAATTTATTTTCATTTATAAAGAGTGCTTTTTTCGTACATTTTTTTGTACAACCACTACCATCTGTGTATCTCTGCAAAATAGGAATGAACAGAAATTAAATCCTGACACAATGTACAGTATTCTATCCACGTAAAACACGTGTAGGCCTGAAAGTGGGGCATCATAACTATCTGCATGTTTTACCCATTAGTACAGGGTTTTTTTTATTTTAGCTCTGTTTTGTCCAATAGAGCACGTCAATGAGTCAACCAATCAATCAATTTTGTTTCATCATCATATACAATTTACAACATAGAAAAATATGAGTAAACCCAAAAACCACATTTTTTGTCTGGACCACTAAAGGAAATTAATATAAAAATCAATAACGACTTACTCACTACAAAGGTCGCAAACAATATGTGCCATTTTTCCGATATATGTACAATAAATTTATGTTTTACACTTGATTATTCAACATAGGTGTAACATCTTCCAAAGAAAAAGAAAGCTTTTTAAATTCTGCTTGAACATATTAAAATGTTTTTCACTTCTAATTTCAAGAGGCAATTCATTGAAGATTTTAGGTGCGATATACGAATAATGCTTATGAGTTGAGTTGTTTTACCTCTGAGCGGTAATTCTTTGCACACCATGGGCTAAATGGCCAGGTCACATGGACCCCGAAAGCTCAGGGAAGGTTGGGAGAGGGGACCCACTGGAACAGCTGTTGGGAGACAGATGGTAGCCTCCCGTCAAGGCCATCCAGTGTGTTCTTTAACGTGCACAGGGCATGACTCTACAGCATACGGAGCCACGGCTTAACGTTCCATCCGACGGACGGCGGCCTTTCTAAGCCCATCGGTGTCCCCTACTGACCGTGGGCGGGGAATAATGCTTATGAGCAATTTAATTTTTGGTCAAAGGAACTGAATATTTTGGACCTTTCTCTCGGAAATTGTTTAAATTCGGCTGAATGTGAAAATTAAAACAATTTTGTTTAAAAAATACCATCACTCTAAAATCAAATATATGTTTAATAGGTAGACATTTTAGCATAGAGTAACGACCGAAGTTGCTTAAAATATCAGTCTAATTTCTTTGCAATTAATTTTATAATTTGTTTTGCAGAGATACCAGAGGTTTAAAAACTGGGATATAAGTTCCACCCCAACAAATTATACCATATTGAAATGCTGCTTGTATTCATGAGAAGTACAATGTTCGCAGCTTATTAATATTAAATTTGTATTTCAAGTGGTATAATTTAAGCAGTTTGTAACGTGCTTTACCTGTGATGTAGTCAATATGTTTCTTCATTTTAGATTATTATCTATGAAAATACCTAAATATTTAATGCTCTCAACTTGTTCAATGTCATCAACTGCAATCAGTATGTTTATAGCATTGAGGTGAATGCAGCTTAATGACAAAAGTATTTACAGCATTTTGGTTCTTTTTCAACTTCTGGAAAACAAACCTATTTTTTATTCTTAATAATTGAGAGTGTATTATTTTCAAACCACATACTAACGTTCTCAAAAATATCATTGACATTGGGCATTAAATCTGTAAAAGTTTGGTAATTAAAAGTCAATGCAGTGTCATCTACAAAAGTAGTAATATAATTAATGTTCATTTCACAGAGATAAATATTAAACAATGAGGGACCAAGAGTAGATCCCTGTGGAATGCCATATTCAGTTTGTTTCTTATTGTGGAGATACGCTCGTAAGTAATGGGCTGCTTAGGAAGAGCAAAATATCTTAAATTTCTAATGTATGCATTCTAAGAAGTTTTATAGACCAAAAAAAAAAGCTTCGTGAATAAAAAGCACTTACTTGATTTACCCAAACATTAGTAGTCATAATCTGGTTTCTTAGATTCTGAAACATAAAAAAAAGCGATGAATTGTAACTAACTGTGAAATCGACAGATTCATGAAAGAAAGCATAATTTTACATAATGCAAGAAAGTCACACACAATCATACACAAATATTAATTGAAATCAATTTCAGATAACATAAAAATGGATTTAACGAATTCTGTCAACTCTTACGCACTATAACCAAACATAATATAACTGTAAGAACAACCTGTTTTTAGGAAACAAAACCTCTTTTAGTTTTAGAGAACAGCTTGTTTCTTACGCGATCTTAAGAGTTTACTCTTAATCAAAAAGAGAGGAGAGCCTTCATAAATACCGGGAAGAATTGCTTCAGCAAATTTTATCCTTGCGCGTGAGCTTTAAGATGTACAGTCGCTCAAAAAAGTATCCGAACGCTATGGTTGATTAAAAAAATTCAGAAAAAATATCTGGCAACGATTTTTTCAGAATTTAATGATCTGGCATCCTTCGTGTACTGCACACGAAGGATGCCAGATCACTAATTTCTGAAAAAATCGTTGCCAGATATTTTATTTGAATGTTGTAGTCAACTTTTTTGAGCGACTGTACAACGTTGAAAAACTGCGTTACGATGTTGGAAAAGCGTTACGATGCGTTACGATGTTGGAAAGATATCTCATAACGCAACAGTTCTGCCAAGTATCAAATGATGCTTCATCGCTACCGTACGTGAAATTATGGTTCAATGCAATAATTCAAGCAAAGAGTGATACTTATGGCTTTCAAGGAAAAAGTGATACTTCATCGCTATCAAGGAAAAAGTGATACTTCATCGCTATCAAGGAAAAAGTGATACTTCATCGCTATCAAGGAAAAAGTGATACTTCATAACTATGAAGCAATAATTGCCACATAATTATAACTGTTCATCGCTTTCTGGAGAAGCACACGATTTTAGTAAGTTCCTTTAGACGTTGAAAGTAAGCCAAACGCATATTTAATGTGCGCAATACGTCACACAATTTCATTCCCCCAATTCCAGTTGGACTTTCATGTGCACACTATGCTCGATCATGAATATTTTGAGATTTGACTATCGGTATTGCTAAGCAAAAGAAGTGTCTTTTGTATGTATGTATCAAAATAATATTAGGCAGTTTTGCTTACGAATGCCATGTTATCAGATTTCATGTCATATACTTTAGTATTTAAATTTCTAGTTCATGGTCGTAATTATTATTATAATAAATTATATTTTAAAGCGTTATCACATTTCTTTAATTTTCAAAGGGATAAAGCATTAGAACAGGGAAAGCTCGTCGTTTTATGAATAAAAAATTTGTTTCTAAGCATGAAATATTTTTCTTCTTCCAAATAAAACCATAAAGTATAAATCACATTAAATTAGATTTAGTTCGTTCTCGAAAAACTTTTGAATTGCGAAGCACAGCTGGAAATAAGAAAAAAGGCTGAAAACAATTGGAATAATAGGGATAAATTAAAACTTCATAACCCAAATTTGAGAATGCAGTTGTGTTTTCCATTTACGACCGTCACCTAACTTAGAAATAATAATGAGTTTTTAATATAAATATTTGTAACCGATAGCTTAAAATGCATTTTTCTTTGTAATAAGATGTTCCCGTGTGATTTTGGAAATTAACTCTAAAATACTGCATTACGTAGAATCAATTTTCTTTGGAATTCAAGATTCCTACATCTTGAAACTGCTTGAGTCAATAGAGGGCTGATTGTTAAAATCATTCAGTTTCAGCATAGTGTGTTCATGGGCAACTATCCATTGCTCACCTAAGACACAGAAATCTTTAAAACACTTATTTATATCAACGTGCACTTTCTTTTTTCAGGAAAAAAAAGCTCCGAAATACACACACCGTCCACTGAATTAGAAACCTTTATGCAAGTTGTACGTAAACGTCACTTGCGCAGGGTAAGTGCAAAATACGTGGTCACGTGCGTTACCACGTGATCTAGGCAACTATTTTAAGACTGCTGCTTGTCAGTAATCGTCCTTAGTGTTGATCACAATGGTAAAAACAAAGGATCATTTAAGGTTCGATAAAGGGCTTATTGTGGGTGCCCATCTAGCTGGAGCGACGATTTTAAAAACAGCATAACTGATGATTTCTGACTGATTTCTGAGCTGACTGATTTCTAAAAAGGTGAAATATCTCGGGTTTTAATCAGTGGAAAAATAACCCACATTGCTTGTCTAAGAGGTGTAAGTGTGACCCGATGACAATCTGTCAGGAACGAGATCACCGTCGTCTGAGAAGACTTGTACGGCGAAACAGCACTTCCTGTGTGCAGAATAGATAGGCGCATTCAATGAAGACTGCTCCCGACTCATATCTCAGCGAACTATGCGCAGGGAATTGATTAGCAGTCGCATGCCTATACGGAAACCACTGATTTCTGCGAAGAACCGGAAAGTTAGTCTACAGTGGTATCAGGATCACCATGACTGGACACTGGAAGACTGGAAGAAAAATCATGTGGTCCGACGAGTCGCGGTACACCTTTTTCTGTACCGACGACGGTAGGCAGTGAGTTTGGCAGGAGCCCAATGAAGCAATGGACCCAGCTTGCCTTGTAAACACAACTCAAGGTTCTGAAGGTGGTGTCATGGTGTGGAGCACGTTCTGTTGGTACGGAACGGGTCTCCTGATATCGCTGGAATGTCAGGTGTCCTCCAAAGATTATCTGAACATTGTTGCCGATCAAGTCCATCCTGCAATGTTGACTTTTTATCCAGCAGATGTCGGTTGTTTCATGGACGACAATGCTACAGTCCATCGCGCAAGATGTGTTCAGCAGTGGTTCAGCAAGCACGACATCTAATTCCACCATCTTCCTTGGCCACCGCAAAGTCCGGATCTGAACCGCCTTGAGAATGTATGTGACATGTTAGAAAAACAGATGCTGGAGCAGAGTCCTCTTCCATCAAATCTGAGCGAGTTAAAGAACTGTTTGGTGAACGCCTGGAATGCTGGAGATGTAAAGGCACTCCAACACTTTGTGGAATCTATGCTAATCCGGATACGTGCTGTAATTCGCGTTAAAGGAGGTCCAACTCGGTATTGAATAAAGTTTCTAATTGAGTGGCGGTGTGGTAGTATTCAAGCGTTTCTTAATTTATATTTCAAGAAAATATTGACTGGCAGAATGACAAGAAGAATTATGTGGAAAATATTGAAATTATTTAACAACCCCCCCTTAATCCCTGAACTTATTTACGAAACCTTTGGCATTGATTAAATACCTTCCAAGTGGCCTATGCTACTGATCGAGAAGTAGCAAATGAAGTAGTAAACACTTTACAATAAGCGATGATGACGAAACCTTTGCAACGTCAAGAGAGTCGGGGAGGAATTGGCGACCCCGTGTCCCGTCCACGGCTGATGCCAAGAAACGTTAAGGTGAAAGAGTCTCGTGTATTCAATCTATTGTGACTTTTCACGTGCCATAAAACCGAGCTCTCGAGAGTTTTGATTGATTGATTTTATTCTCTCGTGACGCCGGAATGAAGCGAAGAGCTGCAAAGGCAGATAAGAGGCGAGACCGAGTCACAAGAGCACCGGTTGTTGACGCGCGCAGAGAGGGGGGCAGCGCGCGTCAATCAGCTGCAAATGATGGCGCTGGCAACGCCTTCGTAGCAAGTGCTGCGGGGGCAACGCCACAAGCATCGCAAAGAGACGTATTTATGAAACTGTTCGTGCTCTTCTGCTGAGCAAAAGAAGAAGAGTTTTCAATGCTGGGCATCCGAAGTCTTCGCAGGTACCCACGTGTTCGTGCATGCGAGGCTCGCAGAGATGACGACCACGCCACTTAGAGAGAAGTTTATTCTGCTTTCATATCTCAGATAGCAGGCCATACATTATACATGGCTTGCTCTGGGACACTCTGCGCCACTGCTCCACGAGACAGAGGAAGAGCAAGAGAAGTCTGCTTTGTCATCGAAAAGACGGCTGGAAACAGTTCGAGCTCTGCATCATGGTATTGCCACAAAGAGAGGATTGTCGCTCCTTTTACCTCCACCGTGAAGATAACAGAACAAGAAGAGGAATATCGAAGCGACATTTTTTAAAAGTGCACATTCAAGGAATAGCCACAAACATCAAATGGTTGTATGCTACGCCTCTGCGGCGACAGGGTGGGGGGACCTGCAGTAAAAAAAAAACTCTCTGAGGGCCAATTAATGATGGCAGCGATAAATGACGGAAGTGCAAAACTGAATAATATACGAAATGTCAACGTTGTTAATTAAATAGGTAGAATTACCAGACATACTCTTGTAAATGGATCAATTCTCTATTTTGAGAATCTTGACCGTGTCCCGCATCTTTTATCTGTTTTCAGTTGGTTTGCTCTTTTTCCAGTTATTTGATACGAGTGAATATAATGAATGCACTCCTATGCATTGCATATTAACTATTCTTTGAAAATTTAGCTCTGGAAAAGCATGAAACAGTATACGAAAAAATAAAGTAACCAACTTCGTCAAATCAGCCACGTTACCGTCAAATAATTAAATCAAAAATAACATAAATTTCCCGTCAAGCAGCTGCTTGGCACAGAGGTCTGACATGAGTCTGTCAGTTTATACACCACAATAGAAGGTCTGAGAGGATGGCGAGACCTCAGCAGAAAAACATCACCAACTCCATGCCATACTCGGAGCTCGAACCAAGTCCCTCAGATCAGTAGTCAAGTGCGCTAACCACTCGGGCACGGGATGGCTGGCATAATTGGCACTGGGAAAAAATGAACGCGATAAATTGTCGTGTTATCCTTTGATCGCGAAAAATTTTCGTGCTATCCCATGATCACAATAAATTGTCGAATTATCACCGGATCGCGATAAATTGTCACGTTATCACTCGATCGCGATAAATTGGCGTGATATCACTTGATCGCGATAATTGTCGTACTATCCCATGATCGCGACAAATCGTCGCGATAAATTTTCGTGTTATCCCAGATCACGAAAAATTGCCGTGTTATCCCGTGTTCGCGATAAATTGTCGCGTTATCACTTGATCGCGTAAATTGTCGTGTTATCACTCGATCGCGATAAATTGTCCTGTTATCCCTTGATTGCGATAAATTGACGGGTGCCATCACAAACCAAACGTACAGTAGCTGAAAAAAATATCCGGACACTATGGTTGATTACATAATTAAGAAAAAATATCTGGCAACCATTTTTTTAGAAATTAGTAATCTGGAAACCTTCGTGTCACGTGACACGAAGGTTGCCTACCAGTGGCAATTCCTACCAGATTATGGAATTTTGTTCGCCAGACATATCTTTCTTGAGCTACAGCTGCTGCATTTGGTCACTGTAGGCCAATTCCAAAGTCTTGTTTGACATTATCTGCCCATCGCATCCTAGGCCTCCCCCTTTTCTGAAGCCTTTAGGCACACTGTTCAATATCCTGTTTGCCAATCTGCAACTATGCATCCGGGCAATATGGCCAAACTAATGCAGACTCCCTTTTCATAATCAGCTGCTCAAAACAGGTTGCTACGTAGTACCAGGTTTTTGAGACTATATATTTCTTAAGAATATGCCTAAGTGATAATATTTGATCTATAGATCCTCTACCACTTCTGAATACCTGCTGTTCATCACCAACTGAACCCAATTTTTTTCAAAATTTCAGTCAGCCATATAATAACAGAAATGTCTCCATCTCTATTTCAAGTAGTAATTTCATCCAGTTCATTTCATTTCAGTAATAATGTCATCTACCCTTGGGAATTAAGCAATCAGAGAGAGCCAAAGTGACTTCAGATTGTGATATAGGGCCAGTATAGAAGCCAGAAATGTATCTATCATAAATACAAACAGTGGGAATAGAATTAACCACATTGTTTAGAATTGCTCTGAAATGCTCATCCCATCTAGCCATGACAAAATCCTTACCTTCAACCACTTTATCATGTTATTTCGTCAATTCCTGTATACCAACCTGGTTCTTCTTACAAAAAAAGATGAACTCTCTGGTACTGCCCTCTATCCTGTTCCGCTGTCTAACTGCTTCCTCTGCTTTGTCAGCAAAGCTATCAAGCCAAAAATTCTTATGAACTATTAACTGATTCTTTGCACGCTTATTAAGCCCTTTGTAATAGGCCCAGTAATAGGACCATTAGGACCAGTAGAGTGTTGATTCATATTATCCCTGCACTTCCTTCTTTCAGAAATAAGTTCACTCAAATAACTGTCTCTTCTATTCCTTTTTTAACCAAAGGAGTACTGTTGGTTTCAAGAAAAGTCTATTTAAACTGATTTCATTCTTTCTGAACTTCAGCAGTAAGCAAACCACGATTGCCATAACGACTCAATAGACTATCATGGTATACTTTGTTTATATCTGGATCTTTCACACCTTTAGTGTTAAAGTACAACCTTAGCACAAAATTTCTTAAGCTTCACTTTTAACCATGTAATTGTCAGATCCAATTTCAGATTTTATATGATCTAGTATTAAAGCTGGATTAGCCTATTTATTATTAATTAATATGTAATCGATGATATTCCTATGTAACATAATCAGGTGAAACTCGTGTGCATTTATAAATGTTGCGGTGTTTGTTGTACTTGTTATTCTCAAACCGTTATGTTTACTTACCAGTAAGAGATGTTCCCCATTGCCATTGGAACTACCAATTCCAAAAGGACCTAATACTCCTGCCCAAAATTAGGGTTATTACCAAAATTAGTATTAGAGTCACCTAGCACAAGAGATATATCTCCTTTTTTGACAGAATACAAAATATCATGAAGGTGTCTGCAAAAGCTCTCCTTCTCGTCCTCATCGGAGTCCATTCTACTGGCATAACAATAGAAAACATTCATATCTTTAATCTTAGTCTAAAATTTAGCTGTAAAAGAAAGTTCATTAATATAGTCATATCCTAGAAGAACATTGTCGTGCTGACATTTGTTTCAAAATGTGGACACGGCAGTATTACGCAGAAAGCTACGGCCGAAATTATCTTCAGCCACTAGTGTCTTTTTCATTGCCTCCATTTTTGATGTCCAGTTCAGCCACGAAGAAGAACTACGCCGCCGGCACAGAGACTCTACAGCATGATCCGGTAGGCCCCAGATGGCAGGGGGCCTACATGGCCTGTTGTTGTAAACAACCCGCGCCAGATGGGTCGGGGATTCTCACCTCAATCCACCCAGGCCATTAAAGGTCACTCGTGGATCAGCATCCACGAGTGACCGGTGCGTGACCTTTCTGCCAAGAGTTGAGAAAAGATGAGGCGCAAAAGATGCGAAAGAGTTTAATTCGGTTCTGAACAGCGAGGCAGGAGGACGTGTGGCAAGTGTTTCCTGTGAATCGAAAGAACAGGGCAGATCAAGTGCACGTATGCGAAGTGTAGCAGAGGACTGATCAGCAAAAACCCCAAACTACCTGCAGCGCACTAACTGACTGTAACAGTACAATCAACGAACATGCATCTTCTTTTAGTCAACCTGAGTAGGAAGAATTAGGGTTGAATTTATTCTGATCTGATTTTCTCACGTGAGTTAGTGCTAATTGTCGCTGCCACGCCGCTCCTCTGGGAGATGAAAAGTTGTTGGCTATTACCAGCCGCTTGAACGTTTTCTCGTAATTAAGAGTTTGGACTGGCTTATTGTATGCCACTCGAAGAGTTTCCCTCAAAAGAAAGGGACAGCGCCGAGAGCCCCTGTAAAAGAAGTTATTGACAAGTTTGAAAAGTATGCTAAATAAATGTTGATTTTTTTATGTAAATGATTTTGTTTAAATATATGCATATGCGTACCATTCTTCTGTTTGTTCTGGGAACCAGCCTCAGGCAGGCTGCAGGAAAGGAAGTCGGCCACTAATGTTGTGTCGCCTCTAAAATATTCAGGGGTGGTTACAACAATTCAACAGGCGTGTTTGCTGAGAAGCAAACCTACCCCTTGCAGGTGTTTCCATCCACAAAAAGAGAAATTTTAAATATTTTTAAATATCTTTCCTTTACGGAAGGTGTTCAAAAAGTTCTTGATACGTGTCTGTAGATTTGAACTCGTTCGTCCGAAGTTTACGAGCTACAACTTGTTTGAAAGCTAGTCTAAACTTGTCATTACATGTTGAAAACAAAGGCCTTGTCATCATTTCTCTCTGCACTGGCAGCATATAAAGTTTGGTTTGCGAAAGCCGTGCGTTGTTGCTAAGGAACCTACTAAAGAAGGGGAAATATTTCACATGTTCACAAGCTTGCAGCTTGAGGATGACGCGAAAAAAATTAATATCGTGTCTGTTCATATGGCACTATTACGGGATTAATGCGCAAATTCAGAGAAGGATGGCAGAGCTTTGAAAACCTCCCTCGTGCAAGAAGACAGAAGGAGGCCGTGAATGAAAGAACCATCGCCGCTGTTCGTGAACTCATTAAGGAAAACCCACACATTATCGTTCAGACATGGAACGTTTTGATGTCAGTGTATCAATTGGGAGTTGAAAACAAATATTTATCAACATTTAACCTTCCGAAAGATCTGTGCCAAATGGGTACCTCACAAACTGACAGAACAACCAAAAAATGGTCGACTAGAGTCGACTCGTGCAAGGATATGCTGACAATGTTTGATGCTAATGGCCACAAACGGTTAACAGGCATTGTCACAGGTAATGAGACATGGTTTTATTACTGTACAACTCCCAAAAAAATCGGCAACTATGTTTGAGTTCCAGAAGATGAACCACGTCCTCAAATCCTCTGACAAGAAATTCGCTAAAGGAAGAGGATGTTCACGATTTCTGACATCGTGATGCTGTGACACCTTACCAGAAAAATTATCTATAAATGGCCAATACTACACCAACCTTGTTTCTTCCAAAATGATTAAGGAGATGGAGCAGCGTCCAACAACAGGTCCAACAATGTCAAACAGCTTCCTAATCGCAAGCATGGGGCAATGATCTGTCTCCCCCCTACTAAAGGTTGAAGACATCTACATTAGTACGACCTACTCCAATGTAGGTTTGACGATGCTGGTAGAAGCAAGGGTTCAGGTACCTGCGATGACCTCTGATCAGGATTATCCACCAGATGATATAATGTATCCTTTGCATCTGTTCCCTTAGGACTGACAACATATAGGCAAACACAGCGACAGATGTTTTTTTCAACAGAGGCATACCAGTGCATCAAACCCAAGATCCGTAATCAAACTCAAAGACATAAAATAATTCAGTGTGTATAAATGGTCAACACCAGGCCCCTTTTAAAATTGACCATTTTTCAGCAGGGCTGAAAAAAAAGAAAACAAGTTCCCATAGATGACCAGATCATACTGATCTGGCATCCCTCCCCTTACGTTCCCTTCCACAACAGAATATCTCTTTTGTAAGGTACTAACGGCCTGCACCACGAGAATGAGTGGTCGGACATTAGGTGCCTGGCCTGGCCGGTTCTGTTCATCATCACCAAGCATCGGCATACAGTTCTCTTTTCAGTGTATGCCTAGCTACCATTTACAAACCAAACGATTTCAAGAGACAAGATGTAAAATTTATTCCCTCCAAAAAAAAAAAAAAGAAAAATTGAGTAAGAATACACTGAACAAATTTCTCGACGTTAATTTTAACAGAATGTAAGTAATTGCTCTTAGTTTCATGTAGATATCATATTTAAGAAAACTTGGCTCAAGACAATTTTTCTCTTAGAGGAGAATACAGGTCGGAAGGTTCATATCATCGAAAAGAGATTTGATCGGCGGGCGGATACCAACGTGAAACTAAGAGTGATTACATACATTCTTGAATAAGAATTGCTGCTAAACAGTAGCAGCGAGACTACCAAATTCTGTATACATTTTCCTCTTATCGTAATGTACAGCAACATAAAGTTTTTGACCCACAAATTTTATCCCACACTCCACGGAAAAAAATGAGAACTTTACCTTAAAGGTAATGACTAGGATTAGATTCAGTATATAGCTTCCGCTAACCGTCACTGATCGCAACGAAAGGGTTTTGAGCCTCCAACATTGAGCTCCACTCGGAAAAAGGGTAAGAACTGCTTCTAAATGTTAAGAACTAGGGCTATCAAATTCAGTATATAGCTTCTTCCAATCGTAATCTAAGTTAGCGTAAATTTGACGGCAATATTTCTCCCCCCCTCAAAAAAAATCTTCAGAAGTATGGGAAAAGAAGTTCGTTGACTTTAATCAAAGTAAGATTTTGTCCCCACCATTCTTTCTCTTCCCTGCTAAAAAGTCGACCCCCCACCTAACATAGGGGAAAATTTTCGACACAAATCGTTCTCTTATCGTAACTGAAAGCAACGTAAATGTTGAGCGGTATCAGAAAAAATGTGAAACAGGACAACCAAATTTATTAGTCATCTTAATATAACACAGGTTATTTTCCAGAGATGATTAACATCATACGAGTAGTGTAATTCTCTGATAACCCTAAATAATGCAGACATGTGTATCATTAGTTACGAGAGCAACTTTTTATTCAATTAGTGTTTCAGTTTCGAAGCCAACTAACAATGATATTGTTACATAATAGTATTGCTTCCTATAAATTGAAGAGATTTTTTCAACTATCAAGGAAATATTGCTCTGAATTAAGGTCGATCAATTACAGCGGAAAAATTGTCTTGAGCCGGGTGGGATTGGAACCCCTGATAACATGTCAGATGTTCTGACCACTGAGCTACCGGCCGTCGATCCAGATCTCCTCTAATTGATGCTGTGAACTTTGTATCAGCAATACTCATTCTCTGTATCTCACGAAAAGTATTGTCCCAGCTTCTCTCAGCATCAAGAAACATGACAAGTATGTCATGAAGATGGCAAGTAATTCTGAGTATATTGAACGGCTTTTTCGTTCTGATAGTCCCTAAAGAGTAAGATCCCATCTGCAAGTAGCAGTTTTCCCATGAATCCCTTCGAAGGATTTCATCTGCTTTTATCATCTGTCCCAAGATCTATTGTAAAAAAGGATTTGTTCTTAGAGGAAATATTGTTCCTAACATAAGTTCATAAAGTTTATAACATCAATTAGAGGGAATCTTGATCGCGGCCTGTAGCTCATGCTGTCAGAGCACCTCTCAAGTTACAGAAGGTCTAGGGTTCATATCTCACCAGGCTCAGGGCAAATTCTCTTCATCTTTAAAATTGGTCGCTGTTAAATTCAGAATGATATCTTCCTTGATTTTTTGCTTCCTTTTTTTTCATAAACTTTCTTATGACGATGCCTAAAAGAAAAAAATAACTTTAATTTTTGAAAAATAAAATCGTTTTGATGAAAGCATATATGTACATTTTCGTTTTTTTTTCAAAGTAGAATAGTTTTTCCTTAAGAACTCGAGTAATCTGCTCCTTACAATATTATAAGGAAACATTATGGCGAATTAATACATTAATGACGATAAGATTACACAAAAGATGAATAATATATTTTGAATAGCTTAAAGAGGAAATGCCTCTACAACCTTACGAGGCAATGGAAATGGAGTATTTGCCTCTTAGAGGATTAATTCGGATGGGTTATTTTTATTTTTCGAAATCATCACTTTACGTACATAATGTCTTAATGAACAACAAACGTTCATTCATACGATCCATTTATTTTGTGGAGAAAACGTTTGGGAGTAAAATCTTTTGTTTTTTTAAGCAGAAGTTTTACAGTTTAAGATTTTTCCAGAACTTGTTTGGTTTTAAATTGGAAGAAAAGTTTTGTTTATTGAAGCGTAGCTGGGTAATAAGAAACAAATTGTAATATCCATTTTTGCTACGAATATGGAATCCTAATTACAATTATGCAAATATTAAAATATTTAAATTTTTATAATAAAATAAAAATTATACAAAGTATAGATTGCTTTATTTTAGTTTAAGAAAGCTTTGAAGTAGTGAACAATATTATCTAAATTTTTTTTGTAGGCTGGAATGTCACAATCTGGTTTTGTAGATGGAAAAGAATCTAAACGTTTTTACGAACAATGCGTGCAATTATTACGAGGTATCAGGTGAAATATTCAATAGCAAAAGATTATTTTCCTACATTAGGCTTATAAATATACTTTTACTTGATTATGCTATTTTAGTTTCAGTACTGCTGTTTATTCAATGTTAAACGTAGGTTGAAGAGGTGAGTTCACTAGACAGTTGTTAGATGATGTCACCCTGCTTTTCAGGGATCCAATAGGCAGATGTTCATAAAAGATAGAATCCTGTCTTGAAGAAAACCGCAGGACGGTTACTAGAGGCAAAAGGAATCCTCATTTACATTGATCTTGGGACAGATGATAAAAGCAGATGAAATCCTTCGAAGGGATCCATTAGAAAACTGCTAGTGGCAAATGGGATCTTACTTTTTAGGGACTATCTGGACAGATATTAAAGATAGATGAAATCTTAACGGAAGAAATCACTGGAAAACCTCTAGAGAGGAATGGGATCCTGCGTTCCAGGAATCCTCTAGACTCTCGTTGAACATAGATATAATAACTTGCTTCAAGGGAACCATTGCACACTGAACTGCTACAGAAAGAGGAGGTCCTCTTTACTTGGAATTCTCTGCACAGATAATAAAGGCAGATGGACTTCTTCCTTCAGAACAACTAACAGGAAACTGCTGGTGGCAGATGGAGTTTTTTTTTACCTTAATCCTCCGTAGAGATGTTTAAATTTGAATGGAATCCTGATTTTGAGGATTAAACCGGATAGATGTTAGAACAGAGCAGATGTTCTGTTGAAGGCATCAGCACACATTTTGTCGTGGCACAGAATTTGATTATGATGGCGGATCATCGATTCATCGAACGGCAGCGCGAGGGTTAGCGGCATAAATCTCGACGTCGATGTTACAACTGGTAGAACTCAGGTTGTATGAATGGAGACGACCTCGGTTAACTTAGAAAAAAATGACATGAAGAGCAATATTTGAATGTTCACAATTTTCTGCTAAATATGTTTAAAGGACAGGTCAACATCCATCATAAGCGATGCTCCTACGCTGACCTTATGATGATTTTATGTGGTTCACTGAAGATAGCAAAAACATTCCCTTGGCATTTTCATTCCCTTTATCTCTTGTCCGACATGTGGCCTTCTTTTTAAATCATCTCAGTGTTCCATTAAAACGGCCATTTCTTTAATTCAAATCAGCCTCAATGCTTTGCTCACGAATAACTGCGGCCCGCTTGAAGTAGGACACAAAACGAAAACATCACCAATAAATTCCTCGAGACATTTATGACCCCATCAGCGACAATACTAGTGCTGATCATATATCTCGTTATAAGAAATGCTCCCGCTGAATGCCAAAGACAACATTAATTATTATGACCCTAGAGGCACTGTGACATCATTGGAAGAATGATTTCTCCGAGTGATGTGTAGTGGTCAGCAAAGCATAATGCGAGTGCCGTGTCACGTGGGAGATGTTCGATACGAATTTAAAAACCCTCGAGCAAAATTCTTTTGTTAATTCTGGAAAGAGAGTGGGGCGATTTATTCAGACGAATTGAAGGGTCCAAACGCGTGTATCTTATATAAAAGATGGTTGTTAGGGGCAATGTCTCACGTGGTTACCTCAAAAGAAGCAAAGAGCGGAAAAAGAAGAGGAGAAAAAAAGTATCATTTGTGCTTCCGGTGATGCGGAAGAAGAGCACGTGACCAGTGAAAAATTACTGCAAATCAAGAACCATTTCGCTAAATTAAGCGTCGGGCAAAAAACGTTATGCAAATGTTTCGCTTGCTCGGCGGAGCAATCCTCAGAACTCGGAATGTGCAGAGGAAAATAAAAAAAAATGAAGCGGAAGGAGAAGGGTGTAAAAGAAGAAAGAAATAAAGAAACAAAGATGGAAAGGGGAAATATGAAAATAGGGCGTGCGCGTGATTTTATGAGTGGACAATAAATCGAGACCCATTAATTGAGAAACAAACTGTCCTGAGATTTACGCTGGAGACAGTTTTCGGTTGGATTACGATTTTAATGGAAGAGATTCAGGCGACAAAAATAGGGAGAGGGCATTCATCTGTTTATCCATTTATTTATTCTTTTTTGTGCCCGCGGGTGATGCGCAGTTACGAGACATTGCACTGAAGAAGTCAGTAATAAAATGGAAGCGAAAAAAAATGGAAAACATATCTGGTGCTTTATTACAAAAATGTCGGGTGATTAATATCAATCGAAGAACAGAAGTCAAAGGAAAGGATTTCAGAGCGTTGCCATCGTATCGAAGAAACGACGAAAGTTAAGAAAAATATTCAGACTACATCAACTGGGAAAAACAAACAATAACAATAGTTTGCTGATAATAATTTTGTACATACGATGTTGTGTAGATGAAATGGAGATCAGAGGAATGAAAATCTGATGGATGTAAAAAGAATTTTAAATTTCAAAGACCGTATAAAATTGAAGAGACGTCATAGAAGATCAGCATCGCTCACTGGGTTGGGTTGGGTTGTTTTACCCCTGAGCGGCACTTTTTTGCACACCATGGGCTAAATGGCCAAGTCACATGGACCCCGAAGGCTCAGAGAAGGTTGGGGGAGGGGACCCACTGGAACAGCTGTTGGGAGACAGATGGTAGCCTCCCGTCAAGGCCATCCAGCGTGTTCTTTAACGTGCACAGTGTATGGCTCTCCCACACACGGGGCCACGGCTTAACGTCCCATCCGACGGACGGCTGCCTTTCCAGCCCATCGGTGTCCCCTACTGACCGTGGGCAGGGCGGGGATTTATCGCTCACTGACGATCTATGTTATAACTACAGTTTTATTCTTAACCCTTTCAGTCCAAGGGGCAAAACGATCGTCATGCTTTAATTCTCTCTTAAAACCGATGTCTGTTCCCACTCAGCAGTGATGAATTTCGTTCCCACACTATTGCTTTCAAGTGATATGTAGCAATTGTAGGGGATGGCTTTTTTTTGTTCTAATACTACTTTAAATTAAAAAATAAATTCACCTTCAAGCAGCTGCTTGCCACAGAGGTCTGACAAGGAGCCTATCAGTTTACACGCCATAATAGAACCTCAATAGAAAAACAACCATGCCTCACCCGGGGCTCGAACAATAGCCAAGCGCGCTAACCACACAGCCACGGGACGACTATACCACTTTAACGAGAAAAAAAATAAAGGAACGAAACAAGATATACGTGTAGAACATTTTATAGGCCATTATGTTTTCGTTGTGTAAAAGAGATTTTAAGTTGATAAAATGATCATAATAAAAAAAAAAAATTGTGGTTCTTAGTTTAAATTAAAAAAAACCTGCAAGAAATTTAAACTTCCTAATTTAAAGCTTTTTCATCTGAAAAAAAAAGTAACTTGTTGAAACACCCGATTGTAAACAGTGACTTATAATGATATTTAATAATATAACATTTAATATAATTATTCTTTTATTTTTCCAGTCTCCGTGTACTTTCTCGTTGTTCAATGCAGCATCCTGGATTACTAAGTGAATCCTGGGATACCTTATGGAACTGTGTTGCTATTCACAAGCTGCCTCCACAATCTCTTCAGAAGGTTACAAGTGTTCTAATGATCCAGTGTACATTATTGCCACCATTTTGACATTTTCATAATCAGCAAGCATTATCGTTGTGAGTATTGTAGATTTTTTTCTCATACAAAAGGCCAATCAAAAGGAAACAAAATAAGGGGAAATGAACGATAATAATCATCACTATATAGTGGACGAGTTTCTTTTGCAGTCAGAGCGGATGAAACCCAAATTTACCATCATTTGACATTCCATCCAAGACTTCATTCTTGACACGTCAATGATTCGTTCTTATGTCTTCATATTTTATATTCTGTTTATTAATCGGTAGAACTTATTAAGTAACATTCCCTTTTCAGTCACTTATTGCAAGGAATTCTCGAGATATGATCATTTTTTAAAAGTTACTCAGATTTTGGAAACCATTGTAACTCTAAGCATGATAAATTTAATAACTCTAAGCATGATAAATTTAATAACTCTAAGCATAATAAAGTTAATAACTCTAAGCACAGTAACATTTTAATTAAAAAATAATTAAACAAATTTACGTTTTGTATGAGAAAAAAATCTGGGGTTGTAAAGAAAATTGCATAAATCAGCGTCAAGCACATACATTAGACAGATAAAAAAAATCAAACCCTAAATACCAGTTATTTCAAAAACTCCATAGCATATCGCATGTTTCAGCACTTACAACATCCACAAGGATAGTATGCCCTCCTATCAGGAGGATTACTATCTACAGTTAGGTTTCATGACAAGGGTCTTTACTTGCAATGTTCTGTTGTCTGTCTTCTATTCACCCTCTTACAGAAAGAATCGTGTTTGAATTGGTGTCAAAGATATCTGAACTGAAACCAGGAACAATGAGACAACTTCAGAAGGCAAAGCTTCAGAAATCAGTCGCGATTCATCTTTAAACAGGTTTTCGATGAACATCCTCTTGAATAAACGGGGAATTGGATTTCAACTCACTAGCACCAGAGAAAGGGAATAATTATGAAGGTGGTCATCGTCACTGCTGCTCTGATCTCCATGTGTTCTCAGAAGGAACTCTCGTATATATACCAGATATCAAGACAAGATCTTTATGGCCAGCAGTTTGCAACAGCAATTAGTCTACATTTCCTTTTAATTATTTCCCTTTATCTTTGCTTTTTCGACATTTTAAGAGCATTAAACAATGGAATTATGACCTAAAATGATGTACTTATGTAAAAAGCTCAATCACATTTAGTATAATCAATCTCTCAGCGTTATTTTATTAGCAGCAGGCTCCATCTCTTTCCTTTTGTAAGGCAAACTTTGACCAAAATTAAATATAGACAGAAATTGAAATGTCGGGTTCCGTGCGGCATACGAGGGGAAAGTGTTAATCGACGATAATAATCATCCCTATACAGTGGACGAATTTCTTTAGCTAGAGACTCTAAATCAGTGATTCCCAACCTTTTCTGGACCTTTAGAAGAGAACAAAAATTTCAACGCCCTCCTAGTTCATAATAGTTAATTTTATATGAAATATTGTTGCATATTATCTGTACCTAATTTATCTGTTTATTTATCTATTAAAAATCATAAAGCAGAAATTAAGGAAGAAAATAGAAATCATAAAGCAGAAATTACCAGAGGGTACGTGAAGCATAAAAGGTTAAGAACCACTGATATATATGTTTTATTTTATTCCCATTGCTAAAATATAACTATAGTTTTATCTATCTATACAAGGGGTACGCCAGTTACATACACATTTCCACGGGTACGTGAAGCATAAAAGGTTGAGAACCATTGATATATAAGTTTTATTTTATTGCCATTGTTATACTATAACTATAGTTTTATCTATATATATACAAGGGGTACGCCAGTTACATACACCTTTCCAGGGGGTACGTGAAGCATAAAAGTTTCAGAACCACTGATATATACGTTTTATTTTATTCCCATTGTTATACTATAACTATAGTTTTATCTATCTATACAAATAGTACGCCAGTTACATACACATTTCCAGGGGGAAATTTTCCAGGCGTGAAACATAAAAGTTTGAGAACCACTGATATATATGTTTTATTTTGTTCCCATTGTTAGAGTATAGCTATAGTTTTATTTATCTATAGAAGGGGTACGCTAATTACATACATATTTCTAGGGGGTACGTGAATCATAAAAGGTTGAGAAAAACTGATATATATGTTTCATTTTATTCCCATTGTTATACTATAACTATAGTTTTATCTATCTATGCAACGGGTATGCCACTTACATGCACATTTCCAGGGGGTATGTGAAGCATAAAAATTTGAGAACCACTGATATAGATGTTTTATTTTATTCCCATTGTTATACTATAACTATAATTTTATCTATCTACACAAGGGGTACGCCAGTTATATACACATTTCCAGAGGGTACGTGAAGCATAAAAGTTTGAGAACCACTGATATATATATATGTTTTATTTTATTCCCCTTGTTATACTATAACTATAGTTTTATCTATCTATACAAGGGTTACGCCAGTTATATACACATTTCCAGGGGGTACGTGAAGCATAAAAGGTTGAGAACCACTGATATATATGTTTTATTTTATTCCCATTGTTATACTATGACTATAATTTTATCTATCTATACAAGGGGTACGCCAGTTACATACACATTTCCAATGGGTATGTGAAGCATAAAAGGTTGAGAACCACTGATATAGATGTTTTATTTTATTCCCATTGTTATACAATAACTATAATTTATCTATCTAGACAAGAGGTACGCCAGTTATATACACATTTCCAGGGGGTACGTGAAGCATAAAAGGTTGAGAACCACTGCTCTAATTGACTAGGTCACAAGAACTATGAGGGTTCAGAGAAGGTTGGGGGAAAAGGTCCCACCATGCAGCTGTTAGGAGACAGATGGTAGCCTCACGTCAAGGCCAACCAGCGTGATCTTTAACGTGCACAGGATATGGCTCACCCGCACACGCATCCACGGCATAACATCCGATCCGACGGACGGTGGTGGCCTTTCCAATCCCATCGGCGTCCCCAAGTGGCCGAGGGTAGAGCACACTCCCAAATGGAAAGTCGAACCTTGTTGCTATAGAGTAAGGGGACGAATTATAAGGATTTGAAGGAAATGAAATTCTTATTTTAATAAAAGTAATGTATCTAGAAATGTTTTAATCTTGAATCTTTCACTTCTCTATCTGAGTAATGTGATTGGACGAGACAGTTTCCCCGGGCATATGGCATAGAGGGAGAAAACTCCGGGATTAAAGACTTGGAAGAGAAAATTTGTGCCTCCCCCCAATGCAGAATATTCTAGCCCTGACATTTTATCCCACGTTATGAACTCGTACCTCTATATTATCATCTTCACTGAGAAAGTTTTCTGCATGTTCCCCTGCCTATTGCTGAGTCTCCCCTTCACCGAAATTCGAACTCGTGAATCTTAAGGGTCGATAATTTCATTAGTTAGATTTAAGTAACAAAAAAAATCATAACATTAACATGAGATCTTAAAAATTGCTGATAATCCATCTAGACTGAATAAGACACAACAGAAGTATTCAAACAAGCTGCTAACGCAACACTAAAACAATTGCCAATTATTAAAGAACGACCATACATTTTTTTTAACAATAATAGGATTGTTACAAACACATAAGTTTTGCCGCACTTTGGGTTTCGGAATAGAACTCCATTTTTCTTTATATTAATTATAGTTGTGTTTTTCAGCTAAGAGAGCAACTTTTTAGGCTTCACAATTGGTTAAATATAGGGCTGAAAAATGCTAGTAAAGTTTAAGAGATATTTAGGGAAAGAAGACGTCTGGGCAGTTGTTAGGGAAGCCTCCCATCAAGATCATTAAGAGACTTGATTGGTTTAGAAAAGATGCTGTCTGTTGGTTGGTGAAATCTGAGTCTCAACCAATTGACAGCATCCGTTCAAAGCCCATCATTTTCTCTTTTCTTGCAACAGGGTGAGAGTAAGGGGGTACCATTTTCTGGAGACTCATCGGAAACTATTCCAGGAGGACCTTTGGTAAGTATGTTTTATTTCATTTATTTATTTTTTTTTTCATTTTTACCGATCCCATGAAAATCAAAATTCCAAGGTGCTGCCCACTTTGGGAACATTCATTCCAGTGAATCACAGCAGCAATCCTGGCCGCCGACCACTAGTGTCCGAACTAATACATAAGTGTGTTGGAGCACCTTTGCCAAGAAGCGAAGGTGCAATCAAGGGAGTTGCTGTCACTGGGGGCGGATGAGAACAAGATCTAATATTTTTGTTGCTTTCTCAATTTTTTATTGTTTCGTTTTTTTAATTAGATCTTGCACAAGATGCTGCAAAATAATTCCATTAAATTCTCTCAATCGCTTCTGATTGACTCTTTAATGGAAGTTTGTGGCGTTCTTGATCCCTCTTTTTCCTTCCGCACTAACTGCCAAGGTGTGGGGGGGTTTTCTCAAGGTTAGAGTAAAACTCTCTGACATAGATGGTGCCTTGACGTGGCGTCAGAGCTTTCCACTAAACCATCTGGCAGACATTCTTCCTCATTTTTACATCACGGCATAGCTATTAAGTTTTTCCCACGTTTAATTTATTCCTGTCGACAATTCAACAGGTTTTTAGTAACTATTATTCTTGACTTTATCTTTCCATTGTGATTGCCCAAAAGGCTAAAATTTGAAAGTTAAAATTCTATGTTTATTAACCTATCCTCTTGTCTTTTGGTCTGCTCTAGATGTTAAAAAAGGGACCAGTGGTCTTGGAAGGACTGTCGTTCGTCGGATGGAATGTTAAATCTGTTTGTGGGCACGCGAGCCATGGATCTTCATAAACCAATCCCTGAATTCTTTCAACATTCCCGCTCATTGATGCCATGATGAGTTTGTTACATGCAAGTATTATTTAGTCATTTTCATCTTGCACTTCATTTCTTTGATAAAATGGATATCCCCTTTCCCCCCATACACTTTCTTCCTCATTAGTTTTCTTTTTTTCCTGTGAAAAGTGCGAATGTCTATTCCACTGAGTCGTCATCTGTTCCTAACAACAACAAGAACATCAAAAGCTTATTTTTATCCTGCTACCTATTACACTGTGGGGAGTTTTGACCTCTGAGCTGCAGTTTTCGCACACAATGGGGCTTAATGCCAGGTCACAAGTATCCCAAGGTCTTAGGGAAGGATTGGGGAACAGTTATCCACTTGACAGCTGTTAGGAGACAGATGGAAGCTCACATGAAAGCCATCCAGCGTGCTCTTTAAAGTGCACAGGATGTGGGTATCCGAAAAATGTTCTGCGTAAGGAGCTAGAGCGTGTAGCGTTGGAAAACTGCCAAGCGTGACGTGAACATGCATTGTCGAAGTGTTAGAGCTCACCCGTCTGCGCCGTCCACTAGTCCGGAAGGAATTACTGCTCTTATTAATATTGGGCATCGTTAAAAATCAATATTTAGATTGATTTGATTTAAATCTTAGTGTTATCCTCACTCTCATTTTCTCTAAGTTGTGCTGGAACTTCAACTTTATCTTCAAAAGAACCACTAAGTATTAACGAGGAGGAGATTGCCCGGGAGGAGAGAGCGTAATAGAGATATTTCTTATAATTTAAATCTAAGTATATTTAAATGATTAAAAATTTTAAATATGGTTTAATAACTTAAGTCACAGCATGATTGAGAGTGAATTAGATGTTAAATAGGAATAGGGGAAGGATCACCAAGTTTTAGAGTCACCCAAGGCCCAATGTCCTCAATCCAAAATATTTGGCTTGAATAAATCAATCCATAGTACATAAATCTACAGATTACTTGTATAAAAAGAATTCACTAAATACTTAGAAGGAAAATTTTATTTTTGCCGATAGTGCAGGACTCGAAATCACGACTCTGTAGATTAGGGATTCTCAACGTGGAGTACGCAGTAAAATTTTTTGAGGTACCTGGTGAGAGCTCAAAAGTCCATTACCCAGTAAAATGTTTATAATTTTATAAACATTTTACTGGGTAATGGAAAAGGTTGCGAATCACTGATTTAACTAATCAGTGTTAATCAGTGATTAGTTAAATCAGTGATTCGCAACCTTTTCTGGACCATCGCCCCCTTTAGAAGAGAACAAAAATTTCAACGCCCCTCTAGTCCATAATAGTTAATTTTATATGAAATATTAAAATATTGTTGCATATTATCTGTACCTAATTTATCTGTTTATTTATCTATTAAAAATCATAAAGTAGAAATTAATAAAACGACAACCAAATGTACATAAAATTGTTTATTAAATTTTTAAAAATAAACACAGAATCAATAAGAAATAAAAATAATGAGATAAACACAAAATTAATAATAAATAAAAAACATTAATGAGATGGTTGAGGCTGGTGGAGTGTTAACAATTTGTTAATGTCGGGTTCCAATTTCGTTAACATCAATCGCAGATCGCCAAGTTCAGTGATGTGTAGCCTGTTCCTCTTCTTTGACAGTAAATTAGCTACTGCACTGAATCCACGCTCAGCCATATAGGACGAAGGAAATGCGATTAAAAACTTATGTACTATTGCCCACAATCCAGGGTAAAGAATTGGTATTGATTTTTGAAGCCAGAACTCTTGGTATCCATGTTTGAATTTTACTTTGAGTGCTTCGTTAGTCGTGAGTTCTAAGAGTTCCTCTTTCCAAATTTGATGATTCCAAATTTGATGATTCTTCAGTATCTGTGTTTGCGAAAGGATCTAAAACCCAACTCGGTATATTCATGTTTAAAATATCTTGGAAACGCTCCGTAAAATCAACATGAAGAACTTCCAAGTGTTGGCAGTAAGTAAGTAAATTTTCCGGTTTTGCAGAGACTGCTGATAATGTGGGAAAGTGGTTGTATTCACCTCTACCTAGATTTCGTTTGAATAGAAGTTTTCCCACAAAAGCAGCTATGACTTTTTTGTTTTAATTAAATTCAACTCATCACCTTGCAATTGTAAATTAACTTGATTAAATATTTTAAACAGGTCTGTCAAATAAGCGATGTCATTTTTTGACGTAATCAGGTTTTCGCGCAATTTTTCGTCTCTGTCTTCAAGAAAGTCCAGTACTGAGTCAAATAGATTGAAAAAACGATTCAGACAAACAACTTTAGAGAGCCAACGTACTTCTGCGTACAGCAGCAAGAGATTGTAATCTTCATCATTATTTTTTTTTTTTACATATAGGACAGAGAAGAATCCTAGAAGCTACTCCTAGCTTTTACAGGCCTTCTCATAGAAGGACATGCCCTACTACGACCGAAGTCACTGCTGACCACTGCCTTAGTTAGAGCTAATACAACACATTTGACTTTTCATTACAAAGCTTGTCAAATAATCGATCATTCAATGAATTGCTTCTAATCTTATTGATTGCTTTAATAACGTAATGGAGCGACGTATGCAGACGTTCATTCAAATTTTTTGCAACCAAATGCTGACGATGAATAATACAATGTACAGCGAGTACATTTGATACTGCTTGTTTCAAATGCGCTATGAAACCCTTATGACGCCCTGTCAATGCTGGAGCACCTTCAGTAGCAGCAGACAAAATATTGCAAATAGGAATTTCTTTCTCTTGAAAAAACTTTTGCATGGTATTAAATATAGATTCTCCCTTTGTATCACATTCCAAATTTTTAGCAAATAATAACTCTTCATGAATTTTTTCTTCTTTTATAAATCGTACGTATGATAAGAGTAGAGCTTCGTTATTTGGTAGAGTTGATTCATCGAGTTAAATGGAAAATTTGCAAGTCTTTAAGTAATCACATAATGATATTTCAACGTCTTTTGCCATTTCATCTATTATTCTTTGCACTAAATTATTACTGAGAGGAATTTTTTTGATGATATCTGACGGTGTTTTATGATGAAGAACAGTTTTTAATATCTCTTTGACTGTCGGCAAAATTAATTCCTCGCCAATTGTGTGGGGTTTTCCTGCTTTTGCGATTGACAATGAAACGTTATATGAGGCTCGTAGTCCATCATCATCTTGTTTAGAAGACGACGCAAAAGGTTTGACATAGTTGGCTGTTTTAAATATTGCTTTTCCAGTTCTTGAAAATAGGACAAATCTTTGTTCTTCTTATCAGCATGCATTTTATTTAAATGCTCTTGTAGCCTAGAAGGTTTCATAGCTTCATTTTTAAAAAACTTTTCGGCAAATTAAACACATAGGTAATGATTGGTTTGTAGGAGAGTACGTAAATCCATATTTCAAATACTCAATACTGTACTGCCGGCATTTCTTTTTAGATGTAGATTCAGACATTTTCAAATACAAATTAACTTCTCAACAGATTTATAGATAGTTATAAAAATAATGTTTATAATGACTTCTAACATTTATCACTCACGACTATTTATCACGGCGAAGCACATAAAAATAATAAAACATTCCTAGAGCTATCGCTTTTATAGATTTGATTTTGTGCACGCATTAACTTGTATGTTTGCGATGCCGGCGCACTTGCTCCGTAAACAAGTCATTTCAAGCTCCCATATTCTTATCGAAACATGTTAAATTGCATGAACTGCGTGTTTACCTACCAACTTGCAAGGACTTGTCACCGTCAATCTATTCTAAACTAAAACGAATTAGGTATAGGTATACCTAATGCTAATTTAAAAATGCTTATTAACGCGATAACAATAAGATAATTTACATAGCTAGATAAAATATTTATTCATGAAAACAGGTATTTTCAAAGTATTTCATTATATTAAAAATAAGTATAAAAATATTAAATATAATAAATTTATTATTATTATTATATTATTATTGCATCAAGGTTGATTTGCCTATCAGGACGGACACATATGTCCAACATAATAAGCCTGATATAGTAGTGAATGCTAAGGTATTGAATGAGATTACAATTATTGAAGTAGGAATAACATCTCAGGATAACCTGCAGACAGTAGAGGTTGAAAAGAAGAGGAAGTACGATCTGCTGGCTAATAAGTTGAGCCTAATTCACAAGTGTAATGTTAATATTATACCTTATGTTCTGACGTGGGATGGTATTGTAACTACGTACCATAAAGCATACTAAAAGCGACTTGGAGTGGGAAAACATATTGAAGCTTATATCCAATCTGTGATCTTGAAGAGAACTTTTGAGAGCATCTCAGTCGACTTTAGACGTACCAGTACGATAGTAGGCGGTAGCAGGGAACTTATTATCCAAGCTGCAGTTGAACAGCTGTACATGACGGATGAGGTAGTGGATGACCTGAATCACCAGGGAGACACCACAGAATAGAAGAGATAAAAAGGTTGTCACAGAAAATTCCATTAAATTTATTTATTTATTTATTTGACCGCCCCTCTTGACTGCCTCAACGCCCCTCATTTGCCTCTGGATCCGCTACCGCCCCCATGGAAGGCTCCAGCGCCCACTGGGGGGCGGTATCGCCCCTGTTGGGAATCTATGCTCTAAATGATCCGCAGACCCTATTCCAATAAGTGTGTGCGATGATCTAAGGAGAAGGAAACTCCTGTTTTTAGAAGTTTCGATGAGCGGCATTTGCCCGTAAGCAAGAATGGGAAATTGTTGCTTAATTTTTGTTCATTATTAGGTTATAACACATCTCTCATTATTACAAATTCATCAAGGCCAATTATTAGAGTTTTGAGTTTGTCACGTTTTTGCATTTAGTCCTTACTTTGGAGTTGTTACTGTAGCTTATCAGATTGGCGATAAGTTAAATGCCACTGCTTCCCAGTGTCCCATATCTTTGATGTTTCACAAAAAATAGTGCAAATAGTCTCACTGATTCGAATCCTATGGTTATTATTACTATTATAATAATAAATACTGCCTCAAGCAGCTGCTAGCCACAGAGGTATGATAGAAACCTGTTTGTTTAACGGCATAGTAAAAGGTCTTTGAGGAAGGCAAAACCTCAGCAGAAAGGCAACACAAACATCCACATTCACTCGGGGCTCGAACCCAGGTCGATTTGATCTGTAGCGAAGCGCGCTAACCGCTGGTCCATTGAACGGTTTTTGTTTATTATTAGGATTTTTTTCTCTGCACGGAGCGGAACAAAAGGTGGGTGATCCGCAGAACGAAAAAGGTTGTGAGATCCTGCTCTGGTGCATGAAATATGGGACGTCATGTGATCACCACAGGGATATTTTAAATATAACATCGAACGAAGGTTAAAATCTCATTAAATTATCATAAATGTATTAACACTGACAAAAGAAGATATCTATTGCATAGGCTGACAGCTCACATTCTGAAAACTCCACAAAATAGAATTTGAACTGAAATGATCTGAGTTGACTCGCACTGGGATGACAAGAAACGTTTCACAAACTAAGGGAGAAGGAAGCATTGCACAAGCACGTGTGATTTATCCCATGTTTGGTATTGCACGGAATAAAAAACGTTTCGAAATGGATATTTATAGTTGGTTTTGAATTCTGTTGGCGATGCAATTCGGTACCAAAAAGCAAAACAATACATTAGTCGTTTGCTCGACGATGCGCACTCAAGATGCAAGCATCGAAAATCCCAATGCAACGAGACTCTTCGAAACCGGAATGCGAAATCAGTTTCTGTTTGGAACTGCTCATGCAAATACAAGAGCACGTGACGTTATGGGTGTTACGGAATAAAGCGCGAACATTGCCCGTCATGTATCATTGTTGACAAGTGTTCGGACAATGGCTGCCATCTTGACCCCATTTGTCAACTGAGATGTATCGGAGTCGTGACAGATGCGTGCAGAAACTCCATTCGTACGAACTCTCCAAACGGAATTTTACTTTCAAAATGTTCATTTTGTTTTGGCCTTTTGCGTGTCTCTGCAGATCCATTCTCTTCTCTTCTTCTTTAAGCAAGCATTTTTAAATGGATTATTGGGGAAGAGCTATATTTAAATAAATCCATTTATAGTTTTTGGTGAGAAAGTGAATGCGTAGGATAAAAAATAATAAATACCCCCTCAAGCAGCTGCTTGCCACAGTGGTCTGACAGGAGCCTGTCAGTTTATATGCCACAGTAGAAGGTCTGTGAGGATGGCAGGACCTCAGCAGAAAAACAACACAAACAGCGCAGGATACACAAAGGGAATTGATAATAAGGCTCTAAGAGATTTTAGGACACAATCTATATCGAAGTGAGAAATCAGAGACCTTATCTCATTGATGTCTATAAAATCAACCTACGGCTTTTGATAAGTTTCCTGAATATTATTGAAGCAATGAAAAAGGATTCTTAAATGTTTCGATTTTTAAAATTAGAGACCTTCGACATAGGAGGGTCCTCTTCGACATCTGAGATTAGTGGCAATTACCGCACAGGTGCTTGAGGAGATAGCCTATGACTTCGACAAGGGTCAAAACTCGCTTTTTAAAACATATTATTTAGTAAATATTTCACAATATGTTGTTTAATTTACTACTCATGCACGTACATCGTAGCCTTTAGGTTAATTTTTTTAGACATAGACATAGACATTTATTTCCATTGAATATACAAGTTATACATTTTATATAAAGAATTTTGCATGACATATTTTCTAAATTATGTATTCAACTTTAGTAACATTGAAAATATCCACAAGAGTTCAAATAACTCTCATGTGGGTTTACACAATTTGGTAAAACATTTTGAAAAAGGCAACAAATTTAATACAAAAATCTATAGATGTGATATAATTTTCCATTCTATTTTCAAAATAATGAAAGACTGAAATTCAAAAGCACAAAACGTGTACCTTCCAAAATAATGATTATTAACATTTGTTAAAGAAATTTTTCAGTATCATTATATTCAAAAATACAGAGTTTCAAATTCTTTTTAAAAGAGTGAAAGTTTGTTTCATCTTTAAGATTTCCAGGTAAATTATTAAATATTTTTGCTGCTAAATATATATAATGTTTTTGTACAATATTTTTTTTAGGAAGAGGTAAAATAATATTTACATGTTTAGTTATTCTTGTATTATAATTTATCTGTCTAATATCACTTTCAATACAATGCTTTCTAATATATATAATGATATTGTATATGTATAATTTTCTTAAAGGTAATATATGCAATTCACTATAAAAGTGTCTAACACTATCATACCTTCTTTTCCTTAAAATGCATCTGATTATTCTATTTTGAGTTTTAATTAATGGTTTAATATTGCTGTGATATACTCCACCCCAAGAAATTAATCCATATGTTAAATGAGATGTAACCCATGTATTATAAATTAGTTTTAAAAGTGTAATATTTAGAAAATTTCTGATATAAAATAATTGTGGTATTATTGTATTAAGCTTTTTTTTAGTAAAGAATCAATGTGTTTATTCCAATTTAGTTTACTATCAATATATACTCCAAAGAATTTATAGTATTCAACACTTTCTAGTGGCTTGCATGAACAATGCATTTACCAATGCATTTAAGTGTATGACAAAATAATTTCGCTTTCAAATTATCTCTTTGATTTTTTTCTCAATCGAAAACATACATATTTCGTTTTTTCTACATTCAGAAACAACTTGTTTTTCATAAACCAATTTCTGATATTCCATAAATCTTAATTTAATTTTTCAATCAAAATATTTTCAGTAGTTGCTGTATATATCACAGCAGTATCATCAGCAGATGCTATTAATTCTCCTTTCATTTCCAGGTTACAAAGATCATTTATGAAAATATTAAATAATATCAGACCTAATACAGACTCTTGCGAACCACCATATTTAATATCCTTTTCATTACTGAAATAATTCCCTATTTTAACATTTCAAGTTCTTTTCCTTTTTAAATGTCTTAAATCATGATAAAATTGTCCCTCGAACTCCTGCTTTCTCAAGTTTATATAATAATATGTTATGTGAAACCGAGTGAAATGCTTTCTTTATATCCAAACATATTATTGCTAGTTTTAAAATTTTTATTTATTGCACTGTAGATTGATGACATTAATTTTAATACAGCATTCTCTGTTCCAGTGTCTTTTCTGTAACCAAACTGATTTTTCGGAAAAAAAAAAGATTCTGTTTAGAAAATTTAAAAGTCTAATCTTAATTAGCTTTTCAAATATTTTTGAAAACACCGATAATAAAGCTATTGGTCTGTAATTATTAATATCTAAACGTTTATCCCTTTGTAAACGGGTACTATAGTTGAATAATATATAGTACCTGTTTATATATAATATAATAAGAATTGTTTGAAATTATCCACAATGCAAAGATAAATTATAGAGATGGCATAAAATGGTTGAAATATTATTTTTTACTTTTTTAATTATCTCCACAGATATGCAATCTGCTCCCGTCGCCTTTCTTATTTTCAAAGAAGAGATTACTTCTTAATTTCATATTCTGTTAAGTAATCTGTAAAAATCGAATTCATTGAAACAGATATCCTTTTTATGTTCAGTGTATTCTGGAATTTCGGTTACGAAGTTTTCTGTTATTTCTGTAAAATAATTTTTCAACTTTTCAACTAATAGAATCGGATTTTCATTCGAAGAATACATAATATTATTTATTTTTATTTTTATTGGAATCATTTGTATATGCTGCTTCCATCCAGATCATTCATTTATTATATCCCAGTGTTTGCTTTATGTTGCCATATTTGTCTAATAAGCTTTTGGTGTAATAATTTGGTTTTGCTTCTCTGATTAATTTTAATAGTAAATTTCGATACTTTTTAAAATAATTATTTAAATCCGTATTAAAAGGTTGCATTTTCCGTAATTTGTGCAAATTATTTCGCTTTTAATATATTTTATAAGTCCATCCGTCATCCAAGGTTTCAATTTATTTTCTTTCCGTTTTAAATGTATAGTGTATTTTGATTTTTTCAGTTAATATTTGTAATTTTAATAAAATCATTTCGAAAGATTTATTGATATCTTTTTCCATTTCAACTTCTTTCCAGACCTTGTCCTTCAACAATTTCTTTATTTTTGTAATATTTGTTTTAGGTATTTCTTTTAAACTTTCTATAATTTTGTTCATTTCAAACTGAATGTTTAAACTTATGAAATAATGATCAGTAATGTGCAGCTTAATGACATAAGTATTTACATTATTTACAGCGATACTTCTTATAAATACATTATTAAGACATGTCTTTGATTCCTCCCTAGCAATTTCCTCATGGCATTGCTTAAAACCATTTGACAGAATTACTTTAAAATATTCATGTCTAATACTATCATTACCTTTTAAGTCAATTAATATCTCCTAATAATATAACATTATTATTTTTTTACAGTTTCTAATTTATTTTCTAATTCATTAATAAAATTTTGCTTGGTCTATGAATGTAATCTATAATATACCATTAAAATAAAAACTAAATGATTAAGTTTAAATTTAATTTCCAGCATATCAGCATTAACAAAATTTGAATTAATTTCACATATTGTAATATATTCTTTCAGAAAAATAATTAGTCCTCCAGATCTCATTTGATTTTGATGTTTATGATATATTTTATAACCAGGTATCGTATATAACTGCAATTCATCATCAGTTATCCAAATTTCTGTTACCACTGTTAGTTCAGGGTTAAAATCTACTAGATTTAAATAGAGGAAAAATGGTCAAAACTTTTTTTATATTGCCCATTATTAATTGTAATCCCCCATTCCAATAATTTAAATCTCTTTCATAAACATTCTTTATTTTATGTACTTTATGCCTATGATCAGAAACATCAGTATTGAGATCAAGATGCATCTCCTTATTTAAACTAAAAATTTTATTAATAATATTGTTACTTATTAAAGTCTACTGAAATATAATAATTTTTAGTATTAACCATCTGATGAAATTTAAACCATAAACATTTCTAATTCTAAATATTCTTGACTTTTTATTTTGGCGAATATAAAGTTTAGAATTTTTAACCTATACATATTTGTATTCTTTTTCTCTCTGTATTTTCTTCAGTTCATAAAATAACTACTTGATATTTTGCGTTAATGTTTAATTTACAAACACTCAGCTGTTTGGTAAGGAATGATGTATTTCTTTGGCATTTAAATTATTCTTTGCCTTCCAACAATTTATCCAATTTTCTTTAATTTTTCTAGAGTTAGTTGAACAGTAACGAGTTTAATCTTTAGTTTATTCTTAGTTGGCACTCTGCGTATAGCTTGTATATCAAAGTCTTTTGTTTCAACTTGTCTTTTCTGAGCAATAGAGGTTATTATCTCAGATACATTTTCATTGGGTGTTTCTGGTATTCCTACTACTTCTAGGTTTTTATTCCTACTATATTGTTCTAAATCATTTACTTTCCATTTAACTTCTTTGATTTCAATTTCCATCATTTTATTTTCAGCTGTAAGCTTTTCATTCTGATGTTGCATTTCCTTCAACTGTTCAGACATTTCACTCATAATTTTAAAATAGTCATCAAGTTTGTGTGAACAATATAAAGTACATTTTTTTACTCAACTAATTCTCCTAATAACTCATTTTTAGACTTCTCATTCACCTCTTTCATTTCTTTCCTAATAGTGTATTAAATCTGTTCCTAATCATTTCAGTGACATGCTTAATTACTTCAGCAGGCAACACTTTTTTCTCAGAGTTTAGTAATGTATCTACATGAGATTCACTAGCATCATACATTTCAGCATCATACTTTTTTTCCTTTTCCTACCACATCTGTTTTACTTTTATTGCATTTCCATTTAATCTTATTTTCAAGATTCATTTTTCTGAAGTTTATTTCTTTCATACCCACGCAATAAAAGTGGGATTGTAATCCGCATTTGCCTGTACATTGTAATGTTTCCGAAGCATCAAGAATTTCTTTTTTACATTGAATAGAAGTGTTAACCACCGTTGTAATATTGATAATCTGTATACTTTGTAATACCATGAATCAGAAGATAGCAGTTACTACTTCTCACAGCCTAAATGTGAAACAATAGATGATGGTAAACGTGCAGTAAGAGTCAACACTGCGTGAAGGATCAGATGATATTATATAACTTCTCTAGAGCTATTCACCGTATTCAAGGAGCTGCGCAGCAAAATAGCAGTCCTTGATCTTTTCATCAACTCCTAACCTTGGATTAAAGCTGAAATTACATCTTTTATTTCACATAGAAACACATAGCGTACTCATTATATTCTCCAATAAATCATGCAAAGATTAAACAAATTTGGAAGAATACACAATTCACAAAAGGAAATTAATAAAAACTGAAGACCATTCAAAATAACATACCTACATGCTATTAGCACTGTTGCCACCAAATATTTTATTAATATTGGTTAATACCAAATATAATTTGATTTATTTTAATACATTACAAAGAAATGTTTTTGCTTATAATTCAAATATTTATTTTTGCAGTATGGGCAAGTTTATATAGTACATATAAATTTTCTAATGGTGCATTTCTGCAATTCATTTAACCTGCTTCATATATTTTTCCCATTCGTAAGTTAAAAATAAATTGTGGATTTCCACGCTCCTCATCTGGGGATTCCTATACCTTAATCCGCCTCTGTCTATAATCAACATCAACCTGAAAAATGATGCTCTTCTCAATAGGTACCAGAACAGAACTATTTGCCTGACCTCACATGTCATTGCGAACTTCTTATTTGATGCTGCTGCTGCATCTATTTGCCTGACCTCACATTTCATTGCGAACTTCTTATTTGATGCTGCTGCTGCCATCTCGCACCGTTCATTTACATTACGAAGTCCTATTGCAGCAAATTAAATTTCGAGTCTCGAGATGTTCATGCAAAAAACCATAAATATATTTTATAACTCGACATTTTTTTTGCCAAAAATGTACTATATAATTGAATGTGGTTATTGAATATGATAGCAATCATTTCATTCATACAACCACTTTTTGCGAAGCTTAAGATTGTTTTTTACTTCAACCTGAGTGTAGAGTTATTACATAGAAATTAGTTATATGCAGACATTCAATTTCAGCTGTTTACGTGATATCTACGTAATACGTTATGACTCTCTAATCTACCACACATCTGTTGCTACACTCCTATTTTGCAAATTTTGTTATCTTTTATCTGCTTTTTTATCGAGTCGTGGTAATTTTTTAAGTTCGTTTATTTTATTAATTTTCCAATTTATTGTCACGAAATTTGAGTGAGAAGTATTATGAGATTTCTTCCAACATCTCATTATGTAAGAAGCCTTAGTGTAAATGCTTGACAAACTCGATTGTCGGCTTGCTAAATCAACATCCTGTCCACTTGAATTAATTCTCTTAAGGAAACATACACTTTGTGGAAATGAAAGTGCCCTAGAAGCAGCAGATGGATTCGTATGGAATTAGTCATGAGAGCTCAGAGTAGAAATAATGCAAATGATAAACACGCGGTATCCTCATCAGATGAAAGGACGAACTAGCAGCAGTAGATCAAAATATCCCAGGTGATGAGCTCTATTGCACGCAACAAAGGAAGACACATCAATGATGGAAGGAATGATAAAAGTGTCATACGCCAAGACGACATGCTTGCATGACACACTGCGAGCTGGAAAAGTGCGGCCAAAAACAATCGGTCACTGTGAGCCATAGCTGGTGCAAGAGATAAAAATAAAATAAAATAAATACTCCCTCAAGCAGCTGCTTGCCACAGAGGTCTGACAGGAGCCTGTCAGTTTATATGCCAAAGTAGAAGATCTGAGATGGATGGCAGGACCTCAGCAGAAAAACAGCACATACAACCATGCCTTATCCGGGGCTCGAACCCAGGTCCCTTAGATCAGTAGCCAAGCGCGCTAACCACTCGGCCATTCATGGACATTTCTTACAAAAGTCACAAACCGTAAGCCGGAGGGCATCACGAGATGATTGCATGATTTATATGAAGCCACAACCTAACAACCATTTGATGAACTGCATTGCCACCATGAAGAGACAAGTATCATTGCTTGCCATTCATTGTTACAATTGAATTCGATTGAGCGTCATTGTCGAGTACGAATGGTTGATTTGCAGGGAAACTTGGCTCAGGAATCATCAGGTGTTATCTTCAGAAGCTGTTTCTGGTTCTGTCTGGATTCGATATCCGACATACAGCATCTGTGTATGAATATGTGCAAATAAGTCAGATCTCTCTACCGTTCGCAAATGCTACACCAGAAGTAAGCTGAGTTTACTTGGTTTAGGAGGCAGCAGAAAGACATTGTGTCACCTCTGTTATGCGAATACCAGGCGATATGTCCAGGTCACACTTCGTCCTGTTCCACTATCATTCTTTCTGGTAGGTGTGTGTGGGGCGTTATGTCCTAAGAGGTAATGTCCAACTGCATTATTCTTAATTTCCAGAGAATGTCTACAACATATCTACACTGTTCCATTGATAGCCAGGTTTTACGATATGTCGTAAATGGAACATGCTTCAGAAATCAATGTTGTCTGCAAGTCCATTCTCATGCGTCATGCATGAGACTGGCTGGCCCAAAGGGGATATGGTCCCCTTTGGGCTACATTCAGGTGTTCTGATAGTTCAGGTGTCTGAAAAATCCTAGGTAGGACAACAAATATTTCTATGATTGTAACGTGCATCGTGTTTCACCAACCATGCCAATTATGTAATATATTAATGGTACAGGTTTTGCATTGTTTATATTCGAACAAATTATTTTATTTTTCTGTAAATGTCATCCTTTCACGCAGTGGCAGGATTCACATATTTAACAACTGATTCTCTCTCACCTTACCGCCCATCCATAGGGATAGATTAAAACCAAAAATATTTTATTGAAATTGAGATTTGGGCAATAATCATCTGTGCAAAAGAGCGAGCAGCAACTCCGATCCCGGAAAGTGCAGTCTTTCCAAGTCCATCGGTGTCCCCTACTGACTGAGAGCAAAACGAGAAATTTTACAGAGATAAATTTCAATGCTGGCTAAGCTGGGATGCGAATCTGGGAACTGCAGATTAGAGAGCCTGGTGCACTACAGACTGAGCCACCCTCGAACCTTTGATTTCAAGTTGGATATCACTATCGGCACATATTTGAAATTACACAGGTGTCCAAAAGCTAAGGATAATTCCCAAACTGTTAAATAACTCACAAATGATTGAAAATATTAACACATTTTGTGTGTCAGTGAAAAAATCGCATGAAATTACGCCTCCCAAAAATCACCTGACCACAAAAATTTTCATGCCTGAATCAAAAGCAAATACGTGGTGCCACTAAAAGATGATTTTGTTTGATTGATAAAAGTTTGATTTTGCGCCAGTCATTTCCTGTTGGGCAAGCACTGTGTTAATGTTGTAAGATCGATTTGTAGCTACAATATGACATTGAGAAATTATGTGGATGTTTTTAAAGTTGGTACAACAATCGGTATGTTAGATTCTGGCCGATCCCAGCTTGATGTTGCTGGGACTGCAATTGTCCCCAACCAATGGTTTCAAGACTTCGGGAACGGTTCTTACAGAGAGGAGACGTTAGTTGTTGATGAGTGCAAGGCCGCCCAAGAGTAACAACAGCTCAGAATGACAGTTATCGTGTGTTAACAGGCCGACGCCATTGGACAGTGTCAACGAGGCCAATCTCTCTGGAGCTTCCTGTAGCCATTGTAAAGCAAGGCTCGCGGCAGACGGCTTACTGAAGGTTCACCGGAGACTGCTCTATATCAGTTGATCGACGGTTAGCATTCCCCTTAATACATCCTACAAGAAAATCCGACTAACATGATGCAGATAACATCGTGACTGGACTCCAGACCAATAGGTGCATATGCTCTTAATTGACGAATCGCAATTCAGTGTTCAGACTGATTTTCGATACGTTTCGATCAAGAGAAATCAAAGGACACGTTAAGAATCCTTTAACATCAAGAAACGACACCACTGTTATGGAGGTGGTATGATAGTCTGCTGTGACATTACATTGAACAATGTATGTTTATTAGGTCAAATAGACATACATTGTTCAATGTCTTTATCAGAGGCACTCTGACTTGTTAGAGATATAAGGACTACATCCTTCAGCCTCTATGTGAGACATTTCGGGGGCGTTGTTGGACCATAATATATTTCGATGGATGATAATGTCTGCCCTCAGAAGGTTCAGGCAGTGTATGAACTCTTCAAAAGAGAGGATATTCAGCAGATGAAGTGGCCAGCCTATTCTTCGTACGTAAACCTTATAAGGTACGTGTGGAATGCGCAATGGAGGTAGTCAACCCCCTCCAGGAACCCTCCATGAGCTATGGTCTACTCTCTGGGAAGTGTGGGTGAGCATACTGTCACCAGGCCTCGTTACCAACCTTGAAAAGGTATCAGAAGTCATTGTGCCTCCTGTGTAGCTGTTCGGATTCATCGTTCTCCGTATTAATCTCTCTGTTCTGCTGAGATTCTTTAGCTATGGACACTTCTGGATGCATTTGCATAACCCACATAAATCATGTGATTGCTTTGCTCTATACCTCACTGTTTCTTGTGTCCTATAACAATACATTGTCAATACAAATATCATAACATTTTATTCTCGGTTTTTGTGATCTTTCAGCATTCCTATATTATGCTTCATCTTTATACACCAATGTGCAAAAACAACTATTTCAGGTTTTGCCTGAGAAGGGGGTGGCGATTTTATGTATAGATAAGTTCGTGCGGTGTTTCAGTGTTATCATTTCAACGAAAATTGCGTAAGTGCAATTGCAAGTGGTGCGCATGCGTCGATGCACAGTCGAAAGCACGTGTTACCCGGAGTCAGTTGATGTGTAGCAAACGTGAAAAGCGGTGACGAAAATATGTCTTCGTCGAATACAGTTATTCGAATGTGCTTACTTTAGGAGTTTAAACTGGGAACTAAAGTGACGCAAACCGCCCGCAAGATATGTACATTTGGAGAGCGAACGGACAGTGCATGAAGCGATGAGACACTTGAAGATGAATCCCGCAAGGGAAGATCTACTGTCATTCATGACAATGAACTGATGGCCGGCATCGAGTTGGATTCACGTCAAACGTGCCACGAGCTTGCAGAAAGGTTCCACGTACGTTTGCATTGTTCGCAAACGTCAATTTCAGTGGAATTGTTACTGAAGTTGAGGAAGAATGGAATCAGTTTAAGCATTCTTTTCTTGATACTGACAGTACTCTTTTTACGTGAAGAGCATTAAATGGGACAAAGCTATTTGAGTGATGGGTCCCTGGAGCTTATTTTTGAAAGAAATAATTGTAGGGATAAACTCAATCCACACCATACTAGCTAGACCTAACAGAAGGCATTACAAGGGGCTTAGTAAACGCATAAAGGGTCAGTTAACAGCTGATAAGAATCTTTGACAGCTTGGCTGACAAAGCTGAAGATAGCAGCAGAGAGTTGTACATCTAGCTAATATTTTGTGCAGGAAGAAGTTGGGTAAGGTTGTTTTACCTCTGAGCGGCACTTTTTTGCACACCATGGTCTAAATGGCCAGGTCACATGGACCCCGAAGGCTCAGAGAAGGTTGGGGTAGGGAACCCACTGGAACAGCTGTTGGGAGACAGATGGTAGCCTCCCATCAAGCGTGTTCTTTAACGTGCACAGGGTATGGCTCTCCCGCACACGGGGCCACGGCTTTACGTCCCATCCGACGGACGACGGCCTTTCCAAGCCCATCGGTGTCCCCTAATGATCGTGGGCAGGGCGGGGTATTTTTCGAAGATAAATCTCAACGCTGACCCATCTGGGACTCAAACCTGGGAACTACAGATTACGAGCCTGGCGCGCTACCGACTGAGCCACCCTCGCCCGTGCAGGAAGAAACAGATGGGATTATATACATATCATATATACAGGGTGTCTCAAAAATATAGTTACAGACTTTTAGGGAGGTAGATAAAATCTATAGGAATAAGAATTTCATAGGAACCCATATCTGGAAACGTCATGGGATAGAGGTAGCACAGGTACAAGATCTGAAAGTACACAAGACAGTGATTAATAGGAAAACATTTATTGGACATAATTATTATAAATGGCGTACTAGATTGGCCTGCCTTCACTTCTGCTACCTCTTAATGACCCATAATCGCACAAATTTTGATGCGCACGTGCAAACAAACGGTGGCCTAGTACATGTCTGTATGGGAAGCGTTCTTGATACATTCTTTGAGCGGCGCTCGTTCGTTGCCCTCAGCTATTCCATACACTAAGTGCATGTCTTCCAGCACCCTGTTCGAATACCTTTGCATGCTCTTCGTCAGCCGACTACCACTCGAATGAGGAAATCCGAAATTTCCCCTCTAGCGCACTGATGAACAGCGCCGCCTATTGACTTACGGTGACGTTTCTGGTTATGGGTTCCTATGCAATTCTCATTCCTTTAGATGTTATCTACCTCCCCTAAAAGTTTGCACCTATATTTTTGAGACACCCTGTATAATAAAGGGATTGGAGAATTAATATGGTAAAGCTATTGAAGGTAAGGATTCTGTCATGGCTAGATGAGCTGAGGAATTTCATTCATTTTTTTTATCACAATCTGAAATAACTCTCACTATCTCTAAATTAAAACTGCATAAATTCCCATTTATGGTGTAGGCAAAATTATTATTGAAATGACTGGAGATGGTAATTTCTATTGTTTCATGGATGACTGAAATAGTAAATTTTTTTATGATAAAGGTTCTGTTTCTAAGGATTTTACAAGAACCATTATTATCCTGATTTTTTAGAAACGGTTGCAGTTCTTGTTTTAATTATGAGGGAATCAATCCGCTTTGTGTTACAGGTCAAGTTATTTCTCTTATTAGGCATAATAGAATTAAGAATTTGGTTGATAGAGACACCTGCGCGATGTACAGTGTGGATTCAGCAGTGATATGGAATACATGGATAAAAATTTTCACCTTGGCAGATTCTTCAGAAATGTTTAGTTTCAGAAACCTGTGGGTCCTAGCTTTGTAAATTTGAAAAAGGCTTTGAGTTAACATAATGAAAGTTCTCTAAAATAACACTGAGGCATATGCGAAATTTTGTAAGGCTTCTAGCAATTAACACTTGAAATAATGAATTGAAAAAAATTGGTTGTCCAGACTGGGTTTTGAATCCAGGTGTCCCAGAAGAATGCCGGCCATAGTAACCACTAGACCACCGAGGAACTGACCATTTCTTCAATAAAGTGACCAGTGGTGCCATCTATTATCAGGAGTTGGGCAGCCAAGACACAACATTTTGATGGTAGTAATATTTGTCACTCAAGCTCACTTCATCACTCTATTGAAGGAATGGTCAGTTCCTTGGGGGGTCTAGTGGCTATGAAGTATGGCATGCCTCTGGGAGACCTGGGTTCGAATCCAAGTCAGCACAACCAACTTTTTTCGACTTATTATGTCAAGTGTTTCTTGTCTACAGGTTGTTTTCCTGTGATAAATTATTACTGAATTCTAACAATTAGTTTAGCATTACTAGTGGAGTGAGACAAGGGTACATTTTTGTCTCCTATTCCCTTTATATTGGTTATAGATTATGTTATGCGCAATTCCTTTCAAAGGAAAGATTTTGGTCTTAAATGGGCTAGAGATATGAAAATTTCTGATTTAGATTAAGCGGATGATTTGTCTTTATTCGCTAATGTTGGTGACATGAATTCTTTCATTGCAGCTGTTGCTGAGACTAGTAATAGAGTAGGTCTGGTGATAAACGCAGAAAAATTAATAATAATTGATCAGGCCGATGGTACTTCGGTTGCTCCCTTGAGCAAGTGTCTCAGTTTAATTATCTAGGGAGTTATTTAACTGATACTGATGACATGTGGCATGATGTAAATAGAAGATTTTGAACGGTTGCTGGGACTTTTAAAAATCTGGGATAGGTTGTTTTACTTCTGAGCGTCATCTTTTTGCACCCAATGGGCTAAATGGCCTAGTCACAAGGACCCCAAGGTCTCAGGGAATGTTGGAAGAGGGCACCCACTGGACAGCTATTGCGGGACAGATGATAGCCTCCCGTCAAGGCCATCCTGTGTGTGTTCTTTGTATGCACAGGATATGGCTCTGTCGCACATGAGACCATAGTTTAACGTCTCCATCCGATGGACGGCGGCCTTTCCTAGCTCATCGGTGTCCCTTGTTGCCCGAGGGCAAGGTAGAAAATTTTGCAGAGATAAATCTGAATGTTGGCCCAACTGGAATTCGAACCTCGGAACTGCAAATAATGAGCTAGACGCTGTATAGACGGAGCCAACCCCGACTCTTTTTAAGAGTTTATAGAGTGTGGAAGAATAGGCGCATATACCAAAAGACCAGAATTAGGCTGTATAATAATTTAGTTCTTTCAAGGATTTGCTTGATTTGAAATGAAACTTTGTCTCTTTGTAAGCAAAATAACAGGATGCCTATGCAGTATCTTGGGCATCAGTTGGTTTGATTTTGTAAGTAACGATGAAGGTAGGCGAGGGAGTTGGCAACTTCCTTTGAACAGCATATTGTGCAAAGAGAGAGACTGTGTTAATTTTTGGTTTCCAGTGGTTTGGACATGATGCCCGTATGCATAGCTGCAGTTTGGCGAATTAGGTTAGGAATAGAGTGCCTAAAGGCCTCAAGAAAAGGGGATGTAGAGGACAGACAATGTCATTTGGTTCTTTCAAGGATTTGCTTGATTTGAAATGAAACTTTATCCCTTTGTAAGCAAAATAACAGGATACTGTTGATTGAGAACTAGCATTGTAATTTACAATGCTAGTTCTCAATCTAGAAAAGCATGTATACCGTTTTATTTGTCTTTTATTTGAACGACATGGAATGCGCAGAGAAGGCATTTTAAAATATTTTATAGGAAAGCTCTAAGATACAAAATTTAAAAAGAAAATTGCAATATGAATGCAGCTCTATCCAGCATTAGGTTGATTTTGAATTTCCCCAACTTACAATCTCATAACCGTCCCGTGGTCGAGTGGTTAGCACGCTTGGCTACTGATCTACGGGACCTGGGTTCGAGCCCCGGGTAAGGCATGGATGTATGTGTCGTTTTTCTGCTGAGGTCCTGCCATCTTCTCAGACCTTCTACTATGGCATATAAATTGGTAGGCTCCTGTCAGACCTCTGTGGCAAGCAGCTGCTTGAGGGGGTATTTATTTATTTATTTTTACAATCTCATGCTATTATATTGGTTGATATTTACGATGGACATTCATAAAGTTCTTGATCCGTGTCTGTAGAATTGCACTCGTTCCTCCGAAGTTAACGAGGTACGATTAGTTTGAAAGCGTGTCTCATCTTCTCATCACGGGTTAAAAACAAAAGCCGTATAATCACTTCTCTCTTCGCTGGCGGAACGTAAATTTCGGTCTGCGAAATCTGTGCGTTGTTGCTATGCAGCCCACTACAGATGGGAAAAGATTTTACCTTTTCACAAGGATGCAGTTTGGGGACGACGAGAAGAAAGATTCACGCCGATTTAGCAAAAGTGTATGGGGATTATGCCCGTTCATGGTGATGTTACAGGATGGATGCGCAAATTCAGAAATGGACGGCAGAGTTTCGAAGACCTTTCTCGTGCAGGAAGACCGAAGGAGGCCGTGAACGAGAGAATCATCGCTGCTGTCCGTGAACTCATTAATGAAAAACCACATATCACCATTTGGATTGGATTGGATTGTTTTACCTCTGAGCGGCACTTTTTTGCACACCATGGGCTAAATGGCCAGGTCACATGGACCCCGAAGGCTCAGAGATGGTTGGGGGAGGGGACCCACTGGAACAGCTGTTGGGAGACAGATGGTAGTCTCCCGTCAAAGCCATCCAGCGTGTTCTTTAACGTGCACAGGGTATGGCTCTCCCGCACACGGGGCCACGGCTTAACGTCCCATCCGACGGACGGCGGCCTTTCCAAGCCCATCGGTGTCCCCTACTGACCGTGGGCAGGGGGGGGGGAGTTTTTGCGGAGATAAATCTCAACGCTGACCCAGCTGGGACTCGAACCTGGGAACTACAGGTTACGAGCCTGGCGAGCTACCGACTGAGCCACCCCCGCCCCATCACCATTCGGGTAATAGGTTTAGATGTCATAGTACCGATTAGAAGTGTGGAAACAATTATTCATCAACACTTAAAGTTCCGAAAGATCTGTGCCAAATGGGTAATGATCCCACAATTTGAAGTAACAGCCAAAAAGGGCTAGAGTCGACTCGTAAAAGGAGAAGCTGAGAATGTTTCAACCTAGTATCCCCAAATGATTAATGGACATTGTCACAGGTGATGAGACATGGTTTTATTTGTTACTATACAACTCCCAGAAAAGATCAACAACTATGTTTGGGTTGTGAAAGATGAAAAGCTCCCCAAATCCTCCGACAAGATTTTCGCTCTAGGAAGATTCTCTTCCTTGAGCGAAAACAATTTTTTCGAGAGCGTTCACACTCTTCCTTGAGCGTTCACAATTTTTTTCAATTCCCAAAGAGTGGTAGCCGTGGACAGCTTAGCTGAAAAAACACTATAAATGTCCAATGCTTCACTGTTCAGCCAAAATGGTTATTCATAGATGCTGGAGAGGAGTGGGTTGATGGATGGCAAACGTTTTGTTTAGGTAAGTGCAATGGTTTTTGTTTTTGCAGATTCATGTCAAGAACATTTTTAAAGCCCCGTAGAAGACTTCTTTTGAAGATTGGAAACAATCCTAAGAAGCAATAACCAAAGTTCGACACTTACACCAGCTTCGTTTTGCATATAACAATGAGCTTTGAAAGGGAGTGTTGAATGAATAATTATTTTTTTTTCTTTTCCGATTGGGTGAAATGAAGTAAATCTGTTCTCTCCAAACTTTTCTATCTTGCCAGTTTTTCACTCTCTCAATTAACTTCTAATCTTGGCCGACCTATTTTGAAGTCTTCTTCGATCTTTATCTTTTTCTAATTCTGCCTCTATGTGTTTTGCAACGTAATTGGTTATTATACACTTTCCTAGGTAGCTTTTCATTGGCAAAAAGCACCGCAGTCTTAAGAACATAAAATGAAGACTTGGCTGGGCAAGTCTTCGTTTTATGATCTTAACTTTTAGTATTTTTATAATTTATTCATTTCTAATTGTCTTTTTAGCATTGTTTCTTAAAAGTGTCATTCCTCTCGCTTCAAATATACTATTTTTAGGATTTTTTAGATGTTTCTATCGCTTGAATTGAATTGATGAAATCTACTTTTATCATCAAGTATAAAGGAATAGTTGCCTTATGCCAAATGGGATCCAAACCACGACCTCCTGATGACATGTTAGGTGTTCTGATTCTACCAGCCATTGATCAATGTATCGCCTATTGGTGACTTTAAATTTCTATTGGTACTTTTTTACTTTCTTGAAATGGTCCAAGTTTTTGAAGCATATGTCAAAATCAATGGAAAACATAGCTCTCACAATAGTAACTTATGCCTTAAAGCAGGGTAAAATCTTGAAGAAACTAAACCGGGGGGGGGGGGAGGTATACAAGAGACTGGATTTCCATTGCACTGTAACGTGTGAATATAACGTATAATGTGTGAAATATGACAAGTTTATTAATTTTTTGCAAGCAAAATAAAAAAAAAAACATAAACTACTGTGAAGTCTTTGTACTTCTGATATCCGTGTTGTAAATTCTTGTTGATAAATCAAAAATAACTTTTTTGATAATTGTATGTTATTTTTTCAATTCATTTTTCACTATGTTAGTCCCTATTTAAAAAAATCAGCAATTTATTTATTTTCTGTATAATTGATTACAAACAAGGGTCAGGAGGACAATTTCTTTGCACTCTTACTCTTTCCCCGTCGATTTGAAAGCACGAAATGCAAACGAAGAAATTTCAAAATAGTTGACGCCTGTTATAACAAAGTTAACCAAACCTGAAGACTCTGATAATAACTTCTCAACCAACCAATGATCTCACAGATCACGAGCTTTTTGACAAGTTATTGATGTCTTCTTAAGCAACCAATGAGAAATTGTAGATTCGTCAATTGCTTCAAGTTTGGATGAAAATCTAAAGTCTGTTAGAAGTTTGTTCCAATTTTTTTTCTAATAATTTTAAAATTTTCTTTTTTTTAATACACTTTAGATGCTATTTGAAATTGTTAACAATTGATGCTTGATATCTTGGTAAGTTTTCCCATAAATAAGTTTGTGGCATGTTTTCATAACCAGTTCAAGTCTGAACCAATGAATGTATGTTGAAATTTGCTAGTCTTTGCTCGTATGTTAAGTTGAAGAATCTGGAAGCCTCTTATTAGCGAACCATCTTTGTGGCCTTTCTAATGAGAGAATATCACAGACCAATATCACAGACCATACTAGCGAAGCATATTCGAGTATGGGTCTAACATATAAGATGAAGGCATACAACGTTTAATAAAATTTAATTGCGGCTACAGGCTCACCCTCAACAGGATGCTGATTGCGGCCCCTGTGGTTAACAAACGCCTTTCTTTTTGTTTGCCTGTGAAGTCTGTCCACTCCAACCAACAGGAGTTAGGCACGACATATCGTTACCAATGTGATAGTTGCAGTGGTAGTTATCATGGCCTAAATGAATGACTGAATTTTAATTACGGAGATAAGGAGTTCGTGAAGTATGCTTGATCCATTCCAGAATATTTTTATAAGTTGTCTATAATTGGTCTTGGTCTTCTTGCGTCGTTGTAGCCTAGAAAATTTTGATGTCATCCGTAAACCAGTCATTCGTGATTGGCAGAAGAATATTTCGTATGTTAAAGGTGAAAACATTGTTCCCTGAACAACTCCACTTGTGATATTTTTGACACATGACAATTCCTCATTGACTCTGATTTGTTGAATGAGTTTCGAGAGAAATGCTTGGATCAGTCTAACTAGCTTTTTCGGAGCCCCACATTTAAGAAATTACTTATAATGAAATGGACCTTTTTTTTCAAATGTTTTTTCAAGGTCCAAAGGGATAGTATCAAAGGGTTCATTCTTGTCTAAGGAGGATGACCATCGATTGACACATTAAAGCAGATGAATGGTTGCAGATCTCTGAGGAACGAGTACGAACTGCTTAAACTGGAATGAATTTGTGGAGTAAAAGAAACTTCAATAACTTTATTAAGATGCATCTTTCCATGAGTTTAGGTGCTCTCTGTTGGAAGGGAAATCGGCCGGTAGTTGGAAGGGTCAGAAGCTTCTCTTTCCTTTTTGTATAGTGGTATTACGATTGGTCTATTCCAGTCTGAAGGATCTTTTTCTGATTGGCAGTAGGCATTTAAAAGGATCAAAAGTTTGGGCGTTGTTTCCATAAAGAGCTTTTTATAGAAAATAATAGGAATTCCATCAGGACTTGGGGAAGATCAAGAAGGAGAATCGTCACCTCTTATTTTGTCGTGTTTGCTGCGATTTTTGGTGCAAGCCAATCGACAAAATCTCCCCACACGTTCGCTCAATGTACATCAGTAAAAATAAAATGTCCTGTACATCCTATCACACCTTTCTAATACCTCAAACAGATCTGTTCTTCTCCTTAAAAATATTTTCTTATAATATTGTGGAAAAAATCTGTCTGCAATTGCATTTTTTCAATTTAGAGTTAAAAGCCTGAAATTTACTTTTTTGTCTTTCACTGTACTAAGAACTTAAATTTCGAATTTGGAAATCGATTGGAAAACGTAGGGATTTTATCTATAGAAATATCTACTAGATGGTGTTAGGGCAAAAAGGTGACATCAAGTTATTTCTTTCCCTTTGGATCGATATCTACTGAGGTTCGCAAATTGTACAAATATATGGCAATAAGCAGGTCGAAGTCTACGTGGATTCAACAATAAAATTATCACGGATGCTATTTTTTGCAATCGATATTATTGCCAGATGTTTTGGATATTTGCAGATAATTCCAAGCATTCAATGCATATTTCTGATAAATTCGGAATATAATTATTTGAAAAGAATGTATTCATAAAAATATAAATGATGCCCAACACCTTTTTCGTTGCGATTACGAACTCTCACATATGTCGTTTCCTAATGTATATTTATATATTTATATTAATGGCCTTTGGGCAATTTTAAGTATTAAAAAAATAACTTTAGTTATTATTTCTTATTTTGAGTTCGAGATTTTGAATGAAAGCTCCATGCACTTTGAAAATGAATGTGGAATGCAAACGAACTCGCAAGAATTTCAAGATATGTTATCAGGCGTATCTGAATAATGTTCTGTTTGTCGTAGGATTCGTCTTTCCCAGTAGAGTCATGGGGATGAAAAGAAGAGGTGGAAACAGAGGCGTGGAATCGGCACACCAACAAAATAAATCATTGCCCAAATGGACAGGTGATCCTGGCAAAGGGCAAGAAGCTTTCATTTCCTCAGCCCTCAGAGATTCCAGTCTTCCCAGTTTCTGTGTCATAATATCATTGCGAGCAACTGCTTCATTAAAAGTTCCCTGAGGACTGCTGAAATTCGATCTCATCTAATGCAGACGAATGGTGCATGAAAACAATAATGTCTTCGTCTCAATATAGCTCTTGGCAAAAGATTCATTTAAGGCGAATGATGAGAGTTCATTGGCCCTTGCTGTAGGATCTGAAGCAATATTTCACACGGAGGCAAATGCATTAGAAGGAATAAGGAGGTTCTGTGAACACACAAAATTTATACCTGAGAATTATAGAGCGAAACAAATTGGAATATTTTAAATCATACATTTTTAATAGGTTAATTTATTTTGTGTATCCCACTTAATTATAATTGTAATCATTTCTCATGCATCCACCAATCTATCTTACTGAAATGCCTTAATTATTGATTGATTAACAAGAGATATAATTAAAATAAAAACATTTCTTGAGTTCTCTCTACGGTTACTTCTTTGCTAACACATTTTCTGCAGCAATGGATTTCTTGCTGCCAATAGCAACAGGAGAATGTGTTTTAAGCAGCGGATGGTGATGCCGAAGCAAACCGAAGAATGTGAGAAGAAGCTCATGCGCCTCACAACAAACTACGAGGAGAGAGAGTAATGTCGCTCTTATTACTTTTTTCTCTTTTCCAATTTAAACTTAATGCACGTCAAAGTCAACTGGTGTCAAACGGAATTTGGGGATGGATTTGTTCTCATAAAAAACTATTGTGGAGGCGAATTACTTTGTAGTTTATTTCGCATCGCCAAAAGCAGGCTTTGTGAGAAACGAAAAACTCTACTACTAACAAATCTATTTTCATTGGAGTAGCAATCCCTTTGTTCCCTTTTATTAACATTTGAAGAGTGTGTGTGTCTGATGTTGAGCTCTTGTTTCATGTCTTTCTTTATCAAAAATTGAGCGAACGCTTCACTGATTGCCTTTGGTTGCATTATCAGATTGCGGTAAATAGATGATTTGAAGAGCGAAACTTTCTAAATTCTTCTCCGAAATCGAAAGGTTTAAGCCGAAACAATGAACAACAAAGCGTTCAAGCATCAGTTGAATAGAAATTCTGATTTCCTCCTAATAATTGTGTACCCGTTGTTTTGACAGTAATGTTGGAGTAGTGTATGCTCGTTGCGAGCAAGTGTTTCATTAAAACTATCCCAGAGGAATGCCAAGTATTTGAAGTTTCAGACGCAGAAATGCTCAGGGAAGCGAAGAGCCAGAAGGAGTAATGGGAAGCAGAGGAGGGATACAGCCACTGCGAGAAAGACTTAGTGCAATTATACGGAGCTATCGTGGCCGGTGCATCAGAGGCCCTTGGGTCATCCATTATTGCAGAACAAAGGCACAGGCGCGAAGAGAGGATGGGATGTTGCGCTGCGAAGATGAGAGGTAGAGAGATGGAGAAATGGGACGAAGAAGAAGAGGCTCGATTTAATGTAAAGCGGCAATGCAACATTAAGCAGTAATTTTTTTTTCGTTATTAAAAGAGAATTATGTCGACAATAAGAGCTGAGAGATTCCGGCAAGAAGATTTATGGGGATGCGAATGGTCTCCCAATCTGAGCGAAAAAAGAGAAAAGAAAGATAAGGTGAAAAGAAATAATCCGGTCACAAGTAATGATAAGTTTTCGCTCTGATGCATTGTGCTTTCTATGCTTTCCATTGCTTTTTTCCCTAGTTCTATCTTTAATTCTGAAGCAAAAAAGAAGAAGTAGAAGGTGATAACCTATGAATTACATCTGAGAAGTAAGAGGTGAAAAGGAAATATTCATAACTGAAGTAGAATGAATCAGAATAATGGGTAAGGATTTCTTCATTCTTGAGTTTAATATTCCTAAAAAGGAAGCTCGAGTCCTAAAGACTGAAATAAAAAGGAGTTTTCACATACACACAATTTCGTAAACGAATTGTGATGGTTCTCGTCTTTTCTCCAAAGGCATATTTTGGATGACGTCAGAGGAAAGGGAAATGCCGTAAAGATGAAGTATTTTATTACAGTTATAGCAGTTTGTTAAAGGGTAATACTCTGAAAATTATTTTTTCATAGTTACGCTGTGACCAAAAGTATTTGTCAGGTAAATGGAAAGACACGTTCAAAGCTTCCTAACTTCAAATATAAACTTTTTACTGAAAAATGCCGGTAAGGAAAAATTGAAGACTTTATTGAAGTCTCTGTAAATTTCGATTTGCAACGATATTTCTTTAACATTTAACGATTTAAACAGCTATTGAAGCAGAAGAATTTAACAGCGGACGATGCTCTTATAATCCTTAAAATTAACGAATACTGGAATAATCACAGGAAAAACTTCTGAAACTACATTTATAATAGTAAATTATTTGTTAAAATAATTATTATTAGTGTTGTTAATTAACATTTGAGGTAAATTCTTGTGACTAGCAATTAAATGTTTCCACTTCCATAAATGTTTAGGAATTAAACAAATATTGGTCAAAGTGGTCATTTAAATTTGATTGAAATGAAAAGCGTCTGAAAAAAGTTATCGTTGGTGCGGTGGGAATCGAACTCGTAACTCTCCATGTACATGCCAGAGCGCTCTACTGTTAAATCACGCATCAGACGTTAAAATATTTCACTAAGATGCGGCGGACCTTTTAGTAATTGCTGAATTCTATTTCTACAGGTGATCTGTGTAAATTACTATGGATGGATTTTTAATAATAAACTCATAAGCGTGATTGACCTCCTCATTAATATCTAAATCATTAACAACAATTGGAAAAGTATAGATTTCGCAAGGTCCGCCACATCTCATTTATAGGTCTTATTCGGAGGATTTTAGCGTCTAATGCGTAATTTAACGGTAGATCTCTGGCACGTATCTTCGAGCGTTGCGGGTTCGATTCCCACCACGTCTGCGATTAATTTTTTTTCAGATGTTTTTAATAATTATTGCTTTCTGCATCCGATCTGTGTATTTACTATGGATCGATTGAGATTTTCAATTTATTTTAAGCGAATAGTTTATTCCGAAAATTTGAATGTGGCTTTCTATTCATATTGTAACAGAAAAATGTCTTTGGTTGGATTTTTTAAAGCGGCACTTTTTTTGCATACAATAGACTAAATGTTCAGGTCACAAGGTCCCCGAGGGCTCAGAGAGGTTTGGGGGGAGGGACCCACTGGAAGTTGTTGGGGGAGATGGTAGACCATTATATGTGATCTTTAATATTCACAGGGTATGGTACTACCGCACACGGGGCCACAGCTAAACGTCGCATCTGACAGACGTTTGCCTTTCCAAGCCCCTTGGTGTCCCCTACTGACCGAGGGCAAGGTGTGTGTGTGGGGGGGAATTTTAGGTGATAAATATCAACGTTGGATCAGATGGGACTCGAACCTGGGAACTGCAGACAGTATTACCAAAACATGGGAAAAATAATATAGAATGTCCAATAGTTTTTTCTTTAAGGAATTAAGAAAGTGGATTTTAAATATGGAAAATATCGAGATTATGTATTAGAAATAAAAGAGAATTAAATGTGATGTAGTTTCTTTAGACGCAAAGTTGCTATTAAAGAGCTCAACTGAACCATTTATTAACGAACAATTTCAATGTAGAATTTTACATTTTATTTATGTTTTGTACCCAATAAAAGTTTTTCGTTTATTCTTAACGGTAGTTTTCGAACTTATAAGTTGGTGAATATTTATTTTGATTTCTATGATCAAGTTAACAAAATGTGAGGAAATGTGAAACGGAAGCATGTGGCCTTTTCATTTTCATCAAAACATAACTATTAAATTTCTTCCACAAGAGAGTTTTCACTTTCGTGGAAGACTCAACATTTTTTCTCAGATTTTTACTGAAAAATGTAGGTAAAATTATAAAACATTAATGAATTACGAAACATTAATGTTATAATAATAATAATAACAATTATATTATTAATATTTTATTTATGTATATTTTGGTAAGAATGAAAATATGATTTTTATTAGAGAAACTATGTATAAAGAAGAATATATATTAAAATGTAATGCTTTAAAATTGTGTATCTAAAATATACAAGATTGTATATATTTCATTGTAATTTCAGTTCTAAGGTAAAAGAAAAACATGTAAATGTAATGTTACTGCATATTCTGAGAATAAATCGATCTATATATCTATATGTTAACAACTACGAGAATTTTTGCTATGTGAAAAATACCACTATAAAATTACACAAAACCATTAACTGAACCATTTATTAACGAACAATTTCAATGTAGAATTTTACATTAATGGTTTTGTGTAATTTTATAGTGATACACAGTTGGGCACTCTAAGTTCAGTTTTGTGGGCATAAATGGTGAAATGAAATGCTGTTATGGAATGAACTACTGTAATATCATAGGAAAAATCATCCTCTATTGATGGCTTTAAGATTTATACCAATTATACCATTGGAAATGTATCTGACTGTAATTGAAGACTCTCGCCTAGAAGGTACAGTCGCTCAAAAGCACGAACCAGGAAAGTACAGTAGCTCTTTTTTGAGCTACTGTACTTTCCTGGTTCGTGCTTGAAATGTGACTCTTCGAATTGTCCTTTCTGAATTCGACATGCTTGTGTTGTAAAATAGTAATCTTTAGTGCGATGAAATGCACGTCAGCGCTTCAACCATAACTGAATTTTCACCGTAACGGTCCAAGTAAAACAGGGAATTTGGTGTTTCTGACTAATATATGAGCCTTAAATCTCTAACTTTTAGCTCATTAGATTCAATTCCACCTGGAGGGCACTAAAATTTAGAAAATTGCCAAATTATAAATTAATAATATGAAACGAACAATTTATGCTAGAAATGGTGGTGAAGGGGATTCACAGCAGAAATTGTCCGTCTTACCACCAGGGGTCGGTGAGAAAAGGCAACTTTTTCGTTTTAAGAAATAAACGAAAAATTATTCTTCTGTTGGATAAATGCTAATGAAATGCAGGTAACCCTAATAACAAGGTAGTTAGGTTCCTATAAAATCTCGTGTAGTGCGAAACCGTGTTACATGGGACTAAGAACCAGTAGAAAAAAGAGTGGTTATGTTCCAAAAGCTAACCATTTTTTTTTATAACTATTGGAAACTTAAATTTTATTAAAATTGTAATAATTGGACAAAACGTCTTAGAAACTGTAACACATATATGTCAGATAAGTGCACGTTCATTTAATTTTCTTCTTAATCGCTGCTAAGCACAATCAAACGAAAACATTTTCTCTGTTGCAGAAGATCTTTACCTTCTGAACTTTCATCTGCAGCATCTAGATTTCGTGTGTCTTTTGCTCTCTTTAAAAAAATCAGTAATCTGGGTTTGTTTGCTTTTGCTTGATAGATCATTGTAAATTTCATGGTATGGAGCTAACCATTTTTGAAGCTCCCCTTTGAGCTTTGTGCTTCTTTCAGTCGAAGGATCTGCATTTAAAAAGGATAAAAAAAAAGATTCTACTTGCTCGGCTAAGTTAATGCGTTCCCGTATGCTTTTTAGTGTAAAATTCGGACCTTCAGAATTTTCATCTGCGCCATCATCCTATGAAATGATATGGTTTATATCCGATGCCATTTCCACCAAATCCGCCTTGCCAGTCTCTTTTTCTCCAAGTAATTCTTGAACGTATTCAGTAGTCATATCGTTAAAACCTTCCCTTCCTACCGACTTAGCAAGTTCTACTATCGAATCGATTGCATTTTCTGCCTGTTCGACCATATTTCCTGAATGAATTGTCTCTGGTCACATAGTTCTGCAACACGCATTTAATGTTGACCACTTCACTTCTTTGAGCAATAAAACTATGATTCCGAAGTAGTGCCAATTTTTCTTCGTAAGTGGTACGAAATTAAAAACTGTGCAAGATTGCGATTGATAAATCGACAAAAGCAGCCCGAAGTGCGAAGATTGGGAATTGGAATTGGAACTGCGCGGTTCGAAGTCACAATTTTTAATGGTATCAAACCCCGCACAAAAGCTCAAAATACCGTGTTGTGCGAGGTTTGCAGCAATTCTCTACCCACGTTAGAGCGAAACAGTGTTGTAGAAGTATGGTATTATACGGGGGTTGCCTGTATTACAATCTGTATTTTTCCGAATCATTCATTAGTTCGTATTTTTACCATTAACGGTGGTTAATGGTAATATATTTGGTGGCTATTTACTGGGATTAATGTTTGCAACTTTAAATGCCATCGAAACATAATTGCAATTGTAAATTGCAATATTCGCCATAATTTCAAATCTCAATAAAACAGTGGAGTGTTACGCTTTGTGCAGTTAAGGAAATGTTTTAGTGAACAAAATACTCCATTTGGTGGTCACTCAACGAACTGTGATTTACTTTCACGACAGGCATTTTTTTACATGAAAATTGTTAAACTAATAAAGGTTACAGCAGACTGATTTCTTTCCCTAAAAATGATTTTGAAATCGATGACATTTTCGATGGTTGTGTACACGATGTGGATATATGTGTATCGATAGAGGGCTCGAATTCATGTCCCTTTGCGCAGACAATAGCTTCGTCAATCATGATCACAAACAATGTTTGATTTACAATTCCGGGAAAAGAAATTTATTTAGTAAAATCAAGTGTCGTTATAAGTATTACTATTTAAACTGTCCTTCCCTTAATCCAAATAAATGTCCAGCATCATTTCTCGTTCGCCACATCTATTTCTCAACGTTCTCTTCAAATAAGAGTGAGACAAAAGTAAGAAAATGACATTTCGCAAATGTATGAACCGTGTCATGTTAAATGAGCATGGTGATCATGTAGGTTCCCTCAATGAGCCGTACTAAGAAGCCTAATGACGGCTGCTGAAGAGGAGATCTTCTCCATCCACGGATGATTATTCCTAAGAGCAAAGTCACGTCCAAGGCGCCACTGATGCGGAAGGGCAATTGATGCCCTCAGACAATTGGCAGATACACGCGCTATTGAAGACAGGTGAAACTGCAGACTTAGTTGCTGTGGTACACTTAGAGTGGGGGAGGGAATCTCATTATTGTTTCTTGAACCATAAAATGAGAGTGTAAAAGAGAATTTCAAGAGAGCGTTCATTTATAAACTTAAATATTGCATTTATGTATCAAATTTTGCTGTTCGTAAACAGTACTTAAATTGTCACTGACGGAATTTTTAAAACATAAACAATACAGAAACCTTTGTGTAGGAACACATGATCGCTGTCAAAAATAACGCCCATTGGAAAGAAGTTTTAAACATAATTGTTTTGAAATACATATTAGATCGACATCTAAGGCAAAATTCAGTCTCATAATTCTAATATTCACTAAGCGTTGAAATTAAGTAATCTGTAATCACTAAACCTAAGATACAGTTACCTAAATTGAAAGACTATGAAGAAGGTCAACTTATTCTAGTCCTTAAACGTAGCAAAAATTAGATTCCTCCTGGATAGATAACCGCACCATAATCAAAGGAATATCACAAGCAGGTAAAATGCTAAGAAAAGCAATATGAAAAATTATTAAATTATTAGTTTAAATTATTTACATTGAATTCATGTAAAGATTTTTTACGTAGTATGTCGTAGTAAGTACATCACTAAAGTAAATAAAATTATTAAAGATTATCACGTTGTATGTTGGGCAGATTTTTTTTGCATTCGTTATGTAAACATACAGTTCTTAATATTTTACATTTTTCTTCGCACATGCGTAAAAGCTTTTTCCTGTTTCTTATTATACATATAACCTTTCTCCTCTACTTAGGGGTGGGAAATGGTTCAGTCAGTAATGCGCCTGGCTGCCAATTTGATGTTCCCAGTTTCGAATTTTCACTGAGTTTGTGCTAACTCCTCCTATAATTATCGATGAAAAAGGTAACACTGTTAGACGTGCGAGAACGCCATCTGTCGGGGCTTTTCAAGCTCAATGGCTGTGTCCATACAGAGAATCATTCCTTGTGCAGAGTACAGAATACGCTGGATGGCCATGAGAGGAGGATTCCATCAATCTCCTTATAGCAGTAGAGCGGATCTCCTTAACATATCTCTTGAGTCCTTGTGGCCTGGCCATTTAGTCCATTGTGCGCACAAAAATGCTGCTGGAAACCCAACCTTAATTTTATCTTAATATTGGAGGGTTAACTGCAATTTTTATTTTTAGAGCCCATACCAAAATATAAAATTTGAACTGAGTAGTTTGAAACCTTTAAGATGCTTCGGCTCCGCAGACACAGAAACATGGAAGTAAGAAAAATCACTCTTTGGAGTTCAGAGACACTTGAAAATTGATCCTAATCGAAAATACGGATAACAACATTTACTACAATCACACTTCCTGGGTCCTTCTTCTGACAAACTTTACTACTTCTACCTTTTATTCCCATTTACATTACTTCCAGCAAACTATTCAGTTGTGGATTGCGATCCCGATAGAAACAATTGTGAATAATTGTAATTGTAATAAGGAAGGTGTATAGAACGCAAATGTGCTAAAAATAAGATTTCTAATGTTCCGCAATAATATGTGTATTATTTTGAGTATTTCGGTAAATAAAAATCGGCCAAATGATGGGTCAAATATTAATAAAAGTTGTCGAATACAATCAGGTTTCTCCTTAAACAGCATTTAACATCGCTGTCGTGCCTGCATTACTCTAAGGAGTGACCACACTCCTTATTAAAAAACTTTGCCCGTTGCATTCTATTTGCGGATAATTTTTTCGGTTAAAAGTTATCTACTACTTTTGTATAGCTTTCTTTACGAACTTAGAAATCCAGCAAATAAAATAACTTTCTGTTAAGTCTTTATCCTGATTCAACAGAAAATACAATCTCAGTGCCGTCTTTTGCCCCATTTTCAGGCTAGGGTTGTTTGGTTGTTTTACCTCTGAGCGGCACTTTTTTGCACACCATGGGCTAAATGGCCAGGTCACGTGGACCCCGAAGGCTCAGAGAAGGTTGGGGGAGGGGACCCACTAGAACAGCTGTTGGGAGACAGATGGTAGTCTCCCGTCAAGGCCATCCAGCGTGTTCTTTAACGTGCACAGGATATTATTAGAGAGATCTATAATGCCAGAGAATAATTATAGGAGATCTATAATGCCAGAAAATAATTTGAAATTCCATTAAACTGCAATAATGCCAAGAAAAACTTTTAGTGGACGTGTAAAAAATATTTTTGGAGCGTATGACCTATGCAGTAGAGTTAACGTTGCATTTCCCTATAAACCGGCATAATATGGTTAAATGGCCATGGGCGTGGACCTCGAATGCTCAGAGAAGGTTGGGGGAGGGGACCCACTAGATGGCCATGGTTCTAGTGGGTCCCCTCCCCCAACGTTCTAAAACAAATTTAACTACTAAAAACAAATTTCTTAAAATTATATAAAACATTTTGTAAAAATTTAGTAAACGTTTTTCTTTCTCTTATATTATATATATGAAAGATGGATTAAGTATTGTGTTCATGTAAAAAGGAACCACTTTTCGAAATAAGTTATGAATAAGAGTACGGTTTAGACATCCCTGAAGCGTAAAAAGTGTTTTTCTCTCTGCATGAGAGGACCTCTAGTGGAGGAAACGTTCAAGCTATTGAGTTGTAATTTGACATTTGGCCTTGTTACAATTCGCAGCAGCGGCTTTGAAAAATAACTTTTTGAAGTAATAATCAGACCACTTGACATGTAGTGTTTTTCGAAAAGCGAATCTAAACGGTTCTGTCATATTATGCCGGTTTATAGGGAAATGCAACGTTAACTCTACTGCATAGGTCATACGCTCCAAAATTTTTTTTACACGTCCACTAAAGGTTTTTCTTGGCATTATTGCAATTTAATGGAATTGCAAATTATTTTCTGGCATTACAGATCTCCTAGCCTGAAAATATCCTGTGCACGTTAAAGAACACGCTGGATGGCCTTGACGGGAGACTACCATCTGTCTCCCAACAGCTGTTCTAGTGGGTCCCCTCCCCCAACCTTCTCTGAGCCTTCGGGGTCCACATGACCTGGCCATTTAGCTCATGGTGTGCAAAAAAGTGCCGCTCAGAGGTAAAACAACCCAACAACCCTAGCCTGAAAATGGGGCAAAAGACGGCACTGAGATTGTATTTTCTGTTGAATCAGGATAAAGACTTAACAGAAAGTTATCTTATTTGCTGGATTTCTAAGTTCATAAAGAAATGCTATACAAAAGTAGCAGATAACTTTTAACCGAAAAAATTATCCGCAAATAAAATGCAACGGGCAAAGTTTTTTAATAAGGAGTGTTGTCACTCCTTAGAGTAATGCAGGCACGACAGCGATGTTAAATGCTGTTTATGATGTTATGAGTCAGCTCAGTAGGGAGTAATAACCATTGTTCCTTTAAAGCAGCAATAAGCCCCCCTTTGTTACAGGTGGCGGGTTGATGGTAGCAACACGTCTCCCTAGAGCATCCCACACATGCTCAATCGAATTTAGGTCGGGAGATCGAGCTGGCCACTCCATGCGCATAATGGTCTCCTCTTGAAAGTATTGTTCCACTAGTCGATCTCTGTGTGGACGAGCCTTATCGTCTTGTAAGATGAATGTTTCACCTATTGCACCAGCGTAAGGACGTACATAAGGATCCCGGATGTAATCTCTATACCTTTGAGCATTGAGGTTCCCACTCGTCAACACAGAAGTCTGTGCGTTCAACTAAGGAAATGCCACCCCAAACACACACGCAATCTCCGCCATAACTGTCTCTTTGACGGATGTTAATGGGATGATAGCGTGTACCTCGTTCTCTCCATATCAAATAATGTCCGGAATTGCTCTGTAAGCAATATCTGGACTCATCTGTGAAGAGTACGGGCCTCCATTACTCTTCTGTCCAATTAACATGAGTGCATGCCCAATTCAACCGCTCTCTCCTGTGACATGAGGGGTATACAAATTACTGCCTTCTAGCATACAGACCTCCCTCATGAAACCTTCTACACACAGAAGAAGCTGATGCAACCCTCCCAGTAGCTGCTGCAAGAGAGGTTCGTAGCTGAGAGGAAGTAGACATCCTGCTCCTTCGTACTGTTAATCGCAGATATCGGTCTTGTAAGCTCTAGCCCTTCCTCGGCTAAACCTCCGAGATGCGGAATCCGTGCTAAGAAATTGATTCCACACTCTATGGACCACAGGACTCACATTCAGCCGTTGTGTCATATCTGACTGACTTTGGCCTGCTTCGAGCTGGCCAATAGCTCTCCACCGCAATTCATTTGGCAAATGGTCTCGAGGTCATTCCTACAAATTGGCTATTTCGAATTTCTTTACTCACATTTACAACAGAAAATAACGATCCACTCCAAAACACCCGTTTTTATGCCCCTATCCGATTACGCAAATCGACGCAACCTAGACTAATTTGCATACAAAATGCTCATTCTGGGCATTACTTTATTGGTTGCATGAAAAGTTTGGTGAGGATTGCACAATTTGTTTGGCGAATTATCGCGATTTTTCTCATTTTTCCTTAATTTATGGTAACCAGTGTATTAATTTCTTCGTGCATGTAACAGGAAAGAAATATTTTGTGCATCAGTGGTCAATTCGCTTTCCGTTTGTACATATCTTCTTCTCTTTGTATTCTTCCGTATGTTCAAAGTAGAAATTCCTCACAAGTATCGGTGACATGTTGATGAATGTGTAGTTTCTCGTATTTGACATCTGCAAGTGCAGATTTGTTGCCTGCCGATTTCTGTAAAATTCGGATTCCAGCAACGATGAAAAATATTGCAATTCCGCACTCAGAAGATATGCTCATCCAAATATCTATTAAAAAATATTTCTTCTGCACTAGTTGACTGCCAGGTTGCGTAGGTAACTTGCTATTTATTATCGACAAGGAATAAGACAGCAGTTATACAGTATTATGACGCGTGTTGAGTTCAAATATTTGATGAAATCTTTTAGCTTTGGGCGATGTCTGTAAAACATCTTAATTGCGAATAAAATAATATCATGTGTGAGCAGCACAACCGTAGAGTGTCACGTGATGTATTTCATTCTCATGATAATCGAAAAATGTTTAATGTTTGCTACATTTTTAATTGCAATCGAAAGCAATTCCTAAAAACCAAATTGTTGTTTAACATTTTGGAACTGCAATGATCTGTACTGGGATGCGAGGGAATGCTTTTCATTGCTTAAGAAAATATCGAATAATGCCCTTTGGGAATTGGTAACATGAAGTAATTTCTCTTTAATTCTGAAATATTCCAACTGAGATTGGACAGAAGATGGCTTCTTAAAAAATATTACCGCTCTTTTTTGAATTTCTCTAAAAGCTTCTTAAATAGAATTTCAGCTTGTTTTTTCTGTCTGCTAATATGAAAATTGGACGCAGCTCTGCACAAAATATTTTACGCTGAAATTTCGCATTTTGCAAAAGGTAAAATTTCTTTCATTTACGGCTTTGTCAAATGTTTGATGAAGCTCACGTTTTCCTTGTGTATTACTCTGTCCAAAGATCTTGGAATATTTCTTTCGATTTCTATCTTTTCGTGTTTAATGTGAAGCTCGACATTTCGTAGTAGTTCCGAAGATTTATGAAAACTGAAATTAGGGAAACGAAGGCTGCAGAGACGAAGATTAGAGATCATACGATGGCCATTTGGGTTTCAGCATTTCTACTATTTTTACTCCTGATGTAATCATCTTCAGGAGAATCTTCTAAGCTCAGAGCACGATCCAGAGAAGCATCTGATTATGAATAGATGAGACCAACTTATTCTTGGAATCATTTTACTGTTAGTAGTGTTTCGTTTCTCTACGCGACGGAACATTTCACTTAAGAGGTTTTCTTTTTTTTTGTATTTCTCTCCAGGTGAATTACAAAATCATTATTGTGGAATTTACGTGTCTGCTTTTCAGGGATATTTCTATCACAATTTTTTTACCGATTTTTCATGTGAAAAATATAGTCTTTAGTTTTCGATTTATTTTGTTAAATTAAATTCACGATTCAAGCAAAAGAAGCACTTTTAAATGCAAAAATTGACAGGAAAAAAGTCATAATAATTCAGTATAAATCTGTTTTGTGGTGTATGCACGATTCGGCTTCACGGATATTGTTAGGATTACAATAGGAAAATGCTTGTTTATTTGTGGATGTGTTAAACGTTGGTACTTTTCGCCTTACGAAAGAGGGAATACAGTAAAATACTGAAAGACAATCCATTTCTGTTACCGAAGGTAATGAGTGTAACTGATGTTTAACTTAAATCCTTTATTCAATGCTGTGAATGGGCTAATATCCCATGGAGCATTGACTTGATAAAAACAAAACAAAAGCCAAGGTTTTCAAATTGCCAGGCGAAATGCCATTTCCAAATTTTCCAACTTGACAAAAGTCAAGGTTTCCAAATTGCTATTTAGAAATATCATCATCGCCATTATTATTACAAAAGAGAGCAATATAATAAAGAAAAATTAATTTGATTTATTAACCGTCTTATTGCATAGTTGATCACTTTTCCTGATTTTAAAATATTGTAAAATGGACTTTATTCCTCAAATGAAATGAAAGTGGGCCAAAAGAGTTGTGAGAATTGAATATTAATTATTTCCTTTCTTTTAAATCAGTAGCTTCTATATTTTCCTCAAATAATTCAAAAATATTTCATAATGTTTAGAAATAAATAGTCTCAATATTAACGCACCGTAATGTTTTAAAATCATGCTTTATTTGAATTGATTCACTTTCCTCCGTTCGCCACATAGTTTCATTTTATGATTTATATTTGTACTTTATTCTGGTGGAATAAAGACTGATTGGCTGATTGATTTCATTTTTGGACGCTTCCTAAGATTTTCGGCTTTCTGTTCGTTTCTTCCAATCGACAGGTGTTTGGTATGTTCTGGCGGGATTCCTCTGCTGCATAGATCATGATTTGGCGCCCTGCCTTCACTCTCCACAAGGAGGCTTGTAGCATCTCCTGCCGGTCGGCGTCACCAGTCAGTAGACAAGAAAATATGGCCAGGGAATCCACCACATCTAACTCGTAAGGACAGGAAGTGCCCGTGGCAGCCAAATTTCCTGCGCCACCTGAAGGGATTGATCTGGGTTTTCTTGAATCTGGCATCACTCACGTGTTGCAGAAGCGCCTGAAGGAGAAACTCCCTCCACCAGACACCTGATGCGAGCCGCATTTCCCACGTGCTTTCGGTTTTTATTATGCTTATCGCAAGTGGGCTCCTGAAAGCTAAATCGAAACCAAATCGAATACTTCCTCTGGTCTCGGATTATTTTTCAGTTTGGGTTGAACAACAGTTCAGTGGGAGCACCAAGCTCATTTTCTTCCTACGGAAATTACTTTCTATTTCGGAATTCAGCTGATATATACCATCGATAACAACCAATGCAACTTTAACATGATGATATGCCATTATGATCTGAAGTGTATCTGTATCATCTATATCTATTCAATTTGGACCATTGTGAAAACATTTCATAGCTTTGGAAAGAAGTTCGGAAAACTGATCTTTGCCAATTCAAGACTGATGACATAAGAGCGTCGGAGGAATCGGTTCAAGACTGTGTTAAATTGTCTTCTTTTCTAATATTACTTTAATGGGAGACGATTCTCTGATTGGAAGGATTAAATATATGCTTTGTTGTAATTGTTAGAAGGGATTATTGACAGTGGGATAAAGGGAATTCGAATCCTGGAGTGGTGCTTGTCTTATCTTTCTGCTGAGATATCAAATCCATCGAAGGTCTCTATGGACAAATAACTGTACAGACAATATCTTGTCAGACTTTCGTGGCAACTAGAGACAAGGAGAAATGGAGAAAATTAGAAATATGATTATGGTTGCTAATTAATTTCTTTACCGACTCATTTAGAAACATCAAATCACAAAGCATTTATATTTCCATTCAGAAAGTATTCTCTTCGCGTGTCTGTTTTATGCTTTTAGTGCTTTAGTTCAAAATTTCCACCAGAATGAAATAAATCTAAATTTATTATTGACTTTGAGTTGTCGTTTTGTCTTCGTTTACGATATCAGGAAGCTTCGTAAATGTGCAATATCGAAAGGGGAGACCTTCCTCATCTATTTGCTAATCGACAATGAAGTATAATGTGAAAGCGGACTTGGAGCCAATAACAGATGAACATTAAAAATATGAAAATTAAAAAAAAGATCATTTAACAGAATAACAGAAAATTAATTCAGAGAGTTTGTGAGGAGTAAAAGTAGTTTACTTCCTGATTCTTTAATTTTAGAAGTAAAACAAAATATTGTTTCAAGTGGCAAGATTAATCCCTATTAAGCTTTTACTCTAAATTAAAATAAATGTTTGAAGATCAGAGCCTAGAAATATATATAAAAGAACTTTGTAGAATTAAAAGAGAAAGGGAATTTAAGAGTTCAACGAGAGATCAACTATATCATCATCGCCATTATTATTACAAAAGAGAGAAATATAATAAAGAAATTAATTTGATTTATTAACCGTCTTATTGCATAGTTGGTCACTTTTCCTGATTCTAAAATATTGTAAAATGGACTTTATCCCTCAAATGACATGAAAGTGGGCTGTGAACTCAAATGGACTTTTACCGACTTAGTTGGAAACATCAAAATCTATCTATCTTAAAGGAGATAGAGCAGATTGCAAACAATACTTATTCGGTATATTATCGTGGTTTATTTTAAACATTTATGGATATGCCGGAGGTTGTGCTTAAATATGAGATTATTTGACTTTATAAATAATAATCGTAAGAATAAATTTAATAATTTTCGAAGTGAGAAATTGCCATTACCTGGTGAATAGTGTTTGTTTTTGTACTTTTAATTTGAATTATACAATAAATATATATTATATACAATAAAATTTCCTTCAACTTCTGATAATATACACGCAAAATATTGGTCATATCCACAAGAGTGTCCAAACTCTCTAGTGGATATCAATTTACATTTTTTTTAAGATTAATTTTTAACCGCATCATACTGCTGAGATTGTTTGCTAGAAATGCTTATCTTTCATTTGATTTTCCTTCCATCATCTGTTTCACTCCACTTGGTCTAACTTTCACGAGGTTCACATGGCAACCCGTAATACTGAAACATTCTTTCCGGTCATGATTTTCCCATCACCACCTTCACTTCTCTTCCTGCAAAAGACGAGGTGCTTCAGAAAGGGCGAGTTGCTCAACTCGCGCTTTCTTAAATCTGAATTTAAAACTCAATATTATCTTTATAACAATTATGCAGAGAGAAAGCCAGACAGGGAATCATCATAACCATTGTGATTTTTCAACGATGATTAGTGATTCTCAGTCATTTCATGAAAGGTATTGTTTGTCAAAAGTTAAGCACGAATCAATAAAAATGCGAATAGCCCTGAATATATTTTAAACAGTTTTAACAATTTTCATAGGGAAATTCAAAGATAATGTTGTGATACGTCATAGAAAATTTAGACGAAGTTATTTAGATATATCCTAAAAGAAGAATAAAAAAAAATTCGCGAAAAAAAGCGGTGTCTTCAATACAAAACGTACAGTGAATAGGGGATGTCCCTCCCGTCCATCAAGCACTAATGCAGGCTTAACAACTTCGGTTCATGCCCTCAATAAGATAGTCTATATAACTGGAGAGTAATAAAGTCCACTGTGCAATACGAACAGTCCTGCAGACCTGGAGGGTTTGCGGAAGGAATTGAAATAATGGTCAATAATGGTCTCACAGTCTCATTATTAAAATTCAATTTTATTATCACGATGATTTACTTCAAAAATATTGTAAATATGTCATTTAAAACTGGTGAGCTTTCCAAACATACACAAAAAAGCAATTGTTATACAGATTTATAAGAGGGGAGATATTGTTTTTCTAACTCTAGGCCTATATCAATTCTTCTCATATTTGCTAAAGTAATGAAATAAGAACTGTAAATTTTTCTCTGATAATCAATTCATATTTCATAAAAATAAAAATACTGAACAAGCTATTTTGAAACTTACAAATAAAATTTTCTCACATTTGGATAGGGGAAATCATGCCATTGCTTTATTAATTGATGTTAGAAAAGCATTTGATGCAGTTGACCATGACCTGTTATTGTTAAAAATGTATAAAATAGGAATTATAGGAAATACCCATCAGTAATTTAAATCAATTTTAATAACAGAAATCGAGTATTAACAATGAATAACGTTCAGAGAGACTTTCAGCTTATAAATTAAGGTGTTCCACAGGAATCAGTTTTGGGGTAGCTACTATTTTTAATTTTTATAAATGATTTGCATTCGATTGATTAAGTGGAAACAATGTTGGATTTGTTGATGTCATTGTCTTAATACATAAAGCAAAAATCTGTTGAAATTAAAAAATAATATCGAAGATAATTTTCTAAGATTAAATTGAAGGTTTAAATTAAATAAATTAATTGTAAATAATAAAACTAAATTTATTAATTTTCACAATTCGGAGACTCTTTCAACGATTAAACGTGAAATTTCATGCAAACACATTAATCACTGTACTTGTCAAAGTTCCAGAAGTTACTAGCTATAAATATTTCAGTGTTATGGCTGAAAATATAAGATGGAAAATACATTGTATTTATTTGATTAAAAAAATTAAACCTTATGTCGTAAAGTTTTATTTTAAACAAAAAGTGGTAGATGGAATTTTTAAGGATTTTTTTGATTCTCAATTTTTTCCAACGTTTCGATTCTCAAAATCCTCATAGACTTAATATTAACGAATGAAAGGTACTCAAAGTTACTGTTGCTACCAATAAGGTTTGAAATAAGGAATGTATCAAACTAATTTCTTTCTGATTTCGCGTGATAAAGTCATTGCTCAGTTTGTTGGGTAAAGAGCACGAATGTTTCTCAGGAAATTGAAGTCGTTCCAATTAAGCAGGCGCGTAACACGAGATTCTTTGTTGAAATGAAATCTTCGAAAACTTCTAATTGAAATCGGAAATTGAAATAATTAACTTAATTTTTAAAATACGCAAAAGTCAATAACCGTATATCTTACAACATATATATTAATTAATAAATATTTAAATATTAAGTAATAAATAATGTTTTTTAATAATAATAATTTTTTCATAGTACCTATACATTTTTTGTCCAACTGAGATCATATTTATTTTCTTCTGCTATAAAGTTACATATCCCGGGCAAACTGTATTCGAGGAACTTTAGTGGGTCCGAAATGATTTGAAAAGTTCGATTATCTGAGCGAGGCAATTCCGTTTTTTGGTTTAGAATCTTCTGACGTGGGGAGGATCTTATGGGACCTCAAAATATGTCCATTTCTTTCTTCTCCTAAAAGAGAGGGAGAAAAATTAAACCAGAGGGGGAGGAAATCGATCATAATGATTTTTATGCCAAATGAATGCTGGCGACATAGGGAGTGCCATGTAATACAGAGAGTTGTAGACCTTCCCTAAAAGAGAGAGAGAAATATTTAACACGAGGGTATCGATTATAATGATTTTTGTGCCAAATGAAAGCTGGTGACGTGGGGAGGGCCATATATCATCTCAATTTACAAAACATTGGTTTCCATAAATTAAATAAAATCCCTATGTTAAGTTAATGGGAAGCTAACGTCAAAGCTCTATAACTATAACTTCTAAAATAAGTTTTTTGTTTTGAAAAATGTAATTGCAGATAAAGATTTAATATTTAACAACAGCAATGCCAGTCTTAAGAAACTTATACAGAACTGAAGAATAGTGAAATTTTTCTTTAGACAAAGTTTTAAAATACAAACTTATTTTATTAAACACTGATACAATACTTATTACTAAGTTTTAATTAACTTTTGAAGTCAATTTTTGTGGCTGGCATTGTTACCGCTAAATATTCAAACTTCTATAACTCATTAAATACTGAACGGATAGTGTTGAAAATCAAAAATCCTGTTGACTTAACATGGGGATTTTCTTTAATTTTTGGAAACCAGTGTACTTTAGACCTGAGTAACGCCGGGTAAATCTGCTAGTTAACAATAATGTAGTTTATTCTCGCTCTGGTTGGTTCCAGATCATGTCGAATGTGAAAGCTCTCTCTGATCAAATCAAAATTGCAGTAATTTATTGTTGATGCAATTAGTTTATTTATTTGTTTTTGAAATATAGTCTAGGTTGTTACAGCTAATTATGAATGCTGGCGACATAGGGAAACTATATAACAGCTACACAAGAAATACTTTCTTTGTCAGTTATTTATGTATGTATTCGTTTTGATCGAATAATACGTAATTTTTATTAAATGACGTTTTCAATTATTCCGCAGTACATGCACTGTGTAAAGTATACAAAACATTACACTTGTTTACAAGGTTTTTATGACATGAATAATTGTAGCTGTCTTTAACTGTTTTTCAGCTGCTGATTTCAGATCTGGCCTTAAAAAATGGCTAGCCCGTCACGTTTTTATGTTATTGGTCATTTTGACTCCTATTAAGATCTTCCTATACCAATACCTCGAGGCAACTGAGAGGATACTACATATTTTACTTTTTGTGGCTGGCAACAGTGATTGCCAAGTGGGAGAAAACGTGTAACAGTAACCTAACCTCAGACCGCCATTCTTGTTGTTTTCATTGTAGGAGGAACACGTGCTGTACGTTGAAGAGTGAATTTTGGCGTTTAAATGGCACAAAGGTAGCGTCGCGGATGTGTTAATGCGCCAGATAAGTTTTGTTGTGTGGAAATTATATTTTAAAATCCCAGGTTCGTTCTTTGAAAAAGATTGTGAAGAAAGCTTATAATGTGTATTTTGGATGCCATGTTGGAGATCAAGACAAAACATAAGCTCCACATGTGTGATATATTTCGTGCTTTGTTGGCCTGAGTGAACAGTTGAAAAGTAAGATAAAATCCATGCCCTTTGCAGTTCCAATGGATTGGCGTGAGCCAACTGGTCATTTGCATGATTACTATTTTTGTTTAACTAAAACGTCGGGCAATTCAAAAAAGAACAAAAGTAAAAAACAATATCCAAATGTGCCTTCAGCCATAAGGCCAGTTCCTCATGAAGAAGATATTCCTATACCAACACCTCCAACCAACTGGAAGGAGGTGGATTCACATTCATCAGAGGAAGAATTCTTTGAGGCACATACAGATCCTTCCTACATACACCCCCAAAAAGTTAGACGGACCTCATCAGATTCAGCAAAATGAACTAAATCATCTTGTTCGAGATCTAGGACTTTTCAAATAACAAGCTGAGGTTTTAGGTTAAAGACTTCAAGAGTGGAATCTTCTGGCCCTAGGGTACCAGAGTTTCTCTGTTCAGAAAGAGAAATTTGACTTTATCTGCTTATTACGAGATGCAAGATGGTTTTTTGTTTCTGCACAGATATTTCAAGGCTGATGGAAGAAATTGGAACAACTCACGATCCTAAGAAATGGCGCCTATTGATATATTCTTCAAAATTCAACTTAAAAGCTGCCCTTTTGCATAAAGTAAACCAAAAACCTTCCATTCCAGTGACACACGCTGTGGGAATGAAGGAAACTTACGAAAGCATGGAAAAAATACCCAGCTATAAGATATGACCAGTTTAAGTGGACAATAAGTGGTGACTTAAAAGTCATATCTCTCTTGCTCGGGCTTCAAGGAGGCTTCACAAAATATACCAACACCTCCAACCAACAAAGACTGGCCCAAAAGAGATGTTTTTATTCCTGTAAAGAGTAATGCGAGGTATAAGCCTCTAGATGACCCCTCTGATGTTCTGTTCCCACCACTACACATCAAACTGGGGCTTATGAAAAACTTTGCACAAGCTATGGACAAAACTAATATAGGGTTTTTGTACTTGAAGGAAAAATTACAAAACTAAGTGATGCCAAACTCAAAGAAGGGATCTTTGTTGGTGCTCAGATCAGGAAGCTACTGAATGATACTGCATTCGAAGAAAAACTGAATGTGAAGGAGCGCACTGCATGGAAATCCTTCACGTCTGTGGTCCAGGGTTTTCTGGGGGAATATTACCATCAACTCATTCAAGATCTTCTCAAAATTATGAAAATCTTTGACTGCCGAATGTCTTTGAAGATCGATTTCATGCACTCACATCTCGACTTCTTTCCCAAGAACTTAGGACTGTCATTGATGAGCAAGGGAAAAATTTGACCAGGATATCCGAACCATGGAGTAGAGATACTAAAGCAGGTGGAACCCAGCAATTATCGGTGATTATTGCTGGTTCTTGTGGTAGGAAGTCAGCACATAAAAGACAAAAATGAACTTCTTGTAAGTATAAAAGATCCTTATTCATGCTTTCTTATTTTGCGTTTCAATATTATTTCATTTGTTACTTTATATTCAGTGGTCTATCTATATCTATGATATTTCTAATTTGTTTACACTGTATTCATGTAATTAATTAATGAGTTTTTAGTTGCAATTTAATAAAATAGTCACATTTATTTTCAATTCTCAAATATGCGTATTTTATTTGAAATTTGTAATACATCAATCCGTAATTAAAAAAGTAACTGTACGTGCTGCAGATTTTCCACAGCCATATTTGAAATCAGCACCCCAAAATTAGTTAAAAACTTTCTATTTGACCAAGTTATAAAAAAAAATTCAATTTGTTGTCTAGTGTTATTACAGTTGACTACATTTTCTTTATTCATGTAGTTATTCTTTACTCTTTGCGTTATTTAATTTTATTTAAATTTGTTTCTGTATATATTTATTTTTCTGGAGGAATCATCTGCAGAGAGATTAATACCAGCAAACATGTTGCCGTCGATCTCTTGCGCTTCTTTTCATATTTCATTCATATCTTCTGTTTATTACTCAACAGATTAAACAAGTTTCACCAGCATGAATTTTTAGCTTTAAAAATTGTTTTCAGTTTGAAATAATATTTATTTACTTCAGCAGTGTTTTCTGTTTATACTAAAGATGTTATTTCGCCGATCATGACGTATTTATTTATAAAGAAACTTCCCCTTAGCTCCTATTCCAACCCCATAGACATTTATTATACATCCCGTCGACTGCTGCAACCTTTCGATCGGAAGTTATCTCATCCAAAATTACATCCGGATTGCGACCAGTTTGTTGTCATTGGACCGGTGCTATCTCTTTTCTCTGAGGCCATTGGCCAAACCAGCAGCAACATAACGGCAGCGCTGATCTTCTCTGGACTCCGGTTTTATTAGAGAATGTGACGTAAGAGTGCGCGGGAGGAGAGACAGACAGAAAGTGATAGAAGCACGTGTGGACGGATCAAGCACACGAGGTAGAGAAAATGGCCCGAGTCTCTCTGTATCTCCCCCGTCGCAGCTCGGAGAGGAGAATATTGATGTTTCCCACTATTTCCATCAGTGCCCTTTTCGCTCCTGTCGGCGAGATATTGTTTTGCTCGCAATGTTTCGTCGTCTCCGCATGTCTCTTTTGGGCCTCTGTCTCAGCGAGAGTGGTGCCAAAATCGATGCATCGCTTTACTGATGGCGAATGATCTGAATTTTCTCGCCTCCCTCCTCATTCTTGCAATGCTTCATCTGCTTCTCACTATCCATCTCGCGCCGTCTCTCTCCACCCTCTGTGCGACAGACAAAACAGACACCCTTCACGTGCAACACTGCACACTTTCTTTCATTCTTTGCTTTATAGAAGTTGCAAAACATTATTACGGATCTCTTATTTCTTCCCGTTTGGATACACCTCATTGTGGCCGAAGCCTGATGATTACGATTCGATCTCTCAGAGGCTACACGCCTTCAAAATTCACATTTATTCTTTGGCATTTCAAAACAGGTGTGAAAGAAATTGAAGGAGGTAATTCGTTTGGTGATGTCTTCATTTATATTCATCGAGCAATTCATCCGATTCCTTTATTCTTCCAGCACATCGCCACTAATGCATTAATGTATCAAGTTTTACTCGTTAATTATTTCTCCATTGTTGGTTGGGTCGTATCAAATTTGACTGATCCTTCATTTGGCACGCCACAAATGACAAAGCCACAAAGAAACAAGCAAGGCCATATTATCCAATAGGCATAGTAGGCCAAGTACACCTGTTCTGTGGAGTTCGCTTTTATAAAAAGAATATGACGTAGGAATACACTGGACGAGAGAAAGAATGAAACATAGTAGGTCTAGTATATTGTGTCTAAAGCCTACAAAACGTTTTTACCATGTTTATACTTTGCATAATAAAAACAATAGCAAAGACCTCTTCTTCAATGAATAGTGATAAAATCATCTGTTAAAGCCTGTTATACAGCGATTTACTATCCCAGAAAAATCATTCAAAATAATCTTGATCACCCATGTATCCATCGAAATGGCTACATCCATAAAAATGCATCTGCCAACGAGCCTACGGGATAGAAATACCTAGGGCCAACGACGACCTAAATACGGCCCTTGACCCAAATATGTAGGTTAAAGGCAATACCATAGTACAGATATTAGGGGAATAAGAAGCTACACCTTTGCAGAGCTTTTAAATTATTTCACACGAATCACATAATCATCAGTCATTGCCGTAAAAACTATCCATAGCAGAACTATAGTTTTATTAACGTATCTATTGATATTTTGTTACATTGCAAATAATACACATTTGGCACAATATGCTAAATGACAAAGCCACAAAGTGGCGCAATATGCTAAATGACAAAGCCACAAAGAAACAAGCAATGCCGTATTATCCAATAGCAAAAAATATCCGTAGCAGAACTATATATTACGAAACAGAACTAATATTTATGAAACAGAACTAATAATTACGAATTTGCACGTGAAGGGTGTCTGTTTTGTCTGTCGCACAGAGGGTGGAGAGAGACGGTGCGAGATGGATAGTGAGAAGCAGGTGAAGCATTTCAAGAATGATGCACGTGAAGGGTGTCTGTTTTGTCTGTCGCACAGAGGCTGGAGAGAGACGGCGCGAGATGGATAGTGAGAAGCAGGTGAAGCATTGCAAGAATGATGCACGTGAAGGGTGTCTGTTTTGTCTGTCGCACAGAGGGTGGAGAGAGACGGCGCGAGATGGATAGTGAGAAGCAGGTGAAGCATTTCAAGAATGATGCACGTGAAGGGTGTCTGTTTTGTCTGTTGCACAGAGGGTGGAGAGAGACGGCGCGAGATGGATAGTGAGAAGCAAGTGAAGCATTGCAAGAATGAGGAGGGAGGCGAGAAAATTCAGATCATTCGCGATCAGTAGAAGGATGCATCGATTTTGGCACACTAATAATTATTGTTTTCAACTCTATACGCATGGTTCTATGCCACTACTTACTGGCTTGTCTCAGATTTAAAGTCATATTGGATTATATTAATGTATCGTGCTGCCCTCTAGGAATGAGCATGCCAGCTACATTTTCTTATATAAACTTCACAAAAACATAAAATTTCCTTACTTAAATTATCTCAGGCTTTTCGGCCCTCTATTCATCCCACTGCAGACGGTTACTCTAGGTGAAGAGGCATTATTCGAATTAAAAAAAATGTTTTTCGGCATTGTTCAGAATTAGGGCTTAACTCTGAACAATGCTTGGAAATACGAATAATTCTTCTTCACCTAATGCAGCTTCGTTGAGAAGTTCGCCGGAAAGCCTTAGGATTAAAGTAAAGAAATTTAACGTTTTTTGCAAATTGAAAAAAATAACTATTATTACTGAAAAACTAAAACAGCCATGAATGCAATTGTTAATTACATACTTTTAAATTTCAGCATTTTTCCTCCCGTTTTAAAAAAAAAAACTTTTTGTTTTGTCGTCTATCACACATTAGCCTTTTTGTTTTTAGAGATTAATTAAAAATTCTTTTTCGGTTTGATAAGTATTGATGAAATAATACTATTCGAACTTCCAAAACCTTCCTACAGCTTATTTTTTGGCCAACGTTGGCCATGAGTTGACCCCTTAATCCCAGAGATTGCCGAAAGAGAAATGTTTTAGCTTTAACATATACTTGTTTGTTTATTTTTAGAGATAAATTAAGTATTTTTGGGGGGGTTCGATAGTTATTGGTGAAATATTACAATTCGCACTTTCGGCATCTCACAGACGGAGTGAATGAAGGAAGGGTGGTGCCACTCTGCGAGAGAGAGCGTTTCTCGACGGCCATTGGCTAGGAGTTTTGACGTCACGAAAGGAAGACGTGGGGAGGCGACGACGGACAAACCTTATAATAAGCGTTCAGTAAGACAGACTTCTGTTGAGAGAAAAAGTGTGAAATGGTAATTTCAATTTTCTTTAACTGTTTGAGATCTATCTAGCTATTAGAGAAATATTTATTGCTATAAATATACCTTCTGTGGCCACTTTATTAGATTCAGTACCGTATTATGTCGATAGTAACTCAGATGCAGAATTCAGTAACATCTGTGCATTTTTGAAAACGTGTGACTGAAGATAATTTAAAGATCTCAGTTAAATCTATCTCAGCATCACTTTTGAACAATATTCGTTCACTATTTAAAGTTAAGAAAATTGAACGATTTAACAGCAATAATTCCATTGATTATTCTCAAAAATCAATCAAAACAAGTTTAAACTAAAGCAATTATTGTTATGCTACTTTACTAATATATCTAAGAGTGTTTTCAGCAGTTCACGTGACAATTAGATTAATTTGTCGCTAATTTTGAATATTTTCTAGAACGAGCAATTTGTTTAAGGTTTTAGCATCACAACTCTTGAAATACTGAACGCATATTTTGGAGATCGAGATTTAAATAGATTTGATTGAGTTATTGAAATTATCATCAATTATATTTTTTCATGAAAAGCATATTTAAGGAGTTTCTGAGTTCTGTATTTGCCTTACCATTGACATATTTGGAACTGTGCCTAATGAAATGGCCCTTCTAATATACGTTGATATTACGGATATCGTAATTATATCATCTTTGTACTCCAAAAACTCCAAAAATTTAAATCAATATTGCAAACGATATATTTATGCTAGAAATTTATAATTTTGGTCGTGAATTCATCAGCAACAATAATTTGACCCCTTACTCGCAGCGGGTTTAAAAATGCAAGTTTTTTATTTTAAGAGATAATGCTAGAAATATCCCTTGGGCTGACTAGGTATTGATGAAATATTGCGATTCCGTACTTTTCGGGTCTCCCGAAAGCTATAATTGCGTGCTTTAACGGCAAAAAAAAAGCGAAAATTCAAAATTGTAGAAAAATATTATAAACGATTAATTTATGCTAGAATTTGGAATTTTGTTGGTAGAATGTGAAAGAAACGAAGTCTCCATTGGTAACAATGAGTTAACCCGCTCAGGGTGAATGGGAAACGTAACGATTTTGTTTTCAGAGATAATTGGAAAACTCTTTTCAGACCGAGTCCAAAGACACACTAGTCGCATACAGACGAATACATTCGGTTATTTGAAATCGCTGCTGTGAATTTTGTTTACATTTAATAAACATATATGTAGACACTTGTGAGTGATCGACTGACGACTGACTGACTGGCAGGGGTTCACACTAATTCTAACTCTGATGCCATAAAGGCCTGAAGATTTGCTCGTAGTGGTAATTCGGGTCGTAGATCTCGAGAAAAATCCGCGATTTGACATCCTAAGTGTCCTTCAAGGTGAAACAGAGGTCACGTAGAGTTCAAACCTTGATCTACGAGTGCTAGAAACGTGAAAATTGGTGTTTGGGGTATGTTTCAGGTTGTAGATCTCAGAAATGTTACGAATTGTCGGAGCCGGGGGATCCTTTGAGGTCAAAAGGCAAATTTAGATCCACTAGTGCTAGAGAACTAAAACGTGGTTCCTGGAAGCATTTTGAATCGTAGATATAAGAAATGTGAAATTTGGGATGCCCTGGGTCCTTTCAGGTTAAAGGTTAAATATAGATCTACCAGAGTTAGAGGGTTAAAAACTGTCGCCTTTTGGCATTTTGTGTGGTAGATCTCATATATTATTCCTAATTTTGGATGTGATGGGTTGTTCGAGGTCAAAGGTCAATTTTGGACACACCGGTGCTGGAGAGCTAAGAATTGGTGAATAGGGTTATTTCAGGCAGTAGAACTCAGAAGTAAGAGGAATTTTCAGTTCTGGCATTGTGTTGAAGGTCAAATAGGGGTCGATATGACGGTCTAGAAATCAAGAGGTGCCGAAGGGCCAATTGATTTCTGGTTTATATATATATCATGCATCTGACATTTCAGTACAGGTTTCTACGAAGATGCTTTTTGGTAAAGTGAGATTTCGCTCTCATTATCATCTTAGTAACATATTGAAACATTGCGTATGAATAAATGAGGTAATTCTAAAAAAAACAAACAAACAAAGAAAATATCTTCAAGAAAGATAAAAACAACGCGTAATAGTGTGAGAGTGTTGTTTTTTTTTGTTTTTAAGTTAATCTGAAATCACTTTTAGCCTAGACAGTTCAAATGATTAATATGTCGCCTATCATCTTTGCAGTTTGATTCGTTATATGAGGACTTCGTATGTAGGAATGAATGTTTTTGCAAACACGAATCCCTTAAGCGAGATCTGCTTCGTAACCATGATTGCGTCCCATAGGCAAATTTTCTAAGGTAAGAGAGGTCATTCGTTTATTAGAATTTCGACTGCCGTCGAAAAGAAGAATTTGATAGGGAAATCTGGTTAAGGTGTCAAAACATGACTTGTCTCTTTTTCAGGTTTCACAGCCTTATTAGACTATATTCTTGAGCATGTCATAGTCGTAATCATTGGTAGGCTGACGAAAGAGATATTTCCATGTTGAAAATACTTTATTTTGCATTTCTGTCATCTGCGTTTGCAAACTATGATGCATGGGCTCAAGCAGTCCTTCATTGCCACATATTACTCAGTTCTTTATTTATGTATGCTATTCACGTCACATTTTCAATCCACCTAATGTAGTAACTTAATTTCTACGTATCCAACATCAATTTTCGTGTTTTACGGCTTCAGTTGAAGTCGATAATTCCGTTATCATTTCTTTCACTGCTCCCTTTATATTTTATATTTTCATACAATATGCGAACACAGAGAGAGAGAGAAAAAACCTCTGTCGTGTTTCCCCCACGGATTTAATAAAGTTGCCTTTACGCTCCTCGCGCATTTGCCCCTCGTCTTTCGGTCCCTATGGCTCCTAGTCAGCTCGAGCGATGCAACAGATGTCCTCCTGAGAATAGCAAGCCGCGTGCACTTATTCGGCGCATTGTCACGAGCGCAGCCAGCCTTTCCGCAAGAATAGGCGATGCACCAACATGGTCTCGGCAACGATGGCTTTTCTACTTGCAGAAATATTTCTCTCCATCTGCATAAAACCAGCAAAGAAACGGACAAACTTTATTTCGGCATCCTTTCAAAAGACGACGCCGGTCTGACTCAACCAAACTCGCAACAAATACATAACTTCGTCCTGGGGAGAAGGAAAAGAAATAAATAAACAAAAATACGCAGAGATGGAAAAAAACTCTAAACATAAAAAAATCCCCATGCTGTATTAACATCTGTGATTTCATTCTACTCCATGAAAGTATTTCTCTGAAGTTTATGAAATATCTATATCCCCTGTGTATAAAATTAGAAACCCTGGACTATTCACCATAATTGCGATGCAAAGATATGTAAATATGTAAATGAGCAGGTCACGTGATCCCTGAGCTGTTTTCAAATAGAAGCAGCGCAGCCGGTCATTCGGCCACGGGGTGGAAACGACTTGTGACATAGCCGTCTTATAAAAGCGTGTCATTTTTGTACTACACAGCACCCAGTCACAAACAACCACTTGGTGGAATATGGGATATCAAAGATCTTTACAATTATAAAGATGTGGATTTAACAAGGCTCCTATATCACTTTCACGATATGATTGAGCGAGTTACAAGGCGGAAATATTTTGTCTACGTTGCACTATACAAGAAGCGAAAACAAATTATTGATGAAAATCAATACTTTCGTATCACATCCTAATAAGGATTTTGTTCAGTAGAATAGATTTCATCGAAACACTTTGCCTATTATTATAGCTCCTTCTCTTGTAATGCTAACCAAACAAATATTTGCTATACAACCCAGGAGATAGCAGAACGTTAAACAGAGCTATTCGCTAGTGCTCAAGCTCTTCCAATCATGGAATCCCATCCTAAGAAAAAACATGATTGTTAGGAATTCTTAGATCCGACGTTCTCAATGCAGGAGCCCCCTGGGATCCATTTTATACACAGGTTATCCCCTGGGATTCATGTTATACCCAAGGGGATATACCCATCAAAAATCTGCAGCAATGGGAGCTGATAACTACTCATTTTCTTTAATTAAAAATTCATCTGAAGATGATCTCTTGCTATTTTTAATTTTCTTAATAACATATGGATTATAGAATTGGTGGTTCCGATTTTAAAACCTTGTTAGCGGTCAGAAAAGGTTTCATGTTATAGGCCAATTTTTTATTATTCCAAAGACAAAACTCAAGGAGAGAATAATTTGGCAACATATCAAATGGTTAATTCTCTGCTTTTAAAAATTTCCATCAGAAATAATTGGATTCTTCCCTAGGAAGTATACTATACATTGTCTAGTGCCAATTTTATTCGCTATCAACAAGCTCTTCAAAGAGGGCACGTTTCCTTAATCATTAAACTTGACATAACTAAGGCATATGATTCTGTAAATCACAGAGTACTCATAGATGAGATTTCTGCTTTCGGTTTCAAAGCCTTTTTCTGACATGGTTGAATGATTATATGTCAAATAGATCATTTCAGATCCAAAGGCGGAAGCAACTTTCAACTTCACATCCTCAATATGTAAGCTTACCGCAAGGTAGAATATAGTGCTCCTTACTTTACCTTTACTTTTTAACACCTTTATTCAAGATCTTACTCAACGTATAGCGTCGAGTAAGACGTATACCGTCGAGTAAGATCGATATTACTCAACGTATACCGTCGAGTAAGATCGATATTACTCAACGTATACCGTCGAGTCGAGACAGATGGTCATGAGATGCGTCAGATTTTTGCTGGATAATATCACGATCTCTGTTACAGCAAAAATCTGACGCATCTCATGACCATCTGTTCTAATGCACTTGATCAAATTCTTTTCTGGACTAAGGATGAGGATTCTACCTTTCTGCACCAAAATCAGCAGATTATGGGTACTCACTAATGGAAGAGCTCGAATGTGGGGCCAACTGTTTCAGGTGATCGACCCTTCATGCCTTACATCCACTGTGCAATCTGCTGGAGAGAGAATCATGCTGTGGAGAATGTTCGCATGGATTACCAGATCGGTCTACTTATACGCCTGAAGGGTAGAAAAAAGGCGAGGCATATTTAAACAACATATCCGATACCTTATGCGGTAAAATTTTTTGGGGTACGCCGTGAGAGCTCAAAGGTCGCTAGATCTAGTAACAAAGTCGTTAAGTTGGCATTATAAAAAAAAAAAAAAAACTATAGTTTTATCTAGACCCTGGAAATGTGTATTTAACTGGGTACGCCAGTTAAATACACATTTCGAGGGTGTGTGTGAAGCATAAAAGGTTGAGAACCATTGTCTTATAGTATACTGTTCTTCATTTCTTGTTGTGATGATGAAAGGCAGTTTCAGGTAAATAATGCAACAGTCTATAGAGAAAAATCTGTCTTTGTTTGGATTCATGATGAAAAGTTTTGTCATCTTTTCTGCCCATCAGAGTTATCTCAATTGAACCTCAGTGAAAATGTTTGGGATGTAGTGTAGTGGAGAGTGGCATTCTGTCACATGTGCTCCCCTTCTCTGTACCCTGAAGAAACTAAGTGCAACAGAAAAGATTTTACATAGCATCAGAACCTTCCAACACTGATCTTCCAACACCTGATCTGAACTCCATTGAAAAATTGTCGGATACAATGGAAAGTGGCATAAGGGCAGTGAGTGCATTGTTATGGACCCTGAAGGAACTACATGTCGATATATGCTGCACATCGCACCAGACATCTTCTAACACTGATCTCATTTATGCCTCATAGAATCCTACATGATATTGAAGCCAAGTTTCTAATTTTGTGTACACATAGTGTATATTAATTAATAAGTAAACTGAATCTGAAATTATTATAGAAAACAATCTGGTGTTAATATATTACCTCTGAATTCCAATGCTGTGAAATGTTAAAATGTCGCCATAAGACATAAATATTTGTGTAATATACTGTATCTGCTTTTGACAATGTCTGAAATCAGCTCACAGATTTCTGTAAAACAATTGCTCCTTTTGCCTTTTTGTAAAAAAAAGTTACTGATACTAAAAGGAAGATAATTATTTAATCTCTACAGAAATGGTGATCTTATTACAAAAGAGAATTTTCTGATGTGCAGGGAAATGAGGAAAGGCTACTATTATCTGAGATTTGTCCTTATTCTCTGTAAATTGAAAAGGTCCATTTCTGTTCACATGATACTTTAGTTTTAGGAACCACAGATCCAGGTAAATGCCATTGGCAGGTAGATCAGAAAAATGAAATAGACTGATAACCTCACGGGATGCAGAGAAGCATCAGACGAATAAGCGGAATACTTTTTTTTTTTCATTCTCTTATTGCTATTGCTTAGCATTTGTCGTTTATTTGTCTCGATGATTTCGTCTGAAAGTCTGTTGGTTAAAATTTGGCAAAATAGTTTTTCATCCATATCTTCAAATATCGATAGTGGATCGTGACGAGTAATGTATCAAATGAAAGTTTGTGATATGGGGAGTGTCACTGGTTATTAAAAAAATACATCCCTTATATAAAATTTTCCCCATTAAATAAAAAAATCTAGTGAATAATTTTAAGGTGTCCGATCATAAAGAGTTATAACGTTAGATTAAAAGATGTGGCTAGGGGGATGAGGTGTCAGATACGGTGGTTTCAAGTTATACTGCCTTCATTTCGTCCCCGGAAGGGTATGCGAATTGAATGGAGATCAGTTGTAATGAGTTATACGTCATATGGACCTGTCTCCAACCAAGGAGAGATATATAAGGTGTTTTAGTTACGACGTTTTCTTGTACAGCTGCCACTAAATAGCATAAATTAAATGATAGAAATTAAGGAAATACAAAATCGCCTATCTTCCTCTGTGTTTGCTAAACGTTAAAGCATAAAATCATTAACCCAATTCATATTACTACAGAGGAAGACAGATTGACCACATTTGTTTCTCTTACTATTTGGAAAATAAAGATTGCTGATGCTTGTCTTCCGTTGCAGTTTATAAGAATTGAGGTCAGCCTTGCATGTTGTCCACAATCTCGCATGTGTGTTATTGAAACAATGCGCTCGGAAATGATTAAATTTCAGAGTTTGTCTAACACATGTACTAATGTACTACATTGCCTTACACCTAACGAACGACAGAGGCCTCTATTGAGGCGGTAAATGCCTTTTGTCAGGTGTCGCAACGATTTCCTCTGTGTGGTTCTCTTCATTAACCAGGAGACATTGCATCCGCTTGGAGACGGTCATTACGTCATTACGTCAGCGACGTTTCTCATCTCCCTGACGACAGCGCTCTTGAGCTTAGGAATTGTGCGTTTGCTGATGATACCACATACTCCTGCTCTCAGGTGACCGTAAAGCCAGAAATTCACTGGGGTGAATTCAGGGGCCCACGAAGATCATACATTTTCGAAGCGTACGAAAATAGTTCTGTGGCTAAAGTGTTCTCTCATAGTGTCCTTCGTAGCAATCACGATGTTTACAGAACAGTTGTATGAAAGGGACCATCTGCTGGCATATTTCAGAGGAAGTGACATCGGAAGGCTTGAGATAGGGAAGTCTCAAAGAGATATATCCAGATGCTCAATGTAGATCGTTCTGTTATCAAAAGACATTTCATAAGGTTCCAATAGTCAGGGACTGTTATCAGAAGACTTGGCTGGTGAAGTAGACGTAGAGTAAAGAAAGATGTCTTTGACTTCCAGTACAGACATAGGGTAAGAGGAACATCTATGCCGGAGGTTGCATGACAGCAGGTGGTGTAAACCCACATCTAAGGAGGGAGCTATTGCATTAGTGTAGAGAGAATGTTATGTAGATTGAAGACCAATGTTATTAGCATGCATTATTTATAGATTTATTTCTATTTGCTCTTCAATGTGATTGATGACTTCAACTAATCTGGAGGGAACTAGAATATATACTTAACACTCTCACACCATTGAAAGAAACATATATGGTGTTGGAGGTGTGAGAGTCTTAGCAAATGTTATTTGTGGCTGGAAAGCAATTCTCCCCTCCCTAAGTGCTTGAAAGGAGAGTTGTGCTTGCTTACAGATAGGAAGATGTCACCTGGATCTCTGTGAGACGCTCTTGCGCAGATGCAGTTGGTGACACTTTCATATTCTAGTATGAGAAGCCGACCTCATCCAGCTGATCCCGTTGACCACTACCTGGATCTGAACCCCCTCATTCCTATGGAGTGACCATGTCGATCTCCTCAGCCTTAAGAACATGCCTGGGAAGCTCTAGGGTACTGCTATTCTTTAACTACCTCCCATTTTACCACTGAGTTCGGAAATCCTTTAGTGAACCAGTGGGTATTTACTACCACTTGAGTATCTTTAAGTCTTGAAAGTTTAACAGGAAAGCATTCATCATTATTGTGAATTTAATATTTAAGTAAAGCCAATATTTCAGCCAATGTTCCATATTGACCATCGTTGGACGTTCCATCGAATTCACTCTTGACCCATTTATCTTTATCAATGATTTGCTGTTCGCATTCATGTTTGTTTCATTTTTTGTATAAAAATTGATAAATTCATTAAATCGCTTTCTCTTACCAATTTTCAGTAATTAATTATTTAAACTTCTCCAAATATGCTCATTTCTAATATTGCTTAAGTTTAGGGAACAGTGTATTCATGTATATTTATACCTATATATACAGGGTGATTCAGTTAAGCGTGTACAAACTTCTGGGAGGGGTAGGTTGCACAAAGACAAATCGGAATCATATAGCAATGCAGGGTCGGTAACGGCATCTTCATGAGGTAGATGGGGTTGTTCGACGAGGTAGATGGCATTGTACGGCCGCGGGACTGCACAACGTCCTCGCAGGTAACCGTCATTCGCGAACCGCCCGCAGAGGTAGTAGGATGGCAATGCGGAGTTGGCCGATATGCAAAATGCCGCAAATGCGGAGTTGGCCGACATGCATCTCGCATACGTGGCTGCGGACTGCAATGGGCGAGCCATTGTGCACGTGTACCAGGAACGGTACCCGATGAGGCGTACTCCCAACCACCAGATATTTGCATGGTGGCATCAGAGGTTGTGTGACACTGGCTCCATCCAGAGTCCTGCCAGGAGTTGGGAACGATAGGCACGGACCCATGACATGGAGGAGAATGTGCTACGTCATACAGAAGACATTCTAAGTGCCAGTACTGGAGCAATCGCCCACTGCGTCGTCTTTCCCAATTCACTGCATGGAGGATTATGCACGATAAACAATTGCATCCATATCATGTGCAGCGCATCCAGACACTGAAGCCTGAGGATTACCCACAGCGCTTTGCATTTGCGCAATGGTACCTGCAGAAGAGTGCGGCAGAACCCCAATTTCCTGCTTCTGTGCTATTCACAGACGAGGCATGATTTACATGGGAAGGTAGCTTCAATACACATAACGTGCATGCATGGGCGGTGGAGAACCCTCATGCTACACGAACACGTGCAGAACAAAACCGTTTTGCTGTAAATGTTTGGTCCGGCATTATCGGAGACCACTTAATAGGCCCATACCTCATGCCTGCTCGTCTGGACAGAAGGAGTTACCGGATATTCCTGGAGGACGTCTTGTCAGAACATTTGGGTGAACAACAGGTCCCTCAGTCTCTGCGCCGTGCAATGTGGTTCCAGCACGATAGGGCCCCCACCCATTTCAGCCATGAAGTTCGTCAACACTTAAACGTGACATTTGGACAACAGTGGATCGGGCGTGGTTGTCCCGTTCATTGACCTGCAAGATCGCTGGACCCATCATGCCTTGATTACTTCTTCTGAGGTTACATCAAAGAACTGGTGTTCGACACCCCCGTTGAAAGTGCTGAGGACCTTGTCGCACGCATCTCCGTAGCTGCCTCGGAAGTCCGAGACACGCCAGGAATCTTCCATAATGTACGTTATTCCATGCACAGACGATGTCAGGCCTGTGTTACAGCTCGTGGTCGCAACTTCGAACACCTTCTGTGACCTCTGTGCATTTCGGAAATGTACCTATCGTGATTAATAAAAAGCATTTTGTTCACTTAAGTGCTGCTCTTTCATTCACGTCCTCTCTGTACACTAGCACATGTTGATGCCGTTACCGACCCTGCATTGCTATATGATTCTGATTTGTCTTTGTGCAACCTACCCCTCCTAGAAGTTTGTATACCCTTAACTGAATCACCCTGTATATATACGTATAAACACATATGGTACATGGGGCGGGGGTGGCTCAGTCGGTAGCGCGCCAGGCTCGTAATCTGTAGTTCCCAGATTCGAGTCCCAGGTGGGTCAGCGTTGAGATTTATCTCCGAAAATTTAGCCGCCCTGCGCACGGTCAGTAGGGGACACCGATGGGCTTGGAAAGGCCGCCGTCCGTCGGATGGGACGTTAAGCCGTGGCTCCGTGTGCGGGAGAGCCTGTGCACGATAAAGAACACGCTGGATGGCCTTGACGGGAGGCTACCATCTGTCTCCCAACAGCTGTTCCAGTGGGTCCCCTCCCCCAACCTTCTCTGAGCCTTCGGGGTCCATGTGACCTGGCCATTTAGCCCATGGTGTGCAAAAAAGTGCCGCTCAGAGGTAAAACAACCCAACAACCCAACATATGGTACGTATAGATACAAGCACGTGATACATATATATACATATATAAACACGTGGTACACATATATATACAAACATGAGGTACATATTGATGCATATATTGTTTACAGTTTTTATGTAATATATTATTATCTCTATGTACTATATATTTCTCAGTTTATTTAATCAATAAATCCTCTTAAAAGGCAAGAACTACTAGATTCGATATAGAGGTTCTTCTTATATCGTAAAGCGACATATTGGTTTACCCCCCCCCCCCAACCTTAACTGCAACCCCAAATAGAGAACCGTTTTTGTTGCGGAATTCCTTCCCCCACAAAAAGGCTATTTCTAAAAGTAGTAAGAACGTCTCCTAAACATTAAAAATTAGGGTCATCAAATTCAGTATAAAAGCTTTCTTGTATCATAACTGAAAACAACGTAAGAATTTTTACCTCTTAACTTTCTTGATTCCTCGAAAACTTCCTTCCTAAAAGGGTAAATGTTTAAACCATTGCCGAAGGTAAGGAGTTATATCTGAAATGAAAGCTACAGACGTGAGGGGAATCATGATTGTCACAAATTACGTCCCCCTTCTTTCTGAACACAAAAAAATGGAAGAAGAAATTTTACCGGAGACCGATCGAACACCGGTTGTTCTGCTCGTAACCATCAGATCAACAGAATTCTACTTGAGTAAACGGTCATCATTTTTCTTTAGTTTCTTTATTATATTATTTAAAATTTAACAACTTGTTCCTAACTTGGAGTGTTTCATTAATTGCTGTGTCAGCTGTATTGATATTACAGGAGACCATGTTTCTCATTCACGACTTCACGAATTTCGACATTTTAAACAATAATAATCTGAGAAAGACAGTTTTCACGTGATTTTCAAATTATTGGTGAGGCTCAGTCGTCTGCTGGGGGTTGAGGGAGAGAGACCTATTTCTAATAAACGGTATATTTTATAACTCTTAAGCTTTACTTGGCGAAATAATTTCCAATTTGAATCCAGATCGTTTGCAGATTAGATTTAAATTAACACTATTATAAAATTTTATTAACGGGAAAGTACCATGATATGTGTTTTATTGTTTTAGTGGATGAAACTGTTGAGCTTATTTTGAAGTTGTGAATTTAAAACTGGACTCTAAACCACTGCTAACATATTAAGAGTTTGAGTGAATTCTAATAAACTCAGAGTGTGTGCATCGAGCCAAACGTACAAATTAAACAGATAGAATTTTTAAGTCTGGAAGCCTCTAAGATGCAAACACATTTTTTTCACAACTTTTACTTTAACAACACTTCGTCACTACGTCGATCTGGTTTTCTTACAATAGAATTCCTCAGGTAACACCATCTTTTTCAGGGCGGATAACGACCTATACCGATAACATGTGAGAGCCTTTCAGGTGAGCAATCCGTCCTCCGTTAACAGCTATAAGTTTTAGACCATTTAGTCATTAAACAGAATTTTTTTTACTTGAAATGAACAATTTACTGGTAAGAACAGTTAGTGATTGAAAGTTACAAGTGTGATTACTTATATAGTAGGGTTATATTTAGAATTGTGGTTTAACATGGTTACTTTAATTAAATATCTATTTCTAGTGATATTAAATGTATATATTTTCTGATCGACGAAAAGAGGAAAGCTCTTTCTCTAAATCGGTGTCTTCCAGTGAAATATCATAATTATTTCTGCTTTTTGTTTTAAAGTATATTAACATTTAATAAAGGAAGGTTTGATTGGCAACCAATAGGTAAGCGCCTAACATCTTTGGTCGTGGTTCGTATCTCACTCTATGCCAATCAGTTTCACCTTTACATTTCAGATTACCATTAGATATTATTCATCAGATATATTTCAAATTACCAGTCTTACATTAGCTGTGATTTTTTTAATCGCATTCAGTTGATGTTTCAAGTGACATATTTCATTTTTTTTTATTTTCAGATTATTTGCTAGGATAGAGATCAAAAGATAAAAATATATAAATATATTTATATGAATACATTCAACTAAAAAGTATGCCAATGAACAGTCGTATTCGAATTTTCGTAACTTTGAAAATAGGTTTTTATAAAACAATAAGTTAATTATTTTAATTAAATTTGTACAATTTTTTATTTCCCACAATATTCGTTTAGTGTTTGCGAGTAATGATAGTTGCTGGAAACTACTAAATAATAGCATCAGCCATCCTAAGAATGTTCTTAAAAAATTGATAACAACCCCAAAAATTACTATCAAACTACTAAAAACAAAAGTTTCAGTAAACGTTTCAATGAAACAGTTGTTTATTCATGCTAAAACTAACTTTGAGATAAATTCTTCGAAATAACAACATTGGTGTTGTTATTTCTAAGCTTTTTAAATACTTAGATAATATGTTAATAATCCAGGTGTCCTCACCGGCTACTCCACGTATGCTAAAATAATGCTCTTTCATGTAAACCTTATTTTAAAAAAGCGTGAAGAGATCATCATCTGAGATCTTAATGTAAGATAAAAAAAAACGTTAAGAGATCATCATGTAAGATCTCTTCACGCTTTTTGGTTCAACATTTAACTATCATACACTTTGCCAATGAATTTCATTAAACATTAGGACCGGAACAGGATGGCAGACGGCAATTCGAAAGCGCTGATTCATTTCAATGCTTTAAATACACTCCAAATAAGGGAAGACACAAACTCTAAAATCATACTAATGAATGAAAATTTTTAATAATAGTTTGGTCAATAGCTTTATTGTATGAGATTGAATATACCCATTTTAAAATTATACATTATAGAGGTATTTTTCTTAATAAAACGAAATTATTACTTCTCTTTTTTTTTCTGTTATGGCGCTTGGCCTAAAAACGAAACTAATATGCGGCTCTCAGAATTGCATTTTCTAATTTGGCTCTTGACGCAACAAATATTTTCAACCGTTAATTTCGAACGAACTTTGCATGTTTCAAACTTCAATGGATTGCAAAATCGTTTTCAAGAACATGTAGGGTCCGCAGGGAACCATTTCAGTAGCCTTTTCTTATAAATATCAGATCATGAAGGTAAAATACGTATAAATGATATCTAGTAGGTAGCATTAAAAGTCATTATAAAGTATGTTTATACTGTATTTATCTTAGTATTTAAAAGAGATGTTATCTTTTCTCCTGCAACGGCAAACTCAAGTGTTCTACTCAATGTAATGATAAATTTATTTTATTTGTTAGTAGACTCGTAAAATCGCCTTCTTTGGTTCCTTTTAAAATTGGAATGATGCCATTCTATGTAGTGCCAAGGTCGTCTCAAATTGTGGCTATAAGCTAAACATATGCATCAGATAAACTAGCACTCTCCTGAATAAAGCGCAACATTAACTAGATGTTGCACAAACTAGAGATTACATTAACCATGACCATGTAAACTAGTTGTCACAGAATCTAAGGGAAATTTCAAATAGGCACCACATGAACTCTATTACACATTGTGAGTAAAGCTGGATAAAAATGTTAGGGACAGCCTACAATAAAATATCGACATAACGAACTATTCAGTATAATGAATAGCTTTTCCGACCCGGCCACTTTATTCTGCATCTCTATGCAAAAACGTTTCATTTTAACGAATACCAGTATAACGAAAATTTCAATTTAACGAAAATTTCCAGATTACAAAAAATATTATCAGTATAACGAAATCTGTAAAAGGAAAATCATTAAGCAATATGTGCAATGTACATTTTTAATATCTGACTACGCTGCAACGATTTAAACGCTGTTAAACATCCAACCAACCCTATGAATCGCGTGATATTGTATAACGCCAGCACGCATTTTTTGCTGATCTCATTGTGTGGCATAGTTGCTCTCCTATATGTGTCGGCATGCTGCTTTAAAGCGTCGTTACCACATTATTCTAGCAATAAAAGGGGATTTTGAAACTTGGTGATCCACGCGATTCTGATTGTGTCAGCGAAATCTCCTTTCAAAGCAGTTCCAATCCACACCTTTTTTTTTCCTTCGTTAAATTTAAGATAATGCTATATTTGCTCGTTGTCATTATTATTTTAGTGAAGTTCGTTAATTAGTTTCGTTTCGTTATTAGCAGCCAATGTGACGCAAAGTCCTTCGCCTTTTCGTAATGACAGAAAAAGATATTGTGGAAAATGTGTTGCCAACATCATTTAAGAATTCTCGGAGAGATACTTGTGGGAACAGAAAGTTTAAAAATTCTCGACTTTTTTAAGAAGTAAATTCTAATACACGGTGAAGTTCTTTCATAATCATTATTTTGTAGTATGTAATTATTATAACACCTTTTTTATTGCACATCGCTATAAAGAAATTTCAGTATATCGAATATATTCTGACCACCCCTCTATTTCTTTATACCGGCTTCCATTGTATCTATTAATCAAATATGTTATTTTAATAAGGCATACAAACAGGAAAACAAAATACCAGTGATAACATAATTAGCAAAATAAGAGCATTTCTGTAGTTCTAGTTAAAATAACACATCGTCAAATACGTTATTTTTATTTTAAAAAGCAAGTATCCTCTCAAGCAGCTGCTTACTACAGAGATCTGACAGGAGCTTGTCAGTTTATAAGCCATAGTAGAATGTCTGTGAGGATGGCAGGCCCTCAGCAGAAAAACAACACAAACATCGATGCGTTAATCGGGGCTCGAATCCATGTCCCTTAGATCAGTAGCCAAGCGCGCTAACCACTCGGCCATCATAGTTATAAAATTAACATGTCTGTTAGATAAATATGTTAAATTAATTGCTTTGCGTGATTTTCTTCGTTTGGTTTCTGTCTGTGAAACACTGCAAATCACCTCCAGCACGTCCTCACCGCATCAGGCATTACCAATGATTGGACTATAGGAGTTATGTTATCAACCTGGTGTCCGCGCGCATCGTGACGACTTTTTAACTGCCCTCATGAATATAGAATCACCACATTTGAGTATTGGGCTATACACAAAATCCTTGTGTTTTCGAAATTGTGGATCCCCTCGCACCCCAATAAAAGTTGCTAATGTATCATATATTTGATTGCATAATAATGTTCTAGCTGGCTAAGAGCAGGAGTGTCAGAATAGAAATTCCAAATTGATTAGTGAGCAAGTGTCAATTTTTGTTTACAAAATTTTATGAAGGTGTCAATCGAACCACATGGATGATATCCATATGAGGAGCTGTATGTATGGTGAGACTTTAAAGACGCTCGTGGAAACGTATTCTCCACCAAATATTAGAAACCTAAACACTTCGAAATTTCCATATAAATGTACATAAATTCATTAAAACTTGGGAAAGTTTCAAAATGGAGTTAGCAGTATGGAATCGACCGCAAACGAGTTAATCTTCTTGATGGTACTGTTGATCGCATGGGAAAATAGTGACCTTGAACAAGATATCGGATATGAAAGGGGAAGTTTCACCACATCTGCGTTACTCACGTGACATTGTTCCATCAGATTACCTTCTTTTTCGGATCTCTTCAGAATTTTTTAGATGGGAAACGGTTCAATAATCCGGATGATGTGAAACAAACAATAAAAAATTTTTCACACTCAGAGCGTGGTTAATTTTATGAACGGAGAATCGAAAATTAATAAATAGATGAATAGTGGTACAAAATGGCAACTATATATTTATACACCATTTTGTTATGCAACCATTATTTATATACAGGCCCAGATTAAAAAAAAAATCGAGACGGGGGTGCCAAGAAAGAGAATCTAGACAAAAAATAAAAAATGTAAAGGGGGGGGGGGCAAAATACTTCATTTCCAGTGCAGCAAATAGCATTTCTCCATCCGTTTTACGGGTTAAAAAATAACTCTTGAAAAATGCATGAAATATAATTAACTTCAACATTTTTTGCCTCTTTTATCCTTATTCGCATTCTGAAATGGGGGGAGCATGACTCCCCTTGCCCTTTCTTAGATCTGGCCATTCTTATGTATATATATAATTGATTGAAAATGTTTTTGTATATAATTTATTCTAAATCCAAATCTATCCAAAAAATTGCAAGGACTTCGCTTACAACTCAATACTTAAATTACCATTTTGAAAAGGATAGTCAATCTTTACAATTAATAAAGCGGTTGATATGTAAGATTTATAAAAATGCAAAAGTTCATTTTGCACTGATGTCAAAATGTATTTCTTTTATGAGATTGTGCAGATATTTGATCAATGCTGGAGTCGTTATTAATATCAGGCACTCAAACCGGAACGTCATCGTGATATTAATCAATAAAAAAATTGAACTTTAAGAAATAAATAAAAGACTGTCAAATGATGAACAGTATTTTACATTTTAATTTTCAAGTACAAATATCGAAATTTTTTTAATTATAAGAAATTGAATTGATGCTATAAATATATATATCTCAACTTATGTACTAAAGGAAAATAGCGAGTGCCAGAGAGATCAGGAATTTTGAGCTACAAAAGTCATGGCTTGCTTCAATCCTTTTAAGAAGAAAATTTCTAATGTTCCAAAGAGGTAATGCCAGTCAATAGTGGCCTAATGCTGCTTTCACTGCATTCTTCTCTCTCTTGCCATGAAGCCCTTCGGTAAGATGATATGATTCTTTGAATAAAGCACATGGGAAGAAAAAAGAATGGTGAGAATGAATAATTAATGACTAGTTAGGATCTGCTTCACGGAATTTGAAATGAGCGGTGGGTCACCCTTCATAGAATAATTGCAATTAAGGTTCATCGCAAATAGAGCATGAAAGGAAATGGGCTACGTCATTTCTTGGAAGCATACTATTCATTATTCTAAAGATTTTTACCATTAATTTCTCTTTTAAGTTTGTGCCATTAACAAAAAAAATTCTTTTCTCTAGTAATGAATTTTTTACTTCGGTGCATTTGAGAGAAAGGTGATTGCAGTGGATTGTCAAACTACAGATTCATTTCATTAATACCCATATTTTACAATAATTTAGGGACTTCAATTAAGAAATGGAGAACGAATTTTTAAAATGATATAAATTTAAATAGAAAAACTGTTCAAATATGTTGAACTATATTCAAAGGATATCTGCATATTCTTTACTTAATTCATTTTGACGTTAGTGCAAAGTAATTCTAACTTCCTGTTGTTTCCCCTAATAATTTCTCATGGAAAACATTAGGAAAGTGGTGTTATTACTTCTCGTAAAGCAATTTAAGTGTTTATTTTTTGTTGCCACAGTTTCAGTGCATATTACATCGTTGAACCTCTAGTTACGTAAACCTATCCCTTGATATATACGGTACTCTATTTACACGGTGAAAAATGCAACCATTTCGATTTACACGGCGATAGATTCGGTTTAACACGGTCATGAAAATGCAACCAGTTTTGTTTTACGCTATTATAGACTCGGTCTAACTTTACCTCGCGAAGTTAACGAGGAGGTGGCTAATGGTTTGTAATACGTCTCCCTAAGGCATCCCATATATATTAGTACAACCTTACTGTCCAGGGTGTCGTTGATTTCTTCCATTTCTAAGTACTCTTGCATCAAGTCAACTCTATGCGGACGGGTGTTGCGACCCATAAAAAAGAAATCAGTGCAAACCGCCCTCTGAAATGTCACCCATAGGTTCAGTAATCTATCCCTATACCTCTGAGCAGTTATGCAACCTCCATTCATTACATAAAGAGGAATTCGGCTGCTGGATATGCTACCCAGCCCACCTTCCCGGAACTTACAACTATAAGGATTGCGATTTTTTATGAGTGTTATCTATTATATTATACATATTTTCAAGTAGCAGTGGTAGAGCGTCAAGGGAGATTATTAGACTGTCATCCCAAAGTAAAAACCAACTAAATGGTTTTAACTGATATTATTATTTAAAAGAATAAAAAATAATAGTAAATTCCTATATTAATAAAATCTTTATCTGTAAAAAGTTATGCTTTTATTCTTTCTCTGAAATAACATATTTGCAAGTGTAATGCAATCTGTCTCACAACATGTTAATGAAATGAAGCCTGCTTTGAATCTGCAGCGAGATCTGACCTTTCTAGACTGAATTTTTTAGACTAGTAAAAACCGTGTTTTATTTAATTTTTAGCAACAAGTTTCACTTTATAGATTATTATATAGTCTAAATACAGTTGATTTATAAATACGGTGTTTCATAAAATATGTAAATGCTAATTTTACAAATAAAGCACTAAGTGTTGGTACAAATAATTAATTTTCAATTTATATTCAGTTCATAAATATCCTTCTTTCGAATTTCGTCTTAATATTCGATAATGTACGTTTACATTAACGATGAGTATTTTTGCCGACCAAAAGGAACTGCATGAAAAATTAAACTAAGCTTTTCTGAATTAGTGCAAATAAGGTACAAAATAATGTAACATCAAAGGTTATTATTGCTGCTAAACCGAAATTTGGGATAAATATGTATAACAAAACTTTCAATGTACATTTCATTCATAAAAAGAATTTTTCTGAACTTATTCCCCCTTTCTTCCCATGAGTTGTTAGTTGCGATTTGCACGGTTTTAATTTACACGGTGATTTCCCGGAACTTACCTACCGCGTAAATCCAGGGGTGGGTGTATTGTCGACATGTGCTTGTGGCATCAAGTAAAGCAAAATGATAAAAATGCATTAGCCTAATTGGAGCGAACAGGACTACTCGCATTGTTCAGAATTTAAACGAACGTTGGAATTAATTCTAATAGATTTAAGAAATTTCAAACTGATTCGTCTAATCTTATATCTCTTATACGAACCCTACAGGTTTCATCCTCCTTATTTTATTGTACGTATAGCATGTCTATCTCTGTTTTAACATTTGATTTTCATTCCTACATTAGCTTTCATTCGATAGATTCCATGCATCTAGTTCGCAATGTTGCCAATTGAAATGTAGAAAAATAAGCTGGACCAAGCTCTAAAGATATGTTTTGGGATGAAAAAAAAGCTAGTTTTTTTAATTGTTTAAGAAATAACATTTTCTTTAGATAGCAACTTTTGTTGTGCAATGAAGACTATATTCGAGTTTTGGCTGATCAAATCTCTCTATGCTTTTAAATTGAAGAATGATTTAAAAGTAAACTGGACTTAGCGAAATTTAACGTAAAGAAAATTTTAATGGTTAAAAAAGTTTGAAAACGTGAAACTAAAACGGAAAACGCTAGTTTTTTCTATTTAAAAGAAGCCAAATTCAAACTTTCCCAAGCTAGAGAGCTCTTAAAAGACTAGCTGGAAAAAGGTTACGTTGGAAACACTACTAGTTTTCCAAAAGTTTCCTGAAACCTTCCAATCAACTACGAATTAGTCCGGGGGGGGGATACAGCAGAGAAGCATTTTGTGCGGCCCTTAAAGCTCTTGCAAGACTGAAACCTACACAAAATGGGTGACAAAATTAAGGAAACACAGCATTTTTCATAAATATTTAATTTAGCAACTTCCACAAAGGTGAAAAATGGGTCATTATAGGAAACAAATATATACATTTATCGAATATACAATCGAAATTAATCTATGATCCCACATTTTCTATCACAATTACTAATGCGTATAAAACGCGAGTTGCTACCAGAAACGGATTCCCGTTTCAAAAGTATTGCTTGCAAGGAGGGTTGTTCTCGTTATTTCCACTGATGACGGCAATCCATCATTGTTTAGATGATTCCCTGTGTTGGAAGCCTTGAAACAGGACAGTCGGCGGGGGAGGTAGCAAGATGTCTCAGTGTGTCAAGAAAGGTGCCATTGATACTTAGGAAACACTTCTCAGAGACAGGAACCATTGCCAGAAGATCTGACCTAGGTCGCCCGAGAACTACTTCACCTCGAACGAACCGTTACCCGGCTCTAATTGAAAGACGGACTAGTACGATGACTTTCATGTTAACAGTCTCTTGAGGTTTCTGTGGCCACAGGTGAAAGGATTTCCGTCAGAACAGTGTCATGTAGGCTTAATGAGAGTGGGCTGTATATTAGGAAACAAGTGGTTTGCTCCCGGCTAACCTCCAACCATGTAAAAACCTCGCCTAAACTGGCGCTTAAACTGGCGTTTTTTTCTGACGAGTCCCGATTAAGCCTATAGCCAGATTTTAGGCATTGTCCAATCTCAAAAGTAGGAGAAATGCGAAACCATCCCTCCAAAATCAGAGAATGGTCAGGTGGGCTGGGGTAGCATATCCAGCAGCCGAATTCCTCTTTATGTAATGAATGGAGGTTGCATAACTGCTCAGAGGTATAGGGAGAGATTACTGAACCTATGGGTGACATTTCAGAGGGCGGTTTGCACTGATTTCTTTTTTATGGGTCGCAATACCCGTCCGCATAGAGTTGACTTGATGCAAGAGTACTTAGAAATGGAAGAAATCAACGACAATCTGAGCAGTAAGGTTGTACTAATATATATGGGATGCCTTAGGGAGACGTATTGCAAACCATTAGCCACCTCCTCGTTAACTTAGCGAGATAAAATTAGACTTGTGGAAGAATGGAATTTGTTGTCTCAGGCCTTCCTGAACAACCTTATAAAGACATATTTTACCCTGTCAGTTATATAGATAAGATCATACTCGATATTGACGTCATATGTGATATTTCGGATCAAGTGAAGTCAACTTCTGAGATGTAAAATATTTTCTTGTTGCAATGACGTCACTGTAATACGTTCAGTTGTGGTCTCGGAGTTCTCGTTTTCTACGCATTTCCTCGTTATACTAAAATACACATCTGGAGAAATTTTCGTTTCATTACATCGTACAATGAAATGTTACGCCCTATTTTATTAGTGTTAGCTTAATTTTGTCAAGTAGTGTATATAAAGTCAAGCAGTGAAAATAAATTAATTCGACTTTTCAGAAGTAAATAATTTCTTGATGCAAGATAGCTTTGCAATAAAATGAGATTTCAGTTACTTGTCCTATAGCGCAACCCCTTCAGTGCTAGTACCATCTGTACAACGGCCTTTATTCCCTCATCTCTGGCAGTTTATCTGTTTAACTCTGCAATGGGAAACCGAGGAATCACTTGAATACCGGTTATCACATGACACTTCTCTACTCCTCAGGAACTTAAACTGACTAACCTTTTCCATGACAATTTCAATCTCTGAAGAGATGCTGGCATTCTTTCCAACAAGACTTTTCCTGTTTGTTGTAACTTTCACTGTTGTTTTCAGAGTTAGGAATTCATCAACAAAACAAAATGTCTTGTTTATTCTTCGTACAAAAATAGTTTCAGTTATGAGCCATGTGGTGATTATGGTTGTGAAGTTCGTGAATTTCGTTTGACAAGGTTCGAACCATCAACAGTTTGTCCTAACTCGAAAATGGATTCACAGGTAATGGTGATGGTCCATAGCATTCCAATGTTCGGTTGCTGAGGAATTTGAAGCAACAGATTATCACTTTCTTGCAAGAAGTTTTACAGCTGAAGGACGAAAATCTTAAGACTGATTTTGTATCCCTTTTGGATATTGTGGGACATCTATGTGACTTGAATGTCAATCTTGAATGCACTTATCACAGCAAAAACTCATTTGGTTTCTAGACAAAGGTCAGAAAGTTAACTCATTTCTTTTCGCTACAAAACGAAGAAATAAGTTGAAGAATTGCCGAAATCTACTAGAAACACTCTTAGCAACCTGCATGAAGAGTTCTGCCATCGTTTTTAGGACTTACAGAAAGTAAAAGAGCAAACTGAATTGCTCTCTTGTTATGTTTTCTCAGGATCTGGTAAGCACTCAGGATAATCTCCAGCAGGAAATCAGCGACATGCAAAGGGACAATATATTAAAAATTCAACTCCATGAACTCTAAACAAATTTTTTCATCGCTAAATGAGTCAAAATTTTATAACTTGAAAGATTTTGCAACGACTATATATGTATATCGGTGGCATTTAGATCCATTCATATTTATGAGCAAACATTTTTCTTAATAAAGGAGAACAAATCAGAGATTTTCACAAAAATGTATGACCATTTGAGTGCAGTGTTGCAAATTTCAATGTCAGGATTTACTCTAAATATACAAATCCTCATCGAAGATTGCAAGCAGCAACATCTATTACACTAATGTTGTGAATAGTGTCAATATCTTATGTTAATATTTTGGTTTTTATGTCGAATGAGCAACTAACATAAACAATTGCAATGAACACATATTTTAAAATGAAATATTGTAACTTATCGTTCTTTACATTAAAGTGTTAGTACAAAATCTGCAGATGGACTGATTTTCACAAGAAGTGGCTAGAAATTCATAATATCGGGGGGGGGGGAAGTTCTGAAATGGAATGCGATGTTTGAGCGCGGGGAGAACTCAAAATATGCAATTTGATATTGGGAGGTTAGAAAATAGAGCTTTATGTTAGGGGGATTGACTGATGCTGGGGGCTCAAGAAACGGAACTTGGAATGGGGACTGCTTAGTAATTAGAACTGAAAGTTAGAACATTTTCATCCTGAAATTTAAGTGGTCCATTGAGCCACTATCCCGTAATAATGGAGTGAAAAAACGAAAGTTGTTTTAACTCGAACCCAACTTTTATTATAGTTAGAGACTTGAAGTTTTCACTCAACTAAGGATAGCATGAAAGAACTCTTTGTGAATAGTTTCAAGAGTTGGAAAGTTAAAGGGTAGTATTGAATTAAGGTAGTAGTGTAAAGACTTTGAACAGTAGAAATGGTTAAATTAAAATTTCAGTGGAAACTTAGGCTAATAAAACAATTTTTCTAATACAATCCCCCCCCCCCTAAAAAAAAAAGAAACGTGCTGGACTCGAACGTGCGAACCTTATATAAATCAGGAAACAGTGTTCCAATCTGCGCATAACTATAAAAAAGTTTAGTCTGAGCATCATCCTCCACTAATGCTTTCCCAGTTCTCAGACTAAGGATCGCCACATATACTACAAAGCACATACTACAAAGTTTAGAATTTTTACAATGTAGATTACTATTTAAATCATAGAATAAAATTATATTTCAATCAATATTTATAAAATATTTTTAAATTATATTTAAAGAAGTTCAATTTTTTTTAATTTATTCTCAGTAAAGTTATTAGAATGGCGAATCTCTGAAGTCTGTTGGCCCCCCCTCACATTAATACGTCATTCTTAGAAAGCTGGCAGAAAGACTTGCACATCATAAGCGGCTTCCGAACGAAATATTTGCTTACCCCGACTCACCATTTAAGGCCAGATACAATTCTAAAGTAAACTACTTTTCTCGTCATCTTACTTCAGCAGACAGGAAAGCATGCTCGGTAGACAACCAATTGCAGAAAAGCTTCTTGAGTTACGTCACCTTATGTATAATAAAAAATTATCCCTCAGTCATCTGCTATCCACAGAGGTCCGACAGGAGCCTCTAAGTTTAGTTGGGTTGTTTTACCTCTGAGCGGCACCCTCTAAGTTTAGTACGCCATAGAGAAGATTTATGAGGAAGGTGGGACCCCAGAAGAAATACAACACAGACACGTCCATACCTAAACCGGGACTCAAACCCAGGACCCTTTGGTCAATAGCGTAGCATCCTAATCACTCGGCCAGCGAAAAGCCTTAAGCGCTGTATGAGCCAGTGCAGTGGAATAGCTACAGCGGTGAGACATCACTACCAAAATTGTTCTTCTAGTTATAATCCTGAGTTGTGAGTGTATGAGAGACAGCAAATTTTACAAAACTTTAGTTTCAACTTCAGATTTTCAAATTCCTAAGTTTTCATACTAAGTCAAAAGCGCATTAATACTACACTGGTTTTCATAAATTAAGGAAAAATCCCTATGTTAAGTCAATGGGTAGATTCCAATAAAAAAAATTCCATAACTATAGTCAAAGATTCCATAACTTCGAAAATCAGTTTTCTCGTTTTGAAGCATGTGATAGCAGATAAAGATCTCAATCAAATAAATGAAATATCTCGATTTTCAACAATATTCGTTCAGTATTTAATGAGTTATGGAAGTTTGAATATTTAACAACAGCAATGTCAGTCTTAAGAAACTTATACAAAACTGATGAATAGTAAAAGAATTTTTTATAGAAACTTCTAAAATAAACACTTATTAAACACTTTAGTACAATAGGCAATACTAAGCTTTCGTTAACTTTTGAAGTCAATTTTTGTGACTGATATTTTTATTGTCAAATTTTAAAACTTCCATAACTCATTAACTAGTGAATGAATATTGTTGGAAATCGAGAAATTGATGTATTTGAATGAGATTTTTTACCTTCTATCGAATTTTTCGAATAAATGATTATTTAAGAAGTTATAAAGCTTCAAATTTTAGCTTTCCATTGACAAAACATATGGTTGTTCCCTAATTTATGAGAACCAGGGTAAGTTCAATAAACCCAAGTATGGAAAAAAAATAAATCAATTGTTAACTGGCGAATAGGGTTCAATATGCTGAATAACAAGAATTTGCAACTTGAACCTGCATTTATTCTTTAATCATTTTAACTATTTCTCTCTTTATTAATTTTTTACTGATTACCAATTATATGTCGAAATCCAGTAAGACTACTACATGTAGTCAATCTCATGAAAATATGTTTCCGATATGACGATATTTTCTGATGGATTTAGTTGTAACCGACGCAAAATCATAATTCACTTGCTCGTGGGCATGTGAGTTATTTCGCATCGGTTATTAAAATAATTTTCTTTGGAGGCTGCACTGTTTGCAACAATTTGATGATCCGTATCTTACCTAATAACTATCTTGCATAATTCCATCCTGTTTTGTTATAGACGTGCTTATTTTGAAAATTTGATTCTTTAAGGGGATGTGTGGATCAGATATTTTCACTTAGGCAGATTCTTGAGAAATGTTTAGAGTTTCAGAAACCTTTGGTTGCTTGCTTTGTTGATTTCAAAAAGGCTTTCGACTCTGTTGATCGTCATAATTTGTGGATGATTGTGAGATCATATGGTATACCAGACAAGTTAGTTAACATAATGAAAGCTCTCTATAATAACATTGAGTCGTGTGTGAGAGTTGGTAAGTCTTGTAGCAATTGGTTTAGCATTACTTCTGGTGTTTGACAAGGGTGCATTTTGTCTCCTTTTCTCTTTAGATTGGTTATTGATTATGTTATGCGAAATTCACTTCAAGGGAAAGATTTTGGCCTTAAACGGGCTGGAGATACGAAAATTTCTGATTTAGATTATGCTGATGATTTAACCCTTTTGGCAAATGATGTTGATGAGATGAACTCTTTCATTCGAGCTGTTGATGATACTGGTAGTAGAGTAGGTTTGGTTATAAACAGAGAGAAAACTAAAGTGATGAAAATTCGTCAGGCAGGCTGTGATTCAGTTAATCTGAATGGTTGCAATCTTGAACAGGTGTCACAGTTTAATTATCTTGGGAGCTATGTAACAGATGCTGATGATGAGCGGCATGAGATTAATAGACGCATAGGGATTGCTGCCGGGACTTTTTAAGAATCTATGGAGAGTGTGGAGAAATAGGCGTATACACCTAAAGACTAAAATTAGACTGTATAATAGTTTGGTTCTTTCGAGGGTTAGTTATGGTAGTGAAACTTGGAAGCTGTGTAAACAAGATAACAAGAAACTAGATGCTTTTGATTCTAGATGCTTGCGTAGTATCTTGGGCATTAGGTGGTTTAACTTTGTAACTAATGATGTGGTTAGGCAAAGGAGTCTACAAACTCCTTTACGCAGCATATTGTGCAGAGAGAGACTCTGCTGGTTTGGCCATGTTACCCCTATGGATAATTATAGATTGGCGAATAGGTTATGAACAGTGTGCCTAGAGGCCTCAGAAGGAGGGGGAGATCTAGAATGCGGTGGGCAGACAATGTCAAACAGGACCTTGTTAGAATTGTTGTGCAGTGGTCGGATGCGGCAGATGTAGCTCAGGACAGATATGCATGGAGAATTAAACTGCACGGTCTGGTTGGACCTCCGTAACCCATGGCTGCTTGAGGATGATGATGATGATGATCCTACGAAGCCAGGGGCTTCGTAGGATCATCATTCGGAAAATGATGATGAGAGATCATCTTCAGGAAATGTTACATTTTATGGATCAGTTTTATTGTATATAATGAACTAATTTACAATCACAATTAGTACGTTATTTCACAGAATGTAGATGATTTATCAAATAAAATAAGTAGAGAAATATGAAAACAAATATTTCATTTGTAAAATATTAATGTTGAAATATTAATTTGACATGTTTTCAAATCACCAATTTTTTGTTTTATTTTTGATAGTGGCATATTTTTTAGGCTGTAATAGATGTCGTGGCATTGAATTAAAGATGAATGGTTCTCCAGAAATGGAATGGTTCTCTGAAATAGTTTTCTAGAAGGTTCTTTACTTTTCAAAGGAAAAGCATTTTTCTCTCGTTTGTTTAATGGGATAATATGCAATAAATCCTGTTTTAAAAAAGCCAATAAGTTTAGTTCATTTAAGGAAATTTGTACTTGAATGAAAAAATAGAAATGCCACCTGAATAGCGTTCTTTGGATACTATTGTGAGAAAATTAATAAAGGAAAGTAGTCCGTATTTCAAATGAAAATACCAATGCAAATCATTACTCAGCATTAGATAGAAAAAGTGTAATAGGTATAATTATCTTTGTTATGTAACTGGTGAAATTAATTTCAATAGAACATGTTCAATTAAACATAGAATAATTCAGATATCACCATGTAGTTGCATACATTTGTTTTAACCAACAATAAGCTATTAAAATACTGTAGACCCTTTAATATAAACAGGATTATTTTACTGTTCGTGATGGATATTTAATAAGAGCAAGGTAAGTTTCTTTTAATTATAACTGCAATAACATATACAAAGTTTCAGAATCAAACTAAACAGCTTTCATATTTCATTGGCCTTTTATTGTTCATTATAAATATCTATAACAGAATCTGTATTGATATATAGAAGCAGATATGAAGGAAATTGCGTGAAGAAAATTTATCGATGCCCAAAAAGAGTATTTTATTCATTCCCAGAAATAATTCTTTTTTAACACGACTGTTGAAAGCATTGTCTAATTTCATTCTCTGTTGAGAATCAGCTTTCTCCTTTTCTCAACATTTTCCGGATTAAGATCTCAAGAAGAACAATGACTCTTTGGAATCCTAGGAATCTCAGTCGCCTCTATAATTTGTTCTTAGAAAATATCTAAGAGAAAGCTATATGCTTCTTTAACAACAACAATACTTCATTTCAAACAAAAAAGTTTAATTTTCCCCCATAAAATATTTTAAACGTATTTATCTCATTAACCAAACTTCATTCCAAAAGTTTTTTTTACTTCATTAGTAAGCAACAAAAGTTTCAAAGTTTCTTTAAAGAAAGCAATACTGCGCCGTGGCTTGCAAAAAGTAAAAAATTACGAAGTTTCCGTTTACCTGTTTGTCAGTTGCCGTTACAAGATCTTGTTACTCGAAATGATAGGAGTTTTGTCCCACAAGAAGTGTGAGTAGACGAGGCCAATCAAGCAGGAAGTGGATCACTGGTTGAGCTGCTTGCGAGTCAGAATGAACGTGATCGCAGTCAGATCGGATGTCTGAGGGGCGTCACGGCTGATGTTGCAGTTCAACTCGAAGGAACTGTTCGGCTCGAGGTTCATTAGGGCGAGGCCGCTTCTTTGTTGGCGCCAGAATATCTCGAGTTCTTCTTCCAGAAAGGAGTGCATATTCTTTGCACGCTCCACTTCCCTCGAGCTGAAGCGCTGACGAGTTTCTCCCCTTCTACTTCCGAACTTCAAACTAAAGATTTCCCTGTTGGATATATATTTCACATATTTTCTCTTCAGGCAATTTTTACTTCTATCCGAAATATATGAAATTTTTCAACTCCTTCGTGGTAAAATTTAGTGTATCAAAATTTCGAATATTTATTTATTCGGAATTTAAGTAGACTATCGAAAAAACACAGATCATGTGAATAATATATATTTAGCGAAGTCACCAAACATAATATAACTAACATTTACATTCAGTGACTGACATTGTATTTTTTCAATTCCCTTGATGGGGATTTAACTGCTTAACTAATAATAAATTTAGCTTAAATTTTGCAATTCGTCAGTATAAAAAGATTATTTTACACTCTACTCTGAAGTTGAGAAGATCAACTTTAAATTTGGTGAAATGGTACAAAACTAACTCTTAAAATATCTTAAAAAACAACAAAAAATAAAGAATGACAAAAATCTCCCACTTATGTTGCCATTTTCCTCCTGTGGAGATAAATATTATTTCTGTTCGTCAAAATATTAAAAAGAAAAATATCTATATCAAACTCAAGATGTTTGCGATCACAATATAAAAACTCCAGTGCAAGCGAGTACAGAAATTTTAATTCATTCGAAATATTTCTCATTTTTCATGAAGAGTAAGAATTACCAAAGTCCATCTTTTATTGATATAAGTAATCATTTTCGGAAACGAAAATATTAAAAATTAAACATAAATTTACAATACACCAATACACAATTTGACCGTGATTTGGGTTTGTAATTTAATAATTATGATTACATTTTTGCGATTCATAGTGATATTTTACACAAATGTTATCAAAGAATATTTTCTGAATCATTTTATGCTGTAAATCCTGGCCGTGATTCTGCTACTATTGAAAAATGAGATATTTTGAAATGAAAGAAAGTTTTAAAATGGAGAAAATGTTAACTTGCGGTCATTTCTTATTTGATGTGATAGACAACAAATCTCGTACCCAATCACTTTACATGAACGTAGAGTGAAATTGGATAATATGTATAAATTTCGCTCGTTAATGAGCTTAATGAAGCTATAAAAATATTTTAAAAATCTGGAGAAAAATTATATCCTTTTCTGTCCATTCATCAGTTTATCTTTCCTCTACTAACTTTCCAAGAGTTTATTATTTTTTGCAAAATATTTTTAGAGTCCACTTTTTTTATATCAATCTAGATATAAATTATTGAAATTCATTATTATGTACTCGTTTTTTCGGCTTACAAAGAATTTCATAATTGTTTACATAAAGCAAAGACAAAGACCCCCTGAACGAAATTTTTTATAATTTTTATGTCAATGTTGGCAAATTTGGACTTACTGTTAAGTGAAAATTTATTGGAATTTAAAGTGTCATTCTTGTTCGCCATTTCGTTTCAAAATTTAGTGAATCTAACCAACATTTCCAGGGTTGTAAGTTTACACTAAAGTACTATTGAAGCATTTCTAACCGAATTTCAGTAATATAGATCAGTTGCTTGTTTAATTTATTGTATTGATCACAGAAACAAAACATCTTTAAAACTAAATTTCATTAAAAAACTGAGTTTCTGTTGGCTCGTACCATACGAGATAACCTTCGCTCACCTCTAGCATCGTTGACCCATGGTCCGCCCACACCTTGTCGGCGGTTCGTGGTTTCCCTCCCCCCTCGGACTGGTTTTTGAAGGTACTAACCACGGTTGACCACGAGCACCCCACAAGCCTTGCCGTCTCGGAAATGCTCTGACCCAGCCATTTGGCCATTATAATTTAGCCTTTGTCAAACTCACTTAAGTCCGCTGCCTTTCCCATCTGAAGAACAAGAATAATACTGATTAACAGACCTCAGTATCAGGTGTTATTTACACCGTTTCATGACCTTCACACGCGCCATCGTTTACCTGCAGTTGCTTCGATTTGCACAAAGACGCGCTGGTCATAATGTTTTGGCTCTTCGATGTAGATAACAAGGGATGTGTGGTTTCATAAATATGAATCAATACACACCAATGCGCAGTAGTTCAGAATGCGAAAAAACTGGTGAAAATTGCATTTATCAACTTTTACATAAAGTAATTTAACCTTCACCTAAAGGCACATAAATGGACTACTTTAGCAAAAGTGTTTCAAATTTCTAAACTTATTCATTGTATCTGTTTGAATGTTATGAAGATAAACAAAAAATGACAATTTTGTAAATCTTTTTTCCCCCTGATATTCAAGGAAACAAAAGATTGTTTCACTTTGTTTCCAAAACAGGCGTTAGAATTGGAATTCAGTCAGAGATGGTAAATAACGTTATTAGTAAATGTTCTATGAAGTTTTTTTATATTCAAATCATTAAAATTTGATTAGCTTACGAATTATTTTGATCCTATTAAGGAAATGTTTTCCGAAAAACTGGAAAGATTTTGTGATCTAAAAGTAAAGCTCCATTCTACCGCTCTGAAATAAATGCTGTGGCGAAGCGTCCATGGAAGCAAGGGAAGCAATGGTTCCCTTAAAATTCTCATGAACAAAAAAAACAACAAAGATATTTATATTTTACGCATATATTTGCTACATTTTCATTTAAAAAGTAAGAGTATTTTCTTAACTTTAGCTAATTTAAACAAAGAACTTCTGTTTTAAAAATATTCGAATTTCAACGTAATATTTTTCTGTATAATAAATGCAAACTCCAGTCTACGAAGCAAACCGAGCTAGGAGTGTATGAAAAATCTCGCTTCCCTGCTACTGCCTTTGACATCGCATCACACACTGGATATCTAAGTTTCGATCCTAAGAGAGCAGAAATTAATAGAGACGGAGGCGAGGGTCGCAGTTGCTTTTTTTTTCAATACTAGTTCTAACACTCCCGAGTGCTCCTATAGAGGTACAGCGCATGCTCCAGACGTAGCTTGAAATCACCAATCAACGTTCAGCCGCAAACTAATTGAACGCAATAAGTGCCGTTAGTTTGGCGGGCGACTATGAAGAAAATATCATCAAAAGTAAGATGGTTATTGATACATTTTATCATGGCATTTTTTATGTGTTTTGCTTAGATTGTATATCGCAAACAGGGAGATATTATTATTGCCAAATTCCTGTTATTTGCAGTGTTTAATAAATAACTATATAAACATCTTCAGAAAATGTTGTTTCGATTTTCTCTTATAACACGTTTATTGAGAAAGGCGAGTAAGCCTATAGTGATATTTATTTCTGGTAATTCTCTAGGGTCTGTAAATGGTAGCTAGGTAGTCATTGGAAGGAGAGCTATGCACCAATCCCCTGTGATGATGTATAGAACCGGCCAGGCCTAGCACCTAATGTCCGACCCCGCCTTCTCGTGGTGCAGGCCGTTAGTACCTTTCAAAAGAGATACTCTCTTGTGGAAGTGAACGGAAGGGGAGGGCTGCCAGATTAGTGTGGCCTACTGATCTGGACAACAATGGCTACTTTTCTTTTTTTTTCTACCGGCTGAGGAGTGGTCAACCACAAAGGGTCCTGGTGCTGACCAAATAAACCCAATGGACTGGACAGATATATGGCTCTGAGCTTGATTATGGATCCTGATTTTGCTGCACTGCTGGGCTTCTGTGGAGGGAAAATCTTCCGCTGTGTTTTCTGTTTTTTTCCGGTTGACAGCCCCAAGTGAACAGATTCACAGGATATGTTTATCAGCTGGTGGATAATCCTGAGCAGAGGTCATCGCAGACACCTGAAAACTTTGCTTCTATTGGCATCGTCGAATTCTACATTGGAGGAAGTCTTCCAGTGTAGATGGCTTCAGCTTTAGTGGTGGGGGAAAGAGTCTTTGCCCCATGTCTGCGATTAGGGGGTTGTTTGATATTGTCGGCATTCCCTCTCTCAATAAACATAGTTTCTTTAAACATCCCACTAACCATTTTCTCTCCATAGGTAGTTGGAATGTGAGGACTCTGAACAGAGCTTTTTCTCTTGATGTCCTCACACAAGAATTCCACCATTATAATTTAGATATTCTCCGCTTGCAAGAGACCAGATGGACAGATAAAGGTCAGATTCTTAAAAATAATCTTAAATTTCTCTTTTCAGGGAGGGACGACAATAAGCATCACCAAGGCGTGGGTTTGCTTCTCAGCAGACACGCTAGTGATGCTCTTCTAGGATATGAGTGCATTAATGAAAGGTTTCTTACAGCAAAATTTCAGACCAGCGTTAAAGACTTGAATGTTATCTGTTGTTATTCCCCCACTGAGGACGCCGATTAGAATGAGAAGGATAGGTTTTACGGACAACTTCAGGATATTTTGAATTCTGTTAAGAAAAGAGATATTACCCACGTTCTAGGTGACTTCAATGCCAAAGTTGGTACTGACTCTGACCTTTGGGGAGGAGTAATAGGTCCTTTTGGCATTGGTAGCTGCAATGACAATGGGCAACGTCTCCTACGGGTAAGTAAACTCAATGGATTCAGAATAACTAACACTTATTACAAACACCGCGACATACATAAGTACACATGGGTTTCACCCGATGGGCTGCATAAGAATATGATTGATTATATATTAATTAACAGCAAATAGGCTAGTTCTGTTAGGAATACCCGGTCATATAGGGGAGCTGAAATTGGATCTGACCATTATCTTGTTAAAAGTGTCTTGCAACTTAAACTTAAAAAGTATTGTGCTAGGGTTAAAAAATATGCTTTTAATACTGAAGCTCTGAAAGACCCAGTTGTAGCCAAAGCTTACCATGATACGTTACTTAGTCATTATGACAGTTATGGTATGCTTACTACTGAAGTTGAGGAAGAATGGGATCATTAAAAAGGCTTTTTTGGACACTAACAGTAGGCTTTTAGGAAAAAAGGAGCAGAAGAGACATAATTATCTGAGTGATAAGGCACTTGAGCTTATTTCGGAAAGAAAGAACTGCAGGAATGTCCTTAATCAATACCCTACTACTCCTAATAAAAAGCATTACAGAGAACTTAATAAACGTGTAAAAGATCAGTTAGCTGCTGATAAGAATCTTTGGCTTGATGGTTTGGCTGACAAAGCCCAGGAAGCAGTTAGACAGCACAAGAGCAGAGAGCTGTACCATATAGTTAATGTTTTGTGTGGTAGAAAACGGACAGGTATACAGGGATTGAAGGATAAACAAGGTAAGGTTATAGAAGGTGAGGGTTCTGTTCATGGCTAGGTGGGCTGAGCATTTCAGTGATGTTCTGAACAATGCGGTTAGTTCTATTCCCATTGTTTGCAATGATGATAGATGCATTGGTGGCTTTAATGTTGGCCCTATAACACAATCTGAAGTTATTTTGTTTGTTTCTAAACTTAAACTTCATAAATCCCCAGGTGTAGATGAAATTTCTACCGAAATGCTTAGGGCTGGGAATGTTTCGGTTACCACTTGGATAACTGAAATTTTGAATATCTTTTATGATATAGGCGTGGTTCCTAAGGATTTTACCAGAGCTATTGTAACCCCTATTTTCAAAAAAGGTGATCGCAGTTCTTGTGATAACTATAGGGGTATCAGCCTACTCTCTGTTCCAGGTAAAGTTCTTTCCATGATTGTGCTTAATAGAATTAAGAATCTGGTTAACAGTCAATTGCGTGATGAGCAATGTGGATTCAGAAGTGGTAGGGATGTGTGGATCAGATATTTTCATTTACGCAGATTGCTGAGAAATGTTTAGAGTATCAGAAACCTTTGGTTGCCAGCTTCGTTGATTTCAAAAAGGCTTTCGACTCTGTTGATCATCATAATTTGTGGTTGATTGTGAAATCATATGGTATACCAGACAAGTTAGGTAACATAATGAAAGGTCTCTATAATAACACTGAGTCGTGTGTGAGAGTTGGTAAGGCTTGTAGCAATTGGTTTAGCATTACTTCTGGTGTTCGACAAGGGTGCATTTTTCTCCTTTTCTCTTTAGCTTGGTTATTGATTACGTTATGCGAAATTCACTTCAAGGGAAAGATTTTGGCCTTAAATGGGCTGGAGATAGGAAACTTTCTGATTTAGATTATGCTGATGATTTAGCCCTTTTGGCAAATGATGTTGGTGAGAGCTGTTGATGAGACTGGTAGTAGAGTAGGTTTGGTTATAAACAGAGAGAAAACTAAGTGATGAAAATTGGTCAAGCAGGCTGTGATTCAGTTAATCTGAATGGTTGTCACAGTTTAATTATCTTCGGAGCTATGTAACAGATAATGGTGATGTGCAGCATGAGATTAACAGACGAATAGGGATTGCTGCCGGGACTTTTAAGAATCTATGGAGGGTGTCAAAAAATAATACACTTAAAGACTAAAATTAGACTGTATAATAGTTTGGGTCTTTCTAGGGTTAGTTATGGTAGTGAAACTTGGGCGCTTTGTAAACAAGGTAACAGGAAACTAGATGCTTTTGATTCCAGATGCTTACGCAGTATCTTGGGCATTAGGTAGTTCAACTTTGTAACTAATGGTGAGGTTAGGCAAAGGAGTTTGCAACCTCCTTTAAGCAGCATATTGTGCAGAGAGAGACTCCGTTGGTTTGGCCATGTTGACCGTATGAATAATTATAGATTGGACGAATAGGGTTATGAACAGTGTGCCTAAAGGCTTCAAAAAGAAGGGGAGACCTAGAATGCGGTGGGCACACAATGTCAAACAGGACCTTGTTAGAATTGGTGTGCAGTGTCCAGATGCAGTAGATGTAGCTCAGGATAGACTTGCTTGGAGAACTAAATTGCACGGTCTGGTTGGACCTCCGTATCCCACGGCTGCTTGATGATGACGACGATGACGATGACGACGACGACGACGACGACGATGATGATGATGATGATGATGATGAATTCTCTAGACATCCGATGGAAGGACAGCTTCCCTTTTTATCTTTACCATTCTATGCCCGACAGGGAAATGTACTTGATACTGCCCGATTTTACTCCCTCTAACTAAGCACAAATTAATTTTGATATACTGCTTCGGCAGCAAACCGATCACCGCCATTCGCCATCTCATGGCATTTGCTGAAGTGATTCCTAACGTGCTTGAATGACTATTACTGCTCATTTTTGCAATAATAACTTGAGCATATCCCAATGCTTATAAGCGCTTAATAGAAAGAGTGTAAAAAACAAAAGTTATCAGTGAAAAAATATAGAAAATTACTAATAATGCAATCCGTTAAGACTATAGTTGTAACTCAGTAAAATGTAAAAGTTCTTATGATACATTTCACTGATTTCTTGAAAGCGAAGGTATTGCTATACCTTCCAGTAATAGAAATAAGTTAAAATATGAAGATTATTACTAATGTATTTGTGAATATTTTGTTTACTGTATATAATCATAAAGTAGTTTTTCAGTGTAATAAACTTTCTATAACGTACAGTGGCGTACCCAGGATCTTCCAATGGATAGAAGTTGACATATTCAATATCATTTAGGTGTGTGTGTGTGTGTGGGGGGGGGGGTTATTTACCTAAGTTAGATTTCCGCGGACTACCTCGACAAACATGTTAATTGCAGCCCTCAAGAGAAGAGGTTTATAACTCTCCCCCCCCCCCCATGGTTATGCCACTGATGAGACAAAATATTCATGATTTCTAATTATTTGTTTTTTAATTTCATCCTTTCATGGACTATATTTTGTTTCTATTTTAAAGTACAATGTACTTCCAATGCAAAACTAAGATAAACTTCTAAATCAGTAGTAAAGAATCACAGGATAAGTCCTGTAGACATGCCATGAGTGGGATTCGAACCCACGTCTCCAGGAAACATGCCTGTTATGCTAACCACTACACATCAATGGCTAACCTTTTCTCAGCTTAGTGATCTTATAAACTTTCCGGATTTATTTATTTGATTCGCACAGTGGCGCCATCTATAGACGTGGGTTCGGATCCCACTCATGGCAAAACCAATTTTTTTCAGCTCATCATTTCATGAGTTCCATGTGTACAGGACATCCTGTGATTCTTTACTACTGATTTATTGATTTAATGCCCTGAGCGTGAGTGACAAATATTAATTCCATCTCTAATGAGGCAACAGAGTTGTCCACTTCCCGGATGGATGGCGCCACTGTGCGAATCAAATAAATAAATGCGGAAAGTTTATAAAGTCACTAAGCTGAGAAAAAATTAGCCATTGATGGTGTAGTGGTTAGCATAACAGGCATGTTTCCTGGAGACGTGGGTTCGAATCCCACTCATGGCAAAACCATTTTTTCAGCTCATTATTTCTATAAGTTAAATTTTTTATGCATTTTGTATTATTAACTAAGATATGCATACTTGGTATATAATTCACGTTTTAAGTTTAAATATTATGTATAGCACTGATTTGTGCCCTCAAGTGGTTGAAATAATTTTTTTTAAATATTGAGACATAAGTTTTGGAACAACATTTTTCCGAATGAAAAATAATTTTTTTTAAATGTTCCGTTTAAAGAACCAAATGAAGTTAAATGGGTTGATTCAAAAACATGAAATTGCATATATTAAAAAGGTTTTGAAGGTATTGGAGAAAATAAATTCTTGAAATTTAAAGGTCAAATGTTATATATATATACTGTACATATTAAAATATTTGAGAAAGAACACATGTAGTGTTTTTACTGAAATTTTTAACACCAGGGTCACCAATTAATCAACGTTCAATTACTGTTAGTTAGTTCTTGTATACAAAATGTGTCACGGCTGTCTTCGGCGAAGTCGAAACCGAAAATGATTGAGATATCGTTAAGTATAAGCAAAAACATTTGCTTTTAAGGAAACAAATTTATAAGAATTGTGCATCGAATTTGTGCACGAATTGCTCTTTGCAAATATGTGTCTCAATATGACTTATTTAAATCAATAATAAATATTCCCTCTAGTAGCTATTCGCCACAGAGGTCTAACAGGTGCCTGTCAGTTTATCGCCATTGTAGGTCTGTGAGGATGGCGCGACCTCAGCAGAAAACACAGACATTCATGTCTTCCTTTCCTGGGGCTCGAACCCAAATTCCTTTCATCAGTAGCCAAACACACTAACACTCAGCCACGGGATGGTAATATGATTTAATTACCTGCATTTTATTAATACATAAATATGATTTAGAGTCTAGAGTGCAATTCCTTTTGCTATTGAAACAAGCCTTCGTATATGTCAGTGTTTTCCAGAAACGCGTCGCTGAGCATAAATTACCTCGTACTCTATTAAAAATTCAACTCTGTAACTACAGTACACTTAAATTCGAACTTGCAAGTACTGTAAATTTTAATACAAGCTTTAAACAGAAATTGATAAATAAAGGTTCAATATATCGAAGCAATTAATGTAAAAATCTTTTTGTAGAATGAAATTGCACGTTTTTATCAGGATTTCACATTGAATTCCTGTTATGATTTCGAATAAAAATGTATTGTAGTTTGGAAGAAAAGTTGTAAGCGGAATGGTCCATTTGTAGAGCATAGGAAACGGATTATATCGGTCGCGGATCTAAAAATAAATAAAGGAATGGAGGAAGGGGCAAAGGGATTCGATCTAGCAGGAGAAAAAGAAAAATGGAGGTGGGAAAGAAACTGGAATTCTATTCTAGTTTACGTTTTTTACGGTTTAGAGGTTTTTAAAAAATTTCTTGAAAAATGCGTGACATAGACATAAGTTTAATAATTTTTGCCTCAATTTCCATATGAGTATTTTCAAAGGGACGCAGGGCACCCTTGCTCCATCCTCCTAGATCTGGCTCTGGTACATATTACCATAATTTGAAATTTTAGCTTGCATCCAAACCCCTAAAATAATCCCCGAAGACCAAAAATATATTCTGTGGCCTGTGTTGAATTTGAAAACTGCAGAAAACGAAAGAAGCGTAAAGCGTATTTACTTTTGAAAATGAATTATGACAAGAGAGTAAAAATCGTGAAAATATAATTTTACTATTAATCTATATTTAATATCGTTATTAATTTGGTTTTTTTGCATTCAAACCCAAAATATTTTGACTTTTTATCTCGTTCTTAAAGTAAACGAGATAATAGTTTCGCTTTGTCGTCTGTCTGTCTGTAGACATCGAACTATTTTTGTTTACAGAGATTAATTAAAAATTCTTTTTGCGTTGGATAGGTATTGATGAAATATTACGATGTGCACTTTCCGAATCCATCTAAAGTTCCAATTACGATACGCGGTGGAAAAAGCTGAAAATTTCAAACGAATTTTGCAAACGATGTATTTATATTAGAACTTTGAAATATTTGGGGTGGAATGTGAAGGTCAAGAATTTTTCCATTGCTAACAATGAACCCGCAACTCTTCAGATTCCTGCCAGAGCGCGCTACCATTACACCAAGCATCGGACGGCAAAATCTTTCAGAATAAAACCTATAAATCTTTCACTGAGATGTGGCGGACCTTGCGCCATCTACACTTCAGGAGAGGCAACTTTTCCAATTGTCTCTTTTGATTTAGATGTTAATGAGAAGATTAATCACGCTCAAGCGTTTATTATTAGAAATCCATCCATAGCAAATACAAGATCTGGGATGAATCTGGAGAGTTGCGGGTTCGTTTCCTGCCGTGTCGACGATAATTTTTTTCAGAAGTTTCAGCTATTGTTGAACTCTATTTCTACAGGTAATCTTTGTATTTACTATGGATAAAGGTAAAACTTCTTTTTCTTTGAAAACGAGATTCTCATATGCGCCAGAGCGATATGCGTACTTCTAGTTTCTTATTGTTTCCTACAATAATGTTATTTAACCTTTGCCGTATAAGATGATTTTTCATAATAGTTCAACGAAACAACCCCGATTTAACGCGGGAGATGCGTTCCGGGGAAAATCCGCCTTAAATGAGGAAATTTTTTATTTGCTTATGTTTTGCATATTGCTCGTTTTTATAATTTTTTTTTATTACATTGGATTTTTTTCACCAAAAATAATTATAGTTTACAATGTATATTAAACATGAATAATTGTATGAAATGTGTACATACATGATTCATTAGTTAATCTCACAATTTATTTCTTAATAAGGAAACAATTTACCGTAATTTGCTTGTCTTCGTTTTGTGCGTAATATTTGCAACATTCTGTGTTACAAAAAAATAATTGTTACTAGTACTAGTTTGAATAATCCATGTGAGAAATTAATCGTGTTTTTGTGGTGTTCTTACAGAGATAAGAAATTTACGAATGGAATCATACGAAACGAGAAACTGTAGGATATTTGTTTACATGCCATAACAAGAGGCGGACCTATACATAAAATAGTTTCACGCATTTATCTATGTATATCATTTTAAGATTTTTAAAAGAAATGTTTGTAAATAAAGGAAAAAGGAACCAAGTTATAGCCATTCCGCTTTAAACGGGTATTATCTGTTTTAATATAATGTATGGGGCTGATTTAAATCAAATCTGATGGCTGATTTTAGTCAAATCCGTTAAATTGTTAAACGGCCATTCCCAAAACAATGGACTACAGCCAAATAATCTTAAGTGTCTCACTAGGTTAGAGTTACGATACGTCCTCTTTTTCATCTCATGTCCTCCCAGAATTTTGAAAACACGTGAAATATCCTCCTTTTTGTATAAACTCATAACATGTTTCAAACTAAAATTAAAGCAGTCTTTTGGAATTTCCTTTTATAAATATCTTGAACTCATAATTGTAATATTATTTCTGTTAACCGTGAACTAATTTACTGTTTCCTAATTAACCCTGTTAATCTAAATAACCCCTGTTAATTAACCTGTTCAGAAAATTGCCAAAACGTTTGCATCTGCCCACAGACAGATAGAGCTAGCTATGAAAATTGAAAGCAGTTTTTTTTTTGCACCATAAAAGATCTTAGTTTATAGAGCCGTCACATACAAGAGCATGCCTACCAAGACAGAAATCACTACTGACCAATATCTCAGTAAGAGTTCATAGAAACAAATAGTTTACCTTGTGCAACAGCAGATAATTACTAACATTATGCCACTTCCAACCTAACTCTTGATTGCTTCTCAAGCAAAAATAAAAATTGTCATTCGTATGTTTTAAAATATATTTAATTAATATTACGCTTTTTTCTGACTCAACTATTAGTCGGTATTTGAAATAAAACATAGTAGGAAAAACAATTATTTCTCAAATTGAAAGCATATCCTCTTTTATCCTCCATTTCTGTTTTATTATCCACTCTTGTCCTCCATTTCCAGACTTTTTGTCCTCCTTTTAGAACACTGGCATCTTGTAATCCTATACCAGGTGGTCATTTTTGATGCTTACAGATGTTCTGTGATCAACAGATAAAGTTTTGTTATCTGCGAACCAACCGGAAGTCATCAAAATATCCTCAGTACTTCCACTTAGCAGCGATAGAAAACATGTTTCTTTAATAACATGAAGATTATTTAACTAGAATTGGAAAAATTAAAGAAAAATCAATATTTCTGAAAAATGTTAAATTTTTTCAATTGAAAAATTTGTGTCATCATCATCCTCAAGCAGCCATGGGTTATGGAGGTCCAACCAGACTGCGCAATTTAGTTCTCCAAGCATATGTGCTCTCAACGATATCTTCTGCATCTGGCCAGTGCACACCAATTCAAACAAGATCCTGTTTGACATTGTCTGCCCACCGCACCTAAGGTCTTTCCCTCTTTCAGAGGCCTTTAGGCACACTGTTCATAACCCTATTTGCTAATCTATAATTATCCATACGGGCAACATGGCCAAACTAACGGAGTCTCTCTCTGCACAATATGCTGCTTAAAGGAGGTTGCTGACTCCTTTGCCTAACCTCATCATTACTTACAAAGTTGAACCATCTAATGCCAAGATACTGTGTAAACATCTAGAATGAAAGGCATCAAATTTCTTGTTATCCTGCTTACAAAGGGTCCATGTTTCGCTACCATAACTAACCTTAGAAAGAACCAAACTATTAAAAGTCTAATTTTAGTCTTAAGGTGTAAATGTCTATTTCTTTACACTCTCCATAGATTCTTAAAATTCGCAGCCGCAATCCCTATTCGTCTGCTAATCTCATGACGCACGTCACCAGTATTTGTTACATTGCTCCCAAGATAAACTGTGACACCCGCTCAAGATTGCAACCATTCAGATTAACTGAACCACAGCCTGCCTGACCAATTTTAATCACTTTAGTTTTCTCTCTGTTAATATCCACACCTACTCTACTACCAGCCTCATCAACAGGTTGAATGAAAGAGTTCATCAACATCATTTGCCAATACGGTTCAGTCATTAACATAATCTAAATCAGAAAGTTTTGCATCTCCAGTTCATTTAGGCCAAAATCTTTCCCTTGCAGTGAATTTCGCATACCGTAATCAATAACCAAACCAAAGAGAAAGGGAGACAAAATGCACCCTTGTCGAACACCAGAAGTAATGCTAAACCAATTGCTACAAGCCTTACCAACTCTCACACACGACTCAGTGTTATTATAGAGACCGTTCATTATGTTAACTAACTTGTCTGGTATGCCATATGATTTCACAATCAACCACAAATTATGAGGATCAACAGAATCGAAAGCCTTTTTGAAATCAACAAACCAAGGTTTCTGAAACTCTAAACATTTCTCAAGAATCTGCCTAAGTAAAAATATCTGATCTACACATCTCCTACTACTTCGGAATCCACATCGCATATCACGCAATTGACTGTCAACCAGATTCTTAATTTTATTAAGCACCATCATGCAAGGAACTTTACCTGGAACAGAGAGTAGGCTGATACTCCTATAGTTATCACAAGAACTGCGATCACCTTTTTTGAAAATAGAGATAAAAATAGTTCTTGTAAAAACCTTAGGAACCATGCCTTTATCATAAAAGATATTCAAAATATCAGTCATCCAAGTGGTAACAGAAACATTCCCAGCTCTAAACATTTCCGTTGTAATTTCATCTACACCTGGGGATTTATGAAGTTTAAGTTTAGAAATAGCCAAACTAACTTCAGATTGTGTTACAGGGCCAACATTAAAGCCACCAATGCACTATCATCATTGCAAACAATGGGAGTAGAACTAAACACATTGTTTAGAACATCACTGAAATGCTCAGCCCACCTAGCCATGACCGAATCCTCACCTTCTATAGCCTTACCTTGTTTATCCTTCAATCCCTGTATACCTGTCCGTTTTCTACTACACAAAACATTAACTATTTGGTACAGCTCTCTGCTGTTGTGCTGTCTAACTGCTTCCTAGGCTTTGTCAGCCAAACCATCAAGCCAAAAATTCTTATCAGCAGCTAACTGATCCTTTACCTATTTATTAAGTTTTCTGTAATGCTTTCTATTAGGATTAGTAGGTACTGATTAAGGACATTCCTACAGTTCTTTCTTTCTGAAATAAGCCCAAGTGCCTAATCACTTAAATAATTCTGCCTCCTTTGCTCCTTTTTTTTTCTAAAAGAGTACTTTTTGTTTCCAAAAAAAAGCCTGTTTAAAACGGTTCCATTCTTCCTCGACTTCAGTAGTAAGCAAACCATTATTGTCATAATGACTAAGTAACCTATCATGGTAAGCTTTAGCTATAATTGGGTCTTTCAGAGCTTGAGAATTAAAAGTAATTTTTTTAACCTTAGCACAACATTTCTTAAGTTTAATTTGCAAGACACTTTTAACGAGGTAATGGTCAGATCCAATTTCAGCTCCCCTATATGACCTGGTTTTCCTAACAGAATTGTTTAACTCATTTGCTGTTGATTAATATGAAATCAATCATATTCATATGCAGTCCATCTGGTGACACCATGTGTACTTATGTATGTCGCGGTGCTGTTTGATAAACTAGTAGAGTTGCCTGCGTCGTCCCGGTATCGAAATTTCGCTGCCGACCTTTGGCGGTGGGCCTAATTTTCTAGGGTTGAAACTCATACGGGCTCTACGTTATTGGAGATGAAGCTGTACACGATATTTGATGGTCCAGGTTCTCACCGTCTAGGAGGAGATGGCGAATGAGCAAAGGGACAAACACTCTAAAATATATATTAACTAAATCATTCGTTTGCTCACACACCCATATTTTTTATGCTGCTCAAAACAAATATGCGATCTTGTTTTTAATATTCTTCCTCTACGTCCAGGTTTGATTACATAAAAATATGATAAGTCCATATAAATGCACACACCCACACACAGAGAGAGAGAGACAGAAATATTGGCTTTAAAAACAATAGAATTCCCCGAACTCAGTGATTCGAAAATATCAAGTACCGGAATAGTGTTGTGTTCGAACTCTTATTCGGAAAAGTCAAAGAATGACGTTACCGTTCAATGATTTGAAAAGGTAAGTAACATAACGGAATTTCGTTCAATGATTTCGAAACATAGGTACAGTCGCTCAAAAAAGTATCCGAACACTATAGTTGATTACAGAATTCAGAAAAATATCTGGCAACGACTTTTTTTAGAAACTAGTGATCTGACAACTTCTTGTCACGTGACGCGAAGTTGCCAGATCACTAGTTTCTAAAAAAATCGTTGCCCGATATTTTTTCTGAATTCTTGTCACGTGACACGAAGTTGCCAGATCACTAGTTTCTAAAAAAAATCGTTGCCAGATATTTTTTCTGAATTCTGTAATCAACTATAGTGTTCGGATACTTTTTTGAGCGACTGTACCAGAACGTGTTCCGATTCAATGATTTGGAAACATAAATACCGGAATAGCGTTCCGGTTCAATGATTTGGAAACATAAGTACCGGAACGGCGTTCCGACTGCATTTGGGCAATGCTTTGAAAAATGCTTGCACTATTCAAAAAATCAAGCATCGCCACTGAATAAATGGTTTCTTTTGCCTACTCTGAATAAATAGTTTCTTCTGTACTTACATCATTTCAAAGTCGTATAGTGATCACGTCTACCTATATGATGTCCACAAAACATTGCATTAAGTAAATATTAAACCCTTTATGGACTTAGACGATTTTTCTCTGTGAATTTCTATAACTATTACTTTATAAAAAGTTTGGGATAAAATATCATTAACAGCTGTTGAAGTTTTCTTCACAATGTTTTGACAAATTAATACTTAGTCAGACTTCTCAGACTCTACCAATGACTTTGACAGACTCGAGAAGGTGCAATCCCTTTTTCTCCTGTGACGTTAGATCATGTTTACCATTCTTTCTGCTCCAGTGATCTAGTGGTTAACATGGTTATATAAGGGTCAAAGAGACCTGGTTTCAATGACAGGGGAAATATATATATTACCTTTTTTCCAAAATTGCCTTGTCTTTCTGATTAATTCCTCCATCCCTCGCAGGACTTTTTCGTAGTTTATAATACTAACGTGCTCTTTTCAGTCTTCGGTGGCAGGTTCTGGTCTTCAGTTTTGCAATCTAGCGAGCACTAAGAGTATACATTGCAAAGGCATATGCAACTGTCACTCGAGACCCATGATGAACCGATCAATCCGTTGCTCACGAGCAAAATCACAACATCGGAATTCATCAGCTGTTACCGACAGCGCTATAACTGGAACTAAAAATATCAAGGGATTTATTCAACCGTTGCTGATCACTGCTGCAAACAAATGGAAAATGTATTTTATACTATTGGATAAAATGGTAGTTTACCTACGAAATTAATATAACAATGTTTAAAACATACTCAAAATAGAATTTTTTAAACAAAATATCGTGTCATCCAACCCACTGGAATATAGAGTTACTCTGATAAAAGATTAAATATAATTGTACTATTTTAGTTAGATGAGTTGAGAGTTAGACTTCAGAAGTCTGGTGCTCACCTCTCAAAATAAAACAAACAAAAAAACTGCAGACTCCCCCACACAATGATGTCTTAAAGACCCTACATTACTGAAATTGTTTAACCCATCTTCCACGTGAAATATTTTTGAATGGTTCATATGTAAATTTAATATCGTTAAACACAGGTCGTCTCTAGGTCATTCTTAGGAAACTAAACATTTATTATTCAATGAATATTTATTCGGAACCATCAAACTTGAGTGGCACATACATCAGTTCGATACTTTTAATTACTACTTAACATGTTCCCTTTGATTCATTCGGGAAAAGATATGGCAATTTGCAACTGATTATTATGAGTTCCTACCATCGGAGGAGTTGTTACACTAAAGGTAGTGTGGATTATTTTGCGGTCAGGTATTTGGCACTACTGCCAACTGTTGCTCTTTAACAAAGTACTTGCTAAGAGAGGGAAAAAGGTTTCTTGAAGGGCGTACCTCACAATAAAATCGTGGTCCTACATCCTCTCTTGTTGTTGCTGCCAGAAGGAACAGGAGTGGAATCTGTCAACAAATCTCAAGACTCTTTAGGACTATGGAACTTTTTTTTCCACCTAGATATCGTTGTTTTACTTTTGAATGGCACTTTTGTGCACACAACAGGCGAAGAGGCCTGGGAGCGTTAGAGTCAGAGTGTGATGTGCTGCCGAGTGAGCCAACCTCCGCTCCCTGAATGGTTCTGTAGCGCCTCAAATAAAGAAATTCTTTCGAGTAAAATTTGGGGTATTCTGTGGCAGAAATATCTTTCCGCTCATGCCATACAAGTTACGAAATATCGTGGTGAAAAAGGTGGGGAATTTTGTTCAAAGATGATATTGTCTATCAGCCAACCATCGTGAATATCGGAATATTGTTTATTACTTTAGCATGAGAAAGTACGGCCATGAGGGAACTGTGTCTTCGGACGGTGGATGACTTCTTCGGAAGAATTGCTACTCGTATCGGGCTTATCTTCTTTCGGACGGGCGTATTCGAACTCGTAAGATGCATGTGGACCTCATCCACCTCATTCAATTGTATTATGCACATTCATTATTCTGCTGCGAAATCGAAGCGTTGCTTCGTCTGTAAAACTCCAACGTCGGAAACATGTACGAACAACTGTCGTGAATTTGAAAGTTGTTTATTGCTCTAACATTTCCCTAAGGGACGTGGAATTTCTTCCCAAAATCCTTTGCACCGAAGACATAAAGTCATTACATACCGTACGTAAAGACAGACGCCGACTTTGCATTTAGAGAAGTGGTGGCAGCAAAAATGTCTCATCACAACTTGTATTTTATTTTCCGAAACAATTTATCACTTTCTCATCTCCGGATTTAAATTCAAACGTTTTTCGTATGATTTTAGTGAATATAAGTGAATGCTACTATTTTTAACAGTGGAAAATGTATAAGAGGAAAAAGCTAAATAATGCTATTTTAAAATACGGTTTGCTTATAGGAAATATTAAATTTGAAGACACCCTCAAAGAGCACTTAAAGTTTGTTTCGAAATGAAATGACTCGATATAGAGAATGTCAGAATTTATAATAATCCTTGAAATATAAATTCTTGCCTTATATCACAGACAACAACAGAGGGTGGGGGGGGAGGTTAACTCCTGATTTGAACTTGCAAGGACTACTGCTTCCCTCTTCCTCCTCCTTCAGATCCATGTATATCATGTATACAGATCCATGTTTAATTGTCGACGGAAAACTAGTTCATGAATTTTGTCCCCGACGTTATTAGCAGACGTCCTTGACCTGCCTATCCCATTTCTACGAGTAAGTGTTAAAGTTGCTCTAATTGGCAGAGATTGACGTAAACTGTTGGGGCATATTTTGTTTCATAAAAACCAACAGAACTCACTCTGCTCATTCTAAATTCCGTTTTGCATACTCTTCGTCTTCTATTGCCATCTTGCTTCCTACAGAGTTACGGACCAACAGTGGGGAATGAAACGTGTCGATGTCGGTATGAACTACATCGACAACCGCTGAACGAATTGCACTCATCTCCATCAAATACGGTTGGAAAGATCGAAATTTAATACGTTTAGTTTATTATTATCTCCCAACTTTTATACATTTTCAGCAGAGTTATTATTCAACGTAACACAAAATAATGATTATATACGAAAATGTGGTCTACAATACAGATAGAAAATGACAAATAAGGAAATCTTCATGGAGTAAGTACACTTTAATATTCATTATATATATAAATTTTATCACAGCATTAATCTAATAAGCATATACAGTAAGGGTGGAAAATCCAGACTGCTCAGGGATTGGGATTTTTGGACTTTCCGGATTCTCAGGAGTAACTTTGAGATTTAAATTTAAGGTGGGATGAAGGAAAAGAGAACAATTAAATCACGATAGCAGGGGCGTGGCGAAGGACTATGGTTGGGGGGAGGAGAAATCGATAATTTTATGACTTACATATCAAATTTGCCAACTGAGAATATGTCTGTGTCAGGTTAGTACCTAGTTTTCTCGTTCCTTGGGGGGGGGGGGTGAGGTAGTTTTAACAACTCTCCTGCCTATTACCATTTCATCAATTTTTTTGCCAAATAGCGAAATTTCACAAAAATAATCCCAATATTTATACCTCGCCTGAATTGTAACAAATCAGTGTGAATTTTCGTAACTCTCCTTAATTTCACAAAACCTGAAGTAACTTGAAAAATTTAGCATGGATGTAAACTTCTGGAAATCTGTCGTCACTTCAAAATTTTTAAACTCCCCAAGATTTTGTCAAGTTTTATCGATTTTGCTAACTCTTCTTAATTTCACAAAAACAATCCCAATTTTCAAAACCCGCCAGTATTTTACCAAGTGGATTCGAATTTTGTCAACTAGAATAGATTTTGCCAACTCGCTGTAATTTTACATTAAAAAATCGCAATTTTTACATCTTTCCTGAATTTGCCAAGTCACTTCGAATTTTATCAACTCTCCTTAATTGCACAAGAAAGGCACAATTTTCACAATTCTCGCGTATTTTACCAAGTGGCTTCGAATTTTGCCAACTCCCCTAGATTTTGCCAAGAGTTTTCAATTTTTCCAACTCTCCTTAATTTCACCAAACCAATCCCAATTTTTACAAACCTGTACTTTACCAGGTAGTTTTCAGTTTTGCCAATTTTCTTAGATTTTGCCAATTTTCTTAGATTTTGCCAAGTTGCCTCGATTTTGTCAACCCTTCTTAATTTCACAAAAACAATCCTAATTTTTGCAACTCGCCCTATTTTACCAAGTGTATTCGAATTTTGCCAACTGCCCAGATTTTGCCAAGTTTCCTCGATTTTGCCAACTCGCCACAATTTTACAGAAAAAATCCCATTTTTACATCTTACCTGATTTTTGCAAAGTCACTCTGAATTTTGCCAACTCTCCTATATATTGCGAAGTTGCATCGATTTTGACAACACGCCATAATTTTACAGAAAAAAGATTGCAATTTTTACATCTCATCTGAATTTTGCCAACTCCCCACAATTTTCCCAAGTCACTCCGGATTTTTCCAACTCTCCACGATTTTGCCAAGTCACTCCTAATTTTACAAACTGCCCCTAGATTTTGCCAACTCGCCAAGATTCTACCAAGTAGTCCCGATTTTGTCAACTCTCCTGTATTTTACTAAGTGGCTTCGAACTTTGCCAACTGCTCTAGATTTTGCAATCTCTCCATTTTCAAAACTGGATTGTCAAGATCCTAGATTTCAAGTCCTAGATTTGTTAAGTTGCCTCGATTTTGAGAACTCCCCTTAATTTTACAAAAAAAAAGATTACAAATTTTCACAACTGACTTAGATTTTATGAAGTTGCTTCAAATTCTGCCAACTCCGAGTTACTTTTGGGGGAGCCTTCCCTCCATTCCCCCATAGCTACGCCCCTGCATAAAAGTGTTTTTACTGCGAAATAATAAAGCACGGAAATATTCTGGAAATCATTTACAAAAGAAACATTTTTATTAAAATAAATTGTTCCTCCATTTTGGCGACTTCATGTGCAACTGGTGCACTACTTGTAGATGAAACATTTGCTCTATCGGTAAACATTCATTTCTACATCTTTTTTAAGAAAGTTTCTTATGTTTCAATGTTTGCACTCAGTTTTAATGTGGTTTTCTTCCTTTTAACACCACGAACTTTATTTACTTTTGGAGCCACATTTATGGGGTTAATAAAAATTTGCAAATAGTATGTGTAAGCTGCATATATAAATGAAAGCACTAGGATAGCAAATAATACACTACAGTATTTAGCGTTGCCACAAATCGAGTGACTTATATGTTTGAAAATCTTGAATCATCGCAGATGAAAAGTAGAGGTGCCACAAAGTGCCATTGGCGCTTCAACCAGAATTGTCTAATACGTGGGAAAATAACAGACCGCGAAATTCACAAAGTTTGCTAGTATTTTAAAAGTCCGGATTCCTAGGGTCCGGATTTTCAGACTTTTACTGTAATATGCTTTTTACTTCCTGTTTTTTTGCTTTTAGAATTGGTTATACACAAATATACTATCCAAAGTTTATAGTCGTAATTCCAAGTTTATGGTCACAACCTTATGTTTCTAATAACCTACCTTTCATTATTTAATATTTTGAGGTCATCTGCCAACACATTGTTGATTCTAAATGCTTAATAAATAAAGTCTTTTGAACTGAGGTTTTATTCGAATTAAGATCAACTAATAAATTTCAGAGGACAAGCTAGTTTCTCTTTCGAATGATCTAAAAAGTTTTGAGTTTCAAATTCCTTCCAAAAAATTTGTTGCCTCAAAAATATACAACTTTCTAACCGGCAAATTACCTAAATTTGAAAAGGCGTCTGCTAATCCTCCAAAATCTTAATTTTCACAATACGTTTTATAATATGCTTTTGTATATATTAGATAGAATTTAATATTGTCCAAAGCGTTTCTCCACAATATAATAAATCATAAAGTACATAAGGTTTATTAATCCAGGAAAAGTATAATATCTTTAACACAGAGATAACTAAAAATTACGAATATAATGCAATTTTGGAACTATTGGATTTCATTTCTTCATTATTTTTTTTACTATCTAGATCCAGTTCAATTTCCTCTAAGTATAAACTCAAAATATTAGTACCAATCAATTCTATTTTGTCACAAGAACAGTTTATACCACATATTTTTGTGTATGAAAGAATATCGTATTGGGAAAACAAGCTTATTGATTTTTCTCTCATTTGAAAATACGATTTCTTCATTTTTGTTATTATCTTATTAGCGCTAAATTGGTTTTGAATGTTAAATGGATGAAGTTTTTGTTTGATTCAAAATCTTTTGCATTTTTCATTTAGATTAATACAGTATCATTAGCAAATGGAATTATATGGAGTTGTGTATTAGAGATGATGATTTGGGGCCCAATTTTTGGAGCCTGCGCAATCCCTAACCCGAAGTTATTGAACCCGAGGCCACTAAGCCCGAGTCCGATTTGGGGGAAACATTCTCTGGCCATCATAAGACATACACACAGAAATGTATGTAACTTATTTATTTTAATCCTATATTTTTAATTATAATGATATAATGACAACCTTAAACTTTTAATGCTATTTGGAATGAAAACTATTTTAAATTCCAGTAGCAACTGAATATTCCTGGGTAACATCATTATTTCATAACAGCAAAGAGCCATTCATTTATTAATGTAGTATCTAAGATATTAATCTAAGATAGAGAAGACATTAAAAATAATCAAAAGCTGATAGTGCTTGTTTTTAATACTAAAGACGGACAAAAAGGTTGAAATTATAATTAAAAATATTTGATATTTTTTTCACCTATTTTTTTCTATAATTTCAAGCAATATTTGAAATTAAAATCATTTTGAATCCGAGTTTGAACTCGTTTCTTTCTGTTGTATATATTAAAATTAACAGCGATCCTATCACCAAACTTTCAGGGACTTCTTGATAGTTCGACTTCCCTACTATTATATTTGCCAATCTTATCATTAGGTTTTCTATTTGATAACTGAATTTTAATGCAGTATAAAGTTTTTGACCTTCATTTTCCAATGGTGGCTAGGTAATAGTAAATGGTAGCTAGGTAGTCACTGGAAGGAGAGCTATGCACCAATACCCTGTGATGATGTACAGAACCAACCATACCTTCCCATGGTGCAGATCGTTAGTATCTTTCAAAAGAGATGTTCTCTTCAGGGAGGGCTGCCGGATCAGGAAGGGGAGGGCTTGCCAGATCACTGTGGATTACTGATATGGCAACTGACTGATGACCCTGATGAGGAGTGGTCAACCCTACAAGGGTCCTGTGTTGATCATATACACTAACCTGAATGGAATAATGGCTCTGAGCTTGATTATGGATTCTGAATTTGCTGGGGCTTCTGTTCAAAGAAAATCTTCCGCTGTGTTTTCTGCTTGTTTGTGAGTTGACAGCCTTGAGTGAATAGATGTATAGGATGCGTTTTATCTGCTGGTGGATAATCCTGATCAGAAGCCATTTGCAGATACCTGAACCCTTCTTCTACGGGCATCATCAAAACCTATATTGGAGGAAATCCTACCAATGTAGATGGCTTCAGCCTTTAGTAGTGCGGGGAACAGATCTTTGCCCCGTGCCTGCGATTAGGGGGCAGCTCGGTATTGTCGGCACTTCCTCTCTCAATAAACATAGTTTCTCTAAACACTACACTAACCATTTTCTCACCACAGGAAGTTGGAATGTGAGGACCCCTCGCGGATATTATTCTCTTAATGTCCTTACACAATAATTCTGCCGTTATAACTTAGATATTTTTGGTTTGCAAGGGACCAGATGGACAGATAAAGGTCAGACACTAAAAATAATATCAAATTTCTGTTTTCAGGGAGGGAAGATGGGAAACATCTTCATGGCATAGGTCTACTTCTCAGCAGACACGCTAGTGATGCTCTTCTAGGATATGAATGCATTAATGAAAGGTTTCTCACAGATAAATTTAAAACAAACATTTACCTGTAGTTCTGCCCCTACTGAGGATGGCGATGAGAATGATAAAGATAAATTTTATGGACAACTTCAGGATACTTGAATTTCGTCAAGGGAGGAGATATTACCTTGTTCTACGCGACTTCAGTGCTAAAGTTGATACTGACTCTGACCTTTGGGGAGGGGTGATATGTTCCTTTGGTATTGGTAGCTGTAATGGCAATGGGGAACATCTCTTACAAGTAAATAAACTTAATGTTTTGATAATAACACTTATTACAAACGAGCTTGTTTGAAATAAATGAAATTTTTTGTTTATTTAAATATTTTTGTTATTATGTCGATTATTTAGTAATTTTTTATTATTTGTCGCGACATAAAATCCGAGACATGTATGTACAAGTGGGTTTCACCAGATGGGCTCCATAAGAATATGATTGATAATATATTAAATTACAGCAAATGGAATAGTTCTGTTAGTAAAACCAGGTCACATAGGGGACCTGAAATTAAATCTGATCATGACATTGTTAAAGTGTCTTAAACTTAAAAAGTGTTTGCAAAGGTAAAAAAAAATTACCTTTATTTCTGAAGCTTTGAAAGACCCAGTTATAACTAAATCTTACCGTGGTAGGTTACTTAGTCATTATGACAGTCATGGTTTGCTGATTACTGAAGTTAAGGAGGAATGGAACCTTTTTAAACAGGTACTTTTTTAAACTAAAAAGTACTCTTTTGGGAAATAAGGAGCAAAGGAGACAGAATTATTTGAGCGATAAGGCACTTGGACTTATTTCAGAAAGAAAGAACTGTAGGAATATACTTAATCAGTACCCTACATCCTAATAGAAAGATTTACAGGGAGCTTAATAAATATGTAAAGGATCAGTTAGTAGCTGACAAGAATCTTTTACCTGATAACTTGACTGACAAAGCCGAGGAAGCAGTTAGACAGCACAATAGCAGAGAGCTGTACTAGATAGTTAATGTTTTATGTGGTAGAAAACGGACAGGCATGCAAGAATTGAAGGATAAACAAAGTAAGGTTATTGTAGTTGAGGATTCCGTCATGGAGGGCTGAGCATTTCAGAGTTGTTCTAAACAATGTGGTTAGTTTTACTCCAGTTGTATGCAATGATGATAGATGCATTACGGGCTTTTATGTTGGCTCTATATCACAGTCTGAAGTTATTTTGGCTTGGATATTCCTAAACTCAAACTACATAAATCCCCAGGGAAGATGAAATTACTACGGAAATGCTTAGCGCTGGGAATATTTCTGTTAACACAAGGCTGACTGAAATTTTGAATATTTTTTATATAAGCGTTGTTACTAAGAATTTTACCAGAGCTTTAATTATCACTATTTTTAAAAAATGTGATTGCAGTTCTTGTGATATCTGTAGGGGGTATTAGCTACCTTCTGTTCCAAGTAAAGTTCTTTGCATTATTGTGCCTAATGGAATTAAGAATCTGGTTGACAGGGAATCGCGTGATGAGCAATGTGGTTTCAGAAGTGGTAGAGGATGTGTAGATCAAATATTTTCACTCAGGAAGATTCTTGAGAAATGTTTCGAGTTTCAGAAACCTATGGTTGCTAGATTTGTTGATTTCAAAAAGGCTTCCGACTCTGCTGATCGTCATAATTTGTGGTTGATTGTGAGATCATATGGCATACCCGACAAGTTAGTTAACATAATGAAAGCTCATTGCTTCTGGTGTTCGACCAGGGTGCATTTTGTCCCCTTTCGTCTTTAGTTTGGTTATTGATTGTGATACGCGAAATTCACTGCAAGGGAAAGATTTTGAGCTTAAGTGGTTCAGAGATCTAAAAAGTCTGACTTAGATTATACTGATGATTTGGCCTTTTTGGCAAATGATGCTGATGAAACGAACTCTTCCATTCGAGCTGTTCATGAGACAGGTAGTAAAGTAGGTTTGTTGATAAGCAGAGAGAAAACTAAAGTGATGGAAATTGGTGAGGCAGACTGTGATTCAGTTAATCTGAATAGTTCGACCCTTAAACAAGTATTTCAATTTAATTGTCTTGGGAGCTATGTAACAGATAATTGTGGCGTGCGGTATGAGATTAGCAAACTAATAGGGATTGCTGCTGCGAATTTTAAGAATCTATGGAGAGTGTGGAGAAATAGGCGTTTACACCTGAATACTAAATTTAGCTATATAATGGTTTGGTTCTTTCGAAAGTTAGTTATGATAGCGAAACCTGGACCCTTTGTAAGCAGAATAACAAGAAACTTGATGCCTTTGATTCTAGATGCTTACGCAGTATCTTGGGCATTAGGAAGTTTGACTTTGTAACTAATGATGGGGGTTTAGGCAAAGGAGTCGGCAACCTCCTTTGAGCATTATATTGTGCAAAGAGAGAGACTCCGTTGATTTGGCCATGTTGCCCGTAAGCATGGCTATAGATTAGCGAATAGAGTTATGAAGAGTGTGCCTAAAGGTCTCAGAAAGAGGGGGATACCTAGAATGCGGTGGGCAGATAATGTCAAACAGGACCTTGTTAGAATTGGTGTGCAGTTGCCAGATGCAGCAGATGTTGCTCAGGAAAGATGTGTTTGGAGAACTAAACTTCATCATCTGGTTGAACCTCCGTAGCCCATGGCTGCTTGATGATGATGATGATGTGACCTGAATTCGAGTATATAATTTTCTGTACTCATATTTTGTTAAAACGAACTGATTATTAGAAAAACAAGCAAAATCGTACTTCTCCGAAAACCGAAATCAATTCATGCTTAAGTATTCTCTCAACATTTTTGAAAAGAGTGATAAAGCTGAAAGAAGTCTGTTATTTCCTAAACTATTTCTGTTATCTGCTTTAAAATGCGCAAATTTTTCATATTTTTAAGAGATGCCAGAAAATACGCCCTCTTTAAAAGCGATAGTTAGTAGTGAGAGAGGGTGTTGTTAATTTCTTTCATAATATTTCTAACAATGATTGCATTAACGCTGAAATATGTATTAAATCTTTGATGAATAATTTTGAGTCACCCCTTATTTTAATATGCATACAGTCTGTGTATACAGGAACGATAATTTCGAACTAAAGCTTCTGTTTTTGTTCCTTGAGCATACATCCGATTGGAGTTCTGTTGTTATCGTAACAATGCAACGAAAGAGAGCAAGAAAAAAAATCCAAGTTGGCACTTAGTTTCACCTGACAACTGTTGAGGACCTCGCAGCAGAGTTTCTCCTTCCTCTAAACTAGGATGTCAATCGCCAAAAGGAAAACGGAACGCAAAGAAAGATAGGACCTTTCTGCAGTAATGACATTCCCTGTCTCTTCCAATTATCCGCCTCCATCCCAGAGGACACACTAATTGCAGTATTAATAAGGAGTGTCCGAGGCTTTCATTAAGGCGACTACAACCCGAGGGGTTGGACAACACGCATTAAAGGCAATTATAAAGTTGTAGACAGAATGAAATTAATTTTCCACTGTTCTAAAGGAGGAGAGTTTTTACGGTTCGATAACGCATAACGAGTTAGTAGAGAAAACGAATTTTAATTAGCATAAATCCGTAATTACCCAGGTATCAGAAGTGTTTTCCAGCACTAATCAACGATGTACTCTCGAGAAAATCTTGCGGTTTTTTTTAGTGGCAGCTCTGTCACTCTGATGGGATTAGAGTTTCGCTTTATTGTTGCTATTTGTTTGCGAATGACTTGCCTTTTCGTACCATAGTCCCCATTCTAACGAATGAATTCCCCTATACCATTATTCATCAAAGCATAATTTACTGGCATGCACTGATTTGAAGAGACCAATGCCGGATCTAGGGAGGAAGGGGGACACGTCCCCTATCGGAATGCTAGTAAGGGTAAGAGAGGACTAAAAATTATTAAACTTATTTATATTTCATGAATTTTTCAAGAAATTGTTTAAGAACCTGTGGAATGGAGGAAGAAATTTTATACTGCATTGTAAATCCAGTCTCCCGTCCTCCGTCTCCCCTCGAAATTTTTTCTAGATCCGGGCCTCGAAGATACTGACTTTGATTCGATTGGAGGCAAAATACCACTTTTTGCATCTGAAGTTATCAAAATGACAGAAATTATTAATTATTTTTCTTCTGCGTTAGCATTTAAATATTTTGAAGAATTTAAAGTAAATATTTGCTAACATGAACATTATAGTAACAAAATTGAAACTTTCTGAATGTAAAAATTAAGTTTATGCATTCATCAATTTTTCCTTGATTTTCTTACGCCATGATAAACTGAACCAAGCAAAGTCTGTCCTGTGACCTTAGTTACTAGTGATTCATTCTTAGATAATCAGAAGTCTTTAGAATCCTCCATTTTTCATCACTTTTTGGAAACATTTTGTAAACGGCTTCTAGCAACTCTAGGATTTTTGGCCCAAAAGACAGTGTAATTTAATTCTTCAAATAGGTTTCTTGATTAATGGTGCCGTATTTGGAAGGTGGAGTTAATTTATAATGGTTTTCTATTTGACATTGTTTACTTATTTAAATTCTACATTTGCCTCTTTTTTTCTCAAGATTTAAAGCACTGCCTTAATAACTCTGTTCGTTAATCTGTTGTTACAGATTCGGTCAGCATGGTCAAAATTAAATCACCTAATACCCAAGATACTGCGCAAGCATCTCGAATCAAAAGCATCAAGCTTGTTTCAAAGAAAGTATCATTCTTAGTTCAACTTCGATACCATTTTAGAGTGAAAATTGTCTTGAACCGAGTGGGATACGAACCACGACCTCCTGATGTCATCAGCAGGTCGTAGATTCGTTGCGACATCATCACCTCTTGATGACGTATCCCACCGGACAAGACAATTTTTCCTCAAAACTGATATCGGCGTTGAACTAAGAGTGATATTTTCGTTGACAGTTAAACAATAACGTCGAGAAATTTCTCCAATTTAATCAAGCTTCTTGGTTTTTTAATTACAGGTGGTCGGAGTTTCATTGACATAGGAAACTTCAGAAAAGACTATTGTTTTATAACTTCAGCTTAATCTCTACTCTGTCCGTCTATTTCTAACACTTTCTTTAAATCGTTAAGATTCCAGCAACTATGCCTATCCTCCTATTGACCTCTTATCGCATATTTCCAGTATCTGTCACAACTCCCAATACAATTCAATAATAATACTTATCATAGGCTCATCGTTCAACACACGTACATGAATTTCAACCAATCCGTGTTTATCATCCTAAACTAGGTTTTTTTTTAATAATAATAAATGAATCTTTATTTTCTCATAATAATGTGTTGCAAAACGATTTACAGTTGTCCCACAAAGCTACATAGCTTGTCTGCAGAAAATATAATAGTTATAATATTTATTTAGATTAAATAGTATGAGGCAAAAATAATAAAGTTAATAAAAAAATAACCAAATGAAAACGTGAAAAACATCTCATAGTTCTTGTTGCTTCTCAATCATGAGAAGCAACAAGAATGAATTCCATGAAACCCTATAGTGGATTTTTAATGAAAAATTTTCATATTCATATTGCCACAGATGGAACATGAGAACGAAGAAACATGAGAATAAATAAGTCTCGAACCGATTTGAGAGGGATTTTATTTCCGATTTAAGAAATTAAACATACATTGATTTGCGAAACTCGTCATCGTAGTGCAAATAATTTGCTAATGGGAATAAATCATGATAAAAGTTTCACCGGGTTCTGATGATGCATTATCATGTCCATTTTCGTTTCCTTTTCGAGAGACAGAACGACATTGACTGGCACGAGCTACTGCATATCGGGCGAGTTATCTGTACTGTTCTATAACGCATATCGTACAAATGTCAGATCTTGTGAGCTTTAACGAATGACTCTTACGAAGGCCAATCTCTACCTTTTGCCATTTATTTTAGATGTTTCCTTTGATTAATAAATAATAGGTTACTTCATGAAATCTGTTTTCGCCAACTGCACAGGCAAAACTGTAAGATTCAACTCGTAGCACGTTGACACAATTCTGAAAATGTTCACTTCTTTCAGGATCAACTTTTAGGATCGGTACTTTAATTCAAGTCACATTATATATTTATTTCTTCTACCTTTTCAAAAAGTGAATGTATATACATTCTTAATCTACTTCCTCTTGTGGAAAGCACTTCGCAAAGGCTTTTTTCCCACGCCTCTCCTTTGGCAATAACTCTTCCGTCGACGACGTGTTGCCTCGTACTCCTCGGCGGCTGCCAAGCAAACAATGCAGCAGAAGGAAATGCTCGAAAGAAACGCTCGCGAAGACAAAGAAGAGTGAATCTCCCTGGCAACGGTAGTTTGAGCAGGAGTTGCCAGACTTTTCAGAAAAGAAGGTGTATTAGTTAAAGGGACGTTAGGTGACTGCTACTGATATTCGCTGTAATGTCCGTTGCCGAGTCTTATCTCTATGCAGTTTATCTTTGCCTTCCGCTCGGCGGTTTCTGTTCATGGACCAAGTTCCTTCTTTCTTTCGCTTCTTCCCCCCTCCCTTTTTTCTTCTTCTTTTTTCCTCTTTTTATCCGTTGAATCCTACCAACGGAGGAAGGCGAAGGGGCTAGCATTGGCAGCACGAGGAAAAGAAGTAGCTTCCCTCAAAACACCTCTCTTTGGGGCGCTCTCTCGGCTCGTTTTCTTTTGATCACGTGATATCCCACGGTATAGCAATTTCTTGTCTTCCTTTCGAGGTGGGACCGACAGAGCGAAAGATTAAGTTTGCTAAACTGGTTATCTGCTGCTTAAAATTGTTTCCTAGTGATAGCAGAGGACTCTGGGTGCTGGAGTGGTCAAGATAAATTGTGTCTCTGCTGTGGACAGCACAAAGGAACACAGGTTTCTTTTTCCCTAAAAGATAACGTCGTGGAAAGGGCTGCTTTCCAGGGATATTCATCAACTGTCACTTAACGCGTGCGGGCTTTTAGATGAAGCGCCTTGATAGCGGGACTGCTTGGTAGATTATTGCCTTTGCCTTGTTTCTTTCCTTTGCTATCGGCAAAGTGCATTCTTCGATTCTTCTCTTCCAAGAAGAACAATTTCTAAATGACTCTTTTATTCGTTATCGTTATCCAATTCGTTAATAAGATTGTGATTATCTTTGGCATCAACTGCTCTACAATCCACTTAAACACGTCAAACGTAATTATTTCGATATTAGAAAAAAGCATTTTGCTTTCTAAAGAAAAGCATGTCTTATTGAGATGGTATCTTAAGTCGTGTTAAGGATTTCTCAAGAATACGTCTATAATTGGTGCGAGTAAAAAGAATTCGCATATTGGGAATTCGCAATTGAAACGCGTTTATTCTCAAAACCCCACTAATAAGAATATTAAGATTTTTAACGCAGTTGGTTCAAGAGTGGAATACAGTTTTCGATTTTCCTCTTCTGAATAGCGCAATGTGGAAGAGGTGTGATGTGAAAGTGATGATAGCGGAAGTGAAGAGGGTGAAAGTAAAGAGAGTGAAAGTGAAGCGTGTTGTGAAGTGTCCAAGGTTTGCGAAGATTCCGATATAGTAGTTGTTCATGAATCGATTAATCATAAATTAGAGCGGGCGATAAAATGATCTCTCTTAAAATCAGTTTCTAATTGTGAGCGATGACGTTGAAACACATTCACTGGATGCATATTCGGACAGCAATAGGGAAAACAGGCAACAGTCAGTTTTATAATTATTCTGCTATACTGCAGTTGGACCGACACAAGTCTGAATACGAATTAAATAATAAAAACTTTGATCTTTTTCTGTTGAAAATTAAATACACTACAGGAAATAAAAAATGAAACATGTGCAAGAAGTTATGCAAATGTGACGAAATTTAGGGAGGCAGTAGTATATGGAAATGATTAGGTTTGCAGGACGATGGAAACGATTGGACAGGCACGAGCTGACGTTACAGGTGCGAAGCAGTCAAACATAGGCAAAGGCAACAAAAGCTTCCCGGTTGACAAAACGTTGTGGAAATTGTTCTAAACCGCTAAAGATGACCTTACACAGACGTCGACAGCCGTTCCAACAGTTAACAGACTTTGAGCGTGGAAGAATCATCGGTCTTAGAGAAGCTAGTTTGTCGTACAAAGATGTGGCTAACCATGCTAGCCGCAATCCCAGCACCCTCGTACACATATGGCGCCAGTGGGTTCAAGAAAGATCCAGCACACTGTGACAAGGATCAGGAAGATGACGTATCACTATGAAGCAACAGTACCGTCATTTGAGACGCATGACATTGCGTGACAGATTGGCGACTACAACGCAACTGCAAAGGGACTGGCAACAGGTAACACCAGGGGACAGTCAACCCACCAGGCAGACAGTTTACAGTTTTCATTTCAAGCCTATCGTCCGGCAATGCGTCTGTCCCTCACATCTGTCTACATGCAAGCACGTCTTCAATGGTGTCATCTCAGACAGAACTGGAACAAACAAGAGTGGAGTACCGTGGTGTTTAGTGACGAATTTCGTTTTGTCTTGGTCAGCACGATGGTAGATAGCGTGTTCACCGTCATCCAGGGGAATGGGATGCTACCCAGTGCGTGCGACATCGTTACATAGCTCCAAAACCTAGTATCTTGGTGTGAGGTGCCATTAACCGGATATCTCGGTCAGAACTGTTCATGATAAAGGGATCTCTAACTGCCCAACGACATGCTACCAACATTTTTGCTGCCGGTGGCTGTCCCATTTGTTCAGTAGCACAGAACCTTTTACCAGCAAGATAACGCCCATCGCCACAGAGCCCGCATTTGTCTGCAGTATCCACACGAGCAAAACGTTCAGATGCTACCATGGGAAGCACGCTCACCGGACTTTTCACCTACTGAACACGTCTGGGACATTATGTGCCGACAGCTCCAACAACACCCAAGAGGTGCGCCAACCACTCTCGCTGAAATGGAACAGCGACTTCTTGGTATTTGGCGTTCTATCCCTCAGGAGGACATTATAGAGCTATGCGATAGCCTTCCCCGCTTTGTTCATGAATGCATTGCTTCACGGGGCGGTTCAACATCATATTAATTATACCACTTTACTGGGTAGGTAAAGTGGTAATTTTCCATAATGTTTTTCATAATGTAATCAACCACACATCTCCGTGTATGCTAACAGCTGCCTGCGTTTCAATATAATGGCATTAAGCCTTCCAGGTGTTGCAATTTCTTTTCCTGTAGTGTAATATTAAAATCAAATGACAAAACGTTAGTGGGACACTAAGGTCGCCTTCTAATCGTGCATGGAGATATCAGGCTTCAAGAGTTTAAATAAAATGTTATAAATAACAGTAAATGAGTAAAATTCGAAAAATGCAAGAGAAGCAATTTGAATAAAGGATCTATGTTAGATTTCAGTTATTCATTTCAGGCAGGAGCTTAATGGCATTAAATTGATTAGAACTAAGAAAAGATTGACATATGTCTCAGTTTCGATGACCTGTTCAACGAAACGCAGAGCGAAACCATCCTTTGGCAATCATCCAGAAACATCAGCTGCCTTCTGCAGAATAAGAGCAAAAGCCATCAGAAATGCTTCGTGTGAGGATGGAAAAGAACGACGCAATTCAAGAGAAAGAGAAAGCAACTTTTCCTCTTTAGACAGAACCTCGATCTGATAAACACGCAGACTCTTTCGATTTCATAGGAATATTCCCTCTTGTGACCCGATCAAAAAGACTTGCTCCTTTGTGAAAATAGCAAATTAATATTACATCCCAAGTATATACTCGGTATTAATATACTCGGAACTATATTAAATATGGAATCCAAGTATATACCCATATTTAATATACTCGGAACTGCTTTCAAACAGAACTATTTAATTCATTCATTCTTCTTCAGCAAGATCACAATATCCAAATCAATATTCTGCGAAAGTTTGATTCCTTCACCGACACGAATGGGGTTGAGTTATTTCACCTCTGAGAGGCATTCAAGAGATTTAAGAAGGTTGGGGAAAATGCTACACTTCACAGATGTTAGAAAACGGATGGAAGTCTTTTCTTAAGCTCTGTTCGTTAACGTGCACACGATCTCTGCACAAGGAGCGTATCCACAAACCCACCCACTGAGCCCATATCATCCCCCCAAGAACCTCTTAGTATAAATACGTGTTTATAAATACCACCCTGCCTCTCAGCCCCACCCCATAAGAAAAACATAAAAATCTGGCTACGTCGCCGCTTTTCACTCAAGAAAGGGACTGAGGTCCCATCTGGCGGCGATGGCCTTCCCAAACACATCGTTTTCTCCTTTTTCACCAAAGGTAGAGATCAGGCTAATAGGGAAAATCTCAACGCAGACTTAGTTGAGACTCGAATTTAGGAACTTTATATAATAATCCTGGGTCGCTACTGTCTGTGCTAAATCCCACGTCTGGAAAATGATCAATAGACTCTGCCATCCCACTTTATAAAGACCAATAACTGAATTTAAGCTCTCCTTTCTTTGTTCAGAGAGATCAGCAGCAGTTATTACCGGCTGCAAATGGCACTTAATTTTTGGTGAAAGAAGCTTCATAAATTACCCCTCAGGCAGCTGCTTGCCGAAGTTGCCTGACAGGAGTCCGTCAGTATAATACGTGAAAGAGATGATCTGTGAGGAAAGTGAGATCTCAGCTAAAAGACAACATAAGAAAGGAAAACACTGTGCTTTTCCGGGGCTCGAACCCGAGTCCCTTTGATCAGTAAACAAACATTCTAACCACTCAGCCACTTAAAGAACCATTAATCGTAGCTAATGGGGAAGCTAATAATCTCGATTACTGACTTATTTGGTACCATCTTTTGCTATAACTTCAGTCTACAAATTCTAAATTATTGGGCAAAGCCAGAAAAAGTTTTTGATCGTTGGCTTGAAATCACGAATTGAAACTTTAAAGGGCACAGTGCGAAGCAAACGCTTGCCATGCAGACACAGGATAACAGGTCTTTGCGATGCTTTTTCCATTAGCTTTAAGAATCAGATGTGTCGTACTGATTTCGAAAACTAAAAAGAAATCCATGAAAGTAGAAGAACAGCATATCAATTTTGGTGAATATGAGATGTTTATTTTCAGAGAACGAAGTTTATCATTTTCCTAATTTTTGCACCCTTTATCAGTGGAAATTTGAAGTGCTAGATATTTGGGAAAAGGCTAACTTATCTCTTTAACCAAAACAAGTTGCACTTTTTCCCAACACGGGGAGTGGGCGAATCTTCAATGTAGTAAACCCTTGACCGATGTAACTATTTGATCATCATGTACTTTCGCCAAGGTTAAACCTTTCTAGCATAGATTCTTTTTAATATTCGTTTAAGCGTTTGCTATTTTGCAAAAGCAGCGCCCTCTAACAATGGAAATTGAAACTATTGTAAGTATTGAAAAATGTGAATCACAATATTTTATTCGTATTTATCCAACTGGAAAATAATTTTTCGTTAATCTCTTTAAACAAATATATTTGCTCTTTTCCAAGGGTGAAAAATCCGTGCTCTTAATGTAAAACCGATAATCTTCACACAACATAATCAAATGTAAAACCGATAATCTTCACACAACATAATCAAATGTAAAACCGATAATCTTCACACAACATAATGAAAATTTCAAATTTATGGAATTTCGTTTGCATTAGTTTTTTAAAAGTTTGACATTTTTCAAATTTTACCACTCTTAAGGGTAATATTAAAAATCGTGGGCGATTCTGATAATTCTAATCCTAATATTCCATAAATACACCTATCGAATCCGAAAAATAATTTTTAACCTAATTATATTCCACCCTTCCCCGACAGAAAAAAATTGAATGTCCGTAGCTGACTGACAAGACAGACAGACAGAAAGATGGAAATAATATTTAGCATTTCTTTTTTCATTTTCGAAAACGAGCAAAAATAGAATTTTGGTACGCTTACGAGAGGTTAACGTGCCTGACTACTCTACAGAAGTGGGAATGCGCTTGTGTAAATATGAACAGGGCTCAGTCGATAGCATCCAAAAGCTAGTAATCTCTGGTTCCCGGTTTGCAGTTCCACCTGTGCCAGCGTTGAGATTATTCTCCGATAAACCAAACCTCTTTCCTCGGTCAGAAAGATGACACCGATGGGCTTGGAAAGGTCACCGTCCATCCGCTGAGACGTTGGGTTGGGTTGTTTTACCTCTGAGCGGTACTTTTTTGCACACCATGGGCTAAATGGCCAGATCACATGGAACCCGGAGGTACAGAGAAGGTTGGGGGAAGGGACCCACTGGAACAGCTGTTGGGAGACAGATGGTAGCCTCCCGGTAAGGCCATCCAGCGTGTTCTTTAACTTGCACAGAGTATGGCTCTCCTGCACACTGGGCCACGGCTTAACATCCCATCCGACGGACGGTGGCCTTTCCAAGCCCATCGGTGTTCCCTATTGACCGTGGGCAGGGCGGGGAATTTTGCGGAGATAAATCTCAACGCTGACCCAGCTGGGACTCGAACCTGGGAACTACAGATTACGAGCCTGGCGCGCTACCGACTGAGCCCCACCCCCACCCCGATGAGACGTTAAACTGTGGATTCGTGTGCAGGAAAAGAGCCTGTGCATTCTAAGAGACACGCTGGATACCCCTGATACGAGGCTACCATCTGTCTCATAACAGCTACCTAGTGGGTTCCTTTCCTCAACCTTTTCTGAACCCTTGAGGTCCTTGTGACCTGTCCCTTTAGCTCGTTGTGTGCAAAAATAGCGCCTCAGTGGCAAAAAAAATCCAAATCAACCTTGAAAATATACGTGTACAAAATAACATATATGCACATCAGATACAAAATGTTTGTATGTTATATGAGGAACCACATCAAGTTAGATAAACTTCCAGATTAGCTTCGTCATCTGTGCATTTAAAGTGCTGAATGTCCTATTCAGCACTTTAAATGCACAAATTTAAATTTATTTTGAACAAACGATATTGAACTGCAGAAACAGTTTATCCTTCACATACGATCAATCATCTTTTCTTATTTTTGACTGACTCTCATTAAGACTATCACACAATACATTTAACGAAGGGTAAAAAAAAGGGGAAATATGACAATGTACTGCTACCTATATACATTGTATCTATTAACATTGAAATATATATATATATGTACTTAATTCTTAATAATGAAAAGAAATTATATAGCGAGGGGTACGGAAGTTGCAAAGTAATTTATTTGGTTTAAAAAATATTAATGTCTTTTTCGCGCCTTTGTTTTGAAGCAGAAACCTAACAGGAAGAATTGCGAAACTTATGGACATTAATATCGCAATGCTCATTTAATTGAATCGTATTCACTCTTGTTACTGACAGCTTTTTAATATTCAAATCTTTTTCCTGCTCTTCATATCGTAGTTGTCGATGTTTATCTTATTTTTCTGTTCCACTCAGCCCAATGAGCTAAAAGATAAAACTCCCGTAATACTTTATTACTGAATCATACATTAAACTTTGGGTTGCATCTTCGCACGAAATGTCATCACGTGCTGAGCAAGAATTAACAGATAAATCACATCTCCTTTGTACTATTTTAATCCAGCTAAGGTTTAAACATCTATAGTAACTTGTACAATAATATTAAATCTCTATTCTCATAGTGTAGTAATTTTAGATGACTTTCCCAATTAGTTGTTCGGTTCAATGAATTTGAACCTCGAAATCCGGAATCTCTCTCTCTAGAAGGAGGTTACAACTGTTAGGTAATCAGAGCTCTGCTATTAAGAGAAATTCGACTGCTTTGTTTTCAGTTATCGTTATTAAAGCAATCTCCGTTGATTGAGACTTGGACTTAACGTGACACGGACCTGTGCTTCTAAATCCCATCCATATTCATTCCGACAGGGCCAATCTTCGCACGTTCAGTATCGCGGTTCACGTTCTGCCGTGTTGCTTCGCATCATCAGACATTTGCATCGAAATCTCTGCTCGCCGAAAGAGAAATTTATCATCTATGGCTCATTATGTATGCAGCGGCCCCATCGTTCTCGGCTCCTCTTCTCCCGTTGCTTCCCCTCTCCCTCCCCCCAACCTCCACCAGCTCTCGACTACATCCACCCGTCGTGGTCTGACTGAAACTTGCTCCCGTCACGAGAGAAACACACAAAGGGTGGATGATAGTTTAAGTTGCAGAGAAAGGCTGAGGCATTATTTAATATATTTCAGCCGTTTCAGGATGCGAATTACGATGGGCGGTAAACTGATTTGTGCGCCCCGAAATGACGAAACCTCAGCATATTGAGTTCATTCGACGCATGATATTATCAACAAAGAGAGATATAATGGTCTGTTACTACGCACGGAACTCGAGAAGACTAGACACAATAGAGATGGCAGGTGCATTATGCATTCCGTAAGGCAAAATAAATGTACACTGACAGCAACCATTGGCAAAACTGCAATTACAGGGAAGAATGTTAATTATGTGGTGTCACATATATAGTTGTTACCTCACTTGCCGTTCAGTTTCCTATCCAAAGAACTCTCATCATCATACTACGAGTGAGGATACTTCTTTCATCATCAGGCTATGAGAGAGAAAACACTCTCTCATTATCAGGCTACCAGAGAGAATATTCTCTCATCATGCTACGAAAGAGATAGTTCTTTCATTATCAGGCTACGAAAGTGAACAGTCCTCTTATCATCAGACTATGAAAGAGAGATAGTTCTCTCATTATCAGACTTTGAGAGATAATATTATCTCATCATTAGGCTACGAAAGAGAATAGTTCTTTCATCATCAGGCTACGAAATATAATAGTTCTCTCATCATCGGGCTGTGCAAGACAAGATAGTTCTCCCATCATCAGGCTACAAGATAGTTCTCTCGTAATCACGCTACGAGATGGTTCTCTCGTAATCACGCTACGAGAGCGGATAGTTCTCTCATCATCAGGCTACGAGAGAGAAGATAATTCTCTCATCATCATGCTGCGAAAGAAGGTAGTTCTTTCATCATCAGGTTATGAGAGAGAAGATAGTTCTCTCACCATCAGGCTATGAGAGAGAAGACAGTTCTTTCATCATCAGGATACGAGAGAGTGTAGTTCGCTCATCACCAGGCTACGAAAGAGGATAGTTCTCTCATTATCAGGCTATTGTGAGAGAGGAGAGTTCTTGCACGGAAGTGTGTCTATGGTATGATTGGCGATATCTTCAAGGGTATTGGAAATGGCATACGCACAGATAGAAATAAACCCATCCAGTTCAATCGCTACGCTTGCAATAATGATTCAAAAGAGGTATAAAATAAAAAAGAATCAAAGGAAATATTAAACATAAACTTAAAAAAAATGCTATGCTGTCATACAGAATTCGCTGCCTACTGTAAACATAGTTGAAAAGTTAGCAGTGTTCTATTTTTGAGTACGTTAAACGAGATTAAAAAAGAAAACTCATTATAGAGGTTTTTTTCGTCGATCTATAGATAAATGTGCAAATTATATTTTCGAGATGAAATCTTTCACTAGAGTTGTTAAAAAAACTAGATAAATGTAAACTAAGTAATATATATCGAAAATAAAAAATGTAGCAATGATGAGACGTGTGGTGCTTTGTTTTTTCCGACATTTACGCTTTGAAATAAATTTCTTAGCTTAATTATCTTGGATATTTTATGACATTTATTGGTGATGTGCGACACGAGGTAAATATGCATATTTTACTATTAGTGCTCTTTAAAATTTGTTTTGGAAATAAAATGTGGATACCTTTGAAAGATCATAGGAAACATAATGCTTTTGATTTACGATACTTATATACTAGTACCTTAATTAATAAGATTTTGATTAAATAAATAATGATAAAATTCGACGAAGGTACTCATGATGGGAGAGATTTTTTGGTCTGTTCAATGATCTTCACAGTGTTATATTAGAATGAATTGCATTAGAATTATCCTGGAGTGACCAAAGGCAGAAACTATTGTACAGGATAGACGTATTCGGATGTTTAAAGTAAACACACTCCTTCAGCTATGGATTGCTAAAGGATTACGAAGAGCATTCAAATAAAGTTCATGACACGTGTCTGCAGATTTCCACTCTTTCCTCCAAAGTTAACGAGATATGACTTGTTGAAAGCTTGCCTAAACTTGTCATTACATGTTAGAACGAAGGACGTATCTTGATTTCTCTCTTTTCTGGCGACGCGTAAAGTTCGGCCAGCGGAATTTGTGCGTTGTTGCTTTGGAGCCTACTAAAGACAGGGAATAATTATACATTTTCACAAGGATGCAGTTTGGGGACGACGAGAAGAAAAATTCATGCCGATTTGTCAGAAGTATATGGGGATCATGCCTGTTCATATGGTATTGTTACGGGATAGATGTGCAAATTCAGAGAAATGTCGACAGAGTTTCTAAGACCTCCCTCGTGCAAGAAACCCAAAGGAGGCCGTGAACGAGAGAACCATCGCTGCTGTTCGTTAACTCATTAATGAAAATCCACACATCACCATTCAGGTAATAAGTTTAGATGTCAGTATATCGATTGGAAGTGTGGGAAAAATTATTCATAAACATTTAAATTTCTGAACGATCTGTGCCAAATGGGAACCTACAAAATGACAAAACAGCAAAAAAGGGCTAGAGTCGACTCGTGCAAGCAGATTCTGAGAATATTTGAGCCTATCCCCCTCCCCACCCCCCAAAAAAAAGACGGTTAACAGACATTGTCACAGGTGATGAGACGTGATTTTATTTATTACTATACAACTCTGCAACTTTGCATATATGCTTGAGGGGAGCACTTTGAAACACAGTAAAAGTTTGTTGAGGAAGGTGCAATGGTTTTTGTACTGCAGATGCGTGTGAAGAACGTTTTGAACGCCCCTCGTATATATGTATTTAAGCATGAAATAGTTCGAACACACTCCAATAAAATTGGAGCACTGATCGCGAAATTTGCGATTTCTCATAAACCACCGTAAAAATATTTTTAAAATACAGAACAATGATGGGTTAATAAATAAGCAAAATGAGATTTAGGAAAATGAAAGGGCCGGGTCAAAACCTACAAAAACGTTCAGAACGAAAAGCTCGAAAATAAGAGTGAAATATGATGAGTGAAAATCCTTTATTTGGCATCTGAATATAGGCCTCACAATTCATGACGTGATCAGAATATCCAAAAAGACAAGTTGGTAGTAGAGCCCAATGGTTAAAAATATCCTGAAGTTTGTGAAGAGCCCATTGAAGGGCAAAAACATCATCTCATACATGCTCAGTTGGTCTAAGGGCTGGATTTAGGGGGGGGGGGGGTGAAGGTGAAGAAGGGGTCATGACTCTCCACGCCCTCCTAATTATAATTCCCCTAATAAATTAAATATATTTCCATAATTATTGATCCGAGCCGTGATCTTCGTGAACTACAGGGCATGAGCAGCTCTGAGCGACGGAGGCGATGACGAACATCCTTTCCGTCCCAATGTTACCCCGGTTGAAGTAACCAACTACCGATTATATGTTCTTTTGCGGCTCCCTAGCTTGCATATTGTCAGTTAGTTTGGAAAATTTGCGAATTTAATAATCTTTTATCGCTTTCAAGTTTTAAAACGTGATGTCGCATTTTTTTTATCGCGAAGGTTTAAAGCTGTTTGTTTTTGCATTTTTTGTATTAATTCAAGACACTAGCATTTGTGTTTTTGAATTTGTGAGGGATTCTGTCTATAATCTGAATAACTGAATGCTTAGAAACAAATACAGTAGTGCAGAAAATGTTATGCTTTAATATCCTTCAGTTCATATGCTTGATCACTTGTGTAACAGAATATCGGTCAAATTATCAAAGTAAAATTACCATTGAATGGGTTAGAGTTTTTCTATTGCCGGTAAATGATGAGATAAAAGAAATTTGGCTAAGAAAAATTCAAGATGAAATTATTACCAGGAAAAGGTTTGTGAAAAACATTTTCGCGAGGAAATGATTATTATGGAAAACGAATTTCCCAATAAAAACCCGAAATTCTAAACATATTCCTCGAAAACTTTAAAAGACAATCCTTCTCCTTGCATATTCGTAGGACCTCATATCTCTTAAAAAAGCACCAAGCCGAAAAAATTACAAAACGAGAGGCAGAAACGCATAAAATAAATACCCCTTCAAGCAGCTGCTTGCCACAGAGGTCTTGACAGGAGCCTGCCAGTTTATATGCCAGAGTAGAAGGTCTGAGAGGATGGCAGGACCTCAGCAGAAAAATGACACATATATCCATGCTTTATCCGGGGCTCGAATCCAGGTCCCGTAGATCAGTAGCCAAGCGTGCTAACCACTCGGCCACGGGACGGCTGAGAAACGCATACTGCTGTTAAAAAGAACAATGAAATATTAAATTTTGAAACATTTTCGACAGACATTTCTACTTAGGTAAAGAAATTTATTGAAATTGCAAATACGATCGTTCATAATACAAAACAGAAATCTTCATTTTGTTCATGAGTTTCATTCCATTCCCTATTTAGTAAACAGCTGAAAAACTGATAATGAAGATATACATGTTTCAGAGTGATAAGCCCATACCAATGAATCCAGTAAGATATATTTTATATTAAACGACTCAGAAAGTCTGTTTATGGAGTAAAATTCAAAATATTCGGAGGTTTCTAAAAAATTTCAATAATAATTATCCAACCATTTAAGACGATAATAGATTTTAAAATTCTGTATTTGCATGGAATATATTGGCAGATGAAGCTATGATTAGTACACAGTTTTTGTATTTTTAAAATTGTAATATCCGTGGAATACGAATTAAATTTCAAAGATTCCATTTCAACAAGTTGTCTTAGTTGCGCTGTTCGAATTCTATGTCAACAGCAGTGCATTTATTTTGAGGCATTTGTTTGAAAAACCTACACAAAAGCATTAATGGACAAAACATTTTCAGCTTCTAGTCAGAGAAAATAAAAAAACAAGAAAACTGGACATATTAAGCTTTTTAATTAATTCTGACTCGTGAATATATACATATTTTAACTGTTTATCATTCCCACTTAATGTGCAACATCACACACTTTAATTCCAACTTTCTAAAAATGTACGTGATAAATATATTACATTTTTTCAGTCTTTCTAATACATTGGCATTTGGGAGGGAATTATTTGTACAATTTTTGTTTTAGTTCATAAACATTACTTCTGTTAGTTTCAAATAAGCGTAAACAAAATTTGCAATACATTGTCTTACGTAAATGGAAATAAATTATTTTGAACAGGAATCTTATTTTGTCTTCTTCCATGGGAAACGATGTAAGAGAAGCAAAACAATAATAGAAAAGGAAAACATGGATCGATTACTCAAACCTTTGCTGCTTTTAAGCATGCAATAGTTTGCATTTACCAAGCAAGCAGTTCCCAGTCGGATGGAAAGGATGACATGATCTTCGACTATCATGGCCTGTAGTTCATGAAGGTCACGCCCGAGCCCACTCAAGGTATGAACCGATACTTATGTAACTCAAGCCAGCCCAGACCTGAATCGATACTTATGTAACTCAAGCCAGTCCAGACCTGAATCGATACTTATGTAACTCAAGCCAGTCCAGACCTGAATCGATACGTATGCAAACGGAGTCAAAAGGTCTTGAGACGATGCTTATACAACCCCTTGGCCTGAGCCGATGCTTATGCAACCGAGTCAGAAGGACTTGTACCGATACTTATACAACCCCTTGGCCTGAACCGATACCTATACAACCGAATTCACCAGAGCTTGAACTGATGCTTATACAACCGAGTGAGCAGGGCTTGAACCGATCTTTATACAACCCCCTGGCCTGAACCGATACTTATACAACTGAGTCAGCAGGGCTTGAACCGATACTTATACAACCCCTTGGTCTGAACCGATACCTATACAACCGAATTCACCAGAGCTTGAACTGATGCTTATACAATCGAGTGAGCAGGGCTTGAACCGATCTTTATACAACCCCCTGGCCTGAACCGATGCTTATACAACTGAGTCAACAGGGATTGAACCGATACTTATACAACCCCCTAACCTGAACCGATCTTATACAACAGAGTCAACAGGGCTTGAACCGATACTTATGCAACCGAGTCAGCAGGACTTCAACCGATACTTAAAACCCCTTGGCCTGAACCGATGTTTATACAACAGAGTCAACAGGACTTCAACCAATACTTAAAAACCCTTTCCTGAACCGATGCTTATACAACCGAGTCAACAGAGCTTGAACCGATACTTATACAACCCCTACCTGAACCGATGCTTATACAACCAAGTCATCAGGGCTTGAACCGATACTTATACATCCCCTGGAGTGAACCGATTCTTATACAACCGACTGAGCAGGGTTTGAACCAATACTTATGAAACTTGAATCAGTCGGGGACTGAACTGATACTTACACCCCATCGACTATGAGTTGGTTGCACCCCATCGACTATGAGTTGGTTGCACCCCATTTACAATCGTATCTTCCTCGGGGAGTTTGTTTTGGGGGAGACTCCTGGCGAGAGTCTTGTCTTTGTCTACCCCAACCAAGTGAGTATCCAAAGATTCCTTCAAATTATTGTCCATTAAGTTGACGAGCTCTGTGAATGCATGAGATTGGAGAGAATGTCCAATGTCAGATTCATCTGGCATTCGCAGCAGTGGCGAAGTGTGACTTTTTAAACAGGGGAAGCAATTACCAGAAGCAGTGCTACAACTAAATCGGAACGCCGTTACGGTAATCGTTGTTTCCATCTCACTGAACCGCAATATTATTCTGGCACTCGATGTTTGCGAATCACTAAACCGAGACGCTGTTCCGGTACTCGATGTTTTCAAATCACTGAACCGGAACAAAATTTTGGTGCTCGATGTTTGCGAATCACTAAACCGGAACGCCGTTCCGATAATCTATGTTTTCAAATCACTGAACCGGAACGCCGTTCTTGCACTCGATGTTTTCGAATCATTTAACGCGATCGATGATCCGATACTTGATGTTTCCTAAACTATGAGTGAAAATAGTTCTTTGCATTTTTAATCAAATATTATTGGAAATTAGTATTATTATGCATTGCGTCTTTTCTAAGAAAAAATGTGGGCCCAAAGTATGAAAGAAGTTGACACATATTTTAATATAATTTAATTTTATTTACTAGAAAGTTAGAACAAAAGTGCAGATTAATAATGCAAAAAAATCACTTTTTCAGAAAAGTTGTATAATAAACTCCAAATTTCAGTCATATCTCAATTTCACTCTTTGCTATTGGTGTCGACGTTGTGGAATTGTACTTTAGTCGAAAATCTGACAAAGAGAAATATCACCAACTGTAAAATAAAAATCTTTTATTAACAAATTCTCAACTAAAAAATAATAATTATATTTTTATATTTTACGGATGAAAACAGGTGGGATTACTGGGCACACCTGCGTATCCTCAGGAAAAAATAAGCATTTGTATAATATACATGTACTTTATAGAAAAATGAAACTGTTCAACGTTATATCTGTACAAAATCACAATCAGAGCTCAATCACAATCATAGTTTATTATACAACTTCTTCAATATGATTTTTAAAGAAAAATATGCCTAAAGATAAAGTTCTGAACAAATTCTGTCTAAATCTCGACTTTAAACAATATTTATTCGGTATTCAAAGAGTTATGGATGCTGGAATATACACCAAAGAGCCAAAACATTATGACTAGCGCGTCTTTATGCAAATCGAAACAACTGCAGGTAAATAACGCGTGTGAAGATCATGAAATTGTATAAATAACACTTGATACTGAGCTCTTGCTAATCAGTGTTATTCTTGTTATTCAGGTGGGAAAGGCAGCGGACTTCAGTGAGTTTGACAAACGCCAAATTGTAATGGCCAAACGACTTGGTTAAAACATTTCCGAGACGGCAAGACTTATGGGGTGCTCACGGTCAGCCGAGATTAGTACATTTAAAAGGTGATCGGAGGAGGAAAAACCACGAACCGCCGACAAGGTGTGTGCCGACTACGGTTCATTGATGCTAGAGGTGAGAGAAGTCTATCGCGTATGGTACGAACCAACAGAAGGGATACTGTGACGCAACTCGCCCGTAATTTGAATGCTGGTGACGGGAATAATGTGTCACAACACACAGTACATCGAACCCTGATGAACATGGGGCAGTGTAGCCACCGGCCACTCCGAGTGCCCATTCTAACTTCGGTTCACCGTCGGAAGCGCCTACAATAGGCACACGAGTATCAAAATTGGGCCTTGAATGATTGGAAGAAGATCGTCTGGTCTGATGAATCTCGTTTCCTGTTGCACCATGTGGACAGCCGGGTACGTGTGCGACGTTTACCTGGGGAAGTGTTGGTACAAGGATGCACCATGGGACTAAAACAAGCTGATGGAGAAAGTGTAATGCTTTTGGCTATGTTCTGCTGGGAAACCTTCTATCCAGACCTAAACATCATTACAGACCTTACATCCTTTCTTGGCAACGGTATAACCCTCTAGTAGTGCCTTCTTTCAGCAAGATAATGCGCTGTGCCACACTGCCCGGACTGTTTGAGAATGGTTCGTGGGATATGAGGAAGACTTCCAGGCTTGTCCTGGACCCCAAATTACCCAGACATCACTCCAATCGAGCATCTGTGGTTTGTGTTGGAACAGTATATCCGATCTGTGACGGCTGAACCACGTAACTTACAAGAGTTAAAAAATCTGCGGGTAAGGTACCAGACACCACAAAACACCTTTAGAAATCTTGTAGCGTCCATGCCTTGTTGGGTAAGAACTGTTTTGGCTGCACATGGAGGAACAACATCATGTTAGGCAAGTCCTCATAATGTTTTGGCTCTTCCATATATTTAACAGGCTACAAAAAATTATCTCAAAATTTAATTAAAACAGGTTAAGTGATCAGAGATCATAGTTGATTCTAGTAGAGTGCAGGGTGCATTGCCACACCTGTTACTGATCTCTTTCAATGTCAATTAAAATTCGAGGTCAATTTTTTGTAACCTGTTAAATATTCAAGCTTTCATAACTCTTTGGATACTGAAAAACTGTTGCTTAAAATTTGGATTAGGCAGATTTGATTGAAGTCTAATTTATCTTCTGACATATTTTGTACTAAAATCATATTGGATAAGTACCAGTATTGAACGTTTAGTACCTTTATATGTAAAAATGAGTTATCTGAGATTAACAAAGGAGGGGAGGAGACTGAGGGTGCATTCTTCCTCTCATTCAGGAAATTTGTTTTTAAGAAATCATTTATTCATCAGCGTCCCGGTAGCCGAATGGCTAGCTTGCTTGGCTATCGATCTTAGGAACCTGAGTTCAAGTCCTGCATAAAAGACAAGGATATTATGCTGGCAGGCTCCTGTACGATTTATGTGGCCAGCATCTGCTTGAGGGGTGTTTTATTTATTCGTTCATTAACTTGCATTTATAAAAATGTTAACCAAATTTTTTTGGTTAACATTTTTATTAATGCAAGTTAATGAAACAATAAATAAAACACCCCTCAAGCAGATCGTCCTAATATTTAAAAACATTTTAGTTAATCTTGGTTATCCACTGATTGTTTATGAAAAAATTATGTCTAATTCCTAAATTTCATTCTTGTTTTTTTTTTCATTCAATTGGCACTGTGTTTGCTCTTGAGTAAAGGCATTATTATTTTCTCTATAATTTCTCCTTCTACTACTGAATTCTCTAAACGGACATGTGTGGAAGAGCGGAATTTTGTCGACATTCGAAAAATAGAGATGACCATCATTACTGTGCCAGTTTTGAAACGCTTTACCTCTAAGTGGCGCTTTTGTATACGCAATGGGCTGAAGATCAGGTCATCAGGCCCCGGGGCTCAGAGTTGAGAAGCAGAAGTGTATCCACAGGTCAATTGTTAAGAGACAGGCGGAAATCTCTTAAAAATCATCTAGCGTATCCTTCATGTACTCATCATAGTAAGACTCTCTTGAACACGGAGCGGGGATGCCTCAGTCGATAGCGCGCAACGCTCGTAATCTTCAGTTCCCAGGTTCGAGCCCAGCTGGGTCAGCGTTGATATTTATCTCCGCAAACTCCACACCCTGTCCTCGGTCAGTAGGGGACGCCCATGGGATTGGAAAAGGCCGCCATCAACATCGGATGGGATATTAAGCCGTGGGTCAGTGTGCGGGAGAGCCAGAGCCTGTGCACGTTACAGAACACTCTGTATGAATTCAACCGGAACCAACCATCTATTTCCTAACAGCTGTGCAGTGGGTCCCTTCCACGAACCTTCTCTTAGCCTTCGAGGCCCTTATGACCTGCCCATTTCCCCCATAGTATGCAAAAGAAGTGCCACTCAGAGTTAAAACAACTTAACCTGAACACGGAGTGTGTCAGGATTGATGATCCGATGGACGGCAGTTTTTCTGAGCCTATCGGTGTCCACTTTCTTACCGAGAGTCAGCTGTAGATAAAGGAAATAAATTACAATCGGGACTCGAGCCTGGGTACATCAGAGAACTAGTCTGGCTGCCTATAAAATAACACACCCAACCATATGCTTAAACGGAAAGGCTATTAAGATGACTTTTAATTGGGAAGAAATAAATATATGCAAAAAATCAAAGGAAACGGCTTAGTGAGAAATGGAGATGGTTTTCGGGTTCAGTTTTTCGAATCCGCACCTGCCTGAGCCCGGTTTTGGGAAAAAGAAATTCAGACGCATCACAAAACATATATAATGAAATGAATGTTGCTAATCAGCTATTTTACTTTTATAACATTAATTAAAATCGTTTTATGACAAAATTGAACGCTAATGTTATTTGGGCCGAAAAATATACTGGTTTCCATAAATTAAGGAAAACTCAGAAAAATTATGATAAACAAAAAACTACAGAAAATGAATGGTTTTAATGAAATTTGATGGAAACATGAATTACAGTGCTAGTTCCAGAATGTCATAAAATATTTTACAATAGAAATATTTTTCGTAAAAAAATAACACTTACAAGAACTTGTCCAAAAATGAGGTATCGCAATGAAATGGGCAAAGTTCTTTAATAAGAAGTGTGGTCACCCCTTACAGCAACGCAGGCACGACAGCGATATTAAATGCTGTTTATGATGATGTGAATCAGCTCAGTAGGGAGTAATGACCATTGTTCCTTTAAAGCAATAATAAGCTCCCCCCTTGTTGCAGGTGGCGGGTTGAGGGCAGCAACACGTCTCCCTAGTGCATCCCATACATGCTCAATCGGATTTAGGTCGGGAGATCGAGCTGGCCAGTCCATGCACATAATGGTCTCCTCTTGAAGGTATTGTTCTACTAGTCGAGCTCTGTGTGGACGAGAGTTATCGTCTTGTACGATGAATGTTTCACCTATTGCACTAGCGTAAGGATGTACATAAAGGTCCAGGATGACAGTTCTATACCTTTGAGCATTGAGGTTCCCACTCGTCAGCACACAGAGGTATGTGCGTCCACCTAAGACGTGAGAGCTCAAAAGTCGCTAGATCTAGTAAGAAGTCCATTTCACTGATTACCCAGTAAAATGTTTATAATTTTATAAGATTGTTAAATTGTTTATGTCATTTTTTGTGTTTATCGATATATGTAATTTATGAATACAAAATTTAATGTGTGCATATATATATGTTTCATTTTATTCCCATTGTTATACTATAATTATAATTTTTTCTGTCTATACAAGGGGTACGCCAGTGACATACACATTTCCAGGGAGTACGTGAAGCATAAATGGTTGAGAACCACTGACCTAAGGAAATGGCATCCCAAACACACTCGCTACCTCCGTCGTAACTGTTTCTTTGACAGATGCTACTGGGATGATAGCGGACACTTCTTTCTCTCCATATCAAACAATGTCCGGAATCACTCTGCAAATAATACCAGGACTCATCTGTGAAGAGTACGGACCTCCATTGCTCTTCTGTCCAGTTAACATGCTTCCGTGCCCAATTCAACCGCTCTCTCCTGTGACGTGACGTGAGGGGTATACAAATTACTGGCTTTCTAGCATACTGACCTCCCTATTGAAGCCTTCTACGCACAATAGAAGCTGACACAACCCTCCCAGTGGCTGCTGCAAGAGAAGATCGTAGCTGAGAGGGAGTAGACGTCCTGCTCCTCGTGCTGTTAATCGCAGATATCGGTCTTGTACATCGGTCGTAACTCTAGCCGTTCCTCTGCTAAACCTCCGAGACGCGGAATCCGTGCTAAGAAATTGATTCCACAGTCTATGGACCACAGAAAGATTCACATTCACATTGTGCCACGTCTGACTGACTTTGGACTGCTTCGAGCCGGTCAATAGCTCTCCACCGCAATTCATTTGGCAAATGATATATCGAGGTCATTCCTACAAAATGGTTATTTCGAATTTCTTTACTCACATTTACAACACAAAATAACGATCCACTCCAAAACACCCGTTTTTATGCCGCTAAACGATTACACAAATTGACGCAACCTAGACTAATTTGCATACGAAATGCTCACTCTCGGCATTACTTTATTAGTTACGCGAACAAGTTTGATAAGGATCGCACAATTGTTCGACAAATTATCGCGATTTTTCTCATTTTTCCTTAATTTATGGAAACCAGTGTGCTAGAAATACTACCAGAAACTTAAATTTTATGGGTAGCATCATTACAAATGCAAAGAGCAATTAATTAATTAAAAATAAGGGAATACGCAAAAAATGAAAACTAAATGGTGCTTATTTTTAAATTACTAAAGACTGATTAGAAGGTTGAAATTATAATCAAAAAATATTTTATATGTTCTGCCGTTTAAAATATTAAAAAAATTTGAAATTTAAATTACTCTGAGCTCGCAGTCGTCTGCGCTGTTATTTATGCGCCCGAGGTCAGCCCGACAAATTTCGAGCCAGAACTCATCGCTAGCGAGAAGGGTACGAATGTTTCTCTTGCATGGCTTTGAGTGCGGCAGTCCCAAAATTAAGAAGAAATGACAGAGAATTAATGTGATTCTCATTTTATTTATCCTAAATTCAATCTTCTAAACTTAATACATTGAATAGCGCAAAATCACCAGTATATCATTAACCTTGAATAAACTTGTAACATCAGTAAATAGATTATAATCTTTATTGTGTGTCAAAAGCCATAACAGGAAAAAATAAAGAGTAGATTATTTTATTAGCAAAAAGAAATATTAATGTATAATTTTAAAATTGGTGTATTCAAGTATAGGCAAAAAATATTGAAAAGATTTATTAAACTATCTGCCATTCATCAGCGTGACTTTTTAATTTGTGTTCTCGACCAACGCATTCAAATTTAGAGTATTTGAATTGCATAAGTATTTTTAATTGTAGAGATCTCAGTGCATTGCAGTCTGACCTAATCCATGTTATAGCCTGCAACAGAGAGATGCTTTTGCCTGGTTTTGTTCCACGATTTCTATCACCCATTTTTGAAAGAGATGATTAAGAATTATTAGTCGATATTTTACTTTGAAATTTTGTATTTCCTTGATTTGGAGGTCAAGATGTGGATGTGACTTTGGGAGGAAAAACTACTTTTTCAATGTTGTTTAATATCCGGATGAGATGTTGCATTAGCAAGTACTAAAGTAACTTTTTTTTTCAGGCCAACATTTCTTTTATCCAACCGGTGCAGCTGTTCCGCCATTACACCTCGAAAGATCCAAGTCTTATTTTTGTTCTCGAAGTAAAAATAAAATTGAATGGGTCAATAATTTTTAAAACATCTTGGGTTTACTTATTAACCAATAAACAGAGGAATTTCACGAAGACCCGTCACGCTTATACGTAAATATACTCTAAAGGCAAATGTACTCTAAAGACGCTAGTTTACCCGGGAGGCGGGGGTTAGCTGTATCGGAAGCTCGCCAGGCTCGTAATCTGAAATTCCAAAGGTTTTCCCAATTGTGCTAATGTTGGCCTTTAATATCCGCTAACCTACCTAATTCGTGAGAAGAGGACAGCAATGAGCTTGAAAAGGTTTCCGTTCGTCGGATGGTACGCTTAGCTATGGTCCCTGTGTAGGAGAGTAATACCCTATGCATGTAAAAGAACACGCTAGATAGCCTTGAAGACAGGACACCGTCTATCTGTTAACAGTTGTCCAGTTGGTCTCTTTCCCGTCAACCTTCTCTGAGCTCTTGAGATTCTATTGACCTGTCCGTTCAGCCCATTCTGTGCAAAAAGTACCTGTTAGAGGTTAAAGAACACGCTAGATAGCCTTGAAGACAGGACACCATCTATCTGTTAACAGCTGTCCAGTTGGTCTCTTTCCCGTCAACCTTCTCTGAGCTCTTGAGATTCTATTGACCTGTCCATTCAGCCCATTCTGTGCAAAAAGTACCTGTTAGAGGTTAAAGAACACGCTAGATAGCCTTGAAGACAGGACACCGTCTATCTGTTAACAGCTGTCCAGTTGGTCTCTTTCCCGTCAACCTTCCCTGAGCCCTTGAGATCCTATTGACCTGTCCATTCAGCCCATTCTGTGCAAAAAGTACCTGTTAGAGGTTAAAGAACACGCTAGATAGCCTTGAAGACAGGACACCGTCTATCTGTTAACAGCTGTCCAGTTGGTCTCTTTCCTGTCAACCTTCTCTGAGCTCTTGAGATTCTATTGACCTGTCCGTTCAGCCCATTCTGTGCAAAAAGTACCTATTAGAGGTTAAAGAACACGCTAGATAGCCTTGAAGACAGGACACCGTCTATCTGTTAACAGCTGTCCAGTTGGTCTCTTTCCCGTCAACCTTCCCTGAGCCCTTGAGATCCTATTGACCTGTCCATTCAGCCCATTCTGTGCAAAAAGTACCTGTTAGAGGTTAAAGAACACGCTAGATAGCCTTGAAGACAGGACAACGTCTATCTGTTAACAGTTGTCCAGTTGGTCTCTTTCCCGACAACCTACCTGAGCCCTTGAGATTCTATTGACCTATCCATTCAGCCCACTGTGTGCAAAAAGTACCTTTCAGAGGTAAAACAACCCAATCCTACTTTAAACCCAAAAAATGTTTTCCCTCTAAGGGACATCGGTTTTTCTAGAATTGCGCAGAAAACAGACCCGTTTCATCCGCTTTCTGTAAGTTTTCTAGAGAGTCTGATTCAAGTAATCATCGCAGTTTATCTTCCCATTCAATAACAGTTTCCAAGTTTTTACATAAGCAGACTCTCCAAAAAGAGTTTTGAAGGAAACATTGTGATGTCAATGAAATTTATTAACCCATTCCTTGAGACTTTAAAATTGGCACGCCATTTTTACAGCACCTTTTCAAAGATTTTGTTTCAATCATAGGCCCATAGAGAGAACCTTTCGGCTACATACTGGATAAAACCATTCAAATATGATTTTATCTACTAAAGGATCTTTGCCATTTGAAAATGTGAGGTATTACTTTCTATTCCCATTTTCCAGTCACTGTTTTCAGAAACTCTCTTGATTTTAAATGATTAATGTACTGAAGGTTTACTTATTTCTAATTGTTCAGCTAACTTACGAACTCTACGCTTTTCCTTTCCGGCATGCTTTAAAATGCAGGGGCGTAGCTTGAGGGGGAGGCTCCCCTCAAAAGTAAATGGGAGTTGTCAAAATTCGAAGTGACTTGATAAAATCCAAGTGAGTTGTAAAAATTGGGATTTTTTTTTTGTAAAATTAAGGAGAATTGCCAAAATTGAGGTAACTTGGCAAATTTCGAAGCCACTTGGTAAAATACAGGTGAGTTGTGAAAACTGGGATTATTTTCATGAAATTAAAGAGTTAGCAATTTCTAGACCACTTGGAAAAATCTTGGATAATTCACAAAATTGGAAGTGACTTGGTAAAATTGAAGTGAAATGTAAAAATTGAGATTTATTCTGTAATATTATAGCGAGTTGGCAAAATCTAGGCAACTGGGAAAAAATCTAGAGCAGAGTTGGCAAAATTTAAAGCCACTTGGTAAAATACAGTTGAGTTGAGAAAAATTGGGATTGTTCTTGTAAAATTAAGGGAAAATCGAGCTAATTTTGCTAAATCTTGGGTAGTTGACAAAATCTAGATAACTTGGAGAAATATTGGAGAGTTGGTAAAATCGGCAGAATTTGGCAAATTCTTTGGGTCGACTAACAGCTTTCGAGATATACTGGGATTTAATAGGCTCCAGATCTATGAAATTCTTATAAAATCTAAATATTTGTTACACACTTCAAATCAATGAAACAACCTCACACTTATTTGTGACGAATATGTACAAATTAGTATGGAATAAGGATGGTAGTTCCAGTAGATCAGGTGATACTTTAGTTAGCTGAGTCATCCTTTATACATTTAATGACTACTAGTCTATTTAACAGGTACAATTGACTCACAGTGTAGAATATTTGGTTTAACCCAAAATTGTTTCCTCGAGTGTCTGTCAGAGGGAGGTTAAAGATACGAAATGAAACACCTTTTGAAATGCCCGTGTTAGAGAATTTGCATATTACGAAATTTCAAATGGTTCTGACAGGGACCCTACTGAAAGTGTGCGCAATCAAAGGTGTCCGTTTTAGGGAGGTATCTGTTTAGAGATGTTTCACTGTATTAATAAAACTATTTTTGACAAAGTTTATTCTATGCAAATATCAATTTATTGATATGCAAGGAAATATTTCGAATAATGTTAGAATATTATATAAAAGTGCAGGGTGCGGTTAACAACCTTTCACCATTTTCAACCCTTGCTTCTGAGCCACAGATATTTGCGGATTTCCTCTTTCGATAACGATGTTTTGCAATCAGTATCATAGTGTGGATATACGAATCTCGTGCAAAAACAATAGGCTATTATTGGCTACACATTGGCTAATGGCCAACAAAGGTAACGCTGGACCATTATTGACTTACAGACTGGCTCAACTAATACTCCCATAACCTACACTAGACCAAGGTATTAGTTCTGCCCAGTAGGATCTTTTCGTCGAATGTACCGATACTCGTTTTGCCGTTACAAATATTAAGCTTTACGAGGAAGATTCATTTCATCTCTTGTGAAGTATCCAATGATCAACAGTGCTATTTAAAGCAACAGATTATTTTAAAATTAAATATATTAATTATTAATATAGATTAACAAATGATGTGTAAATTTTTTAACTGTGCTCTATTATTAGGCATAAACAGGGTGATCAAAAAGTCGCTGTGCACCTGATAAGGAATGAGAGATTCGTACCTGTACAATTACAATAAATGTTGAAAGTGTATCCCGTGCGTCTCTAGACATTTAGTGACACGCCAGTGTTCTTGAAGACGTCGTTTAGCACAGCACGGTCCACATTCCGAATGTATTCTGCGATGGCAGTCTTCAAATCATCAGTTGTGCGGGGATTGTCCGAATACACAGAGTTTTTCATCGCACCCCAGAGATAAAAATCGAGCGGAAGAGATCCGGGGATCTTGGAGGCCAAATGATTTTCGAAATGATTCTGTCCCCAAACACGTCATGCAATAGTGTCATAGACCTATGCGATGTGTGGGCCTTGGTGCCATCATGCTGAAAGTAAGCCCTGTTAATTTCACCTTCTGACAATTGCGCAAAGAAAGGATAAAAATATTGCCACAGTATCGTTGGGAGTTGACAGTCTCAGAGAAAAAAAATGGGTCCGACTATGCGCCTATGTGAAATTCCATCCCAAACACCAATCTTCTGATCTTGCAGTGGCGACTTGTGAACTCATGGGGACTGTGTGAGAACCAGAGGCGTGAGCTTTGACTGTTTACGTACCCCGACAAATGGAAGTACCACTCGTCTGTGAAGAATGTGACATCCAAAATGTCGTCTCCTTCACAGTCAACAAACCACCTGCAGTATGCACTCAGTAACACTGTCGACAGGTTTTAATTCATGCACGGATGTGATTTTGTAAAGGTATAAGCCTAGGCGTTTTTTTACAGCCGTATGGGTGGTGAAATATGAAACACCAACCTACTGCGGCAATCTCCTGATGGACTTTGGAGCATGCGGTCTGCGATATTCAACACTTTCTCCTCTGACAGTATTGATGGCCTACCTGATCTGGGCGTGTCACACACGGAACTGGTTTCCCAGAATTTCTGAATCAACTGCCGCGCTGCATTACGATGGGGCACCTTGGTATCCGGAAACTGTGCCTGGAATCATTGTTGAACGTCTTGTGTGTATTCTCCACCACAACGAAACACATGTTCCAAAAGGAACGTACGCTCCTCAACAGATAACACCATTGCCACAACGCACGTCTACAGTGCCTGACTGCTTGGCTCGATGTGGCTCACTGACGTGATCGCGTCTCTCCCACTAACGCCATCACGTGTCCCTAAATGTCTCGAGACGCATTAGACACACTTTCAACGTTTATTGTAATGGTACAGGTATTACTCATCAGGTGCACAAAGACTTTAATCACCTTATACAATGCTGGACCAAAGTTAAAATCGTAAAAGTTTATATAGCAACATGATGACTTGAGATACTTTTACGAAATTCATGTGAGAGATTAATCAGATCATGACAAAGAACACATGTTAACATGAAATACATAGCAATGGATGACTAGGAATAATGACCGTACGTCAAAAAGACCTTCGCTGATGCTAGCAGAAATACATTGTTCTGATGATCAATAGGAAATATGATCGCTCCTGACCCCCATGCATGTTGCACAACGATCATGCATGCTAGTGACAAAATGGTATATGAGATCGGATGGCAATGAACGCCATTGTTCCTTTAGCGCAGACAGCAACTGTAGGAGGCATCTGGGATGAGGTTGAAGAGCATCCCACGCATGCTCAATGGGACTAAGATCCGGGTACCTGGCTGGCCACTCCATCCTGTGGATGTCCTCACTCTCGAAGTAATCATCAACCAGCCGATCCTTATGAAGACGAGCATCATCGCCCGTAGAAATGAACTCGAGGCCAACAGCACCCTTGAAAAACCTTTCACAGGGCTGAGGAATCTCCTCTATGTGCCTTTGAGCATTCACAGTGCCACCCTGAACCACATGTAGGGATGTACGACCATCCAATATTATGCCTTCCCACACCAGAAGTCTTCCAACTCCATAGTGATCTCATTCCTGGATGTTACAATGATAGTTGCGGGTTCCACGTTTGCTCCAGATGAGCACACGTCGGGAATCCATAGTCAGACTGAAACGGGACTCGTCCGTGAAGAGTACATGCACTCATCGTTGTTCAGTCCAGATGTGATATTACCTGCACCAAGTCCTTTGAGCTGTTCTTTGACAGGGAGAGAGGAGGAGGCAAACCATCGAGTTGTCTGACTACGATCTCCGTATGGCTTCTCGCTGTTAAGGTCATATGTTGGTTTCTCTGCGATATTCTGACACTTGGGCGGCCTAGAACTGGTTGCCGAGACACATTCCTGAATTCCTGGCATTGCGCCATAGCTTGAAGGTGACCATCTGAGGGACATTATGCAATCTGTTTACCGCAACTTGGATCTATTCTCTCACAATCCTACCAGAGGCTATCCGCCTCTCCGAATCCTGCAAATGACTCTAAGCGTTCATCCACATGTCGTGAGAGCTACGATATCACGAGCGCCGCATCTGTACCCTCTTTCATAGCGGGCCTTATGTATATGGCGTTTTGCATCTGCCTGTGTAAGTACGGTTCACGTGGCATTCCTTTTTTATATGTTCTTTGTCATAATTTGATGTACTTCTCTAACGAATTTCATTAAAGTTTAGCAAGTCAGGTTAATATATCAACTTTTATGTTTTGTAATTTATCTCTTGTCCACCACTGCATTAGATTATGTCACCTTTCTCTTAGGTGATGTTTACTGTTCATGTCTCTTATCGAATTGGGCACGGAAGTTGCAATCTTAACTGGCATAGTGGTCAGGGCATAGTGTCGCAGTAGGTATACTTTGTGCCTTGTGTTTGTAACGCTTTGTTCTTAACTGGCATAGTGGTCATCTTTAACTGGCATAGTGGTCCGGGTCTATTGTCGCAGTAGGTATTCTTTGTGCCTTGTGTTTGTAACGCTTTGTGTTTTGTAACGGTGGTAGTGGTAAGTTAAATCTTACTTCGGTCTTAGTTGAACGTATCTTTTTTATGAGAAGGTCTGTAAATGCTAGGAAGGAAGAAATAATGGGATGAATGATTATTCTATGTGATTTGCCTTGTTGATTCTTTCTGCTACCCTCAGAAAACTTTCCCAGTTGTCAGCATTAAGCTTTAGAAGACATGCGTATTAACTCCATTTCTCTTGCACCAATTTTGATTGACATAAAACATGGGAATTGATCTGTTTGTACCAGATTACTTTTATATATATCTCTCGTATCATCTTCTCCTAACACCGATCAAAATATTCCCTTTTCTGTTATTGGATCTTATTTCACAATTACTAATTTGATGAATGGCTAATATCTTCAGAATTAAATAACACTGGAATAACACAGGAATTCGATATGAATTACAGATGTAAATAAGAATTCACGAAAAGACGAGAATAAGACATATGCTTATTTATTAAGTGTAATTTGAATATTCAAATATAATAGCAATGTATTTCAATACTATGCAAGCAGATGAAGTTAATTTAGTGGCATTTAAATCCCACTAAATGCCATCTGAAGCCGACTGAAATGAGAATAATGATCTGAAGAAAATTTAGAGAGTATTATAAAATATTTCGATATCGTGGATAAAAGATTCGGTTACTTTATGTAATAAATCAACTTCATATGTCGGCTAGAAGAGATGATTAACGAGCTCCATAAATATATCAACCGTAAACTAAACAGGAGTCGAGTTCACATATTCCAATTTATCGAGTTTTCTTTCTCTCTTCGTTTTCATTTCCTGATTCCCCCCCCCACCTTCTTTTTAATGTCGATTCTCGTCCGTTTGTTTCCTAACTGAAAAAGTCAAGGTTGAATGGGAAACTTCGTGGACCAAGTGAAATCAATGGGCCTCTGGCGAAGCATCTATCTCTGCTCGCAGATATAAAGTCCAGAATTAAGTCCGCCAGTGGCGACTTTACTGCCCATTCCGTAACCCCATTGGCGTCTAATCAGGCGGAAACTCGCTGCAGTCGAAGCTCTGATCGTCGTGCCACCATGGACGGTGCTATCACGCGGACTCGACGGGAAGCTCTTGCAGCTATCATGTGGGGCTGTTGAGGAGCACTGAGAGCTGAAAGAAATATCTGGGACGATGGTTTTCTGTTCCACTGAAGCCTAGGCTGCACGTCGCTGCTCGAAGTACCTGCTTTCTCGTGTCGTCGCACCAGCGATGGGGAAAAAGAGGTGCTGCAGCATCCAAAGGCGATTGTCTTCGGATTCATTGACAAATTTCATCGCTCTGCTGATTAGCTTTACGGCTACATACACACACACTATGTGGCTTCGGCCAATTCTTTTTTGGGCTAGAACTATTTATCTTTTCCCTTGAAGTAATAAACAGAGAGCTAATTTTCTTTCTTTAATTAAACCTGTTCGTAAAACCTCATTAGAGAAAATGTTGTGAGAAAACAGAGTGGATAATGAAAGATTAGTTATATCTCACAAGCAGCTCTGTTATCAATAGGTCTGAACATTCAAAAATAGGAAGTTCTAATAGGACTAGTTTTCAAAAGCAATATAAAATTTGTTACACTCTAGGAACATTTCTTCTTGTTTTTAGATGTCATAATTTATTGTATGGTAGAACATGTAGTTTTGTTTCGTTTATGCATCTATCAATTTGTGTGTTGGTCACCGATCTTAATTTTTTTGCTTGCACCCAAAAGGAATAAGAGTGACTAATTAATTTATTGAACCTCACCTTACTCCAGAGATTAAAAAAAAGGATTGCTCAACTTACTGCAGCACTCCTTCATAGATTTTTTTTTCCTTCTCCCAGAGACTATATTTATTCTCAACCTTAATTTCACTGAGAGATTTCTTAGTTTCCGATTTATTGCCTCCTGCCCCCCCCTCCCAACCATCCTCCCACCACTTCTGTTTGACCGACCGTCAAAATCGAAGCAAAGTAGATTCTCGATTACTTTTTACCGATGCTGCACCTGCTGCTCTTTATGAAAATGTTCACTCCCCCACTTTTTACATCCACTCCAATTCCCTCGCAGTAAAACTGAAGAGAACAAAAGAAGTACATGAAAAAGTTCCTTTTTGCGATCCCCGTTTAACTTGCAGATCGAGTCCTTGCGGCTACAATAGCTTTTTTTTTTCTGTCATTCGAAATACCCGCAAGAACAAGAAAAAAAAATGAACGAATCAGAATAAGAGAAAAAAATCGTAAGAAGTTAGTAACAACTTATCTTAGGAGCACTGGAAGAAAACTGTTTGAAAAGCGTCTCGGTATGGAAATTAGATTGTTACATGCTCCAACTGCATCTCCCTATAAATTTTTCATAAGACTAGTGACAGTCACAAACTTCTTTAAATACAAGTATCATTTCGATGTGGTCTTTTTTTTTTTGGCTTTTCTTTTTTTCAGAAAAACTGAAAAAGAATAAAGCCAGGTTGAGGTTTTATTGACTTATTGAGTAAAAGATTGCTTGGATACCGGAGTGATGACTTTATTCAGTACTGCTGAGACCAAGGAACGGTCCTTCCTTTTAACTAGCATAAAGCTGGAATAATTCATTTCAAAGGCAGAAATAAATAATATCTTGACTTTCATTATCGCACCTTTAGTATATTTATATATGATATATATACAGCAAACACTACACAAAACTAAGGTGCATGTGGTTGAAATAGAGGACAGTTGAACATGTCAACAAAGCTTAGATTGATTTCGGTCGGAAAAGCAACTTGAAGAGAAAACATTCATTTGAATCGAAAAATAAAATAATATAAACCGAAATATTTAAAAAATACCTATCTTTCTATGCGCTACCTAAAGAGCAAAAAAAATAAAACTAAACGATAGAGATGGTGACACTGAATTCGTATCAGTTTCAAAGGAAGAGAATGTATCGGCGATTCTTGTTGAGAACACAAATCGGCGCCCAAAATGCGAATTCAGTGACCAGTATGCTTTAGTTTTATTTTGAACTCTTTAGGTCGCACATAGGAAGAGAGGCATTTGTAAAATTTTTTGATTTCCTTTTTTTCGCCATATCGTAATGATCTACCCCCTCTTTTTTGGGGGGAGGGGGAGAAAGAGGGGGTATGATTTGCGGTTGCCACGACATCTTAGTCTTCACAAACAGTGGCGAAACTAGGCCGGGCAGTGCCACAGGACATGAGAGTAATAGAGACCCAGTGAGAAGGGACTGTGTTTCGACAAACATTTTTCTTAACTAAAAATGATGAATATAAGACAAATTGGACTGGAAATTGTTAACGACAAGATGTATATATTCCTAGTACTGGCTCTCCGTGCCCTTGTGTTATGATTTTTAGAGTCACCAGCTCTATTTCCAGGATTCTTCCTTCTTCCGTCCGCATTCTTCCTTTTATACATTTAAATAGTGGACAACGTCATTGCCATGATTGCGTTCTTTAAATGCATGTTTTCGGTTGCATGAAGGTATTTCTAATTTTTAGGCTCATTCAAAGGATGATTTTTATAAAAACGACAAGAGAATGTTCTTGAGGAGTTTTGACATTCATTTAAACTTATAAAGAATAACATGTTTTAGATCATTAAATCCTTAACATCGTATTTTATATGGTACTTTATTTTGAATTCATATCATATTTTCAGTATATTTTATTTAACATTCAATCTTCAACAACTGCATTGCGACTGAAGAGATTTTGCCGCATATTAAACATATGCCTGTTGTTAAAACAACATAAGCTTTAGATCAATGAAATTAAAAAAAAAAAAAAACGAAATATGCAATACAATGTATCATGTTATTGAAAAATTTGGGGGTCCGAAAAAGTGTCCTGCTCAAGGCAGGGGACTTGTTCTACTTCAGATGTAAGTCATTAAGGTTGAGATATCACCCCGAGAAAATCAGCCCTTTTTTGGGGTAGAAGAATGGTGGTGGGAGACAAAATTAGAAAGAGTCTACGATGGTCCTCATACGAGTTTTCATTTAATACCAAACTCGTAATTGTAGGCCTTCGCATTCGAAAGATTTAACGGGACAATGGGTTTCATATTTCGTCATTTTTTGGAAAAAATAAAGCGCGGGAGTCAATTTCATTTAGCTTATGATATTCCCCACGTCACAAGTTTTCATTTGACGCATAGTTTGTTGCTTTCGGCACTCGCGTTCTGGAGATATAGAGGAACAATCGTTTTCTTATTTCTCCTTTGTTAAGAGGGAAGAAAGCATGGGGGTGGCAATTTCATATAGACTAGGGCACTCTCCGCATCGTAAGTTTTGATTGACATATACCTGGTGGAAAAACTGTTTTGATGAACACACAAACCAACAAATGACGAGCGGAAAGCAATAGGAAGATAGGCAAAAATAAAAAAAAAATGACAAAGGGCCTAATACTTTATTACAGCTGCTTTCGTTTATTAAATTTCGAACGTTTGCGTAAACCTATTACAGGGTGCTGAAGGTTATTCTCGTACACTTCCTGTTTTAGGCGTTTTGATATACGCGGCGATTTTCAGGAACGCAACTCTCACATATAACCAGAGTCGTTATATGTATATATACGTAGATGGTAAAAAAACAGAATTATTTTTAAACTGATTAATTTTATATCCTTGACTTGAGACTAAGTAGAATCAGTTTAAAATTGAGCCTCCAGCACAGTGGTTATGTTCTTTTAATTCTTAAATACATTCAGCTCATTACAAAATTCTTCAGAATCCGAACCGTAGAGCTTTTGTCAAAAGACTTATTATTGGGCTTACGTCGCGAGTTCTATTTAAAATTATAATATTTTGTAAGTTTCGCAAGTACTATAATCAATGCTGCAAAATCATAGATGGTGAAATTACGAGTGGAAATTAATTTAATAATTAAAATTTTAGGCAACTCGAGTATAACTATGGAAACTCATAGCTATACAATGTGTTTATAATACATTGATAAAATGATCTTGTGACTGATAGAGCTATTGACTTTAAATAAAGTATAAAGTCAGTTTTAATTTTTATATGATACTATTAATTTTGCAAATTCTTAACAATAGGTATAAATTAGCTGATATTAAGAATGAATGTCTGAAAATATTCATATTCTTCGATTTACCATATTTTAAAAAATTCGAATAAATACATGCATGCAAATGTGTATGTAGTGAACATGGAAAACAAATATTGGTTGTAAGAAATAATATTTTTAACACGACGTCTGCATGAATATATATCTGATGATTATATTGGATGTCGTACTTCGATATTAAAAAATGCCGATTCACTTTAAAAATTTGTAGTTTTTTAACATGACATAAAAACCTAATTTATGAGACCTAAAACAGTTCAGTAAGATTTGTCAAATAAACAATAATTGTGGTTGTGTTTTTTTTGCATTGCGAACCCCAGCTGGACCTTTTTCAACATCATAGAGTAAACTTAAAGCCCAAACTTATTTTCTATCACGTTATTGCAATTGAGCGTTGGCTTTCTTTAAATGAACCTTTTCTCTCGAAAATCCGTCCTAAAGAGTCCTTCTTGTTCTGTTATATATATATCTATAGGAAACCTGATACACATTCTTTCAAACTTTTAATTTTGATTGCAGCTAATAAAAATAAACGATCTGTTAGCCACTCTACAGAGCTGGTTCTTGGATTCTGATTATCAGCTGCTGACGACAAACTTATAGAGAATGAGCTAATTATTGAATCAAATATAAACATATGTTTTTGAGTCCGTGAATGTCTTTTCAGTGCAGATTAAGCCTACTTTTTGGAAATGAAAAGGACAAAGAACATAAGAATTAAACATGCAAGAAATAATTTGATTGACACAGATAGTTCTGTGCTAGTTATAAGTTATACGACTATATATGTGGTTTAATCGAAATCTCATTAGACAAAAGGCATTGGCTAATACTTTATCTCAGTGAGGTTAATTTGACATGAAATGTTTTGAAACGTGAAGGAAGAATTTAAACTCTCAGAAAGACAATGCGGAGAGTTGCACGATGTGGTCCAGTGACAAATCTGCATTCACACGAAAGCAACAAAGCAGCGCCAAATCTTTCGCCTTCCCCCCTCCCTTTCATATTTTCAGCGAGACGCGTGTGCAGTGCACCTCTCTGATAACAATGCTTTCCACGCGCCGTGACTCGAAAGCGCGGGTTGCCACCCCACGCAGTTGGCCGCCACATTTACATGCAGCGGTACGCGTAATGAAGGAACCGCAGACGTTAGCTGGGAGTGCTCTTTGTGATAATGATGAAATATTTTCGCTTCCCGTCACAATCTTGTGGAGAGAAATTCGGTTCCACAAGCATAAGGCGATCGTAACTTGACGTGCGTGTGTGAGTGTGTGCAAACAGCCGCGGTACGAGAAAATTGGATGGCAGCTAGGGTTAGGAGTTATGTAACTCATGCTGGTCTTTTGCTGAGCAGAAGCAACATTTCACGAAGCATCCAACGCTACATAAGTTAAAAGAAGAGGAGCGTAAAATTTATTGTAAATGAGGAACAAGAGTTTTGAAGGACAGAGGAAATCTTTGATGGAAAGTTCGCCTCGTTAAAGATCCTACAAACAGGAATAAGCAGATGCTCGAGAATGCTCCTTGAAAAAATAGTAAACGGTAGCTATGCGTCGAGTGATAGCTTATAAATAGCTTGTTAACAGTAGAGCAGTTATTCAGGTTCAATTCCAATGGAGACTTTAGTATACTGAAGCAAAAACGAACCATAAGGTTAAAATTAAAATTAGGGCATTGAAATGTCTAGTCTAGGGGTTCTCAACGTGAGGTAGGCAGTAAAATGTTTTGGGATACGCCGTGAGAGCTGTTTCGCTGATTACCCAGTAAAATGTTTATAATTTTATAAGATTTATTAAATTGTTTATGTCATCTTTTGTGTTTATCGATATCTGTAATTTATGAATACAAAATTTAATGTATATGTGTTTAATTTTATTCCCATTGTTATACTATAATTATAGTTTTATCTAGCTATACAAGGTTGGGTTGGGTTGGTTTGTTTTACCTCTGAGCGGCACTTTTTTGCACACCATGGGCTAAATGGCCAGGTCACATGGACCCCGAAGGCTCAGAGAAGGTTGGGGGAGGGGACCCACTGGAACAGCTGTTGGGAAACAGATGGTAGCCTCCCGTCAAGGCCATCCAGCGTGTTCTTTAAAGTGCACAGGGTATGCCTCTCACGCACACGGGGCCACGGCTTAACGTCCCATCCGATGGACGGCGGCCTTTCCAAGCCCATCGGTGTCCCCTACTGACCGTGGGCAGGGCGAGCTATACAAGGAGTACGCAGGTTACATACACATTTCCAGGGGATACGTGAAGCATAAAAGGTTGAGAACCACTGGTCTAGTCAATTTTCTCATCTGTTTGAACCATGAAACATTGATTGCATCGAAAGTGACAGGTAAAAATATTTTTAAAAGACATCTCATGAGAAAGATTGACAGCAAAAAGCATGTTTTTTAATTATTATTATATCGGTTATTTTAAAGAAAGGACTGATATAACCTAGAATCTCTATTAGGCTTGTCCTGGTTTCTCATACAACATACAAACACACACCACACGAACCATGCTATCCCGGGACTCGAACCTAAGACATCGATAGTTGCAGTGTCCACAAGAGCCAACATGATACCAATGCGCCACTGAGGTTTATAAATGCATTTTTTGGTAATTTCAATATTTTTCGCAGATATATATAGTAGTTATTATTACAATTATAATAATTTTTAATTATTTTAATAGTTTGCTCACCCGATATCGATTTTCTTCTCATTCGCGTAGAGGTGTGATCTATGAAGAAACCTGCTTTGAATTCATAAAGATGCTGTGAATTTTTTGGACCCAGCACATAAATAGTGTAATGCATACCTGGTGTCTCAGAAAGCTGTACAAACCTTTTAATAATCAAACACAATATTTAAAGTTAAAAGATGATATTTTTATGTGTGCGGAAGAACAGATATTTTTCACTTGCAGATTCAGGAATTCCTCACTATTCTCATCCAAGTACTGTTAAGAGCAATGGGTAACAAAGCGACACAGCAAAAAGTTCCCCTCACTTCTGTAAATCACAAAAAAGAATCATAAAGAGAGATTAATGGAACGAAATAATCATGCATTGCCATGCATATCTTGTCCTTCATCATCCGAAATGTCTGAAGCTCACTTTACTTTCCGGAAAAGAAAATTGATTTCGAAGTCGTACAGAAATGCGATTAAAGTGGGAAAAGGGAATTTTTAAAATCACCAGTGAGTCTAAAAAGAAAGCAAAAGGCAATAAAGTAAAAAATTGTCAATAAAAATAATTAGCTTCGATCGTTTTTCCTTGTGTTCATCTCTTTCTAACAGCTATAGTAATTTCTACCCTCAGAATAGAACGAGATAACGAAGAAGGTTTTTTTTTTATGATTATCAAACAATACACACCCACCTGTATGTACAGTAGACTATTGAATCGTGATCGAGTTGAATAAATTCAAAAGTATAGCAACTATGTCATACAAAGGAACTTTATTGTACGATAACGGCCCCTGGCGTATCCGATAGAAGTTATCTAATATCAGAATAGTTTTTCGCTAAATGTAAATCGCATAACTGTATCCATAACAACTACTACAAAATGAGTTCAAACTGAAATCTTCATTGGATATCAGAAGTCTGATGTTGAAGAGGTTGGTCAACGAAACTGTGGCGTTCTACAAAGTGTGTTCCACACACTGACAACAGTTGCGTGGTTCATTGGAAGATATCTTGTTTAAATTAAATGCTTCATAGCTTTACGAGTGGACGATTGTTCAACCATTCCTCAAAATAAGCCCTATCAAATGAAGTTACGAAGAAACTGTTGAGCAAGTCTCAATCAGTCCAAAGTAACATTCATGTCCAAACTAATACATAAATTGTAGACAAATTATCTACTTACAAGTAAAAATATTATCAGTTCAAGGGTTAAAAATAGTGACCTCCGTTGGCAACAACTCCAGATTTGACATTGATATGCCCAAACACCGCAACATCTTTGGGGCGACATGCTTCTGTGATTCTTTGGAGAAGGTCGCCGATGCCATGATGTGGCTATAGATACGTCAATATTTCTTGAGATGACCCGAGAGAAAAAGGTCTAGTAGAGTCAAATAGAGTCAAGAAAGAAGCCATGCCATTGGCCCTCCATGTCCCATCCAGCTGCCAAAGAAATTTCGTAGGAGCCATACGTTGAGGTGGTGAAGTGGGGCACCATCATGTCGAAACCATATGTTTAACAGCTGTGCGAGGGGAAGAATTCTTCAGTCGTACACTAACTTTTATCTGCAATAATCTGAGATGGTTTTTGCCATTCAGGTAGTTGGTCTAAAACATATGGGCCAACCAGATGATGATCGTTGATATCATACGATACTTTCGTCGACCATCATGTTTGTGTTGGGCTTTTGACATCCAAACTAGATTTTGTGTGCCTTAATAATACATCATGCCTGTTCATAATGCATTTGGTCTCATCGGTCCACAGATTCTGTTCTGTGAATGCTAGCTTCTGGATTTCACACTGCTCCTTTGAACATAAAATTACACCATTGACAGCGTTGTAGTTTATCACTTTCAAGCTAAAGGTCTTGTCGTAGAACTACATGATAGAACTGAAAGTGGTGACTCTGCAGAATTATTATCATTATTACAGAGAACACCGGAAGGTTCTATAGCAGCATACTGATAAAGGGAAAATACATCAAAATTTGAAACAGTTAAGAAATGGCGATAAGTCAAATCTCTTCAGTCTAAAAGTAAATACATCAATACTTATAGAAGTGACAATCTCGCTGAGAAGGGAGTTCCGTACTCTTCCAACACAGCACACAAATGAATGGTACTTTCAGTTCTTTCGAGTAAAAGGTACATCGATAGTAAGAGTATGACCTCTTGTTCTTGTGTTGACAAGGTTGAATATGGGAGTACCTGCGTTAGACTGAGCTATTCCATGAATAAGTTTATATCACATTTTTAAGTCAAAGTCTTCTCCACTCCAAGGAATGCAAAGAGAGCCTTTTCAATTTTTCTTCATATGGCATATTGTAAAACCCAGGAAGTCTTTCTTTAAACCATCTCTGGGTGCGTTCAAGGTTTTTTTGGACTGATGTCTGATGTTAGAAGAGGTATCCATACAGGTGAGGCATATTCTAGTGAGGGTCTGATGAATGGCACAAATGCGGAAATCAGGGAATCAATGCCACATTTATCATAACATTTCAGAATTAAAAAAAAAGGAGCGATGAGCCTTTCTGACAATGTTATTATATGCGGAAATCAGGGAATCAATGCCACATTTATCATAACATTTCAGAATTAAAAAAAAAGGAGCGATGAGCCTTTCTGACAATGTTATTATAGTGGTCACCAAAAGTTAACTGTGATGAGAATAGCACTCCTAAGTGTTTCTGCGTGTGTGCATTTATAATTGGATCATTTATGAAGATGTATTTATAATGAGGATTCTTGCTTCCAAGGTGCAGAACACTTGATTTGTTTTTGATATAAGTAGTTCGGTTATTTAGGGCTATATGGTTAATGGCTTATTACCTATTAAGCTTTAACCATAATATAAATATATGGTTAAAGTAGTTCGGTAGTTTAAGCTCCATTGGTAAATGGCATCACAAGCAGTTTGTAATGAATTACATTCTTCTTCATTGATGGAGGTACAAAAGAAATTAATATCATCTGCGCATACTGTACATGGCTAGGACAAAGAATACTAGGAATTTCAGAGGTGGAGATTACGAAGAATAATGCGCCGAGAACGGATCCTTGTATGACTCCGCTGTGGACGGTTGTGATTGAGTGTGTTCGACGAGTAATCAGGTTGCAAAGAAGCCTCACAATCAGATTAGGTATACCAAGACACAATCAATACTGGATCAAAAGGGATCGTTTTAATTTATCGAAGGCCATTTCAAAGTCCAGAAAAATGACGTCGACAGGGATATTATTATCTAAAAGTGAGGTCCACGAATGCATATTATGGAGTAGCTGAATCGTTGTAGAACGGTTAGGCAACAATCCGAAATGCTTATTAGGTAAAATGTTTCGCGATTCTAAGAAACAGCTTATATAATACGCATCGTTCCATAAGCTCTCAATTAGCTTTGTTGACTATTGTCGCAAAATCACTGGTATGATCGTATATGGGTATTTATATAGAAGAATAGGCAGCACATCACACTCCTTAATTGTCGTAGCTCATTCATACGTCTACTAGAACGTTGGTGACGATAAAATTGCTCGTTTCATGAAGTCGTTTCACTGTAAATAAAACTGTTTTATGTTTTGGATTACCTGCTTCCGATTACCTTTCGGCAAATAGCGGTGTTATTACTCTCACATTGCGCCATTACTCAGCGTAGCTTATGATCATTTCACAACAATTTTCTCCCATATAGCCCTCTATCACCGATTGCATTCAATAACGAAATGTTACTTTACACTAAATGGGACATGGGCAATAGTTTCCTCATTCAATTTTTCGTGACAGCTATTACGTGTTTCCACCCGTTACGTTTCGTGGAAAAATCGTTCTGACATAAGCAGGATTACTCTATTGGATAAGAAAGTACAGTAACTTTCTATTGTACAATGTAATTTTTGTACGTTTGGATTTATTCATCTAAATCACCACTTACAGATCACTCTCTACATTTAATCTGTAACACAGTCGAAGAATGGCACTTTAGTTATTAAAATGTATGGATTTAGCACTTTATCGGGGACGAGTGTAATTTAAATATAAAAGTGCTTGGAGTTTTAAAATCAATATTTTTAAGAGCAAAGTAGAGACGCTTGAGGTCTCCTTTTCGTTAGCGCCATCAGCAGGTATATCACTCATCATCGAAAGCCGATAACGCTTACACATGACGTTAAGTATCTCGCATCGAATGAGAAGCTTTTCATTAGAGTCCTATAGATGCATCGCGAGAAAAAAGGACGTAAATGACGTCAGAAAGGATTCCTTTTCCTTTTGAGGCGTGGAGAAGCAAAATATGATGAAGGAGAAAGAAGAAGAGATGGGATCAGTAGGAGAGAGGAAAAGTAAACAGGGAAATAGAGAGGAATTCAAGATAATATAAATAATAATAATAAAAATAACTATCTTCACATATGCGCCTTAAAAATTAGCAAATAAATCTAAACCATATCGTATGGTGCAATCAGTCACTAAATTCGTATTCAATCTGGTTCAGTAGGTAAATCATCGCCCTATCTTGCCTTGAAATGAATACGAACACAGTGACTGCACCATCAATATGCTTTAGGCTTATTTTTTACTTTTTAGGGCCCAAATAAGAAGATAGGTATTTTTAAAATTTTTAAATTATTTATATTTTCTTTGTCACTAAAAACACCTATCTTTAAAAACTTTCATTTAATATATGACTCATAAACATCGGTCACATTTTTCCTCCACAATGTTTTGGAGTCGTGTTTGAAGTAGTTATGACATTGCAGACGTCAGAAGCTTTAATTTCAGATATAACTTGTTACGATCGACTACCGCGGAAACCTCCCCTCTTTTATCACGGGGGAGAAAAATAGAGGGCAAAATTCGAAATAATTTGCGACGGTCTCATATGAATTTCTTTTGACACCTAACTAGTATAGCGGAAAGACTTTCACATTTCCCGTTTTTAGGGAGGGGGCATACTTTTATTACCTACTAGCTGAACGGTAACAAGCGCTGCCCAGGTGAGTCTTTAAATCTGTCCATTCTTATTTTCACTGCACTAAAGGCAAATTTTTTTAATTATCCCCCCACCTGACATATTCGCACAGATTTTCAATAGGAAGAAATTTGCCAGTGTTTGCTTGGATCGTTGTTGAGGTCAGCGAGCTCTCTCATAACCCATGGCTTAGTTTCCGCTTTAGCTATTCAGATTATTATTTCCGTTACCACAGATTTTGCTGCTCTATGGCTCCAGTGATATTCTTCCACACGGTCCAAATTTCTAATATAGTGTCCCCCTTATGCCCCAGTGATTGGTTTAAAAATCTTGTTCACATTTGGCTCGTTGCTTCGTTTTTACACAAATTGTGCCAGCTCGTGTCTCACTTTTAATTTGCATATTCTGTTCTTTCCTGCACTAAAGATTAGTTTTGTAAGTTTTCCTCCCCCCAGACATTTTATTACAGTTTGAACACGAAGAACTTTCCCGTGTGGCAAAGGTCATTGCTGACTCGGCGCGCGCTCTCAGAGGCTGTGGCAAAAAATCGAGATATTTATTTCGTCAGATTTTGGCATCCTGTTATTTCCGACGTACTTAACCGAAAAGTCACAAATTTCATGACCCCATTTTGGGTTAGAAATTCAGCTCCCTAGCTACAATGGAACGCCTCAATAATGCCTTTGGAAATGTAGGGAATCTGGCAACGGCAGCAGATTTAAATGCTGTTTTAACGCTTTACGTTCACAGTTAGGGAGCAATAAATTTCAACAGTAAATTTGACAGCGATTCTAGTTTCCCGTAGGAATAGCATGGGAAATATTTTTGCTTCTAGCAAGTCCTCCTTTTGGACTTTCGACCTAAAATTTGGCACTGCAATCTGGATCACAACCAGAAACATTCTCTGAACATTTGAAACGTGTACGTTGATTTTCCGATGAGGTACGGCTGCCACAAACACACACTCACACCTTCTTTTATTTTTATTATGTAGAGAATTTGAGGAATCTGGTAGCTCGAAATTTCTCATGTGTGTATGTATACATGTTAATATGTTGAAATTTTTCATGTGCGTATATATACATGTTAATATGTTTAAATTCCTATGTGTATATTTATGTTATCTCTATACAATGTTATCTAATTAATAAAAGAAGAATTCTCTCTGTGTGTGTGTGTGTCTGTGGCAGCCATAACACATTGGGAAATCAACGTACACATTTCAAATGTTCAGAGAATATTTCTGGTTGTGGTCCAGATTGCAGTGCCAAATTTCAGGTCGGAAGTCTAAAAAGGGGACTTGCTAGAAGCAAAAAATATTTCCCATGCTATTCCTACGGGAAACTAGAATCGCTGTCAAATTTACTGTTGAAATTTATTGCTCCCTAACTGTGAACGTAAAGCGTTAAAACAGCATTTAAATCTGCTGCCGTTGCCAGATTCCCTACATTTCCAAAGGCATTATTGAGGCGTTCCATTGTAGCTAGGGAGCTGAATTTCTAACCCAAAATGGGGTCAGGCAAGAGGAACACGCGTATGAAATTTGTGACTTTTCGGTTAAGTACGTCGGAAATAACAGGATGCCAAAATCTGACGAAATAAATATCTCGATTTTTTGCCACAGCCTCTGAGAGCGCGCGCCGAGTCAGCAATGACCTTTGCCACACGGGAAAGTTCTTCGTGTTCAAACTGTAATAAAATGTCTGGGGGGAGGAAAACTTACAAAACTAATCTTTAGTGCAGGAAAGAACAGAATATGCAAATTAAAAGTGAGACACGAGCTGGCACAATTTGTGTAAAAACGAAGCAACGAGCCAAATGTGAACAAGATTTTTAAACCAATCACTGGGGCATACGGGGGATACTATTTTAGAAATTTGGACCGTGTGGAAGAATATCACGGGAGCCATAGAGCAGCAAAATCTGTGGTAACGGAAATAATAATCTGAATAGCTAAAGCGGAAACTAAGCCATGGGTTATGAGAGAGCTCGCTGACCTCAACAACGATCCAAGCAAACACCGGCAAATTTCTTCCTACTGAAAATCTGTGCTAATATGTCAGGTGGGGGGGATACTTAAAAAATTTGCCTTTAGTGCAGTGAAAAAAAGAATATACAGATTAAAAATGACACCCGGGCAGCGTCGGGTATGTTCAACTAGTATGTAATATAAGAAATCTGAAAAGCCTAGTTTGTGGGTTCATCATCATCATCATCATCATCATCATGCAGCCATGTGATACGGAGGTCCAACCAGACCGTGCAATTTAGTTCTCCAAGCAAGTCTGTCCTGAGCTACATCTACTGTATCTGGCCACTGCACACCAATTCTAATAAGGTCCTGTTTGACATTGTCTGCCCACCGCATCCTAGGTCTCCCCCTCTTTCTCAGGCCTTTAGGCACACTGTTCATAACCCTATTCGCCAATCCCTCATGTTGCCCGTATGAAATTTTTTATACGGGCAACATGGCCAAACCAACGGAGTCTCTCTGCACAATATGCTACTTAAAGGAGGTTGCAAACTCCTTTGCATAACCTCATCATCAGTTACAAAGTTGAACCACCTAATACCCAATATATTGCGTAAGCATCTGGAATCAAAAGCATCTAGTTTCCTGTTATCTTGTTTACAAAGTGTCCAAGTTTCACTACCATAACTAACCCTAGAAAAAGCTAAACTCTTTTATAGTCTAATTTTAGTCTTTAGGTGTATACGCCTATTTCTCCACACTCTCCATAGATTCTTAAAAGTCCCGGCAGCAATCCGTATTCGTCTGTTAATCTCATGCCGCACATCACCAGTATCTGTTACATAGCTCCCAAGATAATTAAACTGTGACACCTGTTCAAGATTGCAACCATTCAGATTAACTGAATCACAGCCTGTCTAACCAAATTTCATCACTTTAGTTCACCAAGATCTTTCCATTGAAGTGAATTTCGCATTACATAATCAATAACCAAGCTAAAGAGAAAACGAGACAGAATGCACCCTTCTCGAACACCAGAAGTAATGCTAAACCAATTGCTACAAGACTTAATAACTCTCACACACGACTCAGTGTTATTAGAGAGACCTTTCATTATGTTAACTAACTTGTCTGGTATACCATATGATTTCACAATCAACCACAAATTATGACGATCAACAGAGTCGAATGCCTTTTTGAAATCAACAGAGCTAGCAACCAAAAGTTTCTGAAACTCTAAACATTTCTCAAGAATCTGCCTAAGTGAAAATATCTGATCTACACATCCCCTACCACTTCTGAATCCACATTGCTCATCATGCAATTGATGTCAACCAGATTCTTAATTCTATTAAGCACAATCATGGAAAGAATTTTACCTGGAACAGAAAGTAGGCTGATACCCTTATAGTTATCACAAGAACTGCGATCACCTTTTTTGAAAATAGGGATAATAATAGCTCTGGTAAAATCCTTAGGAACCATGCCTTTATCATAAAAGATATTCAAAATTTCAGTCATCCAAGTGGTAACAGAAACATTCCCAGCTCTAAGCATTTCCGTTGTAATTTCATCTACACCTGGGATTTTTGAAGTTTAAATTTAGAAATAGCCAAACGAACTTCAGATTGTGTTACAGGGCCAGCATTAAAGCCACCAATGCATCTATTATCATTGCAAACAATGGGAGTAGAATTAAACACATTGTTTAGAACATCACTGAAATGCTCAGCCCACCTAGCCATGACAGAATCCTCACCTTCTATAACCTTACCTTGTTTATCCTTCAATCCCTGTATACCTGTTCGTTTTCTACCACACAAAACATTAACTATCTGGTACAGCTCTCTGCTGTTGTGCTGTCTAACTGCTTCCTCAGCTTTGTCAGCCAGGCCATCAAGCCAAAGATTCCTATCAGTAGCTAACTGATCCTTTACACGTTTATTAAGTTCTCTGCAATGCTTTCTATTAGGACTAGTAGGGTATTGATTAAGGACATTCCTGCAGTTCTTTCTTTCTGAAATAAGCTCAAGTGCCTTATCACTCAGATAATTCTGCTCCTCTGCTCCTTTTTCTCTAAAAGAGTACTGTTAGTGTCCAAAAAAGCCTTTTTAAAATGATCCAATTCTTCCTCAACTTCAGTTGTAAGCATTCCATGACTGTTATTATGACTAAGTAACCCATCATGGAAAGCTTTGGCTATAACTGTGTCTTTCAGAGCTTCAGTATTAAAAGTAATTTTTAACCCTATCACAACACTTTTTAAGTTGCAAAACACTTTTAATGGATATAGGGAGAGCTGAATTGGATCGGATCCAATTTCAGCTCCCCTATATGACCTGGTATTTCTGACAGATCTAGCCCATTTGCTGTAATTAATATATAATCAATCATAATCTTATGCAGCCCATCAGGTGAAACCCATGTGTACTTATGTATGTCACGGTGTTTGTAATAAGTGTTAGTTATTCTGAAACCATTAAGTTTACTTACCTGTAGGAGACGTTGCCCATTGCCATTGCAACTACCAACACCAAAAGGGCCTATTACTCCTCCCCAAATGTCAGAGTCAATACCAACTTTGACATTGAAGTCACCTAGAACAAGGGTAATATTTCCTTTCCTGACAGAATCAAACTATCCTGAAGTTGTCCGTAAAACCTATCCTTCTCATCATCATCGGCATCCTAACTTGGGGCATAACAGCAGATAATATTCAAGTCTTTAACGCTTGTCTGAAATTTTGCTGTAAGAAACCTTTCATTAATGCACTCATATCCTAGAAGAGCATCACTAGCGTGTCTGCTGAGAAGCAGACCCACGCCTTGGTGATGTTTATTGTCGTCCCTCCCTGAAAAGAAAAATTTAAGATTATTTTTAAGAATCTGACCTTTATCTTTCCATCTGGTCTCTTGCAAGCCGAGAATATTTAAATCATAACGGTGGAATTCTTGTGTGAGGACATCAAGAGAAAAAGCTCTCTGCAGAGTCCTCACATTCCAACTACCTATAGAGAGAAAATGGTTAGTGGGATGTTTAAAGAAACTATGTTTATTGAGAGACGGAATGCCGACAATATCAAACAGCCTCCTAATCGCAGACATGGGGCAAAGACCCGTTCCCCCACCACTAAAGGCTGAAGCCATCTACACTGGAAGATTTCCTCCAATGTAGAATTTGACGATGCCAGTAGAAGCAAAGAGTTCAGATGCCTGCGATGACCTCTGCTCAGGATTATCCACCAGCTGATAAACATACCCTGTGAATCTATTCACTTGGGGCTGTCAACCCAGAAAACACAGCGGAAGATTATTCCTCCACAGAAGCCCACCAGTGCAGCAAAATGAGAATCCATAATCAAGCTCAGAGCCATATATCTGTCCAGTCCATTGGGGTTATATGGTCAGCACCAGGACCCTGTGTGGTTGACCACTCCTCAGCCGGGTAGAAAAAAAAAGAAAAGTAGCCATAGTTGTCCAGATCAGTAGGCCATACTAATCTGGCAGCCCTCCCCTTCCGTTCACTTCCACAAGAGAGTATCTCTTTTGAAAGGTACTAATGGCCTGCTCCACGAGAAGGCGGGGTCGGACATTAGGTGCTAGGCCTGGCTGGTTCTATACATCATCACAGGGGATTGGTGCATAGCTCTCCTTCCAGTGACTACCTAGCTACCATTTACAGACCGGTTGTTTATAGGAAAAGCAAATATATATTTATTTGTAAAATAAAGTTGAAGTTCAATAGCTCAGTGTTAGAATTGGTACAAGCAGGATAGCTCGATGCGAGCCCGGACGACCCCTGTCCCCTTCCATTTTAGAGGTTTTAAAATTTTTCTTCAAAAATACGTGAAATAAGCACAAGTTTAATGAGTTTTTGCCTTGTAGTGTTCCTTGAAGAAGTTCATGCCCCTACTATCTCACCCCCCCCCACCTTGATATGGCCCTGGCTTGGTATTACCATTGTTACGAGAGCTACAGAGGAGTATCAACAACAGGTTGCACTTGGAATAAATTTTGGAGTTTAATGAACTTGAAATTTTAAAGATATTAATTTGAACTTTAAGAGACAAAACCATTTAAATATATTTTCTTCGATTTTATTTGTAATTATTATATTTTCGAACTTCGGAGTTGGTTAGTATTACCTCTAGGGATAACATGAAAAATTCATTAAATTTGCAGTGCCCAATTTGCCAGAATACAATTTTCCTCTCTCCTCCACCTTCCTTGTAATTCGTATTTTTCCTAGTGAGCAATATGTGTTGGAAGACCTAATTGTTCCCCAATATTAAGAAACATTTATAGGAAGTACAAAATATATCGGTCTTTAAGACGTAATCTCAAATTCTATTTTTCCAGTCTGAATGAAAAGCATCAGAGGAAGTTTGCAATTAGTAGAGAAGTGTCCAATATCTTCTTTATCATTTCTACACTTGTGTGTTTTGGCTACCACTGCACTTGCACGCATAGATATTTCCCTGAGGCATTGTTCCCAATGCATCTCACCCCTGTCTGCAATAAACGTCATCATTAATTGTTGTTGATTAAAATACGTATATATAAGAATGAAAGCGTCAATGAAAGGTCCCCAATACAGTATTTTCACTGGGTCTCTAAACAGTGTCAAATTAAATAGTCAATTTAAATAGGTGTCAATTTAATAGTGTCAAATTAATAGTGTCAAAAAAAAAAAACTGGACCCGGATGTTATCATCGTGCACATCACCATTTGATACACTTAAGTGCGTGCACGGACTTGCCTTCACATGATATTGTAAAGCGGAATAATTTCATGAAGATACTTTTCATAAAACCTCTAAGGTACAAACTCTAATCAAAGCTAAAACAAAATGCTTAGAGTTAATAGCTAATGGTACATTGCAATCAGTTATCCAAGTAAGTTTTGCAGTGTCAAAGTATATATCGAAATATAGGTTGTAATGAGATGAGCAGCAAATAGTTCCATACGCATAATTTGTCCTTTCTTCATTCAATAAATAAGTTGAATTAGATTATTTTACTTCTTACGCGGTAATTTTGTGTAAATAACGGGCTAAAAGGCCAGTTTACAAGGAACCAAAATGCTCAGAAATTTTTTGTAAAGGGTCCAGTGGACAGCTTGTTAAATGACAGATGGAAGTCTGCCATCAAGGACATCGAAACGTTTTCTTTGACATGAAGAAAGTATGGTTCTCCTGTACATTGAACCGTGGTTTAACATTCCATCCGACTGACGGTAGCTTTGCAAGCCCATGCGTGTCCCTTTCTAACTGAGTGTAGGGTGGGGTTTAGGTGAGATAAAACTCAATGCTGTTACAGCGGGGCCTTGAAATTGGTGACATCAGATTACGATCCTGGTACGCAGCGACTGAGTCAACCCCTTCCCCAATAATTAGGTTTAAAGAATTCACCTCTGATCATACAGTAAAATTCTTTTGCTAAAACTTGCAAGTTAGCTGTATTTCTGCAAAGTAGAAAACAAAATTAAAAATTATTCCTTCTCTATTTTTGGGCTGAAGACTTCGTATGTTTTGGTAGGCTATGGAAAATAGAAGAAAGTTTTTAGGTTAATAAAAGCAACTCGACCAGACAAAAGCGACAAACTCCTTGATCACATTATCAAGAAAACAAATGTATTAATTTGAATTTAGTATTATTAAAATGACTAGATGACTTAAAAAAGAGAAACTAGCTTCATAAAAAATATTCTTTTCGGTTTAAAGCAAATGCTAGAATTAATGAAACTGGTTACTATTTCCTACCTGTTCATATAATAGAAACGAATATAACAAAGGAAGAAAGACATTTAAATATTTTCTGCTTTATACATCCTCTTTTCAACTTTCCTGCTTTTTTTATTTGAGTGACATTTAAGTTTGTTTCATTGCAATGTTTTAATTCACAGAATATTATTGAAGAATATTTTATTTTGAATAAATTCGCGTCCAAAGCTCGTTTTATTTTTATCTGTTACTTTTTGGGGTCAGCCTAGATTTTTTATACTTCGCACGGATGCTGCTATTATTAACAGTATGCCTCTGTTGGATAATGTAAACGAATGATATGTGGAAAATAGTTTTCGCATGGAATAGGGATTCTTTTGCCTTTACTCAGTTGAGTAGATTTTTTTTCCTCTCATAAATTCATCTTTTTTTTCATTCCTTCCGCGTATTTGTGATAAGCGAGCACTTTCCTTCAGCCATTACGAGTTGAACATCGCGTGCGCCCTCTCCTTCGCCGTTTAGTGCGGGCTGCACGAAAGGAGGGACGCAGGAGAGGAGGATGTTGCACATCCATCTAGCAATCCAACCCTAATTACATCGGCTCTCGGCCCCAGAGACAACTGCACATGAGGTACGAATAAGAAAATTGTGTTTAGGCCAATGAATAAAGACGCGCCGAGAAGACTGATAAACACACCTGGTCATGTGCTTTATGCTTCCCACGCAGACAGGGTTGCCGCGAAATATATTCGCAGCTGCCGCTTTTTCCTCTTATGCTGATCTACGATATTAATTCTTGCGGTATAAATTCGCTTCAGGAGGAACACTGCGCGAATTGTGAATATCTCTTCACAACGAGAAGCAAAACGGGAGTGGACAATCTTTAGTAAGAAGTACCATGGGAAAATAGTTTAATAACTGTTACATGCAAATTACAATATATGACTGAAAGAAATATGAACGTTTAAAAGCAATAATCACACTTTAAACTACTGTTATCAATTTGAGCCATATCGATGGTTTTTGTTTCGTCATCAGATTTTATTAACTGCGCATCATAATTGGCTTTCAAACCTTCGTTTCAGTAAAGTACCAAAAGAGAAAAAAAATCAGTCATTTTATACATGATGCAGAAAAGTTACAGAACTATCCTAACGTAAAGTAAGGTATATTCATTTATTCACATGCATGTGAAAATAAAGCTTTCGAGTTACACATATTTATTTGTCATATATCGCAAAAACTCTATATTGGCAAGTGTAAATTTAGTGCATATTCTCGTGATATGTTACTTTGGAAAAGTTCTATCCGGCCCTCAGTCATTCAAAGGTTGCCCATATCTGCTCTAAATGATCTGTCATACAAATCTTATTTTTAGCACATTACTGGTTAATTTTTATTCATTGGATTTGTCACTGTGGATGTTGGTACTCTTAGTTATGAAGGTTCGCTTAAGGTCGCAAATGGGATTAGAGATGACAAGTGAGGAATTTGTCCGCGATCTCGTGGAGCTCTCGCTGCTCCTCCACAAGGGTACTTTGACAGGCGTTTTATGTCATTGTTATTCTACTACGAAAAAAATCTCATTTAAAGTTTAAAAGTGATTTTTGACCATCTGGAATTTTAATGTGAAGGATCAAACTCGATAGAAAACATTTCGCAAAGAGACAACACATTTGATAATGCAGGACGTCTTCTGCGAACAGCATGAGGCAGGTTTTACCATAAGTACCGCATAACTGAGCTCATTTCAGTACAAAGTTATCAGTTTCGAATTCGTGATTTAGCATAAGTACAGCATGACTGACCTCGTTTCAATACAAATAGATCAGTTTTTAAATCGTGATTTAGAATAAGTACCGCGTAATTCAACTCGTTTCAGTACAAAAAATAATCCCTTTTTAAATCGTGAGTTTACGTAAGTACCACATAACTCAGCTCATTTCAGTACAAAGAGATCAGTTTTTAATTCGTGATTAGAGATCTCACCTCGGCGTGAAACCCAGTAAAGGTTTTCTGAGCAAAGGTTTGCTAAGAGATACTCTAAATAATTACCTTCTTATGAAGAATAAAATTTAAAATCACTCTTTATCATAATAATAATGAAAAAGAAATCTTAGTAAAATATGTGAGGGAGGCCTGAGCAAAAAGAAACATTTATTTCTTAGTTGACCTTCGATCTGATCCTGTTAACAAACCTGCCAGATATTCTCGAATTATAACATATGCATTTAATATTTGTACATTGCAATTCGCGTAGAATTAGAAGTAGTTCATTTAAGTATTTTATAGTCCCTTAGAGTTTTTATTTTTTCCTTCGTGGTTTCCTACAACAACACCAGAATCTTATAGAGGCAAAAATTTTTTTTTAAGTACACACGTGTTATACACGTAATGCAAATGCACATTAGCATTTAACTGCTGCATAACGAAAAACAGCTTTCTGTGTCAAATAAGAAGAAAATATTTATGCTTAAGTTTTATAAGAATGTGACTCTAGTGGTCGAATGGCTGGCACCTTTGGCAACAGATCTCAGGTTTCAATATCGAATAAGAAGTCAAGTTTGTCTTTTCGCTAAGACATGCCTCACAGATGTACAAAAGATGTTTGATGTCTTTTTTGCTGAGGAAATGACATCTCTCTGGTGTAGCAGTTTGTACTTACTAGATTTCAGGGAGTGGTGACATGCCAATTTATTAACAACCAATTCTCTTGTCTCAATTAAAATTTGTATCTTAGTCTTAATTCGAACATATAATGGTAAGAAATATATTTAGTGGAAACACCGTTTTAAGAGTCAATGAAAGAAAGATCAACCGCAGGTTTGTTATTTTTTGTCATATACAAATAGCGGAAAGAAAACGGAAACAGCAACGTAAAAAAATCACTAATACGGTGTTGGACGGCCAACACCGTATTATTAAGGACCAATCACAAGGGCAAGGGCCACTATTTATCAGACCCTTGTGGCAAGTACCTGGATCAGAAAGTTAAATACTCGTATCGTATCCTCTATAAACCGGAATGGAGAGTATATTTTTTCCTATGAGAAATGGCTTCCTACAATTTTTTTAAGTTTTCATAGAAGCCTCACTGGCTCGTTAAGGTTTCACAATTTTAAAGGAAACATAATATTTATCACTATAATTAAAAACAAAAAGAAAGATGAAGACAAGTAATTCTGCATTTATTTTTGAAATATTATCAACAGTCTCAGGAAAAATCCTTAACTGAATTATAGGGCATTCCAAAATTAAAACAAAACTTTTTAATATCTAGAACTTATTGAAAAGGTTTTTCGATAATAAACTATTTAGATATTCATTAATTTCAGTTTTCACTAATAACGCATCACAGGTGATTTCTATAGATATGGTTCATGAAATGGGAAGATGAAAAAAATTGTTTTGTCCTGAGTGGGATACCACTCAAGGCAAAACCATTTTTTTTCAGCTTAGTATTTCAGTTTTCGCTTTTCAAGTAATCTACGAACAAATGGCATCTGCTTCTGTTTCGAGATAGGATTCCTTTTAAATATGCAAATATGCATTAAAACGTTTACATAGGTGTAATTAATGCAGTCATTTTATGATGTTTCAATGATAACTGGTTCTCGAAAATGTCAACGTAAACAAGTAGCAAAGGATCCACTTAGAAAAACTCCAGACATTGAAACTGTGTAATAAACGCATCAATAGTTCTCTTAGATGCATTCACACTGAACAACTGAAGAAGAAGAATTTTTTTTAATTAGTTGGTTGAGCAATCCATCGGTTGTCAACAAACCAATGATCTACGTGATCATTGGTTCAAACTCTGGTGATCTATGAGAGCATTGGTTCATTGATAAGGATGGATTACCCAACCAACTAATTGTGTATGGGAAATAGCAATGCGAGAATGCGCAGCGATTGATTTCAGAGGTGCCTCCTACTCCTCCAACTGATAACATAAAACTTTACTCACTAAAGAGCAGCTAGTTTAGCCCTATAAAATTAATAATTAAGAGAGCCAATCTAAACCAATCGACGATTTTGAATAAAAAAATTCTATTTAAGTGTTCAATCGATTACAAGGCTCGAAACCTGAAAGGCCGAATGACAAGTCGCTTAGTTATGATGTGAGCAGAGCTTCCCTTCATCCATATTGGCCGACATTTTCAGAGGAAGAAAATATTTGGTTTGGGAATGATTTATCGAAGAAATCGACAGTGGACTCTACTCCAGACTTCTCTGAACTGCATCAAGATATGTCAGTCGACCGTGACGCATTTATCATCTGTCACTCAATACTTACAGGCTTTTCGTCGTGTCTTTCACAGAAGAAGATCGATTTTCATTTCGCAGACGGCGTCACCAACGCAAACAGTTTCACGTTAGGAAGGTTAAATATCATTAGCAAACACACTGAAAAGCTTAACAAGAAGAATTTTTCACTTTCCTCATTACATCTGAGTGTGGAAAGAATCAAATATTTATTGCTCTTTAATAAATAGATAAGGATCAGGCTCAAAGGAAGTGATACAGAATTGAGAACTGAAGATAAATCTCGATTCAAAAGATACATAAACTCGTGGAAGAATGAAATGATCTGAGAAAACAACGACCAACGAAGACATATAAAATTCGTGTGTTCCACTAATGAAATTAATCTCTTGATTTTGTAAATTTTGGAAATGGTTTAGAAAAGTACTTATCGTCTACATCAGTCGAATAAATAGGCTTATACTGAAATAACAGGAGCAACAATCAGATTTTTAATATAGGATCGTGTAACTAGAATGTGATTTTTCAATGTGATAATCCACAGGAAATGGATTATTTGTCACATTTAGAAAAAATATAGCAAATATAGGTATAAAAATTACGGGGCTGACGCCGGTTTGGCCCCGCAATTAGCTGGTATAGATTGGGTGATCATAACCCAATTCAATGTAGCCAAAATTTCCTCAATAGCTGAAGAATGTAAACTTCGTTTAATAGTTGTCAAAGCACTCTTTGACAATACTTGAACAATCATTCCGATCAGTGTTTTAGCTAAATCGTAACAATAATCATTTTTAAATGTTAATAATAAATGTCGACTTCCTATTAAAAAATTTGCCAACCTCCATCAGAACTATTGTCTAACAAATCAGTCATAAAACCAACTCCAAATAAGGGAGACCTGTTGAAGTGCGAGTGTGAAAGAATGGGTAGTTACAGGAATAGAGTTTGAGATAAATAAGGAAAAAAATTCAGAGAGCGCATTCCTTTATATTATATAACATTCTTCTCTTTGCATGTGCATTCATTAGGAAATGATAGTGACGATGTCGTGTAAGGAAATATCGAACGTACTAACGAAGATAAATTATATAAAATTATGCAGTATTCAGGATAGGATTATTAACAACTTTATCGGATTGAAAACTTCAACTCTGCAAGATCTAAAGAGTATAAGTAATAATACGCTACGATTTGACCATGATTACGATTATCCTGAATTTGAATCAATTGAAATATGCAGCGAATTCCGTGTTTAGTACTTTTAGTAATGACGATCATTGTATTCTTTATACACAGATGTTTCTTATGCACTAATGGATTACACAAGATCTCGCGCAACGCGATTGATGTCTGCAAATTCTTTAACTTCAATGCACTTCTAAAATTCTGGTTGCTTTACGAATAGTCTCCTGATTGATAAGCCAGGAACATCTGTCGCAAAGAACAGAAAAATGGCATCGTGAAACAGTTGTTTCAAAATCTTAGTTTGGCTCATGTGACTTACAACAACTAATGCTATAGTAGGCCAAACAAGGTAAAGGAAAAGCAATTGTTATAAGAGCTGGAACTTCCATTCCCAATTACTATTTACCAGGAAAATAACACAGCAATCAGTAGCGAAAAGGTACCAAGCACAGTGTGGGAATATATTAAAATAAAGTGGCGAGATATAATAATAACACTAAAACAACTACAACAACAGTAATAATAAAATGAGGTATAAATTACACAGGTAAAAGTCATGAACAAGGAATTTCCAAGGCGAAAAAATTATAGTGACTGAAAAAACACATTCAACATAAACTAAAAGGATAACATATTGTCTCTGGAGAATATGGGATGCTCTTTTACAGAGACGTTTTTTATATTCCGAATTTTGCACCTCTTTTTTACTAGTGAGTGATTGAAAAATGGAAATAATTATAAACTATTATCCCTATAAAAAATGCAAAAAAATAAAAATCGTATCTTATTTATCTCTTAAAAGGATAAATGAATCTTATTTATCCCTTAAGATGAGAAAGTTGGATTTGCTTATCCCCTAAGGTAATTAAATAAAACTATCTTGAAATATTATTTGAAGATTTTAAAATTAAGTCCTAAACTTATAAAAATAAGAAGCAAACGCTCAGATTTTAACCAATTATATTTAAATTATATATATATATTACTATCAATTATTTCGTTCTTCAATACATTCTGCTACGAGAATTTCCACTTTATAGCATTTTTTACATTTTCCATATTTAGCGTCCTCTAACGATGGTAAATTAAGGCCATTTGGACGATTTGAAAACTATGAATCATCATAAGTCATTAATATCTATTCAGCTCAAAATATAATTTTTCATTAATCTCTCCAAACTAAAAGTTGCATTTTTCCACCTTTTCTGGGTGGTGAAGGGACAAAATGTTGCTGTCAATTTCTAGCTAAAAATTGATCGCTTGGAATATTCGTTTAAATTTGATATTTTGAAAATTTTCCATTGTCAGACGACGCGATTAAAGCTTTTATCAGATTCTATGAGTGTGAATCATAATATTATATCAAACTTTTAAATTTTAGAAATAAAATCCAAACCAAAAATAATTTTAAATTAAAAAAAAAAAAACAATTTTCGCTTAAAGCAAAAAAAAATATGCGTTCCCCCAGACCTTTGTTAGTAAAGGTGAAAATAATTGTTCTCAAAGCAAACGTCGTGATATTCACGTTTCACAACCAAAATTTCAAATCTGTAATATCGCATGCAATATCAGTTTGAAATTTAGCAATGTTCCAAATTTCCCACCGTTAGAGGGCGCAATTATAGGAAGAGTCCGAAAGTGCAAATCGTAATATTTCGTCAATACCTATCTAACACAAAAAGAATTTTTAATTTATCTCTAAGAACAAAAGAAAAAAAATCAATGCCGAGAGACGAACAGACAGATGACAAAGTGAAAACATTCGCTCGGTTTCTTTTTTCCGAAAACGAGCTGGAAAGGGGAAAACTAGGGGGGAGGTGAACCAGAAATTTTCGATAAAAATAGCCCGATTGAAAAGATTAGATGGGGGAACAATGATAACTGAAACAGAGGAAACATTCAGCTTTAAGACCTTCGATTAAATTATGAAGAATTGATGAAACAATAAAAAATTCGTATAAGAAATGATCGTCCTCCCGAAGAAGTAAAGAATATATTAATATCCCTGACTTAGAGCGGAGCGGAGCAAGTACAACTTACTTTTTGTAATTATTATGGAAGGAAAACACTGCCGCAAATCAACGACAGGCTTGATTTGAAACAATTTGTTGCTAAAATATTCCTATCAAGATGCTGCCACTGTCACAGGACATAGGTGGTAAGATTTTATCCGAAATCCATATTGGGAACGGCACAGTAGACGTAGAAAGCCAGAGAGGGAAGAAACTTTCCAGGCAGCGACATCTGCCAAGTCATTGCCCTTCATGTAGCAGTAACATTGGAATGTAATTTAGGGATTTAAAGAATAAAACGTAACAGCCGTTAAAATCTATATTTACATTTTTTTTCAGCTGCTTTAAACCAGGCAAGATATTTCAAAACTCATAAGATGAGCATAGGTTAGTTTGCTGCGGATGTAGATAGGGACAGCGTACTAGACATAGTACCAGTTTATCAAATATTATTCAGATTTTAATGGCAAAAAATAACACTATAATAATTGCTTTAGATCTGATAAGTCGCACATGAACTTGACAAAGTGTATTTACAGAAAGCAGCTGTTTTTTATTAATATTTGGAAATAAAGCATAATATAAAGGCAACTCAAAAACTGTCACCAGATGGCACCATGAGTTCTTTTTAAATGTTTGCATCTACGTAAAACTGACTCTTTGTCAAATGCTGTCGAAACTTTTTAGTGTCCTATAATCCATTAATGCAGCATCGTGTCTCAACATAGGAGTAAACAATAATTATGCACATTCGGTATAAACAAGTGAAATGCCTAAGATTTTCCTAGGCATTACTAGGCCGTTACTAATCGTGGAACAGGTGTTTCAAATAGGGAAAATATAATTTAAATTCAGAAAAAAATTACGAATATAATTGTAGTTGAGGGACCGAAAGCAAAAGCAGAGTAGGCCGCTGAAAGATGAAAAAAAAAAGACAAGTTATGCGCTTTAATATGCAAATAATGCAAATAATGCCAAAAATTCACATTCTAATTAAATGAAACTCCAGCAAAAAAATTGCATAGAAAGAACTAAAATTATAACGAACTTTGTATTAGAAATCCTGGATTCCATGAGATTGTTTTCTAATAATGAAAATTTTTAAAATCTTTTCTACAAAGAAGGTCCTCTTATTGCAACATCTGGTTTCGCGCTTCATTTAGTGAATTAACTCAACTTAAAAGGTGTTTAATTAAAAGGTGTTTAATCGATCTTAATTTTGCAATTTCAAAAAAAAAATCTACATTTTTCAAAAAAAATGTCCAGGTCACAAGGACCCCTAGCGGTCAGAGAAGGTTGGCAGAAGGATACCTAGTGGACAGCAGGTAGGAGACAAGATGGAAACCTACCTTCAAGGCCATCCAGTATATTTTTAATGCGCACAGCGTAAGTCTTAATGTCCCATTCGACTGATGGCGGCCTTTCCGAGCACATCGGTGTCCTCCTTTTCACTGAGGGCAAGATGGTGATTAACCCCACGTAAATGGACAAGCCTTGTGTTAGATAGTGTAAGAAATATTCAGCGAAATATAGAAAACGTAGTCCAAAATTAGTTGCTATATCCGCTAACGCTGCGACAGAATGTCTCGAGAACGGTCTTATTCTCTCTTGGTTCCCATTCTTCCCAGGTAAATTTTGCGACATAGGAAATGAGAAGTCACCTGATTGGGTTGCAAATTATCCAGCCTGCCAGATATTAATTTTTTTTCAATATTTCTAAACGACACCCTTCATTAGTTCTTGCAGAGAGACTGCAAGAAATAGCAGTGGGAAACTGCTTGTATTACTACGTTCGGAAAGTCTATTAAACTTTCCTAAAGAATTTTTCTCTGAGAACACTGACTATCGGCTGTATATATCGCCACCAGTAGCGTATTTGGAAAATATGTTGGTTACTTTTTTTCAAAAGATTAATAATATATAAATATCAAAAAAGGCAACTAATAGGATAATACAATTTAGTGGTACATTTTGTGTCAATGCATAATAGTTTCTAAACGTTTCAAGAGCATAAAAATGCAAAATAAGTTTTGAAACGTATGCATTTGGGAGGGGTTGAATTCTCCGACAGATATCACGACGAAATGCCGGAAAATCGCCGTTGCAAAATAGCCGATGAAAAAAGCGCCGTCTGTGCAATTCGTCGATGGAAAAGCGCCGAAAAAAAGGCCGTCGCGACATAATCACCGTAAACAAAAACGCCGAAAAAACTGCATGCACAAAAGAGCGAAAAGCAATAGGAAGCTCGGTAGCAAGCTAGACGTAGCAATTAATGGGCGGCGTTTTTGCACGTGGCAATTTCGTTTAAGGCGTTTTGTACAGGCGACATTTTGTATGCTGCGCTTTATCAGCTTTATGTAAAGTCGGCGTTATTGTTAACGGCGGCGTTTGTGTATTAGGCGTTTTTTCGTCGCCGTTTTGTCATGGAATCTCCTCCGACCTTCCCCCTTAAATACGCACTACCGCCAACCATTTCAATTTTTATCATACATCATAACTAGATAGCACAGAATTCCAAATCCGAAACTAATTCAGATTTTTGAAAAATGTAACATACGTCTCTGTTGTTCTTGATTCCTGAAATACATGAAATGGACTGAAAATCGGAAATATTTTTCCGTCTGCAAGGTTTGAGGAAATCATTCATTTAAACAGCGGCGCCTACATGCCACTTACGAAGGCATGAAACATGCAAATAACATCCCAGCATGCTTAGCGTCATGTCTATAAAGGCATACAACTATCCGTACCATTGTCGTCCAGAGCTCTTAGCAATTTCGAAAGGGGCGTGGTTGTTGGAGGGCGTTTGGCAAGAGCTAAGGTCACTAAGACAGCTGAACTCACTAATGTTTCACGAGGAACAGTTCCGAAGATCATGTCTGCATGGGAATCTGAAGGAAAGACATCATCTGCAAAAGGCAACAGTGGTGAAAGCTATGCTGCAGAATCGGCACATTCGAGCGTTAGTGCAATGTGCGAAGCGAAATCGGTGAGCTACAGCTGATTAATTATGCACAGATTTCAACCTAGTACGTGAGAGGCCAGTTTCGTCAAAAACTGGACTCCATAGATCTTGATATTACGGTCTAGTTGCACTTCACAAGCGACTCATCATACTTGTCGCACGGACATCTTCTGTCTAGTGGTGCAAAGAGCACGAGCAGTAGTGACTTGTGCAGTGGTGGAATGTGATATGGTCTGACGAATCATTCTACACTTTGTTTCCGACAAATGGACGAGTGCTCGAGCAAGCAGGAATTGATCACGTTTCTTGTAAACGAATGGTATCATATTTCTTCTCTTGACTTTCTGACTCTTGGTAGACTCTATGCCACGACGTATACAGGCTGGACTAGTCCTGCGGCCGTCCAACACCGTATTAGTGATTTTTTTACGTTGCTGTTTCCGTTTTCTTTCCGCTATTTGTATATGATAAAAAATAACAAACCTGCGGTTGATCTTTCTTTCATTGACTCTTAAAACGGTGTTTCCACTAAATATATTTCTTACCATTATATGTTCGAATTAAGACTAAGATACAAATTTTAATTGAGACAAGAGAATTGGTTGTTAACAAATTGGCATGTCACCACTCCCTAAAATCTAGTAAGTACAAACTGCTACACCAGAGAGATGTCATTTCCTCAGCAAAAAGACATCAAACATCTTTTGCACACTGCAGACTCGAAACCAGGTCATCTGCTCTGCCATCACGTGCAATAATCACTAAATCAGGTTTAAATCAAAACTACTTATTTGTCTTTTCAACTGTTTAACTTGTGATTCTATCACTTAAAAAAGAGATCTTCAAAAGCTGGATCACGTCCCATTTACTTCTGTTGCAAAAAGCTGCCAGGCAATCAACGAGCTCACATAAAAAATATACTAGCATCATGAGAACATAAAATGTTCAAATTTTCCACCATATTAAGTTTTTTTATAATAACTTTATTGCAAGAGCATTCCCTTAATTTTATATTATTAAAGTAATCAATACTTAGTTAAATACTGCATTGATTTATGAGATCTTGAGATGGAAGGATTCAAGAGTATTCGAATTACTACAAATAATAAATAAATACCCCTAAAGCAGTTGCTTACCACAGAGGTCTGACAGGAGCCTGTCAGTTTATATGCCAGAATAGAAGGTCTGAGAGGATGGCAGGACCTCAGCAGAAAAACGACGCATACACCGGGTTTTTTTACCCGGGGCTCGAACCCAGGTCCCTTAGATCAGTACCCAAGCGCGCTAACCACTCGGTCATTCATCAGTTTATGACTATTCCAGCCTGACGTAAGGAATTAAACTCTTTCACCGAAATCCCAGCGGAATATTGAATTATGTATAATTATAGAAGCAATTCAACTATTACAAAGAAGACACTCACATCTCGCGAACTAGTTTGGGTTGTTTTACCTCTGAGCGACGCTTTTTTTTCACACAATGGGCTAAATTGTCAGGTCACAAGGACCCCGAAGACTCAGAGAAGGCTGTAAGGACAGTCCCCCCATTAGAAAGCTGTTAGAAGATTGATGGTAGCTTCCCGTCAAGGCCATCCAGCGTGTTCCTTAACGTGCACAGGGCATGGCTCTTCCACACCCGGTATCACGGCTTAATATCCTATCCAACGGACGGCGGTCTTTCCAAACCCATCGACTACGTATCCCCTACTGAGGGCAGGGCGGAGAGTTTTGCGGATATAAATCTCAACGCTGGTGGCACTTTAACCTGGAAACTTCAAATTACGCACCCGGCGCGCTACCGACAAATCAAACCCTTCCCCCCAGCGAACTAGAATTAAAGTAACGTACTTTCAAAGAGTTTTTTTCAGTTAGAAACTTTTCATGCAACTTGCAATATGTCACTTATTAAATACAAGCAAAGCAGGAAGGAAAGATTTTTGTTGTTTATAATATGCGTCTTTTGTTAGCTGTAGGAAACAAAATCCTGAACTTCTTTCCTAAAGTAAACTTAAGGAAATTATTTCTTGATTGTTTCAAAAATATTGAACATCGAAATTTAGTTGGAAAATAAAAAAAAGCTTTTTTTTTCTTTTGTTAATTTCTGAAGTTGTAAATCGTGAAAATTGGGAATTATAGTGAAGGTGTGTTTCTATTGTTTAAAGAAACATTTTGTTACCTGTTAAGAGTATCAAATTTTGAAATTAAATTCTTCAATAGCTGAAAAACTTATCATACGTAAAATAACCTGTTTTTGGCATTGAATGAAATAATAATACTTTGAAGTTCAAAATTAATTTTCACTCCGCAATCTCTATTTTACGAGATTTTAAGACAGACAGCGCACCGGGTCGTGTCTATGACCAATATCACCCTACTGGGATTATTATTCCCAACCTCCCATGCAGGTTCATTACCATCCACTTACAAAAGGGATGCTGTGGTAACCGACATCGGGAAAACTTTACCAAATCTATGGATGATACAAAGCAGTGCGAGCAACAACTTTTCGGCATTCAAAACAGGCCAGTGGAAAATGTTGATGAAACGAAATGTTCTTCCTAGAATATGCTACATTGCGTTTTTAAAGAATTTTCATTGAGTAAACGTCATGTGTTACAACTTCTGGGGCTGTATTTTTAACATGTATATGTTTCAAACTCTAAGATTGCACTCCTGATACAATCGGGGCGGGGGTGATTCAGTCGGTAGCGCGCCAGGCTTGTAATCTACAATTCCCTGGTTCTGTTATGCTCTGATTTGCATCAGGCATAACGAGTTTTTTTTTTCAATTTCTCACAATTGAGATTTTCCCCAACACAGAAGGAATAGACGAACAGATGCAAAGTTAGTTACACTTTAGGAGGGAAGGACAGAATTCACAGCTTCAGTCGAAAGCCCACACAAATTACACCATGTGCCCATTTTTCACATCGAGGGATCCCTTTCCGATAAACAACACGACACTCCGATTCCTCTAAACTAGTACCTCGTGAACAGAACGACAAGCTGATCATATGTAAAATAACTTGTTTTTGGCACTGAATGAAGAACAATTCCACTCCCATTTTTCTTCCAATTTATTCCCTTACAGTGTAAGGTCAGACACGGAAATGTCTGGTGATGCGAATGAATGCAGACAGCTAAAATGCGACTTCACACTGGAAGTCGTATCCACGAAATCATCCCCATAGTCAACTGCAGACGTAGAACTGGACAACATCGTCCACTGTTTATATTCACTAACGAGAAATCCCCTTCTCCTAAGCGGCGATGTCAACGTCTAGCGCAGAGACAGACACACTGTGGAATTTATGACTTAAGTTCGTCTGTAGATGCTACAGATTGTCGTTTGCACAAAGCACCTATTCTGGAAAAAAAATGGGGGAAAGGAACGTGCGAGATAGCTAGCGAGGTAGATGAAGAGCTTCAGTTGGATCCGAGATTTTGGAGAGAGGGGATGGTAGCAGTGAGACTAGGGACGAGCGGAAGCTCGAGGCTGTCCCGAGCAGATTGAGTATAAGTGATGACGCATCGAAATATAGGAATCATCGGAAAATGAAGGAAGTTTGTTAAAAAGGGTTAGTAAGCGTTTGGAACTATAGTGAATGTGGTCAATTTAAAACTGCTTTCAAATCGAAATCAATAACTCATTGCATCAATTATCCATGACCATATTGAAGCATCAATGCAATGAGTGTTTTTGTGGACTGTTTTAAACTCAGTTTGTAATTCCTCACCGTCTGATCGTCTGGAAGAGCGAACTCTCACTTTCGGCTAAGCGACAGTCCCACCTAAGGAGATGACTCCAGTGGACTCCTACTTGCTGCTGAGGGACCGACCCCAGATCAGCATCTCTTCGACGTAGAGGTTTCCCCCTTCGTTGACAAAAGGGCGCCATAAGGAGATGACCCCCACCCAGAGTTGAAGCGTCGCCTGCCCCCAGCCTGATGACACAGCTGTCGGACGAACTAAGGAGGACATATAAACACGGTAAGCTTTCCTTCCCTTCGTTTAAAGGCTGCTGTCCTTAATTTTAGATTTAAATAATTAAAAAGGGTTCCATAGTTTATTCAGTTGCATTGTAATCTTAAGTTCCAAGTTAAGATATATGATTTGGTTTTGGAAGATTAATTGTTCTGCCTGTACTTTTAGATATTTTATTTCTCAATAAATGTTATTATTGTGTTTTTCATAAACCTGAGTTGTGTTCGTAATTAGGTAGTGCTGGAAATACAACGCAACGCAAACATACATTAAAGTTTTTATACTTCTCCACACAATTAGAAAAGTGCTTGCAACCGCGAGGTGCGCAAAACAGTTCGATCCCAGCTGGGCCAGCGTTGAGATTTATTTCCGCAAAACTCCTCGCCCTGCGCACGGTCAGTGGGGAACACCGATGGGCTTCGAAAGGCCGACGTCTGTCGGGTGAGACATTATAAGCCATGGCCCCGTGTGCGGGACGTTAAAGAAACTACTGGATGGTTTGACGGAGGCTGCCATCTGTCTCCCAGTAGCTTTTCAGTGAGTCCCCTCCCCGAACCTTCTCTGAGCTTTCCGGGTCCTTGTGACCTGGCCATTTAGCTCATTGTGTGCAAAAAAGTGCAATTCAGAGGTAAAACAACCCAACCTTGTACAATCGGTGTTGAAAAGATATGGTAGGTGAGTAGTACTAGTAGTCCTATGTAATTATCAGTGAATCAAGTTTTATAAAGTTAGTTAGTAACGATCTATGCATATTCAGGTCAGGAAAAGCACAAGAAGAAAACTAATAATTCATCTTTAAGCATTGTTGGATTCTGCTTCCAAAAAAAAACACACACTTTCTTTAATATGTTTCAACTTTTAGGCAACATACAATGCGAGGTGCCTAGCAGACCTAATGGGAACAATCTCTCCCTAGGGATAAGGGAAAAGAGAAATCGTTTCGATTGCAAAATACCATTAATATTTTGCTTACTTTTACACACCCAAATTTTATTGCATCGGACTAACCGCAAGAATTATTTTTTTATACCAGTTTATTCATCAAATGGAATAGTGGCACGGCAACAGTATATGAATTTTGCAATAATTCCCCTATGCAAAGAGATGCTGACTTTAAATCAGAGTGTAGAATATATATATTCGATAAGCGATCAAGTTCGTCTCCATCGAAGTGACCTCTTCCTTTTGCTTATCGCGATTTCCATTCCTCTTCGATAAGTTTTGCTTAAGATGCAGAGCGACATGTACAAGCTCTTCGTTTCTTGTTTCCCTCTCAATCTGAAAGACGTAACGAAGTGCAGAGTCTAAATATCTATGCCGGAAACGGAAAGCAATGGCAGCTCGGTGCGCCCCTCTGCAAAGACTCGGGCAAACAAAAGGAAAGTAGGTTTTAAGGGACTTCCTCTGTACTCTGTATCGCAGCTAGTGAAGCGTGCCAGCTAGCTTCCTCTAACTCGATAACACAACTCTACCCACTGAAAGTCAATACCATTTAAGCGCTGTGGACATTCGCTCTGTGTATGCACGTGCAGGAGCGATCCACCGTCTGTTGTCATATCGTGGTTTAGCCTTTCTGTTTAGGTTGCGCAGCCGGGACCGACCGTTGCCACGCTTTGATACAAAATTTATGAGGCCCAATGTGCACAGTGTGCTTCCACGTGGCTCCAGAGACTACGCGAATCATTATTGTGGCGTGTAACAGAAAGAGCGTGACGAATGTTCAAGCTCGTGCAAAGGAGTCGAGGGATCGGTGAAGTCTCATGAAACAGAAGCCTCGGCCATGAATGTTTAGGCTTAGGAAATGAGCGAGCTGATCTTGATATAGGATCAAAATTCTTTAGGGAGGGAAGACAATAATCTGTATTTTTTTTTCTTTATTTACTTACTCCCTATTTTCGTTCTAAGAATACGGCAAAAAGTGGTATAAAAATATGGCCGTGACATTAAACTTTAATAGTAAATTTTGCTGGATATATTAATAAATAAGTCAAAAGAAATATATTCCTATAAGCGAATGTGTCTGCAATGTGAATCAAAATTCATTTCCTATAATCCATGTGGCCTGTAAATGGTAGCTAGGCGTAAAGTAATTGTGAGTGAAAGAGATTTTGATGTAATAGCGAGATTTATTTAGAATAGAACGAATGAGCATTATACATTTCAATGCTACAGGGAGGCGCAAAGCCGACTCACATATTTCGGAATTCTCTCCAGTCCGAGTGGTGGGGGTTAGGCTGTGTAACCACACAGCAAGCAGGAGAAGAGATGGTGACATTTTAAAACAGGTTGAGTCACAATGGAGAGGTGAAGTGTAGCGCAGAGAACTGCAGCTCTTCGTTTTTATTACAAAACAAAGTCCATCATTCAGACAGAACATTGCTTGAGGCAGCAGTTTAATGTTTCTAGGCATGGTGCGATTCCTTCACGCAATACGATTTTGATGTAGATACAACAATTTGAAGACACTGGTGGTGTACGAGTATGCAGATGCAGGGTGGACGTGGTCCGCAATCTCTTGCATAAGGTTATTTCACCTTTTGGAGACATTCCATGGCCTTAAGGTACCAGACTTCTTTCTGTGAATCTCAATGAACGAATATACATAAATCACCCCCATACAGCACAGGACCTGAAACGTTAGGCTGTGTAACCACACGGTAAGTAAGATGAAATTGCTTTCAAAAATCAACACCAAAATTTATTGCATGAAGTTTTTGATAATTTTGTTGATGGTCTAAGACCAGTGGTTCCAAACCTTTTATGCTTCACGTACCCACTGGAAAGGTGTATGTAACTGGCGTACCCTTTGTATAGATAGATAAAACTATAGTTGTATTATAACAATGGGAATAAAATAAAACATATATATATACATTAAATTTTGTATTCATAAATTACATATGTCGATAAACACGAAAAATGACATAATAATTTAATAAATCTAATAAAATTATAAACATTTTACTGGGTAATCAGTAAAACGGTTGCGCTTGTTTGCGCTTGCACAGTTCATCAATGGTTTGGGTTATCTTGCTAAGGTAGAGTCGCAAGTCATCTTCAACATCCAGCCTGTTCCCACATTTATTTTTTTAAAGCAGTTAAAGATGAAAACCCAGTAGCAGTGTTGTCAACTTCGCGACTTTGTTACTAGATCTAGCGACTTTTGAGCTATCACGAGTACCTCAAAAAATTTTACCGCGTATCCCAAGTTGAGAACCCCTAGTCTAAGACAATGCACTGTAAATCAAGGAGGCCACCTTCATGATGTTATCTACAATAAATAAAAATTTCGTTCTGCTAACATAAACCTCATCTGTTTCATTTCAATGCTCTTCAGCTATTAAACAAATTATCGCATATCAAAATGTGTAAGTCGGCTTTATGCCACCCTGTATACCGAAATATAAACAAATTATAATAGAATAATAGCATTTTTTTACTTCAATAAACATGCACCCAGCATTTAGTTGCGGTGTCTTATCTTAATAGATACATATTTGTTAATTTCATAAAATTACATATAATATATTTGTTTCTTTACCTTTTGCTTTTATTAAAAGAGCAAAGAAAACCAAGATGAAAATAACATTGGTCATAATAGGAGTGTAAATCGTCCACTTCAGTGACGTACCCAGAAGTGTCCAATGAGAAACGTGGTTTGACATATTCCAGTCTCGTTAGATATACTTGAGGCGACCTTTTTTTAGAACAGCCTTAAAAATATACAACATTATGACCACCTGCCTAATATTATGTTGGTCCTCCACGTGCCGCCAAAACAGCTCTTACCCGGCGAGGCATGGACGCTACAAGATTTCTAAAAGTGGCTTGTGGTATCTTAGTCTTTATTAAAGTCTTATTATTATCAAAAAATCATCTTAATCTTTATTAAAGTGTCTTAAGGATCTACTTGTAACGTGTTGGTACCAGGTACCAACACGTTACAAGTAGATCCTTTAACTCTTGTAAGTTACATGGTTGAGACACCGCAGATCGGATATGCTGTTTCAACACAAATCACAGATGCTCGATTCGATTGATGTCTGGGGAATTTGGAGGCTAGGGAAATACCTGGAAGTTCGAACCATTCTCGAACAGTCCGGGCAATGTGGCATGGCGAATTATCCTGCTGAAAGAAGGCACTACTAGAGGGGGATACAGTTGCGATGAAAGGATATACCTGTCTGCAATGATGTTTAGGTAAGTGGTAGAGTCATAGTTTCCTGCACATGAATGACTGGAGCCAGGGTTTCCAGCAGAACATTGCCCAAAGGATTACACTTCCTTCACCAGCTTGTTTTCGTCCCACAGTGCATTCTGGTGTCAACACTTCTCCCAGGTAAACGACTCACACCTACTCGGCCGTCCACATGGTGCAACAGGAAACGAGATTCATCGCACCAGACGATTTTCTACCAATCATTCAAGATCCAGTTTTGATGCTCACGTGCCCATTATAGGTGCTTTCGATGGAGAACCGAGGTCATGGGTACTCGGAGCGGCCTGCAGCTAGGCAGCCCCATTTTCAGTAGGGTTCGATGTACTGTGTGTTGTGACATATTACTCCCATCACCAGCATTCAAATTACGGGCGAGTTGCACCACAGGATCCCTTCTTTTCCTCATACCATATGGGAAAGCGTTCGCTAACCTCCAGCATTGATGAGCCATGGTCGGCCCACACCTTGCTCGCGGTTCGTGGTTTTTCCTCCCTTTGACCACTTTTTGAAGATACTAACCACGGCTGACCGTGAGTACCCCACAAGTCTTGTCGTCTCGGAAATGCTCTGACCCAGTCATCTGGCCATTACAATTTGGACTTTGGGAAACTCACTTAAGTCCGCTGCCTTTCTCATCTGACGAACAGGAATAACACTGATTAACAAAGCTCAGTATCAGATATTATTTATACCGTTTTACGACCTTTACATGCGCCGTCGTTTACCTGCAGTTGCTTTGATTTGCATAAAGACCCGCTGGTCATTATGTTTTGTCTCTTCGGTGTATGATACTGAAAACTCAAGAAGGGATAATATATATATTAAATGTATGTAAGATAAATATATACATTAGGTAAATATATAAATATTTACATTTGTATTGTTACAAATTAAATGGATAAGCACTGAGCGTGAGTTCAAATAAATAGTATATCACAATTATAATTCAAATTTATTTCAAAAGTGTGGATGAAATCGTTTATTCAAACTAAATTCAACCAATGCAAACCATATATGTAAATAAATCTGCAATATATATCGAGAATAACCTTACCAAATCTTACAAACAAACTAAACACAACTATATAAACTCAGAAAAGCTCAGACCAGTTCCGTCTGCTCGACTAACATACTACCTCTTCATTTTTATGGCCATGTCTCTTGTATAACTTTCACTTCAGCGTAAACAATCCTTTGTCTTTTTTTACTAATTTTACACTAACCAACTCTTTTTAACCTCCCGCTCACTCACCACATAAAACATCTCTTGTTTGAAATATTCTGTAAAAATTAAGACTAACTACTTTTTGCACTCTAACTGCGCTTCATAATACAACTTTTATTCCTTATTCTTTCTAATCAAGTCGCTCCATGACTTTGGTGAGGTAATTCTCACGCTATAGCATACGCGAACGTTCATGACGCGTTTATCATAAATTCATTGTAGCACGTTCTTCTCTCTTAACACTATATATATACATGAAAATTTATGTATATACAATTGTATATCCGCTGTTATATACAATTGTATATACCTAAAATACATTATATGAAACAACTAACTGTATCCAAATGTATGACAAGCTATCTAAAATTTGAGTATATGTCTAGTTTTTGTTGTTATGTTAGAGCATTGAGATCAATCAGGTTCCGCTTAGATATACCTTAAGCAATCAAATTTAGTGTGCATATCATGCATTTGAGTTCTCAGTAGAACAGACCGGTTCTAGCAGTGAAATGAACCAATTCCAGCTCTTTAGAAATATTAAAACCTTCAATTTATGGCATCTATCACTGTGAAACTTGTTTTGTTATTCACTAGCATAATCATTTTTGTGAAAATCGTTTTCACTGTTATTGCTTAAAAATATGCTCAAAAATTATATTTTATTAATAGAGAAAATTGAACATTTTACGAAACATTTTGTTGAATTATAAATTGCAAATTATATATATATATACTGATTGAAACAGAGAAAAAATGAATTTATTTAATAAATGAAGCAATAAGTTTATCCTCAATAAGGTGTAAATTTAAGTATCGGTCACTTGAAATACCTATATACTAAGCTAATTACTTCTGACTTTCATCAGATACTAAATGATAAACTAATACAACATTCGAAAACCAAATCACAAATAAAAGCACAGGCACAACTCTTACCAATCATATTTCCACTGGTTATACTGTACAACACATATGAAAGAAGTGGCACTCTCTCTGCACCAGTGGTTCATAACGTTTTTTGTTCCGCGAACCCCTTTCAACGAAAAAAATATTGCGAACTCCCAGGAGTAAAAATGACTAAAACAAGCTCCAAATTAAAATTTACATCATATAATTAAAATTGTACTCCCTATAAATATGAAACTTATAATATGTAGAATCGGTGCAGAAAGAAACTTATAATGCTTCAAACATGCACATGCTTGTTGTCACAGAGGAAAAATATATTTGTAACATAATTGAACAATTTTTTTCTGCTTAAGGCGCCATTACAGAATTTTTAGTGCGAACTCCTTGGACCATCACCAGGAACCGCAAGGGATTCGCGCGAATCACCAAATAGGAACCACTGCTATACGCTAATTAAAGATGCACTGTTTTTCTATTAAGGAAAAAAACTACTTTAACCACAAATATATGAACATGTTCAAAACGTAGCACTAAAAATCAAACAAATAATTCCCAAAATGTATCTTTTAAGAGATATGATGAATATAGGAATTTTAAAGAACGTATATTATGCATTAATCTTTTGCAGAATACAGTATGCAATTCTAATTTGGGGAGGAGCATCTTCGTGTTGTTTAAATCAATTGCAGCAATTGCAAAAATATATAGTAAAGATTATGACATTTAAAAGAAAGTACGATCGTCTGAGCAAAATTTCAAAAAACCTGAAATACTCAAATTAAAACAAATACACCAAATGGCTTTACCAAAGCATGTATTTCATAATAAGGACAAATTTGATGTAGTTGTTAATAAATATTTTACAAGAGCGGTAGGGGCTCAGGATTTTTGCATTCCAAAACCAAACAAAAAGTTATTCAAAAAATATTATGGATATAGTGGCTTAAAATTATTCAACTCATTGCCAAATAACATGGGTTGGGTTGGGTTGGGCTTTTACTTCTGAGCGGCACTTTTTTGCACACCATGGGCTAAATGGCCAGGTCACATGGACCCCGAAGGCTCAGAGAAGGTTGGGGGAGGGGACCCACTGGAACAGCTGTTGGGAGACAGATGGTAGCCTCCCGTCAAAGCCATCCAGCGTGTTCTTTAACGTGCACAGGGTATGGCTCTCCCGCACACGGGGCCACGGCTTAACGTTCCATCCGACGGACGGCGGCCTTTCCAAGCCCATCGGTGTCCCCTACTGACCGTGGGCAGGGCGGGGAATTTTCGCGGAGATAGCCAGATAACATGAAAATTATAAATAATAAAACACATTTCTCAAAAGAACTAAAAAAATGGTTGTTGAACGGTGGAGACTGCGACTGATATTTTATTTATTGCATTAACTGATTGCATTGAAATGAGATATGAGTAATAGGAGATAAATTTATATATTACAGAGGATGAAATTGTTTTTTTTCGTTTGCATAGTTATATATATTGATGTACTCAGGATTGCATGAAATATATGTTTTGTAAACATCCACTTGCGAGTTAAACACTAACTCTTGTGGAACTTGACTATGTATTAACTATGTATTAAATATTGTGCAAATAAATATTATTATTATTATTATAATTTTAAGTCGTCTCCGTGCACACACAAAAGGAGATGGTTTTTATACCATAGTACATGGTTGCCAAACTTTTATGCTTCACGTACCCTCTGGAAATGTGTATGTAACTGGCGTACTCTTGTATAGATAGTGAAAATTATAGTTATAATATAACAATGGGAATAAAACTAGCGACTTTTGAGTTCTCACGGCGTACCCCAAAAACTTTTACCGCGTATCCCACGTTGAGAACTCCTAATTCAGTACAACCGATGCCTACATAATGGGAATGCCTGCCGATTGCAAGACGTGAAGCGATAGCAGTATTAATTACATTTTCGTCCGCTATGGCACTGGCGATCCGCTGTTTTGATTACTACTTGCTTCGTAACAATATACGTTATTATGCTGTTTACCGCTAGTTTCAAATTTGGATTCTGATACGGATTTGTTCATAGGTAATTTATTTACTGTTTCTGTCTACTTTCCGCTGTCTTGAATTAGAAGTCTGAACGATGATGCGACATTGTGTGATGTTTTGCAGAAGCGAAATTTATGAAACAAAACTCAGTTTCTATCGAATCTCTTTCAAACTGGATCTGCGAGACAAGTTGCTGAAATCACTATGTCTGCAATATAATGTTGACAAGAGTAATCGGAAAAAATTTCAGATATCACCTTTGAATAATTAATATTTTGGAATTGCGGGAATTATAAGAAAGGTAAAGTTATTCCCATTAGCTCAAAACGATGAATATCTTTACAAACATACGGAACTGATTTATATTGCCCTAACAAAATATCAGAGAATTTCCGTGTTATGAAGGGGCGGGAGTGGCTCAGACGGTCGCGCGCCAGGCTCGTAATCTGTAATTCCCAGGTTCGAGTCCCAGCTGGGTCAGCGTTGAGATTTATCTCCGCAAAATTCCCCGCCCTGCCCACGGTCAGTAGGGGACACCGATGGGCTTGGAAAGGCCGCCGTCCGTCGTATGGGACGTTAAGCCGTGGTCCCGTGTGTGGGAAAGCCATACCCTGTGCACGATAAAGAACACGCTGGATGGCCTTGACGAGAGGCTACCATCTGTCTCCCAACAGCTGTTCCAGTGGGTCCCCTCCCCCAACCTTCTCTGAGCCTTCGGGGTCCTTGTGACCTGCCCATTTAGCCCATGGTGTGCAAAAAAGTGTCGCTCAGAGGTAAAACAACCCAACCCAACAATCCGTGTTATGAAAATGGAAATCTAACTTCGAAGTTTTATAAGTTCTGAAATATTCATTTAATCAAAAAATGCTACTGAGAATAAATTAAATACCGTAATCTTATTTATTTAATTTCGATTTTCAACAGCATTTGTCTAGTATTTATGGAATTATTAAAGCTGCAATATTTTACAACAGTAATGGGTCATAAGAAGTTATCTCAAATATTAACTGAAACCTAAATAACATTTATTGTTCCAAATCATTTAATAAAATTTAAATTTTGAGAGTTTTTCATAAATGATTATTTCTATGTTAGATAATTATGGAAGATTTTTATAAAACTAGAAAATTTATTATTAAATATTCCAGCTTCCACAACTCTTTAAATACTGAACGAATATTGATGATAAATCGAGATTTAAATGAATTTGTTAATCTTTAACTTCCGTCACAATTTTTCATTAAATGCATCAAGTGCGTATATACAAAATCAGAGTTTGTGTGTATCGGCCACCTACACAGCAACAACATCCTGACAAGGTAGAAATAACTGCACATCTGCACACACACACACACGAGCTGCTCGAAAAGAACCTAGCCTCTGACGGGTCTACAAGTACCAGTCTACAATATTTATCTTCATCGCATTTCTCTATTAAATGAATAGTTTAGATGTTATAGAGCTTCGTTGACATAGCATGGAAAGATAATGGTGTAGTTTTCTTTCAATACAATATTTTTGTTACCAATTTAAAAATTTTCACTAATTCAAATAATACGTTAGTTTAAAAATAATGCTAAGTATAATACTCTAAATGTCTCTCATTTTCCTGGGCCCTGACACTCTTGTCCCCCCCCATCTCGCATTAAACCAATCCTGTATATGACTAATGGAATGTGGAAGTTTATAACAGTTTTTCAGCTTTTTGAATGGCGCAAATACATATAGTTGGTAACCCTGGAGCAAAGTTCTAAATGGGTGCCCTGGAGCAAAGTTCTAAATAGGAATATATTCTAAATGGAGCCCCTTTATCCTTTTAAACTGAAAAATAATGAAAATTGAACTACTTTATGTAACTTCTTCGATTGACGTGATGAAAATAACGTTTCTTTAGGCAATAAACTGGGGGGCCCTGTAAGTTAGGATAAGTAATTGAAATAAAAAAGCTAACATATATAGAGTCAATTCTGCACTGCAGCATAAACTTTGTGCCAATTGCATTTAAAAACTATTACTTTTAATCATTAATTTTTAGCAAATTTTCCCCTTTATGCTTAATTAAAAAAGAGTATTAATATCAAAATGATCTTACTTAAATCTATTGCTTATGCATTTCCATTAATAATAAAGCTATATTGCAATAGTAATGAAAATTTTTAAATTAGGTAAATAATTGCTTTGAAATCAAAATTAAATTTTGTTCTTTAAGGAATTACAGTTAAATAATATTATTGGGTAAATACTAGAAAATTTCGGATTTTGATGGATAATGGTTTTCATAAATTAGGGAAAAATAAGAAAAGTGGCGATAATTCGCCAAAACGATTGTGCGATCCTCAACAAATTTATTCATGCAACCAGTAAAGTAATGCTGAGTGAGCATATCGTATGCAAATTAGTGTAGGTTGGGTCAATTTGTGTAATAGGATAGGGGCATGAAAACGGGTGTTTTGGAGTGGATCGTTATTTTGTGATGTAAATGTCAGTAAAGAAGTACGAAATTGCCATTTTGTAGGAATGACTTCGAGACATCATTTGCCAAACGAACTGCGGTGGCCGGCCCGAAGCAGGCCAAAGTCAGTCAGACGTGGCACGATGGCTGAATGTGAGTCCTTCTGTGGTCCATAGACTGTGGAATCAATTTCTTAGCACGGATTCCGCGTCTCAGAGGTTTAGCCGAGGAAGGGTTAGAGTTACGACCACTGTACAGATCGATATCTGCGATTAACAGCACGAAGGAGCAGGAAGTCAACTCCCTCTCTACTATGACGCTCTCTCGCAGCACTCACAGTGAAAGTTGTATCAGCTTCTACTGTGCGTAGAAGGCCAGTAATTTGTATACCTCTCACGTCACGTCACAAGAGAGAGCAGTTGAATTGGGTATGCACGTATGTTAACTGGACAGAAAAGCCATGGAGGTCCGTACTCCTCACAGAGTCCAGATATGATCCGTAATCACATTAGTCCAGATATTGCTTGCAGAGTGATTCCAGACATTGTTTAATATGGAGAGAACGAGGTACCCGCTATCATCCCAGTAACATCAGTTAAAGAGACAGTTACGGCGGAGGTAGTCTGTGTTTGGGGTTTCATTTCCTTAAATGGACGCACAGAACTCTATGTGTTGACGAGTGGTAACCTCAATGCTGAAAGGTATAGAGATGACATCCTGTACATTTATGTAGATCCTTATGCTGGTGCAATAGGTGAAGCATTCATCTTACAAGACGATAACGCTCGTTCACACAGAGCTCGACTAGTGGAACAATACCTTCAATAGGAGACTGTTATGCGCACGGAGTGGCCAGCTCGATCTCCCGACCTAAATCCGATTTAGCATGTGTGGGATGCTCTAGGGAGACGGGTTGTTGCACTCAACCCGCCACCTTAAACAATGGGGATTAAACAAATGGAATTAAATTATTATTGATTTAAAGGAAAAATGGTCGTTACTCCCTGCTGAGCTGATTCACAACATCATGATAGCATGAAACATCGGTGTCGTGCCTGCATTGCTGTAAAGCCCGCTCCAACGTACACGTGTTCCTTCACAACACGCCAGTGCTAATCCCCAACCCCACTCTATTTGCTGGCGTAGCATGTGAACCCTAATTGATTTGCCCCCACACGGAGTCTTTCCGCCATTCCAACATCTCCTCACTGCGCTTGCACATATCAAGACCTCGAGAGGTAGACAGCTGAATTTCACATTTTATTATCTAGGAACGAGATGCCTTTTCTATCGGCCAAAAAACGCAAGGCTCTTGCTAGGGCGTTACTAATTAATGAAATACAGAAAGAGGGAACTCAGTGAAAAGAAAAATGTGGGTAAAGAAATGGTTATTGCGCAAAGAAACGTTTGGCCACATGAATTTGTTAAAAGAACTTCAGGAAAAAAATCCTGATGACTTTCGAAATTATTTAAGAATGAACGATGAAACATTCAATATTCTGTTACAATACAGTTTGTATTCTGAGTAAGAGTGTTTTATATTTAATTGCGAATTTTAACCCTTGATTACTAACACTGTCACAAAATTCATTAGCGCTCTGTGGGAAATCTCAAATCTTCACAAAATATGTTAAGTAATTATATATTTATCTTTTATAGTGTTGAACGATTTTAACATCAGTAGTGCTAATGCTAAAGCTCATTGGAGAATTGAAAACGATCGTTTTCTCCAATATCACGTACATCTCCAAGCAGCAGATTGGAATTCGAAAATTACAAAGGATTCTTAGGCTTTTTCCCCTTGCAAAATATGAGCACACTTGTGACACTTAACTCCGTCAGAGTTCTTAAGGCATAAAAATAAAAAACCTTAGTAATAAAAATTATTAGCCCAAATGATTAATTTAATTTTACGAAAATTAACACTATCTAATGAAAAAAAAGCTAAAAATCAGTTGGAACTCGAACTTTATTTTAAAACTTGCTATTTCCTTGCATACTATTAAATTTAGTAAATAACTCGTAATTGTTGACCAAATTTATTTATAAAACCGATAATAAAAAAGTTCATTTGTTCTTTGAAAAAAAAAACAACCTTCTTATACTTTTATAGTGCAATGGAGTAAAAACTATTTTTTGTAATCATTGGCTACTGATCTAAGGCACCTGGGTTCGAGTCCCAGATTAGGCATGGATGTGTGTATCGTTTTTCTGCTGTGGTCCTGTCATCCTCTCAGATCTCCTACTGTGGCATATAAACTGACAGTCTCCTGTCAGACCTCTGTGGCAAGCAGCTGCTTGAGGGGGTATTTATTTATTTTTTTAATTTTATTTACGTCTGTTTGAAAGTCCGGTACATTTATTGTTGTACTCCTTACTTTTTATCTTCCATAAGCATGGATGTTGCTTGTATTCTTCGATAAACTCAATCATTATTTCTCTGCTAAACATTGTTCCTGCCATTTTGCACAAAATACACGGTGTGATAACGAAAAGAACATACAATATCCTATTGCGCATGCGCTCATCACCAAAAGACACCACGTGGTTCTCCTTCAACCCTCGAACACCCCTCAAGTCTATGGAAGGGACGGGCGGAGGGGGTGTACTGCAGCTGGAATTCCAACAGGCACCGAACGCCAAATTTCCCCACGTCACCCTCCCAATGATAATCCCATTAAAGGGTATTAGGAACGGTTGGTATGAGCCACTTATGGAATGGCGCATAGGAAAATGTGTACGTGTGGAGCGGGCTTAAGGGGTGACCACACTCCTTGTTAAAGAACTTTGCCCAATGCATTCTGACACCTCATTTTTGGAGAAGTTCCTGAAAGTGTTATGTTTTTGAGGAAAAATGTTTCTAGTGTAAAATATTTTATGCCATTCTGAAACTAGCATTGTTCATCCATCAATTTCCATCAAATTTCATTAAAATCATTCATATACTGTAGTTTTTTGTTTATCATAATTTTTCTGGGTTTTCCTTAATTTATGGAAACCAATTGTAATTTTCAATTGTAACTCGATTGTTTTTTCAAGCATATTTTTGTTATATGTAGTTTAAATCATTATTCGCGTTGTATCTCCATCCAAAAATTCTAATCTATTGTATTTGATTAACCATCTCTCTGATTCTTTACCATATGACTTCGACCAGATCGTTATATACTTACCGCGGAACGGTGCTGCCCTCATGTGGCAAGTTCTGAAGCTTCGTATACGCGCTTGTTAACAAAAGGATTCGCCAAAATCGGCAGGTATTCCCGTTACGTAGGCAGTGGTAAAACTCTCTATTCATTTCTCATGCTTTTTAAATAAAACGTGTTCAATTACAATCATGACGTAATTCAGGCTAAGTGCTCTATCGCGCGGGTCTCGTTGTAAAACAATCACGCTTTCATTGTTGTACGTGCGATTCCGCTTCAGTATAACTATATTGCTTGTCATGGAATTACCCAACCTAGAAAGAGTAAACGAATTGACCTGGTGATTTGCATGCAGAGTTGTGATGTATGTGTATGTAAACGATTTTCATGTCGAGCCGATCGGCGCAGCAGAACGTCCAATAACATGTTCAGTACTGCATTGACGTAGAAATATGGAGGCTCTATAAAAATGGGGGCAAACGAAATGGTAAGAAAATGACATGGGAAGAATGTGCAATGTCTAAGGTGATGTTACATACAGCTAATGGAATGGGAACATGAGTCGGATCACAAGGCAGCTGTATGGTCATTATGCCAAATTGCCATAGTGTGGATCATGATACCCGAATGGATTTCGAACCGAAAAAATTTCTGGATGAGTTGAAACTCATGAGAATTTTCGAGTTTCAGAAGATCCAAGTTTGAGGGAAGTTTTGACTTGACTTGATACCCGAATGGCTGGATACTGTTGGCAACAATTGGTAGTGAAAAGTACCCGGAATTGTCTCCAGCGCTCTTGTGATATCAGAAGAACATTCGAATAGAAGGATGTTCAGATTTCCTAACTAGCAACAGGAGACATATCTGTTCCAAGTACCAGATTTCATACACCGTAACATCACTCCTGTCTGTGTTGGGGAGGGTGATTAGAAGGTGACTGCAAGAGTCGGGGCTGCATTTGCACCGTCCATCTACTTCTGATGCCATCCCATCATTGTCTATCTCTTCAGTGATGCAGGGATAGATCTGCTTGTGGGCAAAACTGGTCTTGTATCTTCTTCAGTGACGATTAACGATTGTGTTTGAATTCAATGAAACCTAGAGCACATCTGGAGATATGCCAGGGACAGAGGTATTCCAACCTGTATCAAGGAGTGTGTTACTGGAAATAATACACAGAATCATGATATGGGGAAACATCAGTTACAATAGTTTTTCATGTTTGGTTATTATTTATTGCATGTTGATGGCAAGACAATACGTTGAAATTTTTCTGGTACAAGTGATTCTGCCCTTCTGTTCTCCATTCCAAATGCATTTCAGCAGGACAATGCTTGCCCACATGCATCTTTCACATCAACCACGGTACCTAGTGATGTGAATATGCTTCCCTGGATTGCATGTTCCACAGATTTTTTGCCCATGAAAGACGTTTGGAATCTGATGGGAGCTTCACTGATTGTGTCGCAGTCTCCTACTATTGTTGCCGACCTCAATGCCAAGAAGCAGGACTCTGTTCCCCACGATTGCCACCTTTTCGATTCACTACGGTACCTTTCGTTATTTGTATTATTCATGGAGGCCATAATTATTTTGGATGTACACCGCAGTTTTTCGCACCATCCGTTGGTTCATCTACCTCTCACAACAATCCATCATTGTCTACCTCTGCAGTGGTGCAGAGATAGACCTACTTGCCGAGTTCATTACTTCGGATCAATTGTTATCTGTCAGTTAACTTGGTTTGAGTGCAAAGCTGGGACTCTTTGTAGATGAGGCACTTACAATGACGAGCAGTGTATTTGTAGCTGAGGTTTCATTATTGTTGACAACATCATATTGTAAATAGAACCACCTATAATAGTATTCAGTTTGTCGCGTAGTATTTATTTTGATAGAAATGATGGAAACCTAGTCACGTATGAAGAGAGAAAAGGAATATTATAAAATAAAAATAAATTACAAAATTTAAAATAAATAAATAAAAAAAATAAAAACAATTACAAATCTTCCTATATGGACACTAAAAAGTAAAAAATAATCTTAAAGCATATCGATGGTGCAAGCAGTAACTGAAATCGAATTCACTTTGAAGGAAGATAGGGCGCCGATTTACCTTCACAAAAAGATTGCCGGCGCCCAAATCTCTTATCAAGCGAATACGAACTCAGTGACTGATTGCACCATCGATATGCTTTAGGTTTATTTTCAACATTTAAGATAGGTATTTTTTAAATTTTTAATTCAAAACTCACCAGTATTTTATGAAGTGGCTTCAAATTTTGCCAACTTGCCATAATTTTGCAAAAAAAATTCAAATTTTTACATCTGACCAATTTTTACAAAGTCACTTCGAATTTTGCCAACTCTCTTAGATTTTGCAACCTCCCCAAGATTTTGTCAACTCTCCTTAATTTCATAAAACCAATCCCAATTTTAACACTCGTCTGTATTTAAGTAAGTTTTCGAAATTTGTCAACTGTCCTAGATTTTGCCAACTCTCCTCGATTTTGCCAACTCGCCATAATTTTACAGAAAAATATCCCAATATTTATATCTGACCTGAATTTTGCAACGTCACTCCGAATTTTGCCAACTCCTCAAGATTTGCCAACTCTCCTAGATTTTCCCACGTTGACTCGATTTTGTAAACTCGCCATAATTATACAGAAAAAAATCCCAATTTTTACATCTCACCTGAATTTTGCCAACTTCCCAAGATTTTTCCAAGTTGCCACGATTTTGCCAACTCATCTGTATTTTACTACGTAGCTTCGAATTTTCTCAACTGCCGTAGATTTTGCCAAGTTGTCTCGATTTTTCCAACTACCCTAGGTTTTGCTAACTCCCCTTAATTTTTAAAATGAAAAAGAAAAAACAATAAAATTTTCACAACTGACCTAGATTTCGAATTTTGCCAATTCCGATTTACTTAGGGAGGGACCTCTCCTCCATTTCCCCCCATAGCTACGCCTATGAGTGTAATCAAAGATTATACGACGTTGGTACGGAAATTTGGCCTCTGCCATATCCGCGACAATAGATTCAAAATTGCAGTTTCCGCATCCCAAATGCGATAGGAAAAAAGTGACTTTTGCCCTCACAAAATAAAGATTTTTCCTGCAAGTCGCGTTGTTTTAACTGGCATCACTTTCACCCTCGCTGTCGATCGTTAGGTTGTTGCCAGGAGAACGGCGTACTATTTCAGCTTCAGTTTAAGAGACAAAAGTTGACCCTATCATATAGGTGTAGAGAATGTTTTAAACGCTTCTACTTAAATATGAAGGGATGCATATATTTTTCAAGTTGTTTGGTTATCCAAACAATTTAAACAATTTTTCCGAGTAACTGATGACCTACTAATCTAGTATGAAAATATAATTACGTGTTCTTTTTGCTTCCCTTTTAATCTGCAAGGTATTATACAGTGTGAAGTACAGTACTGTAAAACTCGTTCTTTTCCGTTCAATGAGAGAGAAAAAACTTATTAAACCGAAAGTATTTCTATTCTCCATGAAATGTATACAAAAGCTAATAATGGAAATAAAAATAAGGGAAATAAATACACGAAGCATATTGCCCGAATTTCAACTTTATCTAAGTTGAAGATGAAATTATCTTTTGATTCGATAATACAAGAAATAATTTTGTTAAAAAACGAATTTTGACGTGAGTAGGACTATAACAGGTAAGTAATAAAACATATCAAATGTCTTGAACGCACCCAGAGATGGTTTACAAAAAGACTTCCGACGTTTATCATGCCATATGAAGAAAGGTTGAAAAGGCTCTCTTTGCATTCCTTGGAGAGGAGAAGACTAACATTTGACTTAAAAACATGTTATAAATTTATTCATGGAATAACTCACTCTAACGCATGTACTTCCATATTCAGCCTTATCAGCAGAAGAATAATATATCACCCTCTTACGATCGATGTGCCTTTTGCTCGAAAAAACTGTAAATACTATTTATTTGTGTGTCATGTTTGAAGAGGGTGGTTGGGTTGGGTTTTTTACCTCTGAGCGGCACTTTTTTGCACACCATGGGCTAAATGGCCAGGTCACATGGACCCCGAAGGCTCAGAGAAGGTTGGGGGAGGGGACCCACTGGAACAGCTGTTGGAAGACAGATGGTAGCCTCCCGTCAAAGCCATCCAGCGTGTTCTTTAACGTGCACAGGGTATGGCTCTCCCGCACACGGGGTCACGGCTTAACGTCCCATCCGACGGACGGCGGCCTTTCCAAGCCCATCGGTGTCCCCTACTGACCGTGGGCAGGGCGGGGAATTTTGCGGAGATAAATCTCAACGCTGACCCAGCTGGGACTCGAACCTGGGAACTAGAGATTACGAGCCTGGCGCGCTACCGACTGAGCCACCCCCGCCCCCGAAGAGTGTGGAACTCCCGTCTCAGCGAGAATGCCAATTCTACAAATATTGATGTATTTACTTTTAGATTGAAAAGATTTGACTTATCACATTTCTGAAATGATTCCAATTTTGATGTACTTTTTCTTGTCCAGTATCAGTATGCTGATATAAATACCTTCCGGTCTTTTCTACAATAATAATAATACCCATGTGTCCTACTTCACATGAAAGTACAGTCGCTCAAAAAAGTATCCGAACGCTATGGTTGATTACAGAATTCAGAAAAAATATCTGGCAACGATTTTTTTTAGAAATTAGTGATCTGGCAACCTTCGTCTACGTACACAAAGGTTGCCAGATCACTAATTTCCAAAAATATCGTTGCCAGATATTTTTTCTGAATTCTGTAATCAACCATACCGTTCGGATCTTTTTTGAGCGACTCTACTATTGATTGATTCTTTCATTAATAATGGTTTAGCGTGAGCGACTATCCAATTTACACCACATTTGAGCAATTGTTCTACACCCCACCAGATCTGGTTGATGGGGGAGTGAGAACTGGGGGGTAACTGATAGGTCCATACCCCCAAATATATGCTGTGAATTGCGTTGTGCGTTTTGTTCAATTGTTTTATTCTCCCTTAGCTGGCTGTGGGAGTACCAACTTGATTGTAAAGAATTTATTCTACTCGTGAGTGAGACCAAACACAGAAAGGTTCATTCATAACCACAATTTATTAGCTGAATTACACGGCCCGCCTTATGGGATCGAATTTGCAACAGTGTAATTCTTTCCATGCTAGGCTACTCGGCCTTACTGCTGAAATAGGCGGGGGACGCAAAGAGGGGGAAACACTCATGGGCTAAGACTAGAGAGAAATGAAGAGCACAGAGAAACGGCTGCTGACCTTTTTGTTTCGTTGTTTGCATCCTTCTGAACTATAGTCTATCTGGCTGGTGAGTTGCAATCGTCTGCACGCTGGAACTATCGTCCAGACTTCTTCAGTGGCACCCAAGTCCTTAGGCAAGGCACATTGCAGGTTCCGTCGGCACCATGACTGTTCGGGATTGTGGGGAGCTTCGTCGCTTATTGTACGGTTGGGGCTGTACCACGGGCTGGGTCGCTCGTGGACTCCAGGGCGGTTTAGCGGCTCACGGACTCTTCAGTTCTTCCAGGTTGGACGCGACTACCATATTGTAGGGCAGGGTAAGGCTGCTGCGTCGGCACTTTCAGTCTCTCTCATACGTCTTTTTTCGCTGAAAAAATCGTACTGTCTCTCGGTTCTAACCACTCTTTCACTTTCTTCTTCATACGTCTTTTCTGTCTGAAAACTTCTCGTATTCTACCAGTTCTGCCGCGCTCGTCTATTCAAAGGAACACGCCGCCAATTCCCAATGGACTTAAAGTTCCTTTTCCGTGGCCACAGAGACAGTGGTGTCGTTAGCCCATTGGCGAGGCGTATTTTATTGGGACCCGCGGCCTGGCACATCTGGTCCAGTCTTGGCTGACCAGCTTCGCTCGCTCCGAAAGATATTTTTACGACCTTGCTTTCGTCTTTCTGGCTTGGGTGACGGGTGCAAAAAGGCCCAGATGGCCCGACTTTTCAAAGATGGAGGCCCTGAACTGTTCTCTCAGCCGTCTTCCCGTGGGAAAGTTGGGTGACAGACAAATGGCGACTGATAGATACGTCGGACTAGAAATTGGAAAATTCCGAGTGCGGCACTATATGTATCAAAGACTGCCGTTCCCGATCACAGATGAACACACGGGCAATAAGGTCGAGAAGATTTGTAGTTATAATTAGCTGAGGTTTGGGTTGTTTTAACCACTGAACGACACTTTTTTGTACATAATGGGCTAAATGGCTAGGTCAGAAGGACCCCGAGGGCCATCAGCATGTTCTTTAACTTGCACAAGTTATGGCTCTCCCGCACAAGGGGCCACGACTTAACGTCCCATTCGACGGACGGAGGCCTCTACAAACCCATCGGTGTCTTCTACTGACAGAGGGCGGGCGGAACTGGGAACTGAAGATTACTCTCCTGGTGCCCTACCTACCGAGTCATTTCAGCCGATAATTAGCTGAGCAAAGAATTAACCGTTGAGAGTTAAGTGGTCAGAATACTTCGATGTAGCTGCGAAACGAGATGTGGGTTTGAGTCCTACTTATGGCAATATTATTTATTGAATTCTATTTCAATGTGTATCCGATGCATTTGCTAGTGATTGATTCGATAATAATTATTATTTTATGTGAATAGGCATTCGAAAGAAATATTAATTATAAAAGACAGAATAATATGTATATTTCAAAATATTTATTCAAGCATATAGGAATATTTTTTTATAAAACTGATTATATTCCTAATATAAAAATACAATCATAAATTATGTGTAATAGAGAGGATTTTAATGCATTCTAGAATTTCGAAAAAATATAAAACTACCATTTATAGATTTTCATTTTTTACCACTAATGAAAATAATTATGATATTCATGTGTTTGCAAATTAAACTGTAATATTGTTGGAAAGTGGTTTAATACATGAAACATTTCTCTTTGACATTAATATTCGCTGATAAACAAATTGTAGGGAAATGGTAATCTAACTTCCCATTTTCGTTGTATTTTGTTATTTGTCTTCACTAACAGTAAACATTTAATCTATTATACTATATTTCGGATTTTAGATTTTTCATCTATTTATAATTTTATTGTTTTGGAATCGTGCTTGAAAAATAAATTAAACATGTGAGAATTCCTCGCTTAATGTTTTTGTAGATTTTCTTTCATTTTACAAGATCTCCTAGACCTTGCCAGGAACAGAACCACTCCCACCAAGAACTGTTTGGGGAAAGAGCATCTATCTTTCCCCTGAGCCCAACTGGGTCCTAGGCAGGTCACGAGGCACGAGACCTGACTACATTATCGGAACTTTCTCGAGCATCAGTGGCTGCTTGGAGATCCCCTCACAGGATCTGAATTACCTAAAGATCAATAAAACCAATTTCTCTGCAAGGACGCTCTCTGTGCACAAGATCATTTTTTCCTTCCCCTAGCCCTCTCTCGTGAACTGTTCTTCTTTCTTTCTATTCTTCTTCTTCGTTTTTCACTCATTTCTTGGTTTCTTCATCCTTGCACTCTATACCTTACCGAGTTCGGCAAGCCCCGCGATATGACCCTTTCATCGGTGGTGGGTAGTTTTTTTTCTTCCTTTGTTCTTCTAACTTCTTCGTCGTTTTCATTTTCTCTTCGACCTCAGCACGCCCCTCCGTCTCCTAGGCTGACCCCCCCTCCTCCAGCTCCTTCTTTCTCTCCCTCTTAAACGCATCCGATATCTCGACGTAGTCTATAACCTCACGTACTATTGACCTCGGTTTCGAGACTGAGCTCCTAAAATAGCCTCGTTTTCACGAAAGAAATATATCGCCAAGGTAACGACCGCTTTGTTTTACTTCTTTTCGTTTTAGTTCCTTCTCCTCTTTATTCTACGGTCTTCCATCGTCTGCCTTTCACTTGAAGCGCAATCCATCGTCGATATTTGTAGACAATGCAGGGGAAATATATTGCCCAGCATCAATAGCAGGATTGAAGTATCCGTGCTTGCGAAGCAACTCTCTGTGATGAATTGGTGCGTAAGGGCTGCAAAACCTTAAGTAAAAAATGCTTGCGTAAAACCTCACGTAGAATGGTATGTGAAGAACAAATCTTGGCAAAGAAGTAATAAATAAAAGCGCAGCTTATGAAAACATGAGAGGTCTTCCAGAACTTTACCAGAAATGTAAAACAATTTCATATATTAGCGCTATCTTATAGACTGCTATTGTCTATGTATTGTACAGTTTAGTGGACCAAATAAATGTTATTTATTGACGATGGAAGGTTTTCAAGATGGCATTAATTAATAATTTCCATGTGTGACATGAGATAAAAGGCTATTCTATATTGAAGGATTTCAGGTTTAAAAAACGAACGCATTGGGAAAGTTGGAGTGTTGAGGATATTGCTTAGGAATTCCTAATTTTTCATTTCACGGAGTATTATGTTAAAAAATTTTGTTGCATAAAGAGAAGTCAGAGAAAGAGTGAGTAGCACGTGAGCTGCCTTCAGGGCCGCATTTACCATAAGGCGCATTAGGCGCAAGCTGAGGCCTTCCTCTCTATGGGGCCACATTTTAAAACCTTACTCCTCACAAACAACAATATAAAAACAATCTAGTTACAGTTGCAAAATAAAATGCTTATTTTTAAATACGAAATTCATTAGCGCAAACTAAAATGTGGAATTTATCTTTAACGTTTATTGAATGTGAATTGACAGATTCTTTAAATTGTGATGATTTAATTAATGGTTTGGCTAAAGAGAAAGCTCGCAAAAAAAAAAACGCTTTGATAATTTTTGATCGAAAAGTTTTTAGTTAAATGCTTATCACGAAATGTTCGGTATTGTATTTTGGCAGTAAACTGCAATTCATGCCAAAATATTTTAATGAATCTTAGTAATATCTATACTTTTGTTTACTGAGATTGAGTTATATTTTTGTGATTATTTTTCTACAATCCTTTAAATAAAATTTTTTAAATATTTTGTTTGAATCAAACACCAAATATTGCAGAAAACCTAAGTAAGGGGCCTCAAATCTAATGTGTGCCTAGGGCCTCAAAACATTTAATAAGAAGGCATCGAACTAATGTGCGCCTAGAGCCTCAAAATATTTAGCTCGAAATTAATGTGCGCCTAGAGCGTCAAAATATTTAGCTCGAATTTAATGTGAGCCTTGGACCTCAAAATGTTTAACAAGGAGGCCTCGAATTTTATGTGCGCCTAGGGCCTCATAGAGTTTGAATCCGGTTCTGGCTGCCTTTGTTGGCGCTATCCTGACTACTGCCAGAGAGATATCATAAACAAAAGCTACTTATTGATTTCTTTACACTTCAAATAATATTAACAGTTATTCTGTTCTTACTTAAATGTGTTGTCCACCATTAATGAAATGTAGACAGTAATCCTTAAAGAAAGTCCAGTACATCTAAGAGTATAGATAGCACAGTTTGGAAGCGAATGCAATTGCATACAATAGGGCAATCTAGGAGCACTGTTTTCCGTACAATCAACGAGAATCTCGGAACAGTTTCTAAACAATTGAATTTAGCGTATAAAATATAAACACCGTTTATGTTTTATAATTTAGTTATATCCTAATAAATTATTCAATTTCACTCGAAAAAATGTTCTAAGCTATACATTTTGACAAAAAATGTTTTCAGAAACTGTAAAAATTTGTTTATCGCCTCATACGGAAAAAGAGAATAAATAACTTCAACCAAGGTTAACTAAAACATTTTTCTGTTCGTCGTCACACAACGTACCTTTCACAGGAAAAAAAGTCGGGGGAAGAGTTTTAAGTGAAGTTAATTCCTGATGCAGTTTTTGTTTGTATGGGATGTTGATTGAAGAAAGAGGAGCAAATGCAATATCACAAAGGATATTTGTTAATAACACCAAAAGTCTACAGTTCATTTTGAAAGCTAGAAGTATTGTTCTATCTTTCTTTGCATCAAGAAGTTTCGCAGTATTATCATGCGAATTTTTCGATCAGCTGGTATATGTAAAAGATTCTCTAGTTTGCTCTTTAGCAGATGGCTGACGTGAAGAAATTTATTGAATGAATTTCGCAACGGGGAATTTGAGTCTCCATTTCGTAAAATATTTCGAGTTATTGCAAAAGCTCCATAACGTCAAATTAAAATTTTTTTCCTATATCATTTCCTGACAGAAATTGTTTCTGGAAGGAAACACTCGAAAGCGATTATTTCTAAACCATAAAATAAATTTTAATCTGAAGCATAAAAAATAGCGTCACTTCGACTGTGAACGTTGAATTTGTTTAGATAATAATGTTTGATTATTCTTGCAAACCTTAATTTTACTTTCTGATCCTTAATCTTACCTGGCCTAACTTTTTAAACTCCTTTTTCCAATTATGAACTCAGAATGAGTTTTTTGTCCGTCTTTTACAAATATATATAGTGCTATGATTTATGTAGCAATTGGTTGGTTTCAAATTGTTATATTAAAAGTAAAAAGTATAACAACATTAATTCAAAACTCATCTTTATTATTGTGTTATGTTATGTTTTTATTATATTATTATATTATTTTACGTTACATCAACTGTACATTTAGATTTAATGATAATAATGATCACTATTAGTCAAAATACTATTGTAAATTGATTAATTTTTAAACCAAAACTCTTCATATCAAAGTTTCAGAACATTTGTAGTTTCTTTGCAATGTCGCACATATCACAGGTAGCACGTGATGCAAAGTTGTAGGAGTATTAGGGAAGTTCAGGCTTCAACATAAATGATTTCACTTTCAAAAGGGAAAAAAAAAATTATAACAGAAAAATATCTGTATCTTGTATGTTAACAAATTCCTGATTTAACAATTGCAATGAAAATAAATAAGTTTGGCACTATAATTAAGTGGCCAAAAATGACCATCTTAAACGAATTTTGGCGGGGTAGGAAAATAGATTGCCCTCAATTGCTGAGTTTTTCTCCGTAACTCTTCAATACGTTTCGGCTTCAAAGGGTACAGATTGCAAAATTTTGAAGCGAATGCATTAGTACATAACATAGCAATTTATGAGAGCTGATTTTCTTATGAGCAGAAAGATTTCAGAACTATTGCATCAATTTCTGCTCGGTATGTAAGACCAAACAGCTGCACGTTCCATTATCGAAACCTCAATAATAACGATTTATTTCTATGTTATTTAAAGTTACCAAAAGCTATTTATCAAACAGTTTTATTACTCCCTTTCGATTCTACATCAGTACTGATCCCCAAAGAATATTGCTGTTCCTTAATTTTAACATTTATTTTTCCTACGGCAATTCTCTCTCTATAATCGCGGCATCTAAGAGATCTGCTTCGACTTTTTTAAATCTTTGCAGAGATTCTGCCCTTTCATTGTTTGAATCAGGTTACGTTTCTTTTCTGGTAGTGTGACACGGCTTCCCTGTACTGGAATTTTTCACATATGCCTATGATGCAAATGAAAAGAATGCATTAGCTTGTAAATTGCAGTTCATTTGCTATCAGTTTCGAGCACACTTGGGAATTTTTTTAATTTACTACTGCGGAATGCATAAAACAGAATTTAGCCAAGTGTTGACCTGTGCCCATTTATTTTCGTTCAAGCCTTGTAGCTATTAAATTGATTCTTCTGGCTTAATAAGAGTCGAAAGACAGATATTTTATCCCTGTGAAATAATGCAGCTCTCTTATCGCAAGTCATATGTTCTACATGCTTTTGACAACTGAATATAATTAAGTAAATAATTTCGTTTACAAGCACATGTTACATAAGAAATAAAACTAGCTGAAATTAAAAAATATCTTGTAACTGAAGCTTAAGAAATGTGCTAAGATTAAAAGAATTACATTTAACACTGAAGATTTCAAAGACCTACATATAGCCGAAGCTTACCATGATGTATTGCTTAGTCAGTGTGACAGTCGGATTTGCTTACTACTGAATATAGGGAATAAGGGGACCACATTAAAAAGGCTTTTCCTGAAACTAATAATATTCTTCTGGGTGAAAGGAGCAGAGGAAACAAAGTTATTTGGGAATAATGCACTCTGGCTTATTTTTGAAAAAAAAAATACTTCAGGAATTTCGCTGAAACAAAACGAAGTAATTGAAAAGGTTGTCAAAATTACCAATTTAATTCGTGGCGGAAATCATTCTCTTACAAACAGAAAATTTAAAGCTTTTTTGGATGAACTGCATGTTGAGTATGACGATTTGCTTATGCATAGTAATAATAGCTAGTTAAGTGCCGGAAAATACCTCAAGATATTTTTTACACTTCGAAAAGAAATTCATCTTTTTCTCACAGAACTGGGCACCGATAAGTTTTATTGATGAAAATTTTCTATGTTCACTTGCTTTCCTAACAGACATTACAGATTATTTAAATGTCTTGAATAAATCCTTACAAGGAAAAGATCAAAACGTGTGCTGTCTTTATAATCATGTTACTGGGTTTAGAAACAAACTACAAATGTTGAAGTCAAATTTGGAGGAAAACAATTTAATTCATTTTGAAACTTGTAAAGAGTTCTACGAAGAAATGAAGCAACTTAGTAAAACAGTTAATTTTGAAAAATTTGTTCTTAAATTAGATATCCCATTTGAAGATTTTAATAGAAGATTTTCTCAATTTGATAACCTTAAGTAAAGTTTGAATTTATTCAGTAATCCAATAATAATAATAATAATAATAATAATAATAATAATAATAATAATAATAATAATAATAATAATAATAATAATAATAATATCTTTATTAAGCCTTAGTATTGTTATATACATAGATTACCCCGCTAAGCCTTATGGTTTGTCAGCAGGATTCCTTTCAATCACACGACAGGTTTATTAAACAATATGACATGTATAATGGAAAATAAACAACAGAAACTAAAACAATAACAGAAAAAAACAACAAAAAACACGTATTAAAACACAGACATAAAAAATTAAACACATTTATAAAATAAACTTATAAAATTTCGGATTACAGCACATATTGCACAAAACTATCACCTATTGTACAAGTCATCATTTCACATTAAAATTGCACTTGCTTAAAAGATACCAGATACAGGATATGACTTTTTAAACATTATTTTTCAGATATTTACATCTAATAACCATTTCGGAACTTTAGTTTTAATTTCAGAATACGTGCTCAGGCATAACAGATCTCTCGGTAGAGAATTAAAAATTTTTGGTATTTGATAAGATATCCGCGCTTTTCCATAATTATTGTGAAAAACTAGTTAAACAAAATAATTTTCACACTTTCATCTTGTATTGAACACATGGAAAATTTTATACTTGTGTTCATTTTTAAAGTAATTTCTAAAGATAGTTACAAACAAGTCAACTGGTAAAATGTTCAGATAAAGAAAAATATTGCCAAGGTGATCTTCATTAATTACATGTTTATTGAATTTAACAATATTATTTAGAATACTTTTTGTATTTGTTTAATTTTATTTAAAACAGATTTATATCTGCATCCATATATACTGATACCATACCTAATGATTGATTCACAGAGAGCTTTATATATCATTGTTATGACATCCAACGGAATAAGTGTATTCAACTTCAACACTTTGTAAGATGCATACCTTAGTTTATCACAGGTATATTTTATGTGCGATTTCCATTTAAAATCTTGGTCAATATAAATCCCCAAATATTGAATTTTATTAACCTCTTCCACAATTGGGCAGGAATATGCATTTTGGTTAATTTTTAATTTATATTGACAGTTATAATTATATGTTTTAATGCATAAGTTATTTAACTTGTGCCTACTCTGAATGATCATATATTTCCTTCATTTAAGAAGAGTTTGTTTTTCTGAAACCAAGAATTTGCTACATTATAGTCGTTTTGTGCACATCTAACTACTTCTTCTATCTGCATACCTGCATTCAGTAGAAAGGTATCGTCAGCAAACATAAACAAATTAACCTGAAAATTTATTTCTGGTAAATCATTTATATAAATTGCAAATAAAAGTGGCCCCAAAACTTAGCCCTGTGGTACACCTGATTTTAAAATTTGATCTCTACTCTCACAATTTTCAATGCTTGTGATGATAGTCCTATTAGACAAGTAATTTTTGAACCATTTATTTAGTGAACTTCGAATTCTCACCAATGATAACTTTGTTAACAATACGTCATAGTTAACCGTGTCAAATCTTTATTCAAATCCAAAATTCAAAATTTATTCAAATATAGCACAAACCTTTTTTTTTTCAGAATTGAGTGCTGTATTAATGTATTGTGAGAAATGTTCTAATAAATCAATCGTTCCTCTGTTCTTCCTAAACCCGTACTGCCTATCTGTAATTATTTTACATTTTTCTAAAAAATTATTAACATATTTGTATACATATTTTTCTGAAACTTTTCCAATAACTGATAATCTATAATTACTACATGATCGGTCTATAATTACTATGTATATTTCGTAATCCCTTTTTAAATATAGGACGCACAATTGCAGTTTTGAGTGTGTTAGGAACAATGCCAGTGTTCAAACTCAAATTAATCAAGCGTTGCAGGATCTCAGAAAAAACATCTGCATTGCTTTTTATATATGAAGTTTTCACCATATCATAGCCCACTGCATTACTAGTTTTTAAATTGTTAATGATCTGTACTACCTCATCTCTATTTGCTTCAGGTATAAAAATAGAATGTGAATTAGAAGGTGTAATAAACTCGTTGACAGCTATATTGATATTTTTTGAATATTTCAGAATTACATTTTCTGTAACACCAGCAAAGTAATTGTTAAAATCATCCACTATCAACTCCATCGCTTTATTTTTACCAAAATAGCGTTTTATTTGCATGTCAACAGATAGTTTCTTTTTGTCATTAATAATATCTTTTACCAGCTCCCAAATTTTCTTATTGTTATCATTATTTAAATTGATTTTATTTCTATAATAAAAACATTTTTGTTTCCTTATCAAACTATTTACAGAATTCCTTATTTTTTTATATTCATCATATAATATCGTACTTTGCATATTATTCTTATATTTAATCCACAACAGATCTCCCTCTTCAATAGCCTTAATTATCCCTTCAGTTATCCATTCTTTCGGTTTCCTTTTGAATTTTTTAACTCTAGATGCTTTGAAATAACACTGATTCCTAATTTCGTTAATTTTATCTAAAATCAATTTTAACAAGTCTTCCGGATTAGTAACCTCAGTTCCAATAACATCCCAACTATTAATCCTAGTTTTTGGGAACGTTTTTTATCGTCGACATATGTACCTAAGTAAGCGTTATTCTTATTTGTAGGATTTTTATCTCTAGAAATTAAGGATTTTATTTTTGTTCTAATTAATATTCCATAGTGATCAGCAATCTTTTTTTTATAGACTCTTACATCTGCTTCAACGTTTTTAATTTTATGAACCACATGATCAATTTGAGATTGTTGCAAAGTTTGCATAACGACTTCTTCTCTGGTAAGACCTGATACCTTCTGTTCCATGCCATACTCCAATAGCAGATTCAAGTATTGGTCGCTACCATATTTGTCTATATTTGCAGTATCAATATTAAAATTGCCAACCAAGAAAATATCATTTAGCTTTCAATTAGCCAATTTTTCAAATTTGATAGAAATTCTTTAACCTTTGTACTTGGCGATCTGTATAGAGCGATCACGTTTAATAAAAAGCCATTAATTTCAATCTGTAGATGAATTACTTCCGCAGGTGAAATCGAAATATTTAGTTCAGAAACATTCAGCTTATGTCTATAGAAAACTATAAGACCTCTGCCACTTGAAATATTAACATCAACAGTGATTTTATCAAAACCAGCTAAAGTAATAAGTGAATTTTCCATAGTGTTAGTTGCACTTTCTACTAGAATAATAATATCCAAATAATCGATAAACGAATCAATATAAAAAGCAAAGAGGTCCCAATTTTTTTTAAATAATCTGACATTAATATAGAATATACCTAATTCGTAATCACCTTTGCCTTGCAAAAATTTTAGGATTTAATTCTTGTGTAGTATCAGGGCCATCCAAATTTAATTCATTATCTATTAGTTCAATAAGCTCCATAATTGTTTAAAAATGAAAAAAAAAAGACTATAATTTAAAATTGGCAATAATTAATATCTTTAGTTAAATCCCCGATAGTATCAGACATATTAATCCTAATCGGCTTATCGTTATCTCCTTTTTTAACAAATATTTTGTTATTCTTGTACCATACATATTTATAGTTATGTTGTCTAGCAAAAACTCTAGCTCTCCAATAAATTTCTTTGTTCATGTGTGTCAAATTTTCGTTAATGTAAATTGAATTATTGGAACTGTCATGAAAAACCTCACCACTATTAATTCTAGTTTTTTTTCGAGCAATCCACTTATTTTTAATTGTTCTACTCTTAAATTGTACGATAACATAAGGTAATTTTTACTTATCCCGAACAGAGACTCTGTGAATCACATCAATATCTTTCGTTTGAAAATCCGTAATATCTAACTTATCAGCTAAATTTTTTACATAGTCATACATAACACTTTCATCTTCTTCTTTTCTTAATGAGATGCCGTGTATTTCAAAGTTTTTGTTTCTGCTGTATTGTTCTAGATCATTATTCACCATTTTTAGATCGCGAATCTCATTCTCGAGCACAGAGTTTTGTGTTTTGCATTCGGTCAACAGTTCTGTGACTTTGTTATTGTTCTTCTCAGAGTCCATAAATTTGTTCAATAATACGTCATACTTCTCTGACAAGAAGCTCATAGAGGTTTCCAGCGAATCTATTTTGTCCTTCATGTCGGTTAGTATGGATAACTTCGTATCGATACGAAGTAACATGGATTTCACTTCTCTATTACAAGTCTCATCCTCTACCTGAAAGTTCAAAAAGGTCGACGCTGTATTGTTCTGAGATGTCGGTTTCGCTATAAATGATTGCGAAAGAGTATTTTTGTTTGCAACCGATTTATCGGAATCTGTATTCCCTTTGGAACAATGATGACAAAGCCATTTATTTCTCCGTTCTTTCGACATTCTTTTAAAATTATTTTCACTTATGCTAGCACATGAGAAGTGATACTTTCCATCGCAGCTTTTGCACAGCATCAAATCCTTTTCTTCTAGCGTCTGTTTACTGCATTCTGAGCAGGCAAGGTTCACATTCGATACACGACTGTTGTTCTTTACTGCCATTTGAGGTTGACACCGTAGGGGATGAAGTGCTGTTTCCAATCTCAAGTTGCGGAAGGGAGCAGAGTGGGGAGTTCACGAGCGTTCTGCTGACCGCAGTAGCTCTGTCGAGGACAAGGTCAAGGTCCGGCCACAGCTCGTCGCAAAGATGGGGGCTTGTTGGACAGAACAAAGCCTTGATGTAAACCAAAAAAAAAATCAACAAAAAGCGGAATAACACTTACGTAATATTCTGTCTTTGGTTGAGTTAATAGATGATCATCAAGTGGACTATTCTAACATAAAATATCGAACTTTAACTCAAAATAAGATCAGCATAATGAAGTACCATTTGGAGCGCTGTCAGAGTGCGACCGACCTCTCCGGGGGACCGTCAATATTGATATTAGCACCGTAGATATCCTAAATATCAAATGGAATTATGTAATCTTCAGGCCGACCCAATTATTGCATCTAATAGAGAAACTAGAATAGAATTGTTCAAACTTTGGCCTAAAGAAAAATATCCAAAAATGAAATATTTTGGACTCGAAATAATTTTTATGTTTGGAAGTACGTATATCTGCGAGCGAGCATTTTCTGATATGAAATATATAAAATCAAGATACAGAAATTGCTTGACTCTTCATTTGAACATATACTTCGGTTCGCAACAACAGATATCGATATGGACGTAAAAGAAATTATTGCCAAAAACTACGGCCACAATGCTCCCATTAAATTTATTAAATATTTGATAAGGTTTAGAAAATTTATATTGGTTTTATATTACTTATTATTTTTCGTATAAATAAAATAATTTTTGAGATTTATTATTACTTATTATTTTTCGTATAAATGAAATATTTTTTGAGGTTTATTATTACTTATTATTATTATTATTATTATTCGTATAAATAAAATAATTTTTGGATGTTTATTTTTGCTTATTATTTTTCGTAGAAATAAAATAATTTTTTGAGGTTTATTATTACTTATTATTTTTCGTATAAATAATTTTTTTTGAGGTGACATGAAGTGACTTCTTCAGTTACCTATCATATCCTAATCTTATTTTTGGCCCTCGAAATATTGGCAAAAGAAAAAAAGGCCCGCGGTCTAAGAGAAGTTGGACAGCACTGTCTAAACAAAGATAAGGATAAACAAAGTAAGGTTATTGAAGGTATTGTACCTGTCATGGTTAGGTGGGCTGAACATACTAAACTATACTAAACTACTATGCTGAACTATACTAAATTAATGCTTTAAATTAAATATAAGCAAAACAGACAACTTTTCAAGGGATAATTTGTGACGAGTAATTTCGTTTGAAATAATATATATGAATTTACAATACTGACGGAGTCAAATAAAAATAGTAAATCTATATGTATTAAACATAATTTTCACGAAGAGTTTTTTTTTTCAAATACCACTAGAAAGGAGATTTAAAAAGCATATACACCTAAGAGCCAAAATACTATGACAAGCGAATATTTATGCAAATCGAAGTAACTGCAGGTAAGACGGCACGTGTGAAGGTCATGAAACGGTATAAATAACACCTGATGCTGCGATCTGTTAATCAGTGTTATTCTTGTTCTTAAGATGGGAAAGGCAGCGAACATAAGTGAGTCTGACAAAGGCCAAATTGTAATGGCCAGACGACTGGGTCAGAGCATTTCCGAGACGGCAAGGATTGTGGGGTGCTCGCGGTCAGCCATGGTTAGTATCTTCAAAAGGTGGTTGGAGGAGGGAAAAACCATGAAACGCCGGCAAGGTGTGGGCCGATCACGGCTCAACGATGCTAGAGGTAAGCAAAGGCTATCCCGTATGGTACGGGCCAACAGAAGGGATACTGTGTCGCAACTCGCCCATAATTTGAATGCTGTTGACGGAAGCAATGTGTCACAATACGCAGTACATCGAACCCTGCTGAAAATGGGGCTGCGTAGGTGCAGGCTGCTCCTAGTGCCCATGCTAACCTCGGTTCACTGTCAAAGTGCCTGCAATGGGCACACGAGCATCAAACTGGACCTTGAATGATTCGAAGAACGTCATCTGGTCCGATGAATCTCATTTTCTGTTGCACCATGAGGACGGCCGGGTACGTGTTCCTCTATTACATGGGGAAGTGTTGGTACCAGGATGCATCGTGGGAGGAAAACAAGTCGGTGGATGAAGTGTAATGCTTTGGGCCATGTTCTGCTGGGAAACCATGGGTCCAGTCATTCATGTGCAGGAACTATGACGTCTACCATCTACTTAAACATCATTGCAGACCAGGTACATCCTTTCATGGCAACGGTATTTTCCTCTAGTAGTGCCTTCTTTCAGCAGGATAATGCGCCATGCCACACCACTGAGTTGTTTGAGAATGGTTCAGGGAACATTAGGAAGACTTCCAGGTATTGCCCTGGCCTCAAATTCCCCAGATATCAATCCAATCGAGCATCTGTGGTTTGTGTTGAAACATCATATCCGATCTGCGGCGGCTCAACCACCTAACTTACAAGACTTAAAGGATCTGCAGGTAACTTGTTGATACCAGATACACCTTTAGAAATCTTTCAGCGTCCATGTCTCACCGCGTAAGAGCTGTTTTGGCGGCATGTGGAGGACAAACGTCAGTTTATGCATGTGGCCATAATGTTTTGGCTCTTCTTTGTATATTGGTAATTATTATAGTGGAGGGCAATATACTATATTGAAGTAGAAAGAACAAGAACACAATTTTTCGAGTTCGTCTTGTTCTTCGAAATTTTTTGTTAAATAAAGCGATTTGAGAATAGCTGAAAGAATAATATATACGTTATGAAACATCTTTTCCGTCCTATTCATTTCAATTGAATATCAGTCATAGCCCTATGTTTCCCCCTATATCCGGTCCTGCCTATAGTAGTCGAAGTACTCCATCAAAAATGTGAGTCACGAGCCTTCACTGTTTGCCAGGTAAAATCCTTTGCGTTATTGTGACTTAATAGAATTAAGAATTTGTTTGATGGATAACTGCATGATGACCAGTGTGGGTTTAAAAGTGGTAGATATGATTTTTTTTCGCTTAGTCAGAATCTTGAGAAATGTTTAGAGTTTCAGAAAGCTGTGGTTACTAGTTTCGTAGTTTTATAAAAAGGCGTTTAACACAGTTAAGTCATAATTTTAGGTTGATCGAGTAACATTACAGCATTATTGACAAATTATTTAGCATTTCGAAGGTGCTCTACAATAACATCAATCGTTTGTGAGAGGTCCTAAGGCTTGTAGGAATTAGTCCGTTATTGTTAGTGGTATTAGACAAAGTGCCTTCTGTCTCCTTTTCCTCTTAGATTGGTTAATTATTATTTTATGAGAAGCACGGTGAAGGTTTTGGCTTTAAATTGTCTAGAGATTTAGATATTTCTCATATAGATTATACGTATGATTTGGCCTGTTGGCTAATGATGTTGATCAGATGAATTCTTTCATTAAAGCTGTTTGATGCATGTGAATGGTAATAATAGAGTAGGTTTGGTGATAAACAGAAATAAAACTTAAGTAATGAAAATTGGTCAAACAGATGGTGCTTCGGTTGTTTTGAACCGAAGTGCGAAAACCGGGTGGAAGACAATTGGGTGGATATGCCAACTGAGAGGACGAGAACTGCGTAGATCTCGATTATGACTGCGCAGAAGCAAAGACAAATACGGAAATTGGGTAGACTCGACAACTGGGTGGAAAAAATAAGTGGTTAGAGATAATTTGCGATTATTTACAGTAATTTAAAGCAAAACCAAAAAAATTCACTTTTCGGCAATTTGTGTATTCAGGCAATCAACAAAACAAAGGGTTGTTTAAAAATCAGTCAAGTCGATATTTATATTAATTTTCTTTTATCCGATCTGGAATAAGATGAATTTCTAAAAAAAAAATATTTCTTCCGAATGAAAGAGTTCAAAATTGTACGACTGCAATGGGGGTCACTACTGGGATCAATCTTTATAATTTTTAACTCAATAAAAGAGTTCACGTCTACTCTCTGTAAAGAGCGGGGGTGACTCAGTCGGTAGCGTGCCAGGCTCGTAATCTGCAGTTCCCAGGTTCGACTCCCAGCTGGGCCAGCATTGAGATTTATCTCCGCAAACCTCCCCGCCATCCCATGGTCAGTAGGGGACATCGATGGGCTTGAAAAGATCCCCGTCCGTCGAGCACACTTGGGAATATTTTAGTTTATTACGGCAGCCCCTGTGGGGGAGAGCCATAGTATGTGCACGTTAAAGAACACGCTGGAGGGAGGTTATCATCTATTTCCCATCAGCTCCCTCAAACTTTCTCTGATCCTACGGGGTCCTTGTATCCTGACCATTAATCCAATTTTCTGAAAAAAAATGACGATCAGAGGTAAAACAACTCAACCCTACTTTCTGTAAAGCGGCATTCCATTATAACAGAATTAAATGGGAATTCTAACAAAATTAAATGGGAATGAAAGAAGACATTACAGGAAACAGAAATGTATCTCTGTTTTCAGTAATCCGAATTTCGATAAAGCGTATTTTTCTGAAGGTCACTTATTCTGATCGAAACAATGGGAAATCAAACGATGCATTACACGATACCAAAATGTCCGATATTTCTGTCTATTTTCGATAATCCGACTTCAGTTAAAATGTTTTTCTTTTCATATGTTAATACCGTTCTCTTCCTTCTAAATGGAAATCAAAGAAGGCACTTCGGATATCGATATTCTTATGAAGCAGTGAAGAAAACCGCATAAGAATAGCGGTATCCTCACTAATTCGATATTCAATAAAACGATTTTTTTTAATCGTTCTTTGCTTCTAAACGAAACAATCGGAAATCAAAGCAACTCATACAGAAAACAAAACAGCTGATATATCTGTCCTCGATAATCCGACTTTGATTAAAATGAATTTTTATATTTTTATTCATATCTGTTTCTTCTACAGGAAACAAATGGAAATCAAAGAAATTCGTACAGGAAACTGAAACAGCCGATATTTTTCTCTCTATAATCCGACTCTGTAAAACAGATATTTATATTAATATCTTCTCTCTCTGAATGCAACAATCGGAATTCAAAATAATTCATATAGGAAACTGAAACAGCTCATATTTGCATCTGTTCTCCATAATTCTACTCTGGTTATGACGAATTTTTATATTTCTGTTCATTTCCGCTTTTTCTGAACGAAACAGTCGGAAATCAATGGGACTCATGCATTAAAATGAAACAGGTCATATTTACAATAATAATAATTGTAATTCCTTCAAACAGCTGCTTGCCACAGAGGTCTGACAGGAGCCTCTCAGTTTATACGCCATAGCACAAGGTCTGTAAAGATGGCGGACCTCAGCAGAAAAACGACACGAACATCCATGCTTTATCCGGGGTTCGTAAACGGTTCCTTTGATCAGCAGCCAGCTGCGCTAGCCACTCGGCCAGGAGACGGGTAAATGTCTGTTTTTAATAAGCTGACACTAATTAAAACGATTTTTACATTTTTATTGATATCTGCTCTTTCTAAATGATGCAAACGGAAATAATAATAATAAAAAAAAAACAGGCACTGAAACAGCCCATATTACTATGTTCTCGACAGTCCGACGTTTGTTAAAACGTATTTTTGCTTCTATGTGTGGTCTACTGATCTGGACAACTCTGGCTACTTTTCTTTCTTTTCCTACCCTGCTGAGGAATGGTCAACCACACAGGGTCCTGGTGCTGACCATATAAACCCACTGGACTGGATTGAATTATGGCTCTGAGGTTGATTATGGATCCTGAATTTGCAGCACTGGTGAGCTTCTGTAGAGTGAAAATCTTCCGCTGTGTTTTCTGTTTTTTTGTGGGTTGACAGCTCCAAGAATAGATTCACAGGATACGTTTATCAGCTGGTGGATAATCCTGAGCAGAGGTCATCGCATGAACCTGAACTCTTTGCTTCTATTGGCATCGTCAAATTCTACATTGGAGGAAGTCTTCCAGTGTAGATGGATTCAGCCTTTAGTGGTGGTGGAACGGGTCTTTGCCCCATGTCTGCGACTAGGGGGCTGTTTGATATTGTCGGCATTCCCTCTCTCAAATAAACATAGTTTCTTTAAACATCCCACTAACCATTTTCTCTCCATAAGTAGTAGGAATGTGAGGACTCTGCACAGAGCTTTTTCTCTTGATGTCCTCACACAAGAATTCCACCGTTATAATTTAGATATTCTCCGCTTGCAAGAGACCAGATGGACAGATAAAGGTCAGATTCTTAAAAATAATCTTAAATTTCTCTTTTCAGGGAGGAACGATAATAAACATCACCAAGGCGTGGGTCTGTTTCTCAGCAGACACGCTAGTGATGCTCTTCAAGAATATGAGTGCATTATTGAAAGGTTTCTTACAGCAAAATTTTAGACAAGCGTTAAAGACTTGAATAATATCTGCTGTTATGCCCCCACTGAGGATGCCGATGATGATGAGAAAGATAGGTTTGACGGACAACTTCAGGATGGTTTGAATTCTGTCAGGAAAGGAGATATTACCCCTTTTCTAGGTGACTTCAATGTCAAAGTTGGTAGTGACTCTGACTTATAGGGAGGGGTGATGGGCCCTTTTGTTATTGGTAGCTGCAATGTCAATGGGCAACGTCTCTCTACAGGTAAGAAACTCAAAAAAAGTTTCAGAATAACTTTCACTTATTACAAACACCGCGACATACATAAGTACACATGGGTTTCACCTGATGGGCTGCATGAGAATATGATTGATTATATATTAATTAACAGCAAATGGCCTAGTTCTGTTTAGAAATACCGGGTCCTATAGGGGAGCTAAAATTGGATCTCATCATTACATTGTTAAAAATGTCTTGCAACATACACTTAAAAAGTGTGTGCTAGGGTTAATAATTTTATCTTTAATTTTGAAGCTCTGAAAGACCAGTTATAGATAAAACTTACCATGATAGGTTACTTAGTCATTATCACAGTCATGGTTTGCATACTACTGAAGTTGAAGAGGAATGGGACCATTTTAAACAGAATTTTTTGGAAACTAACAGTACTCTTTTAGGGAAAAAGGATAAGAGAAGGCAGAATTATTTAAGTGAT